>OW052182.1:60261695-61742677 GCA_932526625.1 Rhingia campestris | reverse complement strand
GAGAAAGTCCATAAAGTAAAGAATGCCTTTAGTAAGATTGATGAGTTCAGCTATTAATTAAAGCAACAAAATTGATACCTCCAGTTACTATTTGCTTTTATTTAACAATTAGGGCTGCCTAGCCCTAACAGTGACCACTTCCTATACTGATTTGAGATGTAGAGTTAATTTAGTCCATGCTACTACTGTGGGTGACCGAGTGGTTGGTATGTTGGACTACTAAAGGCGGGGTCCTACGGTAAGATCCCGAAATTGACAACACCTGAGGATTTATCAGATTCTTCTAAAAGGTTAGAAGCAATGAGTTTTCGTTATAAGAACAAGTCTCTCAAACCCAAATAAAATTGCAGTCTATTGTCAATTGCCAGCATCAGAACATCTATTGGTTTTGGAGTCATAAGGGAAAAAGCGATGGCAATATTTTCCAAGGTCATATATATCATCAGGCCAACACAAGTTACAAACAAATTTCGCATCAGCAGACTCTAAAGTTTATCAAAATTCCTATCTATAAGCCGGGATCATAATCTCTGCGCAGCTACCAAAAATTACCAGCAACGATAGCTGAAGTTATGACCACTTTAAAAAGACGAAGAAAGTTTGATGGTTCAGAGATGCATACTGTCTAGGTATAATCTTGTTGATTTGATTCCTTTATGTGAAGAGAATAACGTTGGCTTTGAAGGGAAAACACATTTCAAGTGTACTAATAGAAGATTTTTTTAGAGCCGTTATGGATATCGACTGACCTGACACAAAGAAGGAAGGAAGCCACCGTAGCCTTATTAACAAGTAAAAAGTCAAATGGAATCACTCTCTGGCTTTATGTGTCCATCATTGACCCATACAATTGTATGGTGTGATAGTCTAGTGGACGGCTCTAGAAACAGCATCCATCCGCAAGGTGTTTTCTCTAAGATGCTTAACTTAAGCATATCCTTTCGCCTTCCCGACCATCGTAGCGTTTTCAAAACGGAAATCATGACAATTAAAGAAGACTTCTTCTGGCTGAGGTGTAATTTATTATCCACGAAGAATATTAGCATCTTCAGTAACAGCCAAGCGGCAATCAAATTCCAATTACCATACCTGGTCACATAAATATTCCAGGGAATTGTTAGATAGATGAAGTTGCCAGTCAGGGCAGACAGGATATTCTACCGCTAGTAGAAACGTTAGGTATGCCCCCGCTACATGCAATTCATTAATCAAACTGGATGCGATCAAGAAATCAAACCGCAGATGGACAAACGATACAACGTGTCTAATATCCAGGCGACTCTGGCCAAATTATAACCAGAAGTGCTCACTCTCCTTGATAATGCTGAACAGATCAATTTCAGTACCATCATTGGTGTACCTAGACCTACTTACAGGACACTGCCTTCAGGAGTCAGTACCTAAGCGGAGTAATTAATAACTCCTGCAGAAGCTGCTTGGTTGATGAGGAGGAGGAGTGTATTCCTCACCTTCTCTGCTCTTGTCCATCTCTCTCCAAAATAAACTCCATCTAAGAGACTACTTCTTCGACAATTTAGTTTAGCTGTCTAATATTAATTTCAGCAATCTCATTAGATTAGGCCAGGGTGGCGCGAATACGAAATGTCAAATTTTCCAGTCCATAAATAACTGAATTTGTTGGCTTCAAGAGCCGCTGTGGTTTATGCCCTATTTGCATAGACTTTCTTACAACCATTCACGTGTGCGTGTGTAATTCTTGCGGGACCTCCAGTTTTATTCCGAATCCGAACGGCTAAGTTGAGAAAAGCTTTTCTTGACAATTGATACTACTCGGATGATTTGTCAGATCATCACGAGAGGTGGGCCAGTTCAAAATCATTTAGGTGTTGCTACGGAATCGAACCCAGACCTTTTGCGCGGTACCCACTAACCATCGCGCAACTGAGCCCGCCAAAAAAACACAACAAGAAAAAGTCTAACTTGGTCATATCGCACGATATCGTTGGTCAGTTCATATCACCTCCACGTGAGATAACCATGGCCTCGAATCGCTCGTGCAAAATTTCCAATGCAGAGTGAGGTGTAATGCAAGTCCTGTTGAAACCATATGTCGTTTGTGCCCATGCCATCTAATTCAGGCCAAAAGAAGTTGGTAATCATCAACCTATAGTGCTCGCCGTTGACGGTGATGGCCCGGACAACGTCGTTTTCGAAGAAATATGTACCGATGACGCCGCCAGCCGAATATTCACACCAAACAGGAAAGGAATGCATTGGACACTCTTAGATCTAAATGCAGATCATTTTGACAAAACCATTTTTTTTTCATTTGCACGGGTTGTTGAAGGTTATTTGACAAAACAGACTGAATAAATGACAGATTTGACAGATGTAGCTTAAACAATATGGCCGCTATCAATTGTCAAAGTTCGGAAGTCCCTTTTGAAAGGCCCTACATTTAAATTTGCCTCAAGTTGCTCTAAGATTTACCTAGGTTATCGACTTTTCTTATCACTTTTCTATAATATGTTAAAAAAATATGTTACATTAACTTTATGCTTTTTTTTATGTTTATCATTCAAAATTAAATTATTTTACTAATCCAATTAATGTTTTAAAAGTGATTTAGATAGGTTAAAAATGAACTTTGTCAGTTTAACGAAGAATGAATTTGTGTTTAAAAAGTAAGATGTGCCTTCTAGCATTAAAACTTCAATTTTTCGGAAAATTTTATCTTCTTTACTAAATTACTTTGCTTGCTTTAAGATTGTTTTCTTTTTGTATTATTAAACTTTTTCCTATTAATCTGTAAACACAATTTACTTACTCATTGTTGATTTGAGTGAAGACAGAAAGGTTACTCGTTCAACCCTTAAATATTGATGCGTGGTTTCAGACAATTTTTGTGTTTTTGACTATTTTCTTCATCAAACGAATAACAAAAAAAAAAAACAATCAAAATTATTGAATTTTTAATTACTTAAACTAATAAAATGTAATTTTCGTTGCGTACACCTATAATCCCATATATTGGATCATTGACAAGAAACATTTTTCTGTCAACTCATTTGAATTTTTAACCATATCAACACAATTTGGTGGTGGGACATAACCCCTAATTTTGGTTTCTGTCTATGTGTCACTTAGGTGGGTCATAAGACTCACATAATAAAGTTGGAGCTTATGTCGCAGGTATTTATGTTCATGTGCATGATATTCCTCGCCAGCCATCCTTAAACGGCATGAATTCTATTATTCTGACTATGTTTTTGTGAGTTAAGGAAGTCATATTTGGTTGAATGAGACCAGTGTCTGATTTGACTACAACGTTGATAATTTCTAAGCTAACGTTTATCAATGTGTGCTTTCGTCCTTAAATACTCAACCATCTCTGCGGAACCTTTATATAAACAAGATATCTGAAATGCGTTTTGTTATCTCAAGTGTATCTGAAGTTATTACATTTTAAATTTGCTTAAATTAAGTTGTAGGTTGTGCTTAAATCCTGATCTGCTTTTTATATTGTCTGATATTCATATATTCTTCCTATTCTTATGCTTTTACACTATATTTCACACAAAAAACGCTTGTAGGACAAAAGTCTATAGTGTGCGGGAAAGATCAACTTATAATCTATCAAAGCCCACATTAAATATAAAGTCCCTCTCCACATATATAAGGTCATATATAAATTGCCATATATCACCTAACGTTCTTCACTCAACATTGGATAGTTACCTAAACATGTATCTTTAAATAGCCCTATACATTATATGATTTTCCCATTGTAGCACTCCCAATAAAGTTGACGAGGATATTTTAAAACTCCCTATATTTTTTTCCCTCGCTCTCGTTAATCTACCACGGTCCACAGTTCCACTAATCTCAATAATTTCACTCCTCGACACACCTTGTTTTCGCTCTCCGGGGAGAATCACTGGCAATTCTCTGAGGGATTTCCTTATCCCATTTTGTGTTATCATCACCGAATTCCCGGTAAATAATCAGCGCATCTTCTGCTCTAATTGCCTCTTCGTCCATGTCAGGATAATCATGTCGTCAAGAAGGGCATAGGCATGGGTATATCTAAACTTTAGTGGGTGGTCACCTCGTCACCACCCAGCTTATTCATGCTTAAAGAAACGCAGCACTGCCCATGTGTTTCCAATAACAACAAAGACTTTCCATTCGTTGTCCTAGCTGTTTGTGGGCTAAGTGTGAATGTATTTTCTCGCTGCCTAGGAGTTTGATTCACCAGTTTCCTTCTTTCACCACCATTTCAGTTTCATGTGTGCGCTTTCCGAGTAAACAAGGAGAATTCCTTTTTTCTTGGTTTCCTTTGTCGATCCTCAATTGGAATTTCTGTTTATGGCCAAAATGCGTTTGACTTTTTTTAAATGGTTATACCGTTCTGTTTTTCTGCCTCATACCAATTGAGACCAGTACAAGTATGGAAAAGGAACGATGTCGAAGGGAGGATAAATAAAAAAGAAAAATCACATAAGGACGTTCGAAGTTGTTTACAACTGCCAGGGGGGCCACAACAGTGGTATCGAAAAAGTTTAGACCTCTGTCTTTCGCAATAAAACCTAGGAAAGTCAATTGGATGGACATTGACTGGCGGACCAAAGTTACTTCGTCATATGGTTTCTAGGAATGAGAGTTATCCAATTTTAGCTAAAGATTTTTTTAAATAAATGTGCAAATATTTAAGTCATTAAAATTGGATAATAAACAGCGGTGCAGGATAAATTACAAAGCTGTGTATATATTCCACTCGACATACATATCCTAACCAACCGAGAGGGAGGAAATTCTCATTTGCAATGTATGGGGCGTTTATTGATGCAAAGTCCAGAGTCTAATTTGGGATTTGTGCTGCTTAAAATTGATTACGGTTATTAACCCTCTCGTACTAGGGAGTCTCTAAATGGTAACGCAGTCAGGCATGCACAGGTAAATGCAGATGTATTGCGGTTTAATTACACAGATATACTCTTATTCAGATGGAGAAATAAAATTGCAATCGAGTTTTGACAAGTTATGTGCGTTAATACACAATTTGGGGCATTGCCCCGACTCGACATGGGGTGGACTTTGTATGGCAAAAGACATATTTATGTGCAAACGGATTGCAAAAGGTCCTTACACATAATGGAATGGGAGTTAAATGTTCTTTGGAACATTTGCTCAATGGTATAGTTTGTTCCATATACGAGTAGATTAAGTGTAATCTCTGCATAGAGGCATGGAAGCATCTAGCCACATGAGAGTACCTATACTGTTGGTATAGAATGGTGTGGTAATAGATTCACAATGACTTAGTTTATGACCCGTTAAATTATTTTGCTAAATGTATCTAGGTCCGAATGGGCGCATTAATAATAAATTTGAATTTTGTCGAGTGTGAGTGCAATAAGGATTAGTAGGTAGGGTTATAATTCTTTCATTAAATTGAAAATATCTTTTATTGTATTGTAATTCATTGACAGATATTTCAAATGAAAGAGGAGTATAATATCGACAGGAAATGCTATGAAGAGCTTTTCTGTTGTTTGAGTTGGGAAAAATCTCAAAGTACTGGAGAAGATATTTTGTATCATAGGGTATATTCGTTTTGAAAACTAGATCGGGGTTTTCTATCGATATGGCATCAAACCTTGGTACCTAATGCATTTGTATGTTCGAAATTATATTTTTTATTTTGCAAAGAATGGGACCTCCGATGACTCCAAACAACTGCAAATTTGAGAAGCTTTTTATGACAGTTATACTCTTGGATTTGAAATAGGTGGGCCAGTGGAAAAACGTAAAAGTTGTAAGATTTGGCATTTGAACAAAGAATGCTTAGTCGTTCAACCTAAGTTGGAGGCCAAGTTGGAGAAAAGGGCTTTGGTAATGTTTTCCCCTGATGAGTGGAAGGTTGCGGGTTCAATCTCAGTTAAAATCCATAAAACTTTAATTCAAAGAAATAAAAAAAATAGTTTGGTAGTTACTCCTAAAAGTATACGCCAACTTGAAAGTTCTGCGAATATAAGGTACTAAAAAAACAGTGACTCCCCGAAGTTAGTTGGGACACCACCCATGGAGTAAGTCTCCACTACAACCAAAATCTTCCCTATCACTCTCTTTTTTCCTT
The DNA here is from genome assembly GCA_932526625.1 of Rhingia campestris. NCBI lineage: Eukaryota > Metazoa > Arthropoda > Insecta > Diptera > Syrphidae > Rhingia > Rhingia campestris. The sequence continues at coordinate 61,736,577 of OW052182.1, read as the reverse complement.
TTTTTCCCTTCTCTAACGCTTGTACTGTGGTAAAAAGTGAGGGAATGAAGAGTGTGTAAAATTATAACGAACTACTTTTGCCATTGACTGAAATATCTGCAAGCCAGAAGTTTGGTTGTTACTCTTTCGTTGTGAGCATTCTTTGTGGCGTATATAATTTGGTTGCCTATTTAAAAAAAAAAACAAGAAGTCCAAGTCGATACTAAACCTATTCATCGATTTCAAAGCCGCATACGACAGCATTTATAGAGACAAACTAGAGAGAGTCATGTCTAGTTTTGGTATACCGACACATTCGATACCAAAAAATAATTTAGGCGAGGCGATGCGCGGTCATGTAACTTATTTAATTTGATTCTTGAGAGGATTGTGCAAAACTCCCGAGCCAACACTAGAGGTAAAATCTTCCAAAAACGGTGCAACTACTAGCATACACCGACGATATTGACATCATTGGTTGGACACAACGTCATAGCCACGTTTGCTAGTATAGACAAGGAAGCTGCAAAAATGGGTTTAACAGTAAATGAGTTAAAGACTAAGTATATGCTGCCAACACGAAAAGACACACAACATCGACGTTGGACACTGGGCAGAACGTCACCATTGACAGATATGACTTTGAGGTAGTACAATTGTTATCTACAAGATGTTGTGAGTACTAAAATAAACTAAATTAAGTTAATGAAAATGGGTTTGGTTAAATCATACAAAAAGTTTTATCATATCACCTTATTTGGGATAATTTCACAAAAATAGTTTAAAACCAATCAAAGAAAGAAAAATTGTGTGCCGGAAAGTTTCAGTTTTCAGAATAAGTTAAAATGTTCTCAATGTAACACCACATTTTAGTGTGCCCTACAATGCATTTGCTACTGAACACACATTTTCATCAGGATCGAGTTTTTCACTCTTCACTAAAGTGCTTTAAAACTAGTAACTGGCTTCTTTTCAACTTTTTTATTACAAATATTTTAGTAAATATTTCCTGGTAATAATTGTCTATGGAAGAGATCCGTTGAAATAGTTGCCATAGCGCCCATAAGAGCAGAATATTTTCCAGTTCCAAAAGTAAATTAATGAGGTTTCATAATTTTATTTTTCAAACCCGCAACGTAAAGACGTGATACTACACGGAAAGAACTTTTTATTTAAATGTTTTCTAAACATCTAAAAGGTCCTATATTTCAACTTGTTAATTCAAAACCTTTCGTTTTTTGCCGTACGGTGGGTGAGTGCAGATTTTTGTTTAAGCTGTATACTTGTCTAAAGTGAAGTAATGCATAAAGTAGTTACATGCAAATTGGCTAACATGCGGAATGACGTTAAACAAGCAAACATGAACTTATTTAAATAATATTTTTTTATTTGCTCCAGTAATTTAATAATACAGATAATATTATTTGCTTGCGCAACTAGAACAAAATAAAGGAGGAAATCGTTTACTTAACGTTTTGCAATACGAACATAAAATGTCATTTAGAACCAATTAAATTATAATGAATAAAGAAAAATTGATATGCATTTCTATATAACAAAATATAAGGTCTGATAAAACTCGAACAAACATCCACAATCATTTAGAAGGGTCTGATGTGTGGTATTAAGTTTGATCAAGTCCACGTTTGCTTTACAGGCAATTTGGTGCATTACAATTTTTTTTTTTTGGAAAGTCAGATTTTTACTTGCTCCTAATAACACAAAATTTGGAACAAACATTTCGATGATGTAGAAGCCAGAAAAGTGGGACCGGCATTTCTGGTCTCTCCATCAGTGCACCCAGCTGAAGGCTAAACGGGTTAATAGATTAACTTCGGACTTGATGTATTTTGGCATTATAGGCGCAATGGAACTGCCGCGGCGTAAGTTCGATTTGTAGTCGTTGCAACACCTAAATTTCCGTAAATTACTAAAAATACCAAACGGCAATACGAGAAAGCCAATTTTGAAGCATTAAACAGTTTTGTTTAGAAATCATAACTGGTCACTATGTTTAAAGAAGCTATCAAGTTAAGAAGACAAACTTGAACAAGAACAACCCAACAGAGGAAAACCGAACAATGTTCAACCAAGCCAGAAATGCCTGTTATGTCCATTATTAAAGCGTGTCAAAGTCCTTTTTGACCAAAATTTGAGACAAACAATTATTCAATGTATAAACTAAAAATGTTTGGTCATTATAAAAATTCAGTCTCATCATCAGTTCGACGATCACTCGCAATGACATTTCAGCTGTCAGTTATTTACACAAAGCCAACCTGCCTGCTGCGCATTTCGCACCCAGTTCTACGTTGCCAGATTGTGCCCAGATTGTGTCTCCTCATGTACTTGAGAACGTAGATCATTTTCTTGGACTATTTCACTTTCGTACTCGTATAGTTGCAAAAGTTTTATCTAATATCGACATTAATAAATCTACCGGATTGTATAAATTCGCAGATGGAATATCCCAAATTTTTCTGAAGAGGTTTTCTTCTTCGGTCAGTTTTTCTGACATAGGACTCTTTCCGATTAGAAGAAAAACTGCATTTTTGCAGCCTGTACCGCAAAAAAGGTGAATCTTTTTTTCTCTCCAGATTCCGACCAATTACAGTTACGTCCCTTCTTTCCAAGAGCATGGAAACGTTGACTGTCTGCTAACTTAGGTCGAAGAAACCGAAAAGTTTTCCGTAATCGGTATGTGTGTTAATAACAACTTTCGTTGGAACGTCACTAAAACAAAGCAAAATGTCTAGGTTCCCTTTATTGATGTAAGAAATATTTTACCCCTCCTACTCTGGTCCAATATACAAAGCGTTTATATGCCCCAAACTTGAGTTCAACGCTCACGTCTGTTCGGGTGCACCAAAAACAGCATTGCGTCTTGTGGATGGGATTCAAACACGTGCGATAAAAATGAAACATAGAGGAATATCTAGGCTTTACATATCGAAGAACAGAAAAAATACTTCGAGAATGGGGTAATATTCATATCGCCGGCATATAATTTTAAGAAGCGTTTTTCAAAAAAGAAAAACATTTTGATACCCTATCCCATTGCATATGCCATAAGGGCATATTTCGATCTAGGATAGTTAGATTTGGTTAATAAGATATTTGTTTATGATTTAAGTATCTATAAGAACAAATATTTTGTAAGTCCGCCCATGGCCATGTCCATTTTTGAAACCAAGAACCGATTTTGGACAACGACAAAGAATTTTGATAAATAAGATGAACAAGGCTGGATGGGATAGGATGTTATAGGATTATCACAGCGAATTGTGAATTTCTCATATCATTTTTGGATTTTTTATTTGTATTATGCCGGTGGTATTCAAAAATCGTTTTTTATATAGTTACATTTAAACAAACAAAACTATTCACCTATTGTAGTTATAATAATTCAAACGAGGATTGAATCAGTTTCAACACCGACATCGGCATATTTCTCGTCACTCACATTTGGTTACCATATTTGAGTAGAGCATTGGAATGTCTTGAGTTGCGGTCTTGTTTGGGTCTTCGTAAGAACAATGAGATAAGAGCTGCAACATCGTCGGCTTGCGATGGATGCAATTGTTGTCGTTAGTTTCAGTCTGTATTGTTTTATCAACCAATAAAGAATCTTTGAAGTATTCCTCTGGGTGTTTTACTTATTATTAGTACGCCAATAATTTTGGTAACGATCGATCGGGAAATGCAGGAAGGTGCAAATTAATCGAACTCCAACTTGCAACATTTCGAAGAATTCTCCGATGTCCAAAGTGTTGGCCCAATGCAATTTGATCGTTTTGGATGAATGAACGATGGCACACCAAAAATTATTTGGAGGCATTTGACCACACGAGCACATTAACAAAACAAACAAAAAATTTGGTGCTGCGATGATTCTGCTGACATATGGTTTCGTCACTTGTGATCCACGATCAACGCCAGCCGATGAATTTAACGCATGTTTGAAGCAGCATGAAGTAGAATATACTTCAAAACAAGCAAATTACTTATGAACTAGCGAGTTGCGTTGCAGAACGACCAATGTAGAGAACTTTCAAAGCAGTTGCTGGACATTTGTAATGGCAAAATCCCATTACATTACTTACTTATTTAAGTGACGCTTCAGCCCAGAATGAACCTCAAGCCTCAACCAACATGCCTCTCCAATTAGCCCGGTCCTTAGCTAACTGCCTCCAGTTGCACACTCCAAGTTGGTTGAGGTCAGTTTTTACTTGTGCGCGCCACTGAAGGCGAGGTCTTCCTCTACTGCGTCCAACGTCTGGCTGGGAATCGAAAATTCTGCGAGCCGGAGTATTGTTCTCCATTCGTTCTTTATGTCCTAGCCATCTTCAATGCGGATTTTTTTGATCAGGGGTATGTCGCTGTACAGCTCGTATAGTTAGTGGTTGAATCTTCGTCTCCATAGCCTGTAAACGCAAACAGGACCGAAGATTTTTCGAAAAATTTTCCTGTCGAATCGACCAAGGATTTCTTCATCCGCTTGAATGGACTTGGATGATCAGGGTCATATATATGATCTCCTTATTAGTTCGAGTGAGGGATTTACTATACTCTGTATAGTTCGTCTCTATAAATGCTGTCGTATGCTGCTTTGAAATCGATCAATAGGTGGTGGGTATCGATTTGGACTTCTTGGGTTTTTTTCTCTGAGATTTGCCGAAGTGTGAAAATGTGATCGGTTGTATACTTTCCTGGCCTAAAACCACACTAATAAGGGCCGATCAGGTTGTTGGTAAACGGTTTCAGGCGTTCACATATTACGGCATATAGAATCTTCTTGGCGACCTTGTGGAGACTTATGCCTCTGTAGTTGGCGCAGTTCAGAGGGTTTTCAGTTTTTTGTGGATCGGGCAAATGATTTTGAGGTTCCATTCTTCAGGCATACTTTTATCCGACTAGATTTGACCTATGAGTTGGTGGATGTTACTTACCAAGTCATATCCGCCGGCTTTATTTAGCTCAGCGGGAAGGCCGTCATTTCCGCCTGCCACAATAAGGTTGAGTTTAGATATTGCAATCCTCGTTGCCAATATTGAATGATTCGTTCTGTCTGACAGCGGAATGTTTTTCATCATTACCGTCAAATTATCAACTAATCACGTCTTTGGAATGGTAGTAGTCTTGCTCTGAGAAGCTATTGAACAACTTCATCGAAGCAACAACAGTTCTTATGGAGAAATAGAAAGGAGATGACGTTTTGATCCCAAATACCCGAAGATTAAGAAAGACATGCCAATTGAGTTCAAACGGTTGCAATTTCCATTGCAGCTTGAATTCGCAATATCGATAATCTAAAACTGCAGTCGTTCAGTATTTGCGGCTTTTGGCATGGACGCCTCTTCTTGTGGTGTTGGAGAACCAACAGACTTATTTGCTTTCTGGCCATACAACGTACCAAAAAAGTCGTATTTCTATCAATATGTAATCTTCAACAGTTCAAGAACAGAGTCAATAAACATCTGCAAGTATCACTTCAGGGCGCTTGTGGAATGTTATAGGTTCGTCTCATCGGAGAAAAGTTTATATGAAAAAAAGCGATCAAAGTTGTTGCTAAATCGAAGCGTGCCTCGAATTAAAAACGATGGAATGCTATTTAGAATTGGGATGTCAGTTTTAGTAACCCAATTTATGTAGGGATTATGAATTTACACGAAATTAGGGTACGTGCCATAAAAAACGACCATCTTGTTAAAAATATGAATAAAACAAATTTACGATTACGTTAGTGAAACATAGCAATACAATGCAAAAATTCAGACCTCCTTCATTAACTTTTTTAATTTGATTAAGGTAATCTCATCATTTACACAATATTAACCCTAGCGCAAATTTACTGGTTGCTCAAGTAGACAACCCTATCAATCGCTTCGATTCAATGAGATTACAAAAATGTAATTAGCCAAAAAATTGTAATACAAAAAAAAACAAAAAATAAAATACAAACCGCACACACATTAATACATCGCCATCATTTAACGTTAATTAAAAGGGATATGAACGCAATTGAAGTCTTATTGCTCTCCCACAATCAACATCTTCCGACGATAGCGACCCTTTCTCGCCCCTTTTTGTCCCAACGATTTCTTTTAAGTAATTGGAAATAATAAAAGGATTTTCGAAAAATTCACCAAGGACTTAAATGAAACTGCAAACAAAGCCGCCAGCAAGCACCCCTTGTTCACATTTTCCCCCCAAATTGTTTTTTTTTTGTCGATCCTTTTGGAATTTAAAACGAAACTCAATTCAATATTGGCGGGCGCATTACCTCCGCAACCCTTTTCATTTAAATCACCGATTACACAAAATAGGTTTTTTTTAGAAAGATTCTTGCTTGTTTTACCATTTCTTTCGTTTGTTTGTTCTTTGCATCCTACGAGCGAAACTTCTCCAATAATCATCTTTACAACTTTACACTACAGCATGGGGGCACTGGGCTGTTACAGAAAACCTCCCCCCTTTGTTTATCCTATCACCGTAAACAAGTGAAACATTTATTTGAAATTTTTCGCACAAATCGATAAAAGCGAACCGGGCCAAAAAGAATTTTTGGTCTCACTCTTAGACCCACTAACCCCTTTTTCAGTGGGCTTTGTACCGTACCCCCAACCCCATTATGCAAAAAAAAACCCGACAAACAACAACACCAGCCGATTCTTAGATGCAAAACCATTCACATTCAAAGCGACGAAAAAAAGGAACCAACGAAGGATCAGTGTAGAAATTCAATGTTAAACATCACAGAGGATGGCTTTGATATGACGTCGACAGTGGCGGTGGTGGTGCTACAGTGGTTACCAGGGAGAAAAAGAACACACAAATGGTTACGGGGCGAGTTTCAATTTTTTTGTTTTCCTCCAATTTTCGTCGAAAACATGCTGTCAGACTAACACACAAAAAAAGGATTCCTGCTTCTCAACGTAGGTCTACTCTGCTTAAAACGCCACACATATGGCCTTAATACGTGCGGGCGGCAGCAGCTTCCAATAGCTGATTGGGTGGTTAGTGTTGGTAGCAAGAAAAAATAAAAAAAGAGCGAGCTAAAAAAAACATAAAACACCACACCATAAGGGATGGAAATAGGTACACCTTATCGAAAATTAAATTGGCGATTGCACATGATAACACGATTATCACAATTGAACGAGCATGAAGTCAGCCGACAAACTTGAATTCTGTTGTGCTTCTGACGCCCTCTATATGGCCTCTTTCAACCCCATCGCAACCCTACACAGTCGAACTGATACTACGACTATTCGTATGTAGGGTACGTACAACAACAATTGTTCGTTCGCCCTTTGGCGTGAGAATGGGAGATGATTTTAGCGGACGATTGACACACGCTACACGGCAACGGCTACAAGGCTAAACGGCTCCTTTTCATACTCGTCGTATACCGTGGTAGGTGTACCTACCCTACGCCAATGGAGGGTGTATGTGTGTGTGTGACATGACATTATGTTCATCTAGCTGCCAGTGGCACTGTTTCAGCTGTAGGTAGGATGTCAATAACATATCGGTGGCAGCGTTTCTGTCGTTCTCGTCTCATTCAGAGGTGGGTTTTTAGGTGTTTGGTACCTTGCTGGTGATTTTTATTTGCTTTTATTTTTGTACCAATGTCTGTGACTTGGTCTGTTTTCGTTTGTTGGTTCTGTGTGTGATTCTCGCATCAAAAGGGTGAAATTCCGTCACCTTGGTAACATTGATGCAAGTCAACTAGCGTATTGCTTTGACATTACCGCACATTCTCCGTTCTGGCTGGCAGAATGATAGTTAAAAATATTTTTTCTGTCCTGTTTGTTTCTGGGGCTTTTGAGTTTTCTGTTGATGAAGCTACTGATGAGGGAAAAAGGAGAACTAACGTTAACGTATGAACCAAAACCAAAATGTACCAAAAATGTTTAGAATTTTAAGTGGGTCATTTGATGTTACTTTTTAGAATTCCCAGCGATTGCTTTGCGTTTAAATAACAATATTTCGGTTGAGCATTCCGACGAGGGAATAAATTTATTTTTCAATGAAGATGTTTTGGTTGGCTATTCATCATCTGCTCTCGATGATGGATCTCAATGCTAATGACGAAGAGATACTAATTCTTTTTCCAGGGAAATGTTATAGCACTTCCAAGTCCTCAAATTCCGATGACGAATTAATGTTTGAATAGTTAGAAGAGTACGAACCAATATACGCATCAACGACTAAGCTATTAGTTTGTGAATCTTCATGTTCCTCAAATCTACATTATTATTATCTTGCTTGCTATAAATTCATTGCAAATCGTTTGAATAGAAATTTTTCTTCATTATCGTCAATTTACCGTGGGTAACCAATAAAAAAAGTTAGTCCAGGATTTAACGAGAATATTTCCAAATATGTAAGAAGCATTATTTGTCATATGGCTTGTCATGTTGTTTTAACAACTTAGGTAGGGATTTTCTAATATGGTGTATTTTGTGCCAATGAAGGAGTTTTAGAAATTAGTCTAAGAAAGTCTTGAACATCCCATCCGTGTTAGGAACGATTTTTTTTTTAAATGTTGCCATGGAAAGCATTTACTAAATCCCTCTAAATTAAAAATGTGTGATGTAGTGATTATGGTTCTAAAAACGGGGAAAATCCCCGAATGAAACAAAGTCTTACAGGCCCATGTTACTTCGTCCGATAATTTCAATAATTTTTGAAAAAATATTTTCGGTCACATGCACTCCAATATTGATCAAAAACGTCTTCTAATTCTCGTGTCATATCTTGACATGATACTTTTTCGGGACTTACATGGAAATGAATAATTGGAATTCAAGGAAAGGCAGATGTACATCAAGGAAACGTCGATGGACTACTCTTGTATCTACTATATATATGTACATGTCATATTTCACAAACAAATGACGCAATAGTTGCCACCTTTACTAGCGATACTGCTATTCTTGCGGTTGGCACAACGATAGAGAAGAAGAATATAAAATTGCAAGATGCTTTTAACAAGATCAGTGAATGCAAAAAATCCTGTGGAATCGTTCTTAACGAGGACAAATCGATTCATGTAGATTTTCCATATAATCTAACAAACTACTTGCCTGTATTACAGTTCGAGTCCCATTTGTAAACAAAACAAAAGTCTCATGTACAAGGTGGCGCAAAAATAACCTTCCGATGTTTTTTGGCTGTAATAAAAAAAAATGAAAAACTTTGATTCTTCTTTTGGATTATTTTTATTTGGTCTTTTAATTTTTTATACATCAAGTCGAGAATATGATGTCATGTAAATGGCCGCCGCCACAGTTGATTGTTATTTGAGCCCTTTTTATGGCATTTTCCATCACTTTGGCCAAAACTTCCGGCGATAGGTCCTCACATTCTTGACGGATATTGTCTTTAAGAGCTGCAAGAGTCTGAGGCTTGTTGACATAAACCCGCGACTTCAAAAAGCCCCACAAAAAGAAGTCTGGAGCGGTCAAATAAGGCGATCTTGCTGGCCAGTGCAAATCGCCAAAACGGGAGATTAGGCGCCCGGGAAATGCATCCTTCAGCATATCGGTTGTGGCACGTGCAGTGTGTGCCGTTGCACCGTCCTGTTGGAACCACATGTTTTCCAATCCCAATTCATCAAGTTGCGGCAAAAAGAACTCGTTGATCATTGCTCTGTAGCGCTCATCATTCACAGTAACCGTTTGGCCCGCGACGTCTTCGAAGAAAAAAGGTCCGATGACTCCTCCAGCGAAAACAGCACACCATACAATGACTTTGAGCTGGTGTAATGGCTCTTCGTGGGTTACACGCGGATTTTCAGTGCCCCAGAAGCGTAAATTTTGCTTATTTACGTACCCGCTAAGATGGAAATGGGCCTCATCACACATGATTATTTTTGATGAAAAATCATCTTCCTCTTGGTGGTGATTAAGGATGGCTTGAGCGTATGTTAGACGCGATTGGCGGTCAGCAGCTAACAGCTGATGCACCGTCTGGACTTTGTACGGAAACATCTTAAAATCCTGTGCCAAAATTCGATGTAAAGACCGTCGACTGATACCCATTTGCGTGGCACGTCGTCTGGTCGATGTCGACGGCGCTTCCATCACATCTTCGGCAATATTCTCTGCAGAACGGCTACTCCGGGGTCTGCCACGCCTGGCAGCATCTCGTGTTGTGCCAGTCTCTTCGAGGCGAGCGGCTAAACGTCGCAGTGTTTCACCAGTAGGCGTTGGACGGCTAGGAAATCTGCGACGAAATTCACGTTGTGCCAAAGTCACCGACCGATTATTGCTATCACTATCCGCTCCTTAACACACGAGTTATGTAGCTAACGGATAGTGAGCTTATCCGTTTGCTATCTTTTGTTATTAATAAATATATTTTATATAAATGTTTGTTATCCGCTCTCTCTCAAAAAAATCCCGACAGAGCATGGCAGCACTTTACTAAAAAGTATTTAAAATAATACGATCCAGGTATACGTATGATAGAATAAAATAATAAAAAGTACGATAATGTGAGTAATGAACATGTATGTGTAAAGTCAATGAAATCGAGAAAAATATTTTTGAATTAAAAAGCGAAACGTCATCTCACAAATATTAAAAGTTATCCGCTCCTTATACACGAAATTCGATGAGTTAAGTTATCCGTTGTAGAAATGTTTTTTTTAATAAGAATTACAAGTTAACCGATGTGTTAGTGCTAACTCACCGTTGTTCGTTGTTTATTAATAGGGGGGTAATATTCCGCATTCTGGAGCAGTGTAGCGTTTCATTGTTTATTAACGTGTATTTCGCATGTATTTACTACACAAATGTCAAAACAGAACTGACATTAGGGGCCAATCGCAAAATGTATAGCATTTTCTGATAGGAGGATTACTTTTGCGCCACCTTGTACTAAAATAAATACAGAGAACTGTATCGGTTGCTCGGAAAATATTCAAAGCTTAACCTGCTCCTATTACACACGTAAGTTCGAAATTCGATTTGGATAGTGGTATACAACTATAGAGTCGTACCAATTAAACGCATTGTAAGGTATTAACCTTACAAACAACAACATGAGAACAACATTTTAAGATGATTCGTCAATGCGCCGTAGTACAAACTAATGCGTCAGGTATCTGAATATTCCCACGGTTACAATTGGAACGAAGAATTATAAAAATATAATAAATGTTTATTAGGACACGTTAATACCACGGTCCTCCAAATTCTTTACGAATCAAACTTATTGCGGTGCCATCAAAGAACTAAACCCTTGGATTTTGTCCGATAATCACAAAATGCGCAATTTGGAAAAGCAGGAACTTTCACAGGAAAGTTAACAAATATTCCGCACAAAATGTTTGCTGAAATCAAATTAACTCAACATTGTTGTCTGCTAACACAAGTGGAAAAATGAAGTCCTAAAGCTTTGTTTTGTAGCGGCACCCATTGACCGTTACTTGGCATCCGAATTTCAAAGAAATATGGAACATAAATGTACTCAAAAAATGTATGGTTATGATTAAAAACATAGGAGAAGGCTACAATCCGCTGTGCGAATCGATTAATACCCTATCCCTTTCCATCCTCAAATTAAACATCCCTAAAAAGTGGTCGTGGCATGGTCACCATATATTTAATGGTTCGACAATAAACAACACTTGTCTCCTGAATATGCTATATGGGTTAGTGCATACATATGATTTTTAGCAAAAAACGCCCTCAAAAAGTGGGCCTGGGTAAAAATGTTCTGTAGACAATATGTTCATATTACCACTATCAATGTTTTTGCATCAAAATTGTTTTCAAAATTCCTTCAAATTTTGCTGAAAACTGTTTTTTTTACATAAAACGCCCGCAAAAACTGGGCTTGGCAAAAAACTTTATATGGAAGTAATATAGTTATTGAGATGGTCTAAATGTTTTATTTAGACGCTTTTTCAAATTTCTTAACCGTTTGACAACAAAAAAAAAAAAACATTTTTCTGAAAAAAAGGGTGTGGCAGTGGGCGAATTTAGAAAACTTATACACTTGTTCTAAAGCCTCTGATAAGGATCCTATATACTAAATTTCATTATCCTAGCTCAAAATTTAAGGCCTAAAAATCGGACGGGCAGACAGGTATGGCTCAATCGCCTCAGCTAGCGATTTTGAGTCAATCTATATACTTTGAGGTATATCTTGTAATAATACTTCCAATTCACTTTTTTTTCTCAGATTGTCTTTTATTACTATTATTCACGCACCGAAACCGAACGAGGCAAGAGTAAAACAGGAAATGTCATATGACTTGTCTCCCGGATACCATCTTGTGTTCAACTTCGATAATAATATTTTTTGCGATGGTACCAAGTCACCACAATACTTACATGCTATTACATTATTTTTTAATTTATTACAAACTAGTTTAATTATTTCTCTATGTTAGAAACTATGTATCAAAACTAATATACCCCTATAGGATAGAGTATAGTGACGGCTAGTACCAACCACCTTCAGTTATAAAACTTTTTAAACGAAATCCCTTAACAAGGGAAATAATATTTTTTTTTAAATACTGAAAACCAATACATTGCCAAAGAAATATCTAAGCCTTTGCTGAATATATATTCATCCCATTTTGATAGACCAATTGGCAGCGCAGAAACGATTCACCAGCAAATTTTCATGCCATTATCCAATTCCTCGAAACCAAGAGATATTTGAACCCTGCAATAATTGATTTATCCCCAAAAAACGTTTTTTTAAACTTTCCTTTGATGATGCACAGTTCGTCAATCAATCGAATTTAATTTTTTTTAAGTGCCTCATGCCCATGAACATTTATATAATAATCTATATTTCAAAAAGAAAATCTAAGGGATGGTAAGATGTTAGAAAACGTTTTTCTGACATTTTTGTTAAATTTTGTATTAGCATAGGAGGGGAAATTCAAAATTATTGAATCTGAACTAAAAAAAGAAAAAAAAATATTTGTAAGGAGAATATTTGTCGTTGACTTGATGATGATGGTGTAAGGTGTACTCCAAGGATGTTTGTATATTTTTGTATTTACGTTCATGCAGATACGGTCGGGCTGAGGAGAAATGTTGTACCTGTCGATGGTAACTACTCAGGCAGACGATATAAATAAATTACACAGGAGAATACAATATTCGAGTGGCGGCAATTGAATGCAAAGGAACACTGAAAACAAGTTCTTACAGGATAATTATGTTTACTTTACGGGTACTTTTCTACTGTCAAAGTGGAATAGAAATTGGTTCATTAAATGTAGAGAATCGTTTTTGGAGTGTACTTACGCAATAGAGCGGGACATATTTTAAAATAAATCAACAATATGTAGGCAATCGAATATTTCTCAGGATCTATCAGATCGATCAATTTCAATGATTGTTGGCATTTTGCAAATGAATGAGTTTAAAATTCGTTTGTGATGATTTAATGATGTCATGATAGAGAATTTGTTAAAGGAGATTTTTAGTGGAACAACAGTGAACTATTTTTTTTGCAAGTGAAAATCTTACAAATGTTATATTTCACTACAGCATTTATTCATAAGGCTTAGTTCTGCCTAATATCATAATATTGTTCCGTACATTTAAGGCACCTCATTCTTTTTCATGAATTAAGGGGAAGCATTTCCAAAATTGAGTCAATGGTGGGATATTTAGTCCCAGGGATGGACAAAGTGAATATCTACAATCTACATATTAAAGTTAATCAAAACTGTAATACCCTTCAAAATAATGTAAACTTAAACTAGTCCACAATATACTGAAAAGATAACCAACAATCTAACACATATTCCAGCGACTCTTTTAGTCAAAACATAGCCTGTTGAATCGGCATGAGTTCCGTGTAGAACATGCTTCTATGATTGGGAACGTTACTTCCAGAAGTTCAGTCTAATATTCTTGGCATCAGTGATCACTTGATCCCTAAACTGGACGTTTGGTCATTCTTATCGCCTCGAACCTGATGGCTGCGATTACAAGATTTACTATTCATTCGTTTAATGTAGCATTATAGTCCACTTATTATTGCGACCAACTTGTTGCATTACCTCCATTCGTTTTCCTTTTATACTGAATAACATATTTTTACTTAACGGGCTCCCGATCCGTTGAAGGTCTCTCTTTATAACAAGTCAGCCTCTTATCCCCTTCAATCCTGGCCATTTCTTTCAGTCATTCAGTCCATGCTCCCTGACACTATATTGAAGATTGGTGAAATCGCATCAAGCCAGATCTCCCTTTCGGAATCTGGTACAAGTTTGGAGGTTGACATGAAATCAGACCAAATTCCAAATTTGGCTTAATTTTGGTTTTCAAAACGAAATAATACCAAATGGCTTTATTTCGCTATGTTAACTGAAATATTGCCAAAAAAATTATGGTAATAACGCCAAATTATTCTTAAGCTTATCATTGATTAGTACAGTCGATTTGATTAAAAAAAGGAAATAACTCCTTTGCATACATCCAACCTCGCACTTTGATATGTCCCCTTACTCATGCATGAATACTTCTTTGTATTCAAATTTATATATTCGTATTTATGTCGAAATAATGCCAAATTGGCTTTATTTCGTTATACCGAAAGACAAACTAAAATGAAAACGAAATAATGCAATAAACCCTATGCGACACCCGTTCCTGAAATTAATAAATACTGCGCTAAAGATGTCCGAAACAGATAGTCGCTTCAGGCCCATCATTTTGGTGATGTTAAAACGTTAAATTTTACCTTATTTCAGACATGACTATTGTTTCTTTTTGTGTGCAATTCGTAAAATGTGTTTTTTTTTAAGGTAGCCTGTGATCCTGTTGTCGGTGAGGAAATTTAAATTTAGAGGCTCTGAATCCAACCCTTTTGTACCCCAGGGTATTCATTTAGGCCCTATCTTATTTATTCAGTTATTCTTGCTATTTATGATGCAAAAGCTTGTATTCGAGATAGCAAAATACTGATATATGCTGATGACATGACAATTTTCAAATGTGTAGGAGATCTAAGCGATTCGCTTTCACTTCAAACTGATTTAAATAGCTTTACAACATGGTATTTTAAAAACGGTTTGAATCTGAACCCCACTAAGTGCCAGCATATGTCATTTTCACGAAAACGTATTCCGTCCAATTTTAATTATACTCTGTCGGGGCACACTCTCTGTCGTGTAGACAGTTTTAAAGATCTTGGTGTTTATTTTGATCCTAAATTGGAATTTAATAAACACATAAACGTTATTGTGAATAAATCCAACTCTATCTTGGGATTTATAAAAAAAAGTGGTCAAAAGAGTTCAATGACCCTTATGTCATCCATTCGTTATATAATTGTCTAGTTCGCCTCACAGGTGTGGACACCCTTCTATGTAGTTCATTCAAATGGAATTGATGCAGTCCAACGTAAATTTATAAGATTTGCTTTGAGAGGACTTCCTGGGATGATGTACACAATTTGCCTCCGTATAGGTGTCGAATTAAACTACTGCAGTTGTTGCCTTTGTCTCAACGTTGACTTAACAATGACATGGTCTTCTTACACCAAATATTATCAGGACAAATATATGCTCCTGATCTTTTAAGTGCTATTGGTTTTAATACCCGTGGAGGTTCCTATAACCTTCGTAGACTAAATATTTTACATATTCCTAATCATAAATACAACTATGGTATGCATGAGGCTATGAGTAGAGTTTACAATAAAAATAGCGATGTAGCTGAACTGCATGTTAGTAAAAGTAGTTTAAAAAAGCCTTTGCGTAATTGTATTCTAGAGTCGTAATAAGGGTATGTATATTTTTTTTTTTTTTTGTTAATAATAATAAAAAAGTTTAATTTCATCGTTTATTGATTTTGTTAGTGACGTCAAAATAACTTCTGTGTTTTGTTATGTCCCACAAACAAATGCACTAAATGATGAGCCTGTGGATGCATATTATATGCTGTGGCAAATCTCTGCTCGTAGAAGCGCTTGTCTTAAGCTCGCTACAACACAAATCTGACTGTTACTCTTGTGATATATTGACCCATTAGAATTCATTGAGTACAGCTACGATATCCAAATGGAATACAATACCCGAGTCTTAAGAATGTGTGTTATCTGAAGAGAATAGATATCTTATCAGATTATGTCCCAGAGCCTAGTCCGACTTCCATTTTGTATCCATCAGTGTAGACTTTTGTTTCCAATCTGCATACCACATTTATTGAAGACCATGTGTACGTGCTAGAAATCGTGGAAAGCAAAGATGATTTGAGAAGTTTCTTTCTCATTTCCTATGGATTTCAATATTGTGATGTAGTCAAAAGGTTTAATACACCGAGGCCTAGCTTCTCAAAGTCGTGTTGCGATTTTTGCTGTTTCATCATTGATATGAAGATTAATTGGTGTAATGTTAAGGACTGCCTGTAGACCTGCACTTGGAATCGCCATAGTTCCTGTATTACCAATATATATGCCATCCTTTGTACTTCATTCATTTATATCTTCGATACTAACGGGTGGTCAAATTTTAAGGGCCGATCTTGAATGTGAACCACACATAAACGTCAAGTTTTTTTCTGCATTTCATTTGACATTTCTCAATTTCAGACTAATTCAATTTAAACCATGGAAGTTATTCAGGATTATTATTAAAATCATTATTATCTTGCACTTCGTTATTTTTTCGGTCAATTTAATCGTCCAAATGTGCGTACAATCAGAAAAATCGTGCAAAAATTTGAGCAAACCGGGTCTGTTGGAGATGTGAAAATATAAGTGCATGCTCGTACAGCTCGTACTGCAGAAAATATTGCTGGTGTTCCCAATAGTGTGGCTGAAGAGCGGTCCACCTCAACTCGTCGTCGTGCCCAACAATTGCACCTCTCACGCTCGTCGCTCATGAACATTATGCATAAAGACTTGATTTACACGCTTACACGGTCCAATTAACTCAAGAACTAAAGCCTCTTGACCATTTCAAGGGTCGTCAATGGTCAGAATGGTGGCAAGAAATGGCAACAGTGGATGATCCAATTTTCGAAGAAAATCATCTTCAGTGAAGAGGCACATTTTCACCTCAGTGGATTCGTCAATAAGCAGAATTGCAATCCAAGAGTGATTATCGAAAAATCAATGCACCCACAAAGAGTGACTGTTTAGTGCGGTTTATGGGCTGGCGGCATCATCGGGCCGTACCTTTTCCAAAATAATGCCGGTCAGGCAGTTACTGTGAATGGTGTTCGCTATCGTGAGATGATAACGTTGGACTTCTTTCTTTGGGGTTATTTGAAAGAAAAGGTGTACGTCGATAAGTCAGCAACAATTCAAGAGCTAAAGGATGAGATAATTTGGCACATAACGCCATAGAACCTCAATTATGCCTCAGCGTCATCAAAAATTTGGACCATCGGATGGAGGTGTGCCGCCGAGGTCGCGGCAGCCATTTGGCCGATATTTTGTTCCATACATAAAATACCAACATTATCATAATTAAAAGAAATGACAGTAATTTCCTAAATAATTTGTGTTTTATTCAAAATCAACATCGCATCGGCCCCTAAAATTTAACCACCCTTTACATCCTTGGCTGTGTTAACTGGTATTCGCTTTCCAAGAATATAAAACAGGGTTTGGTAGGTACAACAAAACGTACAGTTTCGCGAAATTTGCTCTGCGACACAAACTGAATTTTCTACATCTAAATTTTTTTGGTTACTATTGGAAGCCTTTTCAAATGCTGTTCACTATACGAAAGTATCGTTTTGATAACTAAGAAAAAGAGCAAGTAATACCATGTCCACGTGAAGTCCACACGAACTTTCATCAAGTCTACCCGAAAAGGTAAACAAAAGATACATACATAATAACAATCTCGCCTGCCTAGTGCCTGTATTTACAGAAGAGAATAATGAAAAGAGAATGTCACCAACTCACCACCTAGTGACATTATTTTGAAACAAACTTCTTTGTGTGCGTGAATTCGATCTTTTTTATGTAAAAAACGTAAAATAGACCACTTTAGACCACTAACATCAAAATTTGAAAAACCGTGTGGAAAAAAACTATTTTGTATTTTGATTTAAATAATACAAATACCAAAAAAAAATAAAAAAAATATGTCGGAATCATTTTGGTTGTCCTTTTTTCACAGCGGCATTGCAAATAATGTCATATTCAATTGCATATTTAAATATGTTAGAAGAAAAAAAACATGTTTTTAAGACCGATACGTTGTGCCCTATATATTGTCGCTTGGTTAAAAAATTATTTCCAAAAATTAGGAAATATAACTATCGATTTCCCAGCCAAAAAACCCAAAACGTTTAAAAAAAAACCACCTTTTTTCCATTTTGTCACCAAAAAATTACTGTACAAAATTAAAAAAAAAAAAAAAAACAGTATATGCACATATCTATTAGCTTTGTAAAAAAGCTAATTTGACTTCGTTACCTTTTATACTTTAGAAGTTATATCTAGTTAAACTTTGTAAATTTACCTTATTTTTCATAGATTTGTGTATTTTTTTTCGGGATATAAATACTAAAATTCACAAAAAATAAGACCCTCATTAGCTGTGCAAATCTATTGTCTGTAGAAAAAAAATATAAAATAAATAAAAAATATGTATTTAAAGATATTGAAAACGGTCACAAATAGCATCTTACTTTTTTGTATGGTTTTTCTACATTTCAGGCGATTTTGAGGCCCAAAGATATTTTAATATTTTTTAAATGCTAAACAATTATTTTGCTCAACATATTTCCAATCGATCACCGTTTGTTTCATTTAAATATTCGGAAAATTGTGAACGCTATACAATTTAGCGCAAAACTCGAACCTATTTTTGCATGGGACACCTACCCTTAAGCACTCAAAACCTGAAACATGTACAATATACTTTTCAAAACCCTTACTTCTCTCATTTCTTTGTCTCAAAAAAAGACCTCTTTCATATATTTTATTCAGCCTTTAAAATTATATGTATACATTTTATTTATTCCATTGGTAGAGCCAGACATAAAGGATAACCACATCAAAGATGTTTCTCAATGCCCACAATGCCTTTTTCAAATCATATTCTTCATCGTCTTTAGCGCCTTTTCATATCCTTTGTCTTAGCTCCTTTCACATCATCACACATACACACGCCTGTATGTTATTTTGTTATAATTTTAATACAATTTTAATGTCACCATCATCAAGGAGAGAGTATTTTTTTTCAAGACATTTAGGAATAAATTAAGACAACTTCCCCTTGACTTGGTTCATATTTTCTTAATGCCGGTACACGTTTTGCACAAAATCCAAACCACTGACCCTCATGCCGTGGCCTATTCCATAATGGAAATGAAAGCCTCAGCCATTAGGACGGACTGAGAAAAAAAAACAACAACCAAGCAATCGAGAAAAAGAAGAAACACATTAAAATTATAGAAAAAGGGGACGAGAATCCTTAAAAAGTACTTTACATAATCGTTCTGTGGTGTTTTCTGTGCTTCTGTGATGCTGCTGCTGCTCCTGGTGCTGGTGCTGTTTGCTGTTGTGTCGTTGCTGCATCGCTGGCAGTGCGGACAACCAACATCGTTCCATCCACCGAGATGGTGTTTACGTTCGTCAACCACAACAGCTTGCCTCGTCACCTGCCGTTGGCACTTGACCTGCTTCCAGATTTCACCACACCCATCCCCGCAGCCGGCGTGGTGAGCGCGTACATACAAAAGCTTATAGGTAGGCCAAATGCAACGCTGTTCCCAAAATCCGGATGCATGAACTCGCACATACTTCAATAAAAGTCATACGAATGTGTGCGAGTATGTCGTAAGGATTTAACGTCGCAGAAGGAAACTGTTTCCACATGGAATACTACAATCCCGAATCGATTCGATTTTAATCGCGGGTAATTATTTAAAGTAACATCACACAGCTATACGCAGTCAGAAACAGGCGTTTCTGGTGGGCCACGTTATCATGTAAAACTGCGTGCAACCATTATCGGCTTAGCGTCTCACATACTGTACAGATGATAGCCCCGTGATACACATGAATAGCTTCTCGGGCACGTATAGCAAGGCTTAATCTTGTGATTGTTACCGTTACCGCATATGGAATAAAAGGCAGGCTTACTGCCATAAACGCGCGACGGGTTAACAAAAAAAAATATAACATTACAAGGATATTACCATTCAGCCGCGAAACGCCACGCCATGCAGCGCCGTTGATTAGTATACGAGGAGGTCTGTGATGCGATTAACGATATATGTAATTAAATCGAATGTAATTACTTCCCTTTTATGCTATTCACAATAATGATAGGGAATCCGTAATTAATTGAAATTTATGTGCGATTAAAATATGCTTGTGGCATTATTTCACCACACAGGTGTTTAGGTAAGTTTATAGGTACATAGGTGTACTTGTACCTATATGTAGATTGATGGTGAACAAATATTATTATTTGAAGTTGGCTTTGTGATTTCAACCGTAAGGACATGATTAAATTCATATATATATATATATATATATATGATCACTCATGTTTTCAGGTGCCAATTTACCACGACTATATTTTTTACAACTAATTCCCTGATGTTTCTATAACCCACTCTTCAATATGTAGGCAGGAGAGGAGCACCCGACTCACTGGAAACTCTCAGCTTTATACAAGGCAGATTTTATACACTTGAACACTCTGTTTCTAGTTATTGTAGCGCAACGCCATCTGCAATCGTATGATCTGTTCAGTATTCTATAAATTTGTCTCACGAGCATGGGGAATAAGACTCGGAGGAACTCAGGGCGTTGCGTCGGTGAGGTCGTTTCCGACCTTGATGAAGCAGCGATAATTCTCCCCTGTCATCCTATACAGACGGACAAGTTCGGACGGTATACCAAAACAAGAAATGGTTCTGCATAGTTCGTCTCTATAAATGCTGTCATATGCGGCTTTGAAATCGATGATTAGGTGGTGAGTATTGATTTAGACTTCTTGGGTTTTTCTAGGATCTGCCGAAGTGTGAAGATTTGATCAGTTGTGGACTTTCCTGGCATAAAACCACACTGATAAGTTCCCATCAGTTTGTTGGTAAATGGTTTCAGGCGTTCACATATAACGGCAGATAGGATCTTGTAGGCGATATTGAGAAGAATGCTTTATCCCATGTAGTTGGTTCCATTGATGCTGAGGTGCCATTCTTGAGGCATACTTTCTCTCTTCCTCAATAGCGCTCTTTTTTCCTGAAAAGTCGGTGTTCTTCCCTCATTCTTTGCATATAGAGCTCAATGGCAGTTCTCGTCTTTACCTGCAGCTTAGCCTTGTAGGTCGGGTGCAAGCATCGTTCATCAAACCAAAAGTTTCTTGCTGTGACCGTGAGGCCCAATGGGGTTGGGCTCCTACTGGGCACGTCCTCGGGTGGTGGATAGAGGCAATCGCAGTAAAGCGAAGTTTCTTTAATTCGTTACTAAGCGATCTGCGGGGAATGAGGCCATAGAAGTTAACTGTTATTATTTTATTCGACAAGGCGATGTAGTCAGGCTCTTTTTGCTAAATGAACAAATGTGTGTTCAATAAGCAATTAGAGTAAATGGTGCATGAATTACTTCCCTGGTTAGTAGTGACTTAGTAACTTCGAGAACGGACTGGGTTTGTTAAGGAACCCATAAGGAATCGGTGAGGAGTCCCACCATTGACTATAATATGGTACCACGGGAATCAGAAACCCCTTAAGACTTGTCTGAGCCTGATTTTGAGGTAGGAACCCTTGTATCGTGGTGGCTGTGGTTTATCCAAAATGCTGGGGCAGTATGGTATTCTAAAGTTGTGTGGTGCCAACATTAGAATACCAGAGGTGCAGAGAGACTTCGGTCATTATCAAGGATGAATGTCGTGCCTAACACACGATTTTTAAAAATGTACTAATGTAGAGCGAGCCTACATTGGGGTGTTGACTATACTTTTTTCAGGTTCTGATATGTGGGTAGGCCCACCGTGAGATAAGAGCCGTAAAGGCCAGGTGCTCACGTTAAGCATACTCTAATTATATGTCAGCGTGAGGAAACTTAAACATTTGCGGCTGATCTATTGGCTTGTTGGCATCGTTCACATTGTTCATTGGCATTAGATGCTGATAGTATGGTGTTAATCTAGAGGTTATTTGATACGCGTTCTGCAAAAGACAACAGGGATTAAAGTATTAAAGTCCGATTTGTTCAGAATGTTCGGACATCCATAGTATAATACTGGATGCGTACGCATGTCTATCGCAGTGTGATCAATTTGATTGACCGTTAGTTGATCTGGAGACATCAATATCCCCTTATTATTATCGAATATGAGGAAACTGTGTGCTGGCTATAGTGCCATTTTTTTCAGCAGGGAAGTCAATTAGCCTAAGTGTTTTGCTAGTGTCGTCTAGGCTGTGTTTTTCGACAATATACTGATAAAAAGTTGTCGTCTCTTCCTATCTTTGCGATAAAATCTCAAGGCACGATTTTAAAATGGCACATCAGTAGACCCTCATTAGTTATGTCAAGGAGCTCCTAATAGAAGTCTTTCCGTATATCATCTTTTTCCTCCGTCGGGGCGTGAGCGCATGTTTTCTTGATACAAAAACTTTGGCTAAGTATAGCACTTATAAAAAATCCGCAACCGAATAGTCCTTGTTTCTACTCACTAAAACACTATCCATAGTAAGAAGATGTCACAGTTTTTCATCCTCTTTTTTCCGTCCCATCCATTTGTAGTAGCATAGGGCTTGCGCTAATTCTTAGCCTAAACCTGCTTAAGTTCTCACATTCCAGGTGCATATACGAACGTTTTTGTCTTTTTTTTAGTTTAGCAGGGTCTTCGACAAAAAAATCAGTAATTTCTGAGGCTCTTGGTTGCTACGTGACTATGATTGCTTTTTTTCGTGGTTGGGTATAGTTTTCCCAAAGCTCAACCCCCCACCTGAAATAATAGTTCCAAATAGATACATACAGGACACGAGTTAATCAGTATCCACTACTGGATTGAGCGGTGCCGTTGGCCTTTAAGCTTATCAGCTTTAATATCTGTTCAAGGTGCCTGACTTAGCAAGCAGAAGAAGTTCATGCAAGTTAATAACTTTCTACTCTATTTGTCTATCTATCACCTCAATGCTCATTAATCAACTATATCTAGAGGATCACTGCAAGTCGCAGCCTGGGATCGCAAGATCGCATACTTCAGAAGAATGCGCTTAGGATATGTAGAAGCACATAGGATATGGAGCAGTAATTATTAAGTTCCTTACGAAATTGGTACTTTTGATTGCACTCACATATGTATTAAAAAATCACTAAGACACCGCATAAGGAGTACTTAAACCAAAAAGACTAAATTTCAATAAATGTGGAAGATTTTCTTTTTTTGTTTAACTAATAACTTATTAAAGTCCGAACCATAATCTCTTTTTCACTTCCATAAGACATTTCTATACATTACTGAACTTGTAGTAAAGAAATTCGAATTACAATTAAAAATGACAGATAGCTTTAAGATTTGACCAAATCCATCTAGTCAGAGCCATTGAGAAGGATATCATTTTTAACTTTTTCCTACAAAGAGAAAGGTATTGTCTTCTTCAACATGTTTGACCTAGGGGAATCCAAAGTCTGTTCGTTAGTTCTCTCGATTTATGAAAAAGGTAGAAAGCATAGGTACAACCATAAAGTCTGGTATATTTAGTACGTAAAAGAATTATTAAGGCCGTCGAAATAAGTTATTACAAATGATCTCTTTTACTATTTCAAATATTATAATAATTGCTTTAAACTTGTTGGTACTCTCAGATGTTCCAATTTTTTAAAAACTAGACTAATTACTTGCACAACATAAAATCCCCAATTAGGTCTTTTTGAATTGTTTATATCAATCTAGGTATAGCCTGATCCTTTTTTATTCTTAACACATTAAGAAAGTTCCATCATCCGACATAACGAACTCTTTCAAAAGGAATGAAACAATTTTCAAATCCTCATATATCTTCGGCTAGCAAACGATTTTTCTATTTCCATGTTATATTCTTTAAATTTAAATTGATATATGGTATATACACCCTGCCCTGTCAATTACTTGATATTTACATACCTGTTTGTTTAAACCTTCAAAATCCCGGCCTTAAAACTTTATCTAAGTATACGAGTGTCATAATTTGCCTAACTTCCTTATACAACCCTCATTTGTGTATGCCAAAAAGCTATAAAGTGAATTTTCTCGGTTTGGTACTTAACCGTATATGTTTTGTTTATTTATCTAATTAGTTGCCCGCACACATTCTGGTAGCATCACTCATAAGGACACACAATAGAAACGTTCCCACATCTATAAATAAACATTAAATGTTTCCTTCATTAAAGCTCATTAAAAACTTAATCCCATGTAGAAAGGACTTCGATCGTATTAAACCGTCACCACTGTACGAGGTCATAAATTTATCCCCAGCATATCGTCCAACAAACGGCTTTAGCTCCTCTGACAAGCTCCACGGCAATTCCTATTCTTGAAGATAAACTTTCTAATTGTGAGTTATGACTGTGCATGTTGTTTGCTTTTGCACCTCTTGTACCGCACATTACCGTCCTATTTTATAGTTAGATAAATATTGTCATTCACCCTCATCCCCCACCACCAATCAAAGACAACGGGCGCCCAATCACTTCATCCAAATACCCAACACACACACACTCGACCGTAACCTTTAATACCCAAACTTTCTAACAGATTATTTTTATTAAAGGCATTGAGGGTTGATGTTAAAAGTTGCACGTGTTACAAGTGTCATCAATGGCCAAAGGATACATAAAAAATGATTACCGGACCCAATAATCAAATAAGCAGTAAGACCCGGTCTCTTCGGTGTTGTCGTTGTTCTCGTTTATCTCTGCAACAGTAAAAGCGAATACCAATACAAAAAAAAGAATGTACCACCAGGACTTGTCTGTATGCTGTTTGCATTTGCAAACAACTTTATCAAGTACTTCTTAACACATCCTTTCGCAACTACTCCTCTACTATGTACCGTACCTTGCATTAACATTCCATAGTTTAGTTGATTTTTCAATCAAAATTCCCTGGAATCCTTGAAGCTTTCCATCCACCCTTTTCAATATTGTGTGCAATAAAAAACAAAATCACCAACGGCACACACCTAAACCGTACCCTGGGAAAATTCATAAGGTTTTTGGTTACATCATGTAATGAAAAGCTGAGTAGACGGGTTTGACTTCTGCAGTGGCATTAGACAGGCCTGCAGCAGTAGCAGCAGCTCCATCAGCATATACATAACAACCCTTCGTCAACGTCATCTTTGCCTCTAGTAGGCCATAACAACTGCCGCTGATCATATTCTCTACGCACGCATCCATTTCACTAAATGCAAGGATAAAAACGACAAAAAAATCTGAGAATCTCACCTCATCCATTTCCCATTTCAATTCATCCATCAACAATAAAAAAAAACAACAACAACAACGAGCCAATAACTCTGGCCAACATAATAACAATTCCATGCATTTTCGAAAATGAGAGTCAGTAGACCCGTGTCTTTCAGCGGGAGCTATATTGAGAGCAAAACTGGGTCCATCGCCCATCATTTAGTGAGAGAGTGTGCAAAAGTATTCGTTCGTAAGCTCAGGGGTGGTTAACTGATAAGAAACCTTCTGTGAAAGCTTTAAGGGGTGTGTTTTTGTTTGTTTAAGACTCGCATGTCTTGGTTTTCGTATGTTGTTGTCAATACTCAACAGTTATAGTTTCGAAAATCCGAATATTCGCGCATGACGCTCAGCAGGGCGGATTACAGTTACAATATTCGATTTCGAACTTTGATGGCGGCCGGCAGGCGATGATTTTATAAGTCAGAAAAATGAATACACTCCACAGGGATGTGTATGAGGAATTAGAATGGAGTTGAATAATTTTCTCTTTCAAGAGAAAGGGATTGTTTTTATAAAAATGATCAAACTCGAGCTTTTGTTTTGAGGATAGTGGAAATAAAATAAAACGTTTCCTGCTATTCCGTCCTTTCCATCAATATTTTAGTACTTGATTCTCAAGCCTCATAGCCAGTTTTGGGTTAAAGAAAGACAGTGCGTCGCTTGCGTTAATCCTTTTTTGGTATCGAATTTTTCGATGTTTCATTGCCGACCCTGAAATGAGCAGCGAGAATTCTCCTCCATCATTAACTTGCAAAGAATGACGAGTTTGGGCGGTAGACCGAAATTAGTTCGTACAGTTCGCCTCTATTCATATATCGTATGAGGCTTTGAAATCGATGATTTGAACTTCAACTGAACTAAAGAAGGTTCCATTCTTCAGGCCAACTTTCATCCGTCCGAATTTTGCTTATGAATTTGTGAATGTTATTTAACAAACAATCTTAACCCGATTTATAAAAATCGGCCGGCAGCCTCGTTAAGTTTAGATATTGCTATACTTACTTGAATTGAATGTTTCGCTCAGTTTGACAGCTGGAGATTTTTCGTCATCAGCGTTTAACAGTCTTAAAAGTCAGATGTGTAATTATATGTGATCTGGAGTCTGTGAAATGTGATCAGTTGTCTTTGATCTGATGTCTGTTGAAACTGGAGCACAAACTATTCGGCATATTTGACTGAAATTTCAGGAACGTATGTTGTTAGTTATCTTCAATAGGAATTTTCGGAATTAGGGTTCTGGTTCAACAACGATTTTCTTTAAATAGGATTATCTCGATAACTACTTTGACAGTTAGCGTTGTTTTAAATAAAAAGTTGTAGATATGTTGTGTAATATAGATAATTTAAATGCCTACGACTTGGTACTCCGATTTTTTTTGAAAAAAAAAAAATGGTCTAATGGCTTCATGAAACAGTTTTCCATCCTATTTTGCCCGGTCCATCTCATCGTATTTGCTGGATGGCAGCAGTATCTGCTTTGCAGCGCAGCTTACTGATTCCGCTAGCTGCTCGCCTGCATCTCTTCTATTTCACGTTGTCAAATTCAATGGCAGACACGGACGTCATTGCCTTTTTTCATTTAGCATGGTCGTCAACAATACTAAATTTATACTCACCTTTTTGTACTTTCAATACATTAAGCCGTTTTGAAGGTAGACATTACCAAAGCGAAGTCGAAACTTATGGGTCCTCACGTTGGGCTCACATACCTGTTTATACCCTATCCCATAGGGGCATATTAGTTTTGATACTTAGTTTGTAACATAGAGAAATAATTTTGCTACATATACCTCAAAGTATATGGATCGACTCAGAATCGCTAGCTGAGTCGATTAAGCAATGTCTGTCTGTCCGTCCGTCCGTCTGTACGTCACCGATTTTTAGGCCTTAAATTTTGAGCTAGGATAATGAAATTTGGTATATAGGATCCTCGTCTCTGCCTACAGAACAAGTGTAAAAATTTTTGAAATCCGCCCACTGCCACGCCCCCTTTTAAGAAAAACTCAGTTTTTGACCAAACCGTAAGGAATTTTAAAAAAGTTTCTGAACAACATATTTAGACAATATTAATATCTATATTTCGTCCACATAAAGTTTTTTGCCACGCCCACTTTTTGGGGGCGTTTTCAATTAAAAACTGTTTTCGGTCAAATTTTAAATTTTTCGAAAAAAATTTTGATGCAGAATCATTAACATTATTAATATGAACATTTCGTCTATATACCATTTTAACCCACGCCCACTTTTTGGGGGCGTTTTTATATAAAAACCATTTTTATACACTACCCCATAACATATGCAGGAGAAAACCTTGTCTTTTGTAGAACCGTAAAATTGTTTTGTAAGCAGTCCGAAGAATTTGTTGTCACTATATCATTTTTTCTATTTTATCCACATCGTGTTTTTAGCCATGCCCACTTTTTTGGGGATTTTAGTTTTATGGATAGGATGGGATAGGGTATTCAACGATCCGCACAGCGGATTGTAGCCTTCTCATATGTTTTTATTTACAATTCTACCATTTCGAATAAAGTTATAACAATTTGTTTGTTTAAATTTATATTTATTTTATTCTTGTTGTTTAAATTGTTTTTTATTTAAATACTTTTCATTTGAATCATCATAAAGACTATCGTTTTATTTAAGAAGACAAATTTCATTATTTATTTAAGAAAACAACTTTTTTGTAGATTCATCAACATACAGTTTCCAAGAATCAATAGAATCGTAACTAAAGTGTTTCGATACCCACTGAACGCCTACAATCAGCTGCCCATGTTCACCCAAGTTTTCGAAATGTCATCCGAAAAACTATTCGAATACTCCGACGTCATGAGCTTCCGATTCATATTGTAATCGCACAGGGGAAAACAAGGAATACTGAATTCGAAGAAAATAATGTTTTCTTTCGCCAATATTAGCTCTCTCTTCGAAAGTATACAACTAAACTACCTCTAACTACTTTGTACAATACCGTATACGATAAACACATCTTCGATTAACAGTACACTCGGCGTTGCCCTTTCCACAACTGTCTCTCTCACGCTCCCTACCACCTACACACATGCCAACAAGCGCTTCTGTATCATCTCTACAGCCCCACTTATCCCGTCCCGACACAACCATCCCGTAACCTAGAGAAATACATCCCGTAAGGAGAGCATACAAATATGAAATATGTAGGTACCGAAAGTTTATCATAATTTTTTTGCTTTTCGTGTGTCCTCCGGTTTGCTCTCCTTTTTGTCCATCATCTCTGTACAACATTGTGCCATGACTCCATGAGACTGGTGAGAAAATGTTCGAATTCGAGGATTTCTCGCAGGATCCCAGTAAAAGTACAGTTGGGCGCGACACGTGGTATGGAGAGGACATACATTCCTAAGCAAACAGACAAAAAAAAAGAAAAATAATCTCAAATAAAATAATTAGTTGTACCTTGTAATTAAAAATAATAGCAGTGGACAGATTTAAACAACCCCCATCGCGAAACCTTCCTTTATTTTGTGACTCTCCTCTCCGGTTAATGCTCTTCAACTCGATTTTCCCCCAGCAATCGGAAAAACAAGCAGAATATAAAAAAAAACAGGAAAATAGGAAAAACCGACCGAAAAGAGAGAGCGACCGAGTTTACAACCACCCCCCGCCTTCGACGCCATCACAACCACCACCACCGCACACGGATACCAGTGAAAGGAAATAAGGGATGTAATCCCAAAAGGATGCTGTACGCTTTAAGTTATTAGCAAAAAACCTCTCCCGTAGACGAACGAGTTTTCCTCCATTTGCCACGAGACATCGTGCAGTAGCAATAGCATCTCATCTCAATCGGTTACTCTCGGCGAAGTAAGGCGGTGGTGTTTTTTCTAACATTGAGAGGGCTAACAATTTTGTTCCCTTACTACTTCTCTGGTGAAAAATACCCCAAAAGTTGTTGTGTTTTTCCCCAAAAAAAAGGATCCCCATACAATCGGAACTAGTGCATAATACAGCGGTAATTGTGTGTACGGGTAGGGAGTGTTTCTGCTTCTTATATTTTTGTATGAATTTTTACAAAATTTGCCCTTTGGAGATAAAGTATCTGCAGCTTTTTTTCACAAATGAATTTTCCTTTTTTATTCAATCATTTTAAAAATAGCGAACACACATACACATAAGAACGCATACACCCAACAACCCTGTTTAACATACATATAAAATCAAGTGATGATCCTGGTCTCCGTCGCCGCCTCCGCCTCCGTTACCGTCACATCGTCTCCGTCTCTTCTATGAAAATAGTGGTACATGCGTAAATGTAATAATGAGTATGCTGCTCCCGTGCTGGATGGATAAATCTTCTAGGTGGTGCGTCTCTCAATCTACGAATGCTGTTGTATTCCGTTTTCGTCCTTTCTTACACACGTAGATTTTCCCGTATTTTTTATATTTCATTTTTCAATCGTGAAAAACAGTGAAAAATATAAAATAAAATTATAAAAAAATCAGTGCACTTGATTATATTTGTTCGTATTTTTTTGTTTGCTCGTCGTCGTTTTTGCATATTCATTGCGATATTTAAGTTTGTTGGTTTTTTTTTTAAATCGGTATAACCTCGCCGTCGCGGTTTTAAGGCACACGACAAGTAAATGTATCTCAAGGGATTGCCAATCTGAATTGTGGAAAAATATACATCTTTGCATACGTGTATTGCGAACAGAGATGTGTGTTAAAGTTAAATTTATAGTGCGTCCACTTTTTGTGTAAAATTTTTCATTTCTCCTAACCATTTTCCTATCGTTGTAGTGAAAAATTAATGACAAAACTCGGTTCATGAGTTTCCAAGTGTGAAATAAAAAAAATTATGAAAGGAGTTCGTGTCGATAACATGTACGTTAAATAAAAATAAGCATCTCCCTCTTAAACAACAACAGGAAAAATAAATCATTCCTACTCATTGGAATAATATAAATAAGTTTAGACTAGGAATACAAAATAAATAAATTATTTACACATATTATATAAAAATGTGAGTGAGAAAAAATAAATTAAAGAAAAATAATAATATTTTAGAAAAAAGTGTATGTTTTATGGTTTCTATAAATGTATAAAAATTAAACAAAATTAATACCGTATTGAGAAATAAGTGTTATTTTTTGTTTAGTTTGTTTTTGTGAAGATACAAAAATTAATCAGAAAACTTCAACTAACAATCGATACTTTGGAATAAGGAACGACGAATTTAAGGATATATCATGAACCTGTTTACCGAGTGTTTTATAATGTGAGTTTTTTCTCGTATTTTGTATTGAGTTTTGGATGGATATTATGTATTATCTCAGAGATGGGTATCATATGGATGACTAGTGAAAATATTTTTTATGGGGTGGAGGTGATTTATAAGATTAAAGTAAAAAATATTTATGATTCGTTGAAGGGAGTTGCAGTTGTAACAAGGAAACGCAATTTTATGTAGAATGTCCGTTTTATCATTTATATGATTACCTACTATCTTCTGAAACGTTGGAGACTTCTCCTTTTCTATCATAACTTTAAGCATTTATCATGATTGCGATAAATGTACAGACCCAATGAAACCGAAAGGAACTCATAGAAACAAATGTATTAAGACGTGGTCTTATCGCCATCAGCAGCATTATCGTCTGTCAAATACATGGCGCCACGCTTACAAGGCTTTAGATGTCCTGGAACTTTGACTGTTAAAAAGTGTTTTTAAGTTCAGAAAAGTACCACTTCAAATACATATAACTGCAAACATCATCTACATTTTATTATAAATAATTGGAAAAGTTGTAGTTCTTTGTAAGACAATGGTAGTCTCCATAAGTCCAATCAGCTACACAGCTAAACGAATTTTGTGTGCAATTATTCCGTGATATATTTGATAACATAACTGGAAAAAGGAACATATTTGCAGTTTGTCCACGATTTAAATAAAAAAAATCGACTAAATTCATTATGAAAATATGTTGGTAAACTATAAGAAATTCTTATGAAAAGATACCCATCACAGCGATCTGATAGTACGTTTCCACCGAACCGGAACTCGTTATTTCATTAACTAAATTCAACGTTTGAAAATAGTGATCACACCAGAAATAAAACGCATTCCAACAGTAAAACAATATTATTTTTCCACTGGACTTTCTCATACGATGATCTGACAAATCATCCGAGTACTATCAACAGCCGAGAAAAGGCTGTCTAGACTCAACCGTACGGATTCGTCATAAAAAAAGGAGCTATGAATGTATGTTATGCATTCCAACAGTAAAAAAAACATAACATATCCCATCCCATTTGTAAAACTAAAATCCCCAAAATGTGGACATGGCTTAAAACACGATGGGGATTATATATATAAAATGACAATGTCACAACAAATTGTACGGTTCTACAAAAGACAAGGTTTTTCTCCTGCATATGTTATGGGGTAGTGTATAAAAATGTTTTTTATATAAAAACGCCCCCTAAAAGTGGGCGTGGGTTAAAGTGGTCTATAGACGAAATGTTTATATTAATATTACTAATTATTCTGCATCAACATTTTTTTTATTAAAAACGCCCCCAAGAAGTGGGCGTGGCTAAAAATGAAATGAACGAAATATAGATATGACGATTGTCTAACTACGCTTCTCAGACATTTTTTAAAATTCCTTACGGTTTGCCCAAAAACTACGTTTTTCTGAAAAGTGGGCGTGGCAGTGGGCGGATTTCAAAATTTTTTACACTTGTTCTGCTGGGAGCAACAAAGACCACGTGTACCAAATTTCATCATTCTAGCTCAAAATTTAAGGCCCGAAACTGGTGACGGACGGACGGACGGACGGACGGACAAACATGGCTCAGCTATCGATTCTGAGTCGATCCATATACTTTGAGGCATATGTAGCTAAATTATTTCTCTATGTTACAAACTATGTATCAAAACTAATATACCCCTATGGGATAGGGTATAAACAATTTTTTTCACTGTACCTTCTCTTGCGATTAGGTTATCTAGACTCAACCGTTCGGATTCGTCATAAAATAGGATCTATGATTTTTTTTTTGCACGGAATCACGAAAGCAAATACCAAGTACAACGTGAGAATCTGGTCCTTCTTCAACAATTTCATGTAACGTTATTCCAAAGATATAGCATATCAGCATCACTATAAGAATTTCTACACGACAATTTTTTAATAGGCCTACTCGCAGATTAGGCCATGCTACCAATGACATTTGCAGAACCTATTTGGACAAGAAAAAGCAAGAGGACAAACA
Organism: Rhingia campestris; assembly: GCA_932526625.1. NCBI lineage: Eukaryota > Metazoa > Arthropoda > Insecta > Diptera > Syrphidae > Rhingia > Rhingia campestris. The sequence goes on along the minus strand of OW052182.1, from coordinate 61,703,910 downwards.
TCCTTCGAATGTACATTAATTAAAAGTATATATTTTGAATTATTTTCTTAAATTTAGGTTTGTTTTCTAAAAGAATTTTTTTCAAACAAACATTTACATAGCAATTCGACGTTTATAGGAGCAAAAAATGGTTTTTATTGGAGAAAAACGTAATTCGGTTGGACCTTATTTAGAATAGCATTCCAGCGGAATGCCGAACTTCGGAATGTGAATTTGTATGGCGGAATGCAGCATTTCGGGTGAAATTTTAATTTTTAATTTAGCTCAAAGACGAACTTCGACTAGTTGGAAACGTATTATATTCTATTTGACAACATGGTTAAGAAAAATATATGTGTTATAAACATTAATGACAAACATTTACTATAGTAAATGTTTAATTAACTGTTACCTTTTTTTTCTAAATGATAATTTAGACCGCTTGCTATCATAATAAAAATTTCCTCTCCTGAAATTGTTGGCATAATATTTTTTACATATCTACAAATGTCTTATGTATAAAAATGGTAAAAAATTTAAAGCAATATTTAAAGATGCTTGTAGAATATTTATAATTAATGATTATTTTCAGTAAATTTTTTTTATCTCCACCAAATTTTAAGGCTTAAAATGTCCAATGTTTAAAAATGCTATATAATCTGAAAAATATATAAGTAGTTTACCTTCAAAAAAAACAAAACTGATGGCTGGTAGAAAATGTAGAACATTTGTAATTGACAACGATTAATAGCAAATGTTCTTAAATGGTTTTCAGTAGACTTCAAAACACTTTATTTTTGATCTACATCAAGTTTTAAGTCCCTATTCTTCAGTGGAAGATCATCTAAGTTTCAGAATAACTCACAAGTTAAGTCGACAAATATGCTTTTTAATCAATTTAAATTCTGAGTAAGCCCAACAACATTGTTGATTTAACTCTTGATTAAATTAACTGATTTATCTTGGAACTAAGTTAGATCTAAAAAAAAACATGCTTACGATTTATCGAATATCGATGAAATTAAAACCTATTGCTGAACATCAAAATTTATAAATTAAGTTAAAACAATAAAAATAAAATGATTTTTCTCTTCCAGACTATTTGTTGTTCGTAATTTTTTTCAATGTTGAAAGTAGCCCGTTTTCTGTAATTCATATTTTTTTGTTGATTTTTCCGAGGTTGACACTTTTTAGGAATTTTTGTACTTAACGTGATATGTATATTAGTTGACTCCGTTTATATTATTTCAATTAAAAAATCTCAGAATACTGAAGACACAGGACAAAAATTGGAACAAGGGACAGAAAAACCAAAAACAAAATTTGTTTAAACACAAAAATGCTAGTTGTCAGTTTCAGTTCATTAAATTGAACATTTCGACTCTCCTCAAACCAAGACCTCAGTAGCGCAAGTGGTAGGCATTTAGCTCACAAGGCAAGTTCAATCCCTGGTTAGAGAAAAAGTTGTCTCAATAACTATACAGAGAACTGAACGTTCAATAATTAGCAACACTTTTAGAAGGAATCTGATGAGAACACTTGGTAATATCCGAAATATCTAAAATTCTAACCAAATAGTGTTGTTGTAATTCAATCACCCCATTGAAAAACTTTACGTCAGATAAAAAAAAACTAAAAAACAAGAAATCTATTACTTGGAAACATTTGGACTTCATATTACTTGAGAACCATTTGGAAAAATATCTTATACAAGTTGGTCTTTTTTCAAAAATAATGCGCCTTAATTTTGACCTTCCTTTTGAGTATCCCTGAAATGAAATTGAACTTCGGTATAATATTTGTAAAGCTTTTGTGAACATACCAATTTTGGTAAAATTGACTTTATTGTTTACACCAAAATAATAGTATTAAATCGTATTCCACCTGTCAGTTTCATTGGCATTTCTGATCTTCTTCATTTTATTCCCAAAGGGTATCGTTGTCAGAGTTAATGACGGAGCCGAGCTTGAAAAAGTCCTTTACAACTACAAATTTGTATCTTTCAGTATTGATGTTTATTTAAAGGTGACACACGCAGGCAAAACTGTCCGGTATATCTGTTCAGGCTGCCTGACAAATCATTCGAGTAGTATCAATTGCAAGAAAAGCTTATCTCAATATAGCCGTTCGGAGTCTACATAAAAAATCCCACGAAGTATAGAACCTCCAATTGAACTCCGAATTCGAAATGCTTAAATATATTAAAACACAAAAAAATTTATTTTGTTTCCTTACTCACTTACTTACTTAAGTAGCGCTACAGTCAGGGATGAACCTGGGCCTCACCCAACATGCCTCTCCAATTAGCTCGGTCCTTAGCTAACTGCCTCCAGTTGCGCACTCCAAGTTGGTTGAGGTCGGTTTCTACTTGTGCGCGCCACTTAAGGCGAGGTCTTCCTCCACTGCGTCCGACATATGACTGGGAATCGAAGACTCTGCGAGCCGAAGTATTGGTGGCAATTGGTTCTACATGTCCTAACCATCTTAAACGTCCAATGCGGCGTTTTTTGACCAGCGGTATGTCGCTTTTCAGCTCGTCTAGTCCGTGGTTGAATCTTCATCTTCATAGCCAGTCAAAGTAAACGGAACCGAAGATTTTTTTCTCTCGAATCGAACAAGGATTTCTTCATCCGCTTTTGATACGGTCCATGCTTTAGCGCCGTAGAGCATTACTGGGATGATCAGGGTCTTATAAAGGATCTTCTTAGTAGTTCGAGTGAGGGCATCACTACTAAATTGCCTTCTTAGCCCGAAGAAACAGCGGTTGGCAAGAGTAATTATTTGATTGATTTCTGATGAGATGTTGTTGTCAGAGTTTATAGCGGAGCCGAGGTAGACAACGTCCCGTACTAACTCAAAGTTATATTTGTCAATGGTAACGTTCTGTCCAATCCGTCGATATTGTGTGTCCTTTCGTGTTGACAGCATATACATAGTTTTACCCTCATTTACTGCTAAGGCCATTTTTGCCGCTTCCTTCTCTATACTAGCAAACGTGGCTATGACATCACGTTGAGTCCTACCAATAATGTCAATATCGTCAGGAGTACTCTAGTAGTTCCACCGATTTTTGGAAAATTGTGCCTCTGGTGTTGGCTCGGGAGTTTTGCACAATCCTCTCAAGAATCAAATTGAAAAAGTCACATGACAGCGCATCGCCTTGCCTAAATCCTTTTTTGGTATCGAATGTGTCGGTGAGATCGTTTCCGACCCTGATGGTGCGGCGAGAATTCTCCATCGTCATCCTACACAAACGGACGAGTTTGGACGGTATACCAAAACTAGACATGGCTCTGTATAGTTCGTCTCTATAAATGCTGTCGTATGCGGCTTTGAAATCGATAAATATGTGGTGGGTATCGATTTGAAGTTCTTGGGTTTTTTCCAGGATCTGCCGAAGTGTGAAAATTGGATCGGTTGTGGACTTTCCTGGCCACACTGATAAGGGCCGATCAGGCGATGTTGAGGAGACTTATGCCTCTGTAGTTGGTGCAGTTCAGAGGGTCTCCTTATTTGCGGATCGTGCAAACGATGCTGAGGTTGCATTCTTCAGGCATACTTTTATCCGACCAGATTTCACTTATGAATTGGTGGATGTTACTTACCAATTCATCTCCGCCAGTTGTATAAAGCTTAGCGGGAAGGCCGTCATTTCCGGCGGTCTTACTAAGCTTGAGTTTAGATATTGCTATCCTCACTTCACTTAGGTCAGGTGGTTGGCAGTTTTCGCTGTCGTTGCCAATATTGAATGGTTCGTTGTGCCTGACAGCGGAATGTTGTTCGTCATCGCCGTTTAACAGTCTGAAGAAGTGGTTCTTCCATATCCTCAGCATCGACTGTGCTTCAACTAAGATATTTCCTTGTTCATTTCGACAGGATTCTGTTCGAGCCTTTTTTCCTTGGCTTTGACGTTTTACAGTATGGCTGCGAGCATCCTGTCGGCATTCCTCATCAAACCAGGGGTTTCTTGCTGGTGCCCGCAAGAAACTTAGCACATCAGTTGCGGCTTATCTAATGGCTTATTGGCATCGTTGTTCGACATTGTTCGACAATATATGCTGGTAGTATGGTGTGAATCGAGAGGTTAAGGGATATGCGTTGCGCGTTGTTTCCCTTAAATTAAAATAAAATCATTTTAGTTTAATAGTAGTTATACTATTTTTATTTCACTATAGCGCTAAAAATATATTGGTAATATTAAATTCTTTATTGACAAATATGGTCGCTATTTCTTTTCTATATACTTATTTCATCTATTAAATTTACCTATTTTGTCTGTTTTGTGATTTTTATTTTGCAATATGTCACTTATCAACTATTGAGCAATTGTTAATGAAATATTGGCTTAAAATCCGCTGCCAATTCTTAACTCTAACGTTTAGAGATAAACAAAATATTTTTGTTTGCCTTAATGTATAAAACGATGGCTTTTAAATCCTGATGTTCAACATAAGTTCAAGGATATTGCAGTGGCACAGCTTTAAATATTATTAATTCGAAATAAAATCGAAACATCTTAACACACTTATTTTCTGTTTCACTGTTTTTTTTTTAATATAAAATTTCGGTGATTTTTTACTATTTTGATTGATTGGCATCCCGAATTTTTTGTTAATTTATATTTCTTGAAGAACCTTTTTGAGTTAAAAAGAAACTCGAACCATTTTAGACCATATATTGCTTGTTTAATGTCTAGATATAATACGTACTTTCTAAATGATTGCTCGTACGTTGCAAAAGCAACTAGCTTACTTCTTCTAAAGTCGGATATTTTAACAGTCGAATATTGAGTCGAATATTTATTAACAGAAGCTTTAAGTACAAAGTGAGTACAAATTTTCAAAATTAAACAAACGAAAGATCTGATTTGACTGAGTACATTATTTATTAATGCATTTGCTAGTTGAGACAAAATTTATTATTTTACTATTATTACAGCTGATATTTCATTCATAGATTCTTTTGTTTTTTCATGTTAAAGTTGGTGTTGACTACATTTCAGAGGTTCAATTGATTCTTGGCGTATTCTTGCCAATGTAAAATTAATTCCTAAAAAAAAATCCAATATTTTTACTACATATTTCAAGTAATACTAAAGTCTGGGTCGTAAGCAGACCAGACTAACAAAACCACTTAACTTAAATAACTAAGATGAAACTCCTAGTGAAAGAAGTGAAAGCAGAGGTCTTTTAGGATTTCATTATTTTTTGATTAACCGTTTTGAGTTAAAAAGCAACTCCAACTATTTTAGACAACATATTGTTTGTGTATAGTATGAATATAATGTATCTTCATTCATTTGAATTTATTTCCAAAATCATACCTAAATTGATATACAGTTCTAAAAGTTTTATGGATATTTAAGAATGTTAGTTTATTATAAATGTTTTTGTCTCTCAAAATTACACCAAAATATGTATGTAAAATTATCAGTATTAAAGTATGCAAAATACTTTGAAATATTGAAAATGACTGTAGATGGCTTTCAAAAAATTTCAAGAAATTAAAATGGATCGAAATATTGAAAATAACTGTAGATGGATTTCAAAAAATTTCAAGAAATTAAAATGGATTGCGTGTGAAAGAAATTCTATTCAAGATTTGTAGGTTTTGTATATTTTAACTTCCACTCCGTAGAGAACTCCGCGTTCGCAAATTTGTTCTTTCGCTTGGTATGTACATTTATCTGTATTTGTCGTGTCAATTGTATTTGAGTATATTACTACGCGAGTTCTAATCAATTAATATTCGTAGTCAGTACCACTCACACAACTTCAATGCTCGAGAACAGGTATGCCAAGTCATCTGGTAAGCGCCTATGTCAACCGTACCTGGGTGACATACTTCGCGGGTACAAAATATTTAAACTGTCTTTAAATAGAGAGTGCTGCTCACATAACTTCATTTCTCCGCTTAGATGCCCAATTGACTGGCAGGCGCCTATGCAGAAAAGCAGTAGCGATTTGTATTATGTTTTTGTTCATTTTATAAATAACCCAGAATATATTTTTCTTTTTATCTATTGGAAAACGGTTTTAAAATTGAAGAAAAAAGACCTAAAATTCGTGAAATTCTTTTTCCTTTGGAAACAGCAAAATTGGCATGGATTTTTTTTTGGCAATGGCCGGGATAATTTCCAAGAGTCATGTTCTTGTTTTGAAACATAATATTCCAAATATTAGAGGTTTCCTCTTACTTACTCAGGCCTTTCTTCGATGCCTCCTTGTATTTTCTTAAAATTTCCTTTACTTAAATGTTTCTTTTAAGTAGAAAACTAAAGTGGATTCATTTATGGAACAGGTTTTGTACTTTTTATTCAAATAAAATGTGTGTTTCCCATCAAAACGCGAGAAAAAACTTCTACCTAATTTTTATTTATTTAATAGGTTTATAACTACCAAATGTTTTTGATTTCCAAAAGCCGTATCGAAATTAGTATAGAGCCTATCGGCCTGCGTTCCTTCTTTTAAAGACTTACTACATTATTTTTAACCCTACTGTCTTTTTAATTTTTTTATAAAAGATATCTTAAAAATATATTTATTTACCAATATTACGCTGGGTGTTGAATACCCTGTATAAGTTATTTCTCTTTTCTAAATATGCAAATATATCTAATCAATACTAAAACACAATATTTGCTTAATTGAATATTTATAAAATTTACTATGCACACCTTAGGGGATCATTTAAATTATTTTCTAAATTTTTCTTGTTCACAATTTTTATTCATTTTTTCGTGATAAAAATTATTCAAACATTGATAATATGCACATACATAAATAAACTGCCATTCCCATATTCAGTGCAAAATTATTTACCTGGATACCTACAAAATTCATGATTTCTTCGAAAATTCGTTTTTAATTCAATGAGTAAAGTCCTAAAATTAAAATACTTTTCGCCCTCCAGCAAACATTTATCAATGGCATGCAAAAATTGAAAAAAAAAAATCCAATCTATTCATAAAGTGAATTTATGTCCGTTCTGTACTCAAAAAAAATCACCTAAATTGCTTGCTTCGTCGAATAATATATTTCCATTCATTGAATATTCTTTTTAACCCATAAAACTAAAATAGTGTTTTGCTGGAAAAAATTGAACGAGGTATTATAAAATGCTTTAACCTGCAGAAATTTAAATGTTAGTTATATACTAAGTCATGCATTGAGGTTTCTTTGATTATCCTTGATTCGATTTTTTCGAGTTTTATTTTGGGGAATTGAATTTTTGCGTAAAGATATATAGAATAGTGTCCTTTTTTTAAGTAGTATTCATCGCCATCCCTGTATCTTTATTACTTATGTATATCCTTGTTCTGGGTATGTAGGTATGAAATACGTTTTATACCAACTCTCAGGCATAATGCTGTATTATTTTTATTGTTGCAGGGGCTAACAAATTGATTTTGCGTATAACTATGTCATTTCGAAAAAAAAAACAAATTCAATACACGAAAGGCAAAAATGTAGTCAAAAGCTTTGTCCACGTAACCATAAAAAAAACATTAATAGGTGACTTTATTCTGTTCCCAGTGGACACTCACTAATAAATAAAAATAATGTAATAATTAATAACACATTTTAAATGTGAAATAAAAACACATGAGATAGTTGTGCAGTAAAATCATATGACGAAGAAAATAATTGCACGATATTGTTACATTTTATTATTTTTAAAAACCCAGCAATCTATGAATTTTTAATTATTTTTAATTAGATTTTGTTAAATTCAATTAATAAAATAATCAAGGAATTAATTAGTTTTTTTTTAACACAATATCGTGGTTTACTAGTATTACTGTTATAAACCCAATTAATTTCATAATGCAAACAGAAGATTTATTAAGTTCGTCACAATAAAAACTAATTGATCTCAACATTAAATAGAATGAATATTTGTTGTTTTTTCTGAAATTGATTATAAACATATTTTTATAACGAATTTTAAAGAAAATATTATTGCCTAGTATATTATTAATTTTAAAAAGTAATAGCATTATTATAATAATTGAAATATTTGTTTGTTTGTTTGTTTTTTAGAATTATTTAAATAAGTATGTGTACAGGACTTATTATGGGACTACATGAATTTTATATTATATATTTCTTTAATTTTTTTTATAAATGGCAGCAGATTGCTTGTAAGTTGCTAAAAGCTAAAATGTGATGTATTCTAGATTCATTTTTCTTCATTCGAATATTTTTCTACAGAAGTTAAGAGTACGTAGAACAAGTAGTCCGAAACAATTTTGTTTAACAATATGAGTTTATTTTTGAAAATCAGAAGATATGGATCTGATTTGATCTGAGGACATTATTTATTTTTGCATAGTGCTAGTGGTGATATAAATTATTAATTCTGAATAAAATCATAGATTCTGTTAAGTTAAGTCCATGTTAGTTGATGTTCTATAAAAAAAAATATAATATTTTCACTAGATGTTTTTGATAATACTGAAATCTGGGCTGGAAGCAGACTAGACTTGCAAAACCAGACACTGAGTTTTGGTTTAAGCAAAAGTATAGATACAAATATTTTGAGCCACTTTCTCCAATGAATTTATTCAACGAACTAAATAAGTTTTAGCTGCGTGAAATCCATCAGTAAATACGTCTTAGCTTAATAACTAAGACGAAACTCTTAGTGAGAGAAGTGAAAGTAGGACTTTAGATTTAAATTTGCTTAAATTCCATTTTCGTACTATGTTTTGAAGAATTAGAGAATTCTAAAACATATTTATAAACTAATGGTTAATATTTATACGTGACATTATTATTTATATTCAATTGATTTTTATTGTAATAGTTTATCTGTTTTTTAAATACTTTTGTTAATTCAAAAAGGATGAAATAAGCAATTAAGCAGTGTTTTTGCTTCATAAAAAAAACTCTACAATTATAAATAAATTTATACAACCACAAATACCTTATAGCTCCAATTGAATTTAAGCAATGTACTAGGTTATGTTGTTTTTGGGGGTATCGGCCGATACTCGATATTGACATAGACCTATGGACTCATAAACCCTCCACAAGAAAAACTCTAACGTAGAAAATCATACGATCCAGGTGGCTAATTCACGTCATCTCCGCAAATAATAACCCTATTTTCAAATCATTCATGTGGCAATCGCTCTGCGTCAATCCTGCTCAAACAACGTGCTGTCCATGTGGTTGAATTTGGTTCAAAGGAATTGGTTGTATCTCTTCCTGTTGAAGGTTATGGCCTAAAAAAAGCGTGAGTTTATTTCCATTTCGAAAAGGAAATAAGCCCTGTGGGGGCTATAGAAAATATTAATTATTTGGAAGTGCTGCTCAATCGAAATCGCCATGATGGCTTGATATCAGTTTCTGAATAATAATCAACAGCTTTCCAGATGCCTCCAAAATTACACACACCCTGTCAACAATGACTCGTCCACATTTTTTATACAAGCGCTTAAGTCTGAAATCTGAAATTCCTCGCTGAAAACTAGAAGTTTTTACGCTTAAATCCATCTAATAGAGTCTAGATTCAAAATGCTCAAACAAAAATGCAATGATATCTAAAATCATTCCGTCTAAAACCCACACTGCTCAATGGCGTTAAATCGTGAAAAATCGGCCTTAATTAAGGTATCACAATATGTATATTCTTATGTCAAAATATAAATAATTCAACCACTTCAAACAATCTACATAATTCAATGAAACCACACAACTATTTGTATGACCATAATGTAAATAAATCGCCCTTAAATTCTAGCGGAATATTCGTTAAAACCAAAACTCTATTCATAACAGCCAACTACCGTCCCTTCATTCGGAATGTAAACACACATAATTTATTCATATCTAAAACGACCATCAAAACTGTGGGTAAAATGTATCCCAAAGTCATAACTAAGTCATAACCAGGTAAAGTCGTAAAAAAATTGCCCAGATATTATCAGCTCATTAATTCCACCCATTTCCTAGTTGGACATGGAACCTTCCGATTCAATTTCAAAAGGTGTCACATTACTTTTCAACTTTAGGGAGTGACAACTGCCTCTGAGGTTAGGAGACTCGAGCACGGAAATAACTACCCATCATCAATATCAAGATGCAAACTTTTCCAATATCATAGAGTTATCCTTTTTGAGTTACCTGGGAGAGTATCTAGCCATGATTTGGTTTATCGGATTTTTGTTTTCTAATTTAGTCGAAGGAGTAATGGTCACATACTAACCCACTCATAAAAATACACACCAAGTCCGCATGAATATTTTATGAATCGAAAAGGAAGGCGGGAATATGTCACTAGTCCTGATTTTTTTTTAAATCCTCCACCATCAAATAAGATACAGTTTTTTTTGTCGATTTGCATTTTGGGTGTTTTTGTGTATGTCCATATTAAATAGCTACCACCGTTACACACGAAAGTTATTTAATTCAGCCTATGACATTTCCTGCACCCATGATCCGGGCGGGGGCACCCGCAAACATCCATTCACGGTGAAATGCGCGCTGTTTTAGTCGTGTCACATGCTGTGTTTTGAATATTTGGCTTCAGGACTATTGGTGACAGCGCGCTCACAAAAACAACACTTGTACAGTAAATCACAATTAATCTGTTCCAGCGACGGGGGTGAGTGGTGTTGTAACATGTTACCAGCCCTCATCCACCCCCCAAAATACTGACTGTCGACATAATTTGGAATGTTTTCATTTTTGTGTGTTTCGGGAACAATATTTCTGTAGTTTATTTAGGAATGAAGTAAAACATTTGAGCCTAGGGGGATCGGTCTCCGCCACGTTCATGTAAGCGAACTGGCTTACTGCTGATTGCGTTTTTGTTTTTATTTGTTCTGCTTTTTGCCTGTGTATTGGTGTGTAATAAAAATCGCATTGTTGTGTAATTAAAACCATATGGCGAATATGCGATTTACCTACACAGATAAAATGACGGTTTATAAATAGCAGGTGAAAGTCACGTCCGATATTCTACCTTTATAAATGACTTTTTCCTTTTGTGAAAATTAAACTTTCGGTCCGTGGTAAAGTTCATTAATTTTGCAAAACTTCTGTCGCAGGTTCAAAGGAAATGGATAACCCTGTCATTAACACATTTCTTACGAGTACACGGATTAATTTTGAAGCAATCATTTATCAAAGGGGTTCTCTTGGTTTTTATGATAGGTGGGGTAATTGTTCTACCCCTGTTGCTGTCGACAGTGGTTTCTTATATTGTGTGCATAATAAACTAGCGACATTTCAAAAGAGAGGGATTGCTATAACTTAATTTTGAAGTTGTTAAATTAGACAATATTGCTCATGCCCGCCATCTGTACCCCACCACGTGTTCCATAGTGCCCACGCAACAAATAAAGCCACTTAAAATGGAACCTACCTATTCGTTTATTGGTTACTCAGGTGGGGGTTGTGATAATTGAGTTATAATCGCTTGAAATCCTTGTGACGGGTGAAATAATGAAATGTTTTATTATAATTAGCCGATGTAATGATGGAGTTTTAGGGGTAACTCAATTATTCGATTGTAAGCTTTTGATGTCTATATACCTTAAAAATAGTTCGGTTAATGGGAAGAAAGAAAATGTACCTATTCATCAATTACTGTCAAAGAACGCATGTTTTGAAATGTGGGGAAGAAATGATGAATTGAAGTCAAATAACGGTACTAGGTGATATTTTGACATGCATAAGGGATATTTTGTCAACAAATGTACATCTATTTGAGAATAAATAAAAGTATAGCATAAACGAAGAATTTAAAACTGGGCACTTAAATGGTCGAAATTTTGAAGTATTTGTGTAACCTTCAAGTGGAAATTACCTAATATTAGAATACAAATGTTAGATAATACCTGGCGCGACGGTAATTCACTAAATAGTGACAGATATGCGATCATCGCAGAATGCATAATGTGTTAAAGAGAAAACATAGGTACATAAATTCACACTCATCGGAGTTGTCGATTTACTCGTAAGCAAAGGGTTTCGAATAATCAGCCTGCTAGCAAGAGCTCTCGTGTACAGATACACTAAATATCAGGAGAATTAAGTTTTATACTCCTTAATATAAACGCCGTGTAGAAGAAAAAGTGCAGATCAGTAAAATAAAAATGACATCATAGGAAGAAACCAGCATCCATACCCCGTATTGTCTTTTGCAGAACTACATATCTGTCCTTTTAAAATGTTGATTGGTTGAGCGAGATTACAGGCAGCATTTCTCAAGAATGAGTTCTGGGGGAAAGGATCGCTGCAGGCAGTCATCTTGATCTGTCTTGACATGATGTACTAGTGATTTATTTCAGCGTAGTCAGATAAAATATCATATCTGTCATTAGTGGTGAAATCCAGAACTGGATTGAATCAATCCTTGCCTTCTCATTATGTTTTGGTGCGTTATACCCAGACGAATGGATGGTGAACACCAAACCTTCAACCAATTCGGTTATCAATGGTACATCCCAAGTTACGAATGACTTTGATGTACTTGACGGATTCAGTCACCTTCATGACAGCTGCCACGGCGAGAGGAGCCAAAGACTGCCTGCTGTGAAACTATCTTTATGTTCACTGGGTTCAATCACTCTTGATGAGTGTATCACCGTTGTTCATCTCAAATGGCATGGACATCCCCTTCAAGAAGTCCAATCGCTTTATTGGCACAAAGTTGGAACGATTCGGATATAGCAGTTGGGTGGATGCCCTTGTGTAAGAGCTGCTCACAGGCCTCCAATATAGCCCCGGCAATGTCCACAACCGATATGGTGCCGTCATCGTCACCAGCCCTAAGGTCTTTAGGACGTGACAATTCCAACCAACCAACATCTTGGCAGCTGGAAGGATTACACTCATTTTCTTGAGAATGGTAGCTCCATCGGTGGTAATAAAAACCTCTTCATTGCCCGACTGAATCATTTTATCAATTCCACGAGGACCCAAGCTGGTGCGGATGGTATTGGAAACAGCTTTGGCTGCCTTAATGTTGCTCATCGGTACATCAGCCGACTTGCTCTTGTCGTTGAAGGCAGCTTTTTGATGCCACGGTATTGCAATTTTAATTAGTCGCAAATTAAAACGAGTGGTGGGTCCACGACTAGGTCGTACGCAACTTTCTCTTTAACAGCGAGTTGGGCGTTCAATTAAATCATAAGCATTTTGATTACTGATGCTAAAAATTAATATCGAAATGTGATTATACGAACGTTTACGTTGAAGGAATCGGTGTCTATGTAATGATTTTCCGTTATTGACCAAAACTGAAAATTCCGTTTAATGATAGTTGGGCTAAAACGAATTATTTGGAATTATTGCAAATAGTAATATAATATAATAGTATAGGTACAAATTAAATTACAAACTAATTTGACCAAATAGTTTGCGAGAAATTGAAAATGTTCTTTATTGGATTTTCTCGAAAAAACTATGTACATAAGCAGTTTTGTCGTAACTAATATGCTTATAGTATATATTAATATATAAATTTTAATCAAAATCGTTATAGCCGTTTTCGATAAAATTGAGGTTATGTGTAATTTTTATATTGCAGGTACCGTTAATAACATGGCTTAAAGTAAAATAAAAATAGAATTATGACCAAAACAAACTTGAATACGAAGTTTGAAGAAAATCGGTCAAGCCATTTAGGCTGGGGAGACCATTACGGAACGACGGACCGACGGACGGAATTCAAAAACCACATTTTGGGTTCCGCTATCATCGTAATGTTAGAATAAATCAAAATCTCGCCACCCCTACTAACGGGTGATCCAAGTAGAGATACTTTTTTCAATAGCCTTTTTTGACAGATCACGTGTGAGTCGTGTCATGCTGTCATGTTATTTTTGTTTAGTATTGTTTGGCATTTCATAATGGAAAGACTTACGTGTGAACAACGTTTACAAATTGTTCAACTTTATTATGAAAATTCACGTTCGGTGAGGAATGTGTTTAGTGCACTTCGCTCAACTTATGGTCAACATAATCGGCCTACTGAGCGTACTATTCGCAACACCATCACCCATTTTGAGACCCAGCATTCATTATTGGATAATATTCGACCGAATAGACCACGTCCAGCCCGCTGTGAAGAAAATATAGCAGCCGTAGCTGAGAGTGTGTAAATTATGCCGGTGCGAACGTAACCGTCAATGGCGACCGTTATCGTGCCATGATAACCGACTATTTGATGCCTGAAATTGAAGCTCGTGATCTCGGCGACATTTGGTTTCAGCAAGACGGCGCCACTTCCTACACATCGCATCAATCAATGGACTTATTGAGAGAACATTTCGGTGAGCACATAATTTCACGTTTTGGGCCGGTCGATTGGCCACCAAGATCGTGTGATATCACACCGTTAGACTTTTTCCTGTGGGGATATGTAAAGTCAAAAGCTTATGCCGACAAACCCGCTTCGATTCAGGCCTTGGAGGAAAACATCACGCGTGTCATTCGCCAGTTACCAGTCGAAACCAGTTCGAGTGATCGAAAATTGGACTCATGGGATGGACCATCTGCGACGTAGCAACGGCCAACATTTGATAGACATAATCTTCAAAAAATAAATGCCAAAGAATGTTCTTTCAAATGATAATAAACATTCTCCATTAAATTTGAATTTTCTGTGTTTTTTTCTTTAAAAAAGTAGGGAACCTCGAAATGGATCACCCTTTATATGCGTAGATAAAAAAATATTAAAACGTCGAAGACATTCTAACGAAAATATTATTCTAATAAGATATTAGATCATTTTCATTTTTTGTGGATGCTTTCTTAAAACAAAACTATTTTTTGCAGAAAATTTGAAAAAAAAATAGACTTAATAGTAGATATGCTCAGCTCGCAGAATTTTAAAAAAATATTCGTCGTTCATTTCAGCCACCCCTAACTTTATGCGTAGATATAAAAAATATTAAAAGGAAATAAAAGGAAGGAAGCAGCATTCCCTTAAGCCCAGAGTCATCAGAATGTGTATTAAGTTTTTGCTGTTGTGGTGACTTTTGAAATAATGTGAAGACATTTTTCTGTTTACTGTTACGCCCCCATTTTTAGAAAAATGTAGTTTTTGGCCAAACATCCTGCTAAAAAAGCTCACTTTTTGGGGGATTTTTTAGTAAAAAAAGTGTTTCGGTCAAATTAAAAAAAAATATCATTGGTTATGATAACATAAACACTTCGTCCATAGATCATTTTAACCAACGCCCTTTTTTTGGGGGTCTTTTTCTATAAAAACAATTTTTATTCCCTCCCCCACAGCATACATGTTGCTATTTATTTCGAACCACAAAATTTTAGATAAACTGGTTGTGCAAGATGCGGTGACAATGTCTATATTTCATCCCCATTCGGTTTTAAGCCCCTCCCACTTTTTGGGTACATTTTAGGATGGGATGGGATAGGGTATTCATGGATTAACTTAGAGGATTATAGCCTTTTCATGTGTTTATACTTTATCCCATAGGGGTATATTAGTTTTGATATTTAGTTTGTAACATAGAGAAATAATTTAACTACATATATCTCAGAGTATATGGATCGACTCAGAATCGCTAGCTGAGTCGATTAAGCCATGTCTGTCTGTCCGTCCGTCTGTACGTTACCGATTTTTAGGCCTTAAATTTTGAGCTAGGATATTGAATCTTGGTATATGGGATCCTCGTCGGTGTAAACAAATTTTGAAATCCGCCCACTGCCACGCCCCCTTTTAAGAAAAACTCAGTTTTTGGCAAAACTGTAAGGAATTTTAAAAAAGTTTCTGAACAATATATTTAGACAATCCTTATATCTATATTTCGTCTTTATAAAGTTTTTTTTGCCACGCCCACTTTTTGGGGGCGTTTTAAATAAAAAACTGTTTTCGGTCAAATTTTAAATTTTTTCGAAAAAATTTTTGATGCAGAATCATTAAAATTATTAATATGAACATTTCGTCTCTATACCGTTTTAACCCACCCCCGCTTTTTGGGGGCGTCTTAATATAAAAACCATTTTTATACACTACCCCATAACATAATATGCAGGAGAAAACCTTGTCTTTTGTAGAACCGTAAAAGTGTTTTGTAAGCAGTCTGAAGAATTTGTTGTCACTATATCATTTTTTCTATTTTATCCACATCGTATTTTTAGCCATGCCCACTTTTTTTGGGGATTTTAGTTTTATGGATAGGATGGGATAGGGTATTCAACGATCCGCACAGCGGATTGTAGCCTTCTCATATGTTTTTTTTTTCTTCTCATACATTTCTTTGCATATAACTTTCGAGGAACTTTTTTTTTAGCAGATCTGCTTTTCAAC
The DNA here is from genome assembly GCA_932526625.1 of Rhingia campestris. Lineage (NCBI taxonomy): Eukaryota > Metazoa > Arthropoda > Insecta > Diptera > Syrphidae > Rhingia > Rhingia campestris. Next base: position 61,687,641 of record OW052182.1, on the reverse strand, counting down.
CACAGCCATGGTACACTTGGTAGGTATTTTTAATAGGTTTGCTGGTAATGTCTGGGATATACTGCACTTGATTCTGAAAACTGATTGATTTAAAAATTTATGTGTACTTCTTTCACCAAGGTTTTTGTCAGTCCTAGCAAAAAAAAAATGACAAAATGATCCTTTAACCCTAGACGCAGTTTTATCGCGAAACCTACGAACACCATTTAATCTTTTTCATTTAGTTTTATTGTCACTTATTGCAGAGCTCTAGTCGTTATAATGCTGCCGATTTATGTGCAATCTTAGCTGCGTCAGTCGGTTGTAAGTGCCCCTTTTTTATGGTTAATGTACCGAAAGGATGCTGGTACAAACTCGTTTTAAATGATGGTACAGATGTATAAATAAATTGCTGCAAGTGTCCCTAAAATATACCTAGGATATCACTTTTGATTATCACTTTTTATGAATGTGTTCAAAAAAAGTTAAGAGAAACATTAAGCTCTTTTTTTTACCGTTTTAGTTAAAATTTGTTACGATATAAACAAATGAGATGGTTTATATGTTAAACAAAATCAATTAATTTACTAACACAATTTAAGTTTTAGAGTGATTTGGCCCGGATCGAAAATGAATTTCGTTGATTTGACGAAGACAGTCCTCGTGTATAAACAATAAGATGTGCCTTCTAGGGTTAAGAATGTTTAAAAAACACAAAAGCCAAGCATAACTTGTGAATCGCCATATATAAACACAACTGTTTTTCTTAAATTCCTTTACAAAATGTAATATTCCTCTGAAATAAAGGATTGCTAATAAATATTCCTGCAGTAAACACGCAACAGCGATATAAAAATAATATCACAATCTGGGTATACTTCCATAACTGTAGCCTCGTTGCAGCACAAGTTTGAAAGCATACCTTAACAGCAGACCCATAAATTTGAAGCCGTCCTTATAACCCATTTAGAGTATTTTATGTTTGTTGCGTTGTGATACATACCAGTTCAGCTAGTTATCAGCAAGTGTCACCAACTTTCTCGTTTAATAACCCAAGCAATATCCATTTTGTTACTTTCGTTTCCTTTTTTTCGTCGAAAATCCTGACGTTTAATAAAACAATTAAATCGTCTCAATAAGAGTAAAACAAAATACCATGATTCGAATCGAATCCTTGCTATATATTAACTTACCGTTTTGATCCTTCGAGTGTGATTACGTTCGTGATGTAAGTTCATTAAAATCATATTTCCGTATAAATCAATGAGTGTGTCCTTTCCATGGTCGTACGGCAACTCCACTCCTCAGTTTCAATAAAAGAAATAAATTCGTAAAAAAAAAATTAAAAAAAGAAACAAGTATGTCTAGAACACGCATACTTTGTTAGTATGGTATATCGCGCCATTAACATCTCTAGTCCTTTGTACAAACGACCTGTTCCTTTCATCGAGGTATAAAAATAATAATAATTGCACTGCCATAAACAACACGCTCGCATAGAAGCCTCTTGTAAGCAGGGTGCACAAGTGCCAACGCACACGGTACACATGTACATAAACAAAATGTTTCCAAACCACCCCATCCCCAAACCCCTGCATGACTGTGATGAGTGGCGAAAGGACACTGAAAGATCCAGTGAAGTTTGTTCTGACATTTTCATAAATCAATTTCGTACCACCCGAAGCGTTTGCCATCAACAGCATAGATTACAGTGACATTCCGGGTATACTTGTATGCAGGGTGACGTCGAAGATTTACGTTATCCCTTGTGCAATGAAATGCTTAAAGTTGACCAAAGCAACACAAGAAATAGGGCGGATATGAGTCGTGTCTGATTCGTGGAAATGCTTATTTTCATCATAAGAAATGTGAAAGCAATGGGGTGCTTGCCTCCGGATGGCACTATCTGCAAATTAATTAGAATTCTCAAGCTCATATGGCAGGCGATATCAAATTAAATTAAAAGGTTTTGCGCAAAACTTTGAAAGAAATTCCATGAATGGTGCCATATGCTTGTAAGGTATAGAGCAAAATCTTCATCAGAATGAGGCATCTATCTATTTCATGGGAATGAACGATGGACATCTTGATAAGTTGAGGAATGTTGCAAAAGTTTCTGCGTCACTGCTGCAGATTATTTTTAGAATATTAGGACAAGCGATACAGAAAAGTTTTTATATTAAGAAATGCATATTTATGCGGAATGTAGACAGTCAACAAACATAATCACATAAAGGGTAAATTGGGCTGGGATTTGTTGCCGGTTCGAACCAATTCAACCCCAACTTGTGCTTCGAATCTATCTTCTCTACGAGATGATTATGAGTTTAACTAAATAATTGAACAGTAGGTTAGGTAGGGTTAGTGGGTTGATAAAGCACTAGATCTTCCTTCCTCTTCCTCCATCGCACCAATACATAATTTTGCCTCGACATGGTACAAATTTTCAATTTTTCGAATGTATTAATTATAAACAATTGTTATAGTACTGCGATTGTAGAAGTCTATTAAAGACGTTTTGTAAATACATAGGCTATATAGCTTCGAGTTTGAACTCATATGTTAAGAAGCAATAACAGTTCTTGAATTGAAAAGCTTCTGATTGAATGTTGTATGCCTAGTCCTGCCATTAATTCTGGTAGAAATATGAAACGGCATAGAAAAAAAAGTAAATGTTTTGTATTAAATTTGTTCATACAAATGAAATAAAATTTTTTAGTAATAACAAAAAACATCACTCGCTATGACTCTTTTTTGCAGTAACACCAACTTTTAAAGTTGTTGGCCATTGAGAAATAGCGGAATGTTTTCATGGACATCAAATATTCAAAAGGGGGATGTTTCAGTAATGGAAAAGTAGTTTCCTTTAATGAGCTAACGCCTGAACACCGAAAGTGGAAGGTATCATCGCTTTGTACAAAGGAACAAAGGATAACATGTGTGGGAGCTACTAGCGCAATGAGAACCACACCAACATCGGGACTGGAAACCATCCTTAACCGGCTACATCCTTACATGCAAACGTATGTAGTTAAAAGTGCTCAAAGAATCAGCAAGCTCAACTGCTGGAAAACGAACTAGGGAGGACACTCTCAAATTCTAAACAGATATCTGGGCTCAGCTGTATCCTCTGACTACATGCTTCCTCATCTCGACTTTCAAATACCATTCTCCTGCATTTTTCCAAGTAGAGAGATGAGTAGAAGAGGAACAAACGAATAATGTTAAGCTCTGCTGGGTGCCCAGACACAGAGGCATACAGGGAAAAGGATCTGCCTCTAGTATTGACCAGGCAGACCAGTCTGTCAAACCAACTCTATGTGACCTCAAATCACGGGTGGGACAGAAAAAAGCCAGAAACAGGTAGAACTCCCCCCACCTGCTAAACTTCCAAAGGGATGTGGTATAAGATAGCCAGAACAAACTTCTTCAAAGAAATAGGATATCTGTTTCAACTCTCCTAGGGATTCTAACTGGATACAACTTACTTTAAAGCCAAAAACTGAAAATGCATCTTATTGATGATGACTATAAAGAGGCTGCGGTGATAAAGAAATACTCACCACTTTCTGTGCCACTGCCCAGGCCTCAGCCAATTAAGAATGATAACCTTAGGAAAATACTTTTTTCTCGACCTCACGGATCTATCCAAAAACCCTCTCCCTTATCTTTTCAAGTTTGCAACGACATCTGAATGGCTGGAAATGGACTAACAACAATGTACAGTAACGGAATAATGAAGGAACCAACCACACCAGTGGACCTCTAACGGGCATCACAATTGGTCTATCTGACATTCGTCATGTTTATGTTGTTTTACTTCATTTTTAAAATAAATATACCCTAACTATCGGGACCCCTACGACTTCACGTTTGCAAACTTATTGGTGCACCCAATTCACCGTATAGAGAATACATTTTGAAAAATCCTATCTTAGTGTTCCTTTGTTAAATTCCGTTGGGGTAAGTGGTTCTTAGCGGTCATCTTTGTCATTACGGAAATGTGTCCAAAAAATTATATCTTAACGGATTTATGTTCGTCTATTTACCAAACCCAACTGAATTTAATTCAAGCCAGATCCTTAAAAAATCGCACGTCTTGAGTGTCAGTAGATTTTCGGACCTTTTTTGCAACTACAAACATATTTGTTTATCAGGGTAGAATTATCATTCGCAGCAGACTATAATTCCACATAAGTGTTATGATCTTGTTAATGTTAATGCGTATATCAATCACACATACTATGGCAAAGTCACCTTGATATTTTTCCTGCTAAATGAATGTGGACTGTTGCAGAGTGCGAAATTTACCGTTACAAAATTTGAAGATGTGATTCAATGGATTGGACAAGTTTCAGATTTCAGATTTAGTAAGATATTTTAGATGAAGCTGTGTTCTTATTGCAGAAAACTGTCGATTGACCAATGAGAAGTGAGCTTTATCTAGGATATCTAAGTTAATCTGAAATTCGGAACACAGCCATTGATTTAAGAATTGCTTAGACTTATGGGGACTTTTACACCTAGGTACAGTGGTTTTATTTGAACGTTGTCTGTAGGTCACACGCGGAATGGTTTTATGTAAGATCATACATATTTGCAATTTCCAATTTATGTTTATGGTATGATTTTGTTGGAACTGAAATTTTCAATTTCATAAATTATGAGATTGCAGATAAAATCATCCGTCGAATGTTTTTTTTACTGATTATTACAGTGATGAAAATCGTACATTTTTTTTCTGAAAATTCGTCAAATCATCTTCAGTCTTCACTGCTCATTTTGACCAATTCCAATGTATTTCTTGGAGTGAGCACAATATTCACGAGAATTTCGAGGCCATAATATATACCGAAAAAGTCAATATTTGTGGCGGTTTTCCGCATTCATAATTGGTCAATTTTTTTATTAAATCTAAAGATGAGCTATAGGTACAAAGACAGTCGGGTCTTTTTGATTTCTGTTCTAATAAAAATCATCTAATAAACAAAAGGTTTCAGCAGGGTGAGGGGTGAGGTACATGCCATTGTTGGGACAAATATATGCTTATTGAATTAATTCAAAAGTGGACCCGTCATGTGATTTGACACCTTTAGACTACCTTTTCGGGGGTGCTGATAAAGTGCTATTAAACCAGCTACAAATAATGACTTAGAATCTAACATTCGGCTCAACGGCGCAGTATAGTGGTTCGAAAATTTACCGATTTTTCTTCGGACCATATACCCAAAAGTAATAAGCATGTTTCTCTTTTAATAAATCTTCACCCTATACATAGATAAGAAATTTAAAAATATGCATGGGCGAGTGAAGTTAAGCTCAACTAGGTTCAAACAATACTTTATGCTGCACTATTCCTCCAAGTCTAATGTATTTCATTAACAGCCACAAATATGTAGAGCCTCCTAGTGAACTACCCATTGCTTTTTTGTGAAAATCAATTGGCTCTTTAAATAGATCTCCAAAGAGCTCTTAACTCCCCCAGAATAGTACAATTCCCAATATTTCTGCTCACACTCATCGTCAATTTTCCTTCTACTGCTAAAATTGGTTCAAAATTGGCACAAAATAATCGAAATAGTTCAAATCAATTTAAATGCACCCAAAGTGCACCCTTGTCAAAAAGTTATTTAGGCACCTCTCTGCATAATTTCCAATTTGTTTTCTTCAAATTCTCGAGTTTTCAACGCTTTTTCGGGTGCATTTCGCATTCTTGTTGACGATATCAATGAACAAAACCAATAACAACAGCGAACAATGCGAACAAAAAAATATTCTTCACAATATGCACATGAATAAGGTCAAGGAGATCCTTCATCCTGTGCAATGAGAACATACAAGAAAAAAATCCATAAATCATTGCACATCGATCGATTGTGCAGCGCAGTATGTGTGTAGAATCATCGCATCACCACTTCAAAGGTATAGCCATTGGACCGAGATATTTGTATTGTTATTCACGTTGTACATACGCATTAAATATCTGCCAACTTACAGCTGAACAAACACAATACAAACACATTTTCTGTTTGTTTCAAGTTCACATGAGTTGTGCGCTGGGGAGAGTGTTTGTTTGAGCGTTTCATTCGGTTTATTATGGGCGCTGATGATGAAAACACAAATTCTCTGCAATATTGCTGGCGATTTGCATGTAATTAGTCTAAAAGGCTTTTTGTTTTCCATCCAATGGCATTCATCCATGCTGTGGCATCACCCGACTCAGATCATCCCCCTCCCCACCCCCAAAAAAACGACAACCTCCTTCGACATGACACACAGAACTTTGCTCTTTGAGTGATTTATGTTTTTGTTTCTTTGTTGGAGACAATTGTTATTCAACGAAAATTCAATTTCATTGAGTATACGCCACCTTGAGTCGGAATTTGTTATACATTCTATATTTTTCCAATAACAACTTATCGATTTCAATTTTAAATAAACTATCTAACACTTATATCGCATTATTCGCGCTGATATCTTTGACAAATAAAACACTATCTTGATAGCCATTCTCATTAGGATGCATTTGGCATCAAATTGGATAAAAAAAATAAAAATAAAACGCGGATCACACATTTACAAAAACACCTACACCTACAACCTCTCTGACGGGACACGTTCGCATGGTATTGGCTATTAAATAAATGACATCCTTGATTGCGAATCAGCATTTAATATGTGCAATTTTCCGAAGCAATTTTGTGCAGATAGATGGTGGTGTATGGGCAGGGGGTGTATAGAGAGAAAAAGAGACATACATCCTCGACTGTATCCAACCAGGTGAATGAATGGATATAGCGAAAGGGGTTGTTGATGGGCGCCCGCCGATAATCTCACTGAACTGGAAAGAGTAAATATCGAGGACAAATACGCGCAGTGAATAGTTTGCGGGCTAAATGGCAACGTGACAAGGATGCGAGTGCAAAGGCAACCTGGACAGGAGAGGGAGATTTTAAACGTCACATAGCACACAAAACCCCAACAATGATTCGATGCTGCCACAGCCGTTGCTACCCCATATGAATGGATGTTTGTGGACAATTGTTTGACAGTCGCATTCGGATGGGTATTAATGGGGTTGAATTTGGAAACTGCGGGAAATTGGGTTATTTTAGAGGAATTTTAATACCAGTGATTGAGGTTGCATATAAATTATTTTTATTTTTGTTGAGAAAAACAAGCGATAAGCGGAAATAAATGTGAGAAGAGACTCTATTGAGCAAAGTGGATTACCAAGAGCTATTGGAGCCCTGGATATTGTTAAGGAATTCAGTAGAGTTTGGCACAAAGCGTTTTTAGTTAAATTTGAGGAGAATATCTGGCTTTAACGGCTCATACGGGGCCTCAAAACTCGCTACTATCTTCATTTGTGCTTTAATTTTTGCCACAAAGAATAGGACATCCTGTTCAACGCCAAATTCGAACAGCAAATTTGAAAATTTTCAGGATTTGAACCATTAAGTAGTCCAACAAACTAACATAATAGATTATGTTTGTATACTGGAATGACTTAAGCATATTCCTCTAACTTGCTTATTTATTAGTTTTTCAATAGTCTCACCAATCTCTCTTTTTAAGCCAATTACTTACTAGCATACTTATTTGAACCTGGGCCTCAACCATCAGGCCTTTTCAATTAGCTCAGTCCTTCGTAATCTTTAACTTGATTGAGGTTGGTTTCTATAGTTCTACTTGCGCGCGCTACTTAAATCAATGTCTTCCTCTACTGCGTCCGACGTATGACTGGGAACCGAAGACTCCTAGACCTCTTATACTTCTAATGCGGAGTATTTTAGCCAGGTCTATGTCACTGTACAGCTCGTATTTTTTGTGCTTGAATCTTTGTCTCAATAGCCCGTTATCGCAAAAGATACCAAAGATTTTCCGAAGGATTTCTTATACATACCACGCTTCAGCGCCGTAGAGCAGGACTGTCATGATTAGTTCTATAATGGGATGGTTGTAGTTCTTATTAGTTCGAGTAGGACCTTTACTACTAAAATGTCTTCTTAGTCCGAAGAAACAGAGGTTGGCAAGAGTAGTTCTTCGTTTTATTTCTGAGATGTTTTTGTCAGAGTTCATAGGAGAGCCGAGGCAGACACTGGGGACGATTTGTCTAATTCGTTGATACTGTTTCGCTAAACTGCTAAACTGCTTAACAAATGTTTGCCGCTTTCTACTCTTTACTACCAAACGTGGCTTACGTTGAGTCTGACCAATAATGTAAACATCGTCGGCGAATGGTAGTAGCGAATTTTAGAATATTGTTCCTCTGGTATTGGCTCGGGAGTTTTGCACAATCCTTTCAAGAACGATGTTTAAGAAATCACATGACTGGGCATCGCCTTGCCTGTCGAATATTTCGATGAGGTTGTTGCAGGTTCTGGTATTGCAACCACTATTCTCCATTGTCATAATGCAGATACGGTCGAGTTTGGGTATAACAAAACTAGACATGGCTCTGTATAGTTCTTTTCTATAAATGCTGTCGTATGCGGCTTTGAAATTTATGAATAGGTATCGACAGCTGGAGATTGTATGTCATCACCGTGTAGTAGTATGCAGAAGGAGTTCTTCCATATCCTCAGCATCGACTTTCTGTTCAGCTCGGCAGGAATCTGTTTGCGGCTTGTATCCATGGCTTTGACGTTGTACTCTTTGGTAAAACGTACCTGGAATAATATCCCTCCATCGTGCGCTTTTCTTCTTTCTAATAACCCGGAGGAAAGCACTCCTTCTTTGCCTTGTCTTCTTCACCTATAGCTTTGCCTTGTAGGCCTCGTTCTTGGCTGCGAGCATCTGTTGGCACTCTACACTTCTTTTTGGACGCGAGAAACCTGCTGAGCACATCAGTTGCTGCTGATAGAATGGCTTTTAGATTCCGTCGCCATTGTTTTTCGAAAGTAGTTACTCGTGGTATGGTGTTAATCGAGAGGTTAAGGAAGATACATTGTAAGAGTAATCTAGCGCTACTCTGATCCATCTTTTAAACTTTATGAATACGTCATGACTGTTTAAACCTTTTTTGAGCGAAAATCATAACGCAAATAGACACAAAGATATCATTTCCACAAAAAGTTACGATCTTTTGTTTCCATTTTTTATTTGAAAGCAACAGAGTATCTAATGGACAGCATTTTACTTTTATGGATGTGCTTGACCGAAGCTTAAGTCTGTAACTCAAAATGCTGCAATACTTATACACATCCAATAGATCCTAGAATATAGAATTCGAACAACCATGTCCTGTTGCAGGAAACTGTCGATTCAATTCTATCTACCAATTGTCGCAGCGATACAAATATAGAAATCAACACTTTGTGCAAACGCCGAAACCACAACCCCCCGACGCTACAAATGCGTCATCAATGTACCACTTAGTACATAGTTTCAATTTTTCACACCACTTTTCACTTGATCCAGTTTCATAGATACCACCATCTAGAATCACACTCTACCACAAGAGCATCAAAAGCAAACATTTCATTCCATCACTCTAGCTCTTCCGTACGCCATCACAATGACGCACACAATGGGTGAAAGCGTCTTAAGGATTTCCAAATACTGTAACCAACAAAAGAATTCAACAAAACCGTACAATCCCAGAATACTAGCACCAGTGGTTAAAAAAAAAGTTAAGAAGGGGCGAAGAATAAGCAAGCATCCTTAACCGCAATTGAATCGAAAAAGTTTCTTCATCCCCAAGTTTGTACATTTTATGCAATATTTTCCTTCTTTATTCGCATTTCTCCTGTTTTTTGTTATTCTTCTTTATCTTTGTTGCACTGCAGCTCTTGTCATCTTCCTGGAAGGCTACTTCTTCTCCACATTATCTTTTTTATCGTCTTCCATACCATTTAAGCAATGACCAACAACTTACGTCGTTATTGTTTAAAAAAAAACTCAAGCCGGTGTGGATGACAATAAAGGAGAAAAGACCTCAGTGGTAGTTGGTAGCAACAATTGTACATGTCTACACCTCAAAGTTGTCATTGTTTACACCGTGTCCTACATTCCATAAGATATTTCACAAAAAAAAAAAAACAAGAAAATACGTAAAGTTTTGCGCTGAGCTGTTCCCAATGGTCGTTGAAGGAACCCATGTATATGCACATACAACTGAGTTGACTACCATAACAACGACGACGACGAGAATGAGAAAAAAACAACTGAGACGAAAAGGAGTAAAAATCCATTTGGGAGAACAGCAACAAACACTTAAAAACCACGATGCCTCACGGTACCATGCCGGATGGACAATAGAGTTCCACCAACCCACACGTTCATCGGCGACGATTGCAGATCACCGAGGACGTGAAGGCGACTATAGTTTTCCATTTTCAGTGCTATTTCGTTCCCCAAATGCAACCGACACTAAAGCTGCTGGACATGATTTCCAAAATAAAATCGGAAACGGATCCGAAGATAAAGATGGAGACGGCGAAAAATCTATATGGGGCAGCATTTTCTTGCCTTTTGGGAAAACAGAGTGGGAATCCATATAACGCATTTCGAACCAATACGCTCGAGAATGATAAACCACCATCACATCGGATGGAAGCCACCACATATGGTCAGAATTTATCGGAATCTGTCCGAACCATTTGTTGGCCAAAAAGAGTGCATTATTTTCAATCTCTCTCTGTGTGAGTGTGCGATCCTTTTCCGTTTCTTAGTTAGGTTTATGTGAGAGGTGAATCGAACTTACTCCTTGGCCAATTAGTTCGTCCTTGAGATGCTTGAGTGTTTTCATTTACCCCCAGTGGGGTAGGGAAAAAACGCATTTCCTGTTTGCAGAGCTTTATCGTGTAAATATGGTGGTCCTATCTGTTTTTTTTTTTTTTGCCGGGATGGGGGAGAATGAAAACGACAACATGTTGTTTGTGTACACTATCTTTCGGATGGATTTTGTTCATATGTGTTTACGTTCTCCAAACTGTTGGGGTTGCAACAATTTTCTATTTATTTTTCAAGCTTGTTATCCTCGTTTTGGTGTATTGGTGTGTTGAATGCGTGAATATGAGCGCATCGATTTACGGGTTATGCAAGGGTAACCAAACATTAAAACACATCATCAGCCAGACGATAGATAGGAATATATCTCATGAGAGTTAAACTCAAATTATAGTTCATAATCATTTAATGATCAATAACCTTAGTCGCAAGGATACAGTACTCTGGTGGTGTTAATAATAAATTAGATAAATCGATAAATTTTAAAAGTACGTATGGTGGTATATATATTGAGGGATACCATGTGAATGGTTCTTTAAGCAGTGAATTTTTGAATGAGATCGATTTAATGGGACTTTAAATGAGGAAAGCTTTCTTGGAGAATGGATCATGTTATGTACACTATTTAAAGCCTATAGTATATGGTTTACGAGATTTATGGAAAATCTATGTTCAGCTAATAGGTATTGTAATGACTGAAGAAGAACATAAAGACTTTTTGTATTTTCTTGGTCAGGTGGTAACAAATCAATGATATGAGCCTTGTTCTAGTGAAGATATTTATGGCTAATATTCTGGCCAAAAACTGAATTTAATACCAAACTTTCCTTAAATAATATCAGCAGATACAATGCTAATTATAGTCTGGATATCGTACTAATGTAAAGGGTGATCCATTTCGAGGTTCCCTACTATTTTAAAGAAAAAAACACAGAAAATTTAAATTTAATGGAGAATGTTTATTATCATTTGAAAGAACATTCTTTGGCATTTATTTTTTGAAGATTATGTCTATCAAATGTCGTTCGAGCATTTCGACTGGTAACTGGCGAATGACACGCGTGATGTTTTCCTCCAAGGCCTGAATCGAAGCGGGTTTGTCGGCATAAGTTTTTGACTTTACATATCCCCACAGGAAAAAGTCTAACGGTGTGATATCACACGATCTTGGTGGCCAATCGACCGGCCCAAAACGTGAAATTATGTGCTCACCGAAATGTTCTCTCAATAAGTCCATTGATTGATGCGATGTGTGGGAAGTGGCGCCGTCTTGCTGAAACCAAATGTCGCCGAGATCATGAGCTTCAATTTCAGGCATCAAATAGTCGGTTATCATGGCACGATAACGGTCGCCATTGACGGTTACGTTCGCACCGGCATAATTTACACACTCTCAGCTACGGCCGATATATTTTCTTCACAGCGTGCTAGACGTGGTCTATTCGGTCGAATATTATCCAATAATGAATGCTGGGTCTCAAAATGGGTGATGGTGTTGCGAATAGTACGCTCAGTAGGCCGATTATGTTGACCATAAGTTGAGCGAAGTGCACGAAACACATTCCTCACAGAACGTGAATTTTCATAATAAAGTTGAACAATTTGTAAACGTTGTTCACGCGTAAGTCTTTCCATTATGAAATGGCAAACAATACTAAACAAAAATAACATGACAGCATGACACGACTCACACGTGATCTGTCAAAAAAGGCTATTGAAAAAAGTATCTCTACTTCGATCACCCGTTACATTATCAATATGTACCAGTCATATGGATTGACATTAGGTTCGTTTGACATTTCGAGCTCGCCATTTTTCTTTGGTTCCAAAATCCTTTCTTAGAAACCTGTTGAGTGAAATGTTATGTATGTGTATTATAACTGGACAGTTCCTGGATAGACGATGAGGTCGAGAAGACAGCACCTAATATTCATAAAATCGTCCAGCCCTCTCAAATGAATGTTACTCCGTTATATCGAAAATCTTTATGATTTGTCAAACCTGTTTTAAAGTTATTTAATATTCACATATCGACATAAAAAATGGCGCACCTTATACATTCTAAACTAACATCATACCAGAAAACACAAAGTCATGAAAAAATCCTTCTAGCAATTATGTTTTAACATTTTTTCCAAGCACCCATATACCAATCGTACAAACACAAACATATATTTGTCGATGTGTTCTGTTAATTAAAAAGGTATCCTACAGCTTCCAACTCACCACAATATCATTCTCCATCCAATTAGTTTGATTCTTCAATTCACCATCACTTTGACTTGCATTCATATTGTGATTAGTCGGCAATTTAATATTCGCTCTGTAATAGATAAATTGGTGCTTTGCAATTGGCAATTTCGATTTTATGCATATACATATATGTATTGAATATTTCATTGCATTTATTTATATTCCATAACTTTTGCATCTCTAGTTTTTCAATAAATTAAAAGCTATTGAATGAAAAGCAAAAAGTCCAGTCTTATAATACTTCAAAAGGGTCCATCGCGAAAACTCAATATTTCAAACAAACGCGCTAACAATTAATCCAGCAGACAATAGAGTTAGCGTTCACAGGATTCGTGTGTCAATTATTTTTCTGTCACACAGGACAAAGCAATATGAAAAAAAACGCAGTGCTTGGCGATGACTATTGACGGACAGTAGTAGTTCAATCATTTATTCACAAACATACATATTTTGTATAGATACGTACAGTTTGTTGAATGTGTGGTAACACATTGTCCTCTCTAACAGAAAATACTTTTAGTGGATTCTACTGACCAATTCTTTATCAAAGATCCTTTCATAAATAATTTTCTTTCTAACAGAGGATCAGCTGGACTTGATTGAATTGGAATTATCTTGTGAGTACTGTCATGACTTGTGGCGAGTGGTCTTTTTCAAGTAAATTCCCCCCTTTCCGTAATGTTAAATGGACATTTACAGCATATAATGATCCGGTTATCGTATGAATCACAGATTACAATTAACTACAAATTTTTGACGCAACAGCCTCGTTAGTACCTAGGATCTATTGATTTATGTTGACTCCAAACAGCTGAGTTGAGATAAGCTTTTCTTAACAATTTGTTATATTTATTATATTATGCCTTTAAGGCTTTGGAAGATGTCAACATTTGCTTTCATACTTTTAGCATACTTCGGATAGTAAAAAAACATGAAATTTTGCACACATTAATTAAATATCTCCAAAAAGTGGGCGTGGCTTACAACTTAATGTGGGTAAAATATAGAAAATAATATTTACTAAATATCTTGTTTAGACACTTTATCAAAATGCCTTCTTGTTTGACCAAAATCCACGACATGGCAGTAGGCGGATTTGAAAAATGATTGGATGCATGAACAAAGATCTTGTATACCAAACTTCATAATTTTCTGACAGACTAGTATACCCCTAAAGCATATTCATTGGGATATGGTACCAAAATGGTTTGTTGACGAAAAGGCCCCGAAAAGTAGGCATAGGTTAAAATTGTCTATAGATGAAATATATATGTAACACTAGTAACCCGACTCGACTTTGCCCGGTTACAATTTCAATGACGAAAAATTTAGACCTCGGATACTCCTCAAATGCTCAGCTCCTGTAAGTGATAGAGCAATTTTGAATACATTCCCAGGGAAATGCAGATCACTCCAAATCACATCGAGTTTGGGAGTTTATTTTATACTATGTATAGATTATTTTGGAAGTATCTTTTTCGAACAATTTTTTTCGAATTTCTTTATACTTTCACTTAACATTTTTTTTTTAGAAAACATACTCTCAAAAGAAGAGCGTGGCAAAAAAACTTTATGTAAAGGAAATCCGCAGAAATAATATCATAAATCCAACAGTGAGCCTACCCAGGAGAGTTCACGCTTTACATACATGCGAGTGCGGTTTGGGTTTACGCAAAGTTTGAATATCATTGGGGGGCCAAGCAACCCCCTGCTTGGGCTCACTGTTTGATTTGGGTTGCGTGCGAGATTCATTGTATGTAAAAGAAACAAGACCCACAAGCAAAAGGCATTAACCAAAGTGGAGTTCATTTCCAATTCGAAAAGGAAATAAGGGTTGGAGCTTTCACTAAACTGTAACATTTGCTGTTATCGGTTATAGCATCGATAGATTCGTTAAGAATGAAGTGGGGAACAATAATTACTCCAGACAAAAACCGTATCAGAAAGTATCCTCGGGAAGAATTTGGTGCTAGTAATTTGGCTTTATCTTAAATTTTGGACATTAAGCATGTTCACACATACATTTATAAAAAATGGCCCTGGTTGCCAAAAATAGTTCTTATTTTTGCGAAATTTGAATCAACTTTTTAGTGAGTTGTATATGATCATCTACCTTAATGTTTCTGGATCAGCTAGATTAAAAAGGGTGCAGAACCAAGTTCCGGGGAATGGGAATTCCCGTACAGTATGTGTATGTAGGTTAATTATCCAATCAATCACAAATTTGTCGAATCCGTTAACTGAAATTTGACCATCAAACGTCGAATAATCGACTCGGCTTGACGGTTGTGCGATGATAAAACTTAAATAGTGTGCCGAAGATTTCTTAAACTTAGTCTGTCTGCACACGTTCTTCAAAAACAGAACTTATTTACTTGCTCAGTTGTCGCACACTACTGAAATTCAGAACAACTTTGACAAATGTTGCTTTTCATCATGGCCGCTATACTTTTACAAATTCAGCATCACTATTGATAGTCATTGTACTAGCTTATATACACAACTGTCTTATACTTAGCTGCCTGAAATAGACCTTATTGTTTCTGAATAGATAAATAAATGCGTTGATGCAAGCGAATATAAGACGATGCTATTTAAAAGCACCAGAAAGTTGTTATAAAAAATTGATTTGCTTTCTTATGAGAAACTTGTGATTTTTGTTTTTTGAATTTATTTTAATTTTGTTTAATGAAGAGGCTCTGAAAATATTTTATATATTGTATTTCATCAAAAAATAAGGCTTTTCTACGACTAAGAATCGCACATAGTACTGCGGTGATTCTACGCATTAACGATATCGCCATCGAGTCTGTAACATACAAGGATAATAGTCTTTAAAATCCTGGATGAAACAACATTCTGTCTGAGCGTAGATCTAATGATCATAAACAAATGAATACTTTGGATTACTGGAATAACGTCTAACGTCTAATAACGTCGGATGAAAGGGTGAATAAATTTGGTTCTGTTGGAAAAATGTATTTCAGTATCCCAATTCCTAAATATGATAAGCTAAGTAAACATAGTGGATGCAGTTTATTGATTTGGGGTTGCTTTTCGTCATCTGAGTTTGGTCCAATTTTATGAATTTAGAACAAAATTTGTGCTGCAGACTACATTCAAATCATTAATATAGTTTGCGTCCATTTAAATTAAATCGCCAATTTATGCAGGATAATAAATCCAACCACACCTCGAAGTTGGCTAATACCAGTTTTCAACATCATAAAATGTTATGGAGTATCCATCACGGTGCCCCACTTATGGCGCATTTCTAAGCGTTAGCTCACGGACTTTGGGCAAAAAGCAAAGCTGAATTATGGTCATTAATTCAAAATGCATTGTCTGTCTATTGTCATCATACAAGTTTCATAGATATTAGTATGTATCTTAACTTACAGTAAAATTTCTTTAATCTATTTTTGATTATAAAATATTTGTCGAAAAATATATCTTGCAAGGCAAACAACCATAAATGGCTCTGAAAATATTTTATATATTGTATTTCATCAAAAAATAAGGCTTTTCTACGACTAAGAATCGCACACAGTACTGCGGTGATTCTACGCATTAACGATATCGCCATCGAGTCTGTAACATACAAGGATAATAGTCTTTAAAATCCTGGATAAAACAACATTCTGTCTGAGCGTAGATCTAATGATCATTAACAAATGACTACTTTGGATTACTGGAATAACGTCTAACGTCTAATAACGTCGGATGAAAGGGTGAATAAATATGGTTCTGTTGGAAAAATGTATTTCAGTATCCCAATTACTTAATATAATAAGCTAAGTAAACATAGTGGATGCAGTTTATTGATTTAGGGTTGCTTTTCGTCATCTGAGTTTGGTCCAATTTTATGAATTTAGAACAAAATTTGTGCTGCAGAATACATTCAAATCATAAATATAGTTATGCGTCCATTTAAATTAAATCGCCAATTTATGCAGGATAATGAATCCAACCACACCTCGAAGTTGGCTAAAACCAGTTTTCAACATAATAAAATGTTATGGAGTATCCATCACGGTGCCCCACATTTCTAAGCGTTAGCTCACGGACTTTGGGCCAAAAGCAAAGCTGAATTATGGTCATTAATTTAAAATGCATTGTCTGTCTATTGTCATCATACAAGTTTCATAGATGTTAGTATGTATCTTAACTTACAGTAAAATTTCTTTAATCTATTTTTGATTATAAAATATTTGTCGAAAAATATATCTTGCAAGGCAAACAACCATAAATGGCAACACAAGACAAGTTTAATTTCTTTAAAAACCTCATACCAAAGCCAAAAAGAACCATATCCCCAACATTTAAATTTAAAAGCTTAATTCCCATTGACTTACAGATTTAATAAGAAATCTCTTCATTAAAAAAAATCATCCCACTAATCCCGAACGGGATATACTATAAAAATCGACAGCAAACACGTTAGAACGACGCATATCTTCCTTTGAGTGTATTACACTAACATTTCGAGCGTTTATATATACATACAACTCTATATCTAATCCTTCCCTAATAACCCCGTATATATAGGGCAGCTACGTGGAACAATTAAATGGAAACTAATAATGCTGCATTCGTTCACTACGCCCCAGGATACTAACTTGCGATGTAAGCGCACGTGTATCTCCCAGTGTGTGTGTATGTTTATTTCACAAAACCAAATACGCCCTTCTCTCAACCGTTGGGACCAAAATACGTGACGCATACTCTAAATACTCATAGCCTCATCCACACTCATATCAACGGCTCGGCATGCACGAGGCTTCTGCATGTTTTGTAATCACCAGGCAAACAGACTTCCTCGTAGTATATCCATTCACTCACCCTCTTCATCGGCAGCGACATCCTACTCACATCCTTCCATTGGGTCAGCTTGCAAATGCTAAACTCTTCTGCACAACTGCGCGCTGCTCCTACTGCCGCGTTGTACATGCTGACAGCTGCTGTGACAGAAAACACTACCTTCAGCCGTAATTAAATCACCGTACTGTGTGCGCGCTCACCAGTGACTGTCATTAGGGAGAAAGCTTTTAAAATCTCACCCACCCACTAGGTTGCCGCTGCCATCATTTGTCGTCTTGTTCGTCTGTAGCTATGGCTTCAGTGAAATGTTGGCAATGACGTTGTTGATGGGTTGCAGATAATAATGAACAGGAAGGCGGAAAAGAAGACTCCACCGCCTCCCGCAATACACCCCCACCAAACTAATGCACTTGCAACTAAAATGTCCTTTTTATAAACCACCCTCTTGTGCCTCTTTACCTTAGCCATGCAATTCGACAATCTGGCGACTACTGTAGGGATTTAAAAAAAGGACAATGCAAAGAGGAAAAAAAATACTTGGGCCATATCAGGTGCAGGATTTTTTTTGGAGTGTGCCCTATCATGTGGTTGTGCAATAAATTTCTGCATTTTTTCTCATTACTTACCTAGTTGGCTGTTCGTAGGTTTTTTTTCGGATAGAAATGTTAAAAAGATGCAAATCTTTGGGCGAAATTGGACCAAATAAGGACATCCTTGGTTTTCATGGTTGATGGTATATTGCAATATGAGATAAGGTTATATGTAATAAAAAAAATATTTTTTATAAACACTAAGGTACAAGTTCAGAACTCTTGGGTTGAATGGTGAGGTATTTTTAAAACGGCTGGAAGAAAGTTACTTCCTAATTTAAAAAAAAGCTTTTTATTTTTTATATTTTTATTGTATAATACGCTTTGCAAATTTATTAAGATAAAAACATATGAGAAGGCTACAATCCGCTGTACGAATAGTTGGATATTCTATCCCATTCCATCCTTAAATTAATCATAAAAAGTGGGCGTGGATTAGAATGGTCTAAAGACAAAATATTCACATTAACATTACCAATGATTTTGCATCAAAAGTTATATTGCGAATTATTAAAAATATGACCGAAAAATGTTTTGTACTGAAAACGCCACCAAAAAGTAGGCGTGGCAAAAAATATTTATATGAAAGAAATATATATACATATAAAGATTGTCTAAATATCTTTTCTTACACTTTTCAAAATTCTTAACCGTTTGAGCAAAAATAACATTTTTCTAAAAAGTGCCTTTCACCACTGTTCATATGTTTTGATATATCATTATCTTACCTCAAAATTTAAGGCCTTAAAACTGGTGACCTACAGATGGAGACGGACAGACAGACAGACATGGTTTAATCGACTGAGCTATATTACAAATTATGTATCAAAACTAATATACCCCTATGGGATAGGTTATAAACACCACCTTAGAGAGGACAATGCTCACTAATTATTTTCCGAAATCCGACCCTAAATGATGATGTTCGTGGTATTTTGTCAAACAGCGGCTTTATTTCATGTTCCCTGACTCAGACGCGCTGTCTGAGCTTAAGGAAATGTGAAACGCACTCTATTGATTGCGCACCGCTTATGAGTGTTTGAGGTGAAATGGTTAGTGCGATGAATTGGTTACTGCGATGAACTGCCGCGCAGAAAACCTGGGTTCGATTCCCAGCTGTAGCAACACCTAAACGATTTTTCACTGGCCCTCCTCTTGTGATGATCTGAAAAATTATCCGAGTAGTACCAATTGTCAAGAATAGCTTATCTCAACTTAGCCGTTCGGATTCGGAATAAAACAGGAGGTCCCTCCATCGTGCAAGAAGTACACACGCACACATGAATGGTTGTGAGAAAACTAGGCCCTGGGTACTAAAGAGCCTGTTGCGCCAAAAATTAATTTTTTTTTGATTGAGGTGGCCTAAGTACGTTGAACTACGTAACGCGGGGTCTTTAGTTCAAATCCCAAAAGAGCCATTTTTTTTAATTTCCCAACTTTTTGAAAGCCTGGAAAATATCCAATAATTTGAAACTGTCATGAAAGGTTCTCAAATTTTCCGTTCGGTGTGATAGTTAAACAGGAGGTCCCATTCGTTGTGGCAGAGAGCATATGAATTTAAAAACAAGTTCATCAAAAAAAAAATGAATTATGCAAAATATCATAAAATGAAAAATTCCGAAATTTATAATCCTAGAGCACAGAATCCCAAAATCAAAAATCCATAGCCCATCACTTACTGCTAGAATATACAGGTTTTAAAGTGACTAGCACAAAATTATTTATTCATAACTAGCTTGTTACTAGAAATACAAGTTTCTTCTGGGCCTGGTTTTGGATGAAATGTTGTCTAGATTTAACTCATCGATCAGTTTTTCAGAACAGGATTACTTTTGGATCCATGAAAGGGTTGGTTGAATGTGGTAACACTGGTGATTCAAACATTTTGCTGTTAAAAATTTATAGTCAGTAGTTATCAGTTGTTTGTTTTTAATAATAAGAACAAAATAAAAAAAATTAAAAAAAATGTTTTTGAAAAGCGATTGGTCATACATTTTCCAATACAAATGGGTTGCTCGCGATGTTACAAGCTTTTTCTTCTAAAAACAGTTAAACTCAATATTTCAAAGAATTCCCAGTTACTGAGATCTGAATCCTAATATATAGTGCTCGTATTTATTTTCTTCAAAATTTAATAAAATATTCACATCATTAAAAGCCTCTCTTTATATAAAATATTAATGACTGTTTCCCTTTGTAACGCCATCATCGAATGACTTTACCGATTTCATTCATCTTGTTTTAAAATGTTATCATACCTACTTTGTAAAAGTTTCTAACGGAAAGAAAAACTGAGAAAAATTGAGAAAGCCCATCA
Organism: Rhingia campestris; assembly: GCA_932526625.1. Lineage (NCBI taxonomy): Eukaryota > Metazoa > Arthropoda > Insecta > Diptera > Syrphidae > Rhingia > Rhingia campestris. Next base: position 61,666,947 of record OW052182.1, on the reverse strand, counting down.
ACATTTGGGATTGTAAGAGTATCACACTCATTGGGACCACACTCTGGAAGATGCTATAAGGTCATAAGGTCAAAGATGCGCCTTAGAACATCAAATGGAGATTTGAAAATAAACGAAAAATTCAAAATGAAGAAATAACTAACAAAGGATTAATAATGACAACATGTCACACTACGGAATCACGTCAAAATTAAATATGCCATTGGTAATGGCAAAATTCCAGTCGACAAATCGTCTGGATGCATTGCATTCCCTGCCAATTTTTGTCACTTTACTTAAGCAAAGAACAAATTCATTTAGATTGGGAACACAATCAAAATTACAAAAAACATATTTGGTTGAGCGAACGTCTTACATTGGCTGCAAGAAACGTTGATGTCATCGAAATTTTCATATTCAAAATAAGATATCTACCGACTTGCTGACATATAAATCGGTTGGTTTCATTACTGACCAACATGTAACGAAATGGAATTTAAAATTATCTAGAAGTGCCCGGATTATCACCTCATCATCGGCAATTAAAAGTCGGATCATAAACCAGCTACGTTATTTAAAAACGAGTGGTGGGTGCACGACTGGGTCGCACGCAACTTTCTCTTTCACAGCGAGTTGGGTGTTAGATCAAATCTTACGCATTTTGATTATTAATGCTTGAAATGATATGAATAATGTCGAAATGTGATTATACGAACGTTTACTAAGAAATTTGAAGGAATCGGTGTCTATGGGAATAATAATGATTTTTCGTTATTGGCCAAAACTTAAAATTCCGTTTAGTGATAGTTGGGCTAAAACTAATTATGTGGAATTGTTTCAAACTATAATAGTAGTATATATATTAAATTTCATTCAATTTGACATAGCAGTTTGCGAGAAATTAACAATTTTCTTTATATGGCCTATATGACAAAATCCGTTATATGGATTTTCTCGCAAAAACTGGGTATGCAGTTTTTTTGGAACTAATATGCTTATAGTATATATAAAGTTTAATCAAAATCGTTTGAGCCGTTTTTGAGAAAATTGAGGTTATGTGTAATTTTTATATGGCAGGGTCCGTTATTAACTTGGCTAAAAGCAAACAAAAAAAATGCCCTAGAATTATGAGCAAAACAAACTTGACTACGAAGTTTGAAGAAAATCGGTCAAGCCGTTTAGGCTGGGGAGACCATTACGGACAGATGGACCGACGGACGGAATTCCAAAACCCACTTTTTTAGGCTCCGCTATCATCGTAATGTTAGAATCAATCAAAATCTCGAGGTCGAAAATTTTCACGAAAACAATATCTTTCTCTTTGTAAGAGAAAGTTAAAAAACGTCACCGAAGCCACAATTTTGAAATGGAAGTACAAAGTGGAATACGTTTTGATTGCACGCATCCCTATGAATCCGAACGACTTTATATGGTTATAATTTCCAGATCGGCTTGCAATTGCAATGTCGATATATGTATGTACATATAAATCGCAATGGCAGTTGTTAGGTACTTGCGACATCAATCTTGAAAATTCATCATAATTATAAGTCGCTTGATCAAATTGCGGAAAACCATTAACATTATTTATTAAAGTTGACTGTGCTTAAGGATAGTGATGCGATTATATGAGGACACAAGCGTTCTCACTCTAGCCTCTCACTATCAACTCCTACTCTCACCTCCACGCTGGTGACTGGTGGGTATATACCTAGTACCTCGACTGGAGATGGGGTATTAAACGGCGCAGGGACATAAGTAACGAAGACATAAGTCCCGAATTGATTTTTCGGGACTAATGTCCCATTAAAGTGGGAAATAAGTCCTGAACTTAGTTGGGGACTTATGTTTCACTAAAGTAGGACATTAGTCCCGAGTTTTTATTGTTGAAAATGGGACACAAGTCCCGAAAAAAATTAAACAGTGAGCGGAGCAACGAAGTTGCGTGAGCGTGGACTTTTCCCAGAAAGAGAGTTGAAATGGTGCCGTGACATAAGGCCAAATCTCAGAATTTGGCCTTCTGTCGCTTTAAGAAAGTGTCAAAAGGCCAAATTTTGGCATTTGGCAATATGACACTTTTGCAAAGCGATATAAGGCCAAATCGGGAAAGTGACATCACGCCAAATTCGCCCATTCGGCAAGCTACGAAAGCAACTCATACGCATAAGAAACCAGGCATTTACAAAAGTTCCCGTTACCCCATAAGATGTGTCGGATATATTTAAAATTAAAAATGTCATGAGTAAATTTGGTATGTTCGAAACCGAAGTAGCGAGGAGGAAAAAGTAAATATACCCATAAAAAACCCATAAAATAAAAAACAATTTTCATACAAATTGTTAAAAACAGCACAAGAATATTTTGTTAAATTTACTAACAATACAAAATATTTTGTAATGAATTAATTTTTATTTAATTAAAAAATTGATATTATTATTATTATGTCCCACTCAAGTGGGACATAAGTCCCACATTGAATTCAGGACTTATGTCCCACCTTAATGGGACATTAGTCCCGAAAAATCAATTCAGGACTTATGTCTTCAGGACTTATGTATGTCCCTGCGCCGTATTAAACCCCTGTGGCGCCTACAGCCCCAGTTTGATCGAATTGGTAGTGAAATTCCTATAGGGTCTATAGGGATTTCCAATACTGAGCCAGGGTATTGGAAAAGAGTTGGTGGCGGAGGAGCCCTCAACGGGTCAATGGCAGCGCTCATATCCCAAAATGGGCTACTGACATCGGTATTTTTTTCTGGCCCGCTGTCCTAGGGCCAAAACAAGGGCCTGGCCCTCCAGGTTGGGGGTTGTGCTTTGGGTTAACTACCCATCCATGGAAAAGAAATTATGTTACGAAGCAACCAATAGCTTCGGAAAGGACTGATTTTTTTACACGGTTTCCTCACCTCGATATCCACAAGGGGACATGGCGGTCTCCAGGTCAACGAACAGTCAACCAAATTGATCACATTGCGATAGACAAGAGGCACGTATCCAGTATTTTGGATGTCCGAACATTCCGAGGGGCTAACATCGACTCGGACCACTACCTTGTTGTAGCCAAAGTAAGGATGCGGATATCCACCACGCCACAAAAAATCAGAAATACTGTGAAAAAAATTTAATGTCGAAAGACTGCAATCGCCAGAGACCGCCAAGGCCTTCGCGCAACGCGTATCCCTCAACCTCTCGACTCACAACACACCACCAACATCTAATATCGAAGTACAATGGCAACGATGCCAACAAGCCATTAGATCAGCCGCAACTGATGTGCTAGGTTTCTCGCGGCCACCAGCAAGAAACCCCTGGTTTGATGATGAATGCCGACAGATGCTCGCAGCCAAGAACGAGGCCTACAAGGCTAAGCTGCAGGTGAAGACGAGAGCTGCCATTGAGCTCTATAGGCAAAAAAGAAGGGAAGAACATCGGCTTTTCAGAAAGAAGAAAAAGGAGCAAGAAAAACGCGCGATCGAGGATATAGAGAGGTGCCACTCCAGGAACGATGTTCGCAAGTTTTACCAAAGTGTAAAACGTCAAAGCCAAGGCTACAAGGTTCGAACCGAATCCTGTCGAGATGAACAAGGAAATATCGTAGTTGAGACACAATCGATGCTGAGGATATGGAAGAACCACTTCTGCAGACTGTTAAACGGCGATGACGAACAACATTCCGCTGTCAGGCAGAACGATCCATTCAATATTGGCAACGACAGCGAAAACTGCCAACCACCCGACCTAAGTGAAGATAGGATAGCTATATCTAAACTCAAGCTTAATAAGGCCGCCGGAAATGACGGCCTTCCCGCTGAGCTTTATAAAGCTGGCGGAGACGACTTGGTAAGCAACATCCACCAACTCATTACCCAAATCTGGTCGGCTGAAAGCATGCCTGAAGAATGGAACCTCAGCATCGTTTGCCCGATCCACAAAAAAGGAGACCCTCTGAACTGCGCCAACTACAGAGGCACAAGTCTACTCAACATCGCTTAAAAGATCCTATCTGCCGTAATATATGAACGCTTGAAACCGTTTACCAATAACCTGATCGGCCTTTATCAGTGTGGTTTTAGGCCAAGAAAGTCCACAATCGATCAAATTTTCACACTTCAGCAGATCCTGGAAAAGAACCAAGAAGTCCAAATCGATACCAACCACCTATTTATCGATTTCAAAGCCGCATACGACAGCATTTATAGAGACGAACTATACAGAGCCATGTCTAGTTTTGGTATACCGCCCAAACTCTTCCGTTTGTGTAGGATGAAGATGGAGAGTTCTCGCTTCACCATCAGGGTCGGAAACGACCTCACCGACACATTCGATACCAAAAAAGGATTTAGGCAAGGCGATGCGCTGTCATGTGACTTCTTCGATTTGATTCTTGAGAGGATTGTGCAAAACTCCCGAGCCAACACCAGAGGCACAATTTTCCAAAAATCGGTGCAAACTACTAGCATACGCTGACGATATTGACATCATTGGTAGGACTCGACGTGATGTCATAGCCACGTTTGCTAGTATAGAGAAGGAAGCGGCAAAAATGGGTTTAGCAGTAAATGAGTGTAAGACAAAGTATATGCTGTCAACACGAAAGGACACACAACATCGACGAATTGAACAGAACGTCAACAATGACAGATATAACTTTGAGGTAGTACGGGACTTTGTCTACCTCGGCTCCGCTATTAACTCTGACAACAACATCTCGTCAGAAATCAAACGAAGAATTACTCTTGCCAATCGCTGTTTCTTCGAGCTAAGAAGGCAATTTAGTAGTAAAGCCCTCACTCGAACTACTAAGGAGATCTTATATAAGACCCTGATCATCCCAGTTCTGCTCTACGGCGCTAAAGCATGGAAGAAGAAATCCTTGGTCGATTCGAGAGAAAAATTCTTCGGAAAATCTTCGGTCCCGTTTGCGTTGACGGGCTATGGAGACGAAGATTCAACCACGAACTATACGAGCAGTACAGCGACATACCCCTGGTCAAAAAACTACGCATTGGACGTTTAAGATGGCTAGGACATGTAGAACGTATGGACACCAATGCTCCGGTCGCAGAGTCTACGACTCCCAGCCAGACGTCTAATGCAGTTGAGTAAGACCTCGCCTTAAGTGGCGCGCACAAGTAGGAACCGACCTCAACCAACTTGGAGTGTGCAACTGAAGGCAGTTAGCTAAGGACCGGGCTAATTGGAGAGGCATGTTGGTTGAGGCCCAGGTTCATCCCGGACTGTAGAGCCAATTAAGTAAGTAAGGTAAGTAAGTAATAGAAAAAACCAATAATTTTTACCCGTAGTTGTGTAGGTACATACTGTATGTATCCATTATTTTTTTAAAAAAGAAAAAAACTATTATGTATATTGAAAAATAAAAAAAACTTAGTTTGTCTTATTTGGCCCACCCTTTATAAGTTTAAATGGATGCCTCAGAACTGATGTTAATTGGTTGTTTTCAAAGTTCCAAAAAACAATTTCGTACAGACGTCCATTATTCCTTGCAAAGGGTTATTAGGTACTTTAACAGATTTTAAAAAAAATAATTTAACACAATGTGAGCATTATTACTCAACTCAAATAATTTTCCAAACTAAACAAAAGTGAAAACAAATTGGGAAAAGCAGGATGAGCAAATATACCTCGTTCAAAATGCCTTATTTTGCAGTTCTCTAGTTTTTGCATATTCCTTATATAAAACAGAAAACGGAATCAATTACTATTCCTAAACTATGCTACTTCAATACTTGTAACTTTTTTTTTTGCATAAACTATTCCGCAACTCTCTGCAAATTTTCTATGCATTTTTGAATAATGGAAAACCCATTGCATCAACAACTTATTGGTAACACAATGACTACTTCTCTATCACGTCCGTCCAATTAAAATACGGTCTTCAAGAAAGCTAGGAAACTCGCCTGCAGTTCCCACTTTTATTGCAATAGAAAAAGGAACTCCAAACTTCCGCTAAAATTGCCAATTATAACTTTTAAACAAAAACACACAAAAAATAAAGAAAAAGCAAAACTAAAGAGTAAAAATATATAAACACACACATATATATATAGATTTATATTTCTTACTTTGTTGCCCCCAACCACATTGGATCTAAGGCCAGACCCCTTTAGCTGTGAGAACAAAAGGCATAGTAAACTTTTGCCACTTGACCTCCTCGCAGTTGGATAAAAAAAAATAAAACTATAGAATCTGTGTGCCCAACTGACCACCATCTAACAATCAATCAGTGTGCACCCTGTACACTAATTTATGCGCCTCTAATTAACAATTTTATCATTTGTTTCGAGCGGGGCTGGATGGATGGCGTGCCAACATGAAAAAGAATCTAAATCTATTCAACGCAAAGAAATATGCGGTGGAAGTAGTGGTAGGTAGTAGATAGTGCGCGCGATTGAGATGAATCTCTCGCTGTGGAATAATTAATTCGCACATCGTTCCAGAGAGGTTCCACCAATACCGCCTCACCACGACTATGCACACAGACAAAAAATACAAAGACCCGACTCGTCTCTGACAGAGACATTGGTGATAATCAGTTTAACGTTTGTTCGCCTATGTAGCGTTTGTTATCCAACATGGAGATTCCACACCGACTCTGGCTGCTGCAAAAGTCCTCCAAAGCGTATTTGCGTCGCTTCCACCACACAGACAAATATTTTATCCCCCGCAACCCTCAGGCGGTAGAAGATGAAGGTACAGATGATGATGATGATGTTGGCGGCATACATCCGCTGATGATAATGAAGGTACATATACTACAAATAGTAGTAGGCTATGATAGTGGTAGTGTTCACTCGACTTTTCAAGCAATTAGCATAATTGATTGTTGTCCAACAATATTCCTTTGTTGGCGGCCTGCGACACCCTCTGCAGCCACTCTCATTAGTCTTGACAGTGATTTTGTGTTTGCCGTGGAAACGCATAGAGAATTTTCACCGTATTAGTGCCTCTTTTCCAAATCTCCTTTGGCGTTCTTCTGCGAGTTTTCTGTACTTCAAACTGAACAAGTGTTAAAGAAATACCAAGGAGCAGTTACGTCGGTCGGTTTAAACAAAAATCCGTCGGATTCTATAAATAACTTACCTTAAAAAAAACTTTTCCAACTCTTGTTTGATTCCATGAGGAACCGTTGTCATAATATCAGTTACAGTTACTGGTGCCCACTTAGAGCGAGTTTCTCAAATCAATAATTTATAAAAAAAAATCAGCGCTATTGGTAAAACGGCAGGCGAATGAGTGATCTTTTTATTTGTCTCTCGGTCCATGCTTTGGTTGTGGGAAAGTTTTAACTTATACAGTATGCAACGCAGCGTAAAATAACGAACAAGGACTTTTTTCGGTGGAGCGAAAACAGTAAAAAGAAAAAGGAAAATAATGAAAGAAAATGTGTGTTCGAGTTTGAAGAAAAAGAAAAGGAAAATGGAGTGAAAACAATTGAGAGGATACTTCTGTTCTATGGTTGGACGTAAACCGGTGAGAAAGGAAATTATGGGGTCAAAAATATTCATCGGTGGTATTAAAAAAGTTTAAATAATATTACGAACTTTTGGAAAAAAAACATGAATTTATTGAAAACATGTTCCCATGGGTACAGTTACCATCAGGTCTATATGCTACGACAATAGCAGAACTGAATAGGTTGACAGACTTACTGTGTTTTAACGATAAATTATCGGACATTGTGAAGTGATAACAAGACGTTTTAGAATGCGAAATGGTTGTATTACTTCAAAGGACAAATGATATAAGGTGATGATATACCAATTTCTGCCAACAACAATTATTCTGGGAGCTATCTAGAAAGGCAAAAAGATTAAAAAGCACGGTACCCCTTGATGTCATCCGTGGAAAAACGAGCTATCTACGAAGACAAAAAGATTAACAAGCACGGTACTCCTGGATGTTATCCGTGGAATAAACAAATTTTTATCTTGTTCCGTCATATATCGTATGAAATTAAAAGGATCATAACCCTTTTGCTCATTTGGATTCCTGCGCTAGTCCGCATGTGGGATTAACCGCGATTCTATATGTTTATATTTACATTTTATCTTCAATATATATATGCACTTACTTACTATGTAAATGACGCTAATGTCTTTGAGCCTCACCCAACATGCCTCTCGGATTATTCGTATGTGTAGCAAACTGCCTCCAGTTAAGCACTTTGCGTTGGTTGAGGTTAGTTTCTACTTCTGCGGACCACTTAAGGCGACGTCTTTCTCTGCTGCTTCCGATGCATGGCTGGGAATTGAAGACTGTGCTAGCCGGCGTGTTGTTGTCTGTTTGCTCTACATGTCCTAGCAATCTTAAACTTCCAATAATCAGTTTTTGAACCAGGTATATGTCTTTGCATATCTTCTCATCAAGCCCATTAACGCAAACGGGACCAACGAGTTTCCAAAGAATTTGTCGCTAAAAACGACCAAGGTTCGATGTTCAAGGTTCAAGTTCCAAGTCCAACCGCTTTTGATACGGTTCATGCTTCAACGCCGTAGAGCAGAACTGAGGCGTCAGGGTATCCTTAGTAGTTCCAGTCAGTTCCTTCTTAGATCAAGTGGTTGGCAAGAGCAATTCTTCGTTTTATTTCTGAAAAGATTTAAACAAAGTCAAGTACTACCTCAAAGTTATATCTTTGTAAAATTCCTCGATGTTGTATTTCCTTTCTTGGTAACAGCATAAACTTAGTCATCTCCTGATTCAATGATAACCCATTTTTGCCGCTCCTTCTCTTTACTAGCAAATGTCGATATGACATCTCATTGAGTCCGACGAATGATGTCAATATTGTCGGCTTATACTAGTAGAATTTTAGAATATATGGAAGTTTGTGTCTCTTTTGTTTTCGGTATCGATTGTTTTGGTGAGGTCATTCCCGACACTGACGGATCAGCGATAATTCTTCATCGTTATCTTGCACAGACGGGCGAATTTGGGCGAAATACCAAAACGAAACATGGCTCTGAAAAACGGCTTAGAAATCGATAAAATAGTGGTTTGGAATTCTTCTGCCAAAATGTAAGATTTGATCAGTTGTGAACTTTCCTGACCTAAAACCACACTGAAAAAGGCCGATAAGGTTTTTGGTAAACGGTTTCAGGCGTTCACATATTACGACAGGTATGATCTTATAGGCCATATTTCGGAGACTTATGCCTCTGTAATTGGCGCATTTCAGAGGGTCTCTTTATTTTTACCTGCAGCTTTGCTTTGTATGTCTCATTTTTGGTTCCGATCGGAATTCTTCATCAAATCAGGAGTTTTTTTTTATGGTTGGGGTGAGCCTTACACATCATTGGTGGTTGATCTAATGGCTTGTTGACATCGTCACATTTTTCTTCAACATTGTATTTCCGACAGTACTGATGCCATCTCTTCCTACCTTTGCATTAAAATCTCAAAGCACGATTGTATCATCGTACTTTGGTAGTCGCTCATATGTTTTGTCCAACACCTCGTGGAAGCAATGTGTTGCTAGATCATATTTTTCTCAATTGGACCTTGAACATGTAAATGGCATTGTCTATTTGAGCCTTGACGTGGATTGTTACAGTATAGTTAATAATGTCTTCAAAGCATAAGACTTCTGGTACTTATAACAAATCCACATCCGATTAGTCACTGTTTCTGCTCACTAAAACACTGTCACGATTAGATTTTTCACTTTTTTCTTCCCATCTGAGACTGTATACCCCACCGTTGATTCCATCTTGGGATTTCTTCGAACGCCGTATTTTAAAGGGACTATGTTTCTTAGTGTGAGGACACATCATCCCCTCCGTTGTCATTTTCTACAGGGATTGAGACCCTATCTACGGCCAAGGTATCAGACACTCGGTGCGTAAAAAGGAGTGGCTTGTAGTCAGAATTTTTATGAATCAGCTTCATGTAGCTCAAGTGGTTTCATATACTCACAATGCCCACCATTAAACTCGATAATGACTCGCAATTGCGAAACAGTTCATACTTTTGCCAGACTATCTTAAAATATTCTGTAGGTTTATCAAAAACCATCAGACTATCCGTTGACTTCCTCTATGACTTTTTAGTTTCGAGATAATAAGTCGTTATAAAAAATTAAATATACGCTTTTTCAATATTTTTCACTCTTTTAGTACACATTTACTTTACATAAAATTATACTGTGGCATAAAAAAAGTTTTAAATAATCTGCACTCCTCTATCTTTTGCATATCTGTGACAAAAAATTAGGTCATCCCACACGCAAACATTTATATGCTTAAAAATATATCTTCAGAGATTGGTAATACATGACTTGCATATATTTATTATTTATTTTTTTATTCTACTAAAAAGTATTACCGACAAAAACATTTTTATCAATTATTTACGCACTGATCCTTTTCCTTACCGCTGTCTTTGTTTGAGTATTCCATATTTTTATTTATATCTTTAGAATAACGAAAATTCCTTGAAGATTTTTTATTTGAACATTAACCATTTAACGCTGTCTTTTAGGTACATATTGAAATATTAAGACTCATTCGGTAATGTGCATTAAAGCTGTCCACCGTTCCTATATTCTTCATAAAACTAAATACGTTCGTCCATTAAAAGTATTAAATGTATACTCTGCTGTTTATTGTGTCGTTTTATATAAGCTTTGCGCAATTTAACCGCAAGCTACTAAATCCCCCACTTTTGAACGAAAGTAATTAGTATAGCTGCGATCAAGGAAATTTATCTCACATCTATTGCTACCCACTTAGTGGATTCAGTGCACGTCAATCTGAAATTCAAAAAAGTGTATGGCCGAACTTAATCCGATACTGCAAGCAAAGCCGAAACCATACTCCATAGCACCATCATCAATATTAATTGCGCGTACCTCCAATTTCAATGGATTATGCAATTTTTTGTGTGTATTGCATGCAATTTATTCTAGACAGGAGTGGCTATACTTGATTCAAATAAACATTCAAAGAGTCCTTTTGATGTATCAAGTTCACTGTTCCAATGGGAGATTTAGTGTTAGTTGGGAATATAATGAAGGCTTTTTCCATTTTTGTGTTGACGGGGGAATAGGTATATTTTGCAGGATTAAATTGAATAATTGACAAATCAATATTGATCTATACAGTTTTTTTTAATGATAACTTAATACATTCTTATTTTAAAGATTAAATGTATTTAAAAATTATTTTCTTTTTATTACAGATCATCACTTGCCATGAGATGATACCAACATAACAACAACATTCACTTCTGAATGTAAAAAATACACCACATCTACAAAAAAAATACTAACGGGCTCAAAATAAATTCCACATAAAATAAAAATAATAATTCAATTACATGCAAAATATAAAACTAATAAATAGTTCATAATAAAACTACTCAACAAATAAATTTTAAGAATTACACTGTCTGCCATAAAACAAAAAACACATTTATAAAATTTAATTTTCTAATTCCCGTTAAAAAAAAAGATATAAGAAAAATGAAAATGTTTAATATTATTTCGCGTGAACTAGTGTAGACTTAATAAAAATTAATAAATAAAACAAAATTAACAGTGAATTTAATTTCTATCCTAGTAAAATTTACAGTAAATGAAAACTTTTTAGAATTATAAATTAATTGATCAATGCGATACATCGTGTTAGTTACATTTATAATATCAACGTCGTCGTCCTATTCGAATGGCAACGAAGAGTCCTAAGATTGCGTTCATTTCATAGCGTTCTACTACTTCAAGCAGAAACGCTATTGTAACAGCCGTCATGAGAATCACTGCCCTGTTTAGGGCTGTTATAATAGCCCATCTGTTTTACTGTGTTGCACCGGCTGGAGGTAAGTTTTGAAAATATTTCAAATTAATCAAAAATACATTTATATTCAACATTTCATTTTAAAACATATTTTTTTGAGTATTATAAATCGAGATTGAAATTTTGAAAAAAATTCAAAGACTTTGTTAATATTTGCTCAAATTTATTTCATATTTATTACGTCGTACTATGATTGCAGTAGTGTTTACACAACATCGAAAAAGCACATGGGAATCGTTGATACCCTATCGAATCCCAACCTTAATCATCTGCGAGTGATGTGCCCTAATTTTTACAATTTAACTGACGTGGTAGTACACAAGGCATTGATATTTTTAAATTCGTTGTATATTTTAAATTTAAAGTTAGGTTTAAGTATTATATATTAGAGTAAAGCCTGTAAATAATTATTTATTTTCATTTACCTATAGATTTATTAAAGTAAAATAAGAGAGATCCATTCGTTAGTTTAATTAAATGCTTTATGGCCTCAAAATCTGTTTTTTTTTTGTAGGCAGCGTTGCTTAGAGCATTAAATCAAATTAACTCTAAACAATCAAAGTTACACTTTCTAGTTACTCTTTAAATTTTTTATTGGAGTAATAGAAGATCTTCTTCATCTAAAACATCTTTGGCTTGCAATATTTCGCTTTCTGTCCGAAAATTCTGTTCAAAACCTTCATCGTCAAAATAGCTGAATTCGTGTTCGCTTTCTGCGACCAACTATTCACAAAGGTTCCAGTTGACATTCTTTTAGATCTATGAGGCTCGTGGTTGTTATTTGACTGACCCACTGACAAGCACGAAATTGAGATTAGAAACATAATGTTACTGACATGTTGCTTAGGAGACGCTATGATATGTTGATGTTCACTATTACACGGAGGTGGTTGTTTATCAGACAAATACCTAAACACTGACTTGGTTTTATTCATGGACATTGCCCTTCGCACAACTATGCATGGCCACGCTATGACACACGCTCGAGTTTTACTAACATACACTCATGCATACTATAGGAAGGTAAGGTACTGACTTACTGAGAATGCGAGATTCAACATTTAAAACATAACGACGCAACACAAGTTTTTTGATTTCGTGGTGTCTGTCATATTACCAGCCCAAGAGGGTTTTAAATTACGCTTTACCAAAATATATTTTCAAATTTCCTGAGGGTTTAACAAAATAACGTTTTTCTATAAAAATTATAGTGACAATGAGCGTATTTTAAGGATGGGCGGATGGACAGATATGGCTAGATAGTCTCAGCCTTTGATTGAGTGTCAATATACATACAGTGGCATTTTTCTGTTTTAGGTCAATGGTTTTTTAAATAAAACCTTTAAGCGAAATACAACTTTTTAATTTTTATTTTATTGGTTGAATATATAAAGTATTTAACGTTATGTACGGAATATAATATTGGTCAAGTGGACACATGCCGTCCGGCTTAAATGGAGCACCATGGTGCTACTCTGAAAGCATAATATTTTGAGAAGCATTGCCATTCGTTCAATAACCCACCTAGATTTATATTAGAAGCACAGAAAGAAATGCAAATACAATTTTTGTCAACAGTCTCGTTAGTACACAGGGCCTATCTTATTCTCACAGCCATTCATGTCCTGTTTTATGCCGAATCTGTTCGGCTTAGTTTTTCTTAATGTTTGTCGGATCATCGCTAGAAGATGGCCAGCGAAAAATATTTAAGTAATGCTACATCTGCGAATCGAACCCAGACCTTTTGCGGGGCACTTCATCACTCCACCGATCCCAGTGTTTAGGATAGATACTCATAAATTCCTAAATGGAGGAAATCCATAATACTTTCGTGATATTAAAATGAAACAGATCTGTTTAAACATTACTAGCGAAACCTGGCAGCTAAATAAGCTAAAATTAAAAAGCGCTTTACTCAAAACTACAGTGCAGAGCTTTTCCTTAAGTATGTAAGCTATTTTCGGAAATGTATTATAGGATGCAAACATTTTCATACCACTTAATTTACCCTTATGTCGTCATCCCAACTTGCCTATTGATCCTTGATTCCAAATATTATATCCTTTTGGTGCTTAAAAAAAATATTGCATCCGTTCCTTATTCAAACTGGATGTAACCCATTCAATAAATGGATTTAGAAAAACGTATGATTAATTTGTTTTAAAATTTGATTGTGCAATTTTTATCACGTTGTTTTTCAAGTGGTCAAAGTATTAACAAAATAATGTTTTCTCAGAAAATGACAAAAGACTTTCGTTAGCATTCCCAGATTGAAGAATTTTTGATCAAAAAGCCATTTTCAGACGATTTTCAGATCTGAGAATAATTTTTTGTACGTCACTGAAGAATTAGTACTTGATAGTTTCGTTGTCAGGTGAGTGCTTTCCAATGACTTCATTGACAAAATTTTCAGTCAAAAATCTATATCAGTATCACGATTATAAAATATTTAGAACATTTTTTTATAGTGATTTAAGTGGCCTAGGTGTTCGATAACTAAGCACATGGTGCATGGTTCAAATTCCGTATGTTGTAACACCTGTGTAAAGTACCATTGCCCCAACTCCTGCGAAAGTCCTGCAAAAATCCTTAAGTCATGGTAAGCTTTTTAAACTCAGCACTCGAAATCGGCGTTTAAATGGAGTTTCAATTTATTTTACTTATTTTATTTTATTACGCTTTTTCTATAATATTTTATGGACTTCGGGTCTTAAAACATGCTCCACGAGATGGTGGGTACTCTACTACTTACTCTAAACCAATGATATAGGTTTAGTATCCCATACATCTATCTCTTATATAAAAACGCACATATTTTGTTTTTGGTTTCATATTGCGTATAACTATAAATCATTCAAAACCGGTTTTCAACCCCATTTCGCAATTATTCTTATTCCATATTTAACGATTTGAATTAAATATTCATGAGCACGTTTCATATCGTCTACCAGAGTTAAAAAAAACGAAATCAATTCAAATATTTAACACAAACTCACAAACAAACGCAATAGGGGCGTCTAGGGTACCATATAAAAGACCATTCGAGAAGCATCAAATGCCAAATTTGTTTCAATTCCATCACTCAAGATTTATCAACTACGTAGGTCTGCATCGTCATCATGGAATTCAGACAGAAAGTTCGTCTGCTTCGAGCTCCATTTTATCCCAATTTCTTAATTTCACCAAACAAATGTCTGAAGGTATATACACATTTTGCAGATATTTCATACATGTATCAAGAAAAGGGGAAACTTCTTGATATAATTCCCAAGAGTTGGAAATATTCTCTCCATCTCCTATATGTCATCCTATTTGTTTTTCTTGAGTTTACTTTACTTTTTCTTTAGCTATAAAAAAAAACTTTATAAATAAAGAATACGGACCAAATAGGATCGCAAAATAGAACGGTCTTCCAAAGACGCAGAGACGGAGGAGAACAACACAAAAATCGTAAATAAATAAGTATCCTTAGTAGAGCAAAAAAAAAACATTTTTTGAAGAAATTGCTCCTGAAAGATAAAAACGTTTAGCAACTGACTTGGGTAATAAAATTATTGTTCTTGAAGGAAATCCCTATAGGATATTCTCAAAGGACACGGGCAAAAAAAAAACGAAAACAAAAAATTAAAGATTTAGCTAGCTAGCGCATGCTTTTGTTACTGCCTTGTCTATCCTTTCGTGTTGCGCGGATAAACCATCCGCTTCCATTACTCTCTTGTTATTCTTATAATGAGTTAAGGCGTTCGCTAAGCGAACCCGTATTTATTATTACTACTGGACATTAACGGTATTAATTAAAAAAAACATAAATAATGGTTCCTTCATGATGGGACCGGAGTTGAAGGAGTTTTAGTTTATATCGCAAAAAAAATAAATAAAAGAAAAACCAACAAATTTCAAGAAGGATGCATTTATATTTATTTTTCTACTCCTTTATCTATGAGTAGGGTTTAGAAAGGACGAAAATGAAATGATTCTATAATGGGCTCGAGATGAGTTGGCGTTGAGAAATTATTATTAGTTGTTGTTCCGTTTGAAGGGGCTTAGGACAAGTGGGAATGTGTACGTAGTAATCCTTTTATTGGATTAAAAGGGTAAATGGATTTCCTGGTGAGTAGACAGTTTTTGTAGGGTAGGTTTTATGTTCTAATCCCTGAACTTTGAATGTATGGATACTTATTATATTCTGGGTAAAGTGATAATGCTTAGATGATATGAGTGAATGCGGATAAGTGGATCTGGACTGTAGATACAGTTGGTTGTCCTTTAATGGGGGAGAAATATTGGATTATTCCTTGTAATGGGATTTTGCTTATACCTGAAGAAGTGTTAACATTCCTCGAAGTCAGGTAAGTATAGCTTTTATCTGACAAATTTAATATTTGACTAAGTGTGATGAAAAGATACCTACTTTAGGTAGTTATACCAGTATATATGTATAATGACTATTTTGAGCGATACGATAGAGGCCTGTCTTAACAGGTACAGCTTCGTCACTGTATGTAATTTCTTATTGAAGGTACAAAGTGTCTCAAAAGGAAGTTTATATTAAGTGGATCGATTAAAAAAAAATATGGCATCTATCGAAAAATGTTTATGTATTAATAAGTAGACAATTTTGGATATTATTTCTTAAAAATAATATCGTCAGAAAGTAAACTCTCGTATTCGTGGCACTAGCCTGTCATTTCATGACGAATAGCTTCTTACAAATGCGCCAAGGGTGTCGGTTTATTGGCGTAAACTACATGAACAAGTCCTGAATAAAAAAGCAAAAGACTCTTTAGTAACTACCCAGGGCCTAAATTTGTCTCACAACCATTCATGTGTGCGTGTGTACTTCTTGAACGTTTTTTTGTCGAATCCGATCGGCTGAGTTGAGATAAGATTTTTCTCCCAAATTGATAATACTCAGATGATTTCTCAGGTCATCGCTGTTATGGCAGGGTTTCGAACTCAGATCTTTTGCGGTGCAGTTCGTCGCACTAATCATCGGACAACTGGGCCTTTAGGCGTCGAACCAAGACCGTCTTCACGGCAGTTTTAGGTGAAAACGCCTGTGTCTTCATGTTTCAAAACATTTGTACTGCAATGTTTTGTTTAGAGATATTCTATAACACTAGTCAAATAATATTCACCCCATTAATCATTACTTGAACCCCATTGTTCCATTTTTTTGATATTTACAGGCCAAATAAACCTTTCATAAAAAATCCAATTTGATGATGTGCACATATTTTGCACTCAAAATCCGCATACCAAAGACTATTTCACGTACCTACCTATATACAATCATTGGACTATTAATATGCGCTCTACTCATCCACACGTTTTTCCATCTCCCATTGTCCTTACGTTCGAATATTTATTGCCTAAATATGAGTCGATTTTTTTCCACCCCAAATACCTGCAATTTAACTGTGATTTAGATCCCCGGTATAGGTAGTGCGAACATAAAAGAACTACCGAGGCGTTCTTTCTAACCACCACCCCGTACCCTGAACATTCCCATTTCAACATTCCACTTGTGCATGGCATAATCTAAAAAGCAATTCATACAGATAATAGATATATAGATCCTTCCGGATTCTATTCAACTTATGGTATGGAGAAAGGGCATCTCTCCGCCACCGCCAACGACGGCGACGACGACAAACTCATTTGAACTTTGCATCGCTATGCGGTACTCCCGAACATATGTCACTTAAAAGGTGGAATGGTGTTGAAAAATTGGGGTGTGTGCTTCACTTCCTTCACCGAAGCACCTACATATCCTTACATGTGGCAGGGGAAAAAAATCCTCGGCAAAGATAATACCAGTCAAAGGAAGTAATACCGGGGTCCACTCCACACTCTGAACACACTCGTATGTTTGCCGTTATTGGATTTTTATGCGCGCAAAGGTTTCATTCATAAAGTGTTCGCCTCTTTGATTTCTGTTTTTCCACGCGAAAAAGGATAATAGAGGATGTCTCGCACCATTTTTTCACTGCGTAGCCATTATTTTTTCTTTCATGTATAATATTTTATCCTTTTTGCTTGTATGATTGTACATTGGTGCAGGATTATGCATTGGATGTTACTACCTTCTTCAAAGGAATCCTAAGGAAATGACTAGGGAATTTATAAGGAAAAGACAAAGTGTGTTTAGATACATCCTTTTTTAAGATAAGAATTGCGCAAACTAACAATAGCAATATCGTAAAAATAAAGTGAAATCCCGACAGCCATGCCCATGCCGGAAGGATGCTGCTCCGGATGGAAAATTGCATTTTCTCCTATAATTTTAGGATCTACAGGCTAGCTAGCTAGATGAAGCTTTTCAATATCATTCAATGTCGCTGCAAAGAGTTTTACAACAAGAATTGAAAGTTCAGTGTAAACAAGTAAGACCATCCTTAAATTGCGCATAGTAGCATCCATGTACTTGTGTACCCAAACGACTTTTGACGTTGTCATATGCAGTTAGTTTGGCGTAAGTACCCACCATACAACGGAAATAACCGTTCTGAAAATGTTTGTCTTCACATTGACGGGCAGGCGGTATGGGGTTGATAGGGTTCTAAGAAAGTTCGCAAGCTGAATTTCTTTTAAAATGTGTAGTGCTGAAGATTTAAGTTTTAATTAAGTTGTCGAGAAGTAAAAACATCCTTTTCCTTCTAATTCCCTGTAACTTTGGCATTTCAGTAAATTTAATAATTATTATGTACGTGTAAATGTCATCGTTTTTTTTCGCATGTGTATTTGTGTATTTTTGCACGCGTGTTTATTTGTAAGGACGTCTCTTAGGATAGTAATTAGAAGTTAAGCTGCTTTTTCGTGTTTCATCTTTGAAAAGATGACGATGAGAGAAATTTGAAAAGAAAACATACCTGCGAACAGAGAAATTAATCCTGGGAGTCTTGTTTTGAGAAGTTCTTCACCTGTTTTTGAGAGGAAATGAGCTTAATGAAGAATCCACGTTTTGCTGCTTGTAATTTGCCCGCTATTTTAGATGAGTGGGTACTTTTGTATAGTAGAATGGAATTTCGAAAAGGTCTTGAAGCTTATTTGAATGATGATTGTTTAACTGGTATTCGCAGTTGCTATTGACTGCTAAGAGTGGTGTTAAATATCGCAAGTTATTCAGTCTTATGTGAGCTGGGACATTTTTTATGTTCCAGGACCCGAATTTGGTGGGTGTAATAGTGGACTTCAACCTCGTTAAGTAATAGGCGACGTTCATAGACTCTCATTGATGTAAGTGATACAGATTTTAGTGACTTGATTGTGGATTAAGTGTCACTTGAGATAAACATATTTTGAGTTTATATCACATTACACTTCAATTAGGATAAGAATTATTTAGTTGCATTAATAACCGTCAACGTTTTTTTTAACGTTTATTTATGCGAAAATGTCTTAATAATTAATTGATAGCCTAAACACATAAAAACTAAAGATAAAAACTTCGCATGACATGTTTTGTTTCGGTTTGTTCACCAAAAATATCTGATTTTGCTGTTTAGATGTACAGGCTTTGTTGTTAAAGCGTTGACTACAAAACTACAGGTATTGTTTAGTTTGATCGAATAAAATCCCTACACATACCATAGATATGAAATAATTTCTTTATGCTTGGTGTATTTAAGTAAACACATGTGCTGATCGCAATGTCTATTTTTTTGGAAAAGTATCTATGAAGCGTTTATGGAAAATTAATTTTTATATCATCATCGGTGGAAAGATTGACCACTTTCACTTAGTGGTCCGGCAACTGGAGTCTGATTAAGCTGCAGAATGCAAAGTTTTTAATATGGAGGTCTATAAGTGAGAGCATAAGTAGGGCAAGATTTTATGGCCCCAGTGGTGGCGATAATGGCAGTGCTACAATTTACTTAGCCCTAATCTGCTATAAAGCTAGGCCGGATTCCAATCGGATGGTTTTAAAAAAGATAATCGATCATACTGGCTTGGCAGTAAACCATTCCTTCAAATGATTTACATTACTAAACGTTTACATTACGGCCGTTGAGGTTCTCTGCCTGATCCAAGGTTTTTAATCCTCTTCGATCATGGACATGTTGCTTCCAGTTATACATTCCAATCGTGCTGGTACCCACATTCGCTTGAATCTTAAACCTGAAGTTTGGTCTTCCTTGTCACAGAGGATTACTCATCGACTTAAAGTCGATTACTCTTGAACTAAGCCGATTTCCAACAACGAATATAAAACCTAATATGTAAGGTAAAAAAAAATTGTTTTTGTATTCCTGATCCGACCTATTGAATAGCGGTAATGTTTGCCCTGTGTAGTTTTTGAGCAGCTTTCGGGGTATACGTTCGTTCCAGTTGCGTACTCCTAAATCAGATCGTTCCTGATCTGGTTGGTATTTAGGGCGATCCCGTTTTCGAGACTGTTGCCACTTCAAGTATTTATTAAGAGGTAAGGAAGTTAACGGTACAATCTCATACCTGAAGTACCAGTACCAATTTATTAGATACTCCTAGAACACCGGTATCCGCTACGGGATTGAGAGCTGGCGTTAGCTTTTCGGCTCATCCGCCACCATCTCTGTTCAAGGGACCCTTCGACTCTTGAGATTTCTAGATGACCTGTTGTCCGTATATGTATAAGCAGCTCAAATAGGTCACTCACTTTGTCCATCCCAACTCGAAGTATAGATACCACCGCACCGTTGAGCCCATCATGGGAATTCTTCCGCTGCCGTCTGGCTATATATATTTTTTTTTTTTTTGGATTTGAGACCATCTCCCTAGTTAGTTATGGACTGCGATTAGTGTTTTATTTCCCTCCTACCCCGCGTATCTGCAGAGAGTTCCTCTATCCGAAACCCGAGGATGCGTTCGATGGACGACTAGCAACTCCACACCAACCCAATTTTTTAATACATTTTCAATGGTAGCCACTACCCCATTTCTTGCAAAAGTCTGATAAACATCGAAGAGTATAAAAAAATAATTAGATGCGGAACTATAATGGGCTCTAAAAGATTAATTATCTGGCATTAAAGGCACTTATAGGGCCTCAAACGTAGCACCTCTATTCACTTGTGTATGCCAAGTTCGTCACAAATAAGAGGACAACCTTCCTATGGCAGTATTACTCTTGAATGTTAGTAAATGTAGTAATGCAATAGGTGGAGCAGGAAAAAAACTTACGTGTTGTCACTTTCGGGATTTGAACCAGGGACGCCATGCTTAGTAGTGAATGAACTAACCCCTAGACCACCATAACTGCAAAAATTGGGCTCTGTGCTACATCTGTCAAAGCACAATATTAGTTGACGTCATTTTCAAAAATCTGGGCACAATCACATTATGCCATTACTTTAGACAAACTCTGAAGCTATGCACATAGTTCAATTCAATCAATAAAATCACGACAGTGACGCGAATTCTAGGTAACAGTTGATGATTAATTATTGATTGGAACAGTCGAATATGTGAGCACATGTCAGTGGAACATATAGGTATTTCCGTTTCATATAGAATAATAAGTTAACAAATAGTAATTATCTGCAAAAATTGTATTTAATACTATTCTCAGACAAAATTGCTTTAAAATTCAGAAGCTTTACTTTATCCAACTTGTCACAAACTGAGTTTGACTGAAAAAAAAAAGAAATCAAAATTTCTAGCATGCTGACTATTGCATAACTCTACAACACTTTGTTAATATTATCATCGCCACTTAATTGTGAACGAAAGCATACTTTTACGTAACAAATTTAAATAAATACATGTCCTTATATTATCATCATCATCCATCCAACTAACATAGCCCATGCCAAGGACACCGCTGACATAACCACCTAATAGCGTTGCACTCGTATTAATAGTAAAAGTGCTAACACATTTATATGCCCTGGACATTGCCAAACCTCAAGCACATTCCGGGAATAACTAAATCATTATCCACTTTTTTTTATTCCTGTCATAACTATTATTTGCGCAAACAATGCGCAAAATAAAACAAATAAATGACATTATTGTTGGCATTCGTTGCTGACAGAAGATCCGTTTTACAGATAATCTCATAAACGTCTCAAAACTGCTCTAGCACTTTCTAGTTTCATTGCAGTTCTTTTTGTCGAATTTTGTTTTCTTTTTATTTTTGTATCTGCACGTGCGTCGTCAATCGTGATTTGAAAAATTGCCAAAGTTGGTTCTTCCTTCAAATTGTTTTACTTGTTTAAATTGACATTTCGCAAATTAAAGTATTTTTCAGATGTGATACTGCGACAATAAGTAAAGAAAATCGAAAGGTACAATATCTGATCTCGAATGATAGTTTCAATTAATTTTTAAAGCGTGACGGAAGGTTTATATGGTAGGTAGCTAGTGTATTTTTTTTTTTTAAATTTGGCAAAGATATCTTTTGTGAAAGACGAAAGAGCTACATTTCATATTTTATCCAAATTAGGTCACATCAAAAATACAAAAATATAACACAAAATCCACGTTTTAGACCATGTTTGAGCTAAGGTGCAGTCTTTGTATATAGGAATTATTGGATAGTCCCATTGACTTTAATAATAATATCTATTTCTATTGATCTGCTTTGAGGTATGTGTGCTGCAGGATACCAGTAATTCGTTGCAAATATCAAGAATACTCACCTGCGTCATTAATATAAAAATATGTTATACTGATATGATTGAAACCTTAATCTGATTTGTGTCCATGTTATAAAATCTGAAGCGTGTTTTGCAAAACATATCGAGGCTAAGTGAATTGTATTGTATAGGAAGTATCTGTAGAATGAATATTATCCTAGAACATATAGTGGCTGCAGTGATGTAGTGGTTAGATCGTTGGACGCCCCAGATAAGCCACTGTTTCCCAGAAGCGGTTTATTATTTGGATGTTTTATTGCGAGACACTGCTAAGGACGGTCGTGTAGTTGTGGTGTTGCAGGAGTATGTATCTGTATTTTCTTACAACTATAGTAAGATGCGCTGGCCACCCTTTGCGAGCAACGTACGAGTGCCATATCACCACCGAGCAACAGAAACCTGACAAACAACGAAATCGATGGATACTTATACCATACTCATACATACACAAAAAGCGGACTACTGTAAAGATTAAATCGAGCTTCCTTGTCTAAGCAGAGAATGTAAACATACTATTGACAGCAGGAATCAATCCGGGGGAAGCAGTTTTCGACTACGATTTCTTTCTAATTGAAGATCCTCATTAGGAAGTGAAGACATTAAGGGCTGTTTTTCAGGAAGTGTATATAACGAATGAACCCGCTTACTGGAAAACAATGCCCAGCTCCACCATTTCTATCTCCAAAATGACAAAACGCAATTCCGATTTGAGAACAGCGTTTTCATTCGGATCAATTGGCAACATCGCTGAGCGAAGTTGGTCTAGTCCCCTTTTAATCTCGAAGGTGGAATTCCATATCATCTTCGATTTAATAAAGAATAAAAAAGTCAGCGGGAGTCGATGATATATCCAACATTGTACTGCGAAACTTAACCTCTGAAGCTGTGGACATTAACGCCAACCTGTTTAACAACTCGCACAATAATGCATATTATACAGTACGATGGAAGACAGCGGTGGTATACATCCTCTCCCGAAAAAAGGGAAAGGACAACTCCAATCCGAAAATTTCCGGCCGATAAGTCTCTTACCGAATATCAACAATGCATCCAAAAAGATCCGTCCAAGTGGCCATAGGACAACAAAATAATACATTAATACCAAAGTTTGGTTTCAAGGCAGCCCATGATTTTTCATGCCGCCTTCAAACTGGTATCTGACATACAATGAAACAAAGCCAGAATTCAGTGCACCAGTGCATGTCTGATTGATTTAGAGAAGGCTTTTAACACCGTACGTTTAAAGAGCCTTTTTGTAAAGCTGACCAGATTTAGGATAATTTATTCACTGCTATATATGCCTCATGACATACTGAGTGGTAGAACGTCTGTTGTCAAAAGTGGCAATGTAACTTCTACCACATAATTCTTCATTTAAAATGGTCTGCATAAGCGGTTTTAAACTTGCCTATTCTCTTCAGCATTTACACCTGCGATATTTAAAGAAGTTTACCTTTAATAGTAGATGTGATCTTAGAAGGATTTTAGGAGTTTTTTATCTTTAACTTGTCGTTTTTTGTGACTACTATTCACACCGCTTTCCAACAATTAAAACTTATCGTGGGAGATAAAATGAAGGGAAGGTTGCAATCTCTGTTTTATATAGAGCATTAATTTAGATGATCTTTATATCTATAGGTTAGCGTTTTTTCTTTCTGGAACTGATTGCTGCGTTTTAACTTTACGAATTTTATAAAATGTCGTCAAGATAAAAGGCGAAGTTCCGAAGATGTGCGGAATGTAACTCTATATGAAGTGGTAATCTTTTCGCCACCTCGATATTCTTGTTATATTAAAAACGACGTAGTACCAGTCAGTTAGCCATGGTGTTCTCCAAAGATATTAAAAAAAATGACAGGGGATCTTACCTTTGCAAGCATAAAATGGTCGAATATAAGCGACTACAATGCAAGTACTAGTGACAAGTTTCTGTTAGAAATCTCATATAGTACTAAGCACGGTATAAATACATGCTGACCAGACTATCAGATCCACTAAGATATGTACCATCTTAGCCAAATTCAGAGAACAATTATCCAACGAAAATAAGCTGCGATTGAAATTGAACAAATTTCACGTTGGACACTAAATAGCTCCTGGACTATTTAGTGTCCAACCATATAACCATAGACAAACTTTGACGAATTTCAAGACGTATAGTGGGGTCATTATTTTAACATCATTAAAAAGATAGGCGAATCCACCAAACACCTTTATCCGTGATATGATGGTGCAAGCAAGTAACTGAACGAGTAGATAGATAAGGGGAATGCCAAGGTACTACAGAGCAGCGAATAGTACGATCCTAGGAAATGAGAAGAGTCCAAATCGTGGGTGTTAAATAAACGTAGCTTTCCAAATCACGATAAGCTTATCTAAGATTACAAGAACTGCTTGCTACAGTTCGTAATGAAATCCAGCCACTAAATTCATAATTTCTATTTTCTCTTTACCAAATCGCCGACTTACGATTCTTTCCACCTTGTAGATTTCGGAAACATTTGAATATTTATTTGCTTAAAACATTAAATTTTCTCGTCCCTTTCTGGTTCACATGATGGAACTGCCGGACAAAATTATTTTCTCAACTTTCTTTTAAAATAAATAACCATATCTCTTTACGATATTTGACTACCTACTTACCTGAAATAAAGATGGCATATCTTATAATAATTTCCTTTGTACTATTACCGATTAATTGGGCAAACAAGCATCCCTTGGTATATAACCTACTTAACCAGTCAAGGACTTGCAAGACAATACCTTACTAATTTTACACCAACAAAGGACTCCTCCAATTTCCATTCCTCTTAAGGACAGAAAAAAAATCAACCATACCAGGCAAATCCCGCCCTGAAAGACCAAAGTCAACCCCACATAATTATCTATCGAATTTCATACTCAACTCTTGAATACATTTCTGGACTAAGGACTTGCTTGCTTGTCAGTCCGACAAATAACTTCAAAAGTAAATAAAAAAAATCGAAATTTTGATTTACCATACCTAACTCAACAGGACTTCGATAAAGGATATCAATCACACTCGCATCGTTCCTCCCACTGGTTTTTACAACCACAATGTTCTTTATCGTAAAAGGATAAAATAAATAAAAGGATGCTCGTATATTCTTCTCATGCCACAGAAATGGCAAAAACAGGAAACGATTAAAACATGCACACCGTTTAACCCTTATCAAAACACCTTAACACCCCCAAAAATATGAACCGAATTTCTTTTCATAGTCATAATTTCATCCCCAATTCGGTCAAGCCGTCCACCCCCTGCTACTAAATCAAAAATAATTAAGATGGTCGCTGTGATAGATTTCTCAGCCATAAAATAATGAAAAGGTGTGCTTTACTTTAATTAGCTTACCGATAAGAAGTTGGGTGTAGCCATGACGCTGACATTGCGGTTCAGCTATGCGAACCTTTCCCCCCGAAGAAGGGGTAAACGTGATATATACCAAATTTAGTCCTTTTGGCCGAAAGTAAGACAATGTGAAATATTACACAATATTACAGGAGGGTTCATGTACCTTCCGCGGTAGCAGGCATAAATGGGGGCAACGGCATAAAGAAAAGAATGAATGGGCCATCATTTATCTGGGTTAGGGTTGAATCGGTCTTATGGTCCGAAAATACTTCACAGCTTTAAATATGACGAATGTCCCCCAATTCGAAAGTCATTCGTTTGAGTAATAGACAAAAGATGGTCTCTGGCTGTTAGGATGGGTCTTTCGTTTTTGAATTTTCCCAGGTATACACAACCCATAGAGGGGTTGAGGGATGATTATATTCGAAGGTAGATACATCCATATATAGTAAAAGCACTTTGAATGGAGTGCATTCAAAAAGGAACTGAGCGATGAATGGATGTTACCTTTAACAGCACATCCTTCAGACATGCATTCAAAGTAGCGTTGCTCTGCGCTAGGGTTATACTCTGCTTTATGTCCCTTTACCACCGCCCGACCATCCTCTCACCGGCTGGATGTTTTGTTTTATTGCGACCATTTTCCAGGGGGTAATTGAATTGACATATAATGTAATCTTAAATCACTGCTTCGCATGCAAAACTTTGAAGACCAAGGTGGAGTATAGGTGGAAGGGTGATGCCTGTGATAGGTCGACGTCGCTGGTATTATGCAAGTACATCAACCAAGGGGAATGATGTGGAAAGTTACTGTTTCTATACTGGTGCTGGTAGTTGTGCTGGTATAGTGGCATAGGTAACGTAATGTTTGGTTGCTATTAATACCACTACTACTACTGCTAGTGCTGTTGATGCTGACTTTACTGCTTCCCATGGTACGGATGATGATGATGGTGGTGTGCAAGTTAAATAAATGAAATCATTTCCATTCCTAGGATTGCCATTAGGAGGACAAGTAATGTTGCAACAGCTTTCGCTATGAAATGCCCCCCAGAGCAATGCACTGTAATGAATGACGTACTAAAAATGATTGCAGGGTGAAATATATTACCAACCCTAAGAGCATAGGGCGGGGGGTTTGTATATCCAACATAAACCAAAGGGTATTTTGACGATGAGATTCTGTTCTTACAACCTTGGATTAAACTTAGTCTTTGGAGGGAAGTGACAAATATGATGTTTTTTGCCAAGGTCATCCAAAGAAATTGATTTATTTACGTACATGGCTTTCGATGTTATATAATGATGGTAGTAACTCATAGCTTCAGTAAGGAGGACGTTTAAATAACTAAAAATTTTTTATTTAACAAAAACTATTCATCCCGAGTCCTTTGAATCATTGAGTCAAAAAATACTCAAAATAAATCTTTTTCAAACGCTTCAACTGGAAGAATTTAAAAATAGCTGAGTCGATTTAGCCATATCGGTCATCCCTTACCAGTCTTGGAGCCTTAAATTTTAAACTAGAATATTGAAATTTGGTACACGTACTATTTGTTGCCCCCAGCTGAATAAGTGTAAAATTTTTAAAAATTGAAAAGTTAATTCAGTGAAATTATAACAAATTGGTTGATATAGAAACAATGCAACGAAATACTGACGATGTAAATAAAAAAAAGTCGTTCAGTTATGTTAACTGAACGCGCATATCATCGAAATTATAGTGGCCAACAAACACTGTCTACCAGAACTATTCGTCGTTTGGTGTTAAATTTTGAGCACATGGTCGCTAAAATGATTAACATTGAACCTAAATTTGGAATCGAATTTTGGTGACCGATGACATGTCTCTCCAATTGCGCAATTATAGTTAGTTGCGGTCGGTTCCTTCTTGAGAGTGCCACACAAGGCGAGCTTTTCCTCTACTGCGTCTGAGAGCTGGCTAGGAATCGAAGACGCTGTATTAGTTTCCATTCGCTCTGCATGTCCTAAAAATCCAATGCGGAGATTTTTGACTACAGGTTTGTCACTGTACCTGTTCTTGATTGAATTTTCGTCTTGATAACCGATAAAGGCAAATAGGACCGAAGCGTTTTAAAGAAATTTGTCATTAAAAACGAATAAGGATTTCTTCATATGCTTTTGATACGGTCCATGAGTCAGTGCCCTAGTGCAGGAATGGGATAATCAAGTTCTTGTATAGGATCGCCTTTGTGGTTCGAGTGAGGGTATTACTATCAAATTGCCTTCTTATGCCTTCTTAGCCCGAAAAATCAGCGGTTGCCAAGAGTACTTCTTCGTTTTATTTCTGAAGAGTTGTTGTCAGAGTTAAAATCGGAGACGGGGTCAATAGTGACGTTCTATCCATATTGCGAGTCCTTTCTTTAATTGCATAAAGTTAGTCATCCTCGCTTCATATACTCTTTACTAGCAATAGTCGCTATGATATTACATTGAGTCAAAATCATAGGCGTATGCTAGTGGTTTCACCGATTTATGCAAGATTGTGTTGGAGTTTTGTATAATTCTTTTAAGAATATTGTTAAAAATGTCACATGACATTGTATCGCCTTGGTATCAAATATGTCGGTGATTTCACTTCCGACCTTAAGCAGTGAGTTTTCTCCATCGTCATCCAGCACAGACGGACGAGTTTGGGCGATATACCAAAACAAGATATGGCTCTTTATAGTTCATCTCTATAAATACTGTCGTATGCCGATTTGACATAATATATGAATAGGTGGTGTGTATCTTGAGTTTTTCCAGAATCTGTCAAAGTGTGAAAATTCGATCAGTTGTGAATATCCTGCCCTAAACCGCCCTGATAAGAGCCAATTAGGTTGTTGTTAAACGGATTCAGATGTTTATATATTACGATACATAGGATCATGTAGGCTTTTAACCTGTTTTCCCTGCTATAAGTTTATCTTGAAAGTGAAGCACGCTACAAAGATTATAATGCGTAACTAAGCAGTTACTCAGGCTTCAAATAAAAAACATTCACCCGTATTCACTTCTTAACAAATTAAATGCAAAAGTAAATTTAATATATGAAACCACATATATATCAGAATCTATTAATCTTAAATAAAAATACCAATACCATATGATCTCTCTACTAAAAATATTTTAAATCACGTCAAGCATTCCTAAAAAGCAAATATTATCAATCGATTTATTTTTTATAATTGTCGATTCGTATGAGCTAATAATAATTTGGATTTATTTTACTTTTTTATTTAGAAATCTAATTAATACGACCTATAACAGATTTAAGCAAATCCGTTGATGTTTGCATGAATTAATTATCATATAATTAAAAATCATTTTACAAAACTAAACGAGGGAATATATTATTTAATTATTAATTAAAATGTTTATCATTAGCAAGGTATTTATTTTAACACCACTTGAATGATTTAGTAACAGTATTAGCAATTCTAGTATAATTTAGGTGGTTATTTCACTTTATATTTAGGTCAACAGAAATATATTAAACTCATCAACTATACTCGAGACTTTTTTTTATTAATTTAATTTAAATTGAAAATTCGTATTTCATCATCCGTTTAAATATAAAAATGCTTTTACACAAAAGCTGATAAATACCAAAAATATAAAATGCCTTTAAAACCTTCAGGATTTTACGTTCGAAAAAATTTAAAATATAACTTGACGGTGCACATGACTGTGAGAGTTGTGATTCCAGAGAAGTTCTCCGCGCCGTCATCAATAAAACAAACACAAACTATAAAAAAAAATAAATTGTGAATAAAATATGCTATAGGCAATTGGGACGAAATTGTCACTGGCTAGTAAATTAATTTGAACAATTTCAATAAAATACATACCCCCTTCTGATGGTGGTATTGGTGTATTTGGGTATGTGTTAAGTTTATATTTGTCATCGGAAAGCCATTTTTGGTTTACAGCATTGTTAACTGCACGATGCGGATTGTGTCCAGGATGTGTGATGGCGCTCCACCAAAGCGTATAACTTGGCTGTGAAACGGTTTATGTTATGAATTGTTTTTTTTTTTTTTGTGTTGATTTTATTAATTTCATATGTTTTCCTGACAACATTTTTATGAATTGCAAATGGACTCGATGAGATTTTTATGACCACAGAGTATTGTATTGGCCAGGATAATACCTTGACTGCATTTTCGAATGGATTGGGAAATATTTACCTTGAATGGATTTATGTTTCTGTTTGAATGAAAATTGTTGTAGAATGCGAGAACAATGCAAATATCAATAGCAACCGAGTTAATTAGTGCTAATGGAGATGGACCTGTGCGCAGGGTGGTGATTTTATTTGCTTAATATTTTTAATCTCTACATTTTATTCCATCATGTATTTTTATAATTTTTTGTTTGGTTATTCCATGAACAGGATATTATGTAAATATGTTGACAATTATGTACTAATGTTCAGGGTCGGAAGCTTTGTATATGTGGTTTATATTCGCAATAAACGGATATTAAGGACAAAACGATTTCCGTTCATAAAATTGCATATCATATTATGATGATTTTAATTGTATAGGAGGACATAACAAGAATTGTCCATAAAGATTTTTCTTCACTGAATGACTTTACCAAAGACTAGGGCTTTCATAACATATCTTTAAACACTAACAGCCGTATTTATTAGATTTCTTAAGGCAGTGTCTCAGAGATTATCTAGTTAGGCATGCCCAAATATTTAAGTTGTCTCTAGGCAATGTTACCTTAATTTCTTATCTATAATCGATTTTAAATTGCTGCCTAACTAGGCGAAGTTTATGTCAAAATAAGTAGTAGAATTTACAAACTAGTTTAAAAAATTGAGATTCTTGTACTTTTTTTTACATCAGATGTTTTTTTTTTTGGTTTCGACAGCATGTTACATCACAACAAACATCCAAAAATGAAATATTTATCTTCAAGTTCCATTGGATTAAATCATTTTTGGTCTCCAACTTGTTGGCATGTATGAATTTATAATATTCACTTCACTTAAATAATTCACAAAGCAAATGTAGCTAGAGTCCATTTTTATTAAATTAGTTTCATTCTATTGAAAATCACCACACAAAAACTCAAAATGAATCTCCAGATGGAAATGAAATGAAAATTCCTTAGGCAGCCTCTAAGCAACCTCTAGGCAGGGTTCGTTGGCTTCAGTTGGGCAACCTTTACAACGTTGCCTAAATGTAAAAATCAATTATAGATACCGATAATTAGGCAACCTCTTAAACCCTCTCATAAATACGTCTGAAGGACATACAGGCAGAAAGTACAAAACAATATTAGCGACGACACCGATAACTACCAAACACCCAATCTAAGTAAAGTCCGGATAGCAATATCTGAACGTACGTTTAACAATGCTTTGGCAAATGACGGCTTCCTGCCGAGCTTTGTAAAGCCGGTGTAGATGATTTGGTAAATACATTCACCAAATCTTAAGCCAAATTTGGTCAGATGAAAGTATGACTAAAGAATGGAACCTCAGCATTGTTTGTCCGATTCAAAAAGAAGAAGATCCTCTGAATTAAAGAGGCATAAGTCTTGTTAACATTGCCTACAAGATCCTATCTGCCGTAATATGTCAACTGAAAACGTTATCAACAACCTGATCGGCACTTATCAGTGTGGTTTTAGCCAGGAAAGTCCACAACTGGTCAAATCTTCACACTTCAGCAGATCCTGGAAAAAACCCAAGAATTCCAAACCAAAGCGACAAAGATCTGATTAAAAAACTATGGTTTGGAATTTATGAATGCTAAAACATGGCGAGCGAATGAACACCAATACTCCGGTTCGTAGAGTCTTTGATTCCGAGCCAAACGTCGGACGCAGTAGGAGAAGACCTCACCTAAAGTGCCACGCGCAAGTGGAAACCGACCTCAACTAACTAGCAGAACTGTAGGCAGTTACACAGCCTGGTACCCAGCCCAAACTAATCCATTTGGGAGAGATGATAAATGAGGAATTTCCGTGCCCCCTTACTTCCAGCATTAGATAAAGAAAAATAATTTGGCATGTTAACTAGCTGACACGTAGCTTTGAAATGTTGGCTTGAATGTGTGTGACTAATATCTGACTTATCTCAACAAAAATTTGGTTGAGTCAATCATCTGGTGCATAAGTAACTTACCTTGGCCGAGATCGTTGTGTTCACTGACCATGCACCATATTGACCAATTGTTCAACCCACCACAGGTTAAGACAGGCTTCCATAAAAGCTCGAAAAACCTGATAGCGATCCAAAAACGAAAAGAAAAAGGAAGAAGGATTGTTGATTATTTAAACATCAAGTAGCATCTGGTTGGGAAATTTGTTGCCCTTGGTTCAAATTCCTGCATTAACACAAAAATTATGTTTATTTAATGTCTAAAGGTGGCCGAGGTGCTGTGGTAATATGTTCGCCTGTTGAGTGGAAGGTTGTGGCTTTAATCTTAGCCAAAATCCATAAAACCATAACTCACAGAGATAAAATGAATACTCGCTTACAACTTATACTATCCTTTGAAAAATATTCTGCGAATTTTACGAAAAAAAAACAAAACAGTGACTTATTTTTAGCCTTTACTGCACCGAACATATTTCCTTTCTAATCCAAAAGTATTCAATAGTCATTAATGTTGGCGTAAAATTTAAACTTTTCCTTGCCAAAATTATTATTTTGATCACACCAATGACGAGTGAAGCTAGGTTTATGACTTTGTGCATCAACAAATTTACATTATTAGTTAGTTCCAGTCCTAAAAAACTCCCTTACATCACGCCATCATTTCATTGGATTTTGTGTCGAAGAGATCCCACATTGAACTGATGAATCAAAACTCAGAACAGTAGGTAGGCATGCAGTAATGTGTGAAGGAGCTAATTCCTCCTATAAGAATTATTAACTCTTCCGATGAAGAAAATAAACAATAGGATTCAAATTTTAATACAAAACCCTTTCACTTTCTTTACATATAGTTGAAGCTAAACTTGGTCGTTTTCATAAATTTTTTCTACGATTAATACGAATTTTATACTCGAATAATTTCGGTGATGTTCCTTTGTTTAGATTCATCAAACTTTTTAATAACGCTGAAAATTATTTCCACAAATTTACACGAACAACGAAATCACTTGTTTCTGGCGAAATTGGTGAATGAACTACAAATCTAACTTTTCAAATTTATGCTGATTAATTTTCGTTGTCAGACGTAAAGCAATGGTGAAAACTTTTTACATGAGATATTCGCTTCGTTTTTTAATTGTTTTCACACAGTTGGTAATTTTAACAGCAAGCATTTGTTTTTGGAGTACCTATGGATGGGTGTGTTGATGATGGGTGGAAGAAGTTTTAAGAGATTCGATTTTCAAAGACATAGGAACTGAGGGAAATATTAAAATGTTTGTATTTCATAAAATGGGAGTTTAATAACCAACAGGACAGTTATTAATTAGTAATAAACACTCTTTAAAAAAAAAACACATTTCATTATTCATTAACAGAGTTTTCAAATTGGTCAAAAATATAAGCTATCGAATGAATGAGCTCAAAGTTCCTCGAATGACGATTGTAAAATTTGATAAATAAATATTTAGTTTATTCTATTAGAATATTTCACTAAATTTAAAAAGGTTGAAGTGAAGGTTGAGCCAACAAAATAGTGCGTATGTAGTGATGTAGCATTTGCTTGGGTCACTATAATGACACAATTTAAAGTCCATGATTCCATACTCTCGGAGTCTGACAAAATTTAGATTATGAAAATATACAATTTCTTTTAGTTAGTCATTATTAAAAAAATCGTTTGTCTTTTCATTTACATACTTATTATATTTATTAATTCAATGCCTGTGAATGAAATCCCCTAATGATTTATTGTGACAATTGCTTTGCAAATTATATTCTCTTTAAATTTTGATAATTGCTTGTCCAAATTTAGAAGAACATCCAAAAATAGTGGATGGTCTTTCAAAGTTACTTGTATGTCTTTAATGCAATCTATATATCTATTGATGTTCTTTTGTTCTTTTAATTTAATTTTTTCAAATACTGATTACAGCTTCAACGATTCTTTCAACAGATGTATCGTTATAGCCGTCGATGGTAACTTATTTGTTTTTATGAAGGCCTGTCGTAGTGGTGTCAATTAAATAATTGATATGGCTCAGTGGCGCGAGGGTTAATGCGATGAACTGCCGCGCAGAAGGTCTGGGTTCGATTCCCAGCCTTAAAAACACCTAAATGATTTTTCACTCCCCATTCTCTTGTGATGATCTTTTAAATCATCACAGTAGTATCAAATATATCAAGAAAAGCTTATCTGAACTAAGCCGTTCGGAGTCGGCATAAAACAATAGGTCCCCCATCATGTAAGAAGTACACACACACATAATTGGTTGTGAGAAAGCTCTGCCCTGAGTACTATATAGCCTGTTGCGCCTAAAATTTGTATACCGGTCAGAAATAAAATTAAGTGGTCAAAGTTACGAATCCCTCCGTTTTTAAAGATCATTGGTTTATTTTAATTACTACAAAATAAATATTTGTGAGACGCCTAGGAAAAATATCTCAAGCTCATGAAACTCATCCATTCCCATTCCATCTTTGAAACTGATACATCTTTGAAACTGATACATACATACATTTTGTTCAAATAGTATCTAAGTCCTTTTTGGTTCGACAAAAAAAACGATGGTTTTTGTAAGATTTTTTGTAAGATAACTATAAAATGATATATGGACGAAATATTAATGCTAATATTACCAATGATTTTGCATCAAAAGTTTTTTCGAATATTTTGAAATTTGGCTGAAAAAGTTTTTTTAAAAAAATGTTTACACTTGTTCTGTAGCAACGCACAAGGATCCAATATATCAACTTTCATCCCCCAAGCTCAACATTTAAGGGCTTAACATAGGTGACATACAGACAGAGGGACGGACGGACAGACACACATGGCTCACTCTGAGTCGATCCATGTACTTTGAGGTATATCTACCTAAATTATATCTCTATGTTACAAACAATCAAAACTAATATAACCCTATGGGATAGGGTATATAAAGAGGAATTAAACTTTTGGAGGTTACAAATGTAAATCCGAAGTTTATCCGCTTAACTACATTATCGCCACCTAGCTTAAAATAGCATCTATTAGGTAGAAACAAATATATTTTACTGAAATATCCACAGATGTGTACGATGCTTGATACAATTCAGATTTGGCAATACATAATTTGGTTGGAAAAACTGTTCAGGATCATAGCGTCAGAGATGAGTGCACTCGAACTAGAAAATAAGTCTTTAAATAAAAGTAAATACCCAGCAAAATAGTAATTTTTCTTAAGAAAAAAGTACTTGTTAACATCATGTTGATATAAAAAATACAAAAAATGACATTTACGGATTGAGGGGACATATCAGTAAATGGAAAACAATTTAGGAGCCTCCAAAAAACATGGTGCAATTTTTTTTATTTTATTTCATTGGATGTCAATACAAAGAAAAAAACCGTACCTAATATGAATAAATCAAATTACATATTACAAAAATGAATTTTTAATATTTTACTCAAAGACAGTTGTCTATTTTTTGTTTTCGTGAAAATTTTCGACCTCGAGATTTTGATTGATTCTAACATTACGATGATAGCGGAGCCTAAAAATGTGGTTTCTGGAATTCCGTCCGTCGGTCCGTCTGTCCGTAATGGTCTCCCCAGCCTAAACGGCTTGACCAATTTTCTTCAAACTTCGTATAAATACATTTCGACATTATTTATATCATTTTAGCATCAATAATCAAAATGCTTATGATTTGATCTAACGGCCAACTAGCTGTGAAAGAGAAAGTTGCGTACGACCCAGTCGTGCACCTACCACTCGTTTTAATATGTCGTACGAAATTGGTCTGTGGAAAAATCTGGAGAAAATATATAAATATCCAAAGAATCATTACTTTAATCAACAAAAAAAAAAATACAAATTTTTGGCGCAACAGGCTCGTTAGTACCCAGGGCCTAGCTTTCTCACACCATTCATGTGTGCGTGTGTACTTCTTGCACGATGGCGGGACCTCCTGTTTTATGCCGACTCCGAACGGCTAAGTTGAGATAAGCTATTCTTGACAGTTGATACTACTTGGACGATTTGTCAGATCATCACGAGAGGAGGGCCAGTGAAAAATCATTTAGGTGTTGCTACGGCTGGGAATCGAACCCAGACCTTCTGCGCGGCAGTTCATCGCACTAACCATCGCGCCACTGAGCCCAACGTTTGATGAAATTCTGTGTAAGTATGTCAAAAGACATTTTATAAAGATTTTCATGTAGGAAAATCCACTTAGCTATTTTTGAGAAATCTTAGAGGTACGAAATCACGCAAAACAACGTTGCACCGTTTTTCCAGATATTTAGTATAAATTATTTAAAACCATTGAAGGCTACAATCCGCTGTGCGGATCGTTGAAAACCCTACCCCATCCTATCTGTAAAACTAAAATCCCCAAAATGTGGACATGGCTAAAAACACGATTTAGATTAAATAGAGAAAATGACATTGTCACAACAAATTGTTCAGGCAGTTTATGAAACACTTTTACAGTTCTAAAAAAGACAAGGTTTTTATCCTGCATATGTTATGGGGTAGTGTATAAAAATGGTTTTTATATAAAAACGCCCCGAAAAAGTGGACATGGGATAAAATAGTCTATAGACGAAATGTTCATATTAATATTACCAATGATTCTGCATCAACATTTTTTTTCGAAAAATTTAAGATTTGACCAAAACCATTTTTTTTTTACTGAAAACGTCCCCGTCGTAATATGGATATTAAGTATGTCTAAATATGTTGGTCATAAACTTTTTCAAAATTCCTTACGGTTTGGCCAAAAACTAAGTTTTTTTTAAGAGGGGGCGTGACAGTGGGCGAATTTGGAATTTTTTACACTTGTTCTGCTGGGAGCTACAAAGAGCACGTGTACCAAATTTCATCCTTCTAGCTCAAAATTTAAGGCCAAAAACTGTTGACGGATCTACGGACGGGCGGACAGACGGACGGACAGACATGGCTAAATCGACTCAGCTAACGATTCTGAGTCGATACATATACTTTGAGGTATATCTAGCTAAATTATTTATCTATGTTACAAACTATGTATCAACACTAATATACCCCTATGGGATAGGGTATAAATGTATGTCCCATTTTTGAAAAAATTCTGCATTAAGTTTATTAGAGCGTGGAAAAATTGTGTAGGTACATTCATTGATGAAAAACGTCAACACTATTTCAATTTAAAAAAGAAAAGATAAAATCGTGAATACCGATTTTTGTGATTATTTGAAAAAAAAAAAATGAGTAGGTGTCCATTTTATCAGGAATGAATAGATTGCACATTTTATCATTTTAATCATCAGATACACAGTATATTTATAACCACCACTTATAAATATAGGTACTGTGTAACTAACAATAATCTTTATGTTTGTATCAATCTATCAATAATATTTTACCAAAATCGTTATAAATATACTGTGCATCTAATAATGATCTTTATGTTTGAATAACTCTATCAATAATATTTTACCAAAATCGTTAGAAAATACATATTTGAAAAATGAGTTTTTGAAAATGCATTAAGTATATGTGTCACATTAAGAGCTACGACTTCATTCCCAAAAAAAAAACATATTTAAAATGCCCTTCTCAGGCAATATTATTTTATAAATTTTTTGTATGTACTGTAACAACCTTATTATTTAAAAGGAAGAAAACTTCACTGGAATAAAAAGTTATTTTGAAATAAACGATATCAAACCAATATTCATCAGCAAAATGTAATTTAAATTTCTCCAGAGAAAACTTTTCCCAGAGTTTTACGTAAACGAATTTCATTCACAGATTTTTTTTTTAAATCGACAATAGCGAAAGGTATCTTTAGAAAAGTGAACCTAATCTCGATGCAAACTTTTCGCGCTGTGAGATTTTCACAAGAAGAATTTAATTCGTCATAACTAAACTTTAACTCCCATATGTTCGCACGTGAGAGTCGTAAGTAGGTGTCATGATATATATCTCCAACTGTAGGTATATCAACTAAAGGGAAAAAAAGTTATCTTCTTTTTTGTAAAGAATATCTTTGGGCTGACAGCTCGTTAACCGAAATTCAATTACAGAAAAGTAAACGATGGACATCGATTGCGATACACTTTGTAAACTTTTACTTCACCCACGCTACCTTCTGTGCATCGTTGTTGGGATTCAGCTCACAGCCTTCGATGGTTGTTGGATACTTTTATTCACCAATATCTAAATGGAAAAGTTTTCTTCTTCATCAGCGAGGCTGATGTAAGGGAGGGGATTGCGACGTATATAACCTACCATCGACAAACCAACGAATAGAAAACTGATAAAGAAGAAAAATGCAATTCCAATTAGGGAACAAAATATATCTTGAATTGCCATGGTGTATCTCTTACTTAATTTCAATGCTAGTGTATATAAATATCTTTATTTCTGTTTGTCACCATTTCTCATATAAATTATAAAAGTTTTGAGCAATTCTCCAAAAAGGACAAGTAGAAAAGTGTGTAATCAAATTCAAATAAATCATGTAAATAACTTTGACGTAGAAGAAGGTCAAGGGCACGCCTACATTGTGCTGAGTATATGTAGGTAACCGGGGAAAATAAATATTTTGTTTTTGTTTCATAAGAAGTTGTTGATGTTTGTCTGAAAAGTTATTTCGACAAAATTCGAGTAAAAATAATTTCGCAAAATAACAATAAAAATAAAAAAAAATCGAAAGCTTAGGTAATTTGAAAAATAAAAACCAAGTTTACACAACCAAATGTTTGTTTCATAAGAAGTTGTTGATGTTTGTCTGAAAAGTTATTTCGACAAAATTCGAGTAAAAATAATTTCGCAAAATAACAATAAAAATAAATAAAAATCGAAAGCTTAGGTAATTTGAAAAATAAAAACCAAGTTTACACAACCAAATGCAAAATTTAATCAGTTATGAACTTCTCGGGTCTAACAGCAGACTAATAATGGCCGGCTTTTTGGTAAACGTTTTCAAGCATTCACATATTATTATGACAGATAGGATGTTAAAGGTGATTGTGAGGAGACGTATGCCTTAGTAGTTGGTGCAGTTAATAGGGTCTCCATTTTTATGGATCGGACAAACGATGCTGAGGTTTCATTCTTCAGGCATACTTTCGTCCGTTTCCTACCTAAGAATAATCGATCAATACCGTAAAGCTTTTTCCCAGCTTTTCAAACGGACTATATCATTCTTTTGTAACAATTAAATCTTACATACATTCTGAAAGTATATATATAACCGCATACCTATTATTCAAACAAAAAAATCGTCCTGATTTTAATAATTTTTTCGCTTAACACACATAATTAAAATTTAAAATATTTGATATGTCGGTCCAAAGATTTAAAAATTGCGGTAGATGTTATATTACATTCCGAATGTTGTTGCTTTACCACAAAATTGTTAGTTTTAATTTGGAATTTCTACTGTTCACGTTTGGATATAGTTTCCATTTGGAAAGTTCTACAAAGTACAAAAAAAAAAACCCAATTCACATGTCCACTCTTGTTAGTTTATTTTTTCGGCTCAAAAAATACGTTTTTCAGAATCAGCATACTCTGAATTTGTCTCAACGTTTTTTTACCGTGTTTGCTTTCCCTTTGTTACATTTTTCAAAAATGAAATATATATCCTCCACTGTCCACTGCACAGTGTGTATGTACCTATATCGCCATAAACAAAAAAAAAAATGCAAATATGTTGGACTTTCCGATTTTACCCGGTGCATAATAATAAAAACTCGAAACGAGATAAACTGTCCAAGGGGCCAAATGAAATATACAACTAGACCAGCATTTTATGAATACCACCAACGGCCGCCCGCCCCAAGCATGTAACATTCTTCTCAATGTTATCTAACACGGACTTTTGTTGCTGTTGTTGCATATACTGCTCCCGCTTGTACGGTCTTTTGAATATTTATGTTTCGGTTTGTGGGTTCCACGTTTTTTTTTACACGAAAATAGAATATATATATATATAAAAAAATGTTAAATAAAAAAATCAAGAAAATACATTTTCAACAAAAAAAAATGAGATTTCTTATCCAGGATAGGTACGTTACGAGAATGTTAGATATAATGCATCTATGTGTTGTGAATTTGTAACGTCGCATATGCTTTTCTATGGCTAGCTCGTGTAAACTAATTTTTCTGCTCTGCAGATACAAGAAGCCATGTGTATTTGTATTCATAGCTCTTGAAGAGAGTTTTTTCTTCAACTAAACACCGTATGCTGTAAGGAACTTTTTTTGCAATTGTTTGTTCCATTTGTGTGTAGTTTATGCCTAGCACTTCAAAGTGAAACCAAGGAATTCAAGCACAAAAGGATAGAATATAACAGGCGTAGAATGGGGCAGCAAATGAAAAAAAAAACATAATTGAAAGAATGTAATTAAAATAAAAATACTGTAATGGGTTGCTGTGGGCTGCAAACAAGGACGAGGACAATGTTTTTGTAATTTCTTTTAAATGCCTTAATTACTTATATGTTTTGAGTACGAATTATAATCGTAGTAGCCGTAAGTCCTATATGCGACTTTTTTGAAGACCTTAACCATTTAATGACACTACATCCTGGTATCAAGGCTATCTCTAAAAATATATGATGAAAAATGCAGAATAGTATTAACTCTTTATTTAATTTGTTAGTTTAGTTGTCCGAGATCTAAAAAAGTTTCTATATGCCATAGTTTTATGATTTTATAAATTTAAAAAAAAAAACTTTGTAATTTTTCCGGTGTTGCAGACCATTTTTTAAAATTAAATTTTTATAAGAGTCAACGTGTTCTGTATTTTTTTAAAATTAATTAATTTTTTTTAAATTAATCGTCTTTTAAATGAACGGCAGCACAAAGTAATGGTAGTCAAATGGCGTCATTAAAAATAAAGTATCCTCTATTAAATTAATTTAATATACTCGTTGGCACATTAGTATATTGATAAGAAAACACTTTCATATTGGGCCGACTCACTAGCCACATTTGCACCGTTTTAGCCATGTGAGAGCTTCTTTCTGAAAAACATATTACTCAGATAGTGACAGCATTCTTACACTCAAAGTTACAAAAAAACCGAATCATATCAGCCCAGAAAAGTGAGATGATTTGCAAAACGTTGAAAATTATTTTTTTCCCGAAAAAGTGAAAACTTTCAATCGAATTATTGATCAAACAGGACTAAGTGCAATTAAATTTACTTCCTCTATAAACTTGAGTGATGTTGGAATTTAAATTGACAACACAGGTTATTCTGGTAACGGTTTGGACTCAAATATTGTCTTCTCAAAATATTGCTAAGTATTGATATTTAAAAAAAAAATCTTACGAGTTCTTACCACCCAAAATGTATTTGCACTAGTTTGAAAATAACTCTGGATAAAGAGATAATTCAGTAGTATACTAAATGTAAATTGTTGTGTATACAGTGTGCCATCTTTTATGTCGGTATGTAAACATATAACTACTTTGAAATTTATAAACCGATTGACACGAGTTGACATGTTTGCAAAACGTCAATTTCACAATCGTTCGATTCGACGCGACGATACCCATTTTACAATCTCTTTCGTCATTAAAAAGCGAAATTCCCATATTGGCGGAAAGGAGAATTAAAACGAGATCTTCGAAACACTATTGCATGATCATAAAGTGATTGTTTTGGATGTCCGGCGTTTGCCTTAAGACCATCGTTGGGTCATTATCCTTCAGGAGGTTGGAGGTTGGCTCATTACGTCTGCCCACAAATGTGTGAAATAATGTGGAGTGTTATTGGTTTCAATAAGATTGTGCGCCATGCCACACTTCAAATCAAACAATGCAGTTCCTGCAATGCAAATTCCCTGGGCGTGTGCTGTCTAAAAATATCGGCATTGTCTGTCCAACCAGATTTGACTTATTTTTTTCGATGAGCTCTAGGCAAATATTCGTGTCGAAGTTATCGCTATACGGTGCGATATCCTCGAAAAACTAAACATATGAGAAGGCGAAGATCCGCTGTGCAAATCGTTTAATCGTTTTCCATCCCAACCTTAAAATAAATAAATAAATGTCTTAAACTGAATGGGGATGAAATTTAAAATATGACATTGTCACCAATCTTGTTCAGATAGTTTATCTATATTTTTAATGGTTCAACAAAAAACGATAAAATCTTTTAATCGATTATTTTTCGAATTTTCTTAAAATTGTATTGAAAACAGTTATTTTTTACGGAAAACGCCCTCAAAAAGTAGGCGTGGCAAAAAAAATGTATTTGCCTCGGATAGGGTAGATATAAAAACGGTGCAAAATGGAAGATTCAGATTTGGTCCATATAAGTGAACACTTGATTAATGTTGTATTCAAAAACCACTCCAAATATGAAAATCAATTATTATTTGTTAAAGTTATTTAAAATTCGCATACCGATATAAGAGATGGCGTACCTTTTATACATGATTCGTTAATGTTCCAGATCGAAGGTTTTTTTTCATTACGTTTCTATAGAGCAATTGTTTTTAGTGTATCAAGCGAGGGTTTTCAGTGCCCCAACAGCGGCTATTCTGTTTATTTACAAAGCCAGCCAAGTTAAAATGTGCTTCGTCGCTCATAATGATTTTTAACTAAAAATGGCAATATCCGCGTATTGAACAATTATTTACATAAAATGTTTTAATATTTTTAACTCTTTGTTGTTATCAACCAATAAATGTAAAATGCCAACTGATAAAATTTATTCACACAAAAATGGCAACCAAATTAAATCGATGACGACGCACGCCGACGTCGACGCCGACGGTCGCATTGTGTCCAAAAATGTATGTCCATGCGATACCATTTTTACATTTCGTATATGCCACATTTTGTCTTTTGGTCCCATTAAAATGTCACATGGAAAATGTTACACACTCAATTCATTACTGAAGTCAACACAACCCAAATCAAACTCATAAGCTTTATCATTGTTATATTGTTTTATAAAGTTGCTATAATTATGAATACTTACCATCTGTCAATACTAAATGTTTAGTTTTATTAAACTAATCACTTTAAAACACAATGTCATAAATGTCAAAAACAAAGAATTTGACTATATACAAATTAAAATGTCACTTCACAAATAAC
The DNA here is from genome assembly GCA_932526625.1 of Rhingia campestris. Taxonomy (NCBI): domain Eukaryota; kingdom Metazoa; phylum Arthropoda; class Insecta; order Diptera; family Syrphidae; genus Rhingia; species Rhingia campestris. Next base: position 61,623,953 of record OW052182.1, on the reverse strand, counting down.
CGCCAATAAAGCAACACGATTATACGAAACCAAAGTTCTTTGTTTCTTTATATACAACACTTTTCGTTGTTCGCGAGTAAAATCTAAAAGTATCTATAGATTTTCGAATAAAGTACATAATTATACCCAACACAATAAATATCTATAACCCCAAACATCCTACGGATTAATAATTTAAACCACATCCAGTTGATACATCAACAGAAAATATATGACGTAGCACAAATTGATACTGTCGCATACATCCCAACTACTGTTTGCGAATGATCTCAAATATTTTTAACAGCAGTTTAAAAACACACGAGCATTATTCAACTGGTTGACTTTTACACTGCCTATCGACAAATGCATATATATAACTATATAATTACCTTTTAATTACCTCCAAATCTTAACAAAAATAGTGTTTAACGAAATCTGTCAGCATATTGTTTTACTGAAATGTGAACTTTTCTCCGTGTACTATTCATATTATGCAACCGGAAAAAATAAACAAATTCTATAATTGTATGCATCAAACAAATTTTTGCAACCCTATGAATTTTAAAATCTTCGCTGATTTGTTATTTTAGTCTACACCTGTAAAATGTTTTGATTTGGTTTTATTTTAATTTTACTTTAATATGTTAAAATTTAAAATTTTACAAACGCAAAGTAAATAGGTTTTAGTACTGGCTATGATGAAACCATCTTTGATGAACTGCCATTATGTGTAGTAAAATCCCAAGTCAAGAGTCGGTACTGATGAGGTAGAACTGTTTGCAATTTATTTGTGTGAAAAATTGTATTACCTGAGTGAAGTTCTATAAAATAAAATAATCTTTTAAAGAGTTTAGGAGTCACTATCTTTTCAGCAATTGAGTTTATGAAAAAAATAACAAATAAGTAGTCTCAGAAATAATATGCGAAAGAACATATCAACATATCACAAATTGAAGCCCCCTATATTTCAACATGAATCCAAATCCATTTGTTGACGATCATGTTACAAACTTTTATAGTTTTTAAACATTTTGCACAGCCTGTGTAAAAAAATATAATTTAATAGAATAAATATTAATCAAAATCAGCACATACAGGGCCTAAAAATAATTTTCTAAAGTCAATGCCGTTGTCGGGGTTATACTGCATCCATGAAGGAACCTATAATTTTATACCCATTCCGAATGGCTAAACGTTTCTCACGACAGATTCAGAACTTTATCTGTTTGTTGGACTATCCTTATAGTGGGATAGTCAAAGTAAACTTTAGGCATTGTTACTTTCAGTATTCGAAAGGGTTCCTAGCCTTTCCATAGTAGTCCAGTGTACTTATTATTAAATTACCAACTAATACTGTTACAGCTAAACAGGTACATTAAAAAATGCTACTTTTCCGTAGGACTATATGACATTAATCATAAGTATGTTATATGCTGAATATAAAGTGTTTTTATTCTATTTAATAGCCTATAGTAGTTATCCTGTCCAAAAGCATTCTTAAACCCCCAAAAGCCCATTTCTAAAAAATAAAAATTACCGTGAGAGATAGTCCTTCTTCTTTCGTCATTTCCGTGTTGTTTAATCTACATTTAATTAAAGACGACATTAATTACATGGTGGTAATTGCGGAACATCCATTAGAGCAGCCCACACTTTGTTTTTTTGCAAGCCTTAGATTTATTCATCAACTCTGACGAAGGACTTTATATGTTGCACTACTTTTTCAATGTTGAATGATATCTCGCGTGAAACTTGTCATTTATTTCTTTGCATTACTCTCATTATCCTTGAAGTATAAGAGAAAAAGAGCTCGTGTCTGTGGCGGCTGTAGTTGATGTTATTTATATTTTTCCTCAAGTAGAAAAAAAATTTATATAAATTCTCGCTCTTTTAATTATATGATTGTACTTGTCAGAGACAAGAGCAAGGGTTCCAAAGCACTTTTACAATTTATTAATGACAGAAGCCGTAAAAAAAACTAGAATCCAGAAGATTTTTTTGCGGTTTTTACTTAAGATTATATAAGTAAATTGATGTAGATAATAGTTACATCACTTAACCGAATTTTCCATCACCATCAATGTGTATCAAATAAAAACAACTCTACGATTACCCACCAAATCTATGAACGACATCAAATCGATATTCAACCCCTAGCCTATCGATTACTTACGCTTGACTACATGAATACAGGACCATCCTTTTACCCTATCTATGTCACATTAAACTTTTAAATTGACCAAAAATGATTCGTTTTTGTTCAAGGACATACATCCCATCCCCGTGTCGCTGCAAATCAATTTACATAAATGAAAGCAAACTCCATCCCCTTGTTGTGCACTCATGGCTTAAAAAGAATCCCAATACATCATAATGTCAAGCTAAGTGAAACGCTGAAGTTTGAGAAAACGTAAAACCAGAAAATATGTATAAAACACTAGAACGCCCGCCAACAGCCCGAGACCATCGGAAACAATAAATTTCATGAAATGCACTTCCCGATATCGATTTCCTGCCGAATATTGGAAGGATTACAGCCGAATAATAAGAAACAACAGGAACAGCAAAAAATTACAGAACAAAAAATAAGAGAAAAAAAAATTACACGAAATTCCACCAAAGCAAGAAAGGAGCATCCTTGCATTTTGCCATACAATAAACTATCTGAAGGTATCCGATGGCAATTTTTTTTTGTCATTGAAAATTTCACCGTAAAGGATGGATAATTCGCAACAAAACAAAATAAAGTAGTTCCATGTATTACTAGTTGTAGGTACCTATACTGTTGAGAAACATTTCGTAAAAAAAAAACTTTTGACAACACCAGCAGAAAAACGAAATAAGGATATAGCGAGTGGAAGATTGAGGAGAAAAACTCTACAAAAGCCGTTGAGTAGAAAAATGAAAAAAAAAAAACAGAATAAGACAGAGGATTACTTTTGCACTATGATCGCGCATAAAATAAAATACGCTTCGTCTTTTTTTTGCAACCCCTCAACGCGATAGATATACTCTACTCGCAGTATGTGGCTCTTAGAACTAAGGTAATAAATTTATTTTTGAAATCTTCTTTTTAACTTTTCACATGGAAACGATAGAGATAAGGACATAATTTTTTATTATCCTTGGAATTGTTCAACTTTAAAATCACTTTCATTCAATATAGCGGTACAGGATATCCTCCCCTCGAGTTAAACACCGTTACTTACATAAGAAAGTTAAATTTAAACCTTCGTTTATAATTTGTCGTTTTCGGTTGAGTTTATTTGCTGGGCGATGAATCTCCGGATGAAGTGCCACAGGGGACGCATTTGGGTAACGTTCTTTTTATTTTCATTAAACACTCAGTCAGCGTAAAGCATAGATTCCATTAAAGTGCTAAACGAAAGGCAGTTGGTGGTTTAAGATACGCACTCTTGTTCGTGTCTCAAAGGGCAAATAATGGCCTCTTTGCGAATGCCAAAGGTGCAGGGGGAAATGCATGAAATAGCCAAGATGTAGATGGGAAACGTTTTTTTTCCTTCATCAGAAAAGAGAAAATATAATTTGTGTGATTTCTCTTTCTTTTATTCTTTATCTCTCTTCTGCACTTGCTCTAAATGGAAATTATGAATGTATTCACAAATTGCTTTATGGAAATAAATCATCATTACGCGTTCTGGTGTTAGGATGATGGCAGTATAGTACCGCCATGTAGACTACACCGACGCGAAAAATTGGAGTGGAATATGTATTTAAATTTGCATAATAATACATTTTGCACATATATGTATTTTTTATGTTTAGAGAGGAGCAATTTTTTTTCTGCCAATAAATGGGGAACAGAAGGTACCTTGAATGTGAAGAAATTCAGACGTAACAGAGAAATGATTTTTTTAAGGGCATATGCAAACTCTAGTCTTTGCTAAGGAAAGCATTTATTTTTGGTCTGTAGTTCTTTAATGTTAAATTGAAGTTGAATATAGATGGTGTTGATTTGGATTATGTTATTTTCGTATATTGTTTGATATGAAAGTTAGGTTAGATTAAGTTCGAGGGAGTTATCTTAATAACGCGATATGTACACTATTCAATGTTAATATAACGTTGCAAATATTTTAGAAGTTTGACATGAAAACTTTCCATTTTAGCTTTTCTCGTAATACACTTAAAGCCTTTACAGAAATTTTGAACAACAATTCTTTAAATTTAAATATACAAAACATTAGATAAATAATAATAGACATAAAATTGAGGGCTAGTACAGGATCTAGAACATATCATATTTAAAAATTTCATCATAGATGTACTTGGTTTCGGAATTTGGACCATGGACCCCTCCAACCCACTGAACAGCTGAAACTAATACAATTAATTAGGAGATATTTATACCCTATCCCAAAGGGGGGTTTATTAGTTTTGATACTTAGTTTGTAACATAGAGAAATAATTTTGCTACATATACCTCAAAGTATATGGATCGGCTCAGAATCGCTAGCTGAGTCGAATTAGCCATGTCTGTCTGTCCGTCCGTCCGTCCGTCCGTCTGTCTGTTCGTCAGCGGTTTTTGGGCCTTAAATTTTGAGCTAGGATAATGAAATTTGGTATATAGGATCCTCGTCCGTGCCACCAGAACAAGTGTAAAAATTTTTGAAATCTGCCCACTGCCACGCCCCCTTTTTAGGAAAACTTATTTTTTGGCCAAACCGTAAGGAATTTCAAAAAAGTGTCTGAGTAGCATATTTAGACAATCCTAATATCTATATTTCGTTCATACAAAGTTTTTTGCCACGCCCACTTTTTGGGGGCGTTTTTAGTAACAAACGCTTTTTGTCCAAATTTTAAAACTTTCGAAAAAAATTTTGATGCAAATACTTCCGAAATGGTAATATTAACATTTTGTCTATAGATCATTTTCACCTACGCCCACATTTTGGGGGCGTTTTCTTACAAAAACCATTTGTATACCCCATCCCAAGGCATTAGCAATAGAAATACGTTGTTTTTTGTCGAACCACACAAGATTTTGAGAAACTGTCTGAGCAATATATTGTGACAATGTCATTTTCTGTATTTCATCGCCATAAGGCCTATATTTTGAGGATATTAATTTAAAGGATCGGATGGGATAGGGTATTCAACGATACGCATAGCGGATTGTAGCCTCTCATATGTTTTTTGTTTTATTTTGTGCTTGAAATGCAGGTATTGTGCGGTTTTTTCAATACATCATACTAAAGAGAATACTGAGTAGCAAAAATATCCAAAAACATCATACATGTTTGCATATGTTTTCAAATAATTGTATGTTACAACATAAGGGATGATGACGTTAGATCGTATGTCTAAAATCTAGAACGACACAAAGATTATTTGCGTGGTAAGCCCATTCCCAGCATGTGTTCCTCGCATCCCATAGTACGTGTCAAAATGAGTTATTTTCTCGATAATAATTAATTTTTATATTTTCGATTAAATTACCTACACAATTAATATATAGTAAATCTCATTAGTCTTTAACAAATATAGACCAATATGTAGTTCGTAATAATGCTTTTAAGTCTGATATAAAAATTAAAAGGACGAATGTGCTATTATCTTTTGTTTTCTATTATATCTAAACCAAAACCTGGTCGATATTTTTATAGATAACAGCGTTTTTGGTTTGGTGTGAAAACTGTAGAGGTATAGTTGTCCATCATTGGAACATTTAGTTGATAAGAATTTACTGAGAAATTGATAATTAAAATAAATTTCCATAAGGAAAAAATAAATACATTTTTCATTATAATTGCTAATTTTGAATGGATGTAACGGGTGATCCAAGTAGATATACTTTTTTCAATAGCCTTTTTTGACAGATCACGTGTGAGTCGTGTCATGCTGTCATGTTATTTTTGTTTAGTATTGTTTGGAATTTCATAATGGAAAGACTTACGCGTGAACAACATTTACAAATTGTTCAGCTTTATTATGAAAATTCACGTTCTGTGAGGAATGTGTTTCGTGCACTACGCTCAACTTATGGTCAACATAATCGGCCTACTGAGCGTACTATTCGCAACACCATCACCCATTTTGAGACCCAGCATTCATTATTGGATAATATTCGACCGAATAGACCACGTCCAGCACGCTGTGAAGAAAATATAGCGGCCGTAGCTGAGAGTGTACACGAAGACCGTGGAGAGTCGATTCGGCGCCGTTCGCAGCAACTCGGAGCATGATAACCGACTATTTGATGCCTGAAATTGAAGCTCGTGATCTCGGCGACATTTGGTTTCAGCAAGACGGCGCCACTTCCCACACATCGCATCAATCAATGGACTTATTGAGAGAACATTTCGGTGAGCACATAATTTCACGTTTTGGGCCGGTCGATTGGCCACCAATATCGTGTGATATCACACCGTTGGACTTTTTCCTGTGGGGATATGTAAAGTCAAAAGCTTATGCCGACAAAACCCGCTTTCATTCAGGCCTTGGAGGAAAACATAACGCGTGTCATTCGCCAGTTACCAGTCGAAATGCTCGAACGAGTGATCGAAAATTGGACTCAACGGATGGACCATCTACGACGTAGCTACGGCCAACATTTGATAGACATAATCTTCAAAAAATAAATGCCAAAGAATGTTCTTTCAAATAATAATAAACATTCTCCATTAAATTTGAATTTTCTGTGTTTTTTTCTTTAAAAAAGTAGGGAACCTGGAAATGGATCACCCTTTACAATTGCACATATTTTATTCAGGATGAGTGATCAATTTCGACACATTAAAAAAATCAAATACCTTTTTTGTATATATATCCTTTATCTACTCCTCAAAAATACTTACGTTCATTTTTCTTTCCATTTTTGAACTAGAAATATACTTTTTTATCCAATTTTATGAATAAGCGTTAATAAAAAAATTTATTGATAGCATGAAATCAGTTTATTAGCCATATATCTTAACCAAACATATTGGTTTTGAATTCGCTTACAAATACCTTTTTGACAGAAAACGCACAAAGTTTAATGTGTGTAGTTTCTATATTTCGATTTCTCGTTGTAACAAATTTTACATCTAGCTTTTCCTTTGCGAAGGAACTCTTTTGCATTTCGTTTGAGACAATGAATATTCGCAAAATAGTGTTGGGTGTGGTCTGGTATAATGAACTTCTGGGCCACATCACTGATTCGATTAGTGATTCTCCGTTGACGATAGAAAGCAAAGAAGCCACTGATTCTGTTAATGGCATTTCTTATTACCGTGAATAATTTTGCAAGAGGTATTGGAAGCTCAAGTTAGAACATTTGTCAAAATATTTTTTCGTTTGTTCGACAATTTGGATCGCTTCAAAGTACCACTACGTTGTTTCTACTACGTCGTCTATACCTACACCACTCTTTTCAGAGTCATAAATACTTTTCAATACCTTTCTGAAATTAGCGCGTAAAGAATTGATTTTTCAAATCAATTGCTGCTTATTAGCTTCGGGATATTTTTCTCTGTATTTGGAGAGAATTTTTTTTATATTGTTCAGTTTTTTTTTGTTACTGTAGTACTTGCTCTTTAATTCCAAAAGCCGACAGAGTTTCATACACTTCGATGCACTCTAAAAAAATGTATCTTATCCCCTTTCACAGACATTTTCATATATATTGGTGACAAAATGCCATAATATCCACAAAAAATTGTGTTTACAGTACAAAATATATTAAAAACCCTCACACTTAAGGGTAAAAAACGTATGCTTTCAAATATTTTTATATCGAATAAAATGTTTTTTTTTTAATATACGGATCCGGCATCAATTGTGAAAAAGAAAAAGTTATAGGTCAATAAGTCAAAGAAAAAGTTATTTGTTTTTTGTGTGTGATTTTTCACATTATATTTTAATATAATTAAAAAATATTAATATTTATATATACTTTTGATATACTTAATTTTTTATTACAATATTTTAAATGTAATTAAATTTGATTTAGTTTTTAATGCCTTTTAAATATTATAAAATTTATATGGTCTCCACCATGAGTGAAACGTGAGGCTTGTTATTAGAAAATGATCCTTTCCTTTCCAAATAGTTAGATTGCGAATAGCCTTATTTATTTTAAATCATTATTTGATGGTTTGGTTTTGTAAACTTCCTGTTTGCAATAATCGTGCAAGAAAAACATCAGGTGCAGTCAGGTTTGAAACAATTGTGTAGTGAAGTTTTCGTTGAAACTCAAACATATTAGAGCTGATTATGAGTTAATTTCCCTAATCTTATTCAAAACACGCAAAGACAAAAAGGCAAAACAAATCCTTACATTTTTAAATAATGATTCATTGAACAATTTTCTTCAAAAGGTTATAGTCAGACGATGCAGCTGGATTCAATTGCACACCATCTTATGACTCGAGATCGATGGAATTCTATCTCATGGAGAATTTCTGTGTTGGAGTCCATATTTGTTAATTTTACATTGCCGCTTAGGTCGAAATGGACTTCGTTTGACATTAAAATTGAGTTGATAAATGTTTCGTTTTCGTATGCCAGTTTTCTGGTTGAGTTTGCTAATATTTTAAACCTTATTAGCCAATTAATTCAATGACACAAGTTACAGCAGCAATTGTGCTCCGCATCAAACAACTGAACTGAATTGAAGTCCATCTAGGTTAGGTATCACCAAACGAAAAGAACAGTATAAATTCGTATCTCATCATCCCACTTGTCCATTTTTATTAAGTCTAAGTAATAATCTTTGCGTTAATTAAAATGGAATCATTTTTAATTGTTTTCTTTATTTTTTCTACTTTTAGGTAAGATAAATGCAGACAGATTTAAACAAGACATAAAATTCGGTAAGATAACAATAAATGTTCAAAATGATTTTGCCATATAACCAAAGAAATTGAGAAAAAAAAATATAAAAACGCATTAGTTTAAAATCTTTAAATTGCTGCACCGGGGTAATATTTACTTTTTTCGTATGTTTTTAACTGCTGTCTTACTTGCATATCACAAATTACGCGTTGCACGTACACTTCAACATTATAGCAGTACGAGCCAAAGTGTTCGAAATAAACGATGCACCTCAATTCGTATCTGTTGCTTAAATACGGCTGGAGGTATAAATAGCATGGCAATGAACCCATAGTATGAAAAATAGCTTGGGTGGTAACACACGCTTTATTTAATAAGAGTTAGGAAGTGGCAATTGAAAAGTTTAGTTCTTAAACGTACCACATAGGAAGAATGGCACTGCGAACTGTTAAATTCTAAGTATACCACGATAAAAATGCTAGTATAAAGCAACGTATATACAATGCTGTTGGCGTCGATTTTTTTAGGAAAATGATTCCAAAAAGTAAGCGTGGCTAAAAACCTATTGTGGATGATATACAGAAAATGACATTGTTTAGATGTCCCCTTCAGATACTTTTTCAATATTCGTTTTCTTTTCTGAAAAAATAGGCGGATTTTTAACTATTAATTCTTATGCTGTAGGCTCGAACAAAGACGTTATATACCGAATTTAATTATACTTGGTAAAAATGTACCCAAAAAAAACTACCCCCATGACATAATCCCTAAAAAATAAGCCCCGAATTCGCCAGTGTTTCGGCAGATATGTATTTAAGAGTTCACCACTCTTAAATACATGTACATTCTTAAGTGTACTCTTAAGTACATGTTCATGTACATTAAATTTGGCTCCAAATAATCGATTACTGGCGGTAGTCATATGACGAAATCAAGTTCCACACTTCCATGTGTACTTCAACTAGAAAAACAATGAAGCCCGATATCTTTAACCCTGTAAGGCACATCTTATTTGTTCTACAAAAAAGACTTTCTTCTTCAAGTCGATGAAGTTCATTTTGAATCGGTCTAAAATCGCTTCCTATGTTAAAAAACATTATTATATAAATTTTATTAGTAAAATCATTTATTTTGAATTTTTGAATAATGATATCCTAGGTATATCGGTATACCTGTCTGTCCGTCCGTCTGTCTGTCTGTATGTTACAAATTTTTAAGCCTTAAATTTTGAGCTAGGAGAATGAAATTTGGTATAAAGTATCCTTGTGCGTTGCTTCAGAACAAGTGTACATTTTTTTAGAATCCCCCAACTGCCACGCCCACTTTTCAGACAACTTGCCTCTACGATAACTATTTCGCAAATCAAAACATTGAGAAGTAAAATTGATACACCCTTCACATCATCAATCTAGTAACAATGAAAATTGACGAAAACCAAATCAGTCTTGGTTTTCATCAATGTAGAAAGGTTACTTGACGAGAACATTGATGAGAAAGCAAACGATCAATATTACTTGAATGATGACTCATTTAAGTAACATTGAAAAGTAACATTGATCGTGTGTAGGGCGCTTTAAAGCTACTTGCAGCACTTTATTTATACGACTGTGACTTTATGTTCACTTTGGTTTCAGACAGTTAATAATCGCATAGTTGAAAGAAGGATTTGGTAACAGGCTTTTGTTTATAACTGATCCAGTTAAACTTACGCATGGCTTCTCAGCATCATGGTAAAGGCTAAAGCTATACGAAAAATTAGAGTTCTCTTATAAGAAAAAATAACAAAACATCAAAAAAAGGTGTTCGTCGATTTGACGAAGAAAGTGCGTCTAGGGTTAAACAGGGACAAAGCTATTTTGTATTAATGAAAACATAATCCTTAAATACATAACTGCTATGTCCTTGTTAAAAAATCTTGTTTCTAACAACATTTCCGTCCTTTTATTACAAAGAACTATAAAACAAAACTAATATAAAAACCTACAAAATTAGTCTCCCTTTTTGTCTTCTCTATGTAGTGAGTACATCAGGTGAAAACAAATAAACTTCATTTGATGTAGCATATAGAACCATGAAAAATATCAAAAAGTAATTCAGTCTACAAACTGAATAACGTTTGACATTCAGCGTTAGATACCCTCACAAGTGTGGAACCATTGATTTTCCGCATCACAAACTTAGTCACGTTCATCTGTAGAAAATGTTACCCGAAATGTGGTCCACTCGGTTGACCAACATCAAACTTGTCAATATGATTTCAGTTCGGAACTCGCCACAATCAAAATGTTTACATATATAACCCAATTTTCATAGCATCACGATTCCGAATAGCCCTTAGTAGTACCCACTTCGTAGCACTTAATTGCTGTGTGTTTGTGTGTCACATTAATTATTCCTATCGCAAACTCTTGCACGAGTTTAACGATTTAGCGAAAATATATTTATGGCCAACTACACAAGACTCTAATACATCTCGCACTCGCTCAGATTCGTTCGAAAACCACCAGCTATAGGGAATTTAAAAATATAAATAATTACAACGTTCCAAAAACGTAGAAATCCAATAAATCAAACCGTTCGAGCATTACGCTCCAATCGTCGTCGTCACGCTGTAGCTGTACCTACACACGCTGCAGTTCCATATCACCATTAATTAGCCAACGACATTAATTCAGTCGCATAATTGCTCGCAACGGCAAGCGTGCATTTCCTACGTAATCAGCGTTTCAACTCTGTATAGGTGATGTGGCTGCATCGGTTGTGAGCCATCCGTCAGCCCTCCTGCCTGACTACAGGGAGACAAATTGTATAAATCATAGCCTAGCGCTGATTATATTCTGTTGGATGGAAAATTGATTGACAGTCGACAATGACGAGCGTTCAGAAAAAAATGCCATACACCACTCAATTCACTCTTTCAATGACATTTGGTCGTTAGGATATCTATCAGTTGACTGCGGTCGGGTGGTAGGCTTCGAATGAATTTATATGTTTGCAACAAAAAATTAACGGCCCAACACAAATAAGATTTGGAAAACTAATTCGATTTACAAAACCGATTTGCATCGGACAGAGTGAACAAAAAATGAAAATGGAAATAAAACGATCCCACAGATACGAATGGAGAAATGCAAACATTTTTCATTTCCTATACATGATTGCATTGGCGGACTTCTGCGGCTCGATGTTGCCAAATGGAATTTTGGAAAATGTATCAATATTTCCGACGGAATAATATTACTTAGTTACGTTGTAAACTATTGCATTTTTTTTAAAAATTGTTTCAACAGAAAAACGTCCCAAAAAGTACATCTAACGTTTTTTCAAATTTCCTTAAAATTTAACGGAGATCAATTTTTTAGTAAAAACGCCACCAAACTTATATGGACTAAGTAATGATATTGAGATTTACAAAACATCTTGCTCAGATACTGATTATTCTTTACGGATTAAGCAAAAACAATGTTTTATTAAAAGTGGGAGTGGCAGAGTTCGGGTACCAAATTTCATCATTCTAGCTTAACATCTAAGCATATAGCATATACTTGGTCTTAGCCTCATTTACGGATGAACGAACCTTTCCCGCTTTCACTAGCAAGCATAGCTATTACATCACGTTGAGTCCGACCAATGTGGTCAATATCGTCGGCGTATACTAGTAGTGGCACTGATTTATGGAATATTGTGCCTTAAGTGTTACCTCTGAAGTTTTGCAAAATCTTCTCAAATATGATGTTATAGAGTTCACATGACTCTGCATCGCTTTGCCTAAATCCTTTCTTGGTCTCGAATATTTCGGTGAGGTCGCTTCCGACCCTGATGAAACAGCGAGCCATCAGCACAGACGGACAAGTTTGGGCGGTGTTCCAAAACTAAGCATAGCATAGTTCGTTCCTATAAATGCTGCCGAATGAGGCTTTGAAATCGATGAATATGTGGTTGGTATCGATTTATATTTCTTGGTTTTTTTTTTCAGGATCTGCTTAAATGCGATGATTTGAACAGTTGATGACTTTCGTGGCCTAAAACCACACCGATAAGGGAAGGGTTGTTGTTAAACGGTTTCAGGCATTCAAAAATTACGGCAGATATGATATTGTAGGTGATTTTTAAGAGACCTATGCCATTATAGTTGAGGTAGTGTAGAAAGTCTCTTTTTTGTGGTTCGGGCAAACGATGCGGAGGTTCCATTTTTCAGGCATACTTTCATCCGACCTGATTTTGCTTATAAGTTGCTTATAATGTTGCTTACCAAATCATCTCCACCAGCTTTATAGAACTCGGGAGAAAGGATATCAATTTCTGCAACCATGTTAAGCTTAAGTATTCCCTAGCTTTGATGGTTTACACTTTGGTAAATTTTTCCTAGAGTAAGACCTCCCTATGTCTTCGATCGCGCACTGTTTTTGCTCTTTTTCTTCTTTTTGAGAAGCCGGTGTTGTTTACTTCTTTACTACCGATAAAGCTAAATGACAGCTTTGATCTTCACCCGAAACATTGTGTTAAAGGTTCGGTTTGTGGCTGCGAGAATCTGTGTGCTTTATTGATCAAACAATGCTGGTGGACAAACCTGATCTAGTCTGATCTAGTTGCTTGTTGACATCGTCAATTTATTACCCAAAATATGTAGATCATGAAAATGTATCCAAAAAAATCCAGAAATTCACTTAATGTATCAACGTATAAATTTATCATTGTATCTTTTAAAACAATTGGCAACGCTAAACTTCTGTCATATTTAAAATGTGTTCAGCAGCAGTATCATTTAACAGTTGCAACGTGCGGTTGTCGATGGTCACTGGTTTGTGTGCTAGTGGTCAACCTCAAACTTCTATTCAGCATGGTTCAGGAATGGGGTATTATTCGGTTATGGGCCTTTTCGAAATCAAAATCGACTTGAAGCGTAATGCTCCACGGTCCACTAAATGTGCATACACGCTGCTGTAATAATTATTATTGACATAGAGCAATGATTTTACGATTATTTTATATATATATATATATATATATATATGATTTCTTTTTGCCCCCCCTTTGAAATAAAAGTTAACATCCTAGAATGTATGTATGTAATAGTTGGGGATTGAAGCTCAACGATCGAAAATGCAATTAAAAGCAGGTTACCATGTGTACGCGTGGTGGGTGGGTGTGTTGCTCCAGTCCCGCTGTGTATATCTGTGTCGACGAATTAAATATGCATAAAATGTTTTCAACCGTTTTGATTTTTTTAATTAAAAACAAGGAAAACACAAAAAAATATTTAGTACGTGAACTTTTTGCAGTGGTCACGCTCTCTTTCTGGCTAGGTGGACATTGGACAATGAGATCTAAACGTGTCCGCGTCAGTTGGCAGTATTTTCATTCGATTTGTCCAACCGACTATTGGGTAGGTGTATCTGTCATTAGACACACTATGATATTTAATTTAGGAGTCGAGGCAGTGAGCTGATTTTAACATGAATATGACGTGAATTTTAATTGTTAATATTTAGTTTTAGTTGGCGGATTTTTTTAATAGGAATGTATCTACATTCTACATGTCCCTATGCATCTGTATATGTATTTTGTGACATTTATTGACATAGAACAAGCAATGAAAAAGTTATTAAAATCGGGTAATTTATTGCAGATATTTGATTTATTTCCATTGACGATATTTTAAATGAATTAGTATCTATATGCCTACGTCATATATTTAGCTATTTGTAATTTAAATATTTGATTAAATGGAATTAGTTTAATGAAACGTTCAGCGCGGTAATGCATACGTAATGCAATAACGGCTTTGTTTGTGTAGAATTTAGTGATTCCATGCATGAAGAATGTACATAGATGCGGTTTCTGTTCATCTATTGCTGGAGATACAAATTCTCACACATCATGTTGTTCCATTTGAATGTATCTATCGAATTTGAAATTATTTACAAAATTACGTAAATTTTCTTAAAACCACTGCATTGTTGAGAATAGTGTTTATTTTTAGTTTAAAACAGGTATGACCTAGGGGCTTGATAGGAACTTAATTCAAATTGATTGTTTCAACGTACTACATATAGTGCGCATCTCATAGAACGATGTTGGATACTGATATCGGTACTGCCATCAAAGAAGCGCATAGTCGACGCATACGAACACAGAAAATTCCCCTTCGCACATACCGCCCGCGTCTGAAACGGCTACAGAATTTTCAGTTGTGATGCGTACTCTATGTAGTTATACTTTTTGATAAAACTTAGAGATTACGTTGAGTCCTACCAATCATCCAATATCGTCGGCGTATGCTAGTAGCTGAACCGATTTATTGAAGCTAGTGCCTCTGGTGTTAGCTCGGATGTTTTGCACAATCTTCTTAAGAATGATTTGATATAAGTCACATGATGTTACATCGTTTTTTTTTCAAAGGCGCAACATATTCTTTGCTATGCTGTTACGGTTCATGACAAAATCTCACAAATTGGCTTATTCAGTGTATATGGGCAATACGGCATAAACAACCTGATATGTTTTAAAAACTGTATAAACCAAAACTTTAGGTATTATAAAAATATATTTATAAAAATATATTTAAAAAACAATCAAATACATAAAATGAGTTTCTTTTCGCTTTAAGAAAAGAGGTTTTTGCAGCATATAGTAACCTTCATCTGTCGAATAACTGACCTGTAATCCAATATTATTACGACAATTAGTAATTACAAAAAATCCTTTTATTTGGTCAAAAAATAAAAACATAAATTCATAACACCAAGCCACGACACTCCATAGAAACCAATCCAATATAATGCCTAAAGCTTAGCTGGTTGAATTTCTGTCACACATACCCCACCATCACGTTCATTATCCTATCCTATCTATTTACACATCCTTTTGCCAAGGGGGACATCAAATGTGACCCCCATAGCTTAGCACTATAAAATAGCCTCAGACAGGAAAGCCCTGACAAAGTGTCACTTATACGAGTGTTATGGTTCGAGTGGATGGGTCATCTTAGAGTGTGGTAATTTCGAAAAATAAAGTAGACCCCTCAGAATTTTCGATATCGTTTATGAATTGTGGTTTCACTGCACAAATAGAATTCAATGTGACAAACTTGGTCCACTTCTAATTGACCGAGATATAATTTTAGTATAAATAAACGCCAATATAAAACTGCAGCGAATAAAATTCATCATATCCCACCCTTCTGCTCAAATTGAAAGATGAGTCGACAGACCCATAACTAAGTCCTAATAAGAAGTGATGGGAGGTATCAAATTCAATGATATTACATGGTCAGATGCTAGATATGACATTTTCCTAAGTATTGTATTTCACTAGTTTTGGTTGGTGTGTTGTACTCACTCCACCTTGCAAGTATCTCGTAGGTTACGAAGTTTGGACCTTTTTTTGTATTTTTCTTCTTTCATTCTGTCATCTTGATATGCGAGTACAGTTGCAAGAACTTTGGCGATTCCATCTAAGTACTTTGCAAAAGTTTGGCCAATTCAGGAAATTAAGTGTTAGACAAAGTTGATATGATAGTGAGAACAGAAAACTTATTAGGTATCGTTAAAAATCATTACCGAAGGGTCAATTGAATGTGAAGGCTGGCTATATATTCAATGAAATTTCAATGAAATATCGAAGGAAGTTAGTCGATATATAATATATATGTATATATATATATTCTAGAATTTATTTATATATTATGGAATTGTATGGAAGGATATGTAATAGTTGAATTTTTAAAGAATTTTTTCATCAACTTGTTACTCGTTTTGGGAAGAATTTTTATTTAAAAGCTAATTATTACTAAATACATATCTGGAGTGGCAAATGTCTTAAGTATCTGATGAACTCTAGAATTTATTTAATTTACTTTAGGAAAGACACTGTTCTCACATCAGAATTTTAGTTGAGGCAGTTAGTCCTCTGATATTAGCGGCAGCGGAGCAAATACTTCTCCTCGTTCATAAAAAAAAGTTCATTTATATTTACAAGCGACTAGCTATACCCAATATGTGTTTATGCTTAAACAAATTAAACAAATACACACTGGAGACAAAAATTATTGAATGCATCTCGATATGGTTATAAGGGTGACTATCATCCTGTTGAAGTTGAAAAAAAATGTTACAATGACATAATTCGAGATGGCATTGCTAAATTCCACAGTCTCTTAAACGGTTGATCATCAGCATTCACTATCTTTCCTTTATGTTGTAGGCTGACCGATAATTCACACGCAAAATGTAATTTTGATAGAAAATACAGATTTTTAGTTGGAAGCTTATATTTTTTATTGACTCATAGAGTATACAAATTGGGGTTATGTATTGATTGACACATCGGATAAACGGCCGCCACGACTTTGTTTCCAATAAAAGTATTCTTTTATTGAATTTTTCTATGACCGTTTTGTATAAATTTGGTGAATCTCATTAATACACCGCCCAATTTCCTCTTTCAAGGCGTTGGTGGTCGTGCGCTTGTTTGCATAGACCTCTGAAATAAAATAACCTTAAAGAAAAAAGTCCAATGATTTTAACCCGTTTAATCTGGATGGCCAATTTTAATCGCAAAAACGGCCGATTATACGATTAGGAAATGACTCATACAGTAAGTAATTGAAATGTTTTTCTGCCTGTATGGCATGTCTTGTTAAAACCATATTTAGGAAATAAAAACTGAGTTATCATGTCACGATAACGAACACTATTAATTGTTACTTCTGACTACCCGCATTTTCGAAAGAGAATGGTCCGATAATGCCTCCAGCCCAAAATCGCCATCAAACGCGTTGTGGTTGAATTTGTTTCTCAGCAATTACCCATGGATATTTTGAACCCCAAATGCGAAAATTATGACGATTAACGAAAACATCAAGATGAAAATTATTTTCATCGCTGAAGATGATTTTGTTCGAAAAATCAGCATCCACTTTCTCTATTTAACGAACTTTTTTCACACTGCGATTTTGAGTCAATCGAACGTTGTAGGCGTGAAGTTTCAAGTATTTCGTAAGAATTCGCTGTAGAGATGATCTCGAAATGCCCTATTCTTGATTAAGGTGCGGAATTGATGTTCCTCGACACGATTTTATATTCTGTTGAACGACTTGTGAAAGGACAGCTAGGGTCAAGATCACTTATTGTTCCAGTCTCCCTGAATTTTGCAATTATTCTCATTACAGTTAATATGGCCGTCATAGTGATTTAAAACCACAATGACGGCCATATTTTGTACGAAAATTGCGGACTGTAGCTGACAAATCTTCATTATTTTTCAAATACTGCTCAAATTAAAATTCGTTGTTCTTTCGTATAGAGCTACATTTTTACTAACCCCGAACTGTCAGCTTTCACATTGTTATCATTCTTTTCGTTAGCAACACAGTAGATACTATTAAATGGCTCAAAATTTGAATTTTGCGTGAATTATGGGAGACCATTTATATCAGAGAGGGGCACAATGGCGCCCTAGTTTCTTCGTTGAAGTTATTTAAAAATTATAATTACCCAATAGAAAAAGAGCATTTGCTTTATCTATCGTTTATTTCTATGGTTTCAGAACAATATTGAGCTATAAATTGCTTCTGCAAATATGAATACGAATAAATTGTAAAGAACTCTTTTACCAAATAAGTTTGAGTTTATGCATTAAAACTTAAATTTATTGATTGGTTGTTTGATTGATTTATTGAAAATACTTATCCAATGTCATATACAGAAGATTCTTTAAATCGTATAATGCTCGAAGTAAAACATAACTGGTTATTGACATAAACCGACTTATAGTACGCAGCAAAAGGCTGTGAATTGAAAATTAAATTACTTGGTAGACATGGTGCTTGAGCTCAATAAATCAATGATATATCGGGAAACTCTCTCTTGTCATATTGGCATGTAAATTAAATGACAAGGTTAAACTTTATAAGACAGTTATACTGAATTTAAATAGAAATATCGTAAATGATGGGGCTTATTACAAAAACAAGTCACAACGTATGTAAGAGAGAGCTCCTTACCTATTAACTTGACAGTTCCAAGTCTTGAGAAATATGTTTATGCGATTAATCTAAGATGATATCTTAGTATATATTTTTTTTATAAAAGCCAAGTATCGTTTCGGGGCTGAATTGGAAAAAGTTTTAAAGAATATCTAACGTAATCTTTTTATTTTTTAAGTAATAATTCAAATCTCAGTAGATACAAAATAAAACAAACTTTTGAATAACATTTCCAACTTATTGGACAACAAAATCTACATACAAATTCTGTTATTTTTTTCAAGGAATAGATATCGGATGTTTCTGGCGGAATTTTACAGTTGCAATTGTTGTCAGCCAGACGATTTATGTCCAATTGTAGATATATGCGGAACAACCAAGTCGCTGAAGGGGATATAATAAAGAAAGGAGTTGAAAACCTACTAAACATTTTGAAACAAAAGATTTTTTTTCGAAGTGATTGCTATTTTTGTTTCTACCTTATTCTTCTTTTTATATTCCAGGCCTTTTTCCAAAATTTCTATTGGGTTATTTCTTCCGGATAAATTTACGAGACATACAAGAAGGGCCGAGTTGTGCTGCTTTTAGTATAACAAGCAGGAAGTCTGTTTTTAATAAACAGGTGTTGCAATATCAAAATGATACAGTGTGTCTGCTCTTGCGATAATTTAGCAAATAATTCGAGTAGTATTTATTGTCACAGAAGGCAAATTTCAACTCAGCCATTCGAATTCGGGATGAAGTTGTAGGCAACGCAACCTGATGAATGACAAGCACACGCACATATGATGGGTTGTTAGAAAAAGCTAGGCCCCTGGTCCTAACGAACCTTTTACTTTATTTTCGAGATAGGAATGCTTCACAATATTTCGGGCTACACCCATGATGTATGTCAAGTCAAGACCACACTACACATCTTTCAAATCACAATCATGTATTAGCAGAAATAGGTAAATCAACAGAACAAAAAAAAAACGTATAAGAAGGCTACAATCCGCTGTGCGAATCGTTTAATACCCTATCACATCCAGTTCCATCTTAAAAACTAATATCCTCAAAAGTAGGCGTGGCTGAAAACTACATGGGGTTGAAATAAAGAAAATGGCATTGTCACGTCATATTATATTGTTCACAGACAGTTTATCAAAATTATTTATGGTTTGACAAAAAACAGTTGTTTTTCTATTGCATATGCTATGGAGTAAAGTAATAAGATCGTTTTTTTAGAAAAAGTTCTAAAAATGTGGAGTAGGTTAAAACGATCTATTGACGAAATGATTGTTTTAACATTGCCAATGTTTTTGCAACGGACGTTTTTTTTTTATTTCCTTTTACGAAAAACTGCTTTTTACTGAAAACTTCCCCAAAAATTAAGCGTGGTAAAAGACGAAGTATAGCTATTGAGATTTTCTAAATATGTTGTTCAGACACGTATTCAAAATTAGGTACCGACCAAGTGGATAGCGTTTTATACCCATATAGATGCAGAAACCTGGGCTTTAAATCTCTTATTTAAAAACGACCGTTGTAGAGTTGTTGAATGTTTAAGAAAAGTGTCCTTAATGATTTCATAATATATAACTTATATGAGTTTTATGAAGCTAAACTTCGATTGTTAACAGAATGTCTTTACAATTTCAAATAATCGTTATCAAAAATTGTTTCATTCTCACGCTATTATTTTCTCAGATTTCAAAATCGCAAACAAGCACATTGTGATCCAAAATATAAATAAATGATACAAAATAAGAGAGTTTCCGAATCTCGAAAACGTGCTTACCTCATACCTGCAGCGTGCATCTGCAACTTCTAATCCCATTCATTCACACTTTGATGTCAGTAGGTACTCTCAGCTTTAAATATTCAATTTCAGGTCCACGTCCATTATTTTCGGTTGTGGGCTCTGAAAAAACAAAAATATGTTAAGCTGATTGAACTAAAAAGCATTTCATATAAGGAAAATCAGAGAATGGCAGTTGCATCAAAGAATCCAAAAAAATAAAATCTTCATGCTTAGCACATTGGAATCACTACATATCCGAAATAGCTAAAAATAAGCAACCAAATGTCAAGGTTTCCTAAATTGATTTGAAAACTATCATACTCTTTCAGTTTTGGGTAAATTGTAAAACGCGTTAATAAGCTCCAAACTTGTATTCAACGACCATGTTGCACCAAAAACATTACATTGCATAGGATCCAAATGCTTGCGATCAAAAATAAGGGGAGTCATAAATATTGCGAATTTCTCTGTTTCGCTTGAATATTGTAGAAATGTCTCCTGTCCGCTCTGTTTTATCGCTGCTTTGAATAAAAATCCTCAAATTAAATAAACGAGCAATTTTAACATCTTTTTGTGTAAAACGGAATAACTAATATTAATACCATGAATTTTTGAGGATTCCATAGCGTATTTAGTTTAGATTTATATCAATTACTTGTATCACTGTAATCCTGTAATCTTTTGAGATTATATGCCATAATTAATATCGCAAAAGATTAACTCAATTAACTGCTGATGTCCTTGCCCTATTTATCTTGAACCAATGACCCCAACTGATGACACTACACAAATTCGCTTCTAGACGGTAAATAGATGTAGAATATCTAGATAAATATCTCAATGTCATCATCATGGCCATTATCATATAGCTACAATCTTAAACTGTCGCTGCTAGTCTTATTAACTCTGGCGTCTCTCTTCTTCTATTATCTCATAAATATAAATAAACCTTCCTAATGGTCCTGGTATTTATAAGTTAATACAAGTGACTTTAATCTCCGAATGGTGTGTCCAATAGCCAATACTTCAATATCCTGTCCGAAAGAAACGGATGACCACATTCCACATTCCAGGTTCTTTATACCATTATACCTTTGTGATAATGGTATAGTCCTTCATGGCTGTCATTTCCTTGTTCCATTTTATTTTTATTATTGCGAAGGGCAACGCATCCAAAACATAAATATTGTCTGCCAGATTATAAAAAAACGGGGATACCCATAGATAGATGGATACATACGTACATTAATCCTGAATAGAGAAAAATTGCAGATACAATGCTATTGTTTCAAGGGTGCATACTCGGAATATACTATATCTTCATCGTCGTCTGTGGTCGTTTCCCTATATATGCGCTGAATATAAAACCAACATATAATGGAAAGATGATGCGGGTCCCTACAATACCACCAGATACAGTTAGTATCCGTGCCTTTTACTAAAAAAAAAACTGAACAACAATGTCGGCCGATAATAGAACGAACAACAGGACAAATGTGACTGCTCCTAGCTATGGATGTATGTAAAGAAATATAATACTAAACACACTATATGCTCATCATTTCCTACTTTCTTCGAGTATACAGGTGAATCCGTGACGTGAATAAAGCTAAAATAAATGAAATACTGCACATGGGTTACATTTCTATGTACACACATAAAAAGGGACCTATTCAACACAAAGGATAACAAAATAAAGCGAAGATACAACCACAATGTACATACACCTCTCACCACGTATTTAAGAACGGGAAAAATCCTCTATAACAATATGATATCTCATCCATATAGAACAGAGTACAAAAATAAAAACGAGTTCGAAGTATCTATACGACTAGGAATACATAGTAAAAGTATCTTGTCCCCGAAGCGATAGTTGTTTGGCAGATAAGCGATTTGTTTACTAATGATAATACAAAAAAAATATCCTTCAAAACTTTTGTTCAACAAAGTTTTCGTCAAACGTGAGGATAACACCAGTTGACAGCATGACAACGTAATCCAAAAGTTGCGCGAGTATTTCGTAATTTAATCGAACAATGATTATCTGGGGGAGAATGAATGCCCATGCTCAGATATTAGTGTTCAGCAGGACCACAGAAACACATCAACAGCTTTAAGAAAACAAATTGAAAACAATTTCGATTTCGGTATCCGTATCGTATACGTGTTTATTTACCTCAGTATGTAGTTGCGCCCACTCACAGACAGCATGCACCCGAAGAACATTCAATCTGCATAACATTAGATATGCAATTGCACAACAATCAGGTCGTGTAGGTGGACCCACATCATCTCCGCATCTTCCAGCATCCGAATGCATTCTAAATGCAAAATTTTCTAAACGATACCTGACGGCGACTGACATCGCTTAGACCAAAGCTTTAATTTTCCGACAAAACCCCATCACTATTGATCAATCACTGTTCCCGTATTCATGGGATGGTTTCCCCTGTGATAGATATTTGGATATGTACATCCGTAGGATGTCTATATATGTCCAGTTAGTCTGCCTATCAGGCTGATGGTTTAATAATTGCGTGATAGAGTGAAATTTGCGGTTTTACAAGATAATTTCTGTGGACATATGGTTATTAGGAGAAAATTAAATTTTCAGGTTATATAATTTTCTGTCATGAAATTATTTTAACCGACTTTAATGATGGAGTTATTTATAAAATAAAGCAATCTATCAATGATTATGTTATAAACAAAATATAAGCACACAAGACATTGAGCCAATAGTTATGTACGTAAGCTATTGATGAAATCGCACGATATCCAAGAGGAAAAAGTATATTTAGAAGTATTTTAGAAAGAAATCGAAAACCAGAGCTTTTTCAAAGAAGTTCAGTATACTTTTCCACTGAACCTTACCCACGTAGCCTTTCCCCGATAAATGGTACAATGGAGAGCAATTACATCGCGAATAGGGTAGCGACATGATCCTAATAGAGATCCCGTGAGTTGGAGGCTTGGAGATCATTGGTATCGTAAAATAACGATGGATGAAAACGAATGAAAACAAATCAGAACCATTGAAATTTCAAAATAAATAATTTATTTAAGTAGGATAACAAATTATGAATCACCTATCCATATTATTGTCTCTCCGCGAAAGACATTTTTACTTATAATATCGCAAAAATAGAACAAATCACACTAACATTTATTTCTGAAAGATCCGTAATCGTTAGGGACCTCAGATATTAATCTTTCTTGCCCATAACCGAAACAGCGCCGACTACATTATTTTACATTACTACCGCCGACAACTAAATGCACAAATAATTTCAAGTATACCTACAGCTGTACGCAAATAGTTGTGTAGAGTTTATTTGACAAAAACTTTGGTATTGCCTTCTGATAAAAGTCATAAGAATGCCTTACAATCATAGTGTATTCACTACTCATGTTCAGAACAAGATCCTCTGCTTAACCACGCTAATGTTTGTAAAAACAAGGGTATAATAGAAATGAATGAACATGAAATGGTAACTAATAAATTAACCCTCGGTCTTACCATATGCTTTCTCTTGATATCTCCCTCTGTACTATGACAATTCTTTAATTGTCATCAGTATCTCGAACATAAATCAGTATTGCAACATAATAAATAGAACACCAATAATTCCCGACACATAGACCCTTTGTCGGTATCTTATAATTGTTCCGGGTAGTGATAGTTTCAGTTAGTCAAACCTAGAATGCAATACATGTAATAAGATCCTTCTTGTTGTACCTAACGTAGGAGCTGGCATTCAAAGACATTCATTGATGGAGAATCACGTATTTGTTTAATGTGGTTGAGCCTATGAAGTCTATGGAATCGACAGAAAAGACGAACAACGCAGTAGAAAAATAATTTTTGTTACAGAACAAGCAAACAATGGAACGAACCTACTGATGACGCATTTCCACCAAACTTACAATCTACAATAATTCAAGAGCATGGTCATTAAACAGCGTTATCGAGCTTTATAGGTTTGCCTCACCGGAAAAAAAGTACATTAAAGCAACACCTTTGAACGAGCTACGAATTCATCTATCGTTTTTTCGTTAAAAAAAGGATCTCGTTTGATTTGATTTAGAATTCCTACGCTTTACCGTAATATTAAGCTGGCAAAGCGTTTGGATTCTGAAACGAATTAGCCGAGCATAGCATCACTTACCACAGAGAAGCATTTTTCAACATGAAGGATTCATTAAGTAAGTTGTAATTAGTATAAGTTTTTCAATGGTCTCAATTTAATAACATTTCACACAACAAGCTAATTGTAAAATACTACCATCCTATTTAGTAAAATCCATATCATCCAATCCAGGCTAAAAGAAGTTGGTAATCATCACCCTTTAAAACTCGCAAAGAAATTTGTACCGGTGGCGCTGCCAGCCCAAAATCCATACCAAACAGTGACCAAACTCGACAATTTTGTTTGTTGACTTACTCATTCATCCAGAAATGGACCCTATTTATGAAGACGATTTTTCGATGAATTAGGGTCACAATACAACTGCTCCAGAGTCCATTCAGTGATCTTACGTCGTTGTCTATTGTCGTTTACCTTCAGCTCCTAGGTCAGTTGAATTTTGTACGGGTTCGGGCTCAAGTCACGAAGCAAAATTCTTCAAGTTGTGCTCTGCGAAAGCCCGAATTCTTGTGAGCGAAGTGAAATCGACTTCCTCGTGATGTTTTCAGCAGATCTTGCCTTTCTTCGACGTACGGGTATTGGTTTATCGTTTACTGAACCAGTGGGCTCAAATTTATCCGCCACACAGCGAATGGTCTTATCGGTAGGACGATTATGGCAACCGTCAACCGGAACGTTGGATTTTTTTTGCGCAACAGGCTCGTAAGTACCTATGGCCTAGCTTTTTCTCACAACCATTCATGTGTACTTGTGTACTGCTTGCAAGATGGCGGGACCTTATAGGGAAAATCATTTAGGTGTTGCCACGCCTTGGCGACAGTTAATCGCACTAACCATCGTCATTTCATTAACCTCAATTTTTTTTAAATATCGTAAAACTTATTGTTTTGATAAATGGTTCCTCAAACCTGCAGCTAACATTCTATTTTCTGTACTTAGCATCCTATCGTCCCTTATTGTACAGGGTATAATGATGTCTAATATAAAAAAAAAACAATATAAAACGTATCTTGTAAGGTTCTTAAATTCTAATATCAGCTTGCTTTGTAATTACCACCAAAGTTCATAAAAACTCTATCAATTTAAACAGAAATAAAGACATTTATTCGAATCAATCTTCAACATTTTTAATCAACGAATTTAATATATATATCTTATGCGTATTAAAAGAAGTAGGGGACATTTTATTTCCCACAAAATTTTGGTTCGCTGGACACTTTGAAAGCTGAATTATTAAAATTGTTTGTTCTAATTATTATGTATCTTTTTTTCCTTGAAATTCATAAAATAAAATCAAGATCACAAATACCCCCCTTCTTAAGCACATCATCCACTCCAAAGGAATAACAAAAAAAAAATTCCATCTCCCTAAATTTTATTGTATGACTCGCATAAACAAAAATAACATACTAAACAAAAAAATGTATCCTGATTCCATGGATAAAAGAACGAATGACAAAACAAGAAGAAGACAAAAATTAACCGACTTAAAAGAAAATCTCGTTAGAGCATAAAAAGAAACACCCCAACACTCCTCCGCCCCTGGTGTTACTATTTCGTCTCTTTTCGCCTTTTCGCATTCAATGCTGTGTAAATATTCCAGGTGCCAATTTAATTCGTTAAGGTCCGGAATTATACCATTCTAAACTAGGTACGCTACCACTCCATAGGCAAACATAAAAAAATATTCACCCTGGCAAAAGTCCTTATTTTATTTTTTATCCTCCAAATTCTATGAAAGGTTGAGAATAAAACTCTTTTTTGAGCTTCTCATTAGGCAGCAAATTATTCATGAAGACAGAAACTAAATACCCGGAAATTTTATATGCATTTTACTTTACCTTTTCTAATAATAATTCCATTTTTTTTTGTCTCTATTCACTCCCAACCCCGTTAGATCTACGCAATTTTCCATTTTACTATACAACCTAAGTTCTGCAATGGTTTTTTGTTTATGCACGGAGAAAGTTCAAACAAAATTAAAATAAATTAAACTCGAGTGCACACCAACAAAGCACAAAACGAAAAAAAAAAAAAAAAACGAATTAATATGCGAATAGGATATCGTCTGCGAAACAAAAAACCGAGAATATCTCTTATAATTCCTGAGGGCTGGAGCAGTGTGGGGTTTAACTACCCCCCAAACGTCACCCATTCAGCATTCGATTCATATTAAATGTAATGTAATGCATTTCTATGGGAAATAAGCATTTTTGTATTTCTAATGGTCGAGAGGATCTTTTGCAAATGTAGCGGTTTTATTTTTCGTCCTTTTTTTGTTTTTGTTTTTTTGTTTGCAGACCATCCAACCCTTAGAATAAACCCAATGGGAACGTCAATATGCGGTGAATAAGAGCTTCTCCCGGATAGCTGGCTCCCCCTGCGCTCGACCCGTGTGTCCTTTTTCGATATTTTTATACTTTCATCCGCTTAATGGACAACATAAATGCCCACGGGTGTTTTAGAAAGTGCTTTGTGATCACAGCAATATTTCTTCATATTGCCAGAGTGCTGGATGTAATGCTAGTGGACGGGACCGGGCATATCGATATGAGAGGGTGGAGCGGTTTCGTAGGTTACAGTGGTTTTGGTCGTCCCTTCGTGCTACCAACGGTAAATTCCTTTTTTGTTATTGATTTTCAAACCAAAAAAAAATTAAAAAATGTAAACGAATTTATCTACGACCGTTTTGTCCGTCTGCGATGGTTTACTTGGGAAATTGAGTGTATTATTCATTATTGAGGACACGGTGCAATAAACATGAGCAGCTTATGTTTCAGCATTTGGGTGAGTGATACTTTTCTGTTTTGGGCAACAGTTTAATTTTAAGGCACTTTGAAGGGATATTGTTTCCTTTGAAGTGCCTAAGGACCAATTAGATTATAGAATGTATTTCTTCGTTTTTTAAATAGCCTTATATCGAGCCATGTTAACCTTATTGAAATGTGTGTAAACGTAAATAATGTAAGCCATCTATTAAAAAAACAATATAGAGTCTACAAAAAAGTTTCTGCATGAAGGTGTGTTAGAACTATAATATCGAACATGAAATTTAACATATTTTTTTCAGTTTCATAAACCAGCATGATAGTCCACCACACGTTAAAGAGAGGCGTTGAAATAAAACTTTAGGTTGTTTCTGGATTCGAAATATTGACCTTTTCCTAATAGTAACCACTGAGGCATTAAAGCCAGTTCTAGGGCTGGGCTTATGACTTGTGATAAATCTAGACATGTGTCCTGCGATCAATTAGTCAATTTCAGTCCTCTTCACAGTCAATATCAATTTTTATTATGATTAACCAAGAACCATTCGTTTTCGGAGCATTAACCTAAAAATTAATAAGAATTAGATCTGATATTAATTCAACTGCTATTAAACTGGATATCACTCCCACAACATGAAGTTTCCCGTTTTGTTAATTCTTTATGAACTGTATACGTTTGGACACAATAGATTTCGCATCCCAAATTCCCACAAACCCAACCTTTACTGGATTTACAAGAAAGATAAAGCCTACAGTTTCGCAAATCGAATTTGGACAATACAGTCGTCATATCAGAAGAGTCCATGGATATCACAAAACATACATTGGATTTACGTGACTCTATCCGAAGACGTGCAATCCGCCTTCTCTTACTTTAAATTTGCAAACTAATATTAATATTATAACAACAGATAGAAATCATCCCCATACTCATAGCATTTCAACGAACTACTAGACACACTATTTCAGCTTACAGACATCTCCATCTACTAACATCGACACGAACAACGCCGTACCAAAATTCTTTTTGTCATAGACCGGTCTTCGAAAAGGCATATTTCCTCCAAATAACTACAACAATTCCATAGCATAGAAAATATACATCTGTAAGAATTGTCTCAGGGCGCTCTTAAAGCTTTATTGGTTCGCACAATCTGAAAAAGTTTAAAAACTTTTAGCCCAATGGTCAATAGGTCAATTGAAAAATAGTTGTGATTCATGCCTTTTATCAGAAATACGTGTTTCTGTGAACTGCATAAATGTGTGATTCATGTAAATGTTTGTCTAGGTCTACTTCTCGCTTCAGCAAAGATCTTAGAGTTACATATTGACTACAACTGCTTTCTTTCCAAAGTTACACTGTAGACCAGAATGAACCAGTACTTCAATTAAAATGCCTGTTAAATTAGCTAACCTCCTGTAGCTGCGCATTTGGGTTTCTACTTGTACGCGCCACTTAAGTCTAGGTCTTCCTCTACAGGGTCAGACTTTTGGCTGGAAATCGAAAGTCACTGCGTGCCAAATATTGGCTCTGCATGTCCTAGCCATACTAAACGTTCAATTAAGAGTTTTTTGTCCAAGTCTATGTGTTGCGAAAGTCTGACAAACATGTAAGAGTTTCTTGCATGTTGCTGCTCAGTCATAGAAATCACCTTAAATTTTCCGTTCGGCACACACAAATTAAGGGAAAAGATAGGTTTGAGATTCTTTAGGGGCAATTAATGCTAGATAATTTTTTTCTGCGTCGCTGTCTAGCTTGTAAAGTTTTTGGTTCTTCGTCATTAAAGCTCCTCAACAAAAACGGGACCGAAGATTTTCCGAAGCATAGTAGATCTTTTGAGGTCTTTATTACCCTCTTCTTAGCTAAAAGAGACATCAGTTGCCAAGAGTAATCCATCGCTTGATCTCAGCGCGATGCCATTGTCAAAATTAATATCGGAACCGAGGTAAGCATAGAGTAAAAGTCTAAGAAGATTACTTGGTTAAGTTCGATTATTAGGAACCCTGACTTCAAACATTGATTCGTTATCGGATCTCGAACTTAACGTCATTTACTGTTATAAACCCATTTTTGAAATATTATCTGTTCACGCGTTCATAGGTGAAAATGAATTCATCTTTAATTGGAAATAATGATTTTTAACTAGAAATTATACAATTCCGTTATTGAGATGTGTGTGCGTGTTGCTCTCCAGATCGAGCTATCCTGTAGCTTAGGAGGAAATGCTTCAGTTGCAATTTTGCGTGTCTCTTTGTTTTTGAAAAAAGCTGATGTTTTTCTACTTTAAATTTTCGTGAACTCTAACGAAATGTTTGCTGGAGCAATATCGAAATAAACATAACACAAGACGCAAAATTGAAAGTTTATGCCAATTTCATTATATTTTAATTTTTTTGTGAGATATTATGCAGAAGCTTTACAAAAGCTGTGCATGTGCAGTACGTCATAAAAGCTATGCGTATACTAACACGCATGGATACTTTATGGAATATTGCTCCTAATTTTCTTTGGAAAGTGGATGTTTCTGTACCATTTTTGTTTGCTTTCTTTTAATTATGAGTAGCTCACAAGTAAAACATTTTTTTCACAAAAATTGCAATTGCATACTTACAAAAATTGTTTTTATGTTTTACTATTCCTAATTCAAGAAAGTCGCGGAACTCTTAACACAGTTATGAACCGAGGGTCTAAATGACGCCGAATTTGGGCTGGAATTGATTTGTAATGTAGTTTTTGTTTTACACCAATAAAATCACTTCTGTCAGTAATTTATTCACTTTAAATAGAAAATAAAACAAATAACTCAAACGCTATGAAATAAAATAATTATTTTTACATAATTTTCAATTAAAGAATTTACTCACCGTTTTTTCATTGCACAGATTTACCTTTTACTTAACGTTTTCGTATATTTGTTTTTTAATTTTACTGTGTCTCATTTTTTTTGACAGAATTATCCAAAAGTTATGAAAGTGCGCTCATTTTTACTGCAAAAATTAACGCGTCTACTGTCTCAGTGTTGCCATATTAAAAAAAACAAATGAAACAACTGTTAAAGCAATTAAGGTTATTTTTTACCGAGTCCTTTTCTTCCAGTTCCCTTAATAAACATATCAACTTTTTATTAGAAAAAAAAACACATCAGATATTCAGTTTAATTATTATTATTTTTAATTACTATACATACCTTGATAGTATATTTTATTATATATATATATATATTTTTTTATTGTTTTCTAAAAAAACAAACGGAAAAGTGAAAAACCATTAAAAATATTGAAATTATACTCACATTTTCTCCCTGCATAAATGATTTTACAAAACAATTGTTTTCTTTGCTATAATAGTTTTGTGTCGCCTCATTCGACTTCGTCCTTAGTTTCCATAAAAAAAAACTTAATTTATAAAAAAAATAATTTCTATTTACAAATGAATTTTCCATTTTCAAAATGAGTTTCATTCCAAAGAATTTGCATTCAATTCATTTTTTTGTCGTATGGAATGAAACGTAATGTTAAATATGTATATATTTATATATATTAAATATTTTTAACCTCATACACATAAAGGATCTCCGTCTACGGATTCGTGTGATACTGTGTCTCTCTGAAATGCGAACTTGGTAGCGAACATTTCGCTAGCGTCATCATTGCGCGATTTTAACTTCGATTGACTCATTCAACTTTGACTGTATTCCAGCATTTTAATTTGCTAGACAAACATATTCCTGCAATGAAATAATAATTGCATCCGTTGCTACTAGCACAGGCGATATTTGTGTAGAGGAAAAACGCGCGCTATGCAAACTTTGCACAATGCGACTCGGCGACTGCACAATGGCTTAATGGTTCAGAGGCTACACTTCGTGTCGGTGTCAGGCTTAATTTAATTCCAAAAATCAACTCAAACAGACACACACACTAACGTAATATAGAATCTTAGTTAAGCGGGGGGAAAAAGCGAGTAATGGAAAAACTAATTCCAATCTAACCAACACACACACACATATACATTAATATAGGATCAGGATCACTTCCTGTCCGTTCGTATCATTTTATGAAATCAAAAGTTTTAATCAAGTTTGTGCTGCAACACAAAATGGCATGTAACCCCTATAGTGTTGGCTGCAAGTATACTACGAGAAGGAAGAGATGGTACGTGCGGCATGGTATCTCCTCTTGGTCTCAAGAGTCGCAGCACAAGCAGCAGAACTATAGCGCTGTCCTTGTCGTCCGATGGGCCTCTGGTGCACATTATGTTGGGATTTGAAGGATGATGATTTCTGAGTGCCGCCCAAGAAGAGCTATGGCTATGGAACAAGGGATACTGCACATGACAACGATGACACTGTATTATGGCATTTGACATTCAGCATGGATAGGGTGTTCTCGTATTATGGCGATGGGGGAGACTACGAAATTGTTGCATGAGTTCTTCAGATTTCTCTTCACATCTTGCGTGTCGGTTGTCTGATTTGTGAATAGCACCTGGATGGCACCAGGATAAAGTACATAAAACTTCGTGATTGGAAAATGAAACTTCAAGGATGAGAAGAAAAATCTAAATCTCATTAAATTGCTCTCTTCCGTAGCGCGCAATAGGGCGCATCAAATGATGAGCACTATGCACGGAATGTTATTCCTTTCGAAAGATGTTCTTAAGGTGGTCAAAGTAGCGCGTTCACAACGTTGACCAACTTCGTGTATACGCAATTATGATAGACTACTGGATTAATCCCTTACAAATGTTTTCTTGCGTGAGGATAATAAGAAGTGAATGAAAGGAAAATAAAACGAGACAAGGTGTGCTTTCATAGATGGGCAATACTTTCTAAGGATTACTAATTAATGAGCTATTCGAAAATGGAATCACAAAGTAGACAATTAGCTTTTGTTACAGCGTCACATAGATCGTAATGAAAGTTTTTCTATGGAATCATAAATCTCATGCCTGATTATAAGTAGGACTTTAGTAGACAATGCGCCTTCGATTTTTTCTATTAAAAAGAAGTCTATAATTCAGCTTATTGTGATAAGCGGATTAAGGGAAAACTGTTTTTTTTTTTCTTAAAAAACGTAACATTTCCATAATTACCAGCGTACCCATATTTAATCCAAGGACCCCATCCTTTTCATTTAATTATTAAATTTAAATTTCAGAAGCGAATGAGAAATTGATAACAAGTTTACAAATCGATTGGCAGGATAAGATTTTAACCGCTGAATTGTAATATTTTCGATTTAGTATCATATGTGGCGTAATTTTATCCAACCAAGCATACCCATGCACTGTTACACCTATAAATATCAAAACCTCTGTAATCATATTGATGAAATGCGTGATGATACAATTTCGAAATGAGATTTAGTTTGGTGACGGTTTGAGCGTGAAATGGGTTTTTGAATTTGCACACAAATCAAATTGGATATGCAAGGACGACGTAAGCACTGGCGCTTTCGCATCCTTCAAGGAAATTTTCAAATAGCAGATGCGGTCTTAAGTCATTCAGATTGTGGTTGGTATACGTATATTGATCTACGTACATATGGTCTTGGTATTTTCCATCACAGCAAACAAGCAAATTGGCAAACGAAGTTTAATCGAAACATGAAATTGTAATCATGCAGGGATGAGCTTGACAAAGGAATGTGTTGGTAGGTTCAGTTGAAGTTAGAATGGACAAAGGTTACGGGTGATCATTTACATTGATTAATTGAAAATCTAAATTAATTAAATTGCATTTATTTTTCATTATATCCATGGCTTAGCGCTCGTTAGGTTTTCTAAAACAAAAAGAAAATCTATTTTGCGAATCCAAAGGATACAACACAACCATTCATGTGTGCGTGTGTACTTCTTGTACTATGGCGGGACCTCCTATTTTATACCGAATCTGACCAACAGAGGGCTCAGTGGCACTATGGTTAGTGCAATGAACTGCCGCGCAGAAGGTCTGGGTTCGATCCCCAGCCGTAGCAACACCTAAATGATTTTTCACTAGCCCTCCTCTCGTGATGATCTGACAAATCATCCGAGTAGTATCAGTTGTCAAGACTAGCTTATCTCAACTTAGCCGTTTGGAGTCGGCATAAAACAGGAGGAACCGCCATCGTGCAAGAAGTACACGCGCACACATGAATGGTTGTGAGAAAGCTAGGCCCTGGGTACTAACGAGCCTTTTGCGCAAAAATTTTGTATTTTTTTTTTTGAATAGCTAAGTTGAGACAAACTTTTGACAACTGATACTACACGGATGATTTGTGACATCATCACAAAGAATACATACGAAAAGCATTTTTGGAAAAAAATATTTAAATATTTAAAGAAATTCGAACAAAATGTTCAGTTGGTCAATATTATAGGTATGCCAAAAAGAGCGATTTCGAGAAATTTGAATTTTTTTGAAATATTTTTTAATTATAATATTATAGGTATGCCAAAAAGAGTGATTTCGAGAAATTTGCATTTTTTTGAAATATTTTTTTTTAAACAATATCAGATCTGTGTCGTAGCAAGATTAATACAAGCATTATCTACGAGCAGAGATTTTCCACAGCATATAAAATGCATCCACTGGCTCATCATTTAGTGCATTTGTTAGTGGGACATAACTAACAAAATCAATTAAATTACAATTAAGCTATATATATTATTAACATTTGCCCTGATAATAATTACTGACTTACTTACTTAAGTGGCGCTACAGTCCGGGATGAACCTGGGCCTCAACCAACATGCCTCTCCACTTATCCCGGTCCTTAGCTAACTGCCTCCAGTTGCGCACTCCAAGTTAGTTGAGGTCGGTTTCTACTTGTGCGCGCCACTTAAGGCGAGGTCTTCCTCTACTGCGTCCGACGTCTGGCTGGGAATCAAAGACTCTGCGAGCTGGAGTATCTGTGCCCATTCTTTCTACATGTCCTAACCGTCTTAAACGTCCAATGCGGAGTTTTTTGACTAGGGGTATGTCGCTGTACAGCTCGTATAGTTCGTGGTCGAATCTTCGTCTCCATAGCCCGTCAACGCAAACGGGACCGAAGATTTTCCGAAGAATTTTTCTCTCGAATCGACCAAGGACTTCTTCACCCGCTTTTGATACGATCCATGCTTCAGCGCCGTAGAGCAGGACTGGGATGATCAGGGTCTTATATAGGATCTCCTTAGTAGTTCGAGTGAGGGCTTTACTACTAAATTGCCTTCTTAGCCCGAAGAAACAGCGGTTGGCAAGAGTAATTCTTCGTTTAATTTCTGACGAGATGTTGCTGTCAGAGTTAATAGCGGAGCCGAGGTAGACAAAGTCCCGTACTACCTCAAAGCTATATCTGTCAATAGTGACGTTCTGTCCAATTCGTCGATGTTGTGTTTCCTTTCGTGTTGACAGCATATACTTTGTCTTACCCTCATTTACTGCTAAACCCATTTTCGCCGCTTCCTTCTCTATACCAACAAACGTGGCTATGACATCACGTTGAGTCCTACCAATGATGTCAATATCGTCAGCGTATGCTAGTAGTTGCACCGATTTTTGGAAAATTGTGCCTCTGGTGTTGGCTCGGGAGTTTTGCACAATCCTCTCAAGAATCAAATTGAAGAAGTCACATGACAGCGCATCGTCTTGCCTAAATCCTTTTTTGGCATCGAATGTGTCGGTGAGGTCGTTTCCGACCCTGATGGTGCAGCGAGAATTCTCCATCGTCATCCTACACAAACGGACGATGGACGGAGTTTGGGCGGTATACCAAAACTAGACATGGCTCTGTATAGGTCGTCTCTATAAATGCTGTCGTATGCGGCTTTGAAATCGATAAATAGGTGGTGGGTATCGATTTGGACTTCTTGGGTTTTTTCCAGGATCTGCCGAAGTGTGAAAATTTGATCGATTGTGGACTTTCCTGGCCTAAAACCACACTGATAAGGGCCGATCAGGTTGTTGGTTAACGGTTTCAAGCGTTCACATATTACGGCAGATAGGATTTTGTAAGCGATGTTGAGTAGACTTATGCCTCTGTAGTTGGCGCAGTTCAGAGGGTCTCCTTTTTTGTGGATCGTGCAAACGATATCTGATAATAATTGGTGTAAGAAAACCATGTCGCTGTTAAGTCTACGTTGAGACAAGGTAACATGGAGGCAAATTGTGTAGATCATCCCATGGTAGTCCTCTCAAAGCAAATCTTATGAATTTACGTTGGAATGCTTCAATTCTATTTGAATGAACTGCATAGAAGGGCGTCGCGTCCAAACTTGTGAGGCATATTCCAAGTGAGGGCGAACTAGACGATTATAAAGGGAGAGAGGATCATTAAACTCTTTTGACCACTTTTTTTTATAAATCCAAACATGGAGTTTGATTTATTGATGATAATGGCTATGTGTTTTTTAAACTCCATATTAGGGTAAAAATAAACACCTAGATCTTTAAAACTGTTCACACAACAGAGAGTGTGTCCGGACAGAGTTATAACTAAAATTGAAAAGAGCACGTTTTCGTGAAAATGTCATATGTTGGCACTTAGTAGGGTTCAAATTCAAACCGTTTTTAAGACTATCTATTTAAATAGGTATTTTTTGAAAATTTTCATATCATCAGCATATATCAATATTTTGCTATCTCTAATACAAGCTCTTAAATCGCTTATTGCAAGTATAAATAAAATTCGTCCTAAATGACTTCCTTGAGGTACTTTAGATTGAGCAACAAAAGGGTTGGATTTGGAACCTCTAAATTTCACTTAGGAGTTCTCACTGAGAGATATTATTTAACATTTTTTGACATTAAGTTTGTAACATATAGAAATAATTTAGATAGATGTAGCGTAAAGTATATAAATCGAATTAGAATCGCAAGCTTAGCCGATATAGTTATGTCTGTCTGTCCATTCGTCCGCCCGTCTATGTGTCACCAATTTTTGGGAAAAAGTGATTGATCAAAGGCCCACTTTTGGGGGCCTTTTTATTAAAAATCCGATTTTTGGCAAAAAATGAAATTATGAAATGTAAAAAAAGTTTGGATGCAACTATTCAAAAATAATTTAATTTACACTTCGTTTTTCGTCTATATATAGTTTTAACCCACGTCCAATTCTAAAAAAAAAACAAATCGAATCGACCAAGGACTTCTTCACCCGCTTTTGATACGATCCATGCTTCAGCGCCGTAGAGCAGGACTGGGATGATCAGGGTCTTATATAGGATCTCCTTAGTAGTTCGAGTGAGGGCTTTACTACTAAATTGCCTTCTTAGCCCGAAGAAACAGCGGTTGGCAAGAGTAATTCTTCGTTTAATTTCTGACGAGATGTTGCTGTCAGAGTTAATAGCGGAGCCGAGGTAGACAAAGTCCCGTACTACCTCAAAGCTATATCTGTCAATAGTGACGTTCTGTCCAATTCGTCGATGTTGTGTTTCCTTTCGTGTTGACAGCATATACTTTGTCTTACCCTCATTTACTGCTAAACCCATTTTCGCCGCTTCCTTCTCTATACCAACAAACGTGGCTATGACATCACGTTGAGTCCTACCAATGATGTCAATATCGTCAGCGTATGCTAGTAGTTGCACCGATTTTTGGAAAATTGTGCCTCTGGTGTTGGCTCGGGAGTTTTGCACAATCCTCTCAAGAATCAAATTGAAGAAGTCACATGACAGCGCATCGTCTTGCCTAAATCCTTTTTTGGCATCGAATGTGTCGGTGAGGTCGTTTCCGACCCTGATGGTGCAGCGAGAATTCTCCATCGTCATCCTACACAAACGGACGATGGACGGAGTTTGGGCGGTATACCAAAACTAGACATGGCTCTGTATAGGTCGTCTCTATAAATGCTGTCGTATGCGGCTTTGAAATCGATAAATAGGTGGTGGGTATCGATTTGGACTTCTTGGGTTTTTTCCAGGATCTGCCGAAGTGTGAAAATTTGATCGATTGTGGACTTTCCTGGCCTAAAACCACACTGATAAGGGCCGATCAGGTTGTTGGTTAACGGTTTCAAGCGTTCACATATTACGGCAGATAGGATTTTGTAAGCGATGTTGAGTAGACTTATGCCTCTGTAGTTGGCGCAGTTCAGAGGGTCTCCTTTTTTGTGGATCGTGCAAACGATATCTGATAATAATTGGTGTAAGAAAACCATGTCGCTGTTAAGTCTACGTTGAGACAAGGTAACATGGAGGCAAATTGTGTAGATCATCCCATGGTAGTCCTCTCAAAGCAAATCTTATGAATTTACGTTGGAATGCTTCAATTCTATTTGAATGAACTGCATAGAAGGGCGTCGCGTCCAAACTTGTGAGGCATATTCCAAGTGAGGGCGAACTAGACGATTATAAAGGGAGAGAGGATCATTAAACTCTTTTGACCACTTTTTTTTATAAATCCAAACATGGAGTTTGATTTATTGATGATAATGGCTATGTGTTTTTTAAACTCCATATTAGGGTAAAAATAAACACCTAGATCTTTAAAACTGTTCACACAACAGAGAGTGTGTCCGGACAGAGTTATAACTAAAATTGAAAAGAGCACGTTTTCGTGAAAATGTCATATGTTGGCACTTAGTAGGGTTCAAATTCAAACCGTTTTTAAGACTATCTATTTAAATAGGTATTTTTTGAAAATTTTCATATCATCAGCATATATCAATATTTTGCTATCTCTAATACAAGCTCTTAAATCGCTTATTGCAAGTATAAATAAAATTCGTCCTAAATGACTTCCTTGAGGTACTTTAGATTGAGCAACAAAAGGGTTGGATTTGGAACCTCTAAATTTCACTTAGGAGTTCTCACTGAGAGATATTATTTAACATTTTTTGACATTAAGTTTGTAACATATAGAAATAATTTAGATAGATGTAGCGTAAAGTATATAAATCGAATTAGAATCGCAAGCTTAGCCGATATAGTTATGTCTGTCTGTCCATTCGTCCGCCCGTCTATGTGTCACCAATTTTTGGGAAAAAGTGATTGATCAAAGGCCCACTTTTGGGGGCCTTTTTATTAAAAATCCGATTTTTGGCAAAAAATGAAATTATGAAATGTAAAAAAAGTTTGGATGCAACTATTCAAAAATAATTTAATTTACACTTCGTTTTTCGTCTATATATAGTTTTAACCCACGTCCAATTCTAAAAAAAAAACAAATCAACTTCAAGTGTAATATGCATAGGTCTATAATGCATTTATAATAATATAAGTTTACTGTACTAACTAAGTTACAAATTCTCCGCTTGTAAGGCCCCGTTTTCCTATGCGTGATCATCCTACTTCCGCGATTAAATTCTGGTTAACTCGAGAAAGTAATTTTTCAGTCAATTTTAATCCAGAGTTAACCTCGAGTTATCCCAACAAGTTTAATGAGTTAACATTGTGATTAAATTATCAGATGTTTTTGACAGCTGATAAAACAGAAAGCGAGCAATTACTTTCAGTTCTATTTATGTGAACATTTAATTAATTTTTAAGAAAATAAATACTTACTTACTTACTTACTTAAGTGGCACTACAGTCCGGAATGAACCTGGGCCTCAACCAACATGCCTCTCCAATTAGCCCGGTCTTTAGCTAACTGCCTCCAGTTGCGTTGAGGTCGGTTTCTACTTGTGCGTGCCACTTAAGGCGAGGTCTTCCTCTACTGCGTCCGATGTCTGGCTGGGAATCGAAGACTCTGCGAGCCGGAGTATTGGTGTCCATTCGTTCTACATGTCCTAGCCATCTTTAACGTCCAATGCGGAGTTTTTTGACCAGGGGAATGTCGCTGTACAGCTCGTATAGTTCTTTGTTGAATCTTCGTCTCCATAGCCCGTCAACGCAAACCGGACCGAAGATTTTTCGAAGAATTTTCCTCTAGAATCTACCAAGGATTTCTTCATCCGCTTTTGATACGGTCCATGCTTCAGCGCCGTAGAGCAGGACTGGGATGATCAGGGTCTTATATAGGATCTCCTTAGTAGTTCGAGTGAGGGCTTTACTACTAAACTGCCTTCTTAGCCCAAAGAAACAGCGGTTGGCAAGAGTAATTCTTCGTTTAGTTTCTGACGAGATGTTGTTGTCAGAGTTAATAGCGGAGCCGAGGTAGACAAAGTCCCGTACTACCTCAAAGTTATATCTGTCAATGGTGACGTTCTGTCCAATTCGTCGATGTTGTGAGTCCTTTCGTGATGACAGCATATACTTAGTCTTATCCTCATTTACTGCTAAACCCATTTTCGACGCTTCCTTCTCTATACTAGCAAACGTGGCTATGACATCGCGTTGAGTCCTACCAATGATGTCAATATCGTCAGCGTATGCTAGTAGTTGCACCGACTTTTGGAAAATTGTGCCTCTGGTGTTGGCTTTGGAGTTTTGCACAATCCTCTCAAGAATCAGATTAAAGAAGTCACATGACAGCGCATCGCCTTGCCTAAATCCTTTTTTGGTATCGAATGTGTCGGTGAGGTCGTTTCCGACCCTGATGGAGCAGCGAGAATTCTCTATCGTCATCCTACACAAACGGACGAGTTTGGGCGGTATACCAAAACTAGACATGGCTCTGTACAGTTTGTCTCTATAAATGCTGTCATATGCGGCTTTGAAATCGATGAATAGGTGGTGGGTATCGATTTGGAATTCTTGAGTTTTTTCCAGGATCTGCCAAAGTTTGAAAATTTGATCGGTTGTGGACTTTTCTGGCCTAAAACCACACTGATAGGGGCCAATCAGGTTGTTGGTAAACGGTTTCAGGCGTTCACATATTACGGCAGATAGGATCTTGTAGGCGATGTTAAGGAGACTTATGCCTCTGTAGTTTGCGCAGTTCAGAGAGTCTCCTTTTTTGTGGATCGGGCAAACGATGCTGAGGTTCCATTCTTCAGGCATATTTTCATCCGACCAGATTTGGCTTATGAGTTACCAAGTCATCTCCGCCGGCCTTATAAAGCTCAGCGGGAAGGCCGTCATTTCCGGCAGCCTTATTAAGCTTGAGTTTCGATATTGCTTTCCTCACTTCACTCAGGTCGGGTGGTTGGCAGTTTTCGCTGTCGTTGCCAATATTGAATGGTTCGTTCTGCCTGACAGCGGAATGTTGTTCGTCATCGCCGTTTAACAGTCTGCAGAAGTGGTTCTTCCATATCCTCA
This sequence comes from Rhingia campestris, assembly GCA_932526625.1. Lineage (NCBI taxonomy): Eukaryota > Metazoa > Arthropoda > Insecta > Diptera > Syrphidae > Rhingia > Rhingia campestris. Next base: position 61,583,398 of record OW052182.1, on the reverse strand, counting down.
GCATCGACTGTGTCTCAACTACAATATTTCCTTGTTCATCTCGACAGGATTCTGTTCGAACCTTGTATCCTTGGCTTTGACGTTTTACACTTTGGTAAAACTTGCGAACATCGTTCCTGGAGTGGCACCTCTCTATATCCTCGATCGCGCGCTTTTCTTGCTCTTTTTTCTTCTTGCTGAAAAGCCGATGTTCTTCCCTTCTTCTTTGCCTATAGAGCTCAATGGCAGCTCCTGTCTTCACCTGCAGCTTAGCCTTGTAGGCCTCGTTCTTGGCTGCGTGCATCTGTCGGCATTCCTCATCAAACCAGGGGTTTCTTGCTGGTGGCCGCGAGAAACCTAGCACATCAGTTGCGGCTGATCTAATGGCCTGTTGGCATCGTTGCCATTGCTCTTCGACCTTCGGTGCTGGTTGTATGGTGGTAATCGAGAGGTTAAGGGATACGCGTTGTGCGAAGGTCTTGGCGGTCTCTTGCGATTGCAGTCTTCCGACATTAATTTTTTTCACAGTATTTCTGGATTGTTGTGGCGTGGTGGATATCCGCATTCTTACCTTGGCTGCTACAAGGTAGTGATCCGAGTCGATGCTAGCTCCTCGGAATGTTCGGACATCCAAAATACTGGATGCGTGCCTCTTATCTATCGCAATATGATCAATTTGGTTGACCGTTCGTTGATCCGGAGACCGCCATGTCCCCTTATGGATATCGAGGTGAGGAAACCGTGTGCTGGCTATAAGTGTACGAAATATTCAGTTTCAGATCTTAGCGACTGGAAATTCTTTTAGATATTGAGTTTAACTGTTTTTAAGAAGAAAAAAGACTTTTATGATTGCAACAAAAGCATTTTCATTTGTTTGTAACTTCTTTTTTTCACGATTTAAATATAGAATTTCTATATTGTGGCAAAAAATTGTACCTCTAAGTTAGCACTTTACAAAAGTATTCATGAAACTAATAAAAATGAAAAATGGTCTCTAAATGGCTGAATGTCATAACATTTCTAATTTTTATTGGACTTTCTGAAAAAGAAAAAAAAATTAACAAATAATTTAATTTAGCCAATATTTTGCATGTGGGTTTTATCTTTATTCCTGGAAATCAGTATATCGAAACTACAGTCAAAAAATGAAAACATGCTTAAATGTAGGTTTTGCCAATGACTCCACCAAAGAATATGTTTTTTCTTCAGTACTACATTTGGAATGATTTAGATTTGGATTGGAATAAGAAATGAAGTGCTTATTCATAACCATAGATGTTAAGAAATGGTTTTCAAGATAAAATTCAAACTCTCAACAGAACTGCGCATCTCAACAACTATCTTATACATCTGCAAAAACATAATTCCATTGCCTAATTGGCACGTCCTAAGCATTTTAATTTCCATATCAAATAACTTATTGCTAAAGGCATCTATTACATAAATTAAATTCAAAATAAATACTCCTCCATTTGCTAAGGATACCCCAAACACCACACATGTACGTGTGTTAAAGTCCCCTGACACATCCTAGCAGCATCCACGTTGTACGTTAATATAAAAAATTCGAAAAACCGCTCAAGGATTTCTCTTTCCCATTAAATCAGTTTCACGTATAATTTTTACATTTGCCTCTCTTATCCTTTGCATCTGTGATGAGTCATTTTTTTGTTCTCCTGCTCCTTTAGCCTTGTATTAGATTACTACACCCAACTGGGTATACCACAAGTCTACAAGATTTACATTCCAATAGTTGTTCCAGATAAGATATAAATTTTTTTTTGTAAAGCGTGTGGCACGGTCTGGGGTTGGTGGTTTCGGTTTCGGTTTATTTTTCTCCTACCAAAGTACTAAAATTACTGAGTAAGACAAAATAAGGATGGGAGCTTACTCGCTCTCTAACCGCAGCAACGAGTGTTTCCCTTAAACATGTAATAGAGAAATTACTGAATAGTTTCCCTTCTGTGTTCGTTCGTTTCGCAAATTCCCATCTCCCGTTATCTGCAACATTAGAACGTGTATCGCTGACCAGGCACGTGCATCCATTATCCTGGTACCCAGCGGGTTTGAATAAGTAAATGATTTGTCTTGCAAAAGGGTCGCAAAAAAACGCGATGAATTTCGCAAAAGAATGAATCATGTTTGCAATTGAGCATCTTTAAGAAAATTTTTATCCAATTTAACTTTTGCGAAATGAAAAGGAATTAATTTTTTTTTTTCATTTTTTTTTCTCAATTACAGAAGCTGATTACACCCTGGACGATTCATTTTGGAATGAAGAAAGTCCTGTTGGTAAGTACCCAATTAAAACAAAAATGTTCCCTATTTCATTTTATTGTATGTAGTAGCTTTCGCAAGCCTTGATTAATTGTATGTTTGCAGTTTTGACCCACATTACATCCGCGCCGCGCCTTAAATTCGTTCGTTAGATCCTTTTCCACATATACCAACAAATGGGTAATCATAAACTAGGAAAAATATATTTTTTTCCTGTGTATTCCTGTGTGTTGTTGTGCATTTTTGCAATTTGTACTTCGCGTTATGTTGTCCTATGTTCCCGTATTCTTATCATAAGTAGTGAAGAGACTCGTGGAAGGACATAGAAAAAGGTGACAGAAAAAAAATCCATCTAGACATCGCACATTCATTCTATCTAGTCCTCGAGCATTTTTTCAATTACAAAGTACTGTCGGAGTATGCGTTTTGCAACCACCAACACATTTTCATTTAATTTTCTTTTCTCCTCGGTCGTCCTAGGAGTGGATTAGCATTATTGTTGTAAATTTTATATGTCACTTTGGAGCCCTCCATCGTAACTCAGAGTACCAAGTCGAAAGGATTACGTGTGTATGGAGATAAACTCTTACGAAAATGTGATGAAGTAGATGGTGTTGTATGTGAAAATAAAATGCGAGAGGAAACGAATGCGGCATGGCCACTTGAGATACAAGTGGGCTCCTCATATCGCGTAGTTCAGTGTACTTGTGGTGTTTGTGATGAAAATAAATTAAGGATTACTACCAGAGATTTGCATAGTTTAGTACAAGCTGTTAACTAGCAGGTGTCGTATTATATGCTAGAGTAGGTGGAATATATTTAAATGTTAGAGTTTTGTTTTATATCCTGAAGTTAAGTTTTTGAAAACAGATGGTATTATAGCGTCTGTGGAGTTTTTTTTTTTGTATTGAGATAAAGTACACTTGCGGTTTTGAATAAATAAATGTTTTTTTTTTTTAAGTTGCGTTTTTGTTTTCCTGGTGAAGCTGCTTTTAGGACAGCCCGCTACAGGTATAGCAGGTGTTATTTATAAATTAGTCGTTGGTCAATTGTTCGCTGATGTTATTATCTGTATCGCTATTTCATTTGTTTAAATGAAGCAGGCATTTACTATCGACTAATTATTCACTGACTCAGCTTTCATCTTTTCAAGCTGGTCATATCAAATCGATAACTTTTATCTTTCATAGCTAGGTGTATATATATAGTGTAGTTCATGGCTTACCTAAGCCTAATCAATTAGCTTATCTGGTTACCTAGCTTCTTTGCAAACAGATTCTAGTTGCGCATTATATGTTTTATGTTGGCGACCACTTCCAAAGGGTACTTCATTAAGCGCTTCCTATCTTTCATTTTCAATGAAACTTAGTGTGTTTGACTTATCATCGAAATTTTTAATTCGTTTAATCGCAATTATATATGGAATCTCGATCTTGATCACCGTGGCTTCTCTGGGTGGCGAGCATTCGAAATGTCCAATTTTCCATTACTCTGGCGCATAAATCAGGCTGAATTTGGGCGCTGGTTCATATTGTTTTTGAGGCCTGCTGGGGTTTGTGCCTTATTCGCATAGACCTAGGACTTCAGAAAACTTCACAAAAAAAAAATTGCATGTTTTTGGTGGTCAGTTCACATCACCTCCACGTGAGGTGACCATGCTCTCGAATCGCTTTTGCAGAATTTCTAATCTGTCGTGAACTGTGTGGCACGTATAGTGCCCTATAGATCTACAGCGCTCGGCGTTGACGGTAATGATAAACCCGACAGCCCAAAATCTACACAAAACACTGGGTTTTACGGGATGCATTGGAGGCTCTTCGATCTCATGTGGATTATTATCGTCCCAAATTCGACAATTTTGTTTGTTGACATACCCATTCATCCAAAAACAGGCCTAATAGCTAAAGATGATTTTTCGATAAAAATTAGGGTCCGTTTCAATTGTGCCTATTCAGCGTATACACGTCGTTCTCTATGGTTAGCTGTAGTTTCAACAATATGGGCGCTTATTTGCCCCTTCTTAGGTGAGGTCATCTTCTTCTGTATTGTACAGCGAGGGTTCATTTCATTTTTATTAAGGAAGGTGAAAATTTCGAAAGACACAGTGAAGTTCGAAACCCAAAGTAATGTGGGACTCTAACCGCACTAGGAACACCTTCTTGATGATTACCAATCAACTAGTGATCGACAAACGATATTCTTCTTAGCATTATTTCGAGTCTGAGAATGCATTATATTTAAAATACAAATTTTTTTTGTGTTTTTGTAGGCCGTTTTGTCTTTTCATAACTTTCAGTTAGTAATCTGAATGAGCCTACGATTTTGAAAACAATTAAGTATATTGGATTCTAGGTGAATGGCATACATTGGGGTTGCATTAAGCAACCGAAATTGCCTATGAAGAAGTACCCTCGAATGTTCCAAATTCCTCGAGTTGTGCATAACCAAAAACCTTTGACCCGTAACACTTTTGTGTCTTTACGGAAGCGTTGGAATCTCTATATTTTGAATGTCAATCTATTATCATTTGCTAAAATTAAAGATAGCAGCAAACAGAACCCAAAGATACTTAAATTGGTTTACAGCATCATTTCGAAAACGAATATTTTTTACTATCAATTTTGAAAGCTGAATAGAATGTTCAAATTTCTAAAATCAAAACCCAAAAACGAAATTTCGTTCCCAGTCAGCCCGTAGTAATAAAATGAAACGACTGATAAAATGAGTATTAACCGATATGAAGTACAATAAGCTAAACTAAGCTTATACGTCAAAGAACTTGATGCAACGAATTTGAATCTACAAAACACAAAACCAAAAAATATGTAACCAATTTCGAAGACGTATACTTTTCAGATTAGAACTTAAATTTTGAAAAATAAACGTTTACTCAACTGTCACAAGTGGCCTCTTTACTTGAAAGTTCAAAAAAACCTTTCATCTTAAATGGACATTTAAAAGAAAAAAACTTATCCACTTTTAGTTTTTTTAAGCTTCTTGTCAGTTTCTGACAAATGTAAACTTCTCCCTACCTGGTGAAAATATTCGCAATAGATTGTTGCACACGGCTTGTTTAACTCCAAGCCCGTTAATATTCCCCGAACAACAAAAACATATTGCAAAAGTTTGCCCACTCTAATCTTCTTCAATATTTTTCACTTTTAAAGTTTCTTTTCCACCAACGAAAGCAATGAAACTAAAATGAACAAAAATATATCAAATAAGGATTCAATGGTTTTTTATTTTGTTTTTCCATTCGTTTTTGTCGGTAAAGTTGAACTACATTCCGAAAGACAAAAAATCGCCCACAAGACGAACGGCGCTTACCCGTTCTATATCCACCCGCGCACTTATACTCGTCTAGATATATTCTATACATATATGCGGTTTGAGATAACCACTCAAAAATATAGACACTGACAGAAGCAGAGCAGGCGAAAAAAAATCAACTGCCCGTATATAAGAAAATGAAGAAAACCAATGATGACATAGAATCCTTTACCTCATTCTTCAACATCGTCGTCGTTGTCGGTGAACGGTAAGCAGAGTAGAGCCATAGCCATAGCTGGAGCGCTTCTTCATTTTCTACTTTAGTGTCAGGGGTACTCCTGTGCAATTTCGTTTATACAATGCCATTTAGAGAACACACACTATATAGTCGTAGACGACGACTACTACCTAGCCACTAAGTATCTACACAGTTAGACGGATTTTTTTCTATGCTCTTTTATGCTATCCACCCACTGACCTCCGACCTCCTCCATCTTGCTTAACAGGAAAGCAGATCTTTTTTGTTTATCCTGAACTCGGTTTTTCACAGCCCTGCTTTTCGCAGTTGATTAGAATGGAAAAAGCTCTACACTCTGTGTGTTCTTATGGTTAGTCTTGCCAAAGGATGTAGGTGCAAGTCCTTGTTCCATTGCTAAACGCATACATATACCAACCCATACACAGCTGTGTGCATTCATCGACACGCAGAAAGAAGGTGAGCGGTTGGATGCAATGCAAAAAGAATAGAAATTGATGGAATGGTGGCAGTGAAACAGGAGAGTGTGTGGCAGTGGGAGTGAAAGGCTTAAAAACAATTATGAAGCTGTAAGATTGTAGACCTCTTAGACTATTTGTACATAAAAAGCGTCCTCAAATGAATGGTGAACAGGATGTGACTATAGAACGCGCTGTGAGGTATCGTGTATCATTTATAACTGAATAAAGGACTTAGAATAAAAAGTTGGCCAAGAATTTAAACTTTATCCTGCAAGAATGCAGATGCAGTTCTATGGTCTCTTTATGCTCACACACCACCACCACCAACCGCCGATCTCCATCTCTCACTCATTTACCTTTTCTCCACTTTTACATCTGCTTCATATTTTATTCATCGTTTGCTGCCCTGTTTCTGTTCGGTTAAGTAGTGGAAAAGTTGTTCTAGGGGCGGTTTCAAAGGGCGGTGGGGGGGTTCATGAAATGTTGAAAACTCCTGAAGAATGCTTCAACTTCAATGGATGACACAAATATCATGTGCATGTATAGGGGACACATGCACAGCTTCATTTACATAATAGCAACACAACAATTTGAACGGTCAACAGAAACAGGATTCTTATTTTCTTTTCTTTTTTCAGGATACACTACATTTTTCTCAAAGTAATATTCTAATTTCCCACAAGTGCTCCATTATTTCGTCCCTCATATACGAAATAAGTTTTGTTTACATGCATGCACACACAAAAGTTACCCGTATCCGATTTGGGGGTTGTAGTAGTTAGTGAGAAGGAATTTCCTCAGCAATTAAGCTTTCTTCGTTGTCCTTTGGAAGATGGGAAACGTTTCCGGGTGAAATAACACACTCGATTGGGCGACATTGGCACATTTCTGTTGTTTGCTGAACTTTAGAATGTCCTTTGGCTATTTCTGGTCCATTTGAGACGATGAATATTTATAATATACACTCGAGGGTCAGAACTCTGTGTCCTGCTACATTGACTGTTGTTTGGTTTAAGTTGAGTATTTTTCGCTCGTCCTATTTACTGTGTTTATTTTGTAGGACAAGTGCATATGAATGGGAATGTGAATGAGGGTTAAAGTGGAGTTTCTTAGACAGTTTGTTGTGGGTACCTTCATTAGGAAGAAAATTCCCTTCTAGGGTTATTTTTAAGTTCTTCAAAAGTTTTCAACTGTTATGACAGACGACAATCACACAATTATCTAATGAAAACATTCAATTTGATGAGTCAAATGTTCCAAGTTTAATTAAAAGTCGAAATAATATTATTTTAAGGACAGTCTGTTGGAATGTGGGGATTCAGTTACGTATGTATACGAAAGGGTGTTCAATTTTTTACATTAAACTGGACGTATGCATGCATAAATATGTCTTTTTTTTGTTGAATTGTACCAAGGAATTGGAGAATCTTTTAAAAATATCATTAGCCCTTCCTAGTCACATGCCTGATCCTGATCTTGATCATTAACCATTATGTGCCTGCATAGTAAGCCTCAATCTAAATTGCTATCCTAAACCATGACTGTCGTTAACTACTAGTTTGCGTAGTCGGTTAGCTTATCCTGCTATTTGCCTCAAGTGAGCATCTGCTTCTTCTTCCGCTTCTGCTGCCACTTTAGTTTTACGAACCTTCTCGATAACGTGATTATTTAGCGCTTTGGATTACTAAGCGCGGGGTTTTTTGATCGCTATTGGTCGTCGGGGATTGGGTATTCACAACTAACCTTCATATATGTAAGTCACCTATCCGCCACTTGTGACTCCCACAATTGCCTTCCTATACTGAATCTGACATCTCCATGGGAATCGAAAACTCTTCAAGCCGGAGTATTGGTGTATTGCTATATAGGTTTAGTTTTTTTCTAAAAAAGTTCGCTCAAAACGATTAAATACTTCTTCATCCGCTTTTGATAGGGACCATGTAATCAGGTCAATTTCGACCCATTGGGAGGATCATGTGTTTGGATGTTACTCCTGCCTAAGATGAATTTTCAATGTATGGTTATTCAGTAAGGTGTGCCCAGAAAGTTTGCCAACTAGCAAAGAAATGCATATTGAATCGCAAGAACCTTTTCGAAATAGCGTTTAACAAGCTTAGATTAGATTTTGTCAGGAGTGACGGCATCCTGACATTCGATGATCTTGCATGAAAAAGTCTAAAGCTAGCAGCTTTCCATCGCCGATGTAGGTGTGGTTCTTATTGTACTCCCATACATGGTAGTAACTTTATTTGTGGATTGCCACCAGACTAGTCCAGCATATTTTAGTATAGGTCTTACTATACACGTATGGATTTACAGAATTATCTTAGGGTTTGGACCTCATTTTTCCCTGAAGATTTGGCTACATGTAAAGAAAGAAATTCTGACCTTTTCTAGGAGTTAATTCATCTTTAGTTTTCAGCATAGTTTTCTTTCGAGTATGACTCCCAAATATGTTGCACTTCCAAAAAGATTGAAGGTAGTCAATTATGCTGAATATCTTCTCTGATTGGCAAAGAGAACCAGTTCTGTTTTTTTTTTTGGGCGCCATGCCATATAGATTTGTCCACTCGTTTAGATTTATTAGTGCATCTCCGAGGAGCTGACTGATAGTAGATGGGAAATTTATTTTTTTAGTATCGCTACATCCGTTGTCTGCAAGGGCTATAGGCCTGTTTTCGTGAGATTTCACTACCAAGTGAAGTAAGATATCAATGGGGTACAAATACAATAAATGACTGGGAATTACTTCACCTTTTTATACAAAGTAAGATTGAGTTGCGATAGAAGGTACATCCTACCAAAGAGTTTAGAACTACATAGAGTACGCATCTCATACAACTACTATGTGGGGTACTGATATTATTACCACAGTCTTCAAATTGTCCAACAATGTTCACATTGTACTCCAGCATCAAACGTGAGCATAGTGGACGCATAACGAACGACGAAAACTTCCCTACGCACTTACCGCCGAAAAATTTTGTTTAGCTGTGATGCGAACTCTATGTAGTTCTATACTTTTTGAACTTACTCAACATCAGGGGTAGCTGAAAACAAATTTTTGAATTTCTGAGTTTGGCCACATTGGGCCAACTTTTCAAAATTCGTTGCAAAAATTATATTTCGCGTGTGCCTTAAATCGAAAACTAATATATTTACTGGATTAGAAATTATGGCAGCTTCAAAAGTTGAAAGAAATTTTAGAATTAGTCGAAAGATTCGGCTGATATAGCTAGGTAGTCAAAGTATCCTTATTTTTAAAATCAAAGAAAAATTGTTTATTTTTATGAACATTTTCAGAGTTTCGGAAATCTAGTTTTTATTTATTATTGTTTCTTTAACTTTAGTTAACAGTTTTTAAATTCAAATACATAAACAATCCAATTTTTAAACAAATATATTCTTGATTAAAACTAAAATGTTTGAATAAAAAAATGCTTTCAGTTGAACTTTTCTGTTTTCATACCAATATTCTTGCAGTTTTTTGAAGAAGCTTTGTGTATTTTTATCGTCAACTTTTTTTCACACAAAATGAATTGTTAAAAAAGAACTTATTTCAACACAAGATGCTCTGTTTTACATTTAATTTGTAATATATTTAATAATGTAATATACATATATCAAAATATCTAAACTCAGCCACCAAAAATGGAAACGGGCCCACTGTTGTTTTTTTTTACAACTAACGTCATCTGACTGCGAGTAGGCGAACCAATCTTCAAATATTAAAAAGCAGATTGAGTTTGGATCGTCTTGATGAGAATCTTTTATTTTGCTTTACATAATTCTTCCAAAAGTACACCTTATAACTTTTACTTCCACTTGGGTCTTGGTAACAACATGTTTTACCTATCGACCATTGACCATTGGACGATTTTTTTTAAACAATTGTGCAATTCTTATCTTTATAAGCCTCAGCCGCAAACTTCAAAGTTTAATCGAATGGGGGACAATACCATCGTATTGTAGGACACATTATAAGATTTAAAATGTGGACATATTGGGACACTAATTTGACTCCTCGTTAAAATTTTTCAGCAGTACGTAAAAGTGTACCGAAGTACACGAAAAAGATTTACTTTTGGTCGAAAGTTCGAACCAGGATACATCGACTACTAATCACTGCCACTACCTAATAAAGACCCAATCAAATGCTGCCAACAATCCCTCATCTGTCAACCTATTGTAAGCCCTCCTGTTAAAATTTAGCATCCATTTTTATAATCATCTATGTACGTAACCGCATTATCTTCACAATTTCACAACGACACGCTAGAACTAAGCATGCTCAGCACTTGAATTAAATCGGGGGACAGAAATATTACACATTTCCTAGCAATTACCATTTCCTTTCCCATTGCCATTGCCATGCGATAGAGCTCCTCTGACAAGTACTTGAGAATATATATATACACCCAAAAGTAAAGTGCTCTTCTTTTTCAGATTCATTCCAATTACGAGAGAGTGAAGCATTCATGCGACATTTACACGACATGTACTCTTGTAGCAGGATTATATTATATTTGCAAACACCATTAGGAGAGAAGCACACATGCTTACAGTTGCAATGCACAGGAGCATTAAATGCATAATTCTCGGAAGGTTGTAATTTAATTTATCAGCCCTGTACAACCGAGCGACGCATCCTCTCCAGCCAGCACCTCTTTGTGCAGAGCATTGCCTTACCACACAGCCGTCCAATGCATGCAAAAGGATGCCGGGAGGATCCTCTAATGTATGGCGACCGCAAATCGCTTGGCAGAGACGTTACTTGCAATAACTTAACTTAATGTCTTGGTTGTTGGGAGATTCAATTTTTTTTTCTGCTCCATACTTGTCGTTCGTCCTTTTTTTTCATCGTCCCAAACACAAAGTACGAAGGCGAGAGAAAGTAGTTTGTGTGTCGTCTTGTCAAGAGATACTTCAGGAAATCCAGATCAAGTGTGTGTGTGTATGTGTTGAGTTTAGTGGTAGAAAATGAAGGAAACTAAAGAATATTGTTGGGGAAGAACTCCATGAAGTTGGCATATAGAAAACCAACAAGGACACTATTTTTTTCTCCAATGGTTATACGCATTTGTTGTGTCTGTGCAAGGAGTAGATAGTGGTTTTGAAAAGTTTCAGCATATCTTGTAATATACCGGGAAATCCACTCGAACAGCAATAATTACATCGAAGCATCCTGTAACCGTCGTGTTGTCGTCCTCGTCGCTGGTTCATGCAATGGATCTGTGGGAGTAATTCATTTAATAAACAATGACAACTCGAATGGACTTTTTACTGTTTTACTCCGGATAGTGTTATGTTTATTGGAGTTGAGGCTGATGTTTTACAAAACACCAACCCTAATGTACATAAGTACGTTGTTAAGTGGTCCTCATAGGCAGCTTCGAATAAAATGAAACACCACGTTAAGAGCGTTTAATATTTGGCGAAAGGTTTCAGGTTGTAGGTGGTTTAAATGTGCCTGCAAGCCAGCATAGTTGCGGTTATATGGAAGCATATCTCGTTGTTCATTGCAACGTAAAAGTGTTGGATAGTATCACGTTTCAATTACCCTTTTGGGTGCACTACATGTAGAGACTTACAACTTGCAAGGCGGATAATAATGGTGTTACACTTAAGGAGGTATAATCTTGTTAAAAGCCTTTACTTTTTGCAGTCGTTACATGGTTGGGGGAGTATTTATATGTCATACGATTAAAACATTACTCTATTGAGGTATTTGTACTGGGATGTAGGTAATTTGTGGCTACTGTTGGAATGTTCATACATGCTATTTTTTTTACAACCTACTAGCTACATAGATCCGGAGGTTTAACTAGTCATAATCTCCCGACCATATTGTCAGTTCGTAATAGCTTAACGTGTCTTAGAGTCCTAGGTCTGTGTCTAAGAGCTTCGTTTTAAACTTCACCTTCAATCATTTCAATATATAGATCGGCGTTTCGTATGTACCATTGTGCGTTGAATATATTATTGAAAGGTTTGAATTATAAGTAAATTTGTCTTGCAGGTGCATGCTCACAACTGGAGCCCATAGGTATATACACCATACTTATTTCGGAAGATTCTCCTACAGCAGTATCATCTAAAAAGTTAGCAAGAGTAATTTCATCACTTCCTTGACCTGGTTGATTAAAAAGGGATAAAGTACTGGACCTAGAACGCTACCTTGAGGTACACCAGCCTCAATTTTTCTTAATGTTGATTACGTTTTGTCTTGTTTTATATGTATATAAGATTCTAGCCATACTTTGTCGAAAGCTTGTGATATGTCCAGAAATACAGTAGAGCATAGATATTTTTTTCTTTTCATAATCTGCAACTGCAGCTTAATATCATTTATTTTTTAAGCATTGTCTCATTGAGTTACTTAAACCCATCTCTATCTTCACAGGCTTTTCAATATATAAAGCCTTGAGATTTTCTCGGCAATCTTCCATTTTAGATGGGGTGTTCTTTTGACTATTTCACATCTTACAAAAGGGCCGCTTATTACTGCTTTACTACCTGGGTTATTATACTATTGAGTTTCGTTTTTTCTTTAACTTTTGCAAAAAATTTAAATATTTTAGATGAAAGTCGCCTTTTACGGCAGGCATATACTACCTCGGGAATATTCTACACCCTCTTCCTCTCTTTCCCTATCTAGATGGGGGATTATTATGGGTATTCAAAATCCTGTATAATAAAACAGCGGAATTTCCTATTAAATGATTTGTAGACGCATCACCTTTAAGCTATTTTGTATTTTAGAAAATAGATTTGTTAGGTACTTTTTAGCTTATGGGCTTTTTTCATTACTTTTTAAAAATACGCAAAATATTTTCAATTGTACCCCGTTTTGTATACTTCAACGAACCTTTTCAATATTTAGACTGCCATTGGCTTCGAAAGACAGAACAATACCTAGTTGGAAACATTCAATGTATCATTTTTTGGATTATATTCAAAATTTGTTGAACTACGCGGGGAATTTGTGGGTCCATATGCATTGGGGCATATTAAATGTGAATTGGGATTCGTTTTTAAAAATAAATAACGAAACATGTACGATCATCAATTTGTAGTTGTTATATTGGAATAATTGAAGGTACACTATTTTATTTCCTATTTTAACTAGGTAGGTAGACTGATGTAGCCTCCTAAGGGTAAATTCTTTATACTGAATAACATAAACAGTAATTCTCAATAAATGTTGAAACCAACCTGATTTTTTTTAAGTAACGCTTCTGGTCATATAAAGAAGAATGTTTACATATTATTGCAAGTATCGAGTGCAGACTATGTCTAGAAGAAGACGAAACAGCCGAGCATATCATATGTGAATGCCCGGCCCTTTACGGTATGAGAAGGGAATCTTTCTTCAGGGAATTTTTAAGTCCCGAAGAACTGAGGAAATCTTCGGCTGAAAATGTTATCAGCTACATTAGGAAAGTAGAAGCACTACTAATCTAAAATGTATCTGACGGCAAGCACAATAGATCTTTTAGGTCGATGTGTATTTTACTGCTTAGGCAGGTCAGAATTAAAAAAAAAAAAAAAAAGTATCGAGGAGCCGACAAATGGTCAAATGGTAGGCAGGAAACAGCCCCTCAATAAATGCCTCTCCCGGTCATAAGCTTCTTAAGCTAACTGCCTCCATTTGCTTCAAGTTGGTTTAGGTCGGTTTTTAATTGTGCACGCCCCTTGCATCAAGGTCTTCCTCTAATGCGTAGGACGTCTGTTTTCGAAACAAAGACTCAATGAGCTGGAGTATCTATTGGTGTCCATTGCAATCGTATTCGGCTTTATGGTTTTGTCTGCCCAATTACCATACAAATATTATTTAGCTCGGTGGGAAAGCAGTCATTTGCGGCACTGTTACTGACGCAACAGGCTCAATAGTACCCAGGGCCGAGCTTTCTCATAACCACTCATATTGTGTGAGTATGCACTTCTTGCACGATGGCGGGGCCTCCTGTTTTATGCCGACTCCGAATGGCTAAATTGATATAAGCTTTTCATAGTCGGATGATTACTCAGGTCATCACGAGAAGAAGGCCAGTGAAAAATAATTTAGTTGTTGCTACGGCAGGGTATCAAACCCAGTACTTCTGCGCGGCAGTTCATCTTGCCTTTAAATCTCAATGGCGGATCTCGTATTCTCTTACAGCTCGGTATGTGGACCTCATTTTTGTCTGCAAGCATCCGCGGCATTTTTTGTCAAATCGGGGGTTTCTAGCCGATATTATTTTCGTCATTGGTCTACAACATTAGATTCCAGTGGTATGTTAATACGCGTTCGGGTACTGGGCCACAGTATTGTATGTTTCCAAAATGAGGCCGGCGAGGCAGTTACAATGAATGGTGTTCGCTATCGTGAGATGATAACGAACTTTTTATGACCTGAATTGGAAGATATGGATGTGGACGATATGTGGTTTCAACAGAACGGTGCCACTTGCTACACAGCTAACGAAACAATGGCTCTTTTGCGCGACAAATTCAATGGCCGTGTTATCTCACGTGGTGGCGATGTCAATTGGCCGCCAAGATCATATGTGATTTGACACTGTTGGACTTCTTACTTTGGGGTCATTTGAAAGAAAAGGTGTACATCGATAAGCCAGCAACAATTCAAGAGCTAAAGGATAAGATAAATCGGCACATTAACGACATAGAACCTCAATTATGCCTCAGCGTCATTGAAAATTTGGACCATCGGATGGAGATGTGCCGCCGAGGTCGCGGCGGCCATTTGGTCGATATTTTGTTCCATACATAATTGAGCCATACCAATTTTATCTTAATAAAAAAGAAATGACAATAATTTCTTAAATAATTTGTGTTTTATTCAAAATCAACATTTTACCACCCTTTATATTCGGCACACATGATGGTGACCTACAACTTTACGTCGACTGCGAAAGGCCCCACTAAAAATCTTCACTATGAATCTCGTGCTATTAGATGTTTTTTTTAGATTTTCGCAAGAGGTATGTCTGTAATATCAAACTAACTTTTAATCATCCCTATTCCTGCCGAATTAGAAGTTAACACAAATATAATTAGCCATACAACACACTCAGTAAGAGCTCTCACAATTTCATATCATGCCAGCATAACTCCTGACACTTTTTCATATTTAGATACCGAAAACTCATTCTTATTGTTTTCATAAAAGAGATTGCAGTCCTTAAAGAAGAACTTTCATTTCAAATCACTCCAAATCCCTTAGCATCTAGAACTTTATTAATAAAACACCATGCAGGCACACATCCTGAACCACCTATAATGTCGCATACGTTATCCTATATAACCAAAAACTATATTCCACCATCAAAACCCATCCAAGAGAAAAGAAAATTTCAACAGCCCTTGCGAGCACTCATCTGCAAAAAACCGCCAGCCATATGTAATTTTCTGCTACACCCCCCTCATCATGTGTGCCTGTGTGTGAATATCACCCATCTCATACGAACACTTAAAATTATTACAATGTCGTTTGCTTCCGAAAAGCGTGCACACAAGCCGCCGAACTACCATGCACACAGCCGAATATCCCTAGATCCAAGAAAGATGCCGAACCGAGAGCAGCATATTTTCAAAACGAAACCGTACAAGTTCCCAGAAGTGGATAGGAATTATTTTACATTACCAACACCAAAACGAACATGGAAATCCCATCTGCGGCATTTTCACAATGACTTGCAACTTGCGACACCATTCCCAAAATGTATGCGGCAGCGGGTGGTTTTTCGTTTTCCGGGCGAAGGGTGGCGTAACAAATTAAGGTGCTAACTTCATCAAATCTTGGTTGTACAGCTTACGCTGATGGAGAACTGTTCAACTTTCACAGTTACAACAAGGACGATGATAAGACCAAGTACGACGCGTATCTACCTGGCTTGCTCTATGTACATGCCAAACGAATGAGTTTTCAAAAGTGAAAAAGCCAAAATCTGACGAAGAGAAAAACAAGCTGAAACTTGCAGGAAACCTCCCTTACCACGAAATCACCGCTGCATCGCACACCAAGCCACCAGTGATTGTTTCCTCTGGGAAACTGAGGTGCACAGTTATATCATTTTCTTAACTTTTTCCAGTTCGAGTTTTTTCGTTCAAAAATTTTTCGAAACAACGAAATAAAGTGAAAAAAAAAGTTTTTATAAGATGAGTTTCAAGTTTTCGGAATTTAATTAATTATGCAGGCGTAAAATTACTTTATCATTAGTGTGACATTTGTTGTAGTCATTTGCTGCCGCATGGTAGGGGTTGTACGGTAGTTTCGACTCCGGCGGTGGTGGCTGGAAAGTTTGTGTCCCCGAAATCAATGCCATCAAGAAGATGGATTAAGATTTATGAAACAGGCTGGCTGGCCTATGGGTTACCATGTCTCAGGGTAAACTTGGGAAAGTCACGTTTTTGGGTAAAATAAAAGTTTCCTTTCTGTTTTCTTTGTGAGAGTGTGTAAAATTGATTGATGTAGAATAACGTCTCGGGATGATTGACATTTTATAAAATGTGTTTCGTTTTATTTTCGTGAGAGAGACCCAAGTGTCACCATGTGGCCGGCATAGTAAATTTCCAATTAGGCGCACAAATTTCGATCCAACTTTGATGTGTGCTAAGGCATTAATAAATGGTTGTACGATTTTTTTAGGTCTCTGGAGGGTGACAGGTATGTGAACTTATTTGAAACTGGAAACAAGCCTTAGAGTTGAAAAAAGGAGTGCGATTGCGAATTTATTCAATGAAATATTTAGATTACTTTTTGGATTGCACCAAATAGGTTCAATTACAACTTTGTTCTGAAACAAGGAAAAGCTTAACTTTTTTTTACGTAAATCATCGGATAGAATTATTGATGTTGTTATCAGACAAAGTTTTAAACCTATGTGTTGTTATCAGAGAATGCTTTATCAGAAACCTGCGTCTTTAACATGTCGAAATGCAACTTAAAATAGGTTTTAAGTTAAACTTGACAACAGTGATCAAGAACCGTTGGAAAAAATCCATACTAAGCATTATTAAAGGATAACGTTAAGTGCCAACGCATCAACAACCTATCAAAAGTAACATTACCTAGTGCCTTTCTATACGTAGATATTGCATTCACTAATACTAGATGTGGCCCAATCTCAAATGCTTCCCATCACAGACGTATAGACCAACCTTATATCTTTAGTGTATCAAAGTGATGTTTTGGGTCAAAAAATAACTGCTTAGTCACTACAGACGGTAATGGGATTTTGTAATATCTATGTTGTTCGCAACTTCCAGAGAAAGTTAGATGTATCTTCTTGCGCCTTTTCGATTTCATCACTGATGAGATTTTTTTATGAGTGCCCCTATTTTGGTGGACAGTGTACTTCTAACAACCGTGTAAATTTAAAAGTTCGGTTCTTGTCATATTCTGGCCAAAGCTATTACTGGAAATGTTAGGTTTGACTTCGTGCTCTATCGAGATTTATCTTATGAGTGTTTTCAACAAACAAATTTGTTGGTTCGGTTCTTGTCGCATTTTGGCCAAAGCTTCCGTGATAAAAGTCATAGCTGATTAGTGACTTTCTCTTTAAACATAAGCTTTCATTTAAATCTTGTATTTCTATTGATTACAGAAAGGTAGAAGACCTTTTGAAGGGACTGACCACGAATATTAAGTGTAATATTATGCTGCTAAAAAAACTAACAGGCCTCTTATTCCACACCCTGATTGTCAGAATTTTTTTCTGTATCTGTATATCTAACCTTACACAGAGAATACCAACACCGACGTTTATTCCTTATTTTACATTAATCTCCAAGATGGTTATCCCTGTTTTGCTAAGGACATTTTTCACACCACACGAAGGCTCGATTGTTTTCTGGTCGTTCGTACCGGCATAACGTTTTTATACCGTCCATCCCCCCACACAAATCGTCCTAATCAGAAGAAACGCATGTCGTCTGTAAACATTCGGGTCCTCACGTGTGCGGAATATTGCAAGGGAAACATTGCTGCACCACCAAGTCAGAAAGCGGCCTTAATGTCGGGTTACCCGTTAAATGGCTGTACCCAATTAAAAAGCCACATTCTCTAATATTGCACCAGCCTTTCAAACCAAGTTCGAAACTTTTCCAAAAACTTGATACCAAAATACATGCATGCACACACACATATATGGCTTTTGTTTGAATGCCTACTTTTCCCCAAAATTGATACCAGAGTATGGTCTGTAAAATTGCTCTGACCTTGCCAGCATTGAGATTTCAGCTTTCCTCTACGGAACCATAAAACTCTGTAAGCCTTCCTCGAGATTTAAGTAGGTACCCAGCAACTATTCGAGTGCTTCTTTTTTCCCAATTAAATCCATTTCTACATTTCAGCTTTTTAATCGGAAAGTCGAGAGTAATAAAGTACTTGAACATTCCAGTTGCGTATGCCGTCGAAAGGAACAAGTATGTGCTTATTCCTTGCATCACAACCCCAAATGCATACACATTACGTTGGCCTATATACGGTCGAAAGTGCACACATGAAGAGTTCATTGAGCAACATAGTGCCTTTGATCGTGTGGCATGTGTGGCATACATATACAAGTTGGCCCCAAACTGCTGCAACCGTCACCCACATATCGGGTCGCACCTACAACCACCACCCGTCGTAGTCCTCGGCGCATACAGTTTGTGTTTATGATGTACATCATGTTGGGTGTAGTCGAGTTGTATTTGCGAAATGACTCCTCTCGTTGCTCCCCAAAGGACATACATAACAAACACATGGGGCAGATAGTTTATGCATTACGGAATAACTTTATTGACTCACACATAATGCATGCATCCCTTCTGTGTGTGCCATCCATACGTGGTTGTGTATAGTATAGTTGGTTACATCCATTTGTATGTAGGTTTCGGGCACGATGGAAAATTTACAAACTAGAGCCGGTGATTGGAGCGGGTATGTGGAGTGCGCTCTGAATTTTCGGGGGCAAGCCAGGGGGTAAGAGCCGGGCAACCTCTTGAACTTTTCGGATGCATTGCCCTGGCTTACATCCTGGCATTTTGAGGATATCATTCTGTTCGTCGTTGCTTGGTTGAGGGTTACATGGTTTTTTTGCTGGTCTTCAGTTTTTTTTTCTGTTGCTCTGCATCTTCTTGCCTCTTATAGTGCTCTCTAGTGGACAAACTGGCAAAGAAGCATGAGGATGCGAGTGTCTAACTAATGCATGATGGCTTTCTCTATGACCATGGGTTCGCCTGTTTATGGGCCGATACAGATGGTTGGGTTGGGATGAGAGATGCCGACCAAGTTTCTAGGACATAGGTTAGGTAAGATTTATTGGGATTTCTGGATCTTAGGTGGTGTACCTAGTCATAGTCGACATTCTCTGGCGTCACCAACGTCATCAATGACATGCACAAAGCGTACGTGGGTGTGGCGTACCGGATTTTCGACGACAAATTATATTATTTTGGTTTTCATTTTGGTTTAGGATGGTAGGATCCATTTGTGTGGTAGATTGTGAAGGGACTTAATTTTGGTTAAACTATTTCTGCATAAATAAGGGAGGATTACATTTTTGTAGCACACACATACATCCTTGTGTGAATATGGAATTTATATTTGAAATGAATTGGGTGTTAAGCCTTTGTTTAGCCTCTTCATGTTGTGAATACATGTTGACTAATTGGAATCTAAGGTTAGTAGGAGTAATTTATATAGATCTGGACAAAAGATGTTCAGAAGGTGGTCGAATTTGAAATCCCGCAATATATTTCATGACTTGTTTTATGCAAAAGATCCGTTACGTGTAACAATAGCTTCTGATGTGTGTTATGTATATTTTAATCGACGTCATTCTAGACGAAAGGTATTAGAAGAAGCTCAGGCTAAATAACATCATTTTATACAAAGCAATCGCTAGAGGTATCGATCGAATCTTTGTTTAGTGTCTGCTCTAAACAAAAAAGTCTAAATTTGAAATTTGACACTCGCGAAAATATTGCATTACTTCGTTCAAGTAAATAAACTGCTAGAACCTATCAGCTGAATAGATTCCTGTAACTTCAGTGCATGTCTTGGTGCCGAAATATAAACAAGGGAAAAAGCGTGTGAATGAATGAAGTTTGTAATTCCGTAACACATAAAGACTTAAAGTGGTTTAAGAAATCGATATAGAGAAACCATATAAAGAAAGTTTGAAGACTACAACAGATATGCATCGAAGAAGTCTCATCATTTCTTTAGTGGAACTTGACATACAAATATTGCAGATCAATTAAGTGTGAGATTGAGAGCCTCATCAAAGAGATCATACTATCATGGCGGAACAACCCGGACTCTTGGGTCTTCTAAACATAACTGACAGCTCAAAATGTTTTCAGGTGTAACTGACAACCAACCGTTCCTATTCAACAGTCATCTTGATATGGAATCTCCTTTCATATCTGTAATGATGGGTCTTGGTGGTAGGGTCATCAGAGTATTCCTCTGTAGCGTTTTATAGACGGAAATCATATCAATCAAAGAAGTGACAAATTTATAATACGATATCCATACAATACCGCCTGATTCTTAACGAGATTGTAGAGCACCTTTTTCATTTCATCCATGGGTGCATGGAAGTGTTAACTTAAGGTGGCTAAGATCAGTAAAGCATCAATTGTTAAAGTGCTAGAGATCCATTTAAATTGAGCTTAAATTTAATAGAAAAGCTCTACAAATAAATCCATCATTCTCCAAAAGGATTACACCAAAGAAGATTAAACTATGTAAGGAAGAAATTAAATCTGATAAAGATGTTTTGAGTAGAAAAAAGTGGTAATATGCTACGCCTTCTTTGTTCCTACACAACTCTATCAATTATAAGAAAATTCATCTTAAAGAATCGGTGCAGTGACGCGTGGTAATTGTTTTGCTAAGGAAACCAGAGCTAATATCGTCTCTTAAAATTTAGGACACGAGAGGAATTATGAAATAGTCGATTGATGTATGGTTTATCATCAAAATGTATACACATAAATAGGAAGTTTAGTAATTAACCCGGTAAAATTCATATAATATGAGGACATATTTTTAAGGTAGATGTTAACAAATTTTATAACAGGAAATAGACCCTGCAAGTAAGTTATCTAGTAGGAATCAGTTTATATGAATGTTACGCCACTGTTTGCTATTTTATTTGTAGGCATATTATATAGATACCTGTAAAACAGCTTTTTGAATCTCAAATAGCCTTAAAAGTTGGAGCTTGCAAGGAATTTCATAGCTTGCATGTATGCCAAGTCACAGATGATTGGTAATATCCTCTGCTTCGAAGGATAAATATGGTATTGCAATAGACATTTCATGGTTTGGTTCACGCGTTGAACTATATTAACCGAACTTTTATTTAACTCATACAAGTTTTGGAATACCTATCTATTTGAATATGTTTTTATAAATATGAAAAGTTTTCATCAGAAATTATATGGCCAATATATTGACCCTCTGAATATGTAATTCAATAAGTTTTTTTTTAGTTTTATGAAATAAACTGCAAAAAAACACTACATACTCTAGCCATCGATTTTATTTGATCTTGATGTTTAACATTTATACTGCTTCATATAACATCATATTTCCACTTTAAGTGGCCATAAACTAGACGTAAATATACCAAATGTAATCAACTCTCCATTGCCAATATACCTCCCATGTTGTTATATTCCAATATGTGCATGGCGCGGCGAAAGGCATAGCGTGTATGGGTTGCATAAGGAAGTTATTACAGTTCATGAGTAATCCGATAACGAACAATTCAGATGCATGAACTAATTAAATATTATATTTTTATGGCAACACCGAAATCAGTAGAAATATAGTCTATTGCAGTAGAAATCGATTTTATTCATAAAATAAAACTCAGGGCTACAACCTCGCAAAGGTTACAGGCAAACATAGTTCGATCATTCTTATCTTGAATGCTAATTCTAGTTTGCCCTTGTGCTGTTTTGTGTGAGGGAATTTTTCCTGGCTATAAAGTAGGTACCCTGACAGGAAAAATCTAAATTTGAAGGTCCTTCGTTGTTGACCATTGACCTCCTTATACTCTCAACAATTATTGTGCTCCAAGCTAAGCAAATTTGTACCTAAATGTCGATTCACCTCGGTGATCGGACAAGCATGGTTGTTCATCTCATGATGACAATATGATCTTTCATTCCAAAAATGCCTCAGGAGAATTCGCACACAATATACATATACTTATTCTAGATCTAATGCACCCTATACATGTACCATAACTGCGGTCAATAAGCAAACAAAAACTATTAAAAAGATATGCACAAGTTGTGTGTAAAGTCTTGTAAAGCTTGCGATTTAATATTTGGAAAGGTAGAGATAAACACTTCAAAGTGTTAGACTTAATTGTACTTGTTTTGATACTATTTTTGACACTCTTGCTATTTTTTAGTAGCTTATTCGTAAACCAAAATAAATGACTAACAGACTTACTAACATTCTCCTCCAAAGTGACGAAACCTACCATTACCACCTGCAAGTGTATTGCCCGCATTAATTCAACATCCAAAAACTGGCGACATAAGGGCAAACAGAGCTTTAATATATGCACATAACAGGGGCCATCACGACTAGACCCCAAGGGCTGCAAAAAGTACTAAAATTCAGTCCGTAAATCCACCAACTGAAGAATAACCACTTCCACATTTATAGCCGAATCTTTTTTATTCGCAATTTGCCATCCAGAGCCGCACCACTCGTCATATGGAAGGTACACCAGTCGGGTGATAAAATATTCCCGTTGCATATTTCCAGCTAATGATAATAACGCTTACGGGCAAACTCTACCAAACTGTTACTCTACCGGAAGCTATTTTGCCACCACTAAAGGTGTAAGGCCACCTTTTCCAGGCATCACCTCAAACGTCCCATCCATTAGGCATCACGACAGCTCTAACCGCAAAATCTACTCTTTCTCTCTCTAGCTCTCTTTTTACCTTCTCTCATTCTCATTCCAAAGAAAACAAAAACCTCCATATCCTGGGATTGTTCGTATACACCATTTTCTTTTTTATCTGTGGAAATCTATGTTATTTTGGGGATGTTTGCAAGCAACGCCAGTGACATTTACGCAACCATCATCCCTGTGTGCGGTAGGCACATCAACCGTAGCAACCCTAATTTACAGGACGTGCTGTGGTCCTTTTAGGAATTTTTAATTACATTTCATTGTAATTCAATTCACACAAGGATTTCATGTTTTCTAGTCCACACTTTCCTTAGACCTTGTCCTTCGCTTTGTTGACATACATGGACGTGGGCATGTTTACCGACCCCAATAGGGCGGATAAGGGGACAAAGGGATTGAAGATGTTCACAGCTCGGCTAGAAGGTTAACATAGTTTTAACCCCATCACTATTACCATCACTGGCTGCCAACACATCTATGCGTCGTCATCATCAGCATTAAGGCCCCGCACTGATTGTTACCCCAAGCACTACCTAGCCGTACCCCTACTCCTATGTCGTTCTCTCTCTTACAAACAATTTAATCAGCCGTAGTTAGATTGGTTCACATTGTTGAAGTAGTATAGCGCGTCGTTATTAAATTTTACCCCAATGAGTTGCAGAGAGAGTGCTATGCTGTTAGGATACTCTCCAAGGGTGCGTCGTTGTCGTTCTTGTCGTCGTAGTCGTAGCTGATGGCTGTGTTATGTGTTTGTTTGTTCAAAGTCATGATGATCCTTTTTGCTGGAAATCAAAATTCGGCCCAGATTCATATGAATCCGTATGTATAGTTGCACAAACTATCTGCCAATGGGGGATTGCGAATATAATTTCTGACTCTTCCCAGCAACTCTCGCTCCCTGTATATGGTGTTCTGAGAATAGGATATTTATTTTAGCACACACATGCCGTGCATGTGTATGAACGCATGCAAAACATACATTGCCCCCGGGATTTCTTATGAGTTCTCTGTTGGATGCATTTATTTGAAAATAATTTCCACTTCTCGGAAATTGAAATGCATGACAATTTGTTCGTCTAGCTTATGAAATTAATTCAAAAATAATAACAAGAGCTTTTTGGGATATGTATATGTATGTGCAATCAGATTTATTGTTTTATTGTGAGTTTTTTTCGTATCAAAAAAAAATTTTATATTTGTTCTTCTGGAGGGTACATTAGTTGCCCAAGAAAATACCTTTTTGACGTTAGGTTGCCGCAAATTTAAGAGTTTATCAATAACATGATCGTTGCATGTGTATAGTCTTTAACAACAACCTGACATGTATGCATTGTTAGCTTAATCTCTCAGAAAAGAAGAAAAGAATGCAACTGAGCTCATATTGTAAGTATGAACCGTTAAAGTCAAGATCATAACTATGAAGGCCTTCTCTTGACACTTGTGTGTAAAGCTTTAACTTTGGCACAGTCATAACAATTTTATAATTTTGGATGATTGTAAGACTTTCACAAAAAGTAAAACAGTGAATATAGTGTTACCCTCACCCTTTGTGAGGGAGGATTTGATAAACGTAATTATCAAGATGAAATAAAGGACATAGTCTATTTTAACAGATGCAGGAAATCATGAAATTGTAAATGCGTTCAGGCAGCATTTATACCATTTGCTTACTGGGCATCGGGACTCGAGGAAGTGCGTGAGAGAAAACCTACCTTTAGTCAACGAAGACGTAATTCCCCCTCCAAGTATTGAAGAACTTAGCGCAGCCATCTAAAAGCTGAAGAATAACAAGGCAGCCGGTTCTAATGGATCATTTTCAGAACTTTTCGGGGTTGGCTAGGCTACCATCTGGTTTCGCCTACTTCTTTGATGATATTCCGATACTGTATCCACTGGCTGTTGATATTCGCTGTGGATGAGGGCATGGGGGGAGTCTCTCACTCAGTTGTTGTTTGAAGACTCTGGCAATCTCTAGCTTACTATAGCGAACAACGTGAGGTCTATTTTTGTACACCATTCGTAGCTTCTAATCGTTTGGCTTCGACGAGAAAGTTTTTAGAGTCAACGTTTGCCCCTCTGAATGTGTGTACATCCCGGATTTTTAATGAGCACATCCTCGTATATATGAGCACATGGTTGATAAGGTTGAAGTTTCGACCATCGGGAGATCGCCTGGGGGGTCATTCCGTAACTTTGAAAACGATTATCACCCAAACGGTAGTCGTGGACGACATCGTCATCAATTTTTTCACGTAACTCGACACCTTTGGTATCGTCAATCGTATATTTGAGATACTCTCAAACTGTAGCAACTAGTTCTCAAACTATTCATTAGATGTCATACAAATTGTCCTTAATAACATTTGAATTTTTTTAATGTGTTTAATGCCACACAATTTCATTAAAAAGAATGCAAAAAGTAATAAATTGATGATTACAAACTTATATAGATACTTGTTTTTAATAGTAGCGCAGTTACGGCGAAGCAAATTGACATATCAGTGAAACATTTTGTAAACTTTGGTAAATGTTCCAATTTGACATACACACAAAACATATGATCAAATTATAGTGATTTACATTTTACTTTTAGAATCTTCAAATTACAATGGGTTACAAATGGTTTTGGATGTTGTATACAAAATCAATTTTAAATGCCGGAATTTGACCGTTATAATGGTCTTTAAGAATTAAAAACATATAGAAAGGCTATTGATAGCTTTAAAAATCATGAAATATGCTTTAGTTGTCCTTACAACATCCAAATTTATGTAAGACGAGACCTCATGAGCACTCGCTTAATAATCGTCTGTGATTTGACGATTATTGTTTTACGTGAAGCAAATAAAGTGACATCGCCGACAGAAAAAACGATTATTGATCTTACGTGATGCAAGACTACCGTCGAAACGTTATCGTCAAACGATAATCAGTTTACGGAATGAGGGCCCTGGTTACTTTGTGGATTACAAGTCGTGAGAGCCATTAGTGCTGCCGATAAGCCTATTAAATGCTACCACGAAGTGTGTTAGCTGCAAGCCATTATCTGCTGTTGTTTCGTTTAGGCTGTACTTTCCAACTTACCTGCGGAACATGTTTTCCTTACCGATTTTTGTGTTAAAGTCTCCTAGTACGATTTTCACATCGTATTCCGAGCATGCTCCGTACGCTAGGTCCATTAGGCCGTAAAATTTCTCCTTAATAGCAATTTCAGATCACTCATCGATAGGGGCATGTGCACGATGCCATGAAATAACGCCGTATTCCAAAATTCGCCCCATGTGCACGTATAGGGCTGATGTTGCAAACTGTCGCTCTGATGCGGATTACTGTGATGCGTTCACTATCCGTCTTAAAGTTGATTACTCTTGGCCTATTTCGGCTCTTAACAACGAATTCGCATTCTAATATGTGCATTCTTGGGTAGAAGCTGTAATAAGTGTCGCATGATTTTCGTCTATGTATTCCTGAACTTGTCGAAGTTATTTACTGAATCGCGATAATGTCTGTCCAGTACTGCGCTAGAACAGATTCGTGAGTCGTTGTCCGTGGTCGTTGCAAGTCTGGTTGGTATTTGGTTGAATCCGTTATCCAAGGATATTGTCTTTCCCATAACTAGATATTTTTTACATGGTAAGAAAATTACCCTGAACGTATGAAACCCAACCTGGAGGATCAGTTTAAATTTATCAGGCACTTGTAGGACACGGGGCCAAGAGTATCCACAATGAGATTGAGCGCTGCCGTTGGCCTTTCGCCCGAATATGTCGATAAATATCGCAAATAAGATCCTATCCATCGTACTGTATGAATGTACGAACCATTGTGGCTTCCGTTCAACACGGAATTATCGGACTTATCGGATTTATCGGACTAAGATAAATCCTGGAAGATAACAATGAATTTCATTATCTTTTCATTGTTTTTATGGCCGCGTGTCATAGCTTGCATCACCTGGAGCTCTGAGATGTCGGAATTCGAGACTATATCGGCATTAATTTAGCTGTGTCACCTATCACAAATAGACCTACCATTATGAGATTTCTTCAATCTTGTGCTGGAAGAGATAATTCGTTTGGCATATGTTAACAGGGAATGCCCTATCTTCAACATATATGTCCAACCGTACGATATCGACTTCTTGACAGATTATAAAAAAAGGCAAAGTATATGTACAATTGTACATGCACATTGCACATAGCTATTCCAGTTATTCCATATTCAAGTATATCCAAAGTTGCTTTCCATTTTCTACTAACTCACTTCAAAGGTGGTGAGTTTTTGTTGAGATGGATAACTGAAGACTGCAGCAATTTTAAGTTTTCTGATTCATTCATGATTGGTTGATGTAAAATCCTAATTGTCGGACTTCCTTCTAGACCTGAACTCATAATAGGGCTGACCCTATTTAAAATTATCTGTTTCAAAAATTATAAAGGTGCGTCATGTTTTATGTCGGTATTGAATAACTTTAAAATTTTTCGAAAACTAAAACAAAAGCTTTAAATACCCACGTAGTAAAGGACTTAATTGAGCTACAAAGTTGCGCCTTGGGTGATCACGGACGTATTTGGTCTAATAGCGCTTTTTAGTAAGTAAGTTTAATCTTGTTCTAGTAAGAAGTTTTAAATGCTTTGACAAAAAGTAAGAATAAGGTGAGACTTTTTAAAACTCGTTGCATGCTTACTGCAGTTAAAAAAATGAAAAAGTTAAAAGGGTCCCAATAACTGTCTCGGGGTGTGAAACAAAACTTGGATTTCAATCTACATATATTTTTGAATAGCAAAAACTCCGTTTTACAGGGTACTAAGTTATTTCAACTCATATGTTCACATTTGGCATAAAACAGAACGTACCGCCATCGTGCAAGACATACACACGCGCTAGGAACTCGTTCTAACCAACCTGTTGTGCCAACAATTTGTATTTTTACAAGTCAGCAGATTACCGGTAATATAATAACTACGAGGATCTTATACAAGACAATGACGAAGAAGTACAAAGTTTTAGTGTTAGGGTTATGATCCCAATCTTGATCATAGTCCACGTCAATATGGAAAAAGAAAATGGACTACGACTGTTCCATAATCGTAATAATATTTCTAACATCCTATGACAGCTTAACCCAATAAAAAATGCCACAAAATGTAACTTCGCTTATCCTTACTTAAAAAACATGTGGATGCATCTTTGAATCCTTGTAAATTTTATTCAAAAAATAAATAAAATATTCAAAAATAAAAACCAAAGTACATCGACTTTCAGCATGGGAATCGTTACAAAATATTACGCTCCTCAGTATGCAAAGCCCATTCTCTATGAGAATCCCACTAGAAAGGGCGTTCGCCAAAGGATATGCCAGGAAGAAACATCAAAGTGAGAAATAATGATGAAAATCCTTCGAAAGTTAAATATATATGATTGCACCCTCTCTTCGCGCAAAAACTATCATCGAGTATATCATGTCATACAGTATTCGTTTGGGAATAAATCATAAGCATTCCAGACACAAATCCTCACCAAAAACTACACACTATGACTGTGCCGACACTGCTCTTGTAATTTTTTTTCGAAATAAATTTGTCAGAGAAGAAGAATTTTTTCCAAAACCTGCACAGAACCAAAGAAGCCTTTTTTTATTTTGTATCCTCAAACCCACAACAATCTAGGTTTTTTTTTTGTATCCAATTCTATTTAACCTTCGGGGACGTCCTCAATTTAAATTCAAAGTTCCCTTCACGAGGGATGAGTTATACAGAGCAAACTGGAAAAAAAATGTCGGAAATACTTTGCCTTTGGGTTGAGTAATAGGAACGCTCAGTGCTGCCACATAGATGCGCTACACTCGCTGTCAAAACCGCTATTTTTTTCTCCCCAGTTAAATGCCACCAAAAAAGGAGCAGAAAAAATCTAGCACGCTACTGCACTCCAAAGCCCATGGTTGGTAGGTATCCTTTAAAAGGCGCTTACAAAATAGTTGCAAAGCGAATAAAAGTTGCAATTTGTAGGTTGACGATGCGGGGAGGATGATAGACTGCGTGAAGATCTGCTGCAGAAATATGTGCCGAGTGCAAAGCTCTTGTGAGATAAAAAAAACGGAAAT
Source organism: Rhingia campestris (assembly GCA_932526625.1). NCBI lineage: Eukaryota > Metazoa > Arthropoda > Insecta > Diptera > Syrphidae > Rhingia > Rhingia campestris. Next base: position 61,554,112 of record OW052182.1, on the reverse strand, counting down.
GCATGCCACGAAGTGAAATAATAGGATGCCAAGAATTTAAATCGGTCATTGCGGTAGGTGTGTGTTTGTGTGTACCTTTTCGCATATATGTGGTGGTAGATTTTTGTGTTTCTTATTTTGTTTCATTAATTTACTTTATTATGGAATATTTCTTCTTTGCAACAATTTGGCATTCTTGGCGCATTCCTTCTCTTGGTGAATAATTTTTGTGATAGCTGTTTGGGGGCATAATGAAATGGTTGATGTCGCAAGGACTTTTGTGGTGCATTTCTTTGTGATGTTAGACAGATTTATGTTTATCGTTGAAAAGGATATTATTTTTATGTGTAGGTAAGATGGGGAATGTGATGTGTCTTTTTTTTTAATTAATTGCATATTTTTGCAGGGAGTTAGTGCGAACTTTTTGTGGTTTGATGATTACTGAGTTGAAGTTTCCAGGATTCTGCAGAAGGAATTTGAGAAGGAAATGAGAGTTTTATCTCCGACAAAGATGGTTATTAAAGGCTGTCATAAAAAAACGATGAAATTACCTTAAAATCTGGTTAAGAGCATGATATAAAAAGAAAAAATAAATGGGTTCTAGAGCTACAAGAACTGATTGACTAGGGACTAATACTTCACACTTTGGGTTTGACCATTTTCGAAGCTAATATATACTATAAATGTAGACAAAAACACATTATGAGAAACCATTAATCTGCTATACGATTCGATTAATACCCATCACATCACATTTTTGAAAAATTGGTCTCGACTTTAACAGGCCAAAAACAACTTACAAATCTTAAGCACGTATAAGTCTTGCTATTAATTTTTTTTATATAGTATTAAAGTGATTTTATGGAAATTAATAGTGAAATATGACATCAGACCAATGTACACCATTTTGCTCGTTGGCAGTCAAATCTGGTTAACGAGGTGGTGAAGTGATCTCTAATTGACAAGAAGCACACAGTTAGTATTTTGGAATTCCGATCTGTGAAATTATGTAATGTCGAAAGACTGCTATCGCAAGAGATTTCCAAGTCATTTCTCTCCTCTCGATTAGCATGATACCACCAGTATCTATTGTCGAAGAACAATGACAACGATGCCAACAAACCATTCGATTCTCGCGCCCATATAATAAAATAATATAATAATAAAATACAAGGCTCAAACAAAATCCATAAGACGAACTATACAGAGTCATATCTAGTTTTAGAATATCGTCAGTACAGGCAATGACTTTACCGAAGTATTCGATATACCAAAAACGGATTTAGGCAAGGCGACGCACTGTCATGTGACTTCTTTAACATCATTCTTGATTGTGCAGCATTTCCAAGCTAACAATAATCTTCCATAAATTTATGGAACTTCTAGCATTGACATCATTGAGACGGCTCAATAAGATGACACCTATACTAGTAGAAAAGGGGAAGTGGCAAAAATTAGAGTAAAAACATGCTGTCAACTGGAATTTACACACAATATCGACGAATTGGATATATTGTCAACATCGACGGTGAGACTCTGTCTACCTCGGTACCGCAATTAATTTTGACAAATAAATGTCGTAAGAAATCAAACGACGGATTACACTTACAAAGCACTGTTTCTTTGACCTTAAAAGTCACTTCAGCAATATAGACCTTACTCGAAATACTTTAGAGATCCTATATAAGACCCTGAATATCCAGTTTTTATCTACTGGCAGCGTATAAGGTAATCCTTGGCCATTTTTAGCGTACAAATCGTCAGCCCCTTTTGCGTTGACCGGCTGTGGAGATTGAGATGAAACCAAGAACCTTCTTAGCTGTATAGCGACTTTCACCAAGTCAAAAGAACTCCGCATTGCACGTTTAAGATGACTGAGCCATATAGATATAAATGAAGACCAATAATCCGCTTCGCAGAAGACCTCGCCCAAAGTGGTGCACATAAATTGAAACCGACCTCAACCAACATGAAGTGTCCAACTGAAATCAATGTCCTGATGGCCATGATTTGAGTGGTGCAGAACAAATAACGGGTCTAAATTTAGCCTCTGGCATCGACGAAAATGTTGTCTATGTTGATTGTTGACACATGTTCTCAGAAACGAAGCAACGACCACCCAGACAGGTTCTCAAACCTGTTCCATTCAATAAATAGGACTTCCATTTTAATGGTGATTTCTAACAGCAATTTCAAGAAGCTTTCCATGATATGGCGCACTTAATATTCCAGAAAATATTAGTTTCCATTAACTAAAGACATAAGCCAACCAAACAATAGAAACTGAAACAATGTTTTCAGAAAAGCGTAACTACCAAACTTTGTAAAATTACAATGTCGAAAGGCCACTGGACCTGACGAAATTCCACATGTTGTACTTAAACTGCGCGCTCAAACTTGCACCCGTTCTTTACAGATTATTTGCTATGTCATATGAACAACAAGTCTTTCGCAATTTCTGGAAAATAACTCGAAACCAATCATTTCTGGAAATCGGAGAAAATGCATGCTTTAAAATTTGACACCCATTGATTTACTCTCAATTTTTTCAGTATCTAGAAAGGAATGGATTAATAACCGATAACCTATTACATAGCTTTGCATCTTTTCTCATGGATATTTGGGACAGGGTATTGCAATCAAATTAATATCATCATGCAGACTACCTCAAATACGTTGCTGCTGGGTGGAAGACATTCTTAAATGCAGATATTTGCAAGTGGTGGAAAGCGTTTCGTCAGATAGATATTTTGAAATTTTTGAAGTAACCGATAAATGACCCAAGGATCAATTCTCTCAACCACTCTACCACCCTGTATATGAATGATCTTTTGGGAACAACCAATAATCGTACATGTAGTTTTTCAGATAACATTTCTCTTATAGCGATTAACTCGTGATACGCCTATATCGCTTTTGTTGCCCCCCACCCAAATTGAGAACAGATCTGCTATACAAACGAAGACCTACAAGACATTATACAATGAGGGTAGAAAATTCCTTTTCAATTCAACTGAAAGAAAACACAATGCACAACATATCCATGAAGAACCAGCCAACAGTTCGTTCCGCTAATTAAAAGTCTTTAAATCAGAAGAATTCATGCATCATCTAGGTATCACATTTCTCTTAGATGTATTATGGCAAAAACATTTAACCTATATCGTATAAACTAGTTACCTTTTTAGAAGTAGAAGCAATTTTAAACCAGCCAAGCTTCTTTTTCTCCATAAAGCAAAATTACGACCAGGCCTTGAATACTTGTCTCAAGTTTAAGGTTCGGACTACTCTGGACTCTATAAAAATACGATTCTTCCCTTACTTCAAATAAGATCTGTGTCCTTTTTACAAGTACTATAGCAGCAACACCTGTAACATTCCAACGATCTACAAGACATGCGCTTGCTGGTCATAGGGGCACAGTCCATTTAGCAATGAAAATAACAACGCAATGCCAAAATAATTTGTATTGCAGAATAAGCAAACAATGAAAAGAACTTTCAGAAGACATCATTCCACCAATAAACGTAAATCTACAACAATTCAAGAGGAGATCTAATAAACATCTGCAAGCATCATTTCAGGTCGGTATTTAAGAGTTAAAGGTTTGGCACACTAAAAAAAAATACATTAAAAAAAGAAATACTCTTCGATGTTTGTCAAACTCTCAGAAGAAGTGGGGCAGTGCAAAAAATCAAGATTCATTTACTCTTGGAATTTGAAACAGAAACACTGCACTTAGTTGCCTAACGCACTTATGAACTACTAAGCCACTGCGCCTAGTGCGCTTATCAACACTTCATCTACTTGAGAAATAATTTCTCCCCATTTCCCTAAAACCATTCGACTTTATAAGGACATGTAGTCAAAAATGTATTTTACAAGTCCTACCCACAGAACGCTAACCCCTTTTTCAGGCAAATAAAATATAAAGTAAAAGAATGCCCGACGAATCCAGATACCATGCAACTGATTGTATGAAATCACCACTACCACGCCAAAAACATAATATATTAATTAATATTTTACAAAATAACTTGTGTACTTAAAACTTCTATTGTGACTTGTTGGGCTGCTGCAAAAGTACATACCACCATTTAACAACGTTCAACTGCATCTTTGCTAGTGACATACCTAGCTAAAAGAGTGTAACGAGGTGTGATGTTTCAAGTGTTTTTGGGCTCACTTTTGTGTGACATTTAAAACTTTTTATTGCACTCTAAAAGTTGTTGTTTTTTTTCTCCGAAAATCCTTCTTATCCCACCCCTATCCAGCCAACTGTGTGACAGCCTTTTTCAAAAATACATCCAGACCACACTCGTATCCTTATGGTAATCGTTCTATTATCCATATGCACACACATCATAACAAAACTCGAGTCAAAAACATTTACTTCTCCATTTAGCTATGATTTGTGGTTAGTATAATGACAATTATACAACCGTGCGGCAGTATCCTTCCGTCGTCGCGTAGTTCCAGAGAACATGTGTCAAATCGTTCTCCGAAATGTCCCACTGTATATATATGTATAGCTTTAAAATAATTACTTATGACACTCACAGTTATTGTTTAAGTTCTGGGAGTTAAGTGCAAAAAGGATCAAGTATTGCCATTTAACCCCAGGGGGACACTCCTACACTCCTTAAACTTGCAAGTGAAGTACACCAAACTTTTAGTCAACTGTACCTACCCCGTTCCGTTTTTGCAACAGAGTGCAGGATCAACAACGACATTGGGTAGGGGAGGGAGCAATTTTATTGGTCATAGAAAGTGCAGATTTAACAGGGTTTCTGGGGGCGATATGAGAAACTTTATGCCTTACATAGCTCATTCTCCAGATCCCAGGTTGATTTTGCATAGTTTTGCTGCCATCGTGGAAGTTATTTTGTTTGGTCGCGCTGAAAATTCTGTTAAAATTATTCAAAAACAGATAAAATGTCATGCTTGGGGTGAGAGATGGATAGTAGAAGATTGGTGCAAGTAGTTACGTTAGCATTGGACCAATGTTTCTATTAACTGTGTTTGTAAACTTAAGTTTCGCAAAGTAGGAGTTTATCTTTTTTTGTAACTTTCGACGAGTACAACGAATTTTCATGAATTATTTTATGAAAGGTTTATGCCTTGGAGAAAATTGTTTGGAAAATTCAACAGAAGCACAACTGGGCAGGTTGAGATATTTTCCTAAAATTTTAATTGATTCAAGGAATTCATTATGCAAACCAGTTGTAGGTTAATTTGGTTGAACTAACTTTGTGAAGTTTTATTTTGGGAGGCTTTGTTAGAGAAAAAGATACTGATGAGGAGAAGAATTCTTACTTAGTGTTCGTAACGACGTTATCGAAATAATTGATACATTAAACTAATAATATATATATATATATATATATATATATATAAAGGGTTTTTTTAGAGGTATACATAATAATCGTGAAGCCTAATCTTCGACAAATTTATCGAGCAACTGGAGCCGTAGATCTTCAATAAAACGGCGAATGTTGACTTCCAAATCGCCCAACGTCTCTGGGCCCAAGTCCTAAATGAAATATAGACCGGTGATTCCACCAGTTCATAGAGTACACTAAAAAGCGTCTCGACAAAGTCGTGTTTTCTCCACTCAAGCTTCGGCAATTTTGCTTTTTTCCAAAAGGTTCATTGAAAAGGAGGATTAAGCTGAATCATGTTCAACTCTTGCTCAAGCTGGATTTTATATGCATTTATGGTTCGTTCTGACTGACAGCGAAGATTGTTCGTCATAACCGAAGTGCAGTCTGCAGAGGTGGTTTTTCCATATCCTCAGCATAGACTGTGTCTAAACTACGATCTATCCTTGTACATCTCGAGAGGATTCTGTTCGCCCATTGTAGCCGTCCTGGCGTTTACATTTAACACTTTAGAAAAACTTGCGAACATCATTACTGGAGTGGCACCTCCCTATATCCTTGATAGAGCGCTTTTCTTGCTATTTATTCTTGTTTCTGAAAAGCCGGTGTATTTTCTTCTTCTTTGCCTATAGAAGCTTCCATCTGTACCAGGAGCTTCGCGTTGTAGGCCTCGTTCTTGGCTGCTAGCATCTGTCGGCACTCTTCATCAAACCAATGGCTTCAGTTGCGGCTGATACAAGCACTTGTTGACACCGTTGCCATTGTTCTTCGATATTAGTTGCTGGTGGTATGGTGTTAATGGAAAGCTTAGGGGATGTGAACAATTGGCAACAATCGGCGGTTGGAAACATGCCTTTGTTGAAATAACTATATACAAATTTCCAGCTCAGCTGATTTATTGGAAACTATAAATTATATTTCAATTTATGTAATAAATTAACAATTTTTTAAAAAGCGACAGCTAATTTTCTTTCTTAATTATTTTTAGTTTTCTTCTCCAAAAAATCAAGTTAATTTGCTAGCTACTTCTAAGCCATACCATACAATACAAATTATATCAACACCTGACACTGACATGGGCTGTCGAACACCCGCTGGGATTAGGAATTAAATTGTAGATGAATGTTTTTTGGAATGGCAAGTTATTGGGCTATGATAGATTTATGATATGCAGATCCATTGGAATTCGTCCACATCTCTACAATGATGATAGCGATTTTCAACCCCAAATTAAGACATATTTGATCAAACCAAATATATGCAATCAATTCGGTAGATAACTATGACAACATTCATTCTCCTCCAAGCGATATTCACATTCGCAAGAAATATTTCCAAATAAAATAATTACGTCTGCCTTGAGTAAATTCTTACTACGACATTCAATTATCCATTGTTGTTTGCATTTTCTTTGGAACCACACATACCATTAAATTATTGTCGGTAAGTATACTCATATATACCGGCAAATGAAATTCCATTCATCCCGAATGTCAGTTGTAATAATATTAATTGCGTTCATATATGAAAACATTTAATTGCACAAGCATAAATATTGATTCAAGTTAAAGTACCTATTCAAGGAGAAGTTCACATCTAAATGACTTTTACATTCACATGTTAAATGTGTGTTAGCACTGCGTCGTCTTTTGCCACACATCTCAATTAAGCATCATCTTTGTCATCGACTTGGCACATGTTTATTTCTACCACCCTCCCACTCGTCATACCACAATGAATTTAATATTCATATTCCACTGTAAGTGTGTGTGTGAAAGAGCGACAATATTAAATCCTTGAGATATTTACTCACTCAATTATAAACGCCAAGTGCCGACTGCAAACAGACATCCTCTTAGGTAATATGTCGTCAGAATTACGTCAGTTATCGTTATTCATTTTCATTTTCCACTCGTACTTAGATAAATCCACATCCTTTTAGCTTTTACATTGCAAATGAAGCCACCTGATGATGTTGTGCAAACACCCAACCACACCACAGAGCGTACTTTTGTCAAATCGACGTATGTTTTATGTATCCTTTTGCGAAAACTCAGTGCGATTGATGTGTGCCGCAGCTCTTGGTTGACAGGTAATCTTGTCGGCCTTGAATATCTGTTCTAGACAAGTGTAGAGTCACGTGGCTAATCTGTCAAGGGACCCACCCGCATAACAACGTCATCGTTCGTTAACTGCACGAGGTTTCCAATACACCGCTGTCATATTGCCTATACCAATCTTTTGTGAAGAGAATCTTCATTATAACCTTCAAGCTATTAATTCCAAGATAATATTGTAGTCGTCATCCGGCCCCATTCCAGCCACTGACACGTGTATGTTTCTCAATGCCCCTTTAATTGAACAATTTGTTGATGGTAAATGGCAAAACTGTGTAGCTGGCATGCTCCTTCGTACAGGGTGTCACAACTGAGCCACGCCAACATCCGACTACCAACAACGTGATGTTGAAGTAACCAAAGCCAAACCGCAGACAAGTCATGGAACTTCTCATCAGAAAAGTTGGAACCGCTACTGGCTTTGACGTCTTTCATCGAGGACTGGTTGGGGTTTTATTTTTACCACTTCTTTGAAGGTATCACCGAGAAATGCTAATTAAACACAAGCTCAGGTGTATCCTTTATCAACAAAACAAAAATTCCTCACACATTCATACACCCTCGAAGGTATCTAATGAATTCCAAACGAAATCCTTACGTGTTCTCTGCCAGGACCTATGTATGTACGGGTTAATAAACTCCAACGTGCACATAACCACCCCACTTATTTGACGAAAAGGAGTTTCTATTTAGTATGCTGCATTAAAATGTTTTAATAAGGAAATAGCGTATGCGTGTGGAAACAGAATGGATTACACGGAGATATCTTTTTAGAATGGAAATTGATAATAAGCCTGGTTGCCGTTGTGATCCTCAACTAATTAAGCCTGAGAACAGTTGGTTTGTTGCTTGGCAAGGTATTCATATCTGGATGGAAAAATGGTATCAATTCGCTTTTAATTTGTGTGCAGATACATTAAAGCGGCGAGGACGAAAAGTTTTTAATTTGGTTTAGCACGACTTTTATGTTACATCTTGGGGTTTTCTTTTTTGTTTGAAAAAGTTTTGTTTTTGTTTGGAGGATAAATTTGAAGACGTTGGGAATGGACTTGTTATGGTATAAGTGGTATCATTATTTAAGTACACAATAGGAATGAGTATTGAATTTATAGAACTTCAAGCCGGGGAAATGAGACAATTAGTTAGATCTGAGTTCTTAAGCATGGATTGGGAATTTTCAGCCACTTATGGGACGTGAATAATGTCGCGCGACATAATCGATGTTAGCATACAGCTTTAATGTCCACCTACAATTTTTTGGAGCATCTTTATTTGAGGGTGCAATTTTATGTCGAACCCAAACAGCAGAATTAAAATAAATATTTGCTGAACCGAAGTATCTGGCATCAACGGGCTATATTGAGCCTTAGTAGGGCGAAAATGTCAGTTGTATGGTACATACCTGTTACTTGGGGATTGGAAAAGTTAGCCTTAATGTAATACTAGACACTTTTCACTAGCTCGTTGGTGGAGAATATTTTTGAAGACAAGTTGAAGCTGGTGAAAGCTCATGTAATTTGAAGGTCTTCATAGCGCGCTGTGATCGACAGTAAATTATCATTCCTATAGTATATAGGCATAGTACGAAATTGTCATTTGAGACCCTAGGCTTTTCCCTTTACTTTTCAAACTCTTATGGAACAATTAAACAGCTCTTCAGGTTTTCAACACGTTTGCCCCATTCTTTTTATCGTTTAGTCGACGTGAAGAATGTCAGAGTTATGTTCTTAAGGTTTGTTGGTCCTGATATTTTTTTTTATCAAAATCAGCACTTTATGTTTATTGTCCTGTACGATAAGTCGGCTTGCAGCTGAACGTTCTGCAACAAAACATTTCTTATACCCTCAACAGAGGGCCTACCGATTATACAGTCATACAGGGTCTCAAACCTAGCTTTTCTCTTCATTTTTGTGTGCGGTCTTATTATTTTTGCAATTACCTCCTGTTTTACGCCGAATCCGAACAGCAACTTTGAGAAGCTTGTCATGACAGTGTTACTGTATGTTTTTTAGACTTTCTTAAGTGTTGGAGCAGTGAAAAAAACGTTTGTGTTGTCATATTCGGGATTTGGACCAGGAACCCAGTGCTTAGTAGTCCATTCCACAATCACTAGACCACATAATAATAAATAATTTCTACGACATGATTAGTCCGGTCAAGGCGAGAAAGAGTGCAGTGTTATAATTGGTGTCGCTAAGGATGGGCATCGAAACGAGACCTTCTACGTCGTGTTCAACACAAAAGCCACTGAGCTACCTGGCCATAATTCTACGGGTTAGAAAATTACTTCTTGCAGAAAGTGTTTATACTCATGGAGAATATAGGATTCTTCTGTGATTGAGTAACCCAAAGCAAAACCCCCTAATTTGTAGGGCCAGTTGCAATATATTATACATATATCGCTTTTTATGTGTCGCAAGTGGTAGTTTATTTCCAATCTACCCTGCAGATCTACAGAGCGTTTCTCTATCCTCTACCTGAGGATGCATCCAGTGGCAGAATAGCAGCTCCATACGGACAAAAGTTTACACTACCTTCTAAAGGGTGTTTTTTTTTAGAGGTATAGAACTTCGAATTGAAATAAAACAGAAGAAAATCGTTTTAATGTTCATCGATTTAGCTTTATTGGAAGGACAATTTTATGGCATTATTGTTTAAATATGGTTTCGAATAAAGCCAAGTCTAGAGGTCCAATTTTCAACCACTTTTTCGAGCATTTGGGGCCGTATGTCGGCAATAACGTCACGAATGTTGGCTTCCAAGTCCTCTTACGTTTCTGTTTTTTGGGGTAAACGAGCGACATATCTCTAAAGAAAATAATCCAATGGTGTCAAATTACACGATCTTGGTGGCCAATTGACAGGTCCATTCCGCGAAATTATGCGCTCATCGACTGATTCCTTCAAATTCAAATGTAGCGCCGTCTTTTTGGAACCACATCTCATCCACATTCATGTCATCCAATTTGGGAACAAAATAGTCGGTTATCATGGTCTATACCGGTCTCTATTAACGGTAACTTACTCTCCAGCATCATTTCGGAAGAAGGATAACCAGCCCATAGAGCACACCAAACAGTCAGTTTTTGTGGATGTAATGGCGTCTCAAGGGTCTCATGTCAAATCGTTATAGCTACTCAACCAAAATTGAGCCTCATCATTGAACAAAATTTTGCGATGTAAATCAGCATCGAGATCAATCTCATTTTCGGCCCATACACCAAAATCAAGACGCATTGCATGGTCTCGCGGCTTTAATACTTGCACAAGCTGGATCTTGTAAGGTCGTAAGCCAAGATCTTGGAGCAAAATCTTCCATTAAGTTGATGGACGAAGCTCCAATTGCTGTGCACGGTGGCGAATCGATTCATTCGGGTCCTCATCAACACTTTGCTCTACATTGGCAATTGTTTCTTCAGAGCGCACTGTTCGACATCTCTACGGATGCGTATTAGGTATCACATAGAGTCGTAGTACGAAAAGGATCCATGGTTAACCGAATTAATTGCTCTGATGTACGATTATGTCGACTATAAAATGGACGGAACTTGCGGTAAACTTCGCGAACTAATCCATTATTTTCGAAAAAAAATTTCCACGATTTGCAAGAGTTGTTCATTTTTCAAACTCTTCAAGATTAAATGGCAAACCAAACTGAACATAAACGACATTAGAGTTGCCCGATTGACCACAAAATGTCAGTTTTATCTCTATTCGAAAAACCAACCTCTAAAAAAACACCATTTATAAAATGAAGACTTTTTTTACTGCTTTAGAGATTATAAGGAAAAGCCCAACAATAAAGAGTTCGAAAGGATATAAATATACTGTTTTACAGAAGCATATCCAATATAAAAAGCCTACTTAACTGGATCATATCAACTTACATGAAGTTCCTTATTCAAACAAGTCTTTCCAATGAATCACACATTGCCAAAAAGGTAACCTTCATTTGATCCTTTGCATTGTTGCATTCTATTGTGCAATTTCAAAGAAATGTCAAACTGATTGTGTCGAATAACGCTTGAAATTTAGTCCAAATTCCTTCCAAAAATACCACTTTAGTCATTGCAAATTTTTGGGCATTTCTTCACAGAGTAAGACTGTGCAAAAAGCTTTTTTTGCAATGCTGTTCAAAAATGTCTTTGAGCGATGAGTAGTGCAAATATTCAATTCGTCTTTTGCTCAGCTCAAGCCTTATCTCTGTCAGCATATTTTTCGTTTCCTTTAGATGCATCAACCCCTATTTTAATCATTCATTTCATTCTGACTGACGTTTCAGGCGCCGCACAGAGTACCAGAAGGTGAAGTACAGTGAACCTCATCCCCCCACCAACCCATGCAAACAAATCACAAATAATTTATCATGCATTTTGTCATATTCCTTTATCCGTCAAATGCTCCACGACGAAAGACGAACAAAAAATTGAAAAAAAAAAACATGACGAGAAAGGAAGCAAAGGACCTAGAAAATAATATTCCCGTAGGTACTCGGTGGTGGGTGGTAGTGGTGGCGGTGATGGTGAGTGCTCATAAAAAGGCAACTAATATCTCAAAGGAATAATGGAAGTAGGTGGAGAGGGCAAAGGCAGGAGGTATGGCGACAAAAGAAAAAAAATCGTACATTTCCTCACCATTAATCAAACGACTCCTTTTTTGTTGGTTCATCTTCATGGGATGAGCGCATAATACACAAATACGAATACACAACAAAAGTTGCAGCGGCGGTGTGACGGGGGGCATTATACCGATACGTCATGGCACATATGCAGCAGGAAGTTTTTTGTCCAAAATAGTCGTAAAAAATCATCATCATAATAAAAATAACACTAAGGGCATCCAAAACGAGGAAGCAGTGGTGAAAATCAGCAGGATATGCGAAGGATCATCATCGTTGTAGTTTTATTTATTTTCTTGACAATTCATTTTTTATGTGTGTCTGTTCGTCATGGATTAGGTAGGTACTGAGGTAGGATTAAGGCGATATTGTGGAATATATCGGCATAAACTATTTTTATGTATACAAAATGCGATTCAGGAAGGCTGGAATTATGAAAGTGTACGCCGCCTACAAGACGTTTGGTGTCCTGTATTCTCTGTGATATAATTTGAAAATCACTTTTACACCTCAGGATTAATCAAGTGGTTGACTGTACAGTACATATTCAATGATTGAGAAAGTAGAAATAATTTTTCGTCAATCATATAAAACATTCACCTGATAACATCGCTGCCAAGGTTAAAGATGTTGTGTACACCTATATCGATCAGATCACGTACCGTGAGCTTAGTGGCGCGAAGTTTAGAACTATGAACTGCCGCACAGAAGGTCTGCGTCCGATTCCCAGCCTTTGCGACCCCTATAATATTTTTTAGCGACCCTCACAAATCATGCAAATAGTACCTTTAAATAATCAAGAAAAGTGTTTATATGAACTCAGCTGTTCAATTTCGGAATATAACAGGTGGTCTTGCCATCATACAAGAAGTTCACACGCAAACATATATAGTTGTAAGGACAATTTAGGCCCCAGGTACTAAAATTCTGATGCGCAACAAATTTTGTATTATTGTGCCACGTAAGTTTTCTAGTCCCGGGTCACTTATGGCTCTGATGCCATAATATTTTGGGCTAACAGAAGTACTTCCCATAGTCGAAAATTGAAGTTGATTAGCAAGACGAAGCATATCAACTACATCGGCTGATAGGTCAGTAAGAGTCAAGTAATTGTTACTTCTGCATAAAATCTTATGCATAAAAGATGGCAGCAAAAATATTGCTGCAAGAGCGAGAAGATCTACCTCTTTAATTGCAAGAGTCATACGTATTATGAAAGTAACGGGTGTTTCTTTAGAGGTATACAACTTTAAGTTGGCAGCACTATTTCAAGTGATTTATTTAGTTTGGTTTGGCATTTCAACATCAATAGACTGACGTCTGAACAACGCTTTCAAATTGTGAAAATTTATTTTGAAAATCATGGTTGTGTTCGAAATACGTATTGCGCACTACGTCCATTTTACGGTCAACATAATCGTCCATCTAACCAATCAATTCGAATAAGTATGGAACGTTTTCGCACCACGTTTACCCTATATGATAATACGCATCCACAGAGACGTCGCGTCGTACATTGGATACTAAGATGTCATTGCTGCTGTAGAGCGTAGCGTAGAGGAAGACCCGGTGTGCTTTATGGTTGGTGGAATAATTGGTCCGTACTTCTTCAAAAACGATGCTGGCCAGAACGTTACAGTCAATGGTGACGGCTATAGAGCCATGATTACTGACTTTTTCCTTCATCAATTGAAACCACAGCTTCTGAACATCATAGAAGCCGTGTTTTCAACAAAATGGCGCAAAATGTCACACAGCTCGTGCCACAATAGATTTGTTGAAGGAAATGTTCGGTGAGCGCGTAATTTCGCGTTTTGGTCCTGTTAATTGGCTTCCAAGATTGTGAGATTTAACCACGCTTTTTTATTTGTATTTTTTGTATATCGTCTACGCCAATAAGTCCGAAACGATTAACCACTTGGAGGACAATATTCGCCGCGTTATTACCGATAAATGGCCACAAATGTTGAAAAAAGTGATCGAAAATTGGACCTCCAGATTAGAGAACGTCCGACCCAGCCATGGCGGTCATAGGCCAGAAATCGTATTTAAATTATAATGCCAGAAGATTATTTTTCAAAAAAAAATAAATTTCATGTCAATTTAAAAAAAATCATCTTTGTATTATTCCATTACAATGTTCTATACCTAAAAAAAAATACCCTCTACTTGTATGATCATAGATACTTTTTTTTTAATAAAAGTTAAATACTTATGGTTGTGGTAGCTTAGAGGTTAGTGCGTTTGCCTACTAAGTATAGAATCCCTTGTTCATATCCACAAAGTAACACCTACCTACGTTTTTCTGACTGAACCACCTGTTGCGGAAGTTTGAATGACTCACCACTTGCGGTAATCTAACAAACATTTCAGTAATATAAAAGCTTCTATAGCAACTTGATCTTAGGAATCGGAATTATACTGGGGGTTTCATTGTAGGTGACAGAATAATAACTTCACACATACAAATGAATTGAAATGCTAGGTTTGAATACCTGCATGGGCCGTTATATAATGTTATCAAATTTTTGTAACGAGCAGTTTTTTAACTGATTTTATATGTCTGATATCAGAAAAATAATTCAGACATTTGATTTAACTTACAATTTTCAAAACCCTTCTATTGCCTTCTTCCAGAAATGCCGTATTTTTAATCAAACCCATTGAAAATTGGACAAAGAATTTTTGGTTCAGGTTTAAAGAAATTCGAAAAATATTACAAAATTCGAAAATTTATTAAGACAATATTGTGATATTCATTCCTCTAGGCAAGGCTGTACGACTCCCACTCCTTGGATTCGCTTACCTTAAAAAAACATTTTTTATAAGAATTCATAAAAAATCGATGACACGTTTGACCACATCTTTAGACAATGTAGTCCAAAAGTAACAAGAGTATAAGTAATCAACTCTATTTTTTTGATATTCATTCAGAAATTTATTAAATTGATAAGCCAACCAATTGTCATACTTTTAGGTTAGCTTTGCTTATCATATCAGGAGTTCATTCCTACATTGCACTTATATGGATATTTGATATACTTTTGTTCCTAATAATGGTTTTGTCACAAACGCTGGCTGGCCCAAACAGTCCCTTCTTTGTCATGCAATAGTGTTTCATGGATCTCGTATAGATTCTTCAGCAATTTTACTGGTTAACTGTGACTGTGAATTAAGGCTTGTCGCTTTGCTTCCAAAAGTTCGGTTCATTATCAACCATTTGATTGACTGTTTGGCTGTTTGACAAGGTAAGTCCACTGACGGCAAAATGCTGAGCAAAAGGCTCAACATTAATTAAACCCAAGTTTTTTAGTTTGCCTAGTGTTTTTTTTTCGATTTACAAGAAACTACTATAATGTTTTTAAAATATTTATAAAGATTTGTGTATAAAATTTTTATAAACAATACATTTTTAAATTTATTTATTTTTTTAAAGTGCATACACCATACACCATAAGCATATCTACCTCATGCCTGTCTCTTTCAACTGCTTTGTGTCAAATCTTATGTCATTCACTTAAATATAAAAACGATCATAGATTATATTTTCGTTTGAATTATGATGATGACCAACGCTAATCAATTAAACTTATCACTTTTTCCAGATTTCCTAAAATGTAAGTTGATATTGCTTTTGACAAAAAAAAAAATGAAAATCCATTTTGCAAAGTAGAGTAGTTTAGTTTTTTTTTATTTATATGGATTTTCAATGGCCACATGGACCAGTGCATTAATTCAACTAACCAGTGATTAGCTGCATGATACTCATGTTATTATTAAGTGGCGTTAGAGTACAGGTTGATCCTGAGCCTAGAAATCGATAGGTAGTTGAATAAATAACTTGGTGCAAAAAAAATGTTGTTCCCATATCCCACAAATAATTTTCAATTATAAATAAAAAATGTATAATATTAAAAAATTGGAAGATATGAAAATTAAATTCGAAGATAAAATTTTATCCAGAAAATATAATAAATCAAAAAGAAAACATATGACAAGGCTACAATCCGCTGTTAAAAAATCTATCCCAACAAATTCTTAAAATAAATGTAGTCAAAAAGTAGGCGTGCCTTAAAACTGAATGGGAATGAAATATAGAATATGACATTATTCCCTTTCCCATGCCACCCTTAAAAAAATATCCCCGAAATGTGGGGTTTATGGCGATGAAATATAGAAAATAACGTTGTCACAACATATTGTTTAGACATTTTATCAAAATCTGTTATGGTTCAACAAAAAACAAAGTTTTTCTCCTCCAAAAACTGGGCGTGGGTTAAAATGAGAGAAGTGTAGTGTGCCGATATACTATGGTTTATCTAGTTCGTTTCCTATTATGTTATTATATATTGGCAACCAGATAACTTGGACTTTATTCTGAGTGCAAAGAGCGTTTAGCTATGCACTGGTAGGTTAAACAATATAAAGTTTAGCTTAATGCGCACCTCGTGCTTTAGTGATCTCACTTCAGCTAGTTCACCGAGGGCGTTTCTACCTTTGAGTTGATGATCCACGGCTTATGTGCTTTTTCTTTTTTCTATCGTTCCTACTTGTTCCGCCGCGGCTTGCGCGTATGAGAATAATTGTCGTCGTTTAGAAACCTACGATTAGGCTTTTGCGGTTATTTCAATGAGATAGAGGTAGTCAGCTCGGATTGACGTAAGGCTGAACCCCGAGGCATAACTCTTGTTCCATTCTCTGTACCGTGATTAACCATGTTAAATGTTTTGCCCTTTATATAGCGGTATACCATTATTTTCTATTTTCTCTTATAATCCTAATTTTGTGGCTAGATTTTGGAATAGAATTACAAAAACATGCATTGTGTTTAAGTTCCCAAAATAAAAAAAAAATAAAACAGAATTGAGGTAAAACCCCACTTGTAAAATCTATGACAGTTGCCATATGGTGATACGTTAAGGAACACCTGTTATTTAACAATAAGTCCATCTTTATATATTAGATACGAATTGTTAACGAAAAAACGAGTTGTTAACAAAAATTATAGGGACTATGAAATAATGCCCCAAAATTATGAAGAAAACAAATGTAGATATGTTTCAAAAGATGGTAATAATGCCCCTTCTTTCGAAATTGGCTAATGAAAAAAAAGCGCTCATGTGATGTGTTATGACAATCAAGAAGCTTTCACTTGTCAGGTTAACAAAAAGGGAATTTACCATAAATTTGCACGAGCATAAATTTTAAAACTTTCCTGGTAATGAACCTGCATAATGAGTATCTAACTATATACACAATTATTTTATAAAGAATATTGAGGTTATAATTTAACTAATAAATCACAAGAGTGTTTTTTAACGTTTTTTTTTTTTTAAATTTTACCCGAACGGAATAAAAATATTTGATAAACACACGTGTAGGTACATACATTAAATTTCCAATTAAAACCAACACCCAATTCGCGAAAAACTCCATAATTTACTCTCAAAATTGTACACCCCACTTAATTTTGTATGATAAATACCCCATTAAACCTCAGAGTGTATTTACCTTATTTTAGTGTACACTATAATGGGAAACAATAACTAACCTTGTGTAATTTTATAAAACCCCATAATGTTTAATAGGAAGAGCGTTCATTTATAAAACAATGCATTCACGGTGGCTAGGTGAATAGATAGCAATTATCATGCTGGCTTCCCTTTAATGCAAGGTTCAACTTCCGCTGGTATAATAGTGTAGGTAAATACTCGGTTTAATATGAAGAACACACATACATTGTTCCACATCCTACAAAACAAATAAATACTAGGTAGGATTTTCAATTAACCCAACTTTGGTGTGCGTAAATGCTATTAATTTACTTTCCGATGAATTTAATTTAATTTCAAAATTCCTAAATGAATATTCGCGTTCATCTCGTGCAATAAATTAAAATAAAAAAATTGTAATAATTACCGTTGAAACACCTCATTTGAATGCGTGAATTATAAAAATTTATTCACTTTGCCAATGATTCGCAAACTTTATTTTGCGGATGCGCTATGGTTTTGACAAGCTATTTTTTTATTTTACTGGGAAATCAACAATTGAATTTAATTTTAAATTGTATTGTTAATATGTGATGGTTCATTTCATTATGAAAGTTAAAAATTATATAGAAAAATTATGAACTGTTTAGATTTATGAGATGTTAAACATCAATTCGGTTTATGTGTTTTAATGTTTAGTTTATAGGGAGGAAGGTTCTACTCTAAGGGAGGTAAAGGGCAGATGATGTAGGGCAAGCTCAATGTGCCCATTAGAGCTTTACATTACCGAAATCATTGAAGAGTGTTGACCAAGTGTTGGCCTCAGAGTAGGGACTACCCCGGCAAGTGATCATAATAAGGTATGATCACAGTCTTTATTGAGGACTGAGGTTCATCTAACAATTCTAATAACACTTAGACTGCCAAACGTTCTCATGGTTTTTGGTAACAACAACCACCTCGGTATTTACCTACCTTCTAAACAGACTAAGAGACCCCGTTCGATGAATATATATATCTTCTGGTAAAGCTTCGCAGCCTACTAAGATCACTACCATGTGGACTCCTTAGCACATTTTAGTTGCTTACTTACTATAGCTTTCGATATAGAATGAATCCTTTTATTAAAAAAATTGGATTTTGGATTGGTTCGCGATGGGCTTTTACGGCTTTTGGTGATATAATATCATTTATCGTCGATAACAACAATGCGATTTCTCGACTAATTGCATTACCGCGGGTTATGGAATCCACCACCTAAAAAATAGTCGATTAGGGTACCAACCCTCAGTAGGACAAAAGACTGACGAATCAAAAATGAACGGCTTCCATTGCTCATAAATAACGGGTGATTCAAGTAGAGATACTTTTTTCAATAGCCTTTGTTGACAGATCACGTGTGAGTCGTGTCATGCTGTCATGTTATTTTTGTTTAGTATTGTTTGGCATTTCATAATGGAAAGACTTATGCGTGAACAACGTTTACAACGTTTACGTACACGAAGACCGTAAATTATGCCGGTGCGAACGTAACCGTCAATGGCGACCGTTATCGTGCCATGATAACCGACTATTTGATGCCTGAAATTAAAGCTCGTGATCTCGGCGACATTTGGTTTCAGCAAGACGGCGCCACTTCCCACACATCGCATCAATCAATGGACTTATTGAGAGAACATTTCGGTGAGCACATAATTTCACGTTTTGGGCCGGTCGATTGGCCACCAAGATCGTGTGATATCACACCGTTAGACTTTTTCCTGTGGGAATATGTAAAGTCAAAAGCATATGCCGACAAACCCGCTTCGATTCAGGCCTTGGAGGAAAACATCACGCGTGTCATTCGCCAGTTACCAGTCGAAATGCTCGAACGAGTGATCGAAAATTAGACTCAACGGATGGACCATCTGCGACGTAGCAACGGCCAACATTTGATAGACATAATCTTCAAAAAATAAATGCCAAAGAATGTTCTTTCAAATGATAATAAACATTCTCCATTAAATTTGAATTTTCTGTGTTTTTTCTTTAAAAAAGTAGGGAACCTCGAAATGGATCACCCTTTATAAGCACAATTTTAGCCATCTATCAGTATATTGCTTTATCAGTATATTGCTTTAAACTTAACTTTAAACCAACCAACTAGAGCATTAAACTTTTATTTTAAAAGATCTATTTGGTACATCAATAAGTTACAGAATAAACTTGTGTTCAAGCGTGTAATTCACATGAAAATGAGATAGTCCTGATAGACGAATTCGGAATTCAATTCTCAAACGAATCTCTAGAGTGGCAATCATATCTGGTTTGTTAAGGCCATTCTCTATTGTCATCTTGCACAGACGGATCAGCTGCTTATTCTGAAAAAGTGGTTAAATGGTGTTACCATTCTACATCTGAATAATCTGTAACGACTAGAAGATGAAGGCAGAATGTCCAGAATGTCCAGAATGTCTAATAACTGTATTTGAAGAAAGGGTATTCAACGAATATTTATGCAAGTCTTTTTGCTCAAAAAACTAAGACCAAAGCTGGATTTAAGAAGATCCAATGGCCGGACTAGGCCTTCGCTCAAACGACTTCTGTAGGAGCTGCATGGACGAAGAGGAAGAAGAAACAATAATTCATCTACTTTAATTGAGGTCGGTTTCAACTTGTGCGCGCCACTTAAGGCGTGGTCTTCCTATACTGCGTACGACCACGATATGTAGCTGGGAATTTTGCCACTTCCTTATCTATACTAGCAAACGTTTCTATTACATCGCGGGTGAAGTCCGACAAATGATGTCAATATTGCCTGCGCATGCTAGTGGTTGTACAGATTTATTCGAAAATTGTACCCCTTAGGTTGGTTTAGATGTTTTATAAATTCCTCTCAAGAATTAAGTTAAAAAAGTCACATGACAAAGAGAAACCTTTCTGAATCCTTTTTTTTAACATCGACTGTTTCGGTAGGATCGTTGTAGACAAGAATTCCCCATCGTTATCCTGCACAAACGTAAAAGTTTTTGCGGTATACGAAACCAAGATATGGATCTGTATAGTTCGTTTCTATAAAGTCTTTCCATTGTCGCTTTGAAATCGATGAATATGTGGTGGGTATCGAATTGGACTTCTTAATTTTTATCCAGGATCTGCAGAAATATGAAGATTTTATCAGTTGTGGACTTTTTTGGTCGAAGACCGCACTTATAGGGCTTATCAGGTTGGTGATACACGGTTTCAGCGGTTCACATATTACTGTAGATATCTTGTAGGTCGTTAAAATTCAACAAGTCTAGGAATGATTTCTCTAAGCGAACATCTGCCATTTTAATACCTCTAATAGATAGATAGATGTTGCAGATTTGAAATAAGGGAAGAATCGTAAGGCTAATTGCACGTTAGTTCAGTGTATTCATCGAAGACAAATTAAAAACTAATTGTATATAAATTTCTTCTAAAAATGTTCGCATCATCAAATCTTCGCAGTACTCAACAATTCCAGACTCCCAATCTTATCAAAAAAAAAATTATTTCTAAACGGTGAATCCATTCATATAATGGAAATATTCCTATTGATTATTGGAGAATAAGGAATATAGAAATTACACTGTTTGGTCATTTTCAGAGATGCAATTGAGTTAAGTAATTCTTAGTTTCAGTAGAGCGGTAGCAGGACGGTTGATAGTTCAATTAAATCGTTAAGAAATTTACTTAAATTAATTTTGGTTTTTGTTTTCAGATCCAATAGGACTGTATATCCACTTTGGAATAAAAAAAACATCACTTTTACTCATTTAAAATCCGAAAATCTTACAAATTATGTGAGACATGGAATTATAACTCCATGAAAAAGTTAATGTAGAAACACCCAATTTTCTATACGAAAACGATGTGCAAAATGTGTGATTGGTGACGATGAATGAAGACAGTTTTTATTAACTTCAATCAGAAATATAGCATTTGATTGGAGGACATTCCAATCCAAAGCATATAATTTGGCATAATGGTATGACATAAGTTTAAGCATCTAAGCCATGGAAAGCTATACAACTTATCTATTATCACTTAGCAAAATCTAAGTTTTTATTGAATTTCTGTTGCACCGAACATAAATTTGAAAATAACATATCTGGGTGATTAAAAGTGTACATTTCACCACTTTTCAGATTTACATTGCACAAAATCGAAGATATGGAAATTGTAAATATTCAGTTCAAGAGTGATAAGTTAGTTATTTTTATTTTTATTGGACTAAATGTTTATACTTATCACTAAGCATTAGAAATCTTGATAATTTAAGTAATTTTCGATTGAGAATAAAACATAACACGTATTTATTGTAAGGTGATCTAATTATATCCAGTGCCATCTAGTGGTTTATTTTTAAATCATAGGTTATTTTGACACTGACAGCAGTTTTGTGCTGGAAAATGGAATGAGTCGTTTTACGCTTGAAAAATGTTGGGATATATTGAAAAGTTATTTCCAAAGTGAGCGCTGTGTAGCCCAAAAATTGCGTTATTTGAAAATGAGTTTTGGTCGAAATGATGGAGCACCCTCCGCGCCTGCTATACGCAAGTTTGTGCAAAAAGTTCGTGAGACTGGTATGTTATTGTATAACACTAATGGTCCCTGTCGTCAGAAGAGAATATGTCTGCTGTAGCCGAGAGTGTGAGACTTAATTCACGAACATCAACTCGCCATCGCTCTCATAAGCTCAACATTTCACGTACTAGACAGAGGAGAACTCTGCACTCTGCATTTCGGATTCCGCTTCGTTATCGCTTCGCAGTTTGGGCCTTAGAACAGCTTGAATTGGACAATGATTTTGGGCACAAAATCTTCTTCTCTGACGAGACGCATTTTCATCTCAGCGGGCGGCTACGTTAACAAACAAAATTGCTTCATCTAGGGCTCCGAATCCGAAAACCCTCACGTTATTGTCAGAAGCCGATGCATCCACAGAGAGTGACAGTGGGCCGATGTTATGTATTTGTATTTTGCTTGTATTTTGCCCACCAGTTAGTTTCTATCTTATATCCTTATTTAAAGATAAAAATGGAGCATTATTTTTGACATAAATTTTGAATCTGGAAACATATTGGGAAACTTAATTATATCGTGTACACGAACTGTGTTTGCTCTTTTGCTAAGACAGAATACATTTTTGTTAACCGAGCAACATTCATATTGAATAGCAACTGATTGTTGGTATAGAATATATTAAGTATTGTGGGCTTCAGTTACAGATGAACAACCAAACATATCTCTTAAGAGTGCGTAAATAAAATAAAAAATATAAATTCTTAAAAAAAACCCTACAAAAACCCAAAACTACTAAAGGCTATTGGGGTGGAAAAGTACTGGTCCCAATTCCATTAAAACAAGTTTAAAGATACATCGGATAATCTCTCCTTGATGGTGGCAAAAGCCTCACTAACAAAACAGAAAACCATCCATAAGCTTCCATCCACTTTTTATATCGTTTCCCTTTCAAATTCCATTTAAAGAAGAACTCGTACCCCATCAACTGATAACAAATAATGTTCACAATAGACAATTTTTTTTGTTTACTCTGCAGACAAAATAAAAATACAACACGAATTCCATTGAAACTTCCCCACTAGCTATAAGCGTTATCCCAGCAAAAAAAAAAAAAAAACTCAAACAAATATTTGTACTGAAATAAAAATACAAACAAACCAGAATCGAATAAAATAAGACCAATAGAACTTCACGCTCAAATAAATTCCTACCGCACTGATTCTTTATAGTATCCATTGCAATCCACCCCCGGCTGCTGAACAAAAACGCGATATTTTCATTATTGTGATTATTATTTGTATCTATGCTCTGGCTAGTGGTCATTTCGATTTAACAGAGTACTTTCCTTTTGTTGTATTCCACAACTCCACCCGACCGACCTCCCCAGCTGATCCGCAAGCACTCCATCTGCATGGTACACTTATAGAATAGCCATCCCTACCACTGTTTAGATAGTACCTACTCGTACTCATGCGATGTGCAAATTCTGCATAAAACAATCTCACGCCACCACCCATCGCAGCGGTTCGTCCTGTTTCTGGTTCTCATTTCACCAACATGCAGATTAATAATAAATGGGAGTTTATAGTCCTTTTTTACTTTTAATTTTTATTTTGCACTCATTCGTTTGTTTGTTTGTTTGTTGGCGTGCTGTATTGTGCGATGCACGTGGGGATGTGAATTTACATGTGAAAAAGGACAGATATTCTAAGCGGTGCGCAAGGCGGTAACAAAAATTAAAGTGCATGCATTCGAGCGGAGTACCACATAAATATCGATATCAGTTCTATACAAATGTAGGTGCTATGACAGTGTGGTCTGGGTCTTTCTTTTGTCCTTGTGGATTTCTGGTTTAGTCCATGTCACCATGCACTGCACTGCGGCTATGATCGTATCGCTATTACCATCCAATTGTGTGTGCCCACCAAGACAATGGGTACACTGACGAGAGGAATGCTTTTTATCCTGTATGCATTCGGGAGTTACTCATATATGAATTGCGGACCATCCGATTAAAATTATTAAAAAAAAATTCAACACCATCGAATATATTCAGATGTACCGACATTTATCTTTGAGATTCATTCAATTTTCAGACCCCTCCGAGCACACATTAAAAGAGGGATTCAGCACAGTGTCGAGGTTTCCTAGTCCTCGGTGTATAATTTGAGTTAATTGGCTTTGGAAAATCAGTGGAAATTTATCGGCCATCATTATTCAGTGTAATTGAGTTTTATTATCTCAATTTTCGAGTATTCCATCCTATCGAGAGAATCCCCATTTTAGCGGGATCTAATAAATAATGCAAACTATTGTCGAGTGGTTTTTCGATTTTATCCAACGTCCACTTCGACGAAATTCGTCGATTGTGTGATGATTGATATCCTTGAAGATGGAGATACAATTTGAAATGATGAGTATTCGGGGCATTTGCTCGTTTAAATTGAAGCACTGCTCACTATAGGTTGAGGTTATGTTGCTAGAAATCATAGCCATGGCAATATGCTTGATTAATCCTTTGGGGTTAGTGAAACTTTTAACGACTTTCGGAAGGAATTGGAATTTTGTTTTAGGTCTGAGAAGTACTTGAACATAAAGATAATGGATTGTGGGGAACCGTTTTACAGATATCAAGGTTTTTGTATATCTATAGGGTTTTAAACGGCTGCAGATACGTTCTTGTAGCAACTATGGGTAGTGGGTGTTTGAAGGTTATGAGTTTTTTTTTGTTGGATACGCAAATACCTTTCTCTTGTTGTGTATTTTTGGCAAAACTACTTTCGAGGAGAGACTAAGAGCTATGGGGAAAGTATGAGAGCTGCACTTAGGGTTAATAAGAGATGAACGTTAACTAAATTCTAGTTATTAGAATTGATATGGGAAGACTTGTTATATTTTTTTTTTCTTAAAAAAAACTATGAAAAAATAAAAATACTTGGACAACGGAGATTAAACGCAGCGTAGACATTTTGCAATTATGATGATGTTAAGTCTAATATTGCTTGGTGATCGTCAATAACACGAGGTATATATAGGAAGTATATTGAGATATACGGCAATTAATTTTAATATTCAAAAATATTTTAAATAAAATTATAAACACGATCGATTTTAAAGGTTCGAACTATAGAGCCATTTCTAATTTTAATATACCGCTTGCCTTTTAGTGCTGGATGACGATGGAGAATTCTAACTGATCCATTAGCGTCAGAAAAATAAAAGATAGTAAAGGGCTTTATATGCCGCAGTTCTACCTTTTATTTGTCCATTAGTATACCTCGTCAGAATTTAACCATCAAGAATGGAATCACAGCCAAATGATGGGATGATATCCAAATTAGAGAAGGACATTGCCTTAAGTGGAGGGAGTCAACCATTGACTTCAGGCCCAGGATTACCCTGGATTGTAGCCCAACCTTAGTAAATAAATAAAAAAACGATTAATATCATAAGCAGAGCCTCTTTCATGGTCAAAAAGTACCAATTGTAAAAAAATCCAATAAGGGTCAAATCGCTCAAATGTTTGCTTTGTTCAAAATAGTGATGTCTTTTTGGCATGATATCAAAATGCCCAAAATGGTGATATTAGATGATTTATAGTTCATATATTTTAGAGCAAGTCATTGTCAAACCACCCAACACCAAACTTCCAAATGACACATCGACCAACGTATTTGGCCGATTTACCATTATTACAGATCAACCAAAAAAAAATAATTTATTAAATAACCCAAGGCCAAAATAAAAAAAATGATGAATACTTCTAAAATGGCCGTTCGGTGGGGTCGAGCGGTCAAATGGAGGGTTAAAAGCCCAAAGTGAATCACTCTTTCAATTGTTCTAGTACCGGGAACTATTTGTTGAACTACACGCCGCAAACCGTCGATTTCCACTCCTCCATGATATGCCAAAGGATTTCTGGTTCAATTCGAACGGTAAAATCGAGGGTCGAAATACCAAAGCCCGAGCGAAACTGTAGCCATGCTTTCCACTGGGTCTTTGTTTACCGAACCTCACGAAGCGAAGCGGCGCTAAAAACATCTGCATGTGAAGCCAACAGCCATCTGGCGCTTTCAGAGCGGTTTCAATGCTACTTTTCATTACGACCATTTTCCTGACCCAAAAGGATACATATTTTTAGTAATGTGAAATTTTGTTAAATTTTAAAATCGGGAAGAAAATATTTCTGGCTAATTTGACTTTTTTTCTAATATATTGAATTTTGCGGGAATTATTTTTGGGCCATTTGACATTGGGGCACAATAGAATTCTGACGAAACGTCAACTTTGACATTTTTCTTACTTTCTGGGGGATCTTCGATAAGGTAATGTCGACCAAAATTTTGGGAGATGTGAAAATTGTATGATTTTGGTAATTTTTAATTCGGTGAATTTCTGTCACTTTAGTAACAGAACACTTGTAAGCCACTAACCCAATTCGTACAAGTTTTTGAGACAACATGATGATGATGATGGCACCCTGAGATGAAGCTTACAACTGTGTGTATTGTGGGTCGGTGAAATACAACGAATTTAATCTCTCTTAGCCCCAAAAAATATCTCCCATTAAGAAGCAGATCTCCCAAAGGCTGTTTTTTAAAGGTATAATATTTTGAAATCGAATAAAACAAAGATGATTTTTTTTTAAATTGACATAAAATTTCCTTTATTCGAAAGATAAACTTCTGAATTATAATTAAAATATGATTGCTGGCATATGAACGCCACGGCTGGCTCGTAGTCTAATCTGGAGGTTTAAATTTCGATTACTTTTTCCAAAATCTGTGGACGTATATCGGCACGCAGCGAATGTTGTCCTCGAAGTGGTCAATTGTTTTGGGCTTATCGTCATAAACTACCGACTTCACATATCTCCACTTCACATAACGTCAAGCGGCGTTAAATCGCACGATCTTGGAGGCCAAATCACATGACCAAAACGCGAAATTATGCCCTCAGCTAACGTTTTCTTCAACAAATCAATTGCGGCACGAGCCGTGTGCACACTAAACACTCAGTTTTTGTGGATATAACGGTGTCTCAACATACACTTGAGGATTATTATCACTCCAAATACTGCAGTTTCGTTTATTGACGTATCCATTCAACCAAAAGTGAGCTTCATTGCTAAACAAAATTCTCCTATGAAAATTGGAATCAACAGCCATCTTGTTTTGAGCCTATTCACCGAATCTACGCCTTGCTAGGTGATCCTGCTCCCGCAAAATCGTCCATAATGTGGATGGGCACATATCCAAATCCTGTGCACGATGGCGTATAGACTATTCGGGTATTCCTCTACGCTACGCTCTACAGCAGCAATGACTTCATCTGTACGCACTGTACGACCGACGTCTCTGTGGATGCGTAATATATCATTAAGAGTAAACGTGGTACGAAAACGTTCCATATTTAATCGAATTAATTACGATGGACGATTATGTTGACCGTAAAATGGACGTAGTGCGCGATACATATTTCGAGCAGAACCATGATTTTCAAAATAAATTTTCACAATTTGGAAACTTTGTTCAGACGTCAGTCTATTCATGTTGAAATGCCATACAAAACTAAAAATAAATCACTTGACAGCTGACAAAATGGACGCCAGTTAATATAGTGTTCCTAACATAAATTTCTATAGCTCTATAAGTCTTTGCTGAGAAAAAGGTTGTAGATTTGAAGTAAGGCAAGAATCGCCTATAAGATGGATGAGAAGTCATTTGATAGAATCTAGTAACTTTAATTTATGTTTCGAGCCGAACTCCAAACATGAGAACAGTATTCAAGACCTCTTCGCACTTGGGATTTATACAAAAGAAGAAGCTGCGCCAGTGTGAATTATATCCTAGCTATTAAAAGGTAACTTAGTTTAGACGCTGCGAATTTGGCAATAGATGTTGCATGTTGTAACCATGATACATCTGAACCAGTTGTTGTTGAATTGCGGAATTAAACTTTACTTTTTTTCTCTTGTAAATGCTGTATAACTCATTTTCTTTTAGTTGAATTAAACAAGACTCTCCATTATAAATATAAGCTCTGGCAGGCCTTCGTTTACCGAGCTGAGTTGTTTGCATTTCTAGTGACTAATGACATTATTGTCCCTAATATTCGTGTCGTTTGTGTTAGTTACTATCACAGTACTGTCATCTGCAAAACTAAAATTCATATTATTAGTTGTCCATAAAAGATCATTAATATGCATCAGAAATATAATGGGAGAATGAAGTGATACTTGAGGTACCCCAGCTTTTTTAGAGAATCTGCCTGAGCAAACGCTTTCCACCACTACTTGCAAAGATCTGCCTTCAAGAAAGTTTTTCACCCAGCAGCATAGTATTTGAGGAAGTCCGTATGTTGTCAGTTATGATAGCAAAGCATTCGATTCCCAAAGCAAAGCTCTCGATTCCCGAAGAATTAGTTCTGATTAAGGGATGGCTAAAAATATTACCAACTACCCTTACAATTGACCAAAATGTCCGTCAGCTTCGGGGACACGCTAGAAGTTTGTTAGTTACTCCGTCATTATAGGCATTCTTCGTGGCTTCAATTCTAGTTTGGTTGGTTACGGTTCGATGGTTGATGCTAATCTTTTCTCATCAGTTGTATCTGCTCGCATAGTTTATGGAACCATGGTTTTGTTGGTTGGTTACAGAAAAGAATGATCACTGTTACTGCTTCTGCGCAAGTATTGACATGACTTTGTATTAAACAAAGGTCTTCTCCAGAAAGAAAACCATAAAAGTCATGCAGATTATCCCAGCAGGTTATTCCAATTCGGTGTTCCTAAAACTCGTTAATGGTCTTGTATCCTTCGCATCGATGTTGGTAGTCTATAAATCGCTGTTATTAAAATATGATAGAACTTTCCTAGTGGAAATGAGATTTTGTAGTTAGTTTCTGGATCTGAAGTGAGTCATCCGTTGTTCATGTTCGAGTACCGTAGCCAATTTGAGTTGCGAACGTTTTAATCGACAATGATGATAAGATTGGCTGTTGGTCAGCCATTCAGTCATTCTTTTCGGAAAAAAAAAATTCAAATAGGTTCTCAGATTGATCTGCATTTGGAAATTTATTTATCATATAAATTTACATTATTTGCAGAAGCGGCTGATCTGGACAATTGGAATATTACCTAGATCCTGTAGGTTATCATAGAAGTATTTGACTTCAGGGTGGCTAATGCATCGCATTAATTATTTATCAACAGGGTAAAGATTGACTCATTGGGCTAGGTATGTAAAATGAAGGGAATAAGACGAATGGAGGGCTGTACAGAATGCTTTGAAGTGAAACTTGAATCTCTATTCTGGATGAATATGAAAAGAAGTGCAGCAAAGTCTGCGCAACGTGGTAATCATACTTTCAGCTGAACGCTAGCCACAAAAGGAATTGTGGATGCACTGGCTCCTAAGCTGCTCGTCTCTAAATGCCTCCAGTGTTTTTTTTAAATCATTGTCTTATATACTACATATCCTGGGGAAGTAAAAATTCAAATAAGAGTTTATGTTTGTAAACGTTTTTAAAAGTTTTGATTTTTTCAAAGTCACTTCAAAGGATGTTTACTAAATTTTATAGCTAAGCTATCTATTATCAATGTGCTTAATCAATGATGCAATACTCACATTTCCCAGATAGTCTATAGCGTATTTATAAAAATTTAACTTCACATAAAATAATAATAACTGTAAAAGACCAAATTGTCTTTGCCTATTTAGCTAGAGATAATTTATTCAAACTTTTCCCGACTTGTGTCGGAACGTTATTTTAGGGTATGTAGATGTTGTACATTAATTGTTGCTTTTACTGCGGACTTCTTCTTAAAAAACTGCACAAACATTATTTTTAGCTACACATTCTCATTTCGTTGTTTTCGGATAATGCAGCATAATAATGACGTCGTTTCAGGTGGCCCGTTGTTTGCTGTCAATATTGTGATATTCCATTTCCAAACCGTAAGGTTGATTTTAAACTCTGTGAATATGTTAAAGCCACTTCATGCAGCATTTGACGGTATTCGTTTATAAGAGTATTACTCTCCGTATAGTTCTACATCAACTTGGATCAATCTACCCTAGAGCATTTTCAAAAGCAAACATAGACGTTAAAGCATACTCCTCCATTTTGTAAAATTACAATAGCCAAACCGAAATTATTTGAGCATAAAAGATCTCAAACTTTATTTGTATCTAAACCAATCATTCGAACCCTTCACTTTACTTTTAATTTCAATTAATTATTTTCACAGAGTTACGACACTCGAATCGATACTAATCAATTAAAAAAGAATCTCATCTAACCAACGAATCATATCGGCAATCGCAAATAATGCAAAAAAAGATAAAAAAAAACTACATATAGATACTTGAAAAATTAAATATTTGCCATTTGAGAGTTAAGTGGCAAACACACTCTTGCATATGCAAATCATGATCAATATCCATCCGTTGATACGGACACAAACACACAGACACTCACAAATACAAACTGCTCTAATATAGAGTCCATCACACGTAGCCACTATCAGTCACAAGCACTCGTCATTCCGACAGTTTCAGTTGAATCCGAGTATGCAATCGCATCGACTACACAAAGTCGATGGGTAAGCCATGCAGATGTTGGTAAATCCCTGGATCTCAACTGAACATGTTTTGAGAATGTAAACATTACGTTTATGAGAGCTGAATGATATCGGCTCAACGAACCTCCACCTCACCGTTCTAGGCACCACCACCACACGCCCTCAAACGCTATTACAAATCCGACAACACCCATCCAACGACGAACGCAACGTATAATGGGGTTACTATTGGGTTACCAACCGGTTGGGGTTGGGCGCTTTTGAAAAGGTGCTACTGCTCCTAGTGATACTGTTAACATACAATACCGCTGCCCTTTATTCAGGATACCGTCTATCCGATGGAGATGGTTATTAGGGTCGTAAAACTATGTGTACATGCGGAAGGAAAGCAACTCGAACAAGCTCTCGAGAATTGTAATAATGTGCTGGCACTCAGTGTGTCATAAGATCGATGCTTTGAAATTCTGAAAAAAAATGTCTATCACCACCTCGGGAGCTCGGCGGATGATGGGCGTCGAATATTGATATTGGGGTCGCCATCAGCCAGAGTGAGTTTGGTCGGTTTTTATATTATTGATTCGCAATAAGCAAGCTATGGCCCATACGCTTGATGGAATATGCGAAGCAAAATCAAATCGGGTCGGGACACAGTAAGCTGAGACTGATTGTGGGGTATGGGAGTGGGAGAAGCTTTTTATTTGTTTAGCAAGGCAAAATATTGCAAAACCAGAGTATCGATTAATTAAAAGCAAAAGATACTTTACAGCAATATGCGGTGGATTTTCGTCTATCTGTTCGGTTACAGAATATTGAGGGAAATTTTTTATGGTTTTGGTATAGATAAAAGTTTAATTACCTATTTTTGTATGGGAACTATAAAAAGGAAATTAATATTTTTTGATGTCACATTTACTTTGGAT
This sequence comes from Rhingia campestris, assembly GCA_932526625.1. Taxonomy (NCBI): domain Eukaryota; kingdom Metazoa; phylum Arthropoda; class Insecta; order Diptera; family Syrphidae; genus Rhingia; species Rhingia campestris. Next base: position 61,522,492 of record OW052182.1, on the reverse strand, counting down.
GTGTCATGTCCATGTTGCGTTGCGAAATTGGAGCTTTTTTAATATCTACAAATCATTCTTTAACATGATATTTAAAAGATGGGTAAAAATCGCTGGGCAAAAAGCCCAAATATGTATCAAGATGAATGCTGGTCTTCACGACGGTTCACATAAACGTGGAATTTCAGGAATGAAAGAAGATTTTCCATACAGCTTCTATATTAACTTGTTTGTGTGAAGTTATATTTTTGCCACAAATATAGATACTTATGTTAAACGGCGATTCCAACCGCCAAATTTGAGTTTGGCTCAGATGTTCCGCAACAGCGAAAAAAATTTAAGTGGTTGATACTTAAATCAACCACTTAGTGCGTTAGTGCGATGAACTGCAGCGCAGGAGGTCTGGGTTCGATTCCCAGCCGTAGCAACACCTAAATGATTTTTCACTGGCCCTCCTCTCGTGATGATCTGACAAATCATCCGAGTAGTATCAATTGTCAAGAATAGCTTATCTCAACTTAGCCGTTCGGAGTCGGCATAAAACAGGAGGTCTCGCCATCGTGCAAGAAGTACACACGCACACATGAATGGTTGTGAGAAAGCTAAGCCCTGGGTCCTAACGAGCCTGTTGCGCCAAAAATTTGTATTTGTTTTGTCACTTTTATAATTTGAACTAGAGACCCCGCACATAGGCCATTTGGTTACTGCACCTGGTGTTTCAAAAAATCCCACAAAACAAATAGAATCGGTACAGCGCCTGGCCACTCGAAATCGACTTTTATTGACATGATGCGCTTCAATAAAGCCGTGGATGTAATTATTGTGTGAGCAGTTGTTCAATCCTATTCCAACCAAATTCATACAATGGTCCGAATTCGCTGTTACTGTGACATAATTTCCATCAAAAAACCTGGGACTAGCAATTCCTGCAATTACCACACTCTGAGTTAAGGTGAATACAAGGGACTTTGATGCAATTTTTAGCGTCAGCCCGGTAATATTTGTTCACGTATCCAGTCAAGTGAATATGGGCCCTATTACTAAAAAACACAAACAACTGGAATGAGAAGCACCTCACTTGAATTGAAGTTGCTTTCGGAGTGTTCCTGCAGTCATATTTGCCCCCAGAACTCCGTGAGTGTTCCAATATTGAAACTCTCAGTGCCTCGATGTTCTTAAGTTATCTGATTGACTGAGGGGCTCCAGTTCTTCTTCTTGTTACTCTCGCGGCCTAACTTTAAACTGAGTGACCCTTGTAAGAACCGATTTCCAGGGTATGGTAGGGGCTATATTGAAGCGATTTTTTAAGGTGGTCTGGGTTGCGATCATAAAAGACCCTATCGAATAGAAAGCCTTGATGGCAAACATGCGATCCTTACTGTTCTACCGTTTGCAGGCACTGTACTGGCCTGGATAGGGAACAAAACTATATAACGAAACCTGTCGAATGAGACTTATCTGCCGCTTGGAAGTTATGTTGCCACGCACAACTTAATTACACACAAATGTTGATAGTTATACCTTAAATTTCATAAAGCAATTACTTGTGTAGAGCTTTTGTAGTACTTGTGGGTGGAAGTTGGTATTTCGGGAGTCGTTTGCCTTATAGTAAAGTGATTTGTATCTTTCGTTGAATCCATAGACTTATTCTACAGGCCTTATAAATGAGTGTAGTGTATATATTTCGAAAAAAGTATTTTTGTATAAGGGATCCTACAGCTCTGGTAACGTGTCGAGTAACGAGCCCATCGTAAAAATAACCAGCAGAGTTTTCGACCAGAGGATGTAAGATGCATGAAGATCTAAGATCTAATCTTGACTACGAAACCGATTATCATGGAGCCTTGTGAATATATTCTCCTAGTTTTGAAGACCACCCCATTCCCTTAATTTTTTACAGTTTAACGCCAATTTCGAGAGAAAATTTTAGAAGGTATTAACAAAAACTTGTAGATCTTGGCTTTTGAAATATTAATCTATAACTTAGAAATTTTCAGTCCAACGTAATAAACGTTAGGCCATTTTGCCCCAAAACAAATAAATTATTAGGGAACTGTATAGGTGAAGGCCGAAAAAGTATAGGAACTTTTTTGAGGATAAAGTAACAGCTCTAACGCAACTATACCAACGACCTATTTTGTAAAGGCGTAAGATTTCTAAGACCACATACCCAAAGCAAATAATATAACCGTATTTCTAGATGGAAGTTTAAAACTACCTCAAACTGGCTTACTTATCGAAGTGGCGCTACAACCCGCATTTTACTTGCCCCTCAACCAAAATGTCTTTCCAATTACCCCGGACATAAGCTAAATATCTCCTGTCGTTTCTCATCGTGAATGCTATTTATGTCAAGTTCTTCCGCTACTGTGGTTAACATTTGGCTGAAAATCGCTTCAAAATATCGAAAGAAAATGGGCTCCAGAGTTTGCTATTATAATCAATATGATCGGCGCGCTTACCTTACATATAAGGCACAAGTAGAGTCTAAATTGGGTAGGATATGTGGAGAGTCGAAGAAGGGCTCACATTGGATGGAGAAGATTTGACCTTTAAGAAAACCTTAATCAATTTCACATGCACAATAGCAGGATCATAAAAGGACTTATATTTTTCTTAATACAGTCTGTCAGTATTTCCGTGATCAGTTTTAAAGCCTTACATCTTGATACAAATTTATCAATTTTTGTATTAGAATACTTTGTTTTGTCTAACTGATAAAAAATGAAATAATGAGAAATCTACTCACTGTCAAGCCCACATTTGGAACCTATTGTTGATTGTTCAAACCATAAAAACAATTAAGACTGTGGATTTTTTTTAACAACATATAAGAAAGTGAAGATTATTTTATTCTCAAGAAAAATGTTAGCTAAGACCTTTTTTGGAGAATTGTCTGCTCACATATTATATTCCTGATTTGAACTTTGCATTATAGATACATCCAAGGTATGCTTCCTTTCTGGTCAATAAAGCAATGGCATACTTAAAATATTCCTTTTTCCACCACTTGAGATAAAATGGCGTCCATTTACAATTTGAAAATATTTTTGTTTAAACTTCAACCTCAGCCACGCACTTGATCCCTTAAAACCGAGGGCTAAGTAATAACAATTGTAAACACTGTCTCAGGTCATGCCATCTAACCGATTGGTCGTTTTAAATCCCATCCTTCCTTCTTGAAAACAAAAATAAATCCTTAAAGCTTTGTAAACACCGCACAAATGGACCGTTCCTAAAACCTACATATTGTATTCACATCAAACAAATCAACAACAAAATATAATCCCGATACATTGCCGCATGCAAAAAAAAAATATGCAAACAAAGAGTAAAAAACGGAAAATACGATCCGATAAATAAATAAGCAAAGCAAACAAGATAAAAGCAGTCAGTAAAAAAAAGTAAAAATTGAAACATGTGCACCGCCCCCGTATTATGGGAGCGACAATGTCGACGACGAATACCCACAATCTCGGCACGGACGAAAACTCTAGCCAAGACGAAGACGTTGCGTCTTTTATATTTGACCATGTCAAATATTTACCCAATTGTCGTTCGTCCTGTGAGTGAAATTGCACATTGGACATATACCCCGTCGCCATCGCAAACACACATCTATGTCATGTCCTTCGACAATTACACAAAAAGCGTATAGAACAAGCTGCCTCTCAACTCTCTCCACATGAATTGTAAAAAGGAACATCGCACAGGACAACGACATAATAGCACACATATCTCCTTGGGAACGATGAAAAAAAAAAAAACAAGAAAACGATTGGAGACATGAGTACGAGACGAGTGTATCTAATGTGTGGGCGGTAGAGGTAGAAACGCCAGTCTTCCACCTCAGCGAGACAATAAGTCCATTCTGTTTGTCCATGTGTCCTGTCTAAGAGTAGCGCTAAAAAAAATTTTCTCCATCGGAATTTTGTTTTAGGAAGACTGAAACTGAAATTGAATGGAAATCCCATTATGATGGCTCAGCGTTTTGTCTTCCTATTTCTATGGACCGCCCTAAGGGATATCCGAGAACGGACTACGTTTTAGTGCCTTCCATGAAAAAAAAAACTGATTTGGTCAAATGAAAAATAATGTGTGTGCCATCCATTGGATGGCTTAATAAGAGGCGCCTATCAACCAACAAAAAAATCATCACCTCCTTAAAGTATACCAAAAACCGCAAAGACAATGCACGAATCAAAAATGTCTACCTTGAAAACTAATAAAAGGCAAATATAACCGGAAACGGTTTCATTATGTCGTAATGATGGCAACAGATTCAGGAGGCCTTCCCGGTGAGCCTTTAAATCCAAAGAAGAGTTGTAATATTCTTTGAATTACTTTTGCTCGTTAAAGCAAGTGCAGCTGTATGATGCTCAAAGCTAGTTTAAGGTCAGCCTTGTCAACAAAATGTGCACATGTATAGAAGGGTATTTTACAGTTCTTTTCAAAGTATGGTGGTATTGTCTCGTCCTTTGACGCAAAACGGATGTTAATGGATGAGGCGTAAAATAAATGAAGGGTGTGGGCGTTTGAAAAATTAGGTTAGTCGGTCAGCTCTTTATAATGGTCCATAGTCTTGTTGATTAAATTGATGCCAGACTTTTGGTGAACATTTTATTAACAAGAGTGGCGAAAATGGAGACTTAAGGACGATGGAAAAATTATATAATTACCAAACTTTCAATATCGTATCCTTTTTTAGAATGATACTTTTGGAACTTTTGGAACAATTTTTGTAATTGCACAAAAGGTTAAGGCCTAGGTTTTGTAAACAATGCTCTTCTGTGTAATTTAAGAAGTGAGAGGCTTGCAAAAGACCAAATTTCGTTCTCAACATACTGAACTACTCTGTCTATTAACTACATAAGATAAAACATTAAAGTCAACTGGTGAAGTGAGATAAATCTCTTTTCTAGTGAGATTTGCTATTTAGCTTGAGACCAATCTGAAGGTTTATTCCTTACCCTCTATGTTGATTACAGTCCTTATAGTGCGCCAGTGATTCTGATTTTATCTGATTTTGGATCAAATGTGCATTATATAAATCTAGGATTTTATAGTCCAGCGTTTTCTCCGAAATTATAAACAATCCAAATCTCGAATTCGATTGAAGAATAAAAAATCAATTCAATGTCTATCGGGTTTTTGAGAAAAAAAATGAAAAAGAAGGAGCAAGGAGGTGGTCTCAGAGCCATTTGGGTGTGTGGTACTAAGTACAGCGTTATAATCTTTAGATTTTATTCGCTTCTCGTTTTGGATCGATACTTCATTATAGCTTATACTGCACAGTGCACACAGGTGTGTTCGAAGTTAAATTTTTGACGCAATCAATGGGAGCTCCTGTTTAATGTCGACTCCTAACGCCGAATTTGAGAAGCTTTTCGTGAAAGTTTTATGGATCTTTATCAGACTCTCGCAAAAGGTAGGGCAATAAAACGAACTTAGGTGTTGTTTACTTTATTGGTTTAAACCAGGTTTAAATCGAACTCAGAAAGCCATTCTGTATGGAACTACGTTGTACCAACTGTACAGAGGCATACATAGAACTAGAATATCAACGGTCATGACCAGTATGCAAACTCATCGATCGTAAAGTTTCTTGGGATATCTCAGTATTCCGCCACCCAGACGAGGTGGATGTTAAACTGCTTTGTCATCTTGTTGAATAGCTTCTTAGACCTTTTAGGTTTTCTGTGCTTTCAGCTTTGTAATCCGTATTTTTACAGATATCTTCTTCTTGCAAGACTAGGCTCCACCTAACCTAATGTGAGAGTTGGATTAGGAATGTCGTTTGATAACTGATTTATTCTCTTTTTCAGATGAAGTAATACATCTATGCAATATAAGGGAACAATCATTTAAAAGCAAGCTCCAACAAAATATGAACAAGGGCTTGTGGAGTTTTAAAGGTTTATGAGGTTATTGTCGTTGATTTTTTATGGCATAACACAAATGGTTCTTTGAGCCATATTTGGTGCAGTAAGGGAGACACACACTGAGATAACTTAGACAGTATTAATAGAATCCGTGGCAATCTGATTTACCAGCTATAAAAGCTTAGAATTGCCTTAATGCTCTATAAACTGATGATCTGGCATTTTGTGGTTAGGGTGCATATAGGTTTCAATGATAACGTTTTGTCCCAAAAGCCTTTTTTCCTGATATATTTTTCATGATATATTGGATCCCAAATTTGCATGAAACGACTTTGAACTTATATACCAAGAACGTTTTTATTTGTTAAATTTTGTTTTAAAAAGAAGATGGTGTATTACAAGAAAAACAGTGGTTGGTGATGGAATTTTATTATTCAATATCCGTTAACGCGAATGGGATCGTAAACATTCGGTCATTAATTTTGTGACCAAAAAATACAGAAAATATTTCTTTATACACTTTGGCGAAAAACAAAAAAAACCTTAGCACTCACTTTGAATTCCAAGCTGTGTTGGAAGATTTATTCTATTAAAAAAAGCTAAAATTTTGATATGACATGTCGAGTTTGACGGCATTTTATACTTTCAAAAACTTTCTCCAGAACTTTTGGGTCAGGTTTTTCAATGCTTATTCTGAGTTAAGCAAGATCATTTAAGGCACCAAAGTTGTTAAGTAAACTCGGTGTTGCGACTTCAAACTTCAGTATTCCGCAATAAATATCACGACTGTCCTGGTTAATAGTCCCGAACAAAAGAACAATTAGCCAATTGTAATGAACAACGATTTTAGTTTTTATATAAAACAATGCTATAAATTCACTTATTTAAAAAAGTTACAACAATAATACTCAAATCCGTAAATCGGGATTTAAGGATTTAAGCAAACTTAAAACTCAAATTTAAATTAAAAAATTAAGCACTAAACATACATGTGACTTCTGCTTTTGACAGATGTTAACCATCGAAATCAGTCAAATATTCTCTGACAGATCCTAAGAATTGTCATCTAAACAACAAATTGAGCGTTGCCATCTTTGAAAAATGATATGAGATTATATTGGATATCCAAATCTTGAACAGCGATCATTCCAACCACTCGCCTTTTCTTAACGACCTTGTTTGACAATTTCATATCAGCACTCTGAATTACTCCATCTATGCCTCCATAAACATTCAAGAACGCAGAACGGTTCTCATTTGGCTCAATACGAACTACCACGCCGCCAATCTCTATTGGCTCCGAGTCCTTGTACCACTTAGAAAGTGATGAGATTTCCGGTAGATACAATGTGTACCAACGTGTCGTGAATTTAGCCATTAAAAGTTGAGATCGCCTGCAGTACAGGTTATTGCATGCATCTTGATCGGAATACAGCCCAGGAGCAGTAACATCTCTGTTATCCTCCCAAAAAAGAATAGAATTTGGTGTAAGTGGTATCGGGTCCTCTGGATTGATTGGATGTGAGTAAGTGGGCGTTCAAATAATACTTTACGACGAATATTTTCGCGAGGAATTACCCCGCTGAGAAGAAATTTGAATATTTTTAATTTTACATTTTAATTTGATTTCTGAGATCCTACCTATCGAAGGAAATAAGCTAGATTCCTCATACTTAGCTGAGTGCGGCTTACATATTTTTTACATCCTCTCCAAAAGTTTTTTTGAGCAAATTCAAGTGTAAGTAATGTAATGACTTACTATATTCTGTTGATGACAAACCAACGCACGTGTAAATTCCTATCATGATGATTTTATATGAAAGTATCTTTTGGGCAGAATTCAAGGATTTCGGGCTGCATATGAGATTATTTATATTTGAGCCCTTAAACTCATGCAAATGTTGCCTTCATAGTACAGGAGGGGAGACAGATTAAAATTTGAACTGGGGCTCGAAACTCCCTTATTATTGGTGGTCCTTAAAAGCATCCTCTTGTATTTTTCTGAACAGCCAAACTTCACTGCGACAAAACTCTTTAGACGTCACGAAAGCTTCTTTCTCTACTCAAACAGACTGAAAAACATTTTTCTCGATAAAGTCAACTCGGGGCTAACTCGGGGTTAATAATAAAACCGGGATAATATCGCTCTAAAAAAATGGCCCTTGGGCAGACTATAGATGAGTCTTCCCAAATCTCTATTCGAACTTTAAGTGAATCAAATGGCAGTAGAACAAATACTGCCTGCTTTTAATATATTTAAGTAAGTAGTCATTGCCAATAGAAACATTAGCAATTAAGTCTACGTTTTCAGCAATAAGTTTAAAAAACCTTCACAATAATACCTTCAAAGCATGTACGCAGGAGCAAGTTATACCAATGATGTAAAAACAAACAACTGACATCACATTCATGTCTATATGCCTTCCAGTATATTAGTTGAATGCATACGATCAAAAGACTCATCCACAGGGATATCCTGCGACTTCACAACACGTTCAAATTCGGCACAATTCAACTCCTATAACAAAAGAAAAACATCACAGAATCAGATCACATGTAGGCACTTCAAGCCTATCTAAGGAATTTCAATGCTCTCCAAGGTGATGAACTCTTTTGTCATATAAATGTTTCACTTAACCAACGTTTTCTAACAAACAACAGCCTAGCCTTTCTCTGTTTTTGTACTTGTATAGGTATCCGGTCCTTTTCTTCCTTTATTTCGCTCCGACTAGGGTAATTGAAAATCATTGAAAGTCATCGTGAACCTACACACACAAAAACACCCAAGATACACCAACTCTGAAGAAACTTCATAACAATTTAATCAGTTTCGATAACATTCTCCTGTTTGTAGGACGATTGAACCTCAGAGATATGGTATTTCCAATATATCGAGGGAAGATTTTGCCTAGAGAGAAATGCGATATCTCCCACCTATAGGAAAGTCATTGCGAAAGGAATAAAAGAGTCATCTAGGAGATATGCACAAACATCAGGTATACTCTTGGAATAGTTACCGCACATATCAGGATGTCTTAATCGAATGTGTTTTTGAATTGATAGATACATTTACTTGGCCTGGAGAGAGGTGATGTCTGATGAAGGGAGGCGGTAGTGTTTACACCAACCTAGATGCATGTGTGTGGGTGGATGAATAAAAATCTATAGAAGACAGATTTCATAAGGTCTGCTTCTTATTCTTTGGGCTTTGCCAATAGAATTTCCGGCTATCCGTATATCTATAGATACTCAAGTGGCATAGTGTAGATATGGGAATTTTCATTTCTCACACTAGTGTCGCATGAAATGAAATCAAATCAAGCAAAATTGACTCTTGTGTGTTGTGTGATATCCCAAAATCATTTTGCAAATACGTGAAGCGTATATCAATAATATGGTCGATGATGTTTTACACACGAGATGACAATGTGGTATCCATCGGGTGCGGTGCTGTGTGCTCACTTTGAATTGGAAATGATAGCACGCACTTGTATCTATTGTTGAGATTGATGTTGGCTTATCACGGATGTTCAGGACATGCCAAAGTGTAGCTAGTTAAATTCAAATACATGTATCTACATATATTTTACAAACACAACTACTTAAAATGTATCTAAAATCGTTTTATGTGTATCTTTTTGTAATTTTTCATAAATCCCCATATTACAAAAAAAAATTAAATCCGATATAGGTAGTCAAAAAAAAATAACTTCGCGAATACACATGAACTGCATAAATCCCGAACAATCAAAGTGAAATTGCATTCCAAGGATCCGTGCAACATATCACAGCAGCAGATATTTTAATATTTATGTTCTACTAGTGATAGTTTGTATGCATTCAATGTTACTGTTTGCTGCTCTTGCATCGTAACCTATTCCTGCCCATGTGGGAAAAATGAATGGATTTAAATTCATAGATATTTTCGTAATTTCCCCGCAGTTTTTTGTTGCTGTTGTTGTTATTTCTTCTATACAGAACCAGGAAGCCAAATAACTGATGCACACGAAGGATATGTCAAAACCATAAAATATCTAACAAAACACCCACTAAGGTGATTACATCTCTTTACCTCCCTCCATCTGGGTGGTAGATACACTACACAGCATTTTGTTTGCGCTATGGAAATATTGTTGTTGCAGTTTAGATATATTCACCCACACACATAGACCGGACAACAAAAAATTGGAGATACAATTTTTTTGAACCAATATCGATATTTTACAACAGAAGATGAAGATACTTTGTTGTGAAAATCTATAGGTGCACAAGAATGGATAAATATTTTTCGATAAAGGAAAATAGGATTCAATTTCAGATTTCAGATGTTTGAATGTAAGGAGAATGTACATATAAGTGTGGTAGAGTCTACGGGTATTAGATAATAATTTGAAATTGTCTCCTATATTGCAAACGTTTCATCGCATGAATCGGTATTGTGTAACAAAAATGTATTGTATTCTGAATACCATTTATATTGTGAAATAAGTTTTGTTCAACTTTAAGATTCCTTTTATATTTATTTTGCCAAAATTAGTCCGTTTAATGAAATGTATAGATGGTCTTTCATATTTATGTTGGGATAAGTTCAATATGTATTCAAAGATCGATAGCTGTGGTCCCTTTTTATAGGGTGTACTTTAATCAAAAAATAATTTTGTGAAAATGTGGTGTCTGACACTAGCCAAATCTTAAAACAAAACTCTAGAAGTAAGAACATACCCCGTTACGACACTACAAAACCGCGGTTGAATTCAAACGACCTCTCCAGATATCGCACTTTTAATGTCACAGTCCGGTTCTCTGTATTGTAAAATTTAGTTTAAAATCATAGTCATAGGAGAATACTTTTAAAAAAACGATTGCCTTCTGCGACTTTTCACAATTTTCTGTCTGGAAAGTGCGTTCGTGCTTATTCATTTTGATGTACCCGCGTTCACACATGGCAGGTCATAGTGCCCATTTTAACGCATCTATGCCAGTAATTTACCCTACGCGTGGTAGGTATGGTTGCCTAACACCTAATACTCGCTTATTCCATTTGGGTTTTTACGATTAACGGTGTCATTCCTGGACAACTATTTGCCGTCAATCAAACATTTGCCCCGGCTGCCTATACTTGATGACCGCAAACAGTCCAAAAAAAGTAACATACTCTCATGCTCCTCCATCCTCCTCCTCCACCCATCATCGTGTTGGGGTAGACGAGGGATCGTCTATTATCATCGAACCATTCAGACCGTCCTGTCTGATGCTGATTGTGAGTCTCCCACCGCCCGTTGGCTTCGAGAACGATGTATTCTCGTGGACCTTGCACCTTTATGATGCTACGTCACGAGTCCTCACTCTTCTTGGGGCTGCACCGAAATAGTATCGATTTCCTAGGGTCAGTTGTCAACGTGGGATTGATGTTGACTCTGAGGTAGGTGAACTCTTTAACTACCTCAATGTTGTGCATCGACAGTACTTTGTTTCTTGCGATAGCATATGCCGGTTCTCTAATTTGCCCTTTTAAAATACCTGTATTTGCTAAAAACCTTACGAAACTATGAACAAAAAATTTATGAAAGGTATTCATAAGTAATATAAATAGGGGAAACATCGCTGTCTAAGGGTCTTAAACTAAATAAGCCCATACAGATCAGGAGAAATAGGAGTTCGCCATTAGATAGAAGTATATTTCACAATAATGTTAAAGGAGAAGTCGAAATTTAGAGCTTTTCAACAATCTCGACATTATCCCACGGTTTTAACTTACGAGTTACTCAATTCCAACATTTCTAAAACAACAAATGCTTGAATTCGAGTATTTCCTCAGTACAAAACTACACACGTCCACATAACTGAACGTACTTCGAAAGCGTATTAAGGACGAAAAATTCAATTCTCAAATACCTAATATAGGGGGTTAAAAAATTCCATCACTTACAGTGATTACGAGATTGTGACGAAAGTGCATCACTCTCTCTTTCTCAAGGAAATGTCACATTCGCTCTGGCGTCTTTATTACGTAACGCAAAGTAATCACATATACAGGTGGTTGTGTAGAGCGCTATAACTTTTTCCCTCCTTTTGTATGACACACTCTGGTACAAATACAAATTGGATGGTGTCTATGCCAGCACGTGTTCGCTCTCAAGTAAAGGCGCAATGATATTTTGTCAACCTAATTCCCAATACGAATGCGAGAGAATACATATAGGCAAGCATCATTTGTCCTTCCTTCCAAGGATGTTTTAAAATTATACCCAGTTAACACTTAAAAGGCTCACTCTAGTGCATGCATTGTACTTTTATTTTGTACGTTGTTCTTGTATTCAGCTCTCAACAAGAACGCGCGCGTCATCATATAACTTTTTAGGGATTCGTCCAGAGGTACATACAGAGGGGAATTTTGCACGCCCAAAGCATTGTCTTGCATTTGATTTTCTGGGTATCTCCTATAGAATGCTACACTCTGTACAAAGTATGTACAACGGCGCTGTTGTTTCTTTATTTAGAATTGAAGGAGCAGAGCAATGCGCTTGGCTCTCTGGCTTTGTTGTGTTAGATGTGTGTCTGTGTGTGTTGACGATGAGGATGCAACTGACAAGTAGGAAGCAGTCATGCAGATTACTCATGAAAATACAATGACAGAGGTGCTGAATGTTTTTGTTATACAATAGGACTATAGGCCAAACACAAAAACTGTGTCCTCGCTGATGTTGCAAGGATTTGTAATTTTTTTTAAAGATTTTTTTATTCCGTCCGTATTCGTTGGCTTAAGGAGCGAATCTAATAAAGAAGGTTTCACGTACCTTGGATTTCTTTTCGGAAGGTGCGCGGTAAGATTTTGTTTTTCGTGGGAACAAGACAGGACCAAGAACGAACACAGCTGAATAGCACTCAAGGATACACCTTGTAAATCCTTTCACGTACTACCATCCATAAATCATGCACCTGAAGTAAGTCACGTGGCTCTTATCCAACGAGGCGAAGAGATACATCCGTTCGCCGGTTGCATGTGAAGCATTCGAAATAGCTGACGCAGTTTGTACGTACGTTTTAGGACCACAGATGGAGATTCTCTCATCAATTTTGTACACATACCTATATATACATAATGTTCACATGCCTTAGAGGTGTGTATGGTGTACCTATATCCAGCTTGTGGACTTTTTGTTCTTGAATTACACCTCATTTTTCACTGCATTAGGTGGTAATCGTATTGTTCCATGTATTGAGGAATGATTTGTTGCCAAAAAACTTGAAACGTATCGAGGGTTGAAGATGAACCTTATACGAATGGATTATGTAGGCAAGGCGATTCCGGAATTGTGCAGGTGATTGTAGATGAAACGATGTGCCACGTCATACAAATTTCAAGAACAGTATGTGCTTGCACTGCTAAACCCTATGGTATATGGGTCGTTGGAAATGCATGCTCTTAGGTTTTAGGTGGAGGGCTGTGGTGTGAGCATATGATGAGTGTCTGTGAAGTTTCGGTTGAATGCTTTTCAAATCGTATATTAGGCTTTTAGTTGCACACTTCAAAATGTGAATTTAAATAATGTGCTTGGCAGTAATTTTGCATCTTTCGACTTACGATGCATAAATTGTTTTGTTGCACACGTGGGTACTCTAAAAAACTGGGACTATCCACTGTAAAGTGGTTACCATCTACAGTCACATTACCTTCGTCTATGGACGATTAAGAGCATCAGTATTGGTATCCGGTTGGAATCTACCATCTAACCCGAAGAAGTTTTTTTTAAGTACAGTGAGTAATAGTGGCAGACTTTTCTGTATAATTTACCTCTTAATGCAATCTACCAAACTGGTCGGTAAGCCCAAATAAACCAAGATGGATATTCATTTCTTTACTGTCCATTCAGGGCCTCAAACCTAGGTTCTCCCTTCACTTGGGTGTGCGATTTTATTATTTTTGCCACAAAGAAAAGTATCTCTTGTTCAACTGCATCCCCCCAAGTAGTTTGTTGAAAGAAAAGTTTTCCACACAAAAATCTAAAAGTCGTCCGTAAGGTTAAAAAGAATGCTAACAATGTTGCCTTCATTATATTCTTCATTATAATTTTGCCTTCGTTATATTGATATTTTCTGAAGCAATTACTTCTATAGAAGCAATTACTCCTGGAACACGTTGCAATGATCAGCAAGACGAAATGATAGGCTGAGGTTTAGCCTGTCTGAGAAGACACCAGCAGCCACTCGGTATAAAAATGAATCGAGTCATTTTGCGCAGGTTCCTTACATTCCCATGACGATATGTCTGGGATTGTAACCTGGAAACTCTCATTACAGTTTAACCTGGTCAGGGTGTTACCTGTAATCGGTGTTATCAGAAATATTTGTATGTTCATTTAGAATTGTGGAATGAACAGTTTGCATATTTCAAAATTGTTATTTTGCTTTAAGTCGGATGGCGGAGTTAGCTGTCATTTGCTTTCCAAAAAAATCAACGGGTAAATGGCGAAAAAGTATGTTTATTACTGCTGAGGGTGCAAGACGAAGTACAAGTTTCACCCTAGCTTGCGTGCGTAGTCAGGTGATACAGCTGAAGCTAAGTATATTGTTAGAAGTTCTTTATTACTAACGGGTGTCTCATATTTCACGGAAATTTTTAATTTTGCACCATTTAATAGTACTGTGTTGTCAAGGCAAAAAAGATAACAATGTGACAGCCAGTAGTTCGGGTGTGTAACAATGGAGCTCTATATATGAAAACGAGTGGTGGGTGCACGACTGGGTCGTACGCAACTTTCTCTTTCACAGCGAGTTCGGCGTTAGATAAAATTGTGCGCATTTTGATTATTAATGCTAAAAATTATATAAAATGTCGAAATTTGATTATACGAACGTTTACTCCGAAATTTCCAGGAATCGGTGTCTATGTGAAAAATAATTAATTTTCGTGATTGGCCAAAACTGAAAATTCCGTTAAGTGATAGTTGGGCTAAAACTAATTATGTGGAATTATTTAAAACTATTATAGTAGTATATGTATTAAATTTGGTTCAATTTGACATAGTAGTTTGCGAGAAATTAACAATTTTCTTTATATGGCCTGAATGACAAAATCCGTTATATGGATTTTCTCGAAAAAACTGGGTATGCAGTTTTGTTGGAACTAATATGCTTATAGTATGTATAAAGTTTAATCAAAATCGTTAGAGCCGTTTTCGAGAAAATTGAGGTTATGTGTAATTTTTATATGGCAGGTACCGTTAAGAACATGGCTAAAAGCAAACAAAAAAATGGCCTAGAATTATGACCAAAACGAGCTTGGATACGAAGTTTGAAGAAAATCGGCCCAGCCGTTTAGGCTGGGGAGACCATTACGGACAGACGGACCGACGGACCGACAGACCGACAGACCGACGGACCGACGGACGGAATTCCAAAAACCACTTTTTTAGGCTCCGCTATTATCGTAATGTTAGAATCAATCAAAATCTCGAGGTCGAAAATTTTCACGAAAACAATATCTTTCTCTTTGTAAGAGAAAGTTAAAAACAACACATTTTTATTGTTGATCAAGATTTTAAACACAATGGACCTTTCTTCTTAGAAAATGCAGTTACAAATAATGGTATTCGTTACGTGACATGATAATTCAGTTTTTATAACCTTAATTGCAATATATGGATGTGACCAACATGTGGTTTGAAAAAGTCAGTGGCACAGCTAGAGAAACAATTCAATTACTGCATGAGTCATTTCCTAATCGTGTAATCGACCGTTTTTGCGATCAGAAGTGGACATCCAGATCTTGCGATTTAACGCCATTGGACTTTTTTCTTTCGGGTTTTTTGAAGTCAATCCCACGACCACCACGCCTTGAAAAATGAAATTGGGTGGTTTATTAATGAAATTCATCCACATTTGTACGCAACGATCATAAAACATTTCAATAAAATAGTACGTACTTGCTAGCAAAGCCGTAGCGGCCAGTGATCCGATGTGTTATTCCATACATAACCCCAATCTGTAGACTCTATGAATCAATAAACAATTTAAGCTTTCTAATTAAACATCTGTATTTTCTATCAAAATTACATTTTGCGTGAATTTTCGGACACATTTTAGTTAAATTTATTTTTAGCTCTTTAGCAGGGTACTCATTCCGTAACTTTTAAAATGATTATCTTTGACGATAGTTGGGAGACTTGCTTACATGAACCCACTGTAGGTTGAAGGTATCTATTATGAATAAAAATTAACCGAAGCGTTCACGAAACACGAGATGGCAATGAGATCCAAGCTTCACACGTTCCCTTCATTTTATTGATGGCTGCACGACTGGGTCGTACTCAACTTTTTCCCTTAGGGTAATTTTTAAAATTTTTCTTCCACATTTGGTGGAAGTTTTTTTGAATTACATTTTATTATTTTTTTTTAATTTTTTTTTTTTAGATAAGAATTTTATTTAATTTTTTCTCTTAACTTGAAGAGTTTTTTTCTTAACAATAAATTAAGATTTTTTTCAGGATTTTTAATTTATTATTTTATTATAATTTTTGTAAATATATATTTTTTCTCTTACTTGAAGAGTTTTTATATAGTCTTTAAGTTGTATTAATAATGGTAGACTTAAATAAATAAACAAACAGCGAGTTGGGCGTTAGATCAAATGCCAAGCATGCGAGTACTTTTTGCCGATTCATGCCAAAATTCAATCTCTCGTTGTATCTCCAATCACTGAATTCTAACCATTCTAACTTTAAATTAATTAAAAAAAAAACTTTCAATATATCAAAATATTTACAAAACTTAACTTTTCTTCTCTTCTCTTTCTAGGTAAGTCATCACTTTCGTACAAACAAAAAATTAACTTAATTAATTTGTTAAAAAAAAAAAAAAGGTTTGGTAAGTACTTTCTGAAATTAAGACGCATTCGCTTGTGTATATACTACCTAGCGGGTACTTTAATTTACTTCCTATGGGTTGTCTGAGGATAAACTTTGTTAAATTAAAAAAAAAACTCCACATAAAGAAAAACTAAGCAAATAAAAAAACCGCCAAACAAAATTCAAAGAACGGTAAACCTTGTTTAAAAGATATAAACTTTGTGCGATAAAAAAAAGTTTTTTTTTTCCAATAAAAATGAAAGAAAGGAAGTAAGTGTATATAAGCGACCATAACAGCAACAATAGCCGATGTAAAGTATATGAAGTGCATTGCGTTTAAAAGTATCTCTATCAGCTTTATGAAGATGGAAGTTGTTAAGAGTAAAGAACACTTTTAATGAGTCGATAAAGTTTATTCGTTAAGACCGCGCTAATAGGTATACTAGTCTATGGCGATGCGATTTAACCAAAATGAATAAAACTAATATCGCACGATGAGGCTTCACCTCATTAGGGAAAGTTATCAATTTGGGAAAATTAAATTTAAAATTTTAAGATTGTGGTTTCAGAATATGAATGGTTATTTCCAAATAACATTAAGCTGAATGTTTTCTAGTTTGCTGAGTGCCAGTAATAGTCGGAATAAGGCAAAATTTAGTTAATTAGGCTTAGGCACACCTACATTGATATAATATATCCAAAATTGCGGGCATGTGTACAAATTACTAGATGGCTACAAATTGCAACAAATAACATACAAATTTAATTGTTTCACATTGTTTTGCGATCCTTACACGTATTAGTCTGCATTTGTCCTGCATCTCAAGCATCTTATATGGATTTTTTTTGATTGGGTATGTATCTTTACAGTTTCTAAAGCTCGTGGCGAAATCTTTGTATCGGTCTCATTTGCATTGACAGGAGTACTCACTTACTTACTTCAATGGAGCTGCAGTCCGGAATGAACCTTTGACATAACCAACATGCCTTTCCAATTCGACCGGCCCTTAGCTTACTGCGTACCTCAAGCTGGTTTATGTCGGCTTTAAACTGTGCGCTCCAATTATGGCGAGGTCTTCCTCTACTGCTTCCGATGTCTAAATGAGAATCAAACTCTGCGAGCCGGAATATTGTTGTTCATTCGCTTTACATGTCATTACCATCTTAATGCGGAGTTTTTTGACCAGGTCTCTGTCCCTGAACAACTCGTATAGTTCTCAATTTAATCTTCGTTTCCCAAACGTCAAGGCAAACGGTGCTGAAGAATTGTCCTCTCAAATCGACCACGGATTTCTAGGAGATGTTGTTATCAGAGTAAATACCGAAGCCGATGTAGACAAAGTCCCGTACTACCTCAAATGTATATATATGTCCATGGTGACGTTCTGTCCAATTCGTCGATGTTGTCTGTCCTTTCGTGTTGTCAACAAATACTTAGTCTCACCCTCATTTACTGGTAAACCCATTTTTGTAGCTTCCTTCTCTATACTAACAAACGTGGCTATGCCATTACGTTGAGTCCTTTCAATGATGTCAATATCGTCGGCGTATGCTAGTAGTTGCACCGAATTTTTTTTTAAAATTGTGCCTCTGGTGTTGGCTCTGAAGTTTTGCACAATATTCTCAAGAATCAATTGAAACTCACATGATAGCGCATCGCCTTGCCTAAATCCGTTTTTTGGTATTGAATGTGTCGGTGAGGTCTTTTTCGACCCTGAATTCTTCATCGTCATCCTAGACAAACGGACGAGTTTGGGCATTATATCAAAACTAGACATAACTCTGTATAGTTCGCCTCTATAAATGCTGTTGTATACGGACTTAAAATTGATAAATAGGTGTTGGGTATCGATTTGGACTTCTTGGGTTTTTTTCCTGAATCTGCCGAAGTGTGAAAATTTGATCTGTTGTGGACTTTCCTTGGTAAACCACACTAATAAAGACCAATCAGGTTGTTGGTAAACGGTATCAGGCGTTCACATATTTCCGCAGATAGGATCTTGATGGCGATGTTGAGGAGACTTATGCCTCTGTAGTTGGCGCTGTTCAGAGGGTTTCCTTTTTTGTGGATCGGGCAAACGATGCGGAGGCTCCATTCTTCAGGCATACTTTCATCCGACCAGATTTGGCTTATAAGTTGGTGGATGTTACTTACCAAGTCATCTCCGCCAGCTTTATAAAGCTCATAGGGAAGGCCGTCATTTCCGGCGGCCTTATTAAGCTTGAGTTGAGATATTGCTATACTCACTTCACTTAGGTTGGGTGGTTGGCAGTTTTCGCTGCCTCTGTCAATATTAAATGGTTCGTTGTTCGTCATCGCCGTTTAACAGTCTGCAGCATCGACTGTGTTTCAACTACGATATCTCCTTGTTCATCTCGACAGGATTCTGTTCGAGCCTTATATCCTTGGCTTTGTCGTCTTACACTTTGGTAAAACTTGCGAACATCGTTCCTGGAGTGGCACCTCTCTATATCCTCGATCGCTCACTTTTCTTCCGCTTTGTTTCTTCTTTCTGAAAGGCCGATATTTTTCCCTCCTGCTTTGCCTATAAATATCATTGGCAGAGCTCGCCTTTACCTACAGATTTTCCTTGTTGGTCTTGTTCTTGGCTACAAGAGTCTGTCGACACTCTTCATCAAACCAAAGTGGGCCCGAGAAACCTAGCAGATCAGTTGCGGCCGATCTGATTGCTTATTGACGGATTGAACTCACGTTTACAGCATGTGTATGGATATGGTTTGTTGCGAAGTGTGTTGAAGTGTCTTGGAATTGATTTTTTTTTCGTTTGGAATATTCCACGAGTTATAATAAGATGGATCTGGTTTCAATTACGTTATCAAGTCAAAAGTAACAGTAGAGAGGATTTAACTATGACGAAAAACTCTACAGAACAGCTCTACTAAAATAACGAACTCAAACATAACAGCGACCCTCGAAAAGTTAATGTTCACATTCAGGCGATCAAACTCCACGTCCACTGTAAACCCATTCGTTCAAATAAATCATACACTCAATGCCATTGAACACCCATCGCAACGGAAACCTTTTCCAAGGAGCACCTCCTGAAAAAATCAATCCAAAACAAAAAAAAAAATCAATTAGCACCACCCTCATTGCATGCACATCATCAAAGTCATCGTTCCTCATCGAATGTGCATACAACGGAAACTTTTATTCGTCCGGGGAACGATTAACTAGGACATTCAATGCAGGCAGGCCTGCTTCAGAAGCAACAACCAAAGGGGATAACTCTATGTCACACGAAATGCTCCCCAACAGCACACAGAGAGCAGCCATTCAAGCGTTGACACATTGAACAACATTGTATCACAGACATGAAATCTTATTGTACACCACTTTTCAGGACCCTCTAACCCCGTCCCAATCCCACTCCCAACCCCAACAATCTACTACCAATCATTCACACACAGACTACACAATGCAATTTCCATTTGAACTATGCAAATGCACTCCTTGATTGAGGACAATTGTTCTAAAGAAAAACATAAAAAAACTAGAGAGCACAACAAAAAAAATGAGAGAAAAAGAGCACAAAACGACCCCAACAAGGATATCGGCAAAAAGAGCCATAAAAGCCAAAGAAAGAAATCGAAATCGATTTTATGTCATTAGATTTTTATCGGCTCAACAGCTGGTCGGGGCTAGGGTGGTGGTTTGATTTGGTAACCAGCCGGGAATATGTCCCTCATATGTTACTGGCAAAAAAGGACTTTTATGATCGCACCCCTTGTTTTATTTTCGCCCCAACACGAGGCCATTAGTCAGAGCTTAAGCAGAAATCAATTTGCGAAACAACTATTGCAAGGATTTGTTGTATTTTTATCCCTCGTTTGGTTGTGTTTTTTTCTGCTCCTGTTGGAATTTTGCTTGCTTTGTCGGCTGAAAGGCTTTTGTCGTTTTATTTTTTAACGACGAGAAAATCGATCCTGTATTTGGGTTTTCTTGTGTTTTATGTTGGATACCCTTACTTGCTCCTGATGTCATAAAATACGGATTTCAACAATAAGAACCAGTTAAAGTGGGGATAAGCTCGAGTTCCCCTCCCAAAAAAAAAACCTTGTCCACGTGCTATTTGTTTTCTACTATTTACAGGACCAAGAGAAAAAAAACATACGCACTCACATAACCGACAACGAAAACGACGACACTCCCATTTATATGGTGATTTATAATGTTAAAGGAATTTGTCGGGGCTGCAGTAAGCCACAGGACCAAGGCTGCGACACGTTTATTTATGGCTAAAAATAAATTTGCGCTCTAGTACCTATGGTGCGGGTACGGGGGGCTATTGTTGTTCTTTTCGAAGCCGTTTCTGTTTGTTCGTATAAACGATTTCCGTTTTTTTTACAATTTCTTAAACTGTTCGATTTGGGAAAATACACTTCCGGCAACGGAAACAAAAGGCGCATTTTTCCCCCGATCGAATGTTGGCATAATACAATTACCAATATTAATTGTGGTTATTTATATCCCTGCGTGCGTATGGTAGATCCTTGAATATGATGCGTGAAAAATGTTATTATTTTATATTGTCTTCTATGAATAGGTGTTGGTGGAAGTGTGCGTTGAATGGTGGTTAATAAATTGGTTCAATAAATAACAATGACTTCCTTACATTTCATTGATTGGAGTTTTTTTTTTGCTGAGTTATAGCGCTGAAATTGGGTTAAGGAGGCGTTGGTTTGTAAGAAGTTGTTGACGTACATGCGAGGATGGATGAATTTAGTACTTTTGTTATAAAGTTAAACACGTGTTGGTTAGATTTTAAGACGTCCTTTGGAGGCTGTTTTTTTTACCTGCCCAATTGTGAACTTTAACTATTAAACTGAAATAATTTTTAAAGAGCATAAAAGTCCAAACGCAAAGAGCAACCGAAACTTCGTTTTCATTTTTCTGGTCAGTTTTGACATTTCATTCCCACCGAAAATAGGACAGAAACAGAAAAAAATCACTTTAACATCCAAAACTTGAGAACGTGAAACGTGAGTGTTCGAAGCAATTCATTTTTAAAAGTGAAAACACAGAAAATTGGAAGTAATTAGCAGTTTTTAAAAATAAGAAAAAAAGTTTCGATTTCGGTTGTTCGGTGGGTTTATCCCTTAAAAGTCCTCCAACGATGACATCAGATCTTGCGACTTCAGACATTTTTGACTCAAAAGAACATTTACACTTATTCGACTTAGCATATGTGAAACATGAAAATGAAATACTAATACTGCCAATAAGTAAATCTGGAATCGAACACACATCTGCCATTTTATGTCTCGTCATAAAGCAGAAAAAAAACCCTCCCGTAAAAAAAAGTCGGCAGAAAAAGTATAACTGACGCAATAATACTGCGGAAAATAAAACGATTTTACAAACAACATGAAAGAAATGCAAGAATTTGTCTTTCAAAATCAAGCAACAAATGTTGGAAAGGGTTGAAGCGAGAGAATCAAGGATAATTCAATGCGATAGTTTAAATGCTGTCGTTCAACGTTAACAAGAATTACCCATGGGAAAAAATTATTCGCAATATCGCTGCACAAAACCAAACAAAAAATATTGAAAATAATGTCCTTTTGCTTGGCCAAAAATGCCACACTTACCGGTCCACTTTTGATTGATTGAAAGCTTGAACCATCAATTGACTAGCTAAAGCGATGGAAAAAAAGAGAAGACATCCATTTCAAAAAAGTTCACCTGGAAAACAATTTCAGCCGGTTCTCACGATGCAAATGAAGGGATAACCAGTATTTTACCGAAATATCTTTCGGAATACACGGCAGACAATATCTACAATGCAGACGAATCTGCATTAATGTATAAAGCTCTGCCAACTGGAACTTTGGCAAACAGAACTGAAAGACCTTCAGCTGTAAAGCTCCCCAAAGACAGACTCACTTTGCAAAAAATTCATAATTTAAAAAAGCATAAATATTGATATTTTTGATGTTTATCCGATATTGATGTGCACCATCTGAATCTTATACCAGCGTGGAAAGAACTGATTGGGATGTGTTTAGAATACAACCCATAGATAAAAATATTACAAATACAGAAATTGATGCAATTTTAGACTATATAAACCAAAATATAGTTTCTTGTGTTGAAAATAACTCAACTTTACGAAACGCAAAAGACGTTAAATACAAAAATATTTCCAATCTTACAAAAAATCTTTTGGAAATTCGCAACATTTTGTTAAGAAAACTCAAGGAGGGTAGGAAAATATCTAGCTAGCGTTATCACACCCAGACGCAAAAGACTGGCATGGAAAATTCTTTTGTTGTGATTTAAAAAGGGTCAAGTCCCACACCCACCGACGAGCTATGGAGGGAACTTGCATGCCAGCACCGACCCAACGGCAAGATAAATCGTCGCAACAAAATGGCAATGATAGGCATTTAAATAGACGCAACTCAGAGTATCTACAACTTCATTCGAAAATACAGTGTCTTGGTAAAATAATAAAAGAGGGCGTAAAACATGACATTGACCATGAGTTCAGAACAGAGTTCTAAATAAAATTAGACCTTCTCCGCATGCTTTTAAGGAGATTGATAAAATGACATGGAGAATCGTTTTCGGGGTAGATATTGTCAAGGACGTTTTGAATATTAATGCACAGGAACTGGTTGAGGCTAAACTCAGTGCATTCAGGACCATGTACGCTAATGTTTTTGCAGACTGAACGCCGTCTTATGATAAAAATTTAAATAATGAAGTAGTTTCAAAGGTAGGTGCATTTTGTAACACTCATTTAGATAACCCTTTAACGACATTTACACCATCAAACACAGCATGTAACCAAGTTTCTTTACCTTTCACTACACATAAAAAAATCAATATATTTAGAATCATTTTAAATAACAAAAAGTCTTTTAGACTTGAAAAACAATTAAAGTTTGCATGTATGTATTAAGGAAATGTCTGAGTTCCCTTGATCTCACTCTTACCTGTCTCTATAATCAATGTAAAACAACAGATACTTTCCAACTACATGGAAACAGTCCAAAATAATGCCTATAGCTAAAAAATAACGCCAAAAATATAAAAGATTTTCAATATCTCTACTCTCCAACATAGGAAAACTATTCGAAAGAGTTGTAGCAGAATCTCTTGATAGTTTTGTCGGTGACTCAAATTTTATACCAAACATAAAATTTGGTTTAAAAAAATTCGACGGAGCTTTGTCTTTTAGTGCTTAATGATAAAATTGTTCAGATAATACTTTAGAGGCAGCATTCGACTCTACTTGGCATAAAGGTCTTATATCTTTAAGGCTCTCATAAGAATGATTATCAGTTATCTTAATTCAAGAACCGCGTCCATTTTTATTGAATCGGAGTTTTCAGATTCGTTTCTCAGGGAACATCACTTGGACCAAAATTATTTAATTTATTTTTACTTGACATGTCGATTTGCAACTCAGAATCCGAGCCTGAAGCACTTTTAGCTGGTACTATAATAGAACAAAATCTGCACCAAACAGGGACACATTGTAAATTCATTACTGTTTCGAGACAAGCACATGTGGTTCTCTGAATTCCAAATCAATGTGTTTTCATCGTTTAGGACAACGTTAAGCAAAGCTTAATCAATATTCCGACCAGTTGTGAAAATTGTTTTTTTTGCATTATATCCCAAAAAATGGCCGACAAATTTGTAACGCCCTTTACGTTTTCGTGTTTTCTGTGTCTTAGTAGATCATTAAATCACCGTTTGGTCGGTAAAAACAAAACAAGTTTTGGTATTCTACTGTTCGTGTCATTGTTAGTTGGACTAAATGTCTATACTAAGCAACTCTCTGTCTTATTAGCTGTTCAAATATCTCTATGGATGATTTCGCTTCAGTCATATTGTCTGTAATAAATTAAAGGACAACCAACAAGTTTTATACCTAAAATCCAAAAAGAAGCATGAAAAAAGATGATCGCTCATCAATCAAAAGCATCCAATAACATTGGGTTGGGTGGTTGGTTGGTTAAGTAGCGCCACAGCCCGAAATGAACCTGGCCATCAACCAACATGCCCCTCCATTTAGCCCGGTCCTAACCTAACTGCTTCCAGTTGCGCACTTCAAGTTGGTTTAGGTTGGTTTCTACTTTTGCGTGCCACTTAAGGCGAGGTCTTCCTCTACTAACTACGATTTTTCAAAGAATTTTTCGCTCAAAACTACCAAGGATTTATCTGTCTTTGATATGCTCCATGCTTCAGCTCCATAGAGCAGGACTGCTAAACCCTCATTTACTGCTAAACCCATTTTTGCATCTTCCTCCTCTACACTAGCAAACGTGACATCACGTTGAGTTCTTCTAATGATGTCAATATCGTTGGTGCACGGTAGTAGCACGGATTTATTGTGATTGTGCCTTCAGTGTTGGCTCGGGGGTTTTGCACAATCCTCCCAAGAATGATAGAAGTCACATGACAGTGCGTCTCCTTTTCTAAATCGTTTGTTGGTAACGAATGTTCCGGTGTGGTCTTTCTGATCCTGATGGAGTAGCAAGAATTTTCCATCGTCATCCTGCACAAACGGAAGAATTTGGATTTTTAACCAAAACTAGACATGGCTCTGTAGAGGGCCTCCTTTGTTGTGGTTCGGGCAAACGAGCGGTGGTGAAATTCCATTTATCAGACATCATCATCCATTAATCCTACCAGATTATACTTATGAGTTGGTGAATGTTACTAACCAAATCATTTCCGCGATATTAGATTCTGGTGGTATGATGTTATTCGAGAGGTTAAGGGATACGCGTTCCGCAAAGAACATGACGTTTTCATGTCTGATTGAAGTCTACGACTTTAAATTTTTGTTTAACTTGAGCGCATAAAGGGTTAATGTTAGCGAATTTGGCCTTGATGTGGTTCGTTACAATGAGTTCGCTTATGTCTTCAAAGCACATGAGATATACTATAGCTACAAATGTATTCTAAGAATGTCATTCTTTGGTGGTGATTTATTCCGGGCGGAATAATGGTGTTGGTCCGTGCTTTCTCAACATTGAAACTGAGTTACTGCAATCTTAACAGATCTATGCTAATCTTTTTCTTAAGACCCTAAATGGATGGATAGCAACCAAATATCGACTCTGGTTCCAATAACATGGTGCTACACGATGCACGATGGCGGTACCTCCTGTTTTATTTCGAATCCGCATCGCAAAAGGAGGGCCAGTGAACGACATTTTACGTGTTGGTACTATTGGGGATCTTACCCAGGCCTACTGCACGGAAGTTCATACCAGTAACCATCGCTTCACGTATCCCGTCAATCCAAAGTCAATGCCAATCAATTGCCAGATTTAGTTAAAGGGAAAGTATGACGTTTAGTTTTTCATTCAGATATTTCCACATGTCAAGAATATTCATAGCCAATCATTGAAAAGGGCTGCCGCCTTTTGCAGTTGTAATTTTTTTTTAATAGTCACCTTTCATCAATTACAAATCTTCAAGAGGAAACTTATCTTGAAGAAGTTAAATGTGTCGCTAAAGGTTATTAAATTAATAAAACGTAATTTGTTCCCTTTCACAACAAGTTTTTATTTATTAGGTACTCTCCTAGTACATTCATGGCTTGTTCCTGTATCCATTGTTCCTCGTTTCCACTATAACAACCAACCAACAATAACTGATAAACTCAAGAAATAGAAAAAGGCCATCTTTACTCGACCATGTAACCTATGAAAGGTGAACCTTGTTCCAATAAAGGCATAAAGTCCGAGTTTATTTTTACCTCAAACAACAATAGTTACCTCGCACTGTATAACGTCAGACTGAATATGATTCCCTTAGCATGACAACATACAATTTTAAAAATAACCCATTTTGGTTGGCTCCTTTTGTCCTCTCAGAGGATACGTCAAAACATATATAAAACATTCATCTTAGGTTGATAGAAGTGCTCACACTAATTGTGTCATGTCACAAAGTCACCAATTTTTTTTTTATAAATTCTGACAAAGGATACTTTAATTCCATTAACAACAATCACAATTCTGTTGTCCCCTTACCGTTATTTTTACTTTATACACCAGTAGGTATGGTATGGTAACAATTATATGTTTTTTTTTCTTGCTGTCTCATTCATTCCCATTTGCTGCCCTAGTCCTGTTAGTGCAAAGTCATCTTGGTTTTATAACTTAGAAGAGGTAGTTTGTCTCTCCCACTCTTTGTCAAATGATAGCTTCGTTTCGTGGCTAAATTGGCTTTGCCCATAGAAGTATAGAACTAGAAAGAGCACAGAGCATGACATCAAAAATGCTTCAGAAATATATCTTCAATTGTTTACAGTTTTGATAAGTGCTGGTTCTTTTTACGAAGAGTTTTGTATGTATGTGTAGGAATATGGTAGGTACGTTTAAAAGGCGTTATTTTTTAAGAGAAATATTTTTGTGTAATGTACTGAGGAAGGAGGGAGCGCAGAGTCCTTGAATGGAATCGCTGAGTGTATACTATAAATTATACATAATTATGCTTATTCAGCTTTGAATATGGTTTGTGGCACTTCCAAGGGCAAAAAAAAAGAATGACTAAAATGATTGTACATAGGTTAGGATGTGCCTACAAGTCGTAGCGAGTTGTAGTCAATGCTTTATTTTTAAATAACTTTTGACATTCTATTTACTTATTTCAACTTATGTCGAAGAAGATTAGATGATGAAGATATATATCTCCATTCAAATATATCGAATCGCTGGATCTGAAAGACTTTTGAATGATTTCACTTTGCGATAAATTTAATTTTTATGACTGTACAATAGATATTTGGCGACCCTTATACATCCTACCTATGTTATCTAAAGTGAGGGATAGTACATTCAATATTTTTTTGGCCTTCTTCCAAGAGGGCACAAAAAAGAGATTATTAATCTTAACTTTTGTTGAGGCACCTGAGCCTCTCCAGCCGGTTTAAACTCTTACTTGCAGTCCCAAATTGCGTCCAAATTTACCACTTACCACTA
The DNA here is from genome assembly GCA_932526625.1 of Rhingia campestris. Lineage (NCBI taxonomy): Eukaryota > Metazoa > Arthropoda > Insecta > Diptera > Syrphidae > Rhingia > Rhingia campestris. The sequence continues at coordinate 61,494,810 of OW052182.1, read as the reverse complement.
CATCAATGACGAGGACTGCCTTGATCACGCTTTCGCTCTTGTATGACATTATTGACTTTACCAGCTGGTGCCTCGGTGTCCATGGATACCTATTTGTTAGGCCTATCGACATAAGTTAATTTTTATAAATAAATCTATGCACCGGAGGTATCTTTGATACTGGATAGGAAGGCTTTTCACGCTTTGCACTCACTATATATTCTTGCTCGACAAATCAAAGCGAACTTCGGACGGACATAGAAGACATGAAAGTAGATAGCAAAGAAAGAAAAAATTATCACTTATCTAGCCATTGACATTGAAAAAGACCACGAACTTCCCCGGGATTCTAAAGTTCAAGTCTAACATAAACTTTTTTTATCTATCTATAAATTAAACTAAAAACAGTTTCTACAATCGATAAAAATCCATTCGCGACTTTTTTTTCGGTAATGGTTTTTCAAGAACCCGAAACATGCCAGATGGCTAGGATGGCTACAATATGTATAGCGAAAGATACCAATACTTCGGGTAGTAGAGTTTCTAATTTCCAGCCGGATTTCGGAAGCAGTATATGAAGACCTCACCATAAGTGGCTCGCACAAGTATATAGTGACCATAGAAAGTGCGCAACTACAGGAAGTTACCTAAGGACCAAGCTAGTTGGAGAGGCATGATGATTGAGACCCAGGCTCATTTCGGTTTGTAGTACGCCTTCAGTACGTAAGTCTTACTCTTCTTCTTACACAGGTTTAGGAAGTACAGTATATCCCACGATAACGGATTTATGTGTTCAAAAGTAAATAAAACTAAACATATGAAAAGTTTTTTTTTTTAATTTTATCGTCGAAATGACGGGATCAGTGGCTCGATGGTTAGTGCTATGAACTGCGGCGCAGAAGGTCTGGGTTTGATTCCCAACTTAAATGATTTTTCACTGGCCCTCCTCTCGTGATATTCTGACAAATCATCCGAGTACAATCATTTGTCAAGAAAAACTTATCTCAACTTAGCCGTTCGGATTTGGCATAAAACAGGAGGTCCCACCATCGTGCAAGATTTACACACGCATACATGAATGGTTGTGAGAAATCTCGGCCCAGGGTACTAACGAGCCTGTTGCGCCAAAAATGTTTTTGGTATATCGTCGGAATGCTGACCATTTAGTTGCACACACTGTTTAAAGCGGCCCATCGTGTTTCATTCCACGCGCTGTAGTAAGCTTGGCTAGATGTTGTGAATTTCACAGCGGATATTTTTCTCCGCTACGTGACAGACTGCGGGCTATTACCTACCATTGATTTTACTTTTGAGGTAAAGTCTGGTGACCTTGGTGGCCTAGAAATATCTTCAAAGCGACTGGTAAGCCTTCGTGGGAAATGTTGACTGAGCAAATTCATGGAGGTTCTGGTAGTGTACGGTGGTGTTCTATCTTTCTGAAACCACATATATAACGAGTTAATGGAGTTGCTCGCAAATTCGGTAAGAAAATGCGTTCATTATTATAACTAATAATATTTTTTGCTTGAAAAAAAAAAGAATCGATTTTTCAAACACGGATTACGGGCTCTTGAAGTCCAGTAGCTACAATTTTGCTTATTTACTAGGCCATTCAGGTGGTAGCAGTGCGAAATCTCTCCATAATTATTTCACAGAAGTTTTTCCATAAATTAAAGTCATTTTCCTTAAATTATTGAACTAATTGAATCTTAAAAGCATAAAATTTTAAGTTTTTTTTTAAAGAATTTCGTGAATAAAAAATGTTTAGAGCTAAATAATTATCAAGGAATCATTGCACCCACGACCAAATCAACTTAACGCTAACTTGGCTCATCGCTCAATCGCCGAATATTGTAACGTATAAAATATTGTAGAGTGTAAGGATCGCTTCTTTTAATAAACAGCTCTCCCGTCCAATGCGCCATTGTGACTGGCTAACCCGCACTCTCGGTTATTTAAATGGCACCAACCTCACTCACACTATTTTCAACTTTTTGAAATTATGTATTTGCTTTTGAAATCATAAATCCGCCACCGGAAACCTTATATACCGGAAGTATACTATTTGTATCTAAAAATAAGTATGAATCCATAAAGTCGAAAACTATGTCATACCTTATTTGGAATTCTTTGGTTTTCGGGAATCGGGTTAAGACGACTAAGTTGGCCTTTTATGATCCATTCGGCCTTAAGATACCTAAGATACCTTATACATGGGAGTTAATCGCACTAAACATCGCGTCACTGAGCTTGATCTGAACTTCGGTAAAGGTATACCATATGTGGAATCTTGGAGTCAATTTTTGGAATAAGTTCCAAGCAGCTCTTGATGTAAATGCTTATGTTACTACAAGAACGTTAGACATTAGGCTAATAAGGTCGAGGTTTGTAAGTATTGTTTGAAAGAACCATTTTTAAATTAACTTAGACGGCTTTAATTTCATCGCCATCTGTTTTTTCCTCTAGTTCTGCCATTACACTTACAGAGTTAATCATTGCACTAGGACTGGGCCAAGTTGATCCCCTCTTGTTTGCAACAAAACACCAAAGCCTTGGTAAAAACGACAGTTTGTCAAACACTGTACCTTGTCTGAGGAAAAATAGCTTAAATATAAGTATATCATATAGCCCTTAAATTCCAAATGTGCCCTATCAAATTACACAACCGTTGGTACCTGCCCACACCGACCAAAAAAAGGAAAAAAATCCCAGCTCACTTAATGGAGTCCCCTTGTTTACCTATCTATAAAATATTATGATAATAAAAACTTTTGCTCGAAAATCTTCGTTATCCTAACCTCTACCCATCGACAATGGGAAAAAAGTTAATTCCAATCACCACCAGACCTGGCACAATTCTAACACCTCAACACCCAAGTTCTAAAAGAGCACACGAAAAAATCCCAAATTTTATTACCTTTAATTAACTGAAATTGCCCATTTGCTACGCTTTGCATATCTTCGCAAAGAACCGGCCAAAAAAAGCAGAAAAAAAACCCAGACCAAGGAAATATTTCGCCTTAAACATTAAATTCGCTCTCCTTCGTTGCTCGCAGCAGCGGTCCGGATTATATGCTAACGCGGAGCCCAAATCTTCGAGTTTCCTTCATCATAATCAAAAAAAGTGTAGGCATGGGGAACGCAATGCCAAAGGACCAAAACAAAAAAAAAGTGAAAGCAGACCCTACGAAACGGAAGTAAAAATGAAAACCAAAAAAAAAAATCTAGCCATGATATTTGAATTTTAAACTACGTACCTAGTCGCCAGTCCGCCCCACGGAGTTAATTCTACCAACGGGTGATGGTGGCACCACCCCAACAGTACGACAGCAACCCCTTTTATTATGAAGGCCAAACTCATAGTGCCTGTATATATTTCCTGTCCCCCGCGTTTAACATGAAATTGGGTAACTTCGCTACGCACGTAGGTATAATCAAGCCTAGGCCTACCCACATGCCTATATCTACCATCCAAATAGAGAGCACAATAAAAGTATAACATCATTTTGTAAATCCTTAGTAATAAACAGTCCTTTTTCGCTCGATAAAAATTGCGCTTTCGTCATAAGAATACTCCGTTTTGAAACTTAAAAGGACGAGCACAAGGAGGACGACTTCAATTGAAGGAGCAGCAGCCAAGCAACCACGTAAGAAAAACAGGAACGGTCGCGGCACAGATGAAAGCATGTACAGAAGAAGAAAAATCATTAAGGCCTTGTATAGTTGTGCTTTGGTTATTTCAAACCACCCTCTCTCATCCACCTGACGAGCCGAGTCGAGAGTTTTTCGGCGGGTGGGGGCGGTAGGTCTTCCTTGGTTATTATGGAAGCTGAGCAAATAATATGAATGCAAATTAAATTGAGCGCATCATAAACATAAAAATCCACAGGAGTAGATTTTCCGGACCTTGGTTCGTTAGTTCGCAGTGATATAAATGGATAAAGCGTGGAGAAGACCGGTCGTGGAAGAGGGAGGTTTTGAGTTTTCCTTTTGGTTCTGTTTTTATTTCAATTTTTTCTTTTTCCATTTAATTTTTCAGCTCTCGGGTGTTTTTTTTTTTTTTTATACTTTACACAAAATGGCGGAAATTTAATTTGTATCATAGTTCTCTTTGTAGTGTCCTTGCAGGCTATCCCAAGCAACCTTTAAGTTGGGTGGGAAAGAGAGAAAGCAAAACGTATTTAATTGGGAACGAGGTGATTTACATTTTTTTCTTGTTGAGTTTAGGATTAGGTGGGTATTCTCCTTATCTTATTGTGAATGGGAAATATTTTCTTCAAGGTAATGTGTCTGGGATGATGCGAATGGACATGTTAAGAGATTTTCATTTTGGGATAAATTTGTTTAGCAATGTTTAAGAAGGTACGTGACGTATTTGGAGTCTGTTGTTCGCAGGTATGCGCCTTTGCACCAACTACGCTTGAGAACAATAAGTTAGCATTGGAACGACTAGATAAATAGGAACTGTTGCCAAAACGCGGTGGCCATATAATAAGGTTAGGGAATAGCTGGTAAAGCTTTAGGCAGCTCTTATCCGGCATACAATTGGGGAACATATAATTAGGCCTTAATTAATCCGGAATGAAGCTGTGCCGCAACTATGATCCATCTTTAATTAGCCCGGACCTTAGCTAACTGCTCAAGTTGCGCACATCAATTTGGTTGGCAAGGTCTTCCTTTGCTGCGTCCGACGTCTGGCTGGGTATCGAAAACCCTGCGAGGCTTTAAAACTCATAGCCTTCTTAAAAATCCAATTCAGAGTTGGTTTGACCAAGTCTAAGTCGCTGTACAGCTCGTAACTATAGTTCGTGGTTGAATCTTTGTCTCTTTTCATATCGGGGGCTTAACTCTACTATCGGATAGCGAAGTGCTGAATGATGATTCTAGTCTTGTTAGTTCAACCCTTTTTTGTTTACCATAATGTTTTTGCTGAGAACATTTAAGATGGCTGCGCTTTAAGTGTGCTCTAGTTTTTTTACTGTCCCATCTATTGCAAAGCCTATCTAACTTCCAATATAAGAAGCTTCACAAATTCCCAGTTCGGAATCGCCATTAAACAGGTGGTACCATTCTTTGTTGCAAAAACAAAAATTTCCACATACAAATAGATGGAAATGATAGTTTTTGAGGTCCCTAGATTGCCGATCATCTCTTCAGGAGATGTCAAATCTTTTAACATTCACCTATGCTGGGTGCCTGGGCATAGTGACATTCCAGGGAACTGTAAGGCTGATGAACTCGCCAGAAAGGGAACCAAATTACCAATTGTACCCTAGGTATTCCTATCGCTACATGCAAAAGCTTATTAGCGCAACATGCTAACAGCAAATCAAACCTCAGATGGAGTCTTGGCACGACGTGTCAAACAACCAAACAAATTTGGCCAAAGCTAGATTTGAGAAGATCAAAGGGACTGATTTCGCTCGATAGACCGCATATTTGCGATACCATAGGTGTCATCACGGGACACTGCTTAATAGGTAGGATAGCAGAAAGGCTAGACCTCTTCTCAAACGACTTCTGTAGGAGCTGCATGGACGAGGAGGAGGAGGAAACAATACTTCATCTCCTTTGTAACTGCCCGGCCCTATCAAACAAAATGAAGCTACATCTCGGAGCTTACTGTTTTCAAAGTCTCAGTGATTTGGCAAAAACGGAAGTGAAAAGCCTCCTCCGCTTCATCAAAAGCTCAAAATGGTTTTCCCACTGATAGTAAGGAGATTGGACAAGATCCACGTGGTATCACAACGGACCAAAGTGGTCTAAGTGTGCTGGCGAACGACGGCAGCCACTCCAACCTTACCTAACCTTGGGCATTTAACCCAGATATTTTATTTTTTATAATCCCATACTATATAAGGTTCCTAAACATTTGGACATTCCAAGAACGCTGTGTACATAATATACTTGCAAGACAATGATATAAAAACCTGAATAGTGGTCGTCTTCACTACAATGATGTGCCTTAGTCTTTTGTTTAACTATAAAACAGCAATTTCGGGTTGTCCACAGATTTCATACCATCGTACAGGAAAACTTCAACCTGGGTATGCTTTTCGATTGGGTAGTCTATGCAACTCTTGCGAAAGTATGACAACATCCTGTCTATGCAACACTGTCATGAGAAACGTCTTAAATTTCGGATTCGGCGTTAAACAATAGGTCCCCTACTTTGTGCCAAAAATATTATCTTACCATACACTAATGAAGGGAGGAGCTTTGTTTGGAGTCTTGTATGGACCGTAAATGCCAGATATTTGATTTTTTTATTTTATGCAACGATCTGTAGAAGATTTAAAAAAGAAAAGGAAATAACAGGATGGCACGGCCTTTAAATATGGCCGGGTATCTCTTTTCAATTTGGGAAGACATCCTAGCTTTGTACTTCTACAACGACCTAAACGATTTAAAAAACCGTTACTGTGGACAATCTTAAGAGATTTGTTAAGATTCGAACTGGTTTCAGGGGTGGATAAGACCCTGCTACCCCATAGTGGTATCACAAACAATTTTTTTACCACAGCAGGCTCGTTGCTATACAGGTGCTTTTTTTAAGGATGGCGGGAACTCCTATGCCGAATCCAAACGTCTGAGTTGGCATAAGCCTTTCATGACACTTGATACTACTTGGATGAATTGTCAAATCATCGCGGGAGGGGGGACAGTGAAAAGACATTAACGCGCAGACCTTCTGCGCGTTAATTCATCGCATTAACCATCACGCCACTGATCCCATCCAGTTTTTTTTTTTTGTAAACTTTTCACAGGTTAGGCTTCGTGATAGGTTCACGCTCCAGGATCGTCCTGAGGTGGGGCTTGCAGATATTAATTGAATTGTTGTAGGAAATACGTCTTCGGGAAATTTGTTTCATTATTTGGTTGTTCTGTAACAAAAAGAATGTAGGTACTGAGTTGTTAGATGGACAGTATGTCTGTGGGCTAAAACAGTGTCTCTTGTTAGTCGAGTCCAGTAATGATTTCTCAAAGCTCATACAAACATCTGGTGTTATAATATATGCAATAAATAGACAGATCTACAACTAGTCTTTGATGTGACAAAGGTTGCAGATTTGAAGTAAGGGAAGAATAGTCTATAAGACTGTACGTCTTTGGATAAAGTCCATGTTTCGGAGCCGAACTGCAAACATGAGAAAAGTATTCAAGACCGTGTCCTATTTTGTGTTTTGTAAAGAAGAAGAAGCATGGCTGGTTTGAAATCTCTCTTAGCTCAGAAAAGGTTTCTTAGTTTCGACGCTCCTGATGTGGTATTCGAGGATACATTTCGTTGCGATGATACTTCTTACCCAATTGTGATGCCTAGCAGATGTATGAATTCTTCGAATTCGAAAACTGCATTGTCCATTTGAATTTGGAGACCTTTGGACTTGGTGTAAGTGCACCTTTACCTACGGACCACTCTAAACCAAAAAAACACTCTAACTTATTCTAGGTGCGATACGACAACAACGTTAGAATCTGTAATTTAAGTAACAAGCGATAGCGGGCCTTGACTGGCAATAGTGTTGTCAGGATTATAGAAATCCTTACTGCTTTGTTAGACCTTCAAGTAAAAATTGGGTGCGCAAGCAAATACCCACATTTTATTCCTCGCACTTGTCACTGTCAAATTCCAAGCATTTTTATAACGAGTTTATGAGTTTCCGACACATTACATTGAGTCGAGTGTAGTGCTCTAAGGCAGCTACACTTACCACCTTGGGCATAAGTCTATTTCAAGCAATATATTGTTCCTATCTGTATTTAGTTTAAGAAATTTATTGAATTATCCCTTCCCCCATAATCTATCAACTCGAGCAATTTATTTCCCATTTATCCCAACTCTAACTAAAGCCCAAAGACTCATCATTAAAAATCCTGTAATCCATCATCAAAGTTAATCCATCCTGCATAACTCAAACGGTTTTTTACGTTGTTTCATTTTTGTATCTCATTCAAAATCAAAATAAACTGCCCATTCCATCATCTCATACAAGACACACCCATTCATTTCAACCTGCTTCAAGAGAGTACCCAGTGTACAGTGTACACACTACCAAGAAACAAAAACCCTTTTCCATTTCTTTTCCTGGAAGCACAAGTTTGCCTTTTCCCGAGAGTTTGCATACAAGGATGGCCACGTAATGAGATTCTTCCAAAACACATCTATCCTCCCAAGATGCCGGCGAAGGAAGAAAAAAAACCGAAGCAAAACTCCTGTGGCCTGCATGGACATAAACATGAGTGTACGGAATTATAAATCGAGCAGCACACTCTCTCTCTTCCTGCATATTATTATTTTTATTATTATTATTATGATTATCACCGTCATTATCACCAAGCACTCGGCTTTAGGGGGCTTTTCCGCTTTCGTGCCCAGCTCATCCGGTGAACATTTGTGTGCTGCGCTACCGTCTTGCTTGCTACGCCTTCTCTCATCCTTAACATTTTATGACTTTAACAAGTGTACACAGAACAGATCCTTCTTTTGACTCGTCTTCATTCGCTGAATTTGCTCTCTTTCTCTCTCATCCTATCAGCTCGTTTGTATCCTAGTATGGCATAGGTATACCCAACCATAGTTCGTTCGTGCTCCCTCTTATACTCGTTTTTAGAGCCACTTCATGTGAGTGGTTTAAAGTGAGATAAAGGTTTTTCGCGCGCATACAGGACGAACAAGAAATCCTTAACTATCTAGGGTATTGAAAATGAATTTCCACTATCCTGGGTTTAGCTCATAAAGATAAATTTACATGCAATGCCATCAAACGGTGGAAGGAGCAAGGAACCTTTTATTTTTGCAACGTCCTTTTTATGCCTCCTGCTTTGGTACAGTAATTTGTTTAGCCTGGTAGGAAGCTACTGCCGAAAATGCATTACCCTTCGAAATTAGACACTAGTTTATATATTACCACAGAGGATCCTTAAACATCGCATTTCTAATTCATGTCTCTCTTAAACGAATGGGCGTTCTATAAGCCATCTCGGATGCATAACCACCCCTGGGTCTTGCATATATGAGTGCGAATACTAATGGTTAACTAGGCTACAAAATTTATCGAAGGACCTCGTTTGTAGCATTTTTTTTTTGCAGCTCCCATGGTAACTAAGACCTCAGTTCTCTCTTTCTTGCTCGGTGTAAGTATATTAGGAGTCAAGGGCAATTTCACTGATGCCTTTATATCTTTAGGTGGCAGTAAAGCTCCTTGAAAAAAAAAACGAAACAGAAAATCCTCTAAAGAAATCCTTTGGCCTTTGTGCTATACGCTTAATTTTCATTTTCTGCTTCTTCTACAATTTTTTCCGACCGTGGACTGGTGGGGGTAACTTTTCGCTTTCGTTGATTTCTTTTCTCTCTTGGGCTTAATGGGGGAAAAACAAGAAAAGCTCCAAGATTTTCGCTAGAAACATGACAAAAAAGGACACTATTTATAGCAAAAGGTAATAATACCACCGAGTCTTTGAGTTTATTGAAATTAGAGTCGATGGCTGTCGGCGTTCATGAGGTGGTAGCGCCCTTTGCCCATTCCGAATAAAATTACAATAAACATAATTTAATCATAATTTAGGGCGAATATTTAATGGAATTATTTACGATTTTTTTGTTGCGTTGAAATTTTTAAGTGAATTAAGAAGGCAAAGACCTTCTCAAAGAGGACCTTGGTTGGAATGTGATTTCGGTCGCGTTTGGAGGGATTTTATTAGAGTGGTGCGATGATTTTAGGTCGTAAAGGATGTTTTAGAATGAAATGCGAATCGACATGGGAGCACGAGGCACTTAACACCGAACACACTTTTCTTAATAAGAAAATGTTAACTTTTCATTCTTTACATTTTGCAAAATTGATGCTAAAGTTAACTCGAAATAATGTTCTGGAAAGTATCTGTGGGAATATGGTTAAGGGCTGTTTTTCAAATAGACAGAAGACTTTTGGCATCTTTATGATAGCTTTAACGAATACGTAATGAATGCTCTAATGAAAGGGCAATATATAACGATTTACCTGCTTCCAGTTATAAATGGAAAGCGCAAATGTATTCTTAGACTCAAAAAGAAAAACTCAAATACAACTGTAGAGCCTCTAGTCGATGTGTGTATTTATTAATTTACTTACGTGTTGCTACTTCAAGCTTGTTAACGTCGGTTTCTACTTGTGCTCGTCACTCATGCTGGTAATCGTAGACTCTGCGAGCCGGAGTAGTGCTGAGAGTCAATTCGTCGATGTTGTGTACCCTTTCATCTTGACAGCAAATAATTGGTCTAACGCACAAGTACCGCTAAACCTTTCCAATACTATCAAACGTGTCTTTGAAGATTGTGCGTGCAATGTTGGCCCGGGAGTCTACCATAATCCTCTAAAGAATGATATTAAAGAAGCCACATAACAATGAGTCTCCTTGCGCAAATCATTTTTTGGATAGGTCGCTGCAGACCCAGATGGAGCAGCGAGAATTCTCCATCGTCACCTGGCACAGAGTTTGAATGCATGCAAAGGAAAAAAGCCCCACAAGGATTAACAGCCGAGGACCTATTTCCATTTCGAAAAGGAAATAAGCCCAACGGGCTTTTGCCTTTCTTTTTTCCACGGGGGTTATTGTACTGCTATCGTACACGGCTTAAATGGTAAAGGTTACCCAAATCACCCAACGGGGAAGTAACTACTCAAGGCAGATCACGGTCTCAGCCTGGCTACAGAAAAAAATAGAAAGTGTTTCTGTCGAAAAAAAACAACATAGCCGAAACGGAGCCACCTACCAGAAGAACAGCAATCCCACAAGACTGTGTGGGACCTAAGAGGGATATGATTACAAGTGTGGGTCAAAAAGCGGAGGGTCAGGAGGAGTTCTTAGTAAAAATCTTGCAAGCAGCAATCCCGTAGGAATGGGTCAGGAGTGTTTTTGATTTGGCGTATACCTTAATGCCAAAAATACCTCCATATGATCCATAAAGCATTTTTTCTCCCAGCAGGGAAAAAAATCGTACCACCGATCAAGGTGGTGGTTATCGATTTACAGTTCTTGGGTTTCCAAGATCTGCTGAGTAATAAAGGTTTGATCTGTTGCGGACTTTACTGGCAACACTGAAAAAAACGTTCAGGTGTTGGTGATCGTTATGAGGTGTTCACATCTTAAAACATATAGGATCATGTAGGCTCATGTGGATTGGCATCGTCTCCAATTTGACAGTTTTGTTTGTTGACGTACCCATTCATCCAGAAATGGGCCTTACCACTGAAAATGGTTTTCCGATGAAAATTATGGTCAGTTGAGCCAATTCAGTGAACACACGTCGTTGTCTATGGTCATTTACCTTTAGTTCCTGCGTTAGTTCAGTTAATTTTTTACGCGTACAGGCTCAAGTCACGACGCAAAATTTGCCACGTTGTGGTCTGTGAAATGCCTCGATTCTCCTGCACTTTCTTACGGACAGCTGCGATATTTTCGGCAGATCTTGCGTTTCTTCGACGTACGAGTGTTGGTTTATCATTTACTGAACCAAATGTATCTACTCAAAAGTATCTACCACACTGCGAAAAGTCCTCTCGGTATTACGATTAGGCGACGTAAAATGGCCGAAGCGCGGAATGTTGGGCGAACAGAACACCAATTTCTATATAACAAATTTAAATCACTTGCATCTGTTATTGAATGCTATATCCGCCCATGGGGATTTTTTTAAAACAAACTAAATTTATGGCAGCCAATTTGACAGAATATGTAGCTTCAAAATTATGGCCGCTATCAAATATGAAAGTTCGGAAGTCGCTATTGGTTGACCTTTTACAGAAATGGCTTTTCGCATGTTAGGTTATTGCCATGAGCGTCGATGACGTAGGATGCGTAGAACGAGAAAAAAGTAAAAACGCGAAGCAGATATCTATCATGGTCCTACTGTATGAACATATTTGTAAAACGATGTCGATTTTACGAATGGCGAATGTCAATTCGGTTCTGCCATTTATGAAGCAAACAGAAACAATTAATCGAATGATTGTCTTGTCATCTCAACTTCATTAGATATATCCCAACAATTTATCTTCACTTGTTGGAATACCTTCATGGCAAACAACTGTCGCAAATGCATTTTCCCAGGAGATTATATAATTATCCCCATTTATTTGATGTCACACAATAACACTCCACCGAAGTGAGAATGTGTATTTCAAAACTACATGTAAATACTCGTTCCAACCATACCATGTGTGATTATGATAAAACGGTAAAAAGTTGTCAAAACATCATTATGCCCCAAGGTAATCTAATGAGACAATTGTTGCAGATGATTTATTAACATTATACATTTGTGCCATTGTTTCCTTTTGTTTGTGTTTATTCCCCTCGACGCACGACGATGACGCGACATGGTAGAGTCCTTGTGGATTAGAGCGCTTTGAACTCATCCATTGTTTGGTAACACAATCTGCCATAAAAGCGCACTAGACATTGTTGTAAAGGAAAAGAGAAAACCTGCCAAAATCTACCTTTAACCATGAATGGTTTTCCATTTGATTGAAATTCATTAGGAGGAGCCTTAAAGCAGCCACACTTAATCCCAAATTAGTTTCAAATTCTAAGACACCGACTTAATTTCTCGGTGTGTCCTTGTTATAGAAACCGCCTCGTACACAACCATCATTCCATAGGGAATTTTCGGTGCTGCAATAATTAATTTTCTCTGTTTTCTAGTGAAACAGTTGTCGGTTGGGTATCACCGGTCCTTAAAGTCGGTGCAGGGTTTGAAGAAAACACCGAGTTAGATAAAATTAGTGGAGCGACATAAGGTAGTGATTAAATTCCTGAATTCAATAAGCAAACTGCGATTACATCTTTGGAAAGAGTTTCAATTAAATTTTCAACACCTTTAAAAAAATCAGGCCAACGCGAGTACAAGGATAAACATAGCTCACACAGGAACAGCCCTTTCGATGGTTGTCGTTACATCTTGTGTATCTGTGTAAATTTCTCATTTTGATTAATGAAAGTACGCAATCCGGTGAATGAAAGGACGAACAGTTTTTGATGTAAATTAATTGCGCACCCAGTTTCGAGTGCTTGGTTGGGGTGGATTGGAGTTGCGAATCAGGTGGAAGGATAAAGCAATTGCTTGGCTTTCTTTTTTTCCGTTTGTCATTTATCAAAATAAAACTTCAAATAAATTTGAGGCACGCTTTTGCGACAGCGATACAGTTCTCGTGGGGGAATCACTTTTTTTTTTGGCAGATGGTTTTATTTCTTTGTTTCAAGTGAACTAAAAGACAATCTTCTACTTTGAGATAAATGTGAAGACATTCGGTAGCATTCAACACGTTTTTGGAGATGTTAATATTTTATTTCTTATAAATGGAAATGTCATAAAGATTGATACTGATGTCAGGCGACCGACAACCGACCTGGAAAACTTTCGACATAATCAATTATGGTGAAGACGTATATAATAGAAGTATGTATACGCATTTACGTTTGGAAAGTTGCTGAATTTTGTTTGTCCAACAAATTAGGGGAGCTTGATGAAATGTGTACCGAATTCTGTGAATACTACGTATTTGTTCGTGTACATAAGGGATGAAAGTTATGACAATAAAAATTGATTTCTTGAATAAATATGATTATATGTAGGGGAGGTGGTTTTTTTTTTTGTGAGTAAAACATCTTGACCCTCGTTTTAATAATTCATGCAATAAAGCCAACTAGATTGAGGATTCTTGTGAAGAACTTCGGTTTAAATGGGACAATATGTTGTCTTTCGTTTGATATGATTTTCTACAGGGACAAAACCATTTTGTTTTTGTAAAACATATAAAAAATGTATTCCAGGTCTAGTCCAAATATTACGTTTGAATATGAAAGCCGATCCCTATCCAATTCCAAACCACTTTTCGTTCGATATTGTTCCTGAGCTCCTCTGACATTGTTGGCTTATTTACATAAACCTATGACTTAATTTAATTCCATAAAGAGGAATGGCTTCTCTTGAAACACAAATGGTCAGGCAAATGAAAGATTCAATATTAGTGGCAAGAGGAAAGACTATTTACCACCCGATGATCTAAGTGAAATGGGGACATAAATATCTAAACTTGAGCTTAACAAGGCTGCCGGAAATGACGGCCTTCACCCCGAATTTTATAAGACCGGTGGAGAACATAAAATTGAGCCAACTACAGATGTAAAGGTTTCCTCAACATCGTCTACAAGAACCTATCTGCAGTTATATCTGAACTCATGTAACCATTTACCAACAACCTGTTCGATCCTTATCAGTGTGATTTTAGGGCAGAAACGTACACAACTACTCAAATATTCACACTTCGATAGTCCTGGAAAAAATTTAAAAAAATACCCACCACCTATTCCTCGATTTTGAAGCCGCATACGATGCCATTTATAGAGACGAACTATACTGAGATATTTTTAGTTTAGGCATACCGTATCAAAATCGATCAATAAACCCTTGGTCGGTTTGAGAGAACAATTCTTCGGTCCCATTTGCGTTGAATGCTGTGGATAAGTAAATGGAATTAAGAACTTACGAGCTGTACACTTGATTAAAATCCGTGTTGGACGTTAAAGATGGCTAGGATATGTAGAGCGAATGGACACCAATTATACTCCGGCTCACACAGTCTTCAATTACCAGCCAGAAGTTGTGGGGTGTAGAGGAGGACCTCGCCTTAAGTAGCGCGAAGAAGAAACTAAGGAAGTTAGCCTAGGACCGGGATAATTGAAGATTCATGTTGGTTGAGGTCCGGGATCATTCCGGTCTGTAGTGTCACTAAAGAATAAGTAGTTAACCTAAAGTAAAACCCCCAACCTCGAGGGCCAGTTCTAATTTATTAGATACCTCTTAAAGTGCTCTGAGTAACCCTTGGGATTTTTACTTTTTCCATCCCAACATGGCGTTGGATGGGCTTCTGATGTCAGATAAAAGCTCGTTCCAAATCACCATGATAAAGGTTGAACCAGATTTTTTATGAAAGCTGTTACGAATTCAGGTTGTTTATGAAAGCTGGAAGGCATTTACATGATTGACTTGATCTTTTACGTAATAGGTACTTGAATTGTTCATTTAATGGGACATAGAATAGTGAATCAGGCAAACGATTAGACGATTGTTACTTATAAGGGCAGTCTCCATCTAAGTGTGTAGTATTGCGAATTATTTTGTTGCTATGAATAAAAATTGCCTGATATTTCCATTACATTCTTCATCGCATTATGTAGTGCTTTTGATTATCAATTCTTTTTTTTTTTTTTTTGATAAAATTCCATCAAAAGAAACCTAAGTCCTATCATCTTAACTTCTCAAACTATATCACAATAGATATATTCCCATTTCGTCCATTGTATACCACTACCTAAAACCCACGGGTTTACTTATAGAAAACATGACTAACTTACGCTTATCTTCATCAAGTCTTTTCTTATTTCCGGGTTACTAAATTCATATATATGCCACAATTTTAATGCTCGCATAGTGAAATTCCTTTCAAAAATCTAAGCACACATAAAACCCCCTAATCTTGCCATCTGCACCAGACAAACCTTCACCATTCTGTACATCATTTCGATGACAGATAGAAGCAAAATACACCCGTCATATTAAATTTATCTTCACCATTTTCTGAGAAAGACGAGTGCTTGCAAGTACCTACCACTTTTCCATATAATCATCCCCCAACCTCCTCAAAAAGATGGCTACAGCAACGACTTTGACGATGATGATGATTAAGATCCTTGGAGAGCTAGGATTCAGATGATATCACTGTTCGTATCAAGTGCTTTCCGTAAAGACAAATACCCCCTTCATGCGATTTAGACTTTTAACAAAGTTCCACCCAGTAGCAACAACTACTGGTCGACAAAGAGCAAACGAGTGGCGAGTCCATTTCCCCTAGGGGTAATAGACGGATTAAAATGAATTCAAATTTCAAGAAACGGAAATTAGATTGACGTTAAGGGAAATCACTGCCATGAAGCTGTATCGAGAGTTGATGAGAGTTCTCTTTGGCTGTATTTTCGTCAAAACTTAGCTACGGTACTTGAAATTATGTTAAAACAAAAAGTATACAACATGGTTAAATTGTCTGTGCCCGAGTGCTTATACCGAAATGCGCAGTACTGAAATTTGCGTGATGATTTTAAACTCCCTCGGGACGGTGGTATGGTGTGACTTTGAATTTACAGGTATCATCCGTTTCTCATCACATTCCGCATTCCAATTTGGGCAAAGCGAACTTCCCATAAGCAGATGAGAGTAAATGAATATTTTTTCCCCGGATTAAAAAGGGTCATTCGTGTATCCAGAGAGACCCTTTGATATCCTGTTTATAAATTGGATAATGTTTGCCTATACGAAAATTGATTATTCGTTCACATTGGACAGTTTAAATATTTGATTAAACCAAATAGATACATAAAACCTGACCCACCCATGTTTTATACCATTCAAGGATATATTGGGGTTGTTCCTGTTTGAAATTGAAGAAAATGCCCAAAGGGGAGGCATAATTAAAGAACGAACCAAAAAAAATATTTAAACCTTAAAAAAACGTAATTTCCCTGTAAATAGGAGGTATAGCGCTGTGAAATACTTCAAATTCCATTTCAAATGTAATTTGTGTGTAAATATCCTGTAGCTTTGCTTAATTGTATTTTTGTATCAAATTTGACGTTCAATTTATTTTCTCTTTCATTTTGTTTTTTCTAGGTGAAGTTGAACGCCTCCTAAAGGAATACAGACAAAATCAGGAATTGGTACGTCGTATCGGCGGCCATTACTATCAAATCATATATCCGGTGCAGCTGCGTCATCACGAAAAGATGGGCATATCGACGAGAGAAATAAATAATCAACCAAAGGTACGAAACCTTAGAAAACGTAATATTTATGCAAATAACACAACAACGGTATGTTCATCCACATCATCTACACTAAAAAAAATCAAAACCATATTCACATTTCACATAATCGATTATATTTGATTTTCGGATACGTTCAGTAAAAATATACAAGACAGTCATGATGAACAGATACAGTAGTTGAGTTAAGTTTTTTCTTTTCTTTTTCTTGTTACGAATCTTAAGGACACAACATCTCGAACACTCATTCTTCATCGTTTTGTGTCCATCAATCAACGGCAGAGATGGATTTTTATTATTGGGTAGTTAGCTAGTCCTTAGTTGATATATGTGTGTTTACAAGTTGGTACCTAGACCCCTGTCAATACCGTTCATCATCTCACTTTGCAATGTGTCGGTAAATATGATGCGACTCTGATGGGTTGTCAGTTTTAGGATAGATATCTGGATAATATGTGAACATTTTTATTTAGATACAATTTATGCCTATATGTGTACACAAGGAGGCATTTGTTTTTGTTTATGGGTGTGTCCATGAAGCGATAACGTATATAGTTCAAAAGAACATTCAAGTAAACAAGATTACAATTTTTTAAAAACTTCATTAGTAAAATTACGATCTTTATAACTAATACGATGGCTGGAACGTATCACGAAGTTACTTACAATTTTAAGTGGCGTGACGTTCATATGAGAGACTTCCTGTCGGCTTTTCTTTTCAAGTTCAACTTTGTAGTTCAAAGAGTTTGATAGGATATATATACTCTTCTTCACACATTACTGGCGTGATTGCAGGATTAATAAAGATGGACCATAACGTCTCCAATTCAGGACTTCTTATCCATCCACCTGTAGGCTTTGTCGTGATTTAACTTTACGTTTATTCTACTGGCCCGTTATAGTTGCCAATTGAGAGTAACGCGAGTTTCTGACTTCTTTGCAAAATTATGACCCATCACCCCACCAAAATGATTAATTCAAAAGGATTTGTACACCTTTTTGTGTGGTTCACTCATCGTCCGATAGAGTTAGACATTGACTATAACGCAACTTTCTGCCTTTTTGTAAAACTTAGACCCAGGAATCCCACCAGAATGAACAACTTAATTCGCCGTACATTTTTGAATGATTATTTTTTAGTTTTTAGAGTCCTTTGTGAAGTATCCTCATACTCAAAACGGGAATTTCTCTTGTTCATAAATCCATTGTGAAAAAAGTGATGCAACGTAATGCCTACAAGCTTTAATTCCTGCATTTACATTGTTCACAAACCCATGAAACCAAAAGTGATTTTTATCAATATTTTATCAATATTCAATTGCATACTTCTCGAAGGTTAGGGACTCTTGAACGTCAAAGATGTTTATTGTCTTGATCTGAATATCTGGTAGATTTAATATTGAAATTATGCTGTTCGTATTGTTATTAGTTGGAACCTATAGAAGATTTCGCTAAGCTCTTTTGAAAAACTGTACTTATGGTACCGTAAGACCATATACAACTTTGACCAGTGATGTTAACATTGAGAACAAATTTAATACAAGGGTTTCTACCTGTTATTAGCAATTTTCTGCTAGGCGGCGAGAAGATCAAATTTTAATTTATATTTGTAACTCCCAAAAGTATCAGCTGTGATTTTTCTACCCTATCCCATAGGGATAGGGTATAACATGGTGAAATAATATCGATAGATATACCTTAAAGTATATGGATCGACTCAGAATCGCTAGCTGAGTCGATTTAGCTATGTATGTCTGCCGGTGCGTCACCAATTGTTGGCCCTTAAGTTTTGACCTAGAATGATGAAATTTGGTACACGAATTCTTTGTTGCTCCCATCAGAACATGTGAAAACATTTTTTAAATCACGCCACTTTTCAGAAAAACATAGATCTTGGCCAAACCATTTAGAATTTTAAAAAAAGTGTCTGGACAATATATTTACTTACTTACTTACTTTAGTGGCGCTACAGTCCGGGATGAACCTGGGCCTCAACCAACATGCCTCTCCAATTAGCCCGGCCCTTAGCTAACTGCCTCCAGTTGCGCACTCCAAGTTGGTTGAGGTCCGTTTCTACTTCTGCGTGCCTCTACTGCGTCCTACGTCTGGCTGGGAATCGAAGACTGCGAGCCGGAGTATTGGTGTGCATTCGTTCTACATGTCCTAGTTATCTTAAACGTCCAATGCGGAGTTTTTTTGACTAGGGGTATGTCGCTGTACAGCTCGTATAGTTCGTGGTTGAATCTTCGTCTCCATAGCCCATCCACGCAAACGGGACCGAAGATTTTTCGAAGAATTTTTCTCTCGAATCGACCAAGGATATCTTCATCCGCTTTTGATTCGGTCCATGCTGCAGCGCCGTAGAGCAGGACTGGGATAATCAGGGTCTTATATAGGATCTCCTTAGTAATTCGAGTGAGGGCTTTACTACTAAATTGCCTTCTTAGCCCGAAGAGACAGCGATTGGCAAGAGTAATTCTTCGTATGATTTCTGACGAGATATTGTTGTCAGAGTTAATAGCGGAGCCGACGTAGACAAAGTCCCCTACTAAATCAAAGTTATATCTGTCAATGGTGACGTTCTGTCCAATTCGTCGATGTTGTGAGTCCTTTCGTGATGACAGCATAAACTTAGTCTTACCCTCATTTACTGCTAAACCCATTTTCGCCGCTTCCTTCTCTATACTAGCAAACGTGGCTATGACATCACGTTGAGTCCTACCAATGATGTCAATATCGTCAGCGTATGCTAGTAGTTGCACCGATTTTTGGAAAATTGTGCCTCTGGTGTTGGCTCGGGAGTTTTGCACAATCCTCTCAAGAATCAAGTTGAAGAATTCACATGACAGCGCATCGCCTTGCCTAAATCCTTTTTTGGTATCGAATGTGTCGGTAAGGTCGTTTCCGACCCTGATGGTGCAGCGAGAATTCTCCATCGTCATCCTACACAAACGGACTAGTTTGGGCAGTATACCAAAACTAGACATGGCTCTGTATAGTTCGTCTCTATAAATGCTGTCGTATGCGGCTTTGAAATCGATAAATAGGTGGTGGGTATCGATTTGGACTTCTTGAGTTTTTTCCAGGATCTGCCGAAGTGTGAAAATTTGATTGATTGTGGACTTTCCTGGCCTAAAACCACACTGATAAGGGCCGATCAGGTTGTTGGTAAACGGTTTCAAGCGTTCACATATTACGGCAGATAGGATCTTGTAAGCGATGTTGAGTACACTTATGCCCCTGTAGTTGGCGCAGTTCAGAGGGTCTCCTTTACAAGATATTTAGACAATCTTAATATAACGGGTAGTTAAATTATAAATTGCCGATGTTGAATGTGAACCACACCTAAACGTCAAGTTTTTTTTTGCATTTCATTTGCCATTTCTCAATTTCAGATTAACTCAATTTGAACCACGGAAAGATACGCAGTCGCGTTAAAGTTATTCAGGGTTATTATGAAAATGGGCGTTCAAATCAAAATGCATATCGTGCACTTCCTGATTTTTTCGGTCAATTTAATCGTCCAATGTACGTACAATCGGAAAAATCGTGCAAAAATTTGAGCAAACCGGGTCTGTCGGAGATGTGAAAACACCAGTGCATGCTCATACAGCCCATACTGTAGAAAATATTGCTGCTGTTCGCGATAGTGTGGCTAAAGAGCCGTTCACCTCAACTCGTCGTCGTGCCCATCAATTGCACCTCTTACGCTCGTCGTTATTGAACATTATGCATAAAGACTGCATTTACACGCTTACAAGTTGCAATTGACTCAAGAACTAAAGTCAATGGTCAGAATGGTGGCAAGAAATGGAAACAGTGGATGATCAATTTTCGAAGAAAATCATCTTCAGTGATGAGGCACATTTTCACCTCAGTGGATTCGTCAATAAGCAGAATTGCCGCATTTGGGCGAATGATAATCCAAGAGTGATTGTCGAAAAACCAATGCAACCACAAAGAGTGATTGTTTGGTGCGTTTTATGGGCTGGCGGCATCATCGGGCCGTATTTTTTCCAAAATGAGACTGGTTAGGAAGTTTTATTCAAAATCAACATCGGACCTTAAAATGTATCCACCCTTTATATATTCACCCATATAAGGTTTTTTTGGCACTCCCACTTTTTGGGGCGTTTTCTGTAAAAAAAAACAGTTTTCCTAAAATTTCAAAGAAATTTGGAAAAAAAAACATTCGATGCTAAAACGTTGGTAATATTAAAATTAACTTTTCGTCTATTTACCATTTTAACCCAAGCCCACTTTTTGAGGTCGGTTTCCTATAGAAACTATTTGTAGTTATACCCTACCCCATAGCATATGCAATAGAAAAACGTTGTTTTTTTTGTCGAAACATAAAAGATTTTGATAACTGGCTGTACAATATGTTGCGACAATGCCATTTTTTATATTTCATCCTCATAAAGCAGATATTTTGAGGATATTAATTTTAAGGATAGAATGGAATAGGGTATTAAGCGATCCTCACAGTTACAGCGGATTGTAACCTTCTCATATGTTTCCTAGTTATTTTTGATCGAGAAAGAATCTCCGAAATTTGTAGTTTCGCATACACACTAGTAATTTTGGAATACCATCCAATAGTTATGGATCTTCTTGAGTTAGACAAACAATTATCAAAATTTGAAGACCAAGCAACAAAATACTGGGGGTTTCCGCTTACAGGCGTTGAAGTGCAAGAATTAGATAAATGTTACCTAAAAAAGGGCAATGACTAAAAGATTGGTTAGTCGTCTTTTTTGAATGTAGATTGTATAACAATTGGTCGGTTGAGATAGACATGTGATTAAAAATAAAGGCCACCATTTCATATCGGGAAGCGAGCTGACTCCAAATCGTCCCTTACTGACATTTGGTGCCCTCGAAATTGTTCACTCAAAGCAGACATCTATGATCTTGAGGTGTGAACCATTCATCCTTCATCATCGTTTTTCAACTAGTGGATAATGGTCACATACCGGGTCAATTCACTGTCACTGTGACCTCATTAAACAAAAAAAAACAGGCACCAACAATTCCAGCTGAGTAAATTCCATACCACACTGCGTATTTAGGTGAATGCAAGGGACTTTGATGGAATTCTCTGGTGTGACCTCAGTATCGCATGTTCTGTTTGTTGATGTACCAGCCCAACTTCATTTGCAGAATATTATTTCGAAAAAAAGGCATCGATTACAAACGCGCGCTACCTAAAAATTCAATGCATGATGGCGACTCTCTCCCGCTTTCAAGCATACAGACAGATTTAATCGGATTTATGAAAAGGGATTAATGTTGTAGTACCCTGTACATTTACAAATTGATGACCGGCTTAGATAACCAACTTGTAATTTTTTCTGTGGAGGCCTTATTAGGCAGTTTCTTGACAGAGATAATATTTAAAAAAAAAAAAAAAAAACGTTTGGAACAACTTAGGCCGAATTTTAGTAGTCACGTTAAAGTCTAGCTTTCATTTACTTATAGGTAGACTAAAATAAAGAAAAAATCTCCCACCTAATTTGGCTCCAAAGATCATGCGGTTGAATTTTGGACGGGCGCAATTTTATTTAGGTAGGTTGGGAAAAATGTCCATTAATGGATGACATTAAAGTTTTTTTTCTTTTGCCGTTTGACTGATCGGATAATTCCTTATAAATTTAAAAATTAAATCAATCTCTGGACTGAAAACCTCAATTTTACTCTTAAGTAAGCCCTAATAGCTATATATAAATCTGCTATATAGAGCTTATTAAAAAAACACGAGGGGGGGTCATTCCGTAACTTTGAAAAAGATTATCAATCAGACGGTAGTCGAGAACTTATGAGCAATTGCTCAAAAATCGTCTGTGACTTGACGATTTTCTTCACTTCAAAAACATATAAGAGGGCTAAAATCCGCTGTGCGGATCGTTGAATACCCTATCCCATCCCATTTGTAAAACTAATATCCCCAAAATGTGGACATGGCTTAAAACACGATGGGGATTAAATATAGAAAATGACAATGTCACAACAAATTGTACGGTTTAACAAAAGACAAGGTTTTTCTCCTGCATATGTTAAAAATGGTTTTTATATAATAAACAAAATGTTTATATTAATGTTACTTATTATTCTGCATCAAAATTTTTTTCGAAAATGTTAAAATTTGACCGTAAAATGTTTTTTATTAAAAACGCCCCCAAAAAGTGGGCGTGGCAAAAAACTTTATATGAATAAAATTTAGATATAACGATTGTCTAACTACGCTTCTCAGACACTTTTTTAAAATTCCTTACGGTTTGGCCAAAAACTACGTATTTCTGAAAAGGGGGCGTGGCAGTGGGCGGATTTCAAAAAAATTTACACTTGTTCTGCTGGAAGCAACAAAGACCAGGTGTACCAAATTTCATTATTCTAGCTCAAAATTTAAGGCCCAAAAACTGGTGACGGACGGACGGACAGACATGGCTAAATCGATTCTGAGTCGATACATATACTTTGAGGTATATGTAGCTAAATTATTTCTCTATGTTACAAACTATGTATCAAAACTAATATACGCCTATGGGCTAGGGTATAAAAAGTGATATCGCCGACAGCAAACACGACTATTGACCTTACGTGATGCAAGATGTGTCGTCGAAATGTTATCGTCAAACGATAATCACATTATGGAATGAGGGCCCAGGTATATATTTTTTGAAATGTATATCGCCCTTAGTTTAAAATATTTGAGTCATTACATTCTTAAGATTCAGTTGCAACAAATAATTTTCAGCAATAAACTGGTTAAAGACTGAAGAACCATAACGAATCGTTACAGAGGACTATAATATGACGATGCATGGCTTCGAATAGAATCTTTAAGGTACAAGTCTCAAAAACAATATGAACAGCAACTATGGGGTGATCAATCAAGATGCTTTGTTCAAAATGGTTTTTTTGACAGATCGCGAGGGAGTCGTGTCATATTGGCAGATGTTTTTTTTAATCGGTATTCATTGACATTGATTTACAACGAACAACGTTTTTCAACTCGTTCAATTATATTACGAAAACTCAAGTTCCGTGAAAACTGTTTTCACCAACATTTTGTTCAGCAATGAGGCTCATTTCTGGCTCAATGGATACGTCAATAAGGAGCATTGCCGTATATGGATAAAAGAACAACCGGAAGAGGTTCAAGAGGTGCAGGTACATCCACTCAAAACAACCGTGTGGTGCGGCTTATGCCCCGGAGGAATCAGCGTATTTCTTCAAAAGTATAAAAAGGATATTCTGATCCTTGTTATATTTTATATTTTAAGAATAGTGTTTTTAAAAAGGTATAAAATGCTCATTACGTTTCTTAATCATATTTAACGCGTGAAACATTTTGCGCAACTCGAATTGTCATAAAAAAAATGTTCGATGCGTTTTTGAATCCTGTAGACCTCGATAATAAAATTTTGACAATTACAACACGATGTCACCAAAATGACATCAAAATAGTTTCAAACATGGCTGAAATCAGCTACCAAAATTCTTTAATAAAAATCAATTCTTGTGTCCAACCAACCGTACTTATCAATAATGAACTGTGCATACCCATACCACAGTAGACTAATCAACCGAAATTAACTTGCATCAGGATATCCTTTTTGCGTAATCTTCTTAAGCTTTTCCCTGCCAAAAGGGTCAATTATTTAAAAACGATACAACGTTATCTAACAACTCCAATTAGCAACCACATAGATTAGAGACAAATTCTTCAAAAAAAAAAAAAAACACCAATCCCTTAAGGATTAATTAAAAATGTTATCATTAAGTCAATTTGTTAACGGAAACCAATCGACTACTTGGGTTGAACCAACTTCTTCGGACAGCAATAATCTCAGTGTGGTTACGAAAACAAAAGAAAGCGACCCAAAAGACCAACAGCGCAAACAAAAAAAATATACACAACCCAAGACGATATAAAACAAAAGCAAGGACAATACCCGGCCATTGTTGTTTCACAGGGCGATGTCAATAAATCTCTATAAATTCTAGAAATGGTGGCATTAAAAAGATTGATTACAACCGAATACGATTTGATTAATCAGTTTGTCTCTCCCAATCTGAAACTGAAAGGATTTTTCGGGTGGGGGTGGTATGCTGGGGTAGTGTGAGTAGCCCTGAGCCCTTGCGGAAAGCTAAATCCTGATTTATCGAATCAAGCATTTTCATTTGATGATTCTTCTTGTAGATTTGTTTGCCTTTTCTCTGCTATAGATACTATTGGATGAGGTTATGTGTGTGTGTATTTGTTTATACTCCACCATCACTTCGAGGTTTGTTTCATGTCTCGGTGTGGGGCGATACAACTGTCACCTGACATCGGGTAGAATTGGATTTTGCCAATCGAAGTTTTGTTATTTGTACTGTGGATGCAGATCAACCCACACCCATGTCGAAGTGGTAGTTGTAGCTGTGGCTACGCCTCTACTTTACTCCACCCCCAAATGAATGACTGATTACATACTAATCAATCTAATCACGCTGGCCTCAATGGATGGCCGGATTAGGCGACAATCACGTATATCGGTATTCGAATGAATGCGATAAGATCTTAGACTCGTTTGGTAGTCAAAGTTTTGGCGTTGGCGCATTTTGAAAGCAAAAGATTAACGACTTGCCAGTTGACTTCCTAGGTTATCTGAAAGAAGGTTAGGGCTGGAATCCCTAAGCGGACTATTCCAAATACTTTCAAGTTAAGTTTATCACAGTGATGAAGATTGATTTATCTGTTGGGCTTAGTGATTGGTGGATTTTTTTTCAGATGCAATGACGATCGCTGTCGATGGTTTTAAAGGTGCTCCGTGAATAACATTTATTGAAGTTGACGGATTAGATAGGTGTAGGATTTTTTTCCCGGTTAAAAATATAGATTTTACAGAGATGGATGTAACAATGTGTTTTTTTCGGACTTGAAAGTGCCTACATAGAGAAGCATTATTTTTGGAGGATAATCTGTAAGCTCTCCGAATTCTTAAATGATTTTGTATTATTTTTCGAACATAGCTTTATAGATACACTATTTAAAAGTGATTATCGGATTTCAACCCAATAATCTTGAAGCTTTGCAATGCTCAGAGTAATGCATCCATTGATCCCTTAAATATTTTTTCACAGTTCCATCTGGAGCGAAGCCATATTCTTACTCCTGGTGAGGTAGAAATCTTCACTAGTTTATACCTACGTATATACATAGATCCAAAAGAAAAATGAGGAGATGTTACAGTCCCGAAGGATGGCCGGGTGAATGTTAAAACCATGCGATTCAGATTTTGATGTGCAAATAAATGTCGGGTGCGAAGGACTGGTTTTGTGGAGGATTGGGCATAAATGGTTGATATGAATAAATGTTATGCCGGGACTAAGATCAGGTTTGGTAGAGTGAGCTGACACTTTGACAGTTGGATGGGTTTTATGGAGGATTGGCACAAATAGTTAAAGAAATGCAAATACAATTTGTTGGCGCAAAAGGCTCGTTAGTACCCAGTTTCTAGCTTTTTCTTACAACCATTCAGTTATAAAGCGCAACTGAACCCGTAAATGGTTGATGTGGATAAATTAAATGTCGGAACTAAGATCATTTTGTTAGAATGTGTTGACATTTTGATTGAATAATCATGTTATGACATAAATATATAAATACAATAGATACCCAAGGCACAGGGTAGCTAATATAAGATACAATCTTCAATACTGTGAGTAGAATCGTTGTCCGTACATCAACTAGCCCACTCAATAAATATGATGCTCTATAATGGTTAACCTGACTTTACCAGAACTTGGTTTTTTTGTATCCGGTGCGCCATTATATACGCCGGTATGTGAATATTAAATAAGTTTGCAAAATGAACAATCGATTTCTATATGCAAAGTATTTTAATTTAATATGGTCCCTTATAATTTATTTCGACTAGCTTTTTGAGTACAACATCAATAAAATGGTCGCCCCCATTGCCCAACGCAAAAATGTGCTCTTTTTTTATATCACTTTTCCGAGCATCTCGGAAGCGACAGTATAGCAATGATATCGACAAGAATATATGCCTTGAGCTTATCAATGATCTGAGTCCTGCTGGTTTACAATTGCTTTACCAATACCTTCACAGAAAGAGGTCTGAGGTGTCAAATTTGTAGATCAATGTAGCCAAAAAAAAAATACAAATTTTTGGCGCAACAGGCTCGTTAGTACCCAGGGCCTAGCCTAGCTTTCTCACAACCATTCATGTGTGCGTGTGTACTTCTTGCACGATGGCGGGACCTCCTGTTTTATGCCGACTCCGAACGGCTAACTTGAGATAAGCTATTTATCACGAGAGGGCTGGGAATCGAACCCAGACCTTCTGCGTGGCAGTTCATCGCACTAACCATCGCGCCACTGAGCCCTCAGATTAATGTAGCCATTTGGCAGAAAATGACACACGTCCAGGGAATTTTGTTCCAGAAACCGCAGTGTTTAAGTTGCAGTGTGGCATGGCTTACCGTCTTGTTGAAACCAGTAACCGTCCAGACTTTTTCCATACATTTAAGGGCAGACATAAAAAGCCAACATCCTTCGATATCGATTCCCATCGACTTTTTCGCTTTTTCTAGTGGTCCAATGATGGTTTTGGTGCAAACACCGCAGCAAACTTCACTTCTTGGTCATGCAACAGTGTTTCATGGATCTTGTATGGATTTTCCGTTCCTCAAATGGGCCTCATAGTTCATAAAAATGGACTTCCAACAACAAGGTGCAGTGTCAACCATTTGAACGACTGCTTGGAAGTAATTAAAGCGATGTGAACGGGTCTGTGGGCAATATTTTTGAGTCAATTGCACTTTATACGGAAACAAAATATTGCTAGTCATCCCTCAAAATGCGCCACAAGGGGTTTCCACTGACGAAAAAATGCGGTGATGATACGACACAGTGAGTTCTAGTTGCACTCTCTTTTACGGCTGCAACCCGATCATTGGTACGTCTTGGCCACTGATGAACGACGATCTCCTACTGTCCTTTGGTCCACGAAATTCGACACCAAACTACTAATGGTATAATTGTCATACGGTGATTGCTGGCCAAGATATTTTCACGATAATCAAGTCAATCGGTTGATAAGCGTCAAAGTTATTTAATATACCTACCGACAGAAAAAATGGCGCACCTTGTTTAAGTCAGACTATGTCTTAAATAAGAGTTCCCTATTTGGAATAGGATTCCAAAACCAAGACTAATTAATTACTGGAACCCAGCATTCAACGCTTTCTTAGAGCTTGATTGGATTTTCTTTTCTCTACTTTTGACCTCCAAATCCTTATTTTTACTAGTGTGTTGGTAGCTATCGGAATTAGTTTTTCTCCCTAACAAATCATTTATGCATTATTATTATCAGATTGGTGAAGATAAGAGGTGTTGCACCGCTCATAAATCCATCTGAAAATAAGCCATCTTCCCATAATTGACGAAAACTTTCACAAAAGTTTACATCAAGCCACAGAGAATATGAAAGATTCCCTATGGTAGAAGTTGGATTTAAAATGCGCTGTCCCAAACATTCTGCAAGTGCGCACTGTTTAAGCCGGGGGTTTCTTCTTTTATTTGCAAAAATTAAAAATTGCGCCTTTTGGTTTTGGCGATAGAAGCAGGTTTGTACTATTTGCGTGGCAGATTGCCTTAATCAGTTTTTATTATCGAGCGATTCGGCAACTTTGCCTCAGACCTTATAGAGTTGGAATCACTTTTCATTGTTTTACTTAAAAGACGGGGAAGTTTAAGTAGTATAGGCAAACTCGTCATGGGTCTGTATAGCATTTCTCTATCAAATATCCTGATGATCTCCTTTATGGTGGATCTTTTTAAAGGGGCGCCATCGGTGGTAGTTAGTGTATCCTAAATATTACCCACTTCATAAGGACGTCACACCTAGTATTGTTGTTTAACTCTGCATTGCGAATACTGTCACCATTAAATTGCTTATATGAATTGGAAAGGGGTCCGGACAGAGACATCAATTTCAGAGCAGAGTTATCCAACATCTGCATAATCACATTGCGGGGCTGCCAAAGTATAATAGGTTCGCTTCACTTGACAGACAGACAGAAAAGAAAGAGCATTACAAATTATCGGATAACTGTACACACATACACATAAATCCTTTTTTCTACACCCGTTTCATGTACAGTTCATGTCTATTAGTAAAATTGAATTTTAGACACAATATCACCATATATCTGCAATTGATTTCAAAAGGCGCAAAACCATCTTGTACGGAAGCGTCATGAATACATACAAGCATTACAAAACATTCACCCATCATCTACAGTACATTCAAGTACCTCCCCAGAGTGAAACGTTCATCGTATCACTTGGCACTGGAGGGGGTACAAAATTTGTGGTGCTTAAGCATGTTTTTTTTTAGGAAAGACTTCCGAATTGTGCCTGACATTTGCTTAAGACGCTTCACCCTGGCGGTCGTGGTATCAAATTCAACATCAGTTTTGCTTAAAGTTGCTTTCCCTTGTTTTTTTCAATAGCAACAGACGTATATACTTCCACTTTAAGTTGATTTTTTTTTTTAAATTTATTTCTGTTTGTAATATGGACTTCACAAAAACATATAAACAGTTGAACTTGTTAGGCTAAAAGGTTAAACTGAGTCGTTTACATTTTCACGAAAAAATAAAAATCAACCTCAAAGATACTATAATATATTGGATAGTCAGTAGACGAATTTACGGTAATGCCAATAAACAGCTTAGTTTTTGAAAATTGAATTTAGAAAAAAATTCAATCTACATATCTATGTAGGTATATATTTGTGTATATAAAGATGCTTTCACCAGCAAGAAGCAGGACGAAAACACTTTCAATTTACGGAAGAAAGCAAGATGAATTCAATTTTGCTGTCCTTGCTTCCATTCGATTCTGTTGTACCTATATTTTTCTCTTGCTAGTTTGTCCTGTTCATATACTATCTGGGTTCTGTCTTCATTTCCATTATCCATTTTCCTGTTGACTTACTTCTTGACCCAAAACTTGAGAATAAGTGAAAGCAACAAAATAAAGCAAAAGGACACAAAAAGTCCTGGCACAATGCAAATAGTTTCTTGGCATTGTGTTGGAATTTATTTTTTTAAAAGGTGCATGGAGAGAGCATTTATAAAAGAAGAGATGTGAATATATGGGTATTTGGGGAGAAATTGTTTTCTATTTACGCAAGGAGTGTGATTCAGGTAGGGATATATCTTGATAAAGAAAATGTACTGTTTCTAAATTCAAAAAATTGGTAACATGAATAGTTTGATACGAATCACAATGGTGGTAATGTTTTTTTAGAAGAAGATACATAACTTGATCCACAACAAGGAGTACAATTACAAGCTAACATAGGGGGCCCGGAACTATGGGAATCAATCTACATAAATGTTTAGGAAGCTCGTTTCTTAGTTGCATGTCACCAATGTCGCATTGCAATGCAGATTGTACAAGGTGAATTTATACATATCCATGACTCCTAAAGGCATGCCTTTGTTCACCTCCAAAGACCGTCAATGCAAACGGAACCGTAATTCGCTCGAAAAACGACCAAGGATTTTTCGATACTGTCAATGCTTCAGCCCTGTAGAGCGGAAGTGTTATGTTCAGGGTCTTGTGTAGGATCTTCTTGTTAGTTGGAGTGAGGGCTTTACTACTAAATCGCCTTCTTAGCCCAAAGAAATAGAGTAACTCTTCGTTTAATTTCTGACGACATGTTGTTATCAGAGTTAATATTGGAGCCGAATGGGAACGATCTGTCCAGATCCTCGATGTTGTCTTTCCTTTCGAGTTGACAGCATATATGTGATCTTACCCTCATTTACAGCTTAACCCATTTTTACGGCTTCCTTCTCTGTACTAGCAAACGTGGCTATGACATCACGTTTAGTCCTAGCAATGATAAATTCAATAGCTCTCTATTATCTGCCAACAGCACCTGAGAGGACCAGTAGTACAGAAACCCCAACTAAAATTTGTACCAGAGTATAAAAGAAATTTGGCACAGTGGCCTTGTGGTTCTCAGTCCCAATACCTAAGTTCTTTCACCTCTTGCGAAAGTCTGACAAACATCCAAGAGTAACCAGTCAACAAATGAAAAGTTTCTCAAATTTTCCGTCTGGAGTCGGAATTTAACAAAAGGTCATTTCATTGTGGCAAAAATAATAACTTTGCACAAACAAAAGAAGGAAAAAGCTAGGTTTGAGGTCTTGTATAAGCCGGTAACGCCAGACATTAATTTTTTTTCTACAAAACAATCTTTTTAAGTAGGTACTTCAAACTTTTGAAAGCGCATTTTGAAAAGGGTCTTCAAACTTTGCAAAGTTATACTTCAAAGACCGAAATTAAGATGATAAAGATATAATTCCAATAAATTTGAAGTTTGAAACAAACAAAGTTTTTTAGTCGCTGGAGTTGTCAAACCTATCTTAATGATAGACATTCTTCATATTACTTTAACTACTTTTGAACATGTTGAAACACTTTGTAAACAATTTTCCAAAATGCAAGTGCAACCATATGCAATCGTTTCTGCCAAAGTATTTGGTCAAAACTGTCGAAAATATGTTTTCTAAACAATTTTTCGTTTTTTTTTTCAGGCGGGTCAGCAGCGTCAAGGACGACCACCACACGACGATGGTGGATTTAGCCGAGGCAGGACAAAGGTAAGGGAATCATTCAAACATTCATACCTAATCTTAACGAAGGGTGACTTGAAGGGTTACATAGGTGAAGGGTATTAATAATAAAGACTTTGTGAATAGTTGTAGCCCACCCAAAACTGGGTATTTATAGTTTTGAGCTAGTAGTCCTTATTTCAAATACCTATTCGTGTTCATACCTCTAGTGTATGTCTATATTTATACATTGAAAATCATATACCTGTGGTATAGATAATTTGAATCGTTTTTCCAAGAGATTTGCTTTTCTTCTTCAGCAAATATTTGTGTTAAGGGATGGGTGCATACGTAAGGTATATTCAAATCAACCCCGGAAACACCCATATATTCTGGATTTTCGAAAAACAATCCGAAATCTCCCTGTGTTCAAAACTTATTTCAACTCAATTGGTTCATTATGTGTACCCACTTCGGAAGCACACAAAAACACACATACATTTACTAACACCTACGGTGATTCATATGTATAATGGCCATTTTCATGTAGACAAATATCTGTCTATTAGGAAGGACTCGCCTGAAATCAAATCAAACAGGAAGTTGAAAATTTTGATAAATATTCCAAATCCATCCTTTCATGTTGTTTTGGGAGAAGCTCTAAATGGATTAGGGTGACCTAAAACCTTTTTTCTCATCCTTAATATGGGATGGGATGGGAGTTGTTTTTTTTTTCGTTTGTATATTTACTTTTGGATTCCGCACCTGTTTCATCATCAGGACCGCCCTTGTTAACATTGAATACTGATGATGTTGTCAAATCTATTTTGTGCACACACACTTTCTCGTCGACTCAAAAACTCATCATAACCATTTACATCCTAGGGTAGGGTATTCTGCAAAAAAGTATTGAACAACATCATCTCAGTTAATGCGTTTACGTAATCAGTATGTTTTCCCATTTTCCGCCATTTTACATCGTTTTCATCTCAATTAGGAATAACGAACGAGCATTTACCGCTGTTGCTGCTTCTGCTGAAGAAGGATACCTAGTAGCGCAAAGAGTAAAGCTCCACCTAAAACATTCCATTCCCGACATCTAGCGAAACTATAAATATATTTGTGTGTACGTTTGGAGGTACTTTATGAATTCCCAACCATAGGACGTTTTTCGTTTTATTCAACCGAAATGAATATTCAAATCTGGTTGGGGGTGAGCTTACATTTCCATTTGAATACGTCTGTCGGCAGGATGGATGTGATGCGACTGACTTTTTTTAGAAGAAACTACTTATGTTGTATTTACAAATATTCGAAACAGGATAATAATATACAAACACACACACATAGTCCTGGAGATAGTTGTGATCCCAATCCAAAATAAACCGAGGTAACTAGGACGTGCCACGAAAACGATGAAAATGCGCACGGTGAGTCAAGGAGTGTCGTGTCGACGAACGATGACTTTAAATCCTCTAACAAATTTAATTAGTCGAGGACGAGGTGCTCTCTGTTCAGCTCTACCCTCGTCCGTGAGCAACGCAGCTACTTTTCTTGGTCGCTGGCAATGGCCAGGACTGAATGTTCTCGTGTAATTTATTAAAATATGATTGAATGCGAAATGAAATTCTCCAAAACAATCTGTTTGTGTTTTCGCAAGGGTAAAGTTCTCGCTGCAGAATAAGCGGGCCCTCCATGTGGACGAGGAGAGAGTGGGTGGTGTTCCGAAACACAAGAGTTAATTTTGTGGGTGGTTTGGTGGGTTACATTTTCCTAGGTGCACATGTGCGAGTGGAATTAATGTAATCAGTCACAGTTTCAGTTGGTTTAACTGATTCCAGGAGGTATTTTTCGAGTTTTTCTTGGGTTGGAGTGTCTGCAAGCTATTTATCGCCAGAGCATACGAAATGTAATATATGCGATGTATTCATATTTGTTTGATTTAAGTGGAAAATCCCTAAAGCTGAACAGAATCCATTGAAATTTCAATAAGCCAGCCATTAGAGAGTATGGAAATGCGGAAAAATGCCATAAAACTTTCCTTCATAATGTGCTGAAGGATGACACGTGTTGGAAATACTGTCGCTCATTGAAGGTTTTTTCTTTTTATTTTATTTTTAAATTTCTGTAAAATGGTGAGCATGGCTTAAACCTATCTATACTAGTTGCGTTTCCTGATGTTCTCGAAGCATAAGGCTTCTTGGGTAAATCTGTCGCTTATTACAAATCCGCACCAGATTATTCCGGATCGTAGTAAATGTCACAGTTTTTTCCTGCTTCTGTCGTATATTCTGTAGTGCCATATCAATGGCCGCGTTTGCAACGTGGACTATATTTGGACCGGCACTAAATATTTTAGTCTTAGCATTTTTTTTTGTTTACACCGTACGTCACTAAATGCAGAACTTACGACATCTATACTTCATTAGACAACTTTTGCATTGACGTGAATGGTTTTTTACCAAGATCAGCCCCAATGGCTAGATTTTCACCTTGGACAATAACCGTGACAAGGGACAAAGTAGGTAGGTCACCTAAATAAGTGGACTGACCTAAACAACTTAGTCCTTGTTCGATGTGTTTACGCTGAGACTTACACCAAATGAAGGCTAAGTTCCGGTTATTGTCCACGGTGTAAACATTATCATTATCAATAACAATGTTATCATCAATAAAATAAAAAATGTTCGGGCCATCAAAAGCTTTAAACATTTCGAATTCCATTTACCAGATGGTACCATACCTGCGACGCTTCAATACAAACTTGATATCCTGCTACCATGGCTACTAACCACCATGACCAGTTGTCTTCATCCCAAAGTTATGGACGGAAGCAGAAGTTGTATTTATCCCCAAAGCAGGAAAGAGCTCTTATATAAATCCGAAGGATCTGTATCCGATAAATCTATCCTCTATTCTTTTGAAAAATTTGGAAAGATTAATTAATCTACACCTCCGTGCTGGTATAAAACCGTCTGCGATCTCTAGCTCTCAACATACATTCTGCAAGCGGAAGTCGGTTGAGACAGCTCTTCACTCGTAGGTTTCTTCGTCATACCATCATCTGTAGACGTCTCATCCTTGGAATTTAGTTGCATTGTGTGGAATCAAATGCTTTTATGACAAGTGAGTGCTCCAACGTGATGTGATGCCTTTCATTCTGTTTGTTGTATTATGACTAAAGATTCCATGATATGTATCAGGTGTTAAAAGGCTTTGACCTAATATCGGCTTTCGTTTGGACCTAGTACTCTACTCGTTCATAGAGAGGTGGTTGGACAGTTTGAAGTGTCTTATCATGATATTTTTTACACACATTTCTTGCCAGTTCGTCGGAAATCTTGTAGCCGGCAATACGAAAAGCAATATAAATATTTTTTTTTCTACAAAAAATAAATCCGTCTTTCAAGTAGATAAACTTTGGTATTAGTACGGCTAGGCTTGATATAAAAAAAAACAATATCACCGAATTGTATTATTTCGGTCATTATCCGTACACAAGGCTACTGCTTAATAGGTTTACCAGAATCTGATCAAACATTTTCTCTATGGCCAAAAGCGAATAAAATAGTCCTTGGTCGTTTTGAGCTAAAAATTCTTCGAAAACTCTTCGATACCATTTGCGTTGACGGTCTACGGAGATAAAGATTGAACCAGAACTATACGAGCTGTTCAGCGTCATAGACCTGGCCAAAAAACTCCACATTGGACGTGTAAGATAGCTTAGATATATAGAGCGAATGTAAACCAATATTTCGATTCTTAGTCAGACTTCTCCCAAAATTAATGCATAGATTCCCAAATTCTCTGAGTGATGTTGCGTATTTTTGTGCTGTATCATTGATATGAAGAATGAGGCTTCAAAACCCCCAGTTCGACTGGTACGCATTGCTCCTGTTATTAGTTAACACACCAATCTTTGTATTTACTTTGATAAATGATGTTATATGTCTTGATGAGTCTTAATACGGCTGAGGGTAGATATTTCGTAATCTTTGGAGTAGGTCCTCAATGTTTTCTGCAATTTATCTTGCAACTATAGAGAGCATTCCGTCTTCAATACCAACGTTCCAGTTCAGTTTTTCATCAAGTTTTATTAGATACTTTGCGATAGCTAAAGTTGGAATACTAGAATTTCTCCAAAAACATATTGCCTTTAAAGTGTTTTAAATCAATTAAAGACTTCATGCTATACTAACTATATGACCCTATAATATTAATGAATTATAAGATAGGCTACTAGGCTATTCGCACAGCGGATTCTAGCCTTCTTTTATGTTTTTTGTTTGCTTTGCACATGATGGTGGATATTGGTATTGGATACATTCATCCATAGTTCACGGGTTCACCAATCTACTAATTACGAACAATTATCGAATTATCGAATTTGGTTTATCTAACCTATTCGAGGTTCACTGCTTATTATAATAAATGCTCTATCAAACACTAAATTCCCACTGAATGCATCCTTATCCCACGCCCCTCCATCATCACCACGCCACAATTATTGAGTGCACATCAGAAGAAAATATTCAATCATTTGGCAACTTTGAAGTATAACAATATGGCTAACCGCATGAAGGAGATCTAATCAAACGCACCACGGTATGGTACACGCACGGGAATAGTCCTGGCGCTTCCAATTAATTCCTGAATTGCAAATGCACCTAATTGTGTGTACCTTGGTGTGCTTTATAATTTAGCGCTGCCAAATGTTGCGATAACCACTGCGAATAACATCCTAGATACATTAGTTGATTCCGAAGTACAGATGTGCACAGGACATGCACTATTGCACAACTAATGCTCGGGTTTCGTGTGCCATCTGCATTTAATTTGTTTGATTGTTCGGTGGGTCCGTATTAAGTATTATCGCTAACGGATGTTTAGGGATTTGATGGTTGGCATTAGCGTTGAAAATATAATAGGGTTAATTCTAAAAGATTCCAACAATCGGCAGTTTGGAAATTTTTGATTTCGAATTGCGTATTTGCACCCTTACCTGATTGAAAATGTGGCATTCAAATATAAGTTCGAAAGTCATGAAGTGCTGATTTGCAACACTCTGAATGTAATATCGTCTTCAGAAATATTCGCGATTCACAACAAAATTTCATCAGCAGGTAAAAACCGCCAGCAATACAGTTTCAGGATGTGCGCGGTATTGACTTGAACGCAGCTCGTTCTATTGCACTTTGACTGACGCCTCATATCATTCTTCCGTTGTATATACACTGCAAGGATATCGAACCATCTACATTATATTTCCAACTAATTAGCATGCAAATTAACGCGCAAAACCCCTATTCTGTCGGGATAGACGGGAGGACAATGCACAATTCCAAGGGGGTGGAACAAACACACTGTGTCCCTCCAGCCATAATGTTAATATCAAATTTTGGTAGATATAGGGCTTTCTATTGGTTACCATCATGGCTTCATGGTGACATAAGAGAATTCTATTAGAGCCATATCCTTTTCGGACATTCTATTGATGACATTGACAAAAGGTCTCATCAGGTTGTGGTTTGGATCGGGCTACTGCCCTACAGCCAGCCGCTCCTAATCAAATTCCCAAGCAATGTTATTATAAAGCTATTACTGGGGCTGATGTCACACATGTTAACGGTATTGTGTGCTGGATAATATTAATGGGCGTGATAATGTGTGGCTTACTTGACTAATGCATACAGAGGTCTGAGTTAAAAGTATTTAACAAACATAACAAATGGTTTGTGCCTTGGACAGGATTCCATGCGGATGTCATTATGGCAGGGCTTACCTCTATATGGGTATCTAATGGAATGGAATGTTGAAGGTGATAAGGCAACATTTGAATGAATGTAAGGTAAATATTGAAAGCTATTAGTAATTATTGAAAGCTGCAGATTATTTCAAAGGAGGTATTGTAACAGGCATTTTTAGAAGGCAGTTGATAAACTTGCTTATAATCAACGCTTGAGAAATCTTTAAATATCTTCAGATTGAGTAGATGAGATAAGAAGTTTTGGCGATACAGGTTTAGGATTCATGGCATGACATTTTTTCTCAAATGCATTTAATTACAATACGCATTTGACACTATGCGCATATGACAAGACCTACATCTTTAGCCAAATTAGATTTAGATACGTTTGTATAAGTCTTTAGCACACCTGATAAAGATCGGGTGGTTTGTCAGATATTGTCAAAATAAAAAAAAAATATATAGGCCATGGCGTTGAGAGTGCTTTAGGCCAACTACCCACTCACATAAAAAAACCAATTGTAACGAAGCAACAAATAGCCTCGGAAAGGACTGATTTTATTGTTGACGACCATTTTAAACGAAAAAAAGAAAAGCAACGTTCGTGTCTGTACCTGGAATGTGAGAACATTAAATACAATAGACGCAAACAACCAAAGGAAGCCCTAAGTTGCTACAAAGCAGACATTACTGCCAACCAAGATATAAGATGGGTTTGGCGGGGTAAAAGGTGGATGAAAAAAGTGAGCAGAAACAGCGATTATACGGATGTGGATTTGTTATAAGTGCAACAAATCCGAGTTTAGATATTGCTGTAAATTATATCGTTAAACCATATCGCAGGTCATTAAGACGTTTTTGTGATTAAGGATATATTATAAACTGAAGATATGTTTGCTTTTCTATGACCATCAAGAGGTCTGTTCCCGTACAAAATAATATTTACTGATTCTTACTGATTTTTACTGATTTTTACTTATTGCCGTTCCCGTACGCAAAAATAAGTAAAAGAGACAGCTCCCAAGAGAGCAAAAAACGAAATTTCTGTTGGTAAAAATCAGTAAACTGTCAGTTGGTATCTAAAAGTGACATCTCGCTTGTTTTGACAGGTGATTTATGTCATTTGTTTTTTAAAAGGCATACAAAATATATAATTTTACTGTTTTTTTACTTAAACGCGTTCCCGTAATTTTTGGTAATTATGTCTCTTTCTGAGATAATTTACCCGCAATCCAAGAAATTTGAGAATTTACTCATTTTTACTGAAAAAGTACGGGAACAGACCTAATATCTTCAAACCATTTAAATCCCCTGGACCAGATGGGATCATAACTGCGAAACTGATATCCTGCTAGCATGACTACTAACTTTGTGACAATCTGAAGGATCTCCATCCGATCAGTCTATCATATATTGTTTTGAAACCTTTGGAAAGATTAATTGATCTAAACCTACGTAATAGTATAGAACCGACTGCACTTTCCAATTCCCAACATACATATTGCAAGGGGAAGTCGGTTGATACAGCGCGTCACTCACTCGTACGTATCATCGAAAACTCACTAAGAGTAAGGGGTAGACTATGGTTGCCTTTCATAATATGGAGCTTTTAACAATGCCCAAGTTGAAGCATTGACCAATGCACTTTCGGATTTAAATGTTGATGACTCGCTGGGAGTGCTTATAAAGCAGCTGCTCATAGGCAGAATTATTAATGCAAATCTTCTCATTCGCACGTAGATCTGTTAGCTGTGGCACACCACTAGGGGACGTCCTGTCTACTTTTCTCTGGTATCTAAAAGTCAATGAGCTACTAGTAAATCTAGAAAGGGAGTAAATGCCTACTAGTAAATGCCTACGTGGCTGAAATGACAATAGCTTTATCAGGGAAATACCTCCATACCCTTAAAGAACCCTCAAAAACCGAACCACTCCTTTTCAGCAGCGGCAATCAAATCCCTGGAATCCATCTCGTTCAAACCGAAGTCAGCCCACTAATGAGATGGCAGACAACATTACCCTTCACCTCTTTTGGGTGCCGGGCCACAGGGACATGCCAGGAAATTACAAGGCGGGTGAGCTTCCCAGATTGGGCACTACCCTTAATATTCTACCGGCAGTAGATATCTTAGGTATACCCCTCGCTATATGTAAATTAGAGAACTGGGTGCCATCAAGAAAGCAAAAAGCTGATGAAGTGGCACAACGTGTCAGATATCCAGGCAAATCTGGCCAACCTTTAACCTTTTAGAAGCGCTCCATCTGCTTGCCAATGCTGAACAGATCAAACTTCAGCACCATAATCGGTGCCCTTAAAGGACACTATCCTATAGGCATAAACCCAATGTAATGACTGTTATAGAGGCTGCTTGGGCCTATAGAAGACGAGGAAAGTATTACTCACCTTCTATGCTTTTGTCCAGCCTTCTCAGAAAAAAGAAAACTCCATCTGGAAAACTACTTCTTCGACAATCTAGGTGTGCTGGCTAATACCATTGTCAGAAACGTTCTACGCTACGTAGTCAGAATTGTTCATTTAGGCGAATTACAACGGACTTTTATGCTGTAATTGTGCACTCATAAATGCTGTTCTCTTCTACTTGGGAAGATTCGTGAGATATAGGACTTCCAAAAAATCTAGTGCACACCTTTACGAATTATGAAGAAACTAGAATATAGTTATAAATACTTCAAAAGGAGGAGTATGACTATTCTGCTCAATTCAAGCCTACAAATACTAACCTACGATTTAAAAATAGTCCTTTAAGTAGGAAACTAGAGTTACTTGCTTCCTCAAATATGTAAAGCCATACAATCTTTATTCGAAATTGAGCTCAGGCTTCAAAAACTCAATTTCGCTCGCACCTTTTTTTTGTCACAACAGATTTGTTTTATTAAAGGAGTGTCAACAACCTTCGTCGATCTCACAATATAAATGAATCGAAAGACGACCACTTCCTCTGGAACCTGTCCACAAACAGATGTCAGTCAAAGACTGCTTTCATCTCCAAAGCTCAGATGTCTTGAGATAAATTATGAATACCCAACTTAATGTCATTGCACCAACAAATCATCCTCGAAGTCTGACATTTGTCTCTATCTCAAAATGGAGCCCCCAAATCACATCCCCCTGTTCACCAACATTCATTGCATAAGCCTTCTCTAATCCTCGCTGCCAAATAGAAACAACAGCTGCAAACCAAAAATGGTGACATAAACAAACGCAAAGCTAACAGTAGCTACAATAATACTCTGTTCGCCGCAAGCGTTATTTTTACCATTCAGGGATAGAGCCATTTCAGCGCAACAAAATATTTTGCATGTGACATGATCCTCAACTCCACCCATCCTGTATTGCAAACTATTATCCAGCACATGTAAGAGTTCAAAAACACCTCGCATCTGGCCTATATGAGATGGGTATCTATACCCTTGCACAACGCATATGTCAACGGAGGAGTAGACTTCTTGTACCTTAACCCAGCATCCTCCCGATTATAACCCAAAAGCGGTGGTAGTCCATAGTCATTCTTTAATACAGAATCCACTAGTGGCGGGGGACGTGGCGGCTGTGCATGGGTTATGTCAGGGCCACAATTGCTAGCGCTAACGAGAATTCCACACTTTTGCGGCCATGTTGTACATCGTGTTTGGATATTAATGGTGCGGAGGTGGGGTCGGCTTTTTCGGTCATATATAGCGGTGATGATGGTTGTGATAATGGAATATGCCATCCTCCATGAGATAGGCAGAACTACACACAACTAAACAAAAACCTATAGCTGGCGTTATTTTCACAGCAAAATACCTTAAAGGGGTCTTATTTGTCACTTTGTAAACGGCGGCGGTAGCAACCAAAGCTACCACTGCTACTATTAATCTATTTTGAAATAGTGTTGCGACAGTAGCGCGCTGGAATCTTTTTTTTTTTTGTATCATCCTTGCAAGGGATACAAGCGTTACAGAGTGGGAGGATACGAGTTAATTGAATACTAGAAACTGGTATACAGCTTGAAGGAAACCCTCATTTGCGCTGCACTGCAACTGAGTGCTAATGAGACTGTGCAGTAAGACTTTTAGCAAACTATATACGAAATATCCTTACACGATTTCGGTACAGAATGTCCTTAGAGCGCATGCAATTGCAATGCCACCACCACCACCACCAGCACCGCCGCCGACAAACAAGATGTGCGAATTGAATGTGAGTGCATTTAGTGCTCTGAGTACCGTTGTATTGCAGCTTACTGCATTTTATTTCCGATTACTCCTTGTGGGATATCATTTGTACAAGCACGAGACCGAGTTTCGTAAGACACTTAAGGGGTGTATGCCCCGCTCGTGTCCTTCGCCCTGAATCGGATGAATAGGATTTCTTTTGCAAATGGAAAATGCGTTTTCTTTTCGTTGGAATGGGAGTTGGATGCACAACGTCTCTCATTTACTGAGTGAGTTGTTATGTGCAGAATGTCATTATGGTGGCGTTGAGCTTAGGATTAGCTTTGAGTGTGTTTTTCTGTTTAATATTTTTATCACTTTTTTTTTGGAATGTGCTAAAAGCTAGTGGCTCTGATTTGGCTTATTTACTCTTGTCGGTAGGGGACTAAGTGATGATGAAGGATTTTCCTGATTAGATTGCAAAAAAAAAGAAAACAAAAAAAAAAAAATTCAGGATATACGAGTACTTAGTAGTGGATTTTAATTATTTCGTAGAATAGGGGAGCTTCATAATTTCTTTAATGTTTCGTTTGTTCCCCTTTTGAAAAAAAAAATAAACAAAAGTTTGTAAGCTTAACGAAAATGACATAAGAGATAACACAATGAAGATAGAAGGGGGGACCTTTGAAAGACTACACCTCGAATCTCTATTAGCTTCATATTATCAAGAAATCGAAGTAAAGGGTGTTAAGGTTTGAGCTTTTCAAGAGTTAAGATTTAAAATTGCAATAAAAATTAAAAGTTTATTTTATGCCGTTATTGACAAAAATAACTTCAGGCATATATTGGATTTGTACAGTGACGAGCTATGAAGACAAAGCCTGAACCATGAACTTTTTATAGCTGTTCTTAAATTAATAGTTTGTGCATGTAGAGCAATTGAAGATCATAACAACAGCGCGAGCAGTGCTAAATTCCCAAACAGATTTTAGACGCAGTAGAGGAAGACCCCTGAAGTGGCCAAA
The DNA here is from genome assembly GCA_932526625.1 of Rhingia campestris. Taxonomy (NCBI): domain Eukaryota; kingdom Metazoa; phylum Arthropoda; class Insecta; order Diptera; family Syrphidae; genus Rhingia; species Rhingia campestris. The sequence continues at coordinate 61,452,399 of OW052182.1, read as the reverse complement.
CCGATATTAATCATCTTGAAATATAATATAGATGTGTTAATGGCAACTGGGATAACTGGAGAGCCGTATTGTGTATGGCCCATATTCACCCGAGACCGATTGCGCAGTTTAATGGAAATGTATTGTTGATCCCTTACTTATGTATAATAGATCAATGTTTTCAAGAATCCCCAGAGAAAATAGACTACCGGTTTTGGAATACATCATCTAAGAAGGTAACCCAAAAGTTGTAGTTCTTTACTTAATGCTGTTTGCAATTCAAGTATTCCTTCACTACCTCGGCAAGATAGCATGTGGAACTATACTGTTGAAAAGAAAAGATCCTTTTGGAAACAAAAATCATTGGTCATGGCTTTGTACCGGGCGCCTTTGATGGTGACAATTCGATTCTTTGTTTAATAAGTGTGGACATATAATCTGTCAGGCTATAAACCGTGACTAATAGTTTCAATAGGGATTACCGAAATGTGACAGTTAATAACGGCCATACTTTTGAAGCTAAATTTATAAAATGAATGTCATTTATTCAGTCTAATTTTCCAAATCACCATGGATTGACATGACGTTCGACAACATGGGTGTTCTGTTCGGGCAACTTTCCACGCGCTTCGCCCATTTTACGGTCGCCATAATAGTCCTACCTAGAGGACTATTCGCTGTATGATGGATAAATTTGGATATACTGCCCCAACCAGTAGGTCGACGAAAGGCAAGATTTGCCGAAAACTTCGACTTTGTCCGTTAGAGTGTGCCGGAGAATCCGAGCCGCGAGAATTCGGCCTTTCGCAAACCACAACTTGAGTACATCCTGCATCCGTACAAAATTCATCTGACCCAGGAGCCGAAGGTAATCGACCACAGACAACGACGTGGGTTCGCTGAATGGGCTCTGGAATAGTTGAAAGCTGACCCTAATTTTCATGGAAAAATCATCATCGGCGACTAGGTCCATTTCTGGATGAATGGGTACGTTATGAAACAAAATTATCGAATTGGGGACGATACCAATCTGCATGAGATCCAAGATCGATGCATTGGATCACGAAAAAGTCACTGTTTGCTGTGGATTTTGAACTGGCGGCGTCATCGTTCATATTTCTTTGAGAAAGACGTTGGCCATGCCATCACCGTCAATGGCGAGCGCTGTAGGTCTATGATTACCAACTTATTTATTTTATTCTGACCCAAAATTTCTTCTTTTTGAAGTGCAATAGTATTATTATATATTATAGCAATTTGTTTCCTTCCCAATTGTTGGCATTTTAAATCTCCCAAGATACAAAACGTAAATCCAACAATGCATTCACCTTCAGCGTCCTCCATTTGCAGACTTGAGTGCATCATAAGAAGATAATATAATTTAGCTAAAAATAGATTGGATGTTAATCCTAATACAGACCATCAATTCAAATACCACCAATTTTACTGGATCCTCTGTGCAATATGACAGTTTATCATACATACTGGCCTAAGATACGAATAAGTCAAATTGCCAGCTGTATAATGTATCTTAAGCAGTTCAGTCCTAATGGAGATTATTTAAGCAACGTTGATTGAAATTGGGGATGCGTGCCATATGAGTACGAAGTTCCTTAATTTGCATTTCTATAGCCTTTAATTCATAGGTATTTATCATCATTGCAGCTGTTAACTGCTATATGACCTATTCTTGATAGTGAATAGATAGATAGGAGTGTGTCAAGTAAAGCGTCTTTCGTAAAGCGCTTTTTATACCCTATATATTAGTTTTGACATTATGTTTGTAACATAGAGAAATATTTTCGATAGATGCACCTCAAAGTATATGGATCGATTCAGATTCATTGTCTGTCTGTCCGTCCGTCCGGCTGTGGGTCGACGATTTTTCGGACTTACATTTTGAGCTAGAGTGTTAAAATTTGGTATACAGACTCTCTGGCCGACAAAGCAGAAAATGTTAAAAATTTTCTAAATCCGGGCACAAAAAAGCTTCTCATGACAGTTTATCTTTTGAATATTTGTCAGATTTTCGCAAGAGGGTTTATTTTTATTTTCGGGATTTGAACAAGGTACCTCGCACTGCACAAACAAAAGACATTCTTATTTTATCACGTTGCGGTGTTAATTTCTCGCGAAAGCTGATTTTTCTTGTTGGCTATAGTAAGGATCGGTCGCTAAGTGATCCCCAATCAGGAAATGTGCGACACATAATAGGCTAGATTTTATCTGTAAAACAAATGTTGTATCATATGAATGTTCTTGAATTCTTTAATGCGAAACTAACACGTTATGGTTTTCGTGCCACCACATCACAATTTGCGCGGACGCACGTTTCTTTGACCTACTGGCATGGGACTACTAGATCAGCTAATAAAGCAGTTTCTAGAATTTCCTTATAATTGCCAAGCCTAGGATGAGAACATAACATGATTGTATCGATTGCCTAATAGAACTAAAATGTTCGTAATACATTCTTGCATTTGGGGGACTCCTTAAAAGGGGGTACGTTCCATGAACGCTTTGTGAAATTTCAGTAGGTAAGCCTATAGTATCTTTTTAACATTTATTTATTCACAAATACTTAATAAATAGTTGATAGCCTAAATAAAATTAAAAGCATTTCATGACCTTTTGATTGAGTAAATGATCATTACGGTGCGCAATACATGTTTTATGTAATTATGCATATATGTATTATGATATTTTTTTTATTGATAATTATCGTTAGATCAGAAATCACATGTCAGCGCCTAGTTTTACTTAACCTATGTTTCGGCTTCAGCCCAGTCTAGCCACCAGTGTTTGTTTCTATTTAACCTGTGTGTAACTTTTATCGCATTCAGGTATGCTAATGCAGTATCTCATTTGATCAGTATTCCCATCCCCGACTCAAAAGGCTAGTAAAGGATCCTTTTATCTATTGCTATCCTTGCAGCATGGTATATGATTTGGACATTCGATGAATCTGATAGGTAGCCATATGCATTCAATAACAGAAATGCCTCTGGTGGACTGTATCTACCTTCTAAGACTTTTCTGAAGTACCTAGGATTCGGATAGAATAATCCAGATATTAATTCATTTTCGCTAACATCCGGCGAACGAGAAAAGTCCGGTTTAGTATGACATTGTCAAGTTTATACACAACAGAAAAATCCAGCAGTCTTTTATTTGAAACGTTATGCCTAAAGTCGGAATGTGCACTCCTATACATCTGCATGCAATCTCTGTGACATTTGCGCTCGAAAACTCGAAGCTTTTTTATATACGATGGGTTTATTTTTTACCACACTGCACTGGGCTAGCATAAGTCAGAATTGGACAAACGTATTCATGGTAACAAATGATCTTCACAACGGATCATAGATAGTTGGAATAAAAACGGCTTTTTGGCGACATGAATGCCGCTCTTGCCTTGACTGATTGAATATTTAGATGCTCATTATAATACAAAAAATTGTCTTAATGAACACCTAAATATTTGGCAACCTCGACTCGATCTGAAGACCATTTGAACTCGTTATATTCAGGTTTCTCCAGTTGTGTCTCAAATCTGAATTACAGCGTCTTATTGTGGTACGGAACAGTATGGTTCCACATTTCGTATATTTGATGTTAAGCTTCCATTCGGAGCAGAATGCTTGAAATCTGTCAATCTTGCTTTGAAGTTGAGTTTCGATGTCTTCAATTGTCAAGCCGCTTGCATACAGTGAAGCATCGTCGCGTCGGCAAATGCTAGCGAATTATCGAGTTCCCTAAGTATATCAGAAATGTAGATATTAAAAAGCTGTGGAGCAGTTACTGTTCTCTGCAGAAGAACATCAGCTGTTGAGTATTCTCTAGATCTGTTACGACAAATTTCTTTCCGTATATTATGGATGCTATCATCTTTGTACGATGAGAAGGAAATTCATATCGAATAATTTATAAATTTATCCGTCCATCCAAATCGTGCCAAAGGCTTTTTCGATATCTAGTAGATAGCAGTAGATAGCAGAAAGCTGTTCATCTTTTGGCGTTGAGATTCCAGTTTACATCCGAAATCAGTTTCATAATAGCATGCACTGCCGAGGGATTTCTTTTGAACCCAAATTGATTCCGCGGTATAATCTATTTTTCATTACAAACGAACAAAATAGACTTACTAATAACTTCCTCACAGATCTTCCCGATATTAGGCATTAGACTTATATTTCAAATTTATATCATTGCTACTGAAAGACATAGCATTTATTAAATTATGTTTCTTTCCTATGGGATAAGTAATTTCTTGACACATAATTTATAAAATTTGACAAAAAGTGTAAAGGTGTACAAAAAAGATAAGCATCCCTCAACATGAGCCTGCAAAAAGTAAACTCCAACAACTTTGAAATTAATACGAAAATATAATCTCAAGCACTGGCGACGTTGGGTCTGCAGACCAATTTCAAGCACTTTACGTCAGCAAATAAAAGGCAGACATATATCGTCGCACATGTAAGACTTCAACCGTGCGTCTTTCAATTTGGCCACTGACCTTTCATTGTTCTCCCGAAAGTGTGCACTTGCCCAAGACTAAGGTCAATAATTGACCGAGACTGTCTACGGTATTAAGCCATCTGATGCGTACATAAACAAGTTGCCGACTCAGCACTAAATGAATTGAGAAGACGAACAACAACAAAAAATACAAAATCCCAATTGTCCTCAACTTCCAATTGTTATTCATTATTGTCTCTGGCTTATTCAACTCGATTGCATAGCCATCAGATTTAATATTTTGTACCACCATCATCCCCAAAAAGATAAAAATGCTCATTCTCAGACATAGAATTTCCTTCTATTTAATTATTTCAACAGTCCCTCGTCTGCGGGAACCGGATTTAACTCTATGCATGGACTATTCTCATGGTACATCTCGTTCTCTTTCTCTGGGAATTAATTTCAATTGATATTCATCTTAGATGCTCCAGATAAATTATAATTTCCAACCCCGCACTCGGCACACACTTCATAATTACGTAGTCGATGTCGAACGATGTCTGCAGCACCCTCAACCCCCGCCCAAGCAACTACTGACTCTGGCAATGGAATAAACTTAGGCAAACACGAAACCCATTCTTGACATAGCTCGGTTGTGTTTCTGGTCGGCTTTGGGTGGTGTCTGATTTAAGTCGACTTTATTATGTCCGGCATAAACAGGAGGATGTAGCAGAGAAAATTATTTTCCCTAAGTATAATATGCCCCTCATAATGCATATAGAATGGATAAAGGATATAATCAAAAGTTACCTATAGTTGACGAGGCAAGCCTGCTGTTGTGTTGCCAAAACGTATAACTACCTATATGGTGATGGGTAGTCCTTTTATGTCGTTTTTCGAGGAATAACCGATTCTCGATGCAAAATGGCTTATCCACCCCTCTTTGGGTATTAAGAAGGGTAAATAGGCTATGGCCTATTCGAATACACAAGCAGCCCTAGAGAAGGTGAAAAGCATTTGACCCTTTGATCAATTTTAGATAATTCTTGTTCGGCAGCCTGTAGTTTTCTGAAAACTGACATGACACACGTACAAGTAGGTCTTGTATAGTTTCTGATCACCCATCATCTCATGTTGTGTTGTCTTGAAGAAAGTCCATGGAAGAGGGTATAGCTTAAAATAAAAATGTATTTGGAAAACAAGTTTAACCACCACCTGATATGGCTTCTGAGTTCTGAGTCTGGCAACATATTAGGCTATATCATTAGCAGAGTACCCCTTTTACCTAGGCAACCGAAATTCTATGAGGGTTGAGATAAGGAGAGCACAAGTTGGATTTTTAGCTGAAACCTTTTTGTTGGCAGTTTATCATCTCAGTCTATACCGCTGAAGGTTGTGTATTATGATGAGTGATTGCCTTGATTAGTCGTTTTGGGGTAAGCTGTGTTTCGTGTAAATGGGATAGGCTTAGGTTCGAAAAGTTTTTTTTATCAACTTAATAAGTATTTGTATGTTGTATGCTGGTGGCTGTAAATTAATGGTACGACAAATTAATATTTCGAAAAAGGCTTGTTTTTTTTTTATATAAAGGCTAGCTAGTTATGGTATATCCTCGTCCTATTTAAGAAAAACTTTTTGCAAGGTAGTTCTGAGTTAATTTTTAATTTATATTTTTTAATAAGCTTACAAAAGTTGTACACCTTGGATTTTGCGTCATTTTTTTATCCACCACTAAGAGGTCCATCTTTAATTTTTATAAAAATTTCTGAGGACTTGCAGTTAAGATGATGTCAGCATTCACCTAGATATAAGGAAGGGAAGTTACTTTATTGACAACAGAAGAAACAGGTAAATGGTGTTCCCAGCTCATAGTAACCTAGGGATTTTTATGCGTATACTCCCGAATCCATACTGCACTAGCAGGGATGCCTTTGGACTGCAACAAATATTCGATGAGCTCCTTGTGGGTTCTCCTATGGTACTTATGACCAGTAAGCATATTTATCGTTTAGAAAAAGGTTTGAGCTAGTAAAAGTCGACTTTGCCATGACTGACCAGTGTCATCACCTTGGCACGTTGGATTGATCGAGGTCAGAAATGATAATCATGTGCAGAAATACCACCTCTTCTAATAGTTGAATTGCTTAATTCAAGACCATACCTAGCGTTACGCATCTTTTTAGTCAATGCCTTATGTCGGTTCTTCATACATTAAGTGGCGCTACAAACCAGAATGAACCTGGGCATCAACCACCATTGCTCACCAAATATTCCGATCCTTAGCTAATTGCCTCCAGTTGCGCACTTCAAGTTAGTTAGGTCGCCACTAAAGGCGAGATTTTCCGACGTCTGGGTAAGCACCCAAGACTCTGCGAACCAGCGAACGGCCAACCATCTTAAACGTCCAATGGGGAGTTTTTTGACAAAGGAAATGTCGCTGAACAGCTCGTATAGTTCGTGGTTGAATCTTCGTCTCCATACCCAGTCATCGCAAACGGGAGCGATGATTTTCAAAAAAAATTTCGATCAAAACAACTATGCTTCTTACTTACTTTTAACTTAAGTGGCGCTACAGTCCGGGATGAACCTGGGCCTCAACCTACATGCCTCTCCAATTAGCCCGGTCCTTAGCTAACTGCCTCCAGTTGCGCACTCCAAGTTGGTTGAGGTCGGTTTCTATTTGTGCGAGCCACTTAAGGCGAGGTCTTCCTCTACTGCGTCCGACGTCTGGCTGGGAACCAAAGACTCTGCGAGCCGGAGTATTGGTGTCCATTCTTTCTACATGTCCTAGCCATCTTAAACGTCCAATGCGGAGTTTTTTGACCAGGGGTATGTCGTTGTACAGCTCGTATATTTCGTGGTTGAATCTTCGTCTCCATAGCCCGTCAACGCAAACGGGACTGAAGATTTTCCAAAGAATTTTTCGCTCGAATCGACCAAGGATTTCTTCATCCGCTTTTGATACGGTCCATGCTTCAGCGCCGTAGAGCAGGACTGGGATAATCAGGGTCTTATATAAGATCTCCTTAGTAGTTCGAGTGAGGGATTTACTACTAAATTGCCTTCTTAGCTCGAAGAAACAGCGATTGGCAAGAGTAATTCTTCGTTTGATTTCTGACGAGATGTTGTTGTCAGAGTTAATAGCGGAGCCGAGGTAGACAAAGTCCCGTACTACCTCAAAGTTATATCTGTCAATGGTGACGTTCTGTCCAATTCGTCAATGTTGTGTGTCCTTTCGTGTTGACAGCATATACTTAGTCTTACCCTCATTTACTGCTAAACCCATTTTTGCCGCTTCCTTCTCTATACTAGCAAACGTGGCTATGACATCACGTTGAGTCCTACCAATGATGTCAATATCGTCGGCGTATGCTAGTAGTTGCACCGATTTTTGGATAATTGTGCCTCTGGAGTTTTGCACAATCCTCTCAAGAATCAAATTGAAGAAGTCACATGACAGCGCATCGCCTTGCCTAAATCCTTTTTTGGTATCGAATGTTTCGGTGAGGTCGTTTCCGACCCTGATGGTGCAGCGCAAATTCTCCATCGTCATCCTACACAAACGGACGAGTTTGGACGGTATACCAAAAATAGACATGGCTCTGTATAGTTCGTCTCTATAAATGCTGTCGTATGCGGCTTTGAAATCGATAAATAGGTGGTGGGTATCGATTTGGACTTCTTGGGTTTTTTCCAGGATCTGCCGAAGTGTGAAAATTTGATCGATTGTGGACTTTCCTGGCCTAAAACCACACTGATAAGGGGCGATCAGGTTGTTGGTAAACGGTTTCAGGCGTTCACATATTACGGCAGATAGGATCTTGTAGGCGATGTTGAGTAGACTTATGCCTCTGTAGTTGTCGCAGTTCTCCTTTCTTTAAATTGGACTTGAGGTGGAATCTATCACTTGCATTTATGTACATTTAGTATGATTTATATTATCCCATATCCCTATCCCTAACACATTAAACACCATGGTACAGAATGTAACCACAAAATGAAAAATAAAAAACCACCGCATTGGGTAACTTTCATGCTCTTGAAGGATAGCTTTTTCAAAACATCCAGCTGTAAAAACGTAGTTTTGAATGGTCTTTTGTTTTTGAAGTAAAAATATCTATCTATTACCTCTCTGCACTGGTAGCGTATTAAACTTTCTTGTGTGTCAAAATACCGTCAGATTGTAATACAAAAGCGATGTGTGAGTACACATTGGATAGATTATGTATGTATTGGGCGCACGGTATGATTTTTGTAATATATTCGTATTAATACAAAACTGTTCGCGTAATAATTACTAATTGGCAGTGAGTAAAGTCTTAAATTCTGTTTGGTGCAAGCTTCTATAAAGTTCTGTAAAATATTGAATAATAAATTACAAAATTATTAAAAATGTATATTTATATGTTCTCGGCATTATATGTAGAGCAAGCTAGCAAGAAGGAATCTTGCATCGAATATAATAAACCGAACAACTGGTAGCATATGTGGTTTATGTCGTGGGATCAACAGCAGGATATGGTCCGTAATCAGTGGCATGGAAATGAAAACAAAAAAATTTGCAAAGTTACATTTTCACATGAATCACTTAAAGATTAAGCGTCTTCAAAGTACTAAACCCATTGCTTAAGCTCGATATTCGCAAACCGTGTTAAAAACTAAACGAAAATTCAGGAACTCTCACAGAAAAGTTACCTGCCAAATGTTTATATAACCACGTGATAAATAAATTGCTTAATACATAGTTGCAATACAATAAGAAAAAGAATGGTTAGTTTAGTAGAGTAAGGATCTTACATTTTTCTAAGCACTCAAAGATGGCCCTATTGGTGTCTTATAGAAAATGCTTTATTCTGGGATTCTGACTGATTTTTAATTTGGAATACAATTCTAACCTCTTTATTGTCTAAGCACACGCTTCTTCTTGTCCAAAAAGTGTTTTTTAGGAACATTGTTCACAGTTACAGTACTTACGATTCTTGAATACTGATTTCTTTATGAGGTTGCATCAAACGTTTTATTTATTGTTATAACATTTGTGAAAATCTAACATATGTCTTCAAAAAAAATACTGTAGCGGAGCTAGAAGCTTAGAATTTAGCCATATTCGACCTAAAATCCTAGGTCACGCCAAAAAAAAAACAGCTCCACACATCAAAATAAGTAAATGACAGAATAGACAGATAGAACCAGAGAAAAACATCGCATTTGGTCCAACTCCGTTGCTTTGACTTTAAATTGTACTAGATTTTATAACATGTAAGCTAATTTAGAAGCTATTTAGTAGATGTAAGCTTAAATGCCCAGGACTTAGTTAACTTTGCTTTAAATGTAACACACAAATTACAAGAAAAGCTAGCTCCAGAGAAAACATCGCATTGATCTACCTCATATGTTTCGAATTCAACATAAACGGGATTTCATATCACTAAAAGCCAATTATGGAAGGTGTTTGAAAAGGAAACTTCAACTTCCCATGGCTCAGTAAACATGGCTTATTATGTCATTTCACAATGCTAGTTCTAAACAACTTTTGTTTGATTCGGTAAATACTCTAATAATACAGCATGCAGAAGACTTCTAGCAACCCTTTTTCGCTGACAATAAATAACACCTAAAAAGACAATAACTTAACGGTCCCTATATAATTTAATAAACACCCCGAAATTCCTAAATCATTTCGGCATGCATAACCCTTGCTCAACTGCCGGGTTCCACAGCAAAAACAACATACGCCGTTCATCACCTCTTAATTATTTTTAACTAAACCCCCAAACTTTGTTTCCGTTCGCCCTTATCAGGAGAAAAAAAATAAAAAAACAACCTTTTCGCAGCCATCGTTATTTCACTTTACTTCCGTTTGGAAAGATTTGACATAGGCACGACAACATAACCACCGAATATTTATGAACTGCCCACAATCACCAATTACGACCAACACTATAAAAAAAGCAATCACGAGTAATAATAACGAACGGTCGTCCTGTGCCTACATACCCGCCCCCACTATCATCATCATCATCATCAGCAGCAGCAGCAGGACTATGCCGATATCCCTACACACACACATACACAGTTGAGTTGTTTAAAGTAGCGTGTTTAAATCCAATGCGAACGTTATGTTTGCCTTTGACCAAGGCAATTAGGCTCGGAACTATGGTACCTTGGAAACATGCTTCCTGCGTGCACAGCAAATGGTTTAACTTGACTCAACGCGATTACGGACTTGTCACGCGATTCCGGCAAGGCTGGACAAGCTGGTGAACTTTCTCTCTATGGAATGGTAATTTAGCCAGAGGTACGCCGGACTAAGTGCTATTTAGTGACAGGGTGGGGAAAATGTTTTCCCTGTCAGATCTATGGCCCATAAGCCGATTGGACAGTGGTGATACCTTTCGGATCAACTACAAAGGCGGCTTGACCTTCGCCAGAAAGTAGGTATGGTCACGTGACAGGAGTTAGAATGCATTCTATGAAAAAAGGCCAATTTTGCCTCTTCAGATATGTGCGGTTGTGTGTGGCTTTGTGTATGGGTGTTCCAGGAACTTGAACGTGTTGGGCATATGTTAAACATTAATTCCTTCCTTCCCCAAAGCAATCATATCACTTTTGGCAGGGTGTTGTGCCTCTAAGCCCATAAGTACTTCCTGATTGATCGAGATTACTGCGAAAGGATATGGGTTTCTTGCTCGCCCTCTCCTTCTCTGTGTGTGTGAAGGGGTTGATATAGTATTTGGCAAAAACTTTAAACAACTAGCTACGGTTGTTGCGGATGCATAATTAATTTTTTATGAGCATTTTGCCGGCGATTGCTGCCGACTTTCTTAGGCGCGAGAATATGTGGGGTTAGGAAATGCGGGTTTTCGTAAATTGCACCTATGATGCTTAAGGTCGGTCTGGGACTGAGGTTTTACTTGGGTTTGAATTCGTTTTTGGTGGCAAGTTAGCAAAGAGGAAAACAATTTAAAAGGGTCGGTGGGGGACTTTAATGTGCGGATTAGCGCCGAAGTGTGTTGTGGTCGAGTGTGAGCGGTAATAGTGGTCTTGGTATTCCAGCAGAGACGATGGTGCTTGTCTTAATGGCAAAGAGTTTAACACCAGCCCGTAGTTTTGTGGGATAGTAATCTTCCATTTAATTCTACTTAGTGACTTTGGGGGTTTGACACTCAATCGAGGGGACTACATTATTGATTGGCAGGTTCTAACGGTATGTGGTGATGCATATACTTTTCTACCCATGGCGTTTGTTTTTGTTTAGGTAAAGGATGTAATTAGGTGACTAAATGGATTATCGCGAATTTGATTCCTGAATGGTGTTCAACGTAAGAATGTTTACAAGTAAGTCAGAAAGGAAACTACTGATGTTTGTTGGTAGTCGAAAATGAAATGAATGTGGTCGTGTTGTCTTTCAACGATTTTTTGCACAGATGACGTACATTTGCATGGACGAGTCTTTATAGATATGAGCAATTGGTAGCTATTACACTAATGAAATATGTAGGTGACGGTGGCTGTCAGAGAACTTGAACTTCCACTTCCACCACGGACATATAAATCTCGACTGTCCTTACAGTAATACCACCAATCAAGTAATTGTTTTGTTAGGAATTAGCGATTCCAGGGCCTCAAATCTAGCTTATCCCTTCATGTGTGTGTGTGCAAATTTTTTTAATTTTGGCCAAAAAGAAGAGGAACCTGGATGTTGTTGCTTCTGGTATTTGAGCCAGGGACTCCACACTAATCACTAGGCCACTTCACCCAGGATAAGTAAGTTGATTTCAAACATCGTAACTTCTAGGAAGGAATACAGTTTTATAGCACTTCCGCCTATAAAAGTATAGGCGTAGGTTTAGCCTCAAAACTATGGACCTAACAATTACTTAATCACTAATCTTCCAAGGTCTGGTAGACGGTTTATAATACGCCCTCGCCATCTTTAACATCTAATGAGGGGTATTTTAACAAGGTCTAAACTAAACAAGGTTGTAAGTTTGTGTTTCAATAGTCGTCTCTATTGACTGACAGTGCAAAGGACGAGGGCAAACTTATACTTTTCATACGGTTTATGCCACAAAGATGGAACGTTTTAGTATAGTACGTGTACTACTTACATTACTTAACGGGCTCCCGATCGGTTGAGGGTCGCTCCCTGGGGTAAATAGCCTTCCATCCGCGATCGGTTTCGGTATCCCAAAATCCGCCATTGCTTTAAAAACCTCTAGGGATTGGATTCTAACATACGCGGGCTAGAAGTCGATCAAATGAAGGTCTGTCTCTACTTGAAATTCGGTGCTAGGCATGTGATCCTTTTTTTGTAGATGGGAACGATCTAGCTGATGTTCCAGTCGTCGGGGATGCTGTCATCCAACAAGACTTTGTTGATGTTTTGGTGCACGCACATTTCTTGGCAACACCTCCGTATTTGAAGAGTTCTGCTGGTAATCCAGCGGCTGCCTTGTTTTTCTTTAGCTTTCTGATGGCTGCACTAACTTCTTTAATACTGAAAGGTTGCGTTACCCTTTCGTTGACTGGAGATGGGTCGGTTTCTTGCCATATAACTCTCTCGATATTGTTACCATAAAACAGCTACTGGAAAGTCTGGCTGAGTACATCTACAATCCCCTGCCCATCAGTAACTAGGTTTCCATTGTTATGTAGTAGAGCCTGCTTTCCAAGTTTGAAGCAAGCTGCCAGTTTTTTTTTTTTTTTTTTTTTAATTTTTGTAGAATTGACGAATGTCCTTCTTGTTGAGAGACTCTTCGATTTCCCTGAGCTGGGATTTTCTTTCCCCCCCTTCTCCTGGTTCGATACTGTTCCCGTGTTGCGGGTGTTTTGCGTTGTATAGCGCCTTGTTATGTGCCTCTTCTATCGTCTCTTTTTGGTACTAGCAAATACTGAAATGTTGCCATATGTTAGATAGGTAGGTGTTCTGTGTACTTCTGCTTGTTACCGATCAACAGCAACTCTTTTAGCAGCACCCTCTTCGCCAGGTAGCGATTTCCTGCTATTAGTCTAAAGAGACCTAGCACATTAGTTGTGGCGGTTTTCAATATTTAATGCTGGTAGTATGGGATCAGCAGAAAATTCCATTCACTACAATAAAAAATAACTACGCATACACATATGAATGGGGATACTGGGTCCTATATGAACCGTTTATTCCAGATATTGCATTTTAGTTTGAGACTTCGTTAACCTTAATATGCTATTCATTGTCGGAACAATGTTGTCCCGCACTTCATTTGAATCGGCTTACAAAAATGCTGTGGGACCATTTTTGTTTGCTTTGCAATTGCAAGGCCATCCATATCAATTATTTCTAAAATATTCACATATACACGTCTGAGTAGTTCTGAGTCTATTCACATGGGTCATTATCTAACGACACCTTTCTCCAAGTCTTTAGCAACCTAGACCTCGGCCACATCCTGCACTTTGCCACAAATTGGTTATATTATACCTACAGCCCAATTTCGTCTCCCCTCACAAAGTACCCGCCTTGGATGTTTTGTACTATTATACAACGGTAAATGTCTATGCCTACGTCTAAGCTTAAGTCGTCCTAACTATAATTTTATTCCAGTCATTAAAAATGAAACTGGTATGTTATGTTCGCCATCTTTATCGTACAAAGGTTTCAAGATCAAAAAAAGGAAAGTGCATTTAGCCCGATGCTAGAATAACGATTCACTGAGCGGAACATACATATATCCTTCGCAGGAAGTCACATCGCAATGAGCAAAGTTTGTCTGGAATGGGTATAAAGTCGCCCAGGTCGCTATGAGTATCCTTGCTAACAAATTTATAAAAATATTTTCTAACACAAACTAAAGGTGAAATGTAGAAAAATGCAGAAACCATTCACATCCTAGACCCAATATCAAAAGGAACCCATCTCTAAGCTCCTTCTCAAATGCGCTTTTCACGCTATTGTCTCCGCTTTTGCGAAATTCAACTTGAACACAGAGGAATCTGACATTTCTAGAGAGTAAACAATTTCTGACACTCACATGTCACATTGTGAGCCTGAAATGCTCTCATTTGTGTGTTTCCAATTGAAGGCAGAGGGTGTTTATTCTTCTCAGCAAAAAAAGGACGTGTATACGCCATCGGATATATACTCCATGTGCAAGCACAATGCTCGTTGAAGGCCATAAAATATGTTGGCAACATGTCACTATGTGTGTCCTCTGGCGTTGTGGGTGCTCTACCCCATTCATATGTGGTAACCTCTTTTTATGCGACATACACACACTCATACAGACTAACACGCAATTATAATGATAATCAGGACACAGTAAATGTTACTACTGCTTTTCTGCCGCGCTGCTGATGACGGGCGGCAACAGCAACGACACAACGGATGGGCTATACGACAAACAACCTCACTAGAAGTGGAATATCAAAGGATTTGATTCTAATCATTGTGTTCATTTTGAAAACATCACTGCGTCAGCAGTCAATGATCGTCATCAGAGAGGGGATTTTACCGCGGGGGACAATGACTGTATAATACTCGTCATACGACCGTACATACACCATACCAGTATATTCACGATGTTAGTTAATGTGACTTTGTAGCCCCATCTATGAGGGGGTGTTTGCTTGCGAGTGTGTTGGTCAGGACATTAAAGCCATATCAAATTGTCAAATGTTCATTTTTCTCGCTGTGAAAGGCATTTATAAGAGGCGGCACACTCACACACAAGGAAAAACAAAGTTAATGAGATTTTCGTTCGCGTGGAAATTGGTCTAGGAAAAAAGGAAAAAAAAAGACTGACTGTGCGACCGTGAACACGTATTTTGTGTGTTTGATCAGATTTTTTGCCCACTCGAACACCCTCGATGACTAATTAATCCTTTTTTGTGGATAATTTCTCCTTTGTTGGAGGTTAATAAGGCATTTGGGTTTTATATCTTTTATTTTGGATGTTGTACAGAATTGTGCAAAAAATGGATTTAGATGCGAATCCATTGTGTAACACTTGGTTTTATGTAGACTTAACACAGATAAGGGTGTTTTTTTTTGTGAGCATTCATAACATTTAGTCGGATGTGATTTGAATTAGTTTAGTAGCCATTCAAATAAGAACCCTTTTAAGGATTTTGCAATATTAATATTGTTTTTGAAGTGTACTTTTAAAGTCGGGCTAATATATGGCATATGAGAACTAATCATTTGCAATTGTAATTAGATACGACCGTTAAACGCATATGATTTTTATTTAAAATTAAAATCTACCGAAGAAATCATCAATAACTGTAACGAATATGTAGCAAACATCTTTTAAGAAAATATAGAATAATAATAGAAAATGTGACTGATTCATTGGAAACCCACCTTTTTGAAGAAAATGAAAGGATAATGTCAATGTTGCTGTTGTATAATTTACTTGCTCACCTACTTAAGTGGCACTACATTTTGGGATGGATCTGTGGTGGGCGTCAACCTACACGAGTGCAAGTTTTGTTGAATGAGGTCAGTTTCTACGCAATGCGGAGTAATCTGGGTGGTAGTGTGATCGAAAAAAACTTTTAAAAAATCGCACGGGCCAAATCTAGGTAGCGGCTTAACGATTTTAACCACCTTAATGCAAAGCGCTCTTAAAAGTATGTATGTAACTCTCGGGGATAGCTAACTTTTCGAGAATCACCTCAAAACCGCTTTAAGAATTGGAAGAGTTCCTGCACAACCCCAGCTTGTACAGATCGACTTGCGAATATTATATGATTGAAGCTCTCACTGCTACAGAGTCCTTTGGTGATCTGATTTGCCGAGGGACTTCAGTTCTTCGTCTTGTCACACTAACGATTTGTCGGAACTTAGGGACCCGTGTAACAATTGACTTGCGGTCAGGGACAATATCTAAAGTGTCTACTTAAAACGATTTCAAGGGCAGAATGGGTTATGATCACTTCATGCTTTGTTGCTAAAACAAATAAACGCCAATCCTGGAAAACAAAACTTCAGCGACTCTGTAATATTAGACAACATCCTAATGGCTTGCACAGAATTATGTGATGTTGCCGCGGCAGCTGTATAATCGAGTAGTAGGTTTTCGACGTGAGAAGAACATACATACAACCAATAGCTTTCAACAAATGCTGCTGATTTTTCATTTTTGCCAAACTTCATTAGGCCTCCTACGGAAAAGCTCTTCAATATTTTGTTGAAGCCGATAATGTTACCGAATCCATTTTGAAAAGATTATATATGTGTCGTTATGGGCCATATTGGGCCTTAAACCTAGGTTCTCCCTATATTTGTGAGTGAGAAGTTATTATTTTTGCAGAATTCGAAAGGTATTTTGAGAAGCCTCTCATGAAAGTGTTAATCTTGAATGTTTGTCAGACTTTCGCAAGGCGTTGAGCAGTGAAACAAAATTAGCTGTTGTCACTTTCCAGATTCTAAAGGCGTTTTGTTTAACTTTGGCCAAGCCTTTTCGTAAACTTGTCCTATCGAATTCTTCTCGAAGTTGAAATAAACTTTTGTTGACAAAAAAACAGCTATGGCTGGGAACTATCCAAGACTTTCTGCGCGGCAGTTCATCGCACTAACCAACTGATCCCAATCGGATCGGTGGCAACTTTAAAACACCATGATCAGTAAATCCAAATAAAGATAAAATATCCTCTAAAATGCGTCTTGACAGCCAATTATCTTATTACGGGAAATCTCGAGTAAAATCATCTCCTCATTCACCGTCGCGTCGGTATGATTTTCGTCAGCATCGTTTTACAATAATCCTAGGGTCTGGATTTCTGAACTAAGAAAGGAGTAGTCCAATTTGACTAATTTTATTTTTTTTACGGTGAAAAACATTAGGAAATTTATTTGGGGCTGCTGACATTTTGACTTAATTTTAAAAAGTCAAAATCTCAAAACAGGACATAAATGGAAAATGAAAAATAAAAAATTAATAACGATTTTCTTAATATACCGACTAAGTTCTTAAACGGGCTTAGAGTCGCAATGGTTAGTACGATGAACTGCCGCGCAGTAGGTCTGCGTTCAATTCCCAGCCAAAGCAACATCTAAATGATTTTTCACTGGCCCTCCTCTCGAAATGACAAATCATCCGATTGGTATCAATTTTCAATAATGAGAAAAAGCTAGGCCCTGTCTACTAACGAGGCTGTTGTGTCAAAAATTTGTATTTGAATTTGATCTTTTAGACTGGTCAACCCCTTTTTAAAGGGGGTGGAGTATCCTAAGACTCTGCTTCTCACCGAATACGTTTTTAATGTTTACTTACTACATTTTCTCGCTGACTTGCAGTACAATCCCTTCACTTTCGAATCACAGCGCTCTTTCGACTTCGTTCACTCTCTAACAACTTCGTGACAAAAACTTGAGTTGAGGATCGAAATGCCTTCAAAAATTAACGGAACTCAACTCCAACACTAATACAATCATCAAGTGGGGTACCAAAACTACGTGAGTTTATTGCCTCATAAGCGTAGAGCTTCCTTATATCTATGAAGCCAGTCAAATTATTTTTATATTTACAAGGTGGGCCAAAAGAGATCACCCTATTGGAAGATGCTCCTATTTTTGCAAATGACCGCTAATATCAAATCTGTTTTGACATTTGTGGACTAGACAGATGTAGAATACTAGTGAACAATGGAGCGATACACTCCCCAAGAACGCGGAATAATCGTGTCTGTAGTGTTGGCGCAGCGCGAATACCGTCGCCGATTCCCCGGCCGTCCGACACCGACTGCGCAAACACTGCGCCGTTTGGCCGCCAACCTTGAAGAGTATGGGACCACACGAGACGTTGCCAAGAGTAGCCGGCACCGGAGAGCCCGTTGTGCCCAGAATATCGCCGCTGTTGCCGAGGATGTCGAGCTTTCGCCGGAAACATCGACCAGACGCCGTGCCTCGCAATAAGCCATCAGCCGGTCATCCCTAAGGCCGCGGTTACGACCAACGCTAGTAAGCGTTGGCGCTAGTTCGTGCTAGTGCGCTATTAAATCGAATGTATGTATAATGAATAACGTGGTCGCAGATCTTTTTGCGCTTGCGATAGTCCGCGATAGTCCAAGCTTGTAGTTTCATTTGATTTTCAAGTTTACTAGCTTGAACTAGCTTGAACAATCGTCCACTAGCGCGGACTAGTTCGGACTAGCGCGGACTAGCGTGAACTAGCGCACTCGCGCTTACTAGAGTTGGCCGTAACCGCGCCCTAATGCGAATTTTGGTCAAAGACTTGCGCGCATGTTCTCGTACAAAGTCTAGTCCGTGCATCAGCTGTAACCGACGCCCAAGCCATCCATTCGACCAAAATCATATTGAGCGATGAGGCTCATTTCCACCTCAGCGGGTACGTGAACAAGCAAAACTATCGCATCAGGGCACCGAAAATCCACGAATAATGAAGGAGGAGCCATTACACCCGCTCAAAGTACAAGTACTGCATGGTGCGCTGTTCACGCTGGAGGAGTCATCGGGATTATTGAGATGATTTCTTCGATCGAGCCAATACATCAGTCGGTGGGCCAATTGAGCTCTTAACGGCAATGCTGTTGGAAAATCTTCTGGAGGTTCCTTCTATTATTGGTTTGCTCTGAAAAGTTTTGTTTTATGTGTCGTTGTAATGTCATGTGTTGATGGATTGAGTGCTTATCAGGTGCAACTGCTTGTCATTAAAATACAACTAGTCTAGGGATATTCTATCTAAATTCAATTTTGTCTCGTGCTAGAATTTTAACAAAAAAACTTATGAGAAGGCTACTATCCGCTGTGCAAATCGTTGAATACCCTATCCCATTTCATCCTTAAATTTAACATCCCCAAAAGGTGGTAGTGGCATTTTTTCAAAATTCTGCTCACACAGTTTATCAAAATATTTTATGGTCCGTCAAAACGACGTTTTTCTATTTCTTTACATATTCTTGTTTGTCATTATTGAGTTACTTCAGCACGGCCCCACACACCGAAGATGCCACTGTCCCCAAACTTTCGCCACAACATCCGGTGTAGGTTTATTGTTAGTTATAGGGTTAATTTTATAATTTAGTTTCAGCTAAGATTTAGTTAAGCGTAGGGTATTTAGTTACACGTTTTTCCCAAATTTAATCCTTTTTTGCGCTTTTCGTGTCTTTCTTCTTTTTCAAGTCCATTATACCGTCCGAGAATTTCTTAACGTAGCTTCTACTCCTTTAATTTTTTTTTTGGCACGAGAAAAAGTGTATTAAGCAGGTGGTGCATGTCTGACGAGCTTAGCCGAGCAACCATGAGCGTCACACGCCTACCTCATCAGCAGCGAAGTTGCCTTTGCGGACCCATCTAACCTAAGAACATCTACTTGCTACTTTTTAAAGTTCTATAGTTCTTGAATACATCTATGCTAATGCCACATCTTTAATCGAAATTGTTCGCGCCAAGTGCTTTTAAATGCATTGGCAAATAATAAATTTGTAGGCAACACCTGTGAAATCTTGATTCCATTGTCCATCTATACCTATACTTCCACCATTAAAATCTTCACATAATATCCTTCGCTAACTTTATATGTAGACATAAACGAAAATTCCCTGGCTAATATAGTCATCGCTGCCAAAATCACAATGACCCAAATCGCTTCCAATTTTAAGACTTGATTTCAAAACATCATACCAAAAGCTTTAAATTCCTAACGTACCAAATAAATACAAATGTCAGTCTTTTTCTCCACTCTCAAATGCGTTTGACATTCTTTAAAATACTTCTCTTAAACGAACATCTCTTTGTGAAGTCAGTCAGTTCTTAAAAACTCAATCCGCATACATGTCCTTTCATTGTCTCCTTAACCTACCCACATCACCACTTAGTAAGAGTCAAGTGTAGCATAAACCTCGTCGGAAATAAAAAAAAAATGTCTCCAGGATACAATGGAAAATGTTATACAAGTGTAATTATTTTTATTATTAAATTGTTCCACTCGAAGGCTCGTAAGGATGGCGCGAAGGATATCACGACTCAATCTTAAATAAAATAACACGAGCAAACAAAAAAAAAGGACTTTTCTCATCCCAACGTGATCAAGCGTAATGGGATATTTCCTTTTTCCTTTTAACAGGACAAAAAAAAAACAGTCGCGTGTTACCATCCAATTGAAGATTTTAATTTCCTTTTTGTCTCGTTTAAGAACAAAGCGACAGGACAGTGAGAAATGAAACCCAAGTATTGTCATCCTGTAGGTAACATCCAGCCACTGTAAAAGCGGGTGAATCAAATTTAAATGTCTTTACCGAATATTTCGTCCTCTCCATTGCATCGACACAGAGTCCTAGCACTTTGATCGAATCAGAGAATTAATAGGTCTCGATTCTATCCCAATATGCAGGCTTACAAAGGCAGTAGGAGTAGGTTGGTCTTACATAGCACAATGATGGTAATTTGGGTGGTCAAATATCTGGAATCATAAGGAATACTTGAAGGTTCCACCTAGAACTGAATTCTTTTGTTTCTCACTAATTTGCTTGGGACGCTTTTGATAAAAGGACGAGAGGGATTTTATATTCTATTCCATGGTATCGTGCTGTTTGGGGCGGGGGTGTATATGTGTTCGCCAGGACCGTAATTATTTTTCTTTTCTAATTTATATCGATTATATATAAGCCGGCTTTGCAAATTAAAATACATGACCCGAGGGACTGTACATGGAGTTGGTGTTTAATATTCAAAGCATGCACACAAGGTGGCTAGCTGTGTGTTAGGGGCGAGAGCGTGTTGGTAGAACCCAGGGAGTAACTTTGCGGGTAACATGTTTCATTTGGATGGAAGATTTGTATTCTTTCCTGGAGGCATATATTTATGGAATGGACTTGGCAAAACAAGGCCGTACCGCTACTGGGTTAATGTTATATATAATTATTTTATATTCCCTCCTTATGGTGGGTTGGCATTATGTTCGCCAGGAATGTCAATGAATATATGTAACCTTGCCTCTGTAATGATAAGCGAAATAAGGTCGGGACATGACCTATCGAATTGCTGCTGGTAATATGATGATGATTAGCCTAAAAATTGCTTTGGTATTCATTACAAGATGGAGTGAATAAATGTGAATAGAACAATCGTCCTTTTCGTGAAAATGTCCGATTTAAGGTTAGTGGTGAAAATGTTTTATTTTTATTACCACTCTGAGAAATTGGCTACATTCATCTTAAAGGTAATTTGCAAATAATTACATCAGTGGGGCTGTAGTACGGGCTTATCTTGGGCCTGAACTAAATTGGGAATTAGATATTTCCATTGAAAACACCTTTTTACTCTTCTTTATTAAAAAAAGCTCTCACTTGAACAAATAAGAAAATTCCATATTCCATTCGCAAGAGGAGGGCTACTAAAAACATTTTCGAGTCCCTACGGCTGTGAATCGAACCATAGCCTTAGGCCTCGTTTTAATTATCAAACCAACACTAGTAATCTTTTTTTCAGCTCAATATAGCTGAAAAATCAGAAAGTTTGTCATAATCAGGTTCAATCAGATATATCCTACCTTCGTTAAGATAGTCTGGAGGGTAGTTTTGCAGTTGGAATCAATATTAAATGACTCGTTCTGTCTTACACCGTGAGTTGCCCACCATAGCTGTAGTGCTTTGGAAAATCGATCGCTTATATTCTCAGCACTGACTTTACCTAAACGATGATATTACATTTTTGATCCCATCAAGATATTGTTGAGGTTTTGGTTTACCTCTCCAAAGTGTGACTCTCCATTTTGTTTACTAAATTTATAGCGCGCAAGAGGTAGCTAGGTAAACGCCGAGGTAGTTAAACGGGCTTGTTGTTGAAGACCTTTTCAAAAGAATTTTTTTCTTCCGAATTTTGTTTGTGAGTAGGAAGTAAACACAATACATGCGCCATAACCATAAGTATAAGACAATCCAACTATTGAAGATGATCCCCTTCTTGGGTTCTTCTTCAAAACAACTTTCAAAATTGCATAGCTGTAAGTGTCATAGTAGTAGATGCAAAAAACCCAACCCGAAAAGGCTCATTGACTTCGGCTTACCAAACAATCATCAGTTGTCAATATCAATCTTGTGTATCTTTTTGTATCAGCATAATAGCCTGCTTTAAAATTTCCCGAAAATTGTGCCAAGGCCGAAAAACACCTTATTGGCCTCTGCTTTATCTAAGGTCACATAGGTCTGCTGATGAGGTGAAAAAAAGGAACAATGAGAGCCTCCTCTAAATAAATTCCTCCTCTGAAAATAAAAATGACTATAGACCATATTTGCAAATAATGATTCCACCAGCGCCTACAATAATAGACCACACATTCGATGAAATGTCCTTTTCCGCATCGATGAATCACAAACAGCCATCAATTTTGAAAATTACATTCCAATCATGTCTCGAACGAAACACGCAATCGAACTTTAATTAGATGATCCTGAATGCTAATTATTATGTTTGCTTGCAGTCGTCAGACATCCTCTTCAATTAGCGAATCATCAGCGTGCACATTGCACAAGCAGCCGAACCAAATCTTCAGCACCATATCCGACTTTCACACCCACACAACTATACACAGACACACAAAAAATAGAGCAAACGCACCATTCAATTCGAGTTCGCTGCGAAATCTCTATTATGGCGTAGAGGAACCTACAATAGCAAGGATATTTGCGTTGCTTGGATAAATCCTGCTGTTCTCATCGCTGTTGCTGTTATTGCAAGTGAATTAATATTCCAAACATCCCTAATACAATTGAAGGGATGAAACAAAAAATATATATATATCCCAACAGACGCTACGTGATGCGCATTCAAAAGGCAAACAATCCTTCGTTCATACAAAAACCCACATACACACAGCTCCATGAAAACACTATCTGCACAACGGTTTGTTATAACTCGCTGGCAACAAAATATCTCCAGCAGGCGCGTATCCTTTCGATTTGGCTGAGCAGCGGATAAAAATAAAAGACCTCTCCTTCAAACGATGATGCCATGCTTAGAGTTTGAAAGGCGCGTTTCCTTCTTCAATCATTCCAACTATCAACCAGAGACCGTTATAAATATACTTTCGTTACGACGAAGACGTAACTCGTGGGGCGGCTGGTCCTAGCAATTTCGGTTTGATTTGGGGCTTGTTCTTGTGTTCGGAGAGGGGGGTGGTGACGAAGTTAAAAGGAAATAGAGGAAAAATCAAAGGCTCCAACAATGCCAATGAGAATAGTTTGTGTTCTTCGCCAGGACGTTTTAAGTGATTGGAATTGTTAAGCATCTTGGAATAGTTTTATTTTCTTCATCGTCCTTGGAATTGTTCACATGTGGTGCCCTAGTCGGAAGACTTTTAAGCCTTTTTAGATTAAACAGAACTTTTCCCGATCGGTATCATTGAATATAAATCATTTTTAACGTTTATAATGTGGGACACGACAGCTCCTGCCGCCCCGGCCGATCATTGAAAGTGGACAGAAAATCAACTTCGAATGTAATTACATTGTTCGAGGACGTGGCGAGGATTTTCAATTTGATGTTGTTACGCGTTTGGTTTTTTAATTACATTATGTCGTGGGAATCTGTATACATGGTCACACATGTATAATTTTAGAGTAAGCCAAGGATTTAGTGGAGTCGTGTTTTCTTTTGTTTTCAAATTGAAATGATGTTGTGAATCTTAGGGTTTATTTTAGGCATGATGGCATGAGAAGAATTAAAAATGAGACAGATAGCAAAGTGTTCGCTTTTTCTTTTTTTTTTTTTTTTTTTTTTAAATTCTGACCTGCCTAAGCAGTAATATACACATCGACCTAAAAGATCTATTGTGCTTGCCGTCAGATGCTTTTTAGGTTAGTAGCGCTTCTACTTTCCTAATGTAGCTGATAATACTTTCAGCCGAAGATTTCCTCAATTCTTCGGGACTTAAGAATTCCCTGAAGAAAGATTCTCTTCTCATACCGTAAAGAGCCGGGCATTCACATATGATATGCTCGGCTGTTTCGTCTTCTTCTAGACATAGTCTGCACTCCGGTGAGTCGACTAGACGCATTTTATTTAGGTGATATCGCAGACCGTGATGACCAGTTAGGTAGCCTACTAAGTTTTTGATATCGTGCCTGCGAAGATTTAGTATCTTGTCGGCATCTGATTTGAAGGGCTGAATAGCTCTTTTGGCCTGTCTTAGGCCTGGGATGTTTCCCCAGTATGAAACACATCTGTTTTGTTCCCAGTTTTTTATGACTAGATTTATGGCTGATTTGGGGATTGCACAGAAGGGTTCAGGTCCAATGAAGGGGGTTTCGGAACCTTTTCTGGCTAGTTCATCAGCTTTTTCGTTACCTTCAACTCCCTTATGTCCGGGGACCCACCATAGTTTGGTCTTGTTCCTGGAACTGAGTGTTTGGAGGGAGTTGAAGCAGTGTAGTACTGATTTGGAGTCAATGATGTGTGAGCTAAGGGCTTTTATAGCTGCTTGACTGTCCGTGAATATATGGATGTTTGCGCCTTTAATACCTGAGTTGTGTATTAGGTTTGCGCATTCTTTTATGGCATGGAGCTCAGCTTGGAATACACTAGGGTTTTTTCCCATAGGTATTGAGATGTTTTTATTTGGTCCATGTATGCCAGCTCCTACCCCTGAGTCCATTTTAGAACCATCCGTATACCACTTTAGGCCGTTTAGGCAGTTTGGAGGGTTGTTGCTACACCATGCTTCTCTGGTTGTGATCTCCGTTGAGAATCTTTTGTCGAAGCATAGTGTCTTTGGTAAGCGGTCTGTAACCGCACAGATCATGTCAAGTTCTGGAAGTTCGGATAGAAGTTCAATTAGTTTTAGATGTTCACTAATGTTTAGTTCTTCCGCTTGTGTCAAACTTGCTGAGCTGCGAATTGCCACTTTTTTTATGTAAATGTGGAGAGGTGTTAGTCCTATTATGGCTTCCATAGCCGCCGTGGGACAGGTACGCATAGCTCCGGTAATGCCCAGACAGGCAAGCCGTTGTACCTTGTTTAATTTATTTATAGTTGTTTTTTGGGTGACTTTGTTCCACCATACTATTGAAGCGTATGTTATAATGGGCCTGACCATGATCGTGTAGATCCAGTGTGTGGTCTTTGGAGAGATTCCCCAGGTTTTGCCATACATGCTTCGGCAGGCCCAGAAAGCTTTGGTTGCTTTTTGAATTTTGTTGTTGATGTGGGAGTTCCAGCTTAGTGTTTTATCGAGGATCACTCCAAGATATTTTACTTCGTTGGAATACTCAATGTATGTACCATTAATTGAAATTTGGGTAAGATTTAATTTCCTCCTTTTTGTAAAAGGGACGATGATAGCCTTGCTGGGGTTTATAGAGAGACTTTCTTTATTACACCAGTCTATGACTATCTTAAGGGCGTTTTGCAAACGTGTTGTAACTTCGTTTGGTTCTTTGCCCTTTATTATGATGACTAGGTCATCGGCGTATCCAATTATATTGAAACCTGCATTACTTAGGTCTTGAAGTAGGTTATCAATAACCAGAGACCATAGTAGGGGTGAGAGTACTCCTCCCTGAGGGCAGCCTTTAACGGCTGTTACTGATACTGAGGTCTGTGCTGATGAAGCAGTTATTTTCCGACTTTCAAGCATCGCTTTGATCCATTTGATGGTGGGATGATCTATTCTTCTATGAGTCAAAGCATTTGATATGGAGTCATATCCAGTGTTGTCAAAAGCGCCCTCTATGTCTAGGAAGGCACATAAAGCTACTTCTTTGTTTTCGTATGCACTTTTTATTTGTGATGTTAAACTTAGAAGTGCTCCTTCCGTGGATTTACCTTTTTGGTAGGCGAATTGACATGGGTGCAGAGGAGTGCTTTCATTTAAGCACTCTCTAATGTGTACGTCAAGTATTCTTTCCATTGTTTTCAGGAAAAACGATGTTAAGCTTATTGGACGGTATGATTTAGGTAGTTCTATTGGTTTGCCTGGTTTGGGGATAAATACCACGTTTACCTCCCTCCAGGTTTGTGGTATGTAGCCCCAATTGAAACTAAACCTAAATAAGGCTACCATAGTGGGTAGGAAAAAGTCCAAGCCCTTTTGTATAAGAGCAGGAAAGATTCCGTCTGTCCCTGGTGCCTTGTATGGTTTAAATGAGTTGATCGCCCATTTGACCTTATCCGGAGTAAAAAGTTTGCCGGATAAACTATTAATCCTTTTCAGGTTTATAGGGGGTGAGTCATCTATCATGTGTTCATGAAACTCAGTTGTGATTGTAGAGCCGGGAAAGTGTACCTGAAGAAGTGTGGTCAACGTTTCTTCCCGGTCGCATGTGATTTTACCGTCAGCTTTGACTAGTAATCCCATGCAGTTTGTTTTATCTTTCGAGAGTGCCCTCTGGAGACGCGCCACCGCCGGAAGCTCTTCGAGTTCCTCACAGTATTTGCGCCAGGACGCTCTTTTTGATTTTCGCAACTCTATGTTGTATTGGGTAAGTAGAGATTTATATTCGTCCCCCTTTCCGGTGCGTTTGGCTTTATTGAAAAGTTTTCTTACTCTTTTACGGAAACTTTCTAGGTTATCGTTCCACCATGGTGTGCACCTCTTTGCCACAGTGCGTTTAACCTTACAGCTATTTGTAAAAGATGAGATGATAATGTCATTTAGTTGACATTGTGCGACTTCCGCTTCACTTACACATGAAGGTTTTTCTGGAAGTATGTCACATTTAATCGATAGATTTTCTCGATACGTTCTCCAATTTGTGAGTTTGTTGTCGTATTTAATCGGCGCATCCTCGGTGTTGCATCTTAATTGGAAACTTATGTGCATGTGATCCGATAAAGATGCCTCACCAGAAACGTGCCAATTTTCGACGGTGTTTTGGACAAACGGAGAAGAGATGGTAAGGTCTAAAACTTCTTCTCTTAAAACGTTTCTAAACGTGGGTTTATTACCCTTATTTAGTATAACTAAATTGTTGCTATATAGGTATTCTAATAAGGACTCACCTCTTTTGTTTGTATCTCGACTGCCCCATATTGTGTTATGCGCGTTGGCGTCGCAGCCGAAGATAAGATGTAGTTGCTGGGTCTGGCAGTACTGGACAAGTTCCTGTACTGGGCGAGGTGGTATTTCGTCATCTCCAGCAAAGTACGCCGATGCGCATACAATTTTTTGTAGCTCTCGGCCGTTGCGTCTTTCTAAAAGGACAGCCACCAGATCTTTGGTAATGAAACCTGGAATGGGAGAGAATTTTATATCTTTTGCAACTAAAAGAGCTGCCCTTGGTCTAAAATTTCCCCGGGCGAAGATGAGCTCTCTGGTTTTACTTTGTAAACCAAATATCTTACCCTCTGTTGCCCATGGCTCCTGGATTAAACCTAGAGCGATGTTCCCTTCGGCACATCTTTGGTTGTAGGTGTCCGAGGCACCTATAGCTCGGTGCAGGTTTGCCTGCAGCACATTTAGTAGGGTGGTCATCGCTTCCTACCGTGCTCAGGGTTTCGTACCCTATAAGGCTTGTTATCGCCTCTTCTGCGTACGATACCCTGTTGAGAAAGACCTTCGTGTCTATCTCTCGGACCGTTTTTACGCTGTCCGTGTTTTTGCCGTTCACGCGCCCGTTCCGCAGCTAGCTTTGGTCTAAACTGTTGCTGGCTGATGTTAACGTTGCTCGTACTAGGGGCGTTTGGCGATAAAGTCGTAGGCAGTGAACCAGTCCTCTTTGTATCGCTTCCGGCGGCAGTACTAATACTGGCTGCTGGTTGCGACGAGCTGGCGCTTGTTTTTTCTGGCGACTTTTTCTTTTTATCAGTGTCATTTACACTATTTTTTCGGGTCTGAATTGCAGACTTGTCGGATCCTTTAAGGATGATCTTGATTTGGCCAAATCTGTATGATACCATCCCCTTTAGCTCCGCAAGCCTACGCATCGCACTCTCATTTATTGCAAAGACCATGTGGGCGATGTCTTTCTCGTCCGATCTTTGCAGAACTCTCCACGTTCTCGTATTTAGGTCTCTGTTTTGACCGTCTAGTATTGCCAGTATTCTCTCATTTGTGACACCGGTACTCTGCGGGAAGAAAGCTCTGACAATATGTGGTTTCGGAAAGTCATCCTCTCCCACAAGCATTACTTCCAACTCGCATTTCTCCTTTAGTCTGAGGAAGTTTGTTTTCATCCACTCTGAAGTGGTGATGTCCGCACATACTAACAAGAGCCATCCGGCTTTGAAAGTTGTCCCGCGGAAAGCTGGCTTTGCATCCCCGTCGCGCAGTTCGATCGTGATGTCCATAATCCTCTCTTGTATCTGAACCATTTGTTCATTCGTGAGAGGATTGCGATCGATATCGACTGGTACGACACCCAATCTGACATAGCTCGCTATATCTCTATAGGTGGTTCTGTCAGAGGTTGTTTTCCCAGTGCGAGCTCGCTTCGCTTCGGACTGAGGTGGTGTGTTGTCCTCAGATCTCATGCGTTTGGTTTCTTTGGCATCATCTTTTGTTTTTGCAAAGATGCGGGCTTGCTCTATGCTGCTACCCTGTTTCAGCGCTCTGTTGAAACGACGCTGTTCCGCTGGCGTGAACCTGATACGCTTGGAATCAGTTTGAGCCGTTTTGCCTGGGGTCCCTGGCGCTTCTGTATATTCCGGATGCAATTCATCCGAGAGTATACTGATGCTGTATACAGTACTTGATTCCGAGGCTGAGTCGCTCAGATGAGACAATTTCTCTTCTAGGCTCATCATCTCGAAATCTTTTTCTTACTTGAAAACATGGATTATTCTACGCAGGGTTGTTATAACCAACTTGACTAGTGCATTAATAAGTAAATATCCACACACATGGTCATAATTTATCACAGCTAATGGAAAAAGGGAATCCTTTCATCTGTTCCCAGGTGCATGAGTTCATTAGGAATTAGCTATGGAAGGCACTTCATGGCATTAAGTAATAGGTCAAAAAAAAGTTGGTAATTGTATTAAATAAAGGGCGATTTTTGAAATGTATACATGCTTACGTTTTGAAAAGAAAAATATCTACTAAAGCCTGACTATTTGTAAAAATGTTGGATTAATTCGAAAGATAAATTATGACATTATTGTGTGAACAAACTTCGGACATATTGTACCTCAGTTCCGCTAGACAAAAGCCAATTCTAGTTCCTTCTAATTTTTGACAAGCTCCATACGATGCACGTTTCTGTATAGATAGACTTAAAACTTGACGTATCCTTACAGAAAATACTCGGCTGGCGTCAGCTCATACAATCAAGGCGCCCAATTGACCTTCCCAAAAAGAGAAATAACACGGTCGACGAAGACAGTCGTCAATAAGTCGACTGAAGCAGTCAACGTATGGGGCGTAGCTCTAAACTGTGGAAACAAGTTCTTACACTAAATATCGTTTTATGGCACGGTATGGCAGCTATCGGCTGTGATAATCAGACTAAGCCATGCAAACCGAAGAATAGTCATGTGTTAGGGGCTACTGACTACCGTTGTACCAGACTATAGCCTCTGTTTCAGCTCCGTAACAATCATCTTTATGACTCCTTAAAACTCTGTCAAGAATATCTGCTACAACACCATTCGCGGTTGATCGCCTTAGTACTGAATATTTAGCTTTACTACGGATTCCTTCATCCACCACCCCCGGAAAGGGTATCGACGGGGTATCGGCCACTATTTACGACTGTCGAATCCAAACTGACAATTTTCACTCACACAAAAATGCAACAAAATAAAACCGTCCTGGAACATAAAATGCATCCTGTATAAGGCATATGTAAAACGGCAATCGTACAATAGGTATGCAGCCGCGTATCACATTATGGCTTTATGTGACCCACATTAGGCATTTACTTCTGCATGGTGTTATCTGCTGGTGGCAGATCTAGACATAGCCTTAAATCCGAACCTCTAGGGAAGTTTAAAGATCCGTTGAAAATGATAAATTGCTGCACATCTTTGGATTCGGGATGTATTTCGGTTGCAGCCGGTTATAAAAGATAGTAATCTTATCCCTGACCACCATTTTGGGTTTAGAATTGAGCATTCGACGATTGACAAGGTGCACATTATTACTGACGCAATCGGGAAAGCATTCGAAGAAAACATGATCGGCTACACCGTATTTCTAAGCCTTTAATATGGTGAAGCACAGTGGATTGAAATGTACATTACGACAACTTATCGCAGTACCAAGTCCTATGTGTAGGACCAATAGGACCAATCTACGTTTATCCTCGTACAGTGGCAAGAGTGTAATTTGATCTAAACATTCACAAATTTTCTGGTCCAGTTGGTATCTGACCTATAATTCTGAAGCGGTGTTCTTCCACGCTGGCCAAACCACTTCGTAAACTGTTCCATCTGTCCTATTCATCACGAGTCTTCCCTAGTAGATATGAATCAGCATTTGTCCAGCAAGAAACATTTAATCGCTTCTCTTCTTCTTATCGAAATATGAAAAAGCTAAATACGCCACAAACTTGGTTTCAACGCCCATATTTGGACAGGTTGGTGCAGCAAAAACATCATTGCACCTAATAGAAATAATACTTTATTGTCTCGCTTTGAACATCCTAGGAATATCTCCTGCCTAAAACTTTTTTACGGCTATTACAACAGGAAATGCTAAAAGGAAGTAACCAGTTGCATTCCGCCCGTTCAAGATTTCAACCATATTACTCGCATTGCCACGGATGCTAATCAATTTACCGTCAAGCCTTTCTTCTGGCGTGAAATACGTTACCAAACTAAGTTTTTCCTTCACAATACAATTTACAGACAGTAGATAATAACCAATAATGCGGCCAAATGTTTACCAGAAAGGTTCTCTCAGTTTGATTTAGAAGAAAAGATTTCATAAGGGAACCATCGCAATACACAGCTCTATAGGTCAACATGCTGAATTAATGGACCCCCTTGGTAATGACTACTGTAGAAGCTGTCTGGATCAAGAGGAAGGGGAAACGTTCTTTGCTCATGCCCTCTCCCGGTAAATTTCTATTTGACAACCTGGGTGACCTAGTGAACTTAGGTAACTTATCCCGCTTTATAGGAACCGGAATAGTTCAAATACTTAAAGACCCTAATTAAAACCAACATTTCCTCAATTTCACGCGACATTGCTGCCACGCTAAGCACTCGAATCAATTTCTCATTCCATATACATTGGGCACATCTGATACTTGGAACATATTAATCACTTGGTCATTTTGCATTCACAGCTTCACCAATCGCCATCGCATTGACTACCATATATCCAGATGACCACACATAGCTCCCATTGCCACTGGGGCGATTTGGACAAATGAGAAATTCAATTAGAGCAGCAATCTCTTACAGAACTAGAAAAACACTCCATGAGGCAATATCGGTTCACTTGTAGAATCCACCAGCGTATAATCCTCAACACAGAATTCAATTATTCACATCCTTTCCGCAAGTCGACATAGTAAAACGATCGAAACAACACTCTCGAGTGGCAGCTACCACATGCATTCAGGATGCAGTTTTAATTGAACCACCCAATCATTTCGGCACAAAGCAATTATATATATAACGCCTGAGGATGTGAGGGCGGTGCCAGGGTCCGATGAGATCAAACATTAAACTAGACCGCAAAAACCCCATATTCCCCATCTTGCACTTGGTGCTCTTCCGCGCAATGAGGGCTGTATGGAAAACAGAAATCATATGAAAAGAAATTTGAAAGGATTCAACAACACGTAGTAACGGTTAGGTATGCTTGATTTTTTTCCCTTATTCCTAACCACTCCTTTGCACTTGACAATTGAAACGCTATTACTGCTGGCACGTTACCAATTTTCAACACACACTCACAGAGAGAGGAAATCAACCAGCAAAAAGAACACTACGTCCTTCTGTTGCTCCTAGGGTTTTCTATATCTATATGTTCAACATCCTTTTGTCCTGTCTCTAATCCACTACAGCGAGCATGTGGGGAATCCAATTCCAATCCGCTTCAATTTCAATGGCAAATAGAGAATGAACAAGAGAGTGTGGAGGAGTGGTGGCGGTGAACAGAAGAGATTCTCTAAATTATATCGCCCGCAATTATATACCCAACCCAGAATCATAGTCATATGAAATCTTCTCGTATCTCCGATGAGAAGCGCAATATCCTTCGACAATTCGTGAAACCACAGCATAAATACCACGACCCCAAAGGGACACACAAAAAGCGACAGCGCACCAACGATATGGATGCCATATGGGCTCAAGTTGTGTGGAGGCAGCGAGATCATGCCACGAATACATTTTGAATTTTTGCACAGATTTGCAATTTCGTCCTCAAAAAAAGGATATGCACCAACATACAAGTTTGCTTCTTATAACTATGAAACTCCACTAATATATGTTTGTGTGTGTGTATTTTTCGAGTCAGAATCAGATCCTTTTTTTCGTCTGACTACGATGACGATGACGACAATCGACACAATGAGGCGGTGAAAGCAATTTCAATACATCGCACATGAATATTTAATATTTCCCATTCACACCCAGGAGCAGCAATGATATTGGAAATCCGGCATTGGAATGTGAGATGTCAAATCGCAGAAGGCTTTATGTGATGATTCAATAATAAAAAAAATAGTTGAAGGATATCTATCTGCACGAGGAGAGGAGCGGTTTTTTTTTATTCCTTTTTTTTTGTATTTGAACGTGACTTAGTTTGGGATGTGAGACTTTGGAATAATTGATTGTTGTAGAACTTTATGCAGGAGCCATGGAACATGTCTCGGCATTTATCGGGCGTAAATATTAATCGTTTGGAAATTATTTTTCAATTTTCGGGGGAGCGAGGTGTATAAGTCTGCCTGTCGGCGTTTTATTTAACCATTGGCAAGGCCGTTCCGTCTAGAATCGATAAGGTGCTTGGAAGACAAATGATGGGCCATGTCTTCTTAATGTCATAATAACTCAGTTGTCTTCCTACTCTCTTTGAGATAAGACCACTTTCGGTGCCTAACACTATTATTAATTTATTCATTTACGATTAATTAATTTATTTTATTTAAATTGCAAATTTTTTTGTTACGCATTCTATTCAAAATGAATACCTGTGGCAAATGCAATGAAAATATTATTGACATTAAATTTACTTTGTGTTCGGGTATTTGCGCTCGTCAATTTCATGACGATTGCTGTAGTGTCAGTGCTAGTGTATTGGGTGTATTAAAAAAATCGCCAAATCTAAAGTATTTCTGTGATGTTTGTGCCGGCTGCACATCATTATCATTAATCCAGAAATTTGGTGAACTGTCTAAATCGTTAGATAGTCGATTTGCTGAGTTAAAAAGTGATTTAAAACATGAGCTTAAGATCGCGAGTTCATCAGGTTTTCATAGTTTAAACACACCTGATAATGTTTTTTCAACTCCCAAATCTCACTCGGTTGCTAAAAAAGGTGAAATTCCTCAATCATTAACTAGCCCAAACACCATTGATAGTGCTATACCACCCCACACAACAAAGGTAAATATAACCAACGATTCCCAAAAACCATCCACATCACATGCAAATATCGCTCAACCACCTAGCATAGCTGATGATAAAAAATGTAAATCTAAACAAATTACAACAAAAGTGCAAAGCAAAACAAAAAGACAATCGTCATCATTAGTCTCATCTATTGCTGCAGCACAATTTGTATTTTTACACTTGTCGTTTTTACATATAAAAACTAAGCCAGCTGATATTTGTAAATATGTTTCTAAACGATTAAATATTAACACCAATTTAATCGAGTGTGTTGGTTTATTTAAAAAAAACATTAATGTTGAAAGGGAATATTCATATATTAATTTTAAGCTTGGTATTCCACCTGCCCATGTAAATTCAACGCTTGAAAAAAAATTCTGGCCGGATGGTGTTGGTGTGAAGCTTTTTAAGTCGAACACAAAAAACTACCAACAACGCCCGCAACGCAATCGCTTAAGAGCCGGTCAACGGCAAAAATAAATCGATGCACAAGCACACGCACTTGCATTTCTTCTGCTTTTGCTAATTCTTCTTTGATGTCTTCTTCTCCTTCACTGACCACAATAAACATTTATTATCAAAACTGTGGCAGCATGCGTTCTGTTGAACGTGTGAGAGAAGTATTTTTTTCTTCTTCTGATGCATATTATCACGTTATTCTTTTGGTGGAAACATGGTTAACCGATCATTTTTTTGATATGGAACTGTTTACATCAGAATACACTGTGTTTCGCAAGGACAGATCCACTGCAACTGGTATGCGGCGGGGAGGTGGCGTTTTAATAGCTGTAAGAAATGATCTTTTGTCAAGAGAAGTACAATTATTAAACAGCACAAATTTTTTAGTAGAACAAATATCTGTTTTAGTCGGTGGACCTGGACTGAATAACGAAATTTGTTTTTGCCTAAGCTATATTCGCAAACCAAATTTAGAAGTTTATAAACTTCATATGGAGAATATAGAACATCTTCTTTCAAATCTAAAATCTTATCAACATCCCTGTATTGCAGGCGATTTTAATTTAAATAATATTCACTGGCGCAAGGATGAGGAAACAAAAACCCTTATTCCACAAAATGTTACCAGCTCATGTGAAATCGCTGTTGTCGATTCACTTTACGCACATGAGTTGTTTCAACTTAATTTAATTGAAAATCAATTTAACAATGTTTTAGATTTGGTATTTGTTAACAACAATGTAAAATACACATGCCCCATGGAAGTTTTAACTCCATTTTTGCCTAATACCATTTATCATAAAGCACTTGAATTTTCGCTTAGTTTCTATACTTTTTCACCTCAAACTAGTTCGCCACAAAATTCTTTTAACTTTTTAAAATCTAATTTTTCATCTCTAAATTCATACTTCTTATCCGTAGATTGGAATAATGAATTAAAAACTTCTGATTTGAATCTCATGTTTACCCGTTTTATAAATATATTAAAAGACTCTTTTACCAGGTTTGTTCCAGTTCGAGTAAATTCTCACAAGAAAAAACCTTGGTTTAATAAAAGGCTAACCAACTTAAAAAATGTAAAAAATAAAGCCTTCAAAACATTTAAAAAGAGCAAAAATTCTGGGGACCGTGATTATTTCCTTCGGCTGCGAAAAGAATATGATTTTTTGCACCGATTTTTGTACAAGCAATATATTTTATCTGTTGAGTCTAACATAAAGCACAACAGCCGATCGTTTTGGTGCTTTATAAACTCTAAACGAAAAGATAATGGAATTCCAACCCTTATGGAATTCAATGGGGCTAATTCAACAGATGAAATTTCTACATGCGAGTTATTTGCAGCGTATTTTAAATCTGTCTTTGTAGAACGAAATGAATCTACCGACAATAATTATTTCGAAGTAGATCCTATAGCTGACATTGGATCAATTTATTTAACAGAAATTGACATAATAAACGGAATTAAAACCCTCGAAAGTAAATGCAGTTTTGGGGTTGATGGTATTCCCCCTATTATAATAAAAAAATGTACTGCATTAGTTAGTCCATTGCTTAAGTTATTCAATCTCTCTCTTAAATCGGGCATATTTCTCGATGAGTGGAAGATTGATTATATCACTCCAATTTTTAAATCTGGATCTCGAAACAAAGTAACAAATTATAGACCTATTTCAAAGATTTCAGTTATACCAAAACTTCTGGAAAAAATAGTTAAAGACAAAATTTACTTTTACGTCCAAAATGGTATTAGTCATCTTCAACATGGGTTTGTTACTGGTAGATCTACGACCACGAATCTAACACTGTTTACTAAATATACCCTTGAGAGTCTTGAGGCCGGTACACAAATTGATGTTATTTATACTGATTTCTCTAAAGCATTCGATAAGTTGGATCACAAAAAACTTGTGGAAAAACTGAATGCTTTAGGTATTCACTCAAGACTCAATAAGTGGCTGTCCTCTTATTTGGCAAATCGGAAACAAATAGTCAAACTGGGTAATTCAACATCTCTACCCTTCAGTGTAAACAGTGGTGTACCTCAAGGAAGTCATTTGGGTCCTCTTCTCTTTATTTTGTTCACTAATGACATACCTTCTTTCATTAAACATTCGAAATGCTTAGGATATGCCGATGATTGGAAGCTTTACACTCAAATAAAATCTGTAAGCGACTGTGAAAATCTTCAATCTGATTTTCGAAATTTATTTCGCTGG
Organism: Rhingia campestris; assembly: GCA_932526625.1. Classification (NCBI taxonomy): domain Eukaryota; kingdom Metazoa; phylum Arthropoda; class Insecta; order Diptera; family Syrphidae; genus Rhingia; species Rhingia campestris. The sequence continues at coordinate 61,415,832 of OW052182.1, read as the reverse complement.
TGTAATAAAAATTCTTTAACTTTGAACGTAGAGAAGTGCAAAACGTTTACAGCTTCACGTCAGCTAGATGATATTATGTTCACTTACGCAGGCAATGAAACTGTTTTAGAACGAGTTAATGAAATAACCGATCTCGGCATTCGATTTGATAAAAAATTTACATTTACTGCACATTACGATGTAACAATATCAAGGGCAAATTCATTATTAGGTTTTTTGAAAAGAAATTCCTTTGATTTCAAAGACCCTTATACATTAAAATCAATTTATTGTTCTCTAGTTAGATCAATTATGGAATATGCTTCGGTTGTTTGGTCTCCTTACCATCAAACGCATATAGATAGAATCGAGCGGGTACAGAAAAACTTTACCAGGTATGCTATCAAAAAATTAAACTGGTATGATGAATTACCTAATTATAAAGCTCGATGCTTATTACTGGGCTTGCAAACTCTTTCTACTCGAAGGAAGTTAACAGGCGTTATGTTCATTAGGGATATTATATGTTCTCGAATAAATTCATCCGAATTGCTAGCTTGTCTTAATATTTATGCACCTGTGAGACACCTTCGCCCAAAAGATATGTTCATAGCAAATAGGCACAGAACAGCTTATTGCCAAAATGAACCAATATCAAGATGCATCACATATTTCAACGAAATGTGCAGTTCTGATGAATGCGAATTTTCAAAAAGTAGATTAGCATTTAAAAAAGATCTTTCCATATCTTTTCACTAACTTAACAATTTCACATCCCAAATACTAACAATCCTTCGCTAAGTCTATACTCTTAGAAAAGGTTTTTTTTTTTTTTATTTTTTCTCTATGATTATAGAGTTTTTATTATATATATATTTTTTTCTTCACTTTGAAGTTTTTTTTAAGTTTAATTAATCTTTTTTTCAGGATTAAACAATTTTTATTATTAAGTCAAAATAATCTGTTAATATATACGAATATGGTAGATCAAATAAATAAATAAATAAATAAATAAATAAATAACTCATAAATTTCAAACGAACCACTTACAGTGGAGCTGGTTAAAGAAACCTTGGGTAAGGACTAGCGCTAAACTTCCCAGTCTCTAATAATAAACAGAGGAATTAGTTGTCAGCGCAATTATTTGCATGTACAGCTACAACCTACATTGATACGGTCCAAAAACTATACATCGCAGGTTAAGGAAACCACTGAGTTTTCGAATCTCTGTCGCTGATTCGATGTTAGACGCAGTATAGAGAATGACCTCACCTTGCGTGGCACGCACAATTATAAAGCGACTTTAAAATACTTGAAATGCACAATTGGAACATTTTTATAAGAAACGGCCTTCCCACCCTTACAACTCGAGACACAACCAATTGGCCGCACTGAGGATGATAGACCCAAATTGTACTCTCAAGTCAAATCTAGTTTCGTCACGCCAGTCACCTTTTGTCTGGTAACTCGAATTTCTAACCAGTACTGGATTACATTCAGTCACTGGCTATCTGGATTTTCCGATTACCAGGAGGCTAGGTCCAAAAAATGGTTTTTAGTACCATCAAAGTTGCATTGTGTTCCCCTCAAGCCTAACTTAAGATTTGACTGAATTAAATGTCTTATAGCCAGCAGCCAACAGTATGACCTTTCCATTTGACTTTGATGTCGAACTCCACCTATCACACCAGATCTTGACTCGTCTCAGGATTGGTTTCTTCAATCTACAGAAAACTTGAGAGCTGAAACACTTCTTGTATAATGAAAGTACAAAAAATGAATTGAAAGAAAATTAAAAAAAAATCCCATGACGTTAATAAAAGGTCAAGGAATCGATTTTCTCATCCTTTAAGTCTGCGTTTTGTCTCTAAGCCATAACAAGGTTGGGCGCAGTACGAAACTGTAAATAAATTTGAGCTACCATCCCCTGAGCTATTCAGAAGTTAAGTGATGATCCATCTGAACAAACAAATAAAAGTCATACTGCATGAAGCGCCGTTTACTCCAGAGGTTTCATCGGCCCAAATGTTTTGGAAAACGCTGTGAGTATCATGGTTAATGTGACTGATGAGCAATCCAGAAGCATGATTAATGAGTTCTTTTTGGTACAAATTTAAGGACATAATTTTAGTCATAAGGTGTAAGGGTTCAATTCGTCTATTAGCTTCGTCGTTTAAAAAAATCATCTAGAGCAGCCTATTAGCTAAGTTCATCTGTAGCATTCATCTTCTTATTTGTTAGCCTTAATGTCGGAGCCTGCGAATAAGTCAGTTGTTTTAATCTGACTATTTTATTCATAATTCCAGTTGCAGGTAAAATATATCACATTTGACGATTAAAAAAAGCTATTACCGTACCTCTATGGAAAAAAATGTATCTTTCAAGTTTGCTCAATTGACTTTTAAATTGGTGCTTAAGCCCTTCTCGAGTCACTATGGTTCCAACAGGACGAGGTGCAATTACACCCACAGCTCACATGATAATGGACATTTTAAGGATGCAATTTCGGGTAGTCTAATGACCTCTGCTAATTTCTTTGGTTTTGTTTATGAAATCGTTAGTCTATGAGAACAAGTTGGAGGCTCTCAAAGCGAATTTCCGACAAGGGTGCGTAAGTTTATCTTTCAAAGTTCCATTTAAGTTCGAAATAAAGATTATAAATAAAAATTATTTTGTCGCAAAACAAAATATTTTTAGTATTTTTAGCGAGAATAATTATCTGCAAGACATTTTTGAATAGGTATACACCTCAAAATAAAAAGGATAAGGAGCAGGAATATAAGAAATTACGCAGTTTGTTTTGAAATTGGAACCTTCTTGATCTCCGGAACTGAAATAAAAATTACTTAGGTAAAAAAAAACGTTTGATTTAAGATTGTTGGAAGGTTTTCGGCTGAAGGCTATATCAATAGTTACCGAGTGTGCCACCTCGCAGGCTCAAAGAATAGTATGTACTGTTATCAAAAAGTGATTAATTATTTTATCAAAAGTTCAAGTTTATCAAGCAGTAGCAGTTACTGTAACGCCACGTTTATATAAAGAAAATTAACGACTAACGACTTCTTTCAGGCAACTTATCGCGCAATGTTGTCACTTTTGATACAGCCCCAAGCCCATAATGTAGCGCCGTAGAGTGGGTATATAATGATTTATATATAGTATTTTGATAATAGTTAGAGTTAGGGAGTTTAAAGCCGGAGGAAACAAGAGTTCAGAACTGATACTGTAGCCAATGTAAATAAATAATGAATGCTGTATCAAATAAATGTAATATTCAATAATTAGAAGGTCGGCATTAATGTATCACTCATCGGAAAAATGCTATGGATTTTACAATATATAATTTTAATTATTTTATTATCACTTATTGTATTTCGAACCATAGCGTCGAAAAGTGCATTCACCGCATTTCCCACCTATCACAATAATTCTTCTCTTACAGCCAATTAAAATGGACCAAATCAGTATAACAAATAAGTATCGGTTCCAATACATTCCTTCCTTTAATTATACTCCTTTTTTTCCTTTTCAATTCATCAGATGTCATGTCATCATGAAATGAAAAATCTGGCATTTATGATCCATACATGCCCTTAAACCTACCTTCTCACTTCATTTGATGGTGCGTAATTTTTATTTTTGCCTCAAAGTTTCGCAAGATGTGGATATGTGCAAAAAACTTAGGTATTGTCACTATCGGAACCGGGGGCCGCGCGTTTTGTGGTCCAACGCATTAACCACTAGGTAACAGCACCCACATTCTGCCATCGTATAACATGCATACGATGCGAATCCAAGGGGTTGAAAACGAGGGGGTATGTCAATCAGTTACTTTATGTAGTGTTATTCAAGAACGGGACGAGCGTTATGTTTGCAAAAGTTTGACAAAGGGCAAGTGTTTCGCTTAGCAGATTTTGAAACGGTCTAAATTTTCGCTACGGCCCGACAAGCATACCTCTTTTTCGAAAATATGTCAAAATTTGAAAATTTGGCGAACAATATCATCAAGGACGTACGATAACGTAGAGATTGTTAATAAGTATGTTTTTGACTATCTGAACCTTTCAATTCGTAAGCTCGCAAATGCTTAAAATGTGCACAGATCAACATCACTAACTACACCGTTTTTTGCATAAAAATCTACAACTGAATCAAATTCAATTTATGACAAAAAATAAAGCCCCAGAATGTCAGTCAGAGGCTAGACTTCGTAAGCCAGGCAATCGAGAGCTTTTCAACGTTTATCAACATTTTATAATTCGGATGAAGCTCATTATTGATTAAATTTACACTAGAGTGCCCCACGTTGGGCGCCATTTTTCAACTCAGAGGCATATTCGATGGAAATAAAGAAGCCACGGACCTTCCTGCTGTTCAGCTAAGCTCCTCGGACGGGGCAACAACAAAAGGCATATATCTAAAGTCATAGCGAATCTTCTTCTGGTGAGATGATGAAGCTCATTTTGATCTAAATGGACACGTGAATAAGCCGAACTGCCGCTAATAGAGTTTAAAGAATCTGTAACGCAAGTATCAGAAACCACTTCATTCAACTGAAGTGACCATATATGGGCTGTGATGTAGGCTCATGGAATTATCGACCATTAACATTATAAAAGAGAAGGTGCAGTTACAGTAAATTCTTTTTTTCTTGTATGGTTATGTCAATTTTCATGTTCACTGTAAAAAAAAAGGATTTCTTCGGAGTATTTAAAAGAGATATTTATATCACGATTGCTGCCATCCCATCATAATGGAGTCTACCTTCCGCGAACGCAAGGACGATATTTTTTCTAAGAAATAAATTCCAATAATCTATTTTTATGTAATAATTAATATATTTGCTTAATAGATGAATTACTTTTTCCTAAATCGATTCACGAAACCTTTTATTTTGGCCCAAAATGACCACTGGCACAACTTTTGTTAGTATCTCAGACAAGATGAACGTATAAAAGCGTCCCTTACTTTATAGTCTACGATTTAAAGGTTTTTCTAATCCTTTTCCATCAAACAGTCTCCATCGGTATTATATTTAATGACACCTCTACCTTTGTCCGAAAAATGACATCTGATATAGGACAAAAACACTACGCATTAGGCATAACACAGGAGAGATAATGACACGTCATTTTCTGCTTAAGAAAATTCAGGAAATTGAAAACAAACAGTGTGACCCTTTATAAGCCATCTGCGTTAAACAGATAATCTTCTAATTAGGATCAACAACCGTGTACCCCCATGAGTGTAACTCCAGTAAAGGACATGCAAATGGCATAAAGACAAACAAAAAATGATATACATAAATATATATCCGGATATGTGTTATTCCCTCTTGTCCCCCTTAGAGTGACAACATTATACTTCTAGAGTGACAGAATATCTGAAATAAAAAACATACGCCTTCACCTCGGGCTGATTAAATGTAAGGATTTACGTCTCGTGTTTGACTTCTTGACGTGTGTGGGTGACGTTTATAAGAAAAAAAACGGAAAACAACTTTTCTAAAGGTAACAACAAGTCGAAAATGGTACAATGTGTAAGCCTATGGCCTATGTGGTGTTCATTCACCTATGTTTTGCCATTGTGTGTTTTTCTCCCTTTAGCTATGTTTCAAAGTCTACCAATTCGTAGATAGACATATGTATTATGTATATCTCCAGGGATGTTATATGTGTTACACGTGTGGCACAAACATGTTGTTCTGTTGCGTCAAATTAGTTCACCTTAAATTTCTGGAATAATAAAAGGAATAAACTTTTCGACTCAGCTCGGATGATGATTGCCATTCATTTTCAACATATCATCGGGCGAATTCTGGCGGTGTTAACTTCTGATGATTGGATAAGACCCGGGCACGATGCCCAAGCTTATAAGGAGTACTGTCTTACCGTATCAATTATATAGGGATCTGGTTTCAATATATTAAGACGTAGAAAATCTTAGGAATGGTGACATACCCGTCGAACTATATCCACTGTTTAAACAGCTAGCTTTTGCATTTTCCCATTTTCCCTACTCGCATAAGAAAATAGCGCCATCTTTGTTCCAATTTCATGCACTCGGTGATATAGAGTAGAGTTGAACTACAGGTATTAGTGTCCGGTATAACATTCTTAGCCTTGGGTTTCCAAGATGGATTCAGCGGTGCTTTAGAAATGTGGGCCACCTACAATTACTTTTGATAGTAACGTCTGTGGTACAGCATCCTTAGTATCTTGAACATTGACTGCATAGCAAACCCCATAGCTAAATCTTGGTGGTAGATATCACCATGACCTCATGTAACATGCTTAGCCGAACAAATTAACATGCCTGTATGAATACTGACTAGGAAAATACTCAGAGGTCACAGGTATAGCAGTTAGTTTTAATTACTTAAGTGGAACTATTGTTCGGTGGGAACCTGGAGGCCTGAACCAACATGCCTTTTCAATTAGCTCGGTCTTTAACTGACTACCTTCAGTTGGGTATTTTAAGTTGGTTGTGGTCGGTTTCTACTTAGTCTTAAGGCATGATATTCCTATACTGCATCTAATATCTGCCTGGGAAAGAAATAATTTTCGGGTTTTAACATTCGTATCAATTCGCTTTGGATGTCATAGCATTATTTAATTTCAAAAGCAGATTTTGATTGATTCTAACATTACGATGATAGCGGAACCCAAAAATGTGTTTTTATGGAATACCGTCCGTCGGTTCGTCGGTTCTACGGTTCGTCGGTCCGTAATGGTCTCCCCAGCCTAAACAGCTTGGCCGATTTTCTTCAAATTTCGTATCCAAGTTTGTTCTGGTCATAATTCTAGGCCATTTTTTTGTTTGTTTGCTTTTAGCCATATTAATAACGGTACCTGCCATATTAAAAATACACATAACCTCAATTTTCTCGAAAACGGCTCTAACGAGTTTGATTAAACTTTATATATACTATCAGCATATTAGTTCCAACAAAACTGCGTTCCCATTTTTTTCGAGAAAAATATAAAAGATTTTGTCATTTAGGCCATATAAAGAAAATTGTTAATTTCTCGCAAACTATTATGTCAAATTGAATGAAATTTAATATATATACTACTATAATAGTTTTGAACAATTCCACATAATTAGTTTTAGTCCAACTATCACTTAACGGAATTTTCAGTTTTGGCCAATAACGAAAATTAATTATTTTCCACATAGACACCGATTCCTTCAAATTTCGGAGTAAACGTTCGTATAAATACATTTCGACATTATTTATATCATTTTTAGCATTATAAATCAAAATGCTTATGATTTGATCTAACGCCAACTCGCTGTGAAAGAGAAAGTTGCGTACGACCCAGTCGTGCACCCACCACTCGGTTTTTGATAGGACCGGGTAGTTGAAAGAAGACGAAATATTGTTCCATCTCCCACTTAGTCCATGCAGCTAATACAGAATTCGTTTTAGAGAAGGCCCAGCCTTTTTGCGTGCCTGCCTATTAAACAGTGTAAAGTGATAACACCAATGGTGCCGCTAAAGTATGGTCTATCAGTATGGTCTAACCCTTGGATCTTCTTAGATCCAGCTTTGGCCAAATTTGTTTGGTGATTTGACACGTGCGTCGTGCCAAGACTTCATCTGAGGTATGATTTGTTGTTAGCATGTTACGCCAGCAAGCTTTTGCTTGTAGCGATCCTTACAGCCTTCAGTTCCCTGGAACTGTGGCCAGGCACCCAGCATAGGTGAATGTTAAACTGCTTTGACATCTCTTGCAGAGATAAGAGGCAATCTAGGGTTGTCTTTGAATTTGTTGAGACTGATTCCAGTGATTTGATGGCCGCTTGACTGTTCGAAAAAAATGCTAATATCCCTGGCAGACAGGCTGCAATGTTCAGGAGGACGGAAAGATAGGCTGAGATTTAGCCTGTCGGAGAAGACACCAGCACCCAATCCGTCATTTGTTTTCGAGTCGTCGGTATAAAATTTGATAGAGTCATTTTCCACAGGTTCGTTACTTTTCCATGATGGTCTGTCTGCGATTGTGACTTGGAAACTCTTATCAAAGTTTAACCTGGTAAAGGTGTTATCGGTGTTTTCAGGAATATTTGTATGTTCGTTTAGATTTGTGGAGTCGCCAGTTTGTATATTTTATCACTGTTGGATGGCTTTAAGATGTATGGCTGAGTTAGCTGCCATTCACTTGCCGAAAATATCTATGGGTAGTAGGTGAAAAAGAATCTCTAGTGCTGCTGAGGGTGCTGCACGAAGTGCGTGGTACGAGGTTGAATTCCCCATTTTATGCCTATGGATTTCTTACAGGAATAAAGTGCGACTGTCGCTTTCTTTATTCATGTCCAAAATAAGTCCCAGGTATTTTGATTTGTCTGAGAAGGCTAGTTCGATTCCGTTTAGTAATGGGGGTCAATGTGAGGAATTTTATATATCCTAGTAAACAGGACCAGTTCAGTCTTGTGGGAGTTGACACACATATCAACTGACGCCCATTTAAAAAAAATTTAAAGTCTCCAATCAGATTATCTTACAATATATTTTGGTTTCATATTTGAAGGGCAGACAAAAACACGCTTCTTCCTGACCCCAACAAATATGCACGTCTTTATAGAGAAAGGGAGGTTCCGTAGATGTTCAGACTAAAGGCTTGTACAGAGCCTCAGACTCAGCTACTCAATTAAACAAGAGGACCTCTTGTTTAACCTCTTGCTAGCTTCCGAACGGCGAATTGGAGAAGCATATCATGACAGTTTTATACTCATCGATGTTTGTCAGACTTTCGCTAGAAAAAAATCTTTCATTTTGTTACTTTCCGGATTTGAAACAAGAATCCCGTTCTTAGTTTCTTAGAACGCGGTGAAATGTTTGTCCTAGAATTTCTTCGTACAAATGAATGCAAATAAAGTCTTGAGTTTTTGACGCAAAATCATTTCTTTGATCTTTAACATCAATATGAATTGCCAGATTCAATCCAGATTATGTTCACTCACAATCCCAATACAAAAATACGTCATCGTGTCCTTTTTGACCATAAATTCTTGTAACGAATTTTAATGACTTCTGGATTTCAATAATCTACCCGCGTCTATGGCAAATCGCCAAAATTGTATGCGGCCTTAAAGGCGTCATCGTGAAACAAACTCCGCACATCCTAAGTAGCATCATAATTGTCTCGTTAATATTTATCGAGATGCCTAGTCTTAATATACACACACAGAAACACTGGCCGGAGATTAGATTTTATTTGCCATGGAACTTTTCGTTAATTAGCACGAGAGTGGTGGTTGTGAAATTTGAGATGGTCTTCAATGGGAGGCTGGGGCTGGACGAGTGAAGAGGTCGATAATACCAAGACAACAGGATGTTGTATGTATGCTGGTGAGATTATGTAGGATACAGGAAATAAACAATTGATGTTTGGAGATTTGGGAGTTTGGGAATATTGATGAAGATTATAATGGCGTTGGCAGACATTTAATATGAACAGAGGATTCAATGGTTTATCTACGGCTACTGCACATATTTAGAATTCGATTGGAATATTGATTATGTTTTCCAGGAATGTTATTTGTTATTTCTGAGCTAAGTATTATCCTACACTTCATTGTAGCACTGTTTCAATGGACTACAGCAAGGAAACAGGGATAAACTTAGTTTTTTGACGAAATCAAAATTATATTTTCAGACATGTTGATGTTTGGGCGTCCTTAAAATAAAGGATTACTATGAACAATTCCAAAATACAGCGAACAATGCCAAATACAGGAATAAATAAACATCGCATACAAGATCCTGTCCACAACATATCGTTTTTTAAGTTATGCCAACAATGCCAAATACAGGAATAAATAAACATCGCATACAAGATCCTGTCCACAACATATCGTTTTTTAAGTTAGAAGATAATCATCAACAATTTAAAAAGCTCTTTTTTGTAAAAAATATGCCTTTTCTGTAAAGGACTATATGTATTGCTTTTACAATTATTTTTTGGAAGTACAAATAGTACAACTCTAAATCAAATGAATCAGTCGTGTTCTGGTGAAACGTTATCCTCCTATGACTGCCCCTTGAACCTATTCAAAGTTCTATTGTATCAATAATAATTGCACCTTAGATGCAGTGGGCTAGTAGCTAGTTCGTTGGACTACTAATCGCGGTGTCCCTGGTTTAAATCCCGAAAGTGTCAATACCAACGTTTTTTTCACTGCCCTACCTCTTGCAAAAGTCCGACAAACATTCATGAGTAACACTGTCAATAGAAGATTTTAAAATTTGCCATTCGGATTGGGCGTTAAACGACAGGCTTATTTGTGGCAAAAATAATAGCTTCGCACATTCAAATAAAGGAAAAAGCTAAATTTGAGGCCCGAAATTCCATACATTATTTTATTTTTTTTATTTTATAACCCAGGTAGCATAAACGAATGATTACTAGGGATTTTTTAGAATATGACTCCTCGCCATTAACACATAGACTACGCCGACGAAGTGTTTCAACTTTCACTTCGTATAAGAAACCTTTACCTGACATCTTACAATCTAAAAACTAACTAAAACAATCATCTCAGTTCGCTTTTTAAGCGTTAAAGGTTCACCTTATCTAAGAAAAGTTTAAAACCAAAAATCAAAAACGAAAGCCTTGTAAATTTCAGCTCTTACCAAGGCTTGTTGGCATAGCATCGGGCTTATAACAGTATCGGGAAACCCGAAGCTGCAACAGGAAACTATTCTTCATCTAAGGGAGCAACGTTATCAGCTTAAAAACCAAACTACAAACTGCTATTTCCACCCAAAGAAGAATCAGTGTTACTTAATGGGTGCAGTACTTGGAAGGTGGTTACCACTTCTCCATGAAAGCTGTACGTTTTTGTAGACTATCTTTGAGATTTGTTGTTCCCATCTTATCTACAAAGAACTTATAGGACGAGGTAAAATAAGGACTTGCAAAGGAGTAAGTGCCAGTGGATTAATATACCCTATGTCATGTTGACAGTACTATTGTCAAATACATCATGCATTGAAATCTGCCGCCACTCAATCATGCAGGACAGCTTGACGTCCTAGATAGATCAACCTGGAGGAATTTAGCTCTTTGTTAATGAGCAAAGATTTCGAGCTGCCGAAATCTTTGCAAATATTATGGATATGCCAGATCAGTTTGATGACCTCACAAGTAATGCTGCCGGTCGATCTAGATGTTTATCTAATAGATATCCTCTGCTCAAAATGCAGGTTCCGATAAGAATACCCTTCATCAGCTTTGAGGTCTATTTTGCTAGTGAAGGTGAATGTCAAAATATTCTAACAAATTTTTAGAGTGACTATCGAGGGCTACATTTAGGTTTGACGCGACCGATCTAAGACCCGTTGCGTTGGCTATCAAAGTAAATGCAAAAATTCTTCGCGGAAAATAAATTTTCTTTCTGAATAGACACTTGCTATCGCCTGGACTGTCCCGCAATATTCAGGAGACGAAGATTCCGTATATCAGAAAAGCTAACGCATCCACTCCGTCATCGTCATTTTCAAAACCATCGTTCCATATATTCATTGTTATCTCATGACGTTATGTCAGGGATAGTTACCTGGAAACTATTTTTAAAGTTTGACATGGCATGTGTATAGTAGGTGTTTTAACGGATTTTCTGTTTTCTGTATAAAATTGTTGACCTGATAGATTTTTTAAGCTCAGTTTGGAGGCTTTGAGCAGATTAGCCGAGGTAGATACCGTTTGTTTGCAAAGTATGTTTTGATGAGTTGCTGACTATCGGATGGGACGTCAGGCTCGCAAGTCCTTCATGGGCTCTTAGCAATTCCATTTGTTGTACTAGAAGTTAAAGCAATAGGGGAAATGAGGTTGTGATACCTATGTGGGGCTATGATATGCTGTCCCAGATATATGCAGAGCGCTAGTAGCTTCATCCCAATCTTTTGAAAAAGCAGATGATCTGGATTGTATGCAGTCTGGTAAAGTCCTGTAGTTCATCCAACCTTATTATTTGATGTCCCTCCTTGGTGTTCTGATTGATAACTGGATGTCGAAATCGTATGAATTATCTCTTCATAAGATTTCGACATTACAACCATTTTGTCGTTTAGTTTTCTACTTTATATTGACCGCCGATGCTAGTGAGATAGAGTCTAGATTCCTCTACGCGTGTATGAAATATTGAGATAGATATCCGTGGTGGTATTTTGGGAGTATTCGGACTTGATTTCCATACATGAAGGCTCTCTGCTAGGGTCTCATATAATATGCCAATTGATATCTCTAATTAGTTCAACACAAATATTTCTCTGTATTTCATCTATTAAGTTTACTGTTATAGGCTTTGAGTGATGTCTACAACAGTACTTATTCGTAAAGAAGTTGGGACTTATAACGGATATACTTGTTTTCATGGCATTGTTTTGCTTTTTTAGTGCACTTGGGGTTAAACTAAACCTTCTGTTTGAAACAGAAAGCTCGTCGTTTTATAAAGGGCTAATCATTCTTCAAAATCATTATTTTCCAATTGAAAAGAGTCAGTTTGCTTTTGTGTAAGCTGACTGCTAAACCACAGCTAATAGCCTATTTAAAAAAATGTTCGTAGGTAGTTATTAATATGTTCTAGGGATATTTAGATCATTTTACGAGATCACGTAGCTCTACTCTGCTTCCAGAATGAGAACTCCATTGATTAGGTAATTTCATGTAAGGTTTGTTAGAAAACCACAATTATAGACCAATACAGATCCATACTGGTGTCCTTGGGGTGTATAAATCCCTTATTTACAATATCTTAACCCATTGTTCTCCGAACCACCTAGATGGCTATATGAAACTTATTTTAGATCATAGGAGAAGTATTTTCCCCAATGGTGCCTTAAATTTTTTTGGGATAGGGATATGCTAAGTGTGCTGAGTTCAAAACCCCTTACGACAATATTTATAAGGATAGCCTAAACAGAGCCGTTCGACAATGAAGTCGTTGCTGACCTTAATGGAGCAGCAAAGACTTCACACAATCCATCGCTACAAAAATAGTTTTAGACAGGGTTATGTATAGTCATGCAATTTCTTCAATTTTGTCCTTTCTCCTTGAAGGCAAAGAACGAAACATGGACAAATCAGAATCAGGTCAGAATCAGGTCAGATTTTTAAATGAAGTTGTCTCCTGTGTGTAGTTTTCTTTTGTTGTAGAGAGCTGGGCTAGAGCAGAGAAGGTGAGGAATGCACTCCTCCTTCTCCTCGCCCAAGCAGTTTCTGCAGAATTCATTCATAGTCTTTTGCATGTAGCACTAAGGGACGGTGTCCTGTATGCACACCGGTGTTTTGGCACTGATGCTTGATCTGCATTATCAAGCAGAGAGAGGGTTTCTGAGTTTGGCCAGAGTTGTATGCCATTTATCCATCTGTGGTTTGTTTTCTTGATGTTGCACCCAGTTGTTTTGATGTTTTTAATGTAGCGTGGAACATGCCTAATATTTCTACTGGCTAGTGCCAAGTCTGGCAAGCTCATCCGCCTTAAAACTCCCTGGGATAACTCTGTGACCCGACATCCAAAAGTGGTGAATGGTAAACTGTTTAGAGGCAGTCGGTATTCGCCTTTCGTGTACAGATTTCATTTTGAATAAAATGGATTTCAAGGATTTAAGGCACCTAAGGTAAATAAGGTGTGTCTTCATACAAAGGTCATATAAATTGCTATCCGGTTGCCAAGTATGGTTGGTTCTACAAAAGTTGTTAGCAATTTCTGACTTCTTCGTACGTTATGCTGGTTCTAAAAGCTTAGCAAAACTATTCATACCTAAATTTTTTTTTTTTATAATTTGCGCGCACTCAAGGGGTTATGAATACCCTTTATATGTTTTAGCACAGTGCGGGCGTTAAGGAAATTAGGGATAAGAAGAAAGGAGATACCGATGCACATTGGTTTTAAACGTCTGTAAGTTATAATGGAAAGGAAATACAGAGTTTGGTAGAGCATAACCCCTTTTAACAAAAAATCTGTTCAACAATATTTTATCTAACTACGTTTACACACTAGATGGCTATCTTTTTACTACCGTATTCATAATGCAATTTTCGAGCTTAAAACTGACATAAACCTGGTCAAAAACCATCACTAGGACATGTAGACCAATGCTACAATCCAAAAGTGTTAACTCCGAGTCAGATGGTAGTCGCAGTAGAAAAACACCGTCTCTAGTGGAGGTCGAAGCGCACTTGATATCAAAATTTAATTCAAACGTTAAATATATAAGAGGTTTGCCACAAAAACCATTTATCCGTGCAATTAATTTTAATAGCGCCCGATATCCCATCCAATGGAATGGGCAATTGCTCCTTAGGCACACACTCACATCCCCACCGACCATGCCCGATTCATTAGCACCCGCAACTCCCACTTTACAGTTTTAGACTGTTTCAAAATTTAGGGATAAATGCGTCAAATTAAGTAGAATTCCACCCAAATACACTCGAGGCTGGAGAGAGGAAGAGATGTCTTAAGTTAAAATGCGAAATCGCTTCGTCTCATATCTCGCGTTCGTCTTTCCGATGAATTATTCTGCAAGCGATAAACTCCGTTAATTAAGACACCCCTCGTGGCTGAATTTTATATCGTGAAGTGTGATTAATGTTTCTTGGAATTGAGCAAGAAAATTTTACATTTTTGGAAATGCGCGCTAGAGCGTTAACTGAAAACCCACTCTAAATGGTGGCTTCTTAGTAACGTCGGGTACGGCCCTGCGCGTACAAAGTCTACCCATAATTGAGCAGATACGTGTATTAACATTTTAAATTAGAAACTCGTGACGATCATCCATTTGAAAGTTCGCCATCGCTAAATAGAGAAATGCGTTAATTATTCTCTTTGTGTAGAAATTAATCAGAAGGGAGATACAAATATATAAATGGCGACGAGGGGGCTTTGTCTATTTGAATGCTTCATGATGATGACACGTGCTCAACAACCACATTGGTACGTCTTATCCTTTTTTTTCCAAAATCCCAATAAATTATTCCGTTTCCATTCAAGCGCTGGTGCTGGGGTTGTAGAACATTTTACATTTGTTTGCTCTTGCTTGGTGGCGCGATGGTGTCGCCGCTATTCCTTAGGACAAATTATGTATTATAATTTATTTCTCCATGGTCATGTTGGCGAATTCCTCCTCAACACCAATGTTTTCTTTTTTTCTTTTTTTTCAAATATTTTATAATTTACAAAATAAGTGCTTTTGGTTATTTGGAATCACGTATTCTGCTATCGTAGCGAATTGTGTCATGTCCTGTGGTGCCTTAGGAAAACACACCACCTTGAACCGCACCTTTGGGGCTCAGTAAGAAAAAAAAAAACAATCCCCATATAGGTGGCCTAGTGCTACTCATACTTCCTTTCGAAACATATTTTGACAATTCACGTACAGGTATCCTGTGTATACTTTTTCGCACGTCGCCTTGCATTTATCATTATTTTCGGGCGATTTAAAGGAGTTTAAACATAACGGTATACACTATGCTTATATGTATTCATATTTCGTTGAGGGTGGGCTTTCGTTTGGGTACCTCTGCTTGGAATATAAATTTTTGTGTGTTTTTCTTTTTTTTTTTTGATTTAGGTTTGAGATTGTGGAAGGATGTCGACTGTTAAGGAAACACGCGATTGGAAAATCTCGTCCTGTTTACGTACTTGGCATTTGAACTGTTTTTCTTTCCGTTCGTTTGTGCGCCTTCAATGTTTACTCTTGTTTGTGTGTGTGGATGTGTTCTGTTATCCTCTCCCAGTTTAGAGAGGATTGGAAGTCTGTGTAAAAATTAATATCCGGTGAAAAAATTACATTTTTTTCTCCTGCGTAAGCAAATTCGTTGTAGCTAATGTGATAAAAGGATATTTGCATTAAAACGAAAATACTCACACACTCTCAGCGCTTTTACCCTATTTCAGATTTCACCCTGGGATATGTGTAGTAGGCATACACAATTTTTCATGGTTCATTGAATGGATATAGCCTGTCCTATGAACATAAATCCGTAATAAATGAATGCCTTGAGAGGTTTTTTTTAAACTTTACATAAATTTAAAATGCTTAGTACTATATACTTCAAGTACTATCAGTATACTTCAAGTATTAAGGGGGGATATTTAGATGATGTTATTTTATGTAGTGCTGGCAGTTCTGCCAATATGTTCGACAATTTTAAACTTTGTATAATAACTTAAGGAAATGCTTAGTAAAACGTTATTATGATGACTTTCGCGCACCCTTGGTGCGGTTCAGTTTTTAGTTATTCATGAGATACAACAGTTTGCTGCTTGGATTAACAAAGTTGTCCACGGCAAGCAGTAAACACTTCATCAGAGTTCTGAGATCAAACAAGACGGTAGATATCATTACAAAGGAACTTTGTCAGAACATGGAGCGTACATTTTCAACACGCTTCTTAGAAAAGACTTGAGATGTGACCGACTTCAAGAGAAATGCAAGAGCATAAACTTGGAAGGAAGTGCAACCTAATGGATTTCGCAATCAAATGTAAGGGTGCGATATGTATTCCTTTGGCAAATAAAAATACAAAAATAAATTTAAAAAAAAAATATGTGAACATCTTGAAAAAACAGCATTTAACACATTTAACGCTTCTTTTGTGGCTAAAATGACCTAAAAAGGCCTCCAGAAGGACTGTCGTTCACATTTTAACACACAAAGAGAAAACCAATGCAACGATTCCCAATTTATGCTGTTATCTCTCTGATAACGAGGGTGCAGTGGCCAAGTGTTTCGTGCGTAGGACTACTAAGAGCAATGTCTTTGGTTCAAATCCTGAAAAGGATAACACATAAGTCGTTTTCACTGTTCCATCTCTTGCGAAAGTCTGCCAAACATCCAATAATTATACTATCATCAAAAGCTTCAAAATAGCCGTTCAGATTCGGCATTAAACAGGATGTCTCCTCTTTGTGGCAAAATTATTAATTTTGCATTCACAAATAAAAGGAGAAGCTAGGTTTGAGGCTCGTTAGTAGCTCGTTAGTACAACCATTCATGTGTTCGTGTGTACTTCTTGCACGATGGCGGGACCTCCTATTTTATGCCGACTCCGAACGGCTAAGTCAATATAGACTATTCTTGACAATTGATACTACTCTGATGATTTGTCAGATCATCACGAGGGGAGGACCAGTCAAAAAGCATTGCTACAACTGGGAAGCGAACCCAGACCTTCTGCGCGTCAGTTCATCGCACTAACCATCGCGCCACTAAGCCCTCGTATGTAGCTGGTCGTTTAAATTTTTAATTTCAATGAAAGATTAGCTTAGCCCTTCTCAACATATTAAGCCATAGGTAGAATCATCAAGGTGTAGTAAAAATAAACCTATTATTTCTGAATGAAATTTTAGGGTTTATTTAGCATAGGTAAAATTATTTGATTTTGATCAAATATTCGCGGTTATGGTTGATACCATTTAGAAGTACGGCTCTCTCATATAAGCCCTATTCTGTATTGGCAAAAGACTGGGCATTTTTCACCAGCAAATCTGTTTGTCATGGACATTAACTGGTGGTAATTACTCGGTACCAGGTCTGAACTATGTCAAAGCTATATGGTGGATGAATAGAACTTATCAACGAAGGAGTTTTTGGAGAGACACTAAAGATATATGTGGATAGGGATTATACTGATGAAACTCAATTCCTCTTCGAATCGGCGAGTGCTTCCATCAGAAGATTCCAATTGTCGATAGTATGGTTAGAATCAAGAGTTTTTCCATAGGGTAGCAGCTCACAGTAGATCTTCTCCTGCCCGTCCTATTATCAAAGAGCGAATCCTTTCTGGCCATCAATCCTGGTTTGGACACCGTTTGAGCCGGCATTTTCGCTAGAGGTTGTCATTAGGGATACACTATTCATCACCATCAGGTATTATCCATCAGCAGCGATTCGTAGACAGAAATAAGGTCATGAGGTTGTTTTGCTATAACTCATGGTTAACTTCGTGGCAGAAATACTTCGAGCTTCTTATTGTATCCATCCTTATTCAAATAGTCTCAAACTGGTGCTTACATTTTCGACAGTTGGCATTCCAGAGCGCGGTGGCTCTTTAACATCTAAATTTCCATAACGGAATAGATGAAACCGAAGTTTCAGGCGCCTGACTTGCGTTTTCGCCTTTATCAAAGATAACTTTAAAATTTAGCATATTTCCACTTTGTTTGAAAACATGCCTCTTCAATTTGTCCCGGTCATTCGCTAACTGCCTCCAGCTCCAGTTACGCACTTAAAGTAGGCTGAGGTCAGTTTCTCTATACTTATGTGCACCGCACTTACGGCGAGGTCTTGCTCTACTGCGGATGACGTCTGGCTAAGAATCGAGCAAGAGCATTGTTTTCTATTCGCTTTACATGTCCTATAGCCATCTTAAACGTCCAACGCACAGTTTTCTGGATAGGCCTATGTCGCTTTATAGATCGTATAGTTCGTGATTGAATCTTCGTCTCCATAGTACGTCAACGCAAACGGGACCAAACATTTTTCGAAACAAAATTTCGAAGGATTTCTTCATCCGCTTCCATGCTTCCTCGCCGTAGAGCAGGACTGGGATCAGGTTTAGTATATAATCTCCTTAGTAGTTTGTGTAAGGGCTTTACTAAATAATCACCTTCTTAGCCCGAATAAATAGCCGTTGGTATGAGTAATTCTTCGTTTTACTTCTGATTATGTTGTCAGAGTTAATAGCTGAGCTGAAGTAGACAAAGTCACTTACTAACACAAAGTAAACTTTGTCAATGGCGACGTTCTCTTCAATTCTGCGTCATTTTGAAATCGAAAGTTTTAGAGAGCTCATTGCAGACCCTGATGGTTGAGGACACGTATGCCTCTGTAGTCTGTATTTAGCGCAGTTCAGAGGGTCTCCTTTTTTGTGGATCGGGCAAACCGTGTTGAGGTTCCAATCTTCAAGCATACTTTCATCCGACCAAATCATGCTCATGAGTTGGTGAATATTACTTACCAAACCATCTCCACAGACTTTATAAAGCTTGGTAGAAAGGCCATCATTTCAACCAGCCTTGTTATGTTTAAATTTATATAGTGGTATCCTCAGTTCACTTAGGTCGGGTTGTTGGACGTTTTGGTATCGTCGTCAATATTCAATGGTTCGTTCTGCCTGACAGCGAGATATTGTTCGTCACCGCCGTTTAACAGTCTGCAAAAGTGGCTCTTCATATCATCAGCATCGATTGTGTCATAATTATGATATGTTCTTGTACACCTCGACAGGACTTTGTTCACGCCTTTTATCCTTGGTTTTGACGTTTTAGACTTTGGTTAAACCAACGAACATTTCTTTTCTGAATTGGTACCATTCTATATCCTCTTTCTTGCTTTTCTTTCTTTTTTATGAAAGACCGGTGGTCTTTCCTTCTTTCGTGTTTTTTGAGTTCCGCAGTGAAGTCAATTAGCCTTAGTACGTTACCCGACGTAGTGTCCTGTAGGCTGAGATTTACCATTATACTACTAAAGATGTCCTTCCTTCCTTCATTTGCGTTAAAATCTCTCAGCTCATAGAAGCTCTTAGAAGCAGTCCCTTTGTCATATATTTCCTCTGTCATAGCGTGATCGCAAATAAGACATATGTTGGCGCATTTAGCCTTGATGCGAATTGGAATTGTTACAATGGGTTTGCTATTGTCGTCAATAGCATAATAATAAATAGCATAAGACATCATACCTTATTCTGGCACTTATAGGAAATCCGCATCCTAATAGTCATTGTTTCTACTCACTATAGCAGGAACCGTAGTAGGATCATCCTCTTTTTTCCCTGCCAATCCCATTTTCTCCGTGGTGCGTAGTTAATCCAAAGAACAATTTCTAACCTGGAGGACCAGTTCCTATTTATAATATACCCCAAGGAATCGGGTCATCAATATCCACTACGGGATTGAGCGCTACCGCTAGCCTTTCTGCTCCTCCGCTACCATCTTATTAAAGAGGCATTTAGAGACCCTTTGAGATTCCTACTAATCTGTTTCCCGAATATGTCGAAGCAACTCGTTTAGGTTAAACATTTTGTCATTCCTCACTAGAACTATAGACGTTACAGCTAATTCCATTTTGAAAATTCTTCCACTGCCGTAGATATTGGAAAATGAGGCGTATACGCCGTTCATCATTTATTTTTTGAAGCGTTTGACTAGTCAACAGTTCTCTGGATTCGCTTAGACAGGGAAAGGGATATGTTGAGTTATTTAGGATCAGTAGGAATATTAGCTGCGTTTATTCGTCTTAGATTCCCGGCAATGTATAGCGAATAGCCATATTGTATTACTCATGAAGTGACACCTAATAATTAAATCCAACCAATCACTTGAATAACATCAACAAAATTTTTTTCAATTGACTACTAACCATCACCATCACAAAACGGACTTCTTCCATTGGTCATCACATCATCATTATAAATTTGACAAATACCTCGATTTATTGTTCACTGAAACGGAACTTAAAACGACATAAAACTCAAAACAACTCTGATTGAAAGACGGGTAAGGACATAAATTAATTTCCTTCTAGTGCAGGGATCTGGAACAAACGAAATTCCCTTGTCGTGTCAGAATTAATAATTCCCATTGAAACATGTCGTGCACAGCAATTCTTCGGGGTCAAATCAACAACCAGCCATCAAAGTGCTGACAATTTGAAAAAAAAATGTCCACACCCACCTCGACAGTAACTAATGAATATAACTAACCACCCCACCCTTGCACTTCATCATCATCATGAGCAAGGACCAAACCCAAACAATTCGTAATGATTTCCAACAATCAACGTCTTGTAACTCAGCAAATATGTCGACTTGAAATGTGCACATTACTCTCAAGGACAAGGACATAATACTCAATTTGAACATGTCCAGGCGGCAAGCTTCCAGGTGAGTGAAAACGATCCGTTCACAGAGGGTCCGGTCAAGCTACATAAAAGTAGAAACGTAAGACTCATGGAACCTGTGCAAAAGCAAATATGATGAGTCAGGCGACTGAGAAAAAAAACGAACACCCTATAAATCATTATGCACTCCTCCCACGTATCCCTACAAGAAACACACATACAAAGTGATGTTCCAACTTCAAATCAAATGAAATCAACAAAGTAAAATGGAGAGCAACGACTTGCAAAAAGATGGGGGAAAGCGACTGAAAAATGGAAAACGAAGTGAACAAACGGAGATGGATGACTGAATCCACTTGGCCAAGATGGGTAGGAAGAATTAAGAGACGAAAAAAAAAGCATTTCATGCTTCCCTGGCTCTTGTCGAATAGAAAGTCTTACTTCGTCGAGGCATAAGACGAATATATCTCTTCATCGGTCCAGCAGCCAGGACATTCAACAGACAACATGGTACTTCTACATGAATGTTGAAGCGAAAAAGTTGAGAAAGATAAATTATAGCTTGACCAAGCACCCGGAACCACCTGCTCCTTCGTAGACATAGTGGCATGTATTTGGATCAAATTGTTAATCAATACGAGTGTCTAGTTTCAAGTTTTCTGCTTATTTTTGTCCTTTTTTCTATTTGATTGTGCTCCTGCGGAGTGCCATCAATTTGCTGCTGCTCCTTTTTGAAATATAAAAGGGGTATATACTATAGAAATCCATTACATGTATGATAGAACCCTTAAAGAACTCGTTTGTAGGTTTTTCTCATGTCGGTACTGTTTTGGTCAGTGATTCCATTAAGCTGGCGGCAAATTGTTAAATTCGGCAAGGACTACTACAGTCGGGTGTGGTGGTTTTATTTTCATCTAATCTTCCTTCAGACCGAGTGAATGCCTTTTTAATTATTCTGTTTACACCTGTGTGTGTAATTTTAGGGTACATGGCATGCTGGGCAAATGTTTTTAATTTTTTATGATTGTACTGGGTGTTGGAGGGAGTTTGGATAAAATTTTCTTTGGGAATTTCTGGCATTGTTGGGCGTTTTTAAAATCATAGTATACAGGCATTCTGTCACCGTGGATTCAGGTTACCTTACAGGACATACGGGGTAACTAAAGAAATAAATCTGTCAACTATAATAAACATGTTTGTCAAACCGCTTACACATTGAATTAGTGTTGAAGTTGTATATATAATATGATATGGATAGACAAAAGCAAAACCGTTAAGCTTCCTTAAACATCAGTTGAAAACACTTCTTATTGATGAAGACCTCTGTAGAGGGTTCAGGGATGAAAACATACATAAGGGTTTACCAAAATTCACTGTCTTTTGAATAGGTAGCGATGGGCAAGTTATTATGTATTACTTCCAACGCCACTGTAGATATTCCGGTGAGAATATATCCACCACTTCCAGTGCTACTGCTCAAGGGTCGGTATTAAGAAAATAAACGACTTTTGGGCATTTTTTTTCAATACTTAACGCAATCCAGGTTTTATCAGGTTGGCATTTACATGACAAACGTATCGCCCAACATGGGTATTAAAATGAGCCAACATTGTCATAACTGCTGTTAGTAACCACGAACATAAACCACCTAAACCCATACGACTTACTAGAGGCACTTTTAAAATTTAAATTATATCCATAGATTCGATTTCAACGCGTAGGCTAATAGTCCTCAATGGGTGGTTTGTTAATGCCATGCAGTTTGTTTGTTAATGCCATGCAATTATATTTAAAAGCTTATCTCAACTCAGCTGATATCTTATAAAAGCAAGAACCTGATCATCTCAGTCTCTAAGCAACAAACGTAAGGTCCTCAATGGATCATGTATGGGTATAGAGACATATCGCTAGTTGGTGTGCTATTTTGACTGCATTCTATCATGGCACCGTCATTCAATTTGTTGTTCTAAAGGTTCATTAGTACAAAGCTGAACAGATCTGTTTCAGCTTTGTACTAATGGGACGTAGCAGTTTATAGAACACCTATCTGCAAAAAGATATCCACTTAAAAAGGGACTCTCTTAACTGCGCCAACTGAATAGGCAAACGTTTCTTCAACATCGCCTACAAGATCTTATCTGTCATATCAGATGAACACCAACAACCTGAACCTGAATCTTATCTAGTCAAGTTTCAGAAACGTCCACCACCAAAGAAGTTCAAATTGATACCCACCATTTTTTGGAAACCTTGTGATCTGGTAATTATTAACAACGGTAACCTCCGCAGTTTCATTGAAAGCTCGTGCTGGTTTATATGGCCAGGTTTACAATGGCCTTCCTGGTCTTAGCTTGTACGAGGTACTCTTACACTACCATTCTTATCCTTAAAGGAATCACTCAACCTAGTATACTATATCATGTCTGTCTAGGGCTAAACAACCTAACATTGACTTCAATAATATTCCTTGCTCGTTCTTGCATGTGAATTTCCTGAACACACTTATTTTTGTTGAAAAAAAAAACATATGGAAACAAAGAAGCTACAATATACTTAATATCCAGTCATCACAGTCATTGGTTTAAGTACGCCATAACCTCTGATAGACTTTAAATCTTGTTGTGATTGCGACATAACGGGGTACAACTAAACCCACACCATCCACTCATACATAAAAATGAGTAATTCCACATCAATCTTTCGTCTATCCCAAGAACGTGATGTCGTTAACTTTATGTATGCATGTCTAGCTTTCGCCACTTTTCTAGTAAAATCCTCACTCATACATTATTACCTTCCAAACTCATACACAATCTAGACCGAAAAATTATCACGTACGGTACATTACAATATCGATACAGATTATCCTTCCATAAAGTGCTTGTTACCACTAGATTGGATACATTTTTGGTAAGGTGATAAGTTACCTCAGGAAGGGTACCATCCCCTATCCATTCTTTGGTTGAATTTCAATTGAACATTTCGATAGCTTGTCGTCAACCCTTAGCTATATCTGTGAACTTATCTCGTCCCAAAAACAAATAACTTCTTCGAGTTTATTTACAGCCCCTTAGAAGATGGTCAAAGAGAATTATTTATTTGCTTTTGGATAAGTTCTCAAAAGGATCAGGATCTCAACCCCATCCACTCGTCCTCACTGAAACATTCAAAGCAAACAAAACAGGAATCAGCAGCGACTCTTGTGATAGTATGTTAAAACCCTTTTTCACTTTGAGGCCAAAACCAAACCACTCTCTCTGGGTATCCTTTCGCTGGTCCTCTTTTGGGAAAACCGCTAATATCTTGAAAGCTTTTTGTATCCGATGGATAACTGCTTGGTAAACTAACTGGGAATTTACTTTTATCGTTCGTACTGATTTGTTTTTTTCTGTTCTTTTATTTTCCATCCTTTTGTTTGATTCATTTTCGTTTCTACTCGGGATTATGTGGATGAACAAAAAAAAAAAGGAGCCAGAGTATTTTTGGTCCTTATCCCAATTGTCTTTTGTTTTCTGTTCTGTTGGAATTTGTTTACTTGTGTGTCTTTTCTTGATCGGTTTTGGTTTGGCTTTGATTTGTTATCCCATGGATTAACATTGAAATGGATTATTATACTGTCCAGAACTTTCTAACTGTAATGGTATATAAATAATAGGTTTTCTCCATTTTTTTAATTTCAGAAACATTTTCACCGAACCTCACTATTAATTAAGGCATTTAATCATAAGTTTCGCTTGGATCTGGAGTTAAATTCGTAAGTACATCTTTTTCTCTTTTATGTATCTTTTTTTCCTAAGCACTCAGACTGAATATGTATATTAAAAACAAGGATACCTGCACCGGTATACACGCATATTCACTTTTTCCTGTGAGCAAACATAGTCCTTATTAAACTTGAAAAATAAAAGTATCGCAAGCACTTGATGTATTAAGTACGCATACGCCATACACACAACAGGCAGAGCAGGATAAAAAAGGATTTCTTAATTTAAAATATAAAAAATACAAGAGCGATACATATAATATGTACTTGTATATATTTATATTCATAGAAGGATAACAGGAAAATAATCCCGTCTACATTGTCTAGACAAAAGAGTTTGTTATTCGAATGCATGAACGGTACGTCATCACATTTGTGTTGGTGATAGAGATTTTTTTAATTTGGTGTATGAAAAATAATTACACTGCGATAGTGTGTGGTAGATGTGTAGAGACTCTTCTTGGAAAAAGTTTCGAGGATAAATGCGGTATTCATCATAAAGAAGATGCTATAATTCCCACGTACCTAGATACTTTTTTTTTGTATGTGCTATGTGGGCTTTTTGCTGCCATCGTCTACACTGTACACATACACTGTACACACACTGGAAGAGGACAAGGACTATAAGGATTGCAAAGCAAAAATAATTATGTTCTACTCGTACGTTCAATGAACTTTTCTTTATTGCGACGCTTATTTACGATAGTGTGGTGAAACTTGCGTTAGCTTGTTTTGATAGTCTGTGAGATTTTTAAAGTTTAAGCCAGGTAGCAATAGGGTTGGGAAGCTGGACATGCTTTTTTGTTAAGTTACGCATTATTATTACTTTTTTACAATCACATATCTGCCAAAATATCACTTTTTATAAACTTTTCTCAGGTCAGTCAAAACTCAATAGTGCCCTTATTTGATGGTTGCAGAAGTTTATTGGCTCTGCACAAAAGAGGGCATAGAATAAATGCAAATCACGTCCGGAGAAACCAAAGATTCGGTTTTGGGGACTGACCTTTGAAACATCTCCTATTATGGCATTCTTCGCATGGAGATGCAGTGGCAATAACAGCAAAAGATACCGAAAGCCCACAAAGAAAACTAAACCAGGTTATGAAGTAAGCTATACTGTATGGATGGACTCCGCCTGGCTACAGAAAAAAATAGTGGTAATCCTTCTGACGAAGAAAACGATTCCGGCTCTAATCGACTTCCAAGTCTTTAATGAGGTAATAAGAAGCAAAGAAGCCGTGAAGTATTTGGGTGTGGTAGTCAATGCCACTCTTATTTTCTGTCACCTGATGAAGAATGCGGCGGAAAAAGAGTCAAAAGAGACCTCGTTACAGGTAGGCTGATGCCGAACATAGGCGGCCCAACGGTCAGCTAGCGAATGCATGTCGATGACACATGCCATCTTTCTCTTACGATGTAACATTTGGATAGACGCGCTTCGATAGTCAAGAGACGCGAAGCTCTATCGAAGGGTCTCGGAACCAGCCATACTAGCGGCACAAAGGAAGTATGTTTACGACAAAAAGATGTAAGTTAGAGTGGAGAGGGCAATGAAAGAGGCTAACGAGGTCACAAAATAGAGCTAAAGAGAGAGCTGGAAAGCAGAGGACGATAAACAGCGAGGCTAATCAGTAACATGGCTGAATGGAATGACCGAAATCACGGTGGGGTTAACTACTTATCCGTATCCGGTGAGTTACTGGGTGATTTTCACAAGATCTCCAAAACGAACAGCCCAGTCTGCCAAAACGGAGAATTTTAAGAAGACATAGTGCACCATACCTTATTCGCCTGCAGCAATATAGGATCTTGTATATGACATTTAGCGGGGATATGCCTCAGTAGTTGGTGCAAGACATGGGATCGCCTTTTATGTAGATTAGGAGCTGATATTGCAGTCATCGGGTATGAGGGCTCAGTGGCGCGATGGTTAGTGCGATGAACTGCCGCGCAGGAGGTCTGGGTTCGATTCCCAGCCGTAGCAACACCTAAATGATTTTTCACTGGCCCTCCTCTCGTGATGATCTGACAAATCATCCGAGTAGTATCAATTGTCAAGAATAGCTTATCTCAACTTAGCCGTTCGGAGTCGGCATAAAACAGGAGGTCCCGCCATCGTGCAAGAAGTACACACGCACACATGAATGGTTGTGAGAAAGCTAGGCCCTGGGTACTAACGAGCCTGTTGCGCCAAAAATTTGTATTTGTTTTTTTTTTTTTTTTTGGTATACTCTTATCCATCGAGACTTTGTTGATGGTTTGGTGCATGCACACTTCTATGGCACCACCTCAGTATTTGAAGAGTTCTGCTATTAATCCATCAGAACGAGCTGCTTTGTTATTTTTAAGTTTTTTTTATAGCTGGACTAACTTCTTCAATACTGGGAGGCAGCATTACCACTTCGTTGATTGAAGCAGGTGAGCCGGTTTCTTGCCATATCACTCTCTGGACATTATGCCCATTAAGCAGCTGCTGGAAATACTGCCTGAATACATCTACAATTCCTTGCGCGTCAGTGATCAAGTTGCAATTGTTATTTAGTAGATCCTGCGGTCCTATTTTGAAGCCAGCTGCCAGTTGATAGGCTTTCTTGTAGAATTGACAAATTATGTTCTTCTTGTCGCAAGATTCTTCGATTACCCTGAGCTGGGAGGCTGTGTGTTCTTTTTTTCCTAGGCAGGATTTTCTTCTCTTCCCGCGTGGCGCATGTTTTGCGTTGTAGCGCCTTGATATGTACCTGTTCTATTATATCTCTTTGGAACTTGCAAATATTATCATAACACAGACACCTTTTCGTGGGTGCTAGTAGCCTATGATAGATGGCTGGTAACCTGGATGTTGATTTTGGTGGAGTTTCTCACTCAGTTGTTGTTTATATACTCCTTAGACTTTTTTTTCCAACTTCGTAGCTTCTTCTCGTTGAACAGTCGAGTTCTGCTGTCACGAGAAAATGGCCAGAGTCGACGTTTGCCCCTCTGAATATGTGTACATTCTGGACGTTGGATGCGTGCCGCGTATCAATAGACCATCTGAAGATCGCCAGGTTGCTCTGTGGATTGAATGTCATGGAAACCTATAGTGCTGCTGAAAACAGTATTTTTTCCTGCGAAGTCAGTAAGCTGAGGTTGTAAAACGTTCTTTTTTTTTTTTTTTAAATTCATTTTTATTTTTATTTAACTTATAACTAACTTACATGCTAGACAAAAATTAATAAAAACTAGCCTACTTATCTACTAACTTAACTAACTTACTTATCCTCTGCGGATATCCTAAATTATCTTATCCGGATCACAGCCAGGCGATCACTTAATAGCTTAAAGTCTATTACTCTCGACCTAAGTCGACTCCCAACAATGAACTGAGAAATGGGAAATGGAAAATGCAGCTTTGAGTGACAGTTGTAATTATTGTGGCATGTTTTTCTGACAAATCATCCGAATAGTATCAATTGTCAAAAAAAAGCTTATCCCAACTTAGCCGTTCGGGGTCGGCATAAAACAGAATATCCCGCTATCGTGCAAGAATGATTGTGAGAAAGCTCGGCCCTGGGTACTATCGAGCCCGCTGCGAAAAAAATTAGTTTCTTATTTGTGTTTTTGGTCCTGTCCAACGTATTGTAATGTCTGCTATGTACTGTGCGAGGACAGATTCAAGTTTTTGAGTAGCGAAAGAGGTGTGCAAAGTTCATACTTTCCAAATGCATACTCGTAAGTCGTTTTCCACAACCGCTTTTGGTTTCAAACCCATTAGTTCAAATATAATGATATTCACTTCCTGGGTCATGTCCTTTCCTAAGCTTATACAAAATATGAAGAAACCATCCGTCACTTTACATTTGCTAGTTTTCCAATCGTGTCCTGTAAACATCACATATCTATAATTCGGAAAGTAAGATAATTTCAAAACACATGTTTTCGGACTAAAAAATTCCCAATTCAGCGGAAAGAACTTCCGTGGTAAGGCATGTTTGTTACCAGATTAGCTTATGTAAGTAGGAGTAGAAAGCATTGGTAATCGTTACTAACGATTCTTCATAACTCTCGAAGTAACATAAATTCTCCACAAACACCGGTTTACATATTCTACCCTCTACTGCTTATCCTGAGACAAAATAGTCTCATCAATAAATATTCAATGATCCCTTCCAAGTGCAAACCATTACAATAACACTATAAGCTTATCCTTAATTTTAACAATCCTCTTCCATTGCCATTTAGATTGAAACCTCATAAATAGAAATAAGATACTCGTACCGTAAAAACCAAAGCGTTGCATATTAAAATTCCAAAAAAAAACGGAATGAACACAAAATTCTCAAATCGTTTCAATAAAATCACTCACATTTATCACAGCCAAGTGATATCCGCATAAAGCGAAATGCTGAAAAAATATCCACGTACCTTCATATCGTCGAAGAAAAAAATACGAAATTCCTAAAACCCTGAAGAAGAATGTGTTGCAAATAAACTCATGTACCATCTGTTTGCAATCACTTTCCATTTTCACTATTAACCGCACCTTTTTCCAAAGGACCACATACACCAGACGCCCCGTTTCCCTTTCAATAATCATAATTTCAATTTCAATCAGCATTCCATTTAAATTGCTAAGGATATGCAAAAAAAAAAACAACAATCTGACAAAAAAAAAAACACTACAAGGAGAGGGGAAAGCATATTTCTTGCCATACCAATATATACAAACACTGGATATGGTAAAAGCCATAAAAATTGAAAGGCTTTGTGGAAATCGCAATTTATATAGGTATGCTCATATATATTTGCGATTTTTTCATCTAGATACTTTTTCGTTTTTTTTTTATTATTATTTATATTGACTATGTGTACTTAGTCAAAAGTTTGATTTTATGGAATGTTGGTAGAGAATAAACAGCAGACGGGAAGGATGCCCAATAAAAAAAAAAATGTTGAAACTGTTTGCAAAGGATGAACGGTACACACTTTCAGAAATGGATTGAGTTAAACATCCGATGTGTTGAAAAATTTACTACATGTGGGTTATGGGATGTGGTGCGAAAACGAACCTGACAATATTAACCCTTTCAGTCAAATTGGGGGTGAAAATCAATTGTCTATAGAAATTATTTATTTCTTTCGTTTTGGACCTCCATTAAAGGAGGGGGTTTCAATATTACTAAAATTCATGCGAAAAAGGTACATAAAAACGAATTCAAGGGAGAAATGATATCTCGACATTTTATAATCTTTCTGACATAAGACTTTATTTTTTTTGTCTTTTGACGAAGACACACATAACATAACAAGAAAAAAATAGTTTAATCGAAGTTATTATTAACAAAATTTCATGGCGGGAAATCTAAACGTACGTCTCACATTATAACTAGAAGGCCTTTCACGATGGCTGGCTTTCCAAAGGAGCTCCAAGCTAAACTTTATGTACCTAATTTATCTGAAAACCAAGGAAGACTATAAGTCCGAAAAGTCTTTGAAAAATATCGGATTAACGACTGTATCATTACTGAGCCTCCAAAATTGAATGTGTATAAATCTAATCTCGATATAATATGGCGGTACTAAATTGAAGGCTGTGTTATGATACTTAAATATGCACATGGTAACCAAAGTTGGTTGAGGTCGATTTCAACTTGTGCGTGTCACTTCTTCTACTGCGTCCGACGGATGGCTTGAAATCGAAGACTCTGCGAGCCGGAGTATTGGAGTCATGTCTTAGCCGTAGTTTTTTTGAACAGGTCCATGCTGCTGCACATATTCTCGCATACCCGCTCAAACGACAAAGGATTTCTTCAACAGCTTTTGGTACAGTCAATGCTTTAGCGCTTTAGAGCAGGGCTGGAATGATCAAGGTCTGATGTATGTAGGATCTCCCTGGTATAGTTTGGATGAGGGTTTCACCCCAAAAATAAAATTTCTGACGATATGTTGTAGTCAGAGTTAATAGGGAGCCGATGTAGACAAATTCCCGTACTACCTCAATATTAAATCTTTTAATGGTTACGTTCTATCCAATTCTTCAATGTTGGGAGTCTTTTCTTATTAAAAGCATAAACTAGATCTTTCTCATTTACTCATTTACTGCTAAACCCATTTTTGCCGCTTCCTTTTCTATACTGGCAAACGTGGTTGTGACAATAAGTCCGACAACTGATGTCAATATCGTCGGCGTATGGTAGTAGTTCCGATTTTTGGTAGATTGTGCCCCTGGTGTTGGCTCGGAAGTTTTGCACAACCTTCTCTAAATGATGTTAAAGAAGTCACAGACAGTACCTTGCTTAAATTCTTTTTTCGTATCGAACTTGTAATGAGGTTGTTTCCGATTTTGAAAGCTCTGCGAGAGTTCTCCGTTTTTGGGCGGTATACGAAAACTAGACATGGCTTTGTATAGACCGTCTCTATAAATTATGTCGTATGTGGCTTTAAAACCGATCAATAGATGATGGGTATCGATTTGGACTTCTTGAGTTTTTTTTTCCAGGATCAAAGTGTTATGATTCGATCTGTTATGGACTTTCCTGGCCTAAAATCATAATGGGGGACCGCAATTTCAAATTCCAGGATTAAATAAGTGAAAGCCGCATGGGGGAGAATCTCAGCAGCCCAGGTAACCATTTTTGAATTGGTGTTCATTATACGCCCAAGTATTTTGGAAGTATGTAACTACCCGAAAAATAAAAATCTACTACAGTTTTTAGGTCACTAAAGATTATGTTGTCGCAAATGCTCGAGCGCACAAAAATTAGGATAACAGATTGTGGAAGGCTTCATTTTTTCTGGGAGGGTCTTCTCAACGCATCGGTTGACCATTTAATTTTTTAATTCGTTAAATGAAAAACTTACCTTTGGGGAGCTCGAAAATTTGTTACCCAACCTACACGATAGGGGCGCTAAAGGGCAAGTAATCTCATGAAAAGCTGCATGGCCAGTTTGAAGAGTATGGGTGGTTTAGGAATTAAGTATGCAATTTTATGAGCTAGTGTAGGTGCGTATATGGTCCAATATGTAGATTCTCATCGTTTAGTTTGCTTTAACCTTTTTTTGTCACAAAGATTCCCATCAATTTATAACAGTTGTGTAATTTTTTATCTTTGCCAGGCTTTCGCAAAGGTAAAGCTGTGAAGATGTATTTGCTTCAGTTAAGCTCGCTGTTCCTCTCAGATCATCTAAGCATAGAAAGGTTATAGGAAATTTAAAAAAGTGTTGATCGTTTTGAGAAATCGATAAGGTAAGCATGGATTGCAAATGTGCATATACTTGGTGGTGCAGTTCAATAACCCCCTTGGAATTAAGCCTCATGGGGCTAAATTCCCCCCAAAAAAAAACGGCAATAGGCCCCGCATGGCTTATTTTCTTTTCGGAATGAATATAGGTCCAACAGTGAGCCCAAGCCGGTGGGTTGCAGGGGGCACCATGACCCCCCCCCCCCCAATCATATTAAATCTTTGGATTTACCCGAACTCGCATTCGGAAAGGATCAGTATGCAAAGTATGAACTCCCCATCTTGGGCCAACTGTCGGATTTTGGATGGGTGCGAAATGGGATGTATGCAAATATTGAATATGCAGTGGGGGAAACATTCTGCCCTCCTGCAACCCCTCTTCTAGGGCTCACTGTTGGATTTGGGTTGTGTGTAAGGTTGTAAGGTTGTAAGGTATATACTAAATATCTTTGTATTCATGTTTATAAGCCCCGTGGGGTCTATTTCTTTTTTTTTGTACTTCGAAATACTTGGTACACCGTATAGTTTCTTGAGATGAAGCAGAGATTGTTTTTTTCCTCCTCAACGATATTTTTTTCTTGTTCAGTATCGTTCTTGGGCGATAAAACAAAAATTAGAGACTGACTTTTGCTGTCCCACATGTGTTCAAGTGACAAAAATTCCAAGAGATTTTGCATTGTCAATGATTGGAGAAACCTTCCATGCATGTACATTGTACAAGTTTTTGGTTCATTTTTTCCAAGGAATGCCATGGGAAAATTATTTGACAATTCCCAACTAAAAATTTAAAAAAGGACCGGCTTCATATATTAATTTTATATTCAGCCGTATTTTATATTAGTTTTGTATTTAGCGCCAAGTTTAAGAAAAATCCTCCAGCCAAACTGATTATGAATTGTTCGTATCTAAAGTAACTTGGGAAGGACAGTAAGAACACGGTGCGTTTGATGTCGAGGCTTACTTTTCGAACCATTATTCTGTGTTCGTAACCCAGCGCGCCTTACCCATAATTTCCATATATCACCGTTGGGGCTTGTACCGAGCCGGAAGTCAAATGTAATTATACAAATTGTGAGTGTAACCAAACGAAGAACCCTCTCCATCTAACCCCATTTGATGACTCTAGAACATTGAGGCTCTAGAAGACCATTCCATTTACGTACTATATGAGTATGGTATGCGATCTCCTCAGGTGTAATTGTTGGACACAGATTGTTTGAGGAAACTAGGTTACATTGACAAAGGACTAAGATCAGAATGTGAACGTTTTGAATGTTTGACTTCTTTTTTCGTCGATCACTTGATGAAAGAGCAACGGCTCACGCTCCAAGGGAATCAATGGCTGTTTTAAGGCAACACTTGCTGAAGGTCTTCATCCTCAATTGCACCAACGCGACTAAACTGCAGTTAACTATTTGAAATCCACTAGAAAATACGTAGAAAGTTAGTGCAAGCAACATTAAATCAAATTCAGAAAACCTTTATAATATATATATTTCTCCATAAATATTTAATAAAATGTATATGGCAACAAATAAATAGGTTCGCCAATTAGCTGCCTTTGATTTCTTCGAGGCACTACGAAATACTCCATATCTCCCATAATAAATCAAGGAGTATCATGTTTTCGAAAGTATGAATGAATACATACACTCGACTCGAACCTGAATAATTTGCATCACAATAACTCGAATACCTTTGTCTCATACCGCACTTGAAAAGAAAGGAATCGAAATGAATTCCCAATATCAGTACTTCCAAACCTGGAAGTATCCAATCGCCTATCCAGGAAAAGAAGCAACTTAACCCAGATCACCTTTATTCGCTTTCATATTATTTCTGTTTTTGTTAATTTTGTCTGGTCCTCCAGGCGTTAAATACTATTAAAATCTTCCTCATAGGCCAGTACTCACGCACAATACAGTACTTACAGAATTATACCTTGTAAATGTAAAACAAGTCAATATTATGCAATGCCAAAGTGCAAACGAAATATTTCACCAGAAAATTCATGAAATAAATCGCAAAAAATAAACCGTTCAGAATAATAAGCCGCAACGAGAAATTATATCATTACATCCGCCGTAGCGCACGCTGTCTTTGTAGCGCCCATCACATTCAGGATCCCCACCAAACCACACACATGCAATTTATATCTATACACGCAGCTCTGCACTTATCCTCCTCATTGCGTTCATATTTCCTCTTTGCATTTATTTCATCATATCCGAACCGGTGCACAAACGGCTTCATTACACCCTGTCGTCCTTCGAAAAACGAAATGCAAAACCCTTTGGCACACAAATACATAAATACACATCCAATAAAAAAAAAAATTAACATATTTGTATTTAAATTAAATCGTTCCGATCCATCATCAGGCCGCGTCATCGTAGCGTCTCTATCGCCGGGTTTGACTTTATTCTTTGCGCGCTTTCAATTGTATGCCAATGTAAACATTTCATCATCATCTGCACTGAGTCCTGTCCAATGAGGATACATCGACCAAAACGAAACTTTAATTTAAATGCCTCGTGTAAACAGGACGTAATGATATTGTCACTAGAGAAAGTTTGTTTTCAAAAATACGTCAGGACGAGAGAATTTTTTGTTTTGTAAGGATTCAGCTATTATTTTCCACTCGCAGAACAGTGGTAATGACAATATTTGTGTCTCCCGGCTGGACAGTCGTTGTGTGCACTTGTACTTCACGTAATGATTCAATTCGAATCTGTGTCCTGAACAAATGGCTGACACAGATATCCCCATTGTGACAAATCAGTACGAGGACGAGCACCACCCGTATGTCTCCCGCTGATACTGTGTGAACAAAAAACAAGTGTCATCAGAAAGCGACACAACATACAAGGTGTGCATGGGATAAGGTGCCACAGTAGCATAATATCCTGCAATTTTCGATGACTTTTCTGTTCCTCACTGACGCAATGGCAGATATTTTTACAGTAAACAGATAAGGTATCATTCGATTGCAGCAGTATCTAGGCATGTCGAAGACAATAAATTCACCAGGGGGAAGCTACCTCCATATTTGGGGGAAAACTTCGTCGATGTGTGTATATATGTATGTACATTGACAGGATATTGCGCAACATGAAAAGATGGCGGCGGTTGTTGGATACGAGTTCCCAAGTGGCAGTTGATTGATTACTCAAGAAAATTGATCGCCTCCTGGGGACTGAGTGTTCTGTTTAGAGTGTGTGCCAAAGTTGGTGGAACGAAAGATGTTATGTATCTTAATTTTAAATCCATCGCAAAGGGTAGGTAGGTTTGGTAGGTAGTTGAAATGCAAAGAAAAATTATGCAACACAGGAAATTGATTTGCTTTTGAGAAAACATTTTTTTTTATTTTTTTGTTTTCCTGGATAAAGTTTGTCATTTTTCAATGTTTGGGCTGTTTTTTTAATGTTGGTTGTACTGTTAAAACGAATTAATATTTTAATGGAAGTGAAAGGTTTTGGCTTCCACCCTCATGTAGCTTTTTAGCTTGAAGTTTTAGGGATTATTGCCCTTGGCGATGATTGAATATGTCTGCCAATCTTTTAGCGGGCGGATCAACTTGAGCACAGGTCCTTGATGCTGATAGTGTCAAGGTAGTCTGAATGTTTTTGGATTTAAAAATAAAAAGAATATCAACGGTATTATAGGCCTATACAATTTGAAGGGCTATCCCTTCAAATTTTTCGTAAATTCGGAACGACAAAAAAGATAAAAATATTTAAAACTTCGGAAGAATATAAGACGCTCCTACCTCTTGTGTGTTTTATCTTTTTGTTTTGATTGTTTGATAAGCATACAGTTTTTTTTGGCATAATTCAGAGGAGGAACCCGTCGGTCAGACATTCAGAAAAGGTGGCATAGCAATAATAAGCGTAAGGTATTTTTGCAGGTCTTAGGATATAGTGCTGGAACTCGTCGGTCAGTAATACTACAATAGGAAAAAGCCCTATCCGTATGAAAACATTTCCAAATTGCAAGTCAGTACCAATTGGAACTCAGTTTGCTTTCGAGGAATCCGTTGAAAAATAAATGAAGGTTCGTCGGAAAACTTCGGAAGTCAAAAATTGTTGATTTAACGCATTATGCTGCCACGCGATGAATTTTGTCGGAAAATGTGTTCGAAATGATAATTGGAATAAAAACCTCTGCATTTCGTGCAAATAGGATAATTTGTTCTTCCGAAAGTATACCTCGATATAGGCCTTAGTGTCTTTGTCTTGTAGAACTTCTGTTAAAATAACAGAATGAAAAAAATCCGGTGCAATTTAGTCTGAAGACCGGACCAACGAAATAAAGAGTCTCTGGAAATATTTTTTTTAAATTTTTTGTTGTATTTCTGCCATAACAGGCCTGGTAACGTGAGAACTTGTTAAAACCAAACAGGATTAAAAGTAATTCTCTTCCGACGTAATCCTGGAACAAAAAATGTTCTCAACATTTTTAAATAACAGTCACTGGTTCGTCAAAAAAATGTAGCCTGGAAAACTGCATTCGACATTATGACTCAATAATTTCCTTACCGATTTTTGTATTAAAATCCCTTTGTTCGATTTTTACATCGTATTTCCGATAGGCTCCGTCTATAACGTCGTAAAAATTGTCCATCGGTTAGGGGCATGTCTCACATATAAGCCTCATGTTGCAAAACGTTGCTCTGATGCACTAACAGCCAGGCGATCACTAACCGGCTTAAAGTCAATTACTCTTGACCTAAGCCTGCTCCCGATAACAAATCCGCCTATTTGTCCTATTTGCTTATGATTAAGGATTTTCTAAAATAGTGTTAACCGAAATCCTTTGACGAAGTCAATCGTCTAGGAATTCGATGAAGTATTTAAGACCCCCTTTATGGAAACAAAAACAAAATTAGTCATGAAGGGCTCACATAAAGTCTAACACCAAGCTCTATATATAGTTCATAGTGCGCGTAGCTATGTTATTGGAAAACAAAGAGGGCATTGGCCGATGCCGATAGCAACTTTGAAAAATTTGTTTATTATTGATAAGTAGGCTGTGAAAAAGATTTAAGATGTATATTCGGGATTAGGTGTATCCAACGTAAACGCACTAACCTCTAAGCTTTTGTTTAAAGACCGCTCCCGCATAAAAAAATTACATTTTATATATGTAGGTCAATCAAAAACAGGTTTTGCTGCAACACAAAATTCAATATGCCATTAGGTCATTGAAACTAGTTCAACCCTTGTTGTTTCCAACCACTATTAAGCCAGACACATGTCTACGTACACACCCTCTTGAGTGTCAACTGAAAATGGCACTCTCACTTGTCAAGGAAAAGACAAAAAGGATGATAAGTGCAATAAAACACAAATCGACAAGTTGCAAAAAATAATGGAAGGGATATGACAAAAGATTCTTTTTTGATAAATATGACCCAAAGATACACTACGCCTTCGAACAACGGACGGACCCAACAACTGAACTAAACAAAAGGCTTGAATTTAGGGTAATTGAAGCGCCTATGATGGTAGGTAGCTTTTCGTTGACGTAGTAGGCGATTTTCTTGTCATGTCGCTGAGGATTCTGTTTCAATTTTTTTTTATATCTTATCACTATCTCTACAACACAAAAGGATACAACTCTAAATGACTGTGACAAGAGGGCTCAACAGCAGACAAACAAAAAATTCAAGAAAAAAAAAATAGTCGAGAAAAACTCAAGGATGTAGTCGTCGTTGTTGTAGCGTAGCTGCTGTTGGCAGGCCTGTTTTATTTTGTTTGTTTGTCATGTATTGCTATTTTGTACACGAATGTCCTTAACAAAAAAGAAAACAAACATTAACATTCAACCCTTTTCGATGGAAGTCGTTGTTGTTGTCGGAAATGTCCTTTTTTCATATTTTGCCCTACCAAAATGTTAATAAAAATCCACTTCTTCACGCATCCTGTTCATAATAATATTTTGCCAGGTTAATTTATGAAATAAAAATCTTTCGCTCGATGGAGTACACACAGGGAAGCCATATAATTAGGGATAAACGAATTTTTATTGCAGAAAAGGACACTCTGCTCCGCGTCCAATATCGTGTTGATAGCTCGTGTGAAGCCAAAGCCAAAGCCAAATGGCAAGGGAAAAAAACAAAAAAGAATATCAGGATCAATATTCTCAATTTTTGTTTTAATTTAAATTTTTTTTGTTAATTTTGAACAAGAGAATGGTCCAGAGGCTGAGGGGGTGAAAAATACAAAATAATCGAGAAAACATAAAGCGTAATGAAGAAATAATAAGAATTGTAATGTTACGAACGCTTGGACAGGAGCAAGCACAACCGTAAAGAATTTGTAGAATGCGAAAGCAGAGCGGAAAGTGCGATTAATTTGCCAAGCGAAACCATTCTGTCATGAGATGTAATTTAGTTAATGGGAATTTGGACGAATTCCAGCGACCCAGCCGTCTCAGTGAGTAGCAGCATTATTTTCAATCTACTCTGCGCTCGGCAGTTGGGTGGGACAAGGCTACCATCGTCATGGTATTGAGAGACGCTTGTGACCGTGAAGGATGTTGGATTGAGTTAATGAAATTGGAGTCAATAGAAGAAGTAGATTCGATTAAAATCATAATTCTATCATTTTTTTTTACTGTTGTGTCCACTTTATATAAAACTGAAAGGTATCCTTAGAAGCATAAGTAGAGAAGTTTCATATTAATCGCATTTTGTTTTTTAAATTTATCGATAGATGTTAAGGGGTCTTTTGCGCTGACCTTTTGATAAGGATTGATTTGTAAGGACATCGCTAAGGGACGATTTATTTTTGGGAGGATTTTTTGCTTGAGTTTTAATTAGTCTTATTGGCTAGATCCCTCAAGGTTCTATTTTTCCCCCAGTTTTATTTTTATTTCTACTTTTAATATAAATCTCAAGGCAAGATTTGTAAGAAAATCGGTAAGAATCCGTAAAACTCTTGGCACTGAATTTAAAATAAGAAACGAGATTCCGCAAGGTTCTACCTAGCTCCCAAAAAATCGACGAGTTGCAAAAAAAAAATGGACACAAAAATATTTTTTGATATATATGACACAAAGATACACTACGCCTTCGAACAACGGACGGACCCAACAACTGTAATAAACAAAAGACTTGAATTTAGGGTACTTGAAGCGCCTATGATGGCTTTTCGTTGATTTTTTCGTGTACCCTTTTCTTCTATATTGAGTTAGACTTCACAAGTTTGTATCCTTCTCCCAATTTTATTTAAATTCTTATTTAACACTCTCCTTTTTATATAGATCGAGTGTTAAGACTGGCAAGGATATAAGTAAAATATAGAAGTTATCTATGGAAGAAGACCAAGATGTGTAAGAACATAGGAAGAGTGTGAGCTATTGAAAGTATTTTCCACGATTTTGATTTTGTATCAACTAATTTTAGACCAGAAGTTAGATTTCACAAGCCCAACTAACAATTTCGCTTCGGTAAAGCACTATCGAAGCTATTTCCCCTCCAGCAATATTACTTGTAGGAAGTCTTATGGAAAAAAATTTGGCGCACTTTTAGGAAGCTATTTACTTCTATAAGACTTCTTTAAATACTTGCAATAAGCCTTAAAGAAAAAAGGCCATACAGAAACAAATTATAGGCTTCGCAAAAAGTCATTCCGAAAATATTTGCAAGCCTTATCGAAGTTAAAAAAAAAAACATTATTTTTTATTATTTTCTTATTATTTACTTTTTTTAATTTCAATTTCAATCTCTTATAATTATTAAAACCCAATACTTCTTCTAATTAACTCACAGCCTTCTAATTAACGCCGGCTCAGAATTTCTAATTTGAGAAGTTCAGTGTAACAACCCCCGCGGAAATAAGCCCCATGGAAAGTATGAAATTCAATGCAATTAATTATATAAAAACTCTTATCTTACTGGGACTCGAACTCGGGTTCTCTCGCACGGTAGTCCAACACGTTATCCACTAGGCTGTACTCTCGAACATGAAAGACGAGTAAGTACAACGAAGTAGTTTAATCGTGTTGACTCATTCTCCGGTAGGTTCCCGATCTTTTCACCTTTTTTTCCAATCTTTACACATTATCCCGATCTTTTCAATTTTTTGCTGATCTTTTAACCTTAGCTTAAGCCTTCTTTTTTAAGCCCTCTATACGTGATATGCTTCGGATTAACTTGCGCGAAATTCTACCGAAACATCTTAATTTATGGTACATGTACACACATCTCCGGAAGCTTAAAAACAACCTTACAGAAGTTTCACTATCACAATTTTGGTTATGCTTGTAAATTTTCCTGCATAATGTCTTAAACAAGCTTCTACCCAAGCAATTGACTGCCAAAAAGCTTAGGTAACCTCCGTGCACAAGTAGATACTATATAAGGCCTATAGAAATAATTGCTTGTGGAAATTACATTTTTGTGCCTTATAGAAGAATAATTGTTAGTTGGGAGGTTCTGTGCTCTTACAATATTATTGATATTTATGATCTATTTATATAATGTTGTTTTATGGTGAAGTAGTTCGCAGATTATTCAAAGCTTTTACACAAAAAAGCACACTTTTACAAAATTGCGATGCTCAAAGCCCGTCAACGTTTCCATCAAATCGCATAAAGAAGTTAAGCCTTAGAACTCTTTAGATCCTATAAAGCAAAACACCAGAATTGATCTGAAATCAGTACTTCTGCCGATACTATTTGAGGTCAAACTAACAAGACCCACAACCTTGTTAGAATTATCATAACCCCGCGGAAAAAGGAAGAAGAACATGTTTCCTTGATTTTACTGATGTTTTGATACCCTGGTGTGGTTGTTGACTATTAAATTTAAATAAAACAATTCCGAGGCGGTGTTATTGTCAATCACCAACATCTGCTTTCATCGAGCCTTATATTTCTCCTTGCGGCCTTTCTTATAGCTTGTTGACAGGGTTGCAGTAATATTTCAACATTTTATGCTGGTGGTAGTTTGTTTATCGAATAAATAAGGGCTATTGTAGCATTTAGTCCCACAACGAGGATAAACTCGTTGCCAGGCGTGGATTCGTGTAACAACGACTTACTTATGTGCAACTACAGGTCAGAATGAACCTGGGGCTAGACCAACATGGCACTAAATTTAGTCCGGTCACTAGCTGGCTGCCTCTTGAAGGAACGACTCACTTATGTGGAGATACAGTCCAGAATGAACCGATTCCAATTCTCCCAGTCCTGAGCTAACTGGCTCCAGTTGCGAACTTCAACCACTTTCATGTCGATATATGGCTAAAACAAACGTTGAGTCCCACCATTGATGTCATTATCGACGGCATAGTTCCACTGGTGTTGGATCGTAAGTTTTTAAAAATTCTTTCAAGAATGAAGTTAAGGAAGTTACATGGTAGTGCGTTTCCTAGCCCGTATCCTTTAAGGTATCATAAAAATCAAAAATATACTGACAATCATGATCAGCGTTTATAGTCGGTTGCCGAAAGTGTGACAAAATACCGTAAGATTTTAGTCGTTTACAAGTACGAGAATGATAATGCGAAAACAATGATTGACCACATAGCACATAGATCTTGTATGTACGTGATAGACGCATGGTAGTTATTTTCCCTGTGACGTCGTAGCACTAATAAAGAGCATTTGCGTAATCAAAACGAATTTGGTTTGTGCAAAGTTTAAAATGTTCGTTTTGTTTAGAAAGGACGTGTCGTTGTAAACGGCTCTTGTTTTACTTAGAGGTCCTTAAGTTGTGAAATGAAATTAT
Source organism: Rhingia campestris (assembly GCA_932526625.1). Taxonomy (NCBI): domain Eukaryota; kingdom Metazoa; phylum Arthropoda; class Insecta; order Diptera; family Syrphidae; genus Rhingia; species Rhingia campestris. The sequence goes on along the minus strand of OW052182.1, from coordinate 61,374,280 downwards.
TCGCCGGAATATAACTGAACATTTATCCAAAACTCGGAATTATAGGGCAGTTGTAGAAAATATTGAACGAATGCGAGAACTATTCGACGATCTAAAAGGAAGACCACGAAGAAAAAAATCCAAATTCTCGGTAAATCTGCCGCAGTGCGTCAGGGGTATATTGATCGTGGACAAAAATCTGAATTTAAAAAAATGTTTGTTTTCTTCGAAAGACGGGTTTTTACATTTTTTAATTAAAGCGCATTTTTCAAAAATTTGTTTTTATTTTACTTTTATAGTGCGTTCTAAAAAAAAATTTAAATATTTATTCGACTAGCAATTGTTAGCAACAAAGCTGCATATTTTTTGCAAAGTAGACAAAAAGAAAAATTCAATGGTGTCGAAGATGAACAGCTTCATACATCTAATTTAAACGTCTCAAGGGTGACCCATTTTGATTTATTTTTTAAGCCCTAATTTTTCTAAAAATAAATTAAATATTCTTTTCGATTTTTAATTAAATTCAATTAAAGTAAACACCAACTTTCAAGGACATCCCTGTTTTTTTTTCAAAAAACCACCATTGTTCCAAAACTGAATTCAACTTGATTGACAAATGAATGAACAACAACGTGAAATCCCTTAATTTAGTATCCCTTTGTGGTTATAATTTCTGTAACTCTAACTAATCGATAAATACGCTTATCCTTGCACCATTATATCCATGTTATTTTCTCCATTAATGATGAATAGCGTACATTAGGTCACATCCGCGTCGGAAACGGGTTCGTTTGTAAATTTAAATGTGATTCATTAATGTCTAATGTTAGCTACCTCCAATTGGACTTTGAAACCATACATCTACATACCAAATTGCAAGACCTTAACCTATTTTGGCGTATTCCATTAAAATGTCACAAATGTGTAACGGACTAAGTGCAAACGAGTGTGAGATTGAGCTACATATCCTTAATTCGTTTGAAATATTTATTAGTTAATTCAATTCAAATGAAAATGGAAAATGGATGGCGAATCCTTCTAGGATTTTTGTATATATATTTTATTTTGAAAATGTTTATCTTTTTGAAGCAGCTAGCTTTGCCAAATTTTAAGATCACATCGAACGATCGAAAAAAATAACAAACATCGTGTCTAAATTGACATTTCCACTTTATATCGTATAAACGAGGAGGGTATTTACCCCCAACACCATCACCTCTTCCAAGGATGTTGACAAATAAAAAGGTGTGTACAAAGGACACGTGTCTTTTTTTTTGCACTTTTTAGAGTGAAAAGACGTTGAAAACCAAATATTGGAAAGAAAAAAAATAACTCACACCCCCATTTGACGAAATACACAACCACTCGACGAGGGTTTCCTTTGCTCTCTACACTTGTACATAATACATATTAAATTGCCATTAAACGCGATTTTTCAATTAATTTTAAGAATCTCCATGACAAAACCACTTTGGAGTGTAACACAGGCACTAAAGAGCGCTTTCATTTTGTCACTTGCCATTAGTACATACTCGCCCCATCACCTGCAGGACCTCCCCACCTGTTCATGTTTCTAAGTGTACACGGGGACAGCTATAATGTGACGAAATTTGAACTCACTCACACACTCACGAGAAGGAGAGAGATATTACTTATCAGGACTCATGAGTCATGGGGGTATATGAGCTTTGTAAATTGACTTTTGCACACTGTGTCGTGGTGAATAGGGGGAAGCGTCTAAATTAGGATTTTACTATCATCCAAAAAAAAAAATTGGGGTATGTGTCTGTGTATCTATTGAGTTCAGATCTAAGTGTTAGGTACTTGTTAATTAATTAAAAATGATTAACTTCTTCTATTTGATTTCAAAGGTGTTGCTGAAAGTTACTTGATGTCGTGCTGAAGAAAGTCGAAAATTTAATAAAGACCCTGATGGGGCTGAGCTTTAAATGTTAATGGGTGTAGTATTTTACTAATTTTAAATTGGAATGTAAACGAAAATATCTATCCGAAAAGATGCTTATATAGTATGACCTCCGTATGATTTTTAACATTGACTGAAAATGGTTATCATTTATAAATTGTATCCCCTACTCCTATTCCAAGGAGGATATTATATGATTTTCTATTTAGATAATCGAAGTCTGAGGATAACAGTTAATACCATTAGGCAACTTTTTCCAAAGGCACTATAGCTGGGACTTGCAGAGAGGGAGGATTGAAGACAGCATAAGAGATGAATGTAAAATAACCACTCTTGAAATTGAAAGTTGTTTAGATAATACTAACGCCTTGAGTCTAAAAAAATTCTCTAAGAAGAAAAATCTTGACATGACTTTCGACAGAATTCATAACTCTTCTACACAGCATGGTGGAGATGAAACGCTGGAATTGTAAATTAGTCATAGGTTCTTTTTTCTCCTATATTGTGATGTTGAGTGATCGATTATCTACGATCAATCTTATCCTGATTATGTTTATGTTCTTTCTGTCGTATCATGCCTGGTCAGAACTACAAATGACCTCAAATAGGGATTTCGATCCATTATCTTAAAATCGAGATCATTATATTTTTAAAAGGAAATGAACCTCTCTCACTGGACTAGTAAAGAAGAGCGTAAATTTTAACAGATGTCAGAATGTCATGTCAAATAGATAAGTATTATCTTTGAATGTAAGCTAGAAAAAGCTAAGTCAGCTTTCTGAAAATGTGTAAAAGACTAAATTAGAGTCACCTAAACTGTAGGATTCTTTCGGCCGAATGCAAGGCGCAGTCAGCATTTTGGGACTTCAAGATTTCTTCGGCAAAACGATAGCATTCTGCACATCTCTCGGAAATCTTGGATTCACTCTTATTCGTTCTGGAAACAAGTTCATTAAATTCCGACCTCGACATCATAATCACATGGGCTAAATCTAATAGATTTAAATTGAGTGCTTCGAAAACGCAATGTTGTCTTCTGTCATGTAAGCCAAACCAAAATTTACAGCCATTGTCCATAAATGACACTTACATCGTCGAAATAGAAAAACTTTCAATACTCGGTATGTGTGTTAGTTCGTTGGAACGACCATATATTCGAAATCGCTAAAAACGCAGCAAAATGTCTTGGTTTCCTATATCATTGTAAGAAATCTTTCACCCCTTCTGCGATCTGGCCTTAATATGTAAAGCGTATTTACGTCCCAAACTTGAGTTTAACGCTCACATCTGGTCAGATGCAGCAAAAACATCATTGCACCTACTGAATAGAGGATTCAACCGTAGCGAACTCCATAATCTCACTTGAACAGGAAAATCTCCTGCTTTAAACTTTTTTACCGCTATTATAACAGAAAATGCTGCATTCCGCCCCTTCAAACATTCAACCGTAACACCCGCCATGCCATTAATGCTAATCAATTCACCCTCAAGCCTATATTCGGACTTACTATGAAATATAGAGATTCATTCCTAAACCGTACAACACGAATGTGGAATGCTTTACCTAACTCAGTCTTTCCTCCACATTACAATTTGCAGACATTTAAAACCAATCGCACATCGATATGTCCTCTTTTCTTCCCCTAATTTTCCTTAATGACCGCGCTGTGCTTATAGAGCATAAACCCTTCATAAATCCTTTCTCGCTAGCAAATTCTACAAAAAAGGTCCTGAATATTGTTCTCTGAACTTTTCTTCCTAAGCAAACACCTTATCTGATCCTAGGTCTGTTGGTTATGACCGTGAGAGACTTGACATCTAATTTCTTTTATAAGAAGCCTTAAATATATTTGATGAAGCATTCCGCAGGGTGCAGAGTCCTAGTGGTTAGTGACAATACCTACTATCTATTTCAAGAAAGTCTGAAAAACATCCAAAAGTAACACTGAAAGCTTCACCAATTTGCCATTCGGTGTCAAACAAGAGGTCCTCTACTTTGTGGCAATAAAAAAAAATGAAAACATGAAGCTGCGCCCTCTGAGCCCTGTATGGGTAATCTGTAATCTGTAATCGGTATTCCAACTCACAAATTTTCGTTAATTTGAATTTTTTCTTTTCAACCAAAGGACTAACCTACTATTCATTGTAGATTTTTTCATACGAAGGCTTTAATATGAAAATTCTTAATGCTGCCCTACATAAAAACGATAGGATTTTGATATCTTGTGCTTCAACAATACTTCCCCACTCAATTAAAAAATCAAATATGCTAGAAAAATTTCAACCCCAGAAGATCATCCATATAACACACGAATGTGAATCCTTGCACATTGTTCAACTGCGTTGCCCAAGTATCGAATGGCGAAACAATTACATAGAAACTGCTCACTTGTTTGCACATTTCGCACACTCACATACAACAGCACATTACTCCCTCGATTGGCCATCCAATTAGTGGCCACTTGAAATCATATCGCTTTGGCCCTTCAAATTAAGTTGTTTGGTCCTTATTACCCCCAAAACACCAGGAAAGACACTCGTTTGCTCAATCATCGATTTGAATACATGGCCACCTGCCAAAGTACACACATCTACCCCGCACATTGTTCCGTCATACATCGCATGCAAACACTTGAGTGCCTATACAGCGTTTCTGCTAAATACTTGCACCCTATATACATATTCAAGCGCTGAACTCTCAAGTTTATCAAATTAGCTCACATGCCAGTCGACGTCATTAAGCGCTGCCACACCCGTATTCCAATTGGATTATCCACCCTACCCCTCCTCAATCGAGCTGTTAAGATATATATTCCATTTTTAGCATTTTCGATTAGAGTGAGTATGTATGCAAAGGACAAGGACCTAAAACAAAAACGGCTTCATCTAATTAATCCTGAATTGTGAAACCATCGTTATAGACCTAGCCACACGCACCATCATTGCTGTGAAGGACCCAATCTTGGCGTCTTAAGAAAAATTAATGTGCACCAAAGAAATAAGAAACAAAGCCAAATAGCCTCCTCTTGAAACAAGAATGAAACTGACCATCCCTCCAGTGTCCCATATAAATGCGAACTGGGGCAAGGACCTTAACCTTATGCTGTTATGAAAATATACACACGCATAAAGCCACCGCACAAACGCTTCGTTCAATAGGCAAATATTTGCTAGGTTAATTAAAAACGTCTGATTCCTGAAGTGGATGATGGTTGAAGAGAACAGGATATACCAGAGAATCATCGTCGTCGTCGTCAGATACACACGAACCTTCGTTTCCTTTCGAACTTACACACTCTCCTCCGACTAGGACGCTCTGTGTATGCTCGGCTTTAATGAAATATTTATTAGTTGCTCGTGAGTCGTCAGGACTCAGGAGTATTTGCCTTGTTCCTTTGCAATTGAATTGTGCGCTGCAGAGACAACAACCCACTGCCGCCACCGCCGCCCGGGTGTTTGTGGTCTAAAGCAAAGCAAAATGAGCCAGTGCTTTTGCACAGGGACGGGCTTAATGAAATCCTAGATATAGTCTTTGGAATAATGTTTATTGAAAAATTGGGAGAAAATTGTGTTGGCCAATATAAAAAGCTCACAGGGTGTGGGGTGTGTGAAGGACTTCATACATAATGGAAATAAGGACCTACTCATGCGGTTTCCGAAATAATGAAGGACCCAGTGTATTACTAGAGCGTATCTGTCAACTCGGTAAATGATATGAATTACAAGGAATTTCCAATAATGAGCGTAATATTCTGTCCTCTATGGTTTTATATAGGGATACGAGTATTGTAGGTCCTTTTTGGCAACACTTTCAGAGCAAAGGGAGAAAATGAAATTGTCATGCTTCAATCATTAATCAACTCAGTCCCTCTCCGTTTTGCAGGGGTGTTTATGTAATTAGAAGCTATCTTGGGCATAGAATATTTTATGCAGTGCGGGAAAGTATTTTTTTGACGATGAAACCTGAAAGAGATTAATGGGAGGGGGGATATGATGTTAAACAAAATAAAATTTGTCATCGTTAAGGGATCCTTGGTAAAGGAGTCAAACAAATGACAGTAAAGAATGTAAAATTTGGTTGGGAGGCATTATATCATTTTGGGTGGTAATGTTACTTAATAGGTTTCTTATATACTTTAAGGCATATTATGTCCTGACCGTATATGGTATATTGTATATTAAAGATTTATTAAAGGATCATTATTTGTTCATGTGGATTCATTGTTCAATTAGTCCAAATAAAAAAATACAAATTTTTGGCGCAACAGACTCGTAAGTACCCAGGACCTAGCTTTCTCACAACCATTTATGTGTGCGTGTGTACTTCTTGCACGATGGTGGTACCTGCTGTTTTATGCCGATTCCGAAAGGATAATTTGAGATAAGCTTTTCTTGACAATTGATACTACTTGGATGATTTGTCAAATCATTACCAGAGGTGGGCTGGGAATTAAACCCAGACCTTCCGCGCGGAAGTTCATCGCACTAACTATCGCTCAACTGAGCCCGTCTAGTCAACTAGTCCATTCGAACTATAAATAACAAAGAAACCGATTAAAGAGTGTCCCATTAAGACCACCTATTTTGAATATAGCCATTATGTTTTGTGTCAATCGTACAGCTTAAGGTCTTATCATTCTCGTAGTGTAAGATAGCTCTCCGTAAGGCTGTGTCGAGAAATGTTCAGAGTCGGCATTTGCCACTCTGATTCGAGTCAGTCGTACGTTAAAATAGGAAAGAAAAAGCCTGTTAACTTGAATGTACTTACTGTATGTCCATCTATTTAGAATGTTGGATAGTACTGGAAAAAGCTAAAAATCTAGATTTTTGGCTTTGAAAGCTCCGATTTTTGGATCTACTTCAAACTTACTTCGTAGTCTTCATGCAGATATTCATAAAATGTTTCCTAAATAGACTTCTCAGTCTTCTCTGTTAGGACGTGTTGCATTTGGGTCATGTGTTATAAAACGCTGTTACGGTGTGAAAACGTATTCGTATCTTGACATGTGCATTTTTGATTTCAATAAAATTTCCTTTATTGTGCTAATTCGTAACATTATCTTTCACACGAGGACCGATATAAATTTTTGAGTAGCAACCAAGGCTATTATCATTAGAACATTTCTGACTTTACAAAATGGTTTAAGGAGTGCTCACTTCAATTGCAGGTTCTCGGTCTCGTCGGTCATCGAAATTTGCTATCAAAAATCAGGTTCAGTGTCAACCATTCAAGCGACGTATTAGTTGTGATTCAAAGGACGTGGACGGTCTGTTGGCAATATTCTTTGAGTCAGTTACAGCTATCTTCTCCGATGTGGCCCATTTCAAGCTTGATGTCTTTGTCTACATGAAGAATCGTTAAAATTAACACTGATTGGTGTGCATTTTGAAAAAGAGTAAGACAAAGTATATGCTGTCAAAACAAAATGATACAAAACATCGACAAATTAGAGAGAACGACACCAACGACAGATACAACTTTGCGAAAGGAAGTGACATGTCTACCTTCTATGAAACTCTCTGAAAACGTTTTAGTTGTATGTTTCTCTTATGGTGTGGCTTGTGATCTATCAGTGCTGGCTTACTATCGTACTTATTGAAGTGGGAGTACAGTCCGTAATGAACCCGGGCCTTAACCAACATGCCTCTCCAATTAGCCTGGTCCCTAGCTAACTGCCTTCAGTTGCGTCCTTCAAGTTGGTTGAGGTCGGTTTATACTTGTGCTCGCCACATAAGGTGAGGTTTTTCTCTATTCCATCTAACATCTGACTGGGAATCGAAGACTCTGTAGTAGTAGCCCAAAGAAACAACGGTTTGGAAGAGTAATTCTTCGACGAGATGTTGTTGCTAGAGTTAATACGAAGACACGTGTTTAACCGAAGTTACATCCGTCAATGGGGACGTTCTCTCCAATTCGTCGATGTTCTGTATCCTTTCGTGTTGACAGCATACACTTGATCCTTGATCCGCATCCTTATCTGTACTAGTAAATGTGTTTGTTGTTATCACGTTGAGTCTGAACAATGATATCAATATCGTGTGCGTATGCTAGTTTAGTCACACTGATTTATGGAAAATTGTGCCTCTGGTATTGGCTCGGGAGTTTTATACAATCCTCTCAAGAATGGTGTTAAAAAAGTCACATGACATTGCGTCAGAATGCGTCTAAATGAGATCGTTTCCGACTCTGACGGAGCAGCGAGAGTTCTCCATCGCCATCCTGCACAGACGGACTAGTTTAAGCGATATAACAAAACTAGAAATGTCTCTGTATAGTTCATCTCTATAAATGCTGTCATATGCAGCTTTTAAATCGATGAACTGTCCTAAATCAGCCCTTCTAGCTGAACTCAACCTGATACAATGTTACAGGATTATTTTAGGTTTCAGGCTCTAGCTTCAGAGATTTTTTTATGATACCTTTATAACCCGTCAAGCTTTTTACTGAATCTGATTATAATATCTCCGTCCAAAAGTCTTAAGCTCCACTGGGATTTTAAGAGGATTCAATGGGGAATTCTTGTTCGAATAATAAAACTCGTCATGCTATTTCCAGACAAGCCCATTTGTTTTTTTTTTATTTTCTAGTACTTGCAAATGCACAAAAGGAAGACGAGGATAACAATGACATAAGCAAGTCCTGTCTTTTTTTCTATGATATACTAGGGAGTCGTTGCTTGCCTTTCTTCAAGATGAGAAACATGTCTGTAAACTAAGGCAAGATGATATTTGGAAAAACATCTGTAAATCCTACTCCCTAATTGGATATTCAGGATTCAAAGGAGTATCCACAACACGCACATTTCCTGCGATCCAAAAAAAAGTAAAAATAATTCTAAACATTGACCGAACAATAAATTCGTTAGGGAACTGTAATAAAAGGCAGCGGTATACTGCGTGTCATCCTTAAATAATTCATGTTAAACGAAGAATACGGTATATACCAATTCGAATTCCCTTTGTCCCTTGTTGCCCATGTAAGATGCATGATACCTCTAACCCATTTATTATTTACACACACGAAGTAGCCCCCGTCGGTCGTCGTCTAACCGTCTCTAATCGAATTACTACCCTCCTCAAAATATGTTTCCCTCAATTTAAAATTAATTCAAAAAAACACCCAAAAGCAAAACCGACCGATCATTGTCCTCACCACACGCCTTATCTTGACACTTTTCTGATTCTCAACAAAGGAACCCCTGCTTTTGGATACTTAATATGTACCCTCTGCAGAAAAGTAGCCACAGACGAACACCCCTTAAATGCAACATTTATGCAAAGTCAATTCTTCTTGCAAAAGCAGTCCTCATAAATCATTGCTTGTCCTGTCCTAGTTCCGCTCGGATCTTTCTGCTCGTACAATCAGATAGGATTTTAGAGCATTTTCGTCAATCTGACCGTCATTCCTAAACAACACGCTTATCTGTGCTGTACATGTGATAAAGAAAACGCCTCGTAGTTTCACCACACATACACATACAAGAGCTGCAAGAATTCCTCGAATAATTTCCACTCATGAAGCATAGATACTTGAATTGATTTTCTTGGCATCAGAGGACTGTCCCATTGGGCATTGTTACTCCCGAAAATCTAAATTGACCATCATCGCACAATGTTTCAAAATCCTAGTGTGTGTGTGTGTTTGTGTGATTTGGCAAGAATTCCACCCATCGGTCATCTGCATATACTAATTCGAACAGGACACTTTACAAGTCCATATACATATTTCCATTATGTTTCCCCTATCTGGGAGCCGGGTGGACCAACAAACATCGGTCGGATCGAAGGGGTCCTTTTTAAAATTCAATACAAAAACCCAGAGAGCATTTAAATTTGTTGGGCTCGTGGCCCCTGTTGCTGTTGTTGGATTTTTCAGTATCTTGTCATCCTGGGAGCTCCATTAAATGGTGAAAGCGGATCAGAGGAAGGGGACCATTTTACAATAACTTACGTTTCCTGTGCGAACAGTGAACACGGGGCCGATGCGGCAACGTCAAAGATAATTTAGTTTTCATTTAGGGTCGAAACAGCATTCGGCTGGGGGTTACATGAATAAAGATACAAAACTGGGGAGGTGTTGGTAGTCAATACACCCACCCAAAGTTGTGTCACCAGGTTATGGGGAGGGTGTTCTGTTGATTGTGTCTCCGATAAATATGTGCTCAGACAATGACAAAGTTGGCTGTGTTACACAGATGTTGTGTATACGTAACACTGTGGTTTGGTGCGACTGCGAATTGTGCCTAGTGCGACTTGTTGGAAGAGAAGGTCTTAAATGCTGTCAATTCTTAAATTTAACCACATTTTCAGAAGTTTTTCTTTTGATATGAAAGTAGTTGGTACTTGATCGTAATTTGTCGGATATTTGATAGTAAGTGGTTTGAGCGGTTAAACACAATTCAGTGTGACATCAGTTGTGACCACATGCAGTCCTGAGAAGTGTTGAACCACAGATATTTAGGTATTAAAGTTAACTAAAGTCACTCATTTAAGATTTTAAAGATCTCGCTTATATATAACGTGTTTTGAGGCATTGAGTTGACATGAACAGTAACATCAACATTAATATAGAGAATCTAACAGCATCCAATAACAAGGACAAGCAACTGTAAGGAACAAAAAGTAGCACTAGCAACTATCATATAAAAAAATGGACTTCGCTGAGGAACGAAATGCCAATATAGCCATCACACGGTTTGCTCACCTCGATATCCATAAAGTGACATGGTGGTCTCCAGATCAACAAATGATCACATGAGGCACGCATCCAATATTTTGGAAGTGAATATTCCGAGGAGCCAGCATCGGCTCTGACCACTACCTAGTTGCAGCCAAGGTAAAAATGCGGATATCCCCACAAGAAAGTGGAAATTTTGTGAGATACTGGCAAGAGATCGCCAAGTCCCTCGCAACATGGTAAAAAAAACTCCGCATTGGACGTTTAAGATGTTTAGAACATGTATAATTAATAGAGACAAATACTCCAGCTCACTGAGTCTTCGATTTCCAGCCAAACGTTGGGTGCAGTAGAGGAAAAACTCGCCTTAATTTGCACCCACAAGTAAAAACCCGACGTCAGCCAATTGACGTCGCCATATCAAAAGGCGACGTCATTTGGACGCAAAGGTAGCACAATTCGACGCCTACCTTAAGGAGAGCATTGTTCACATCTTTGGGGAACTATATACCTATTTTTGTACCCTACTTATCCAAAATTTGACCACTGAGATGGCCGACGTCAAGCAAAGCCGAAAAATAAAATAGGCGTGTTCCACTTTCAATTTCCTTCAACATCTCCATAATTACGTAAGTGGAACATGATTCCTTCTTCTTGGAAGAGATTTTCTGCAATATGCTGAGATGTCAATATGACTAAAATTTGTTGTACGCACTTGTCTCTTTACCATTTCTGCTAAAATAGTTAAGCTGATTGATTTTTATTTATACTGAAAGGAATTCAGCATTCGCGACTCAGAGAAACGGAGACTTGCTTAATGGGGAAAAGTAGACATTTTCTTTTCAGTCTAATATAGTGGAACAAAAAAACACCTACGACATTCTCTACTGAAGATCTAAACTTACTAAGTTTAGTCAGTTTTCCTCTTTTTGGTCAAAGCTTACTGCCTACAACGAGTCTCGTTTTTTTCTAAGAAAGTCGTGAGTAAGGCATGTTATCTGTGAACGCGGTTAGGTCAACAGTATTATTTCTGCGATTTTTGATTCTGGATTGTCGTGTTGTTATTTTATTTCGTTGTAATAACTTGTTTTGTGATAGAAATTTTCTTCTAATGAGAAATTTGTTTCACTGAATCACTAAATCTCAGCTGAAGCAGCAGAGCAATATCTCTAGGGGGAACATTAGGTGGAACACGCCTAATAATATTGATGCACTTTCTCTAAAACTCTTTATACTTAAATTTATAAATATGTATCGCTCTTCATGAATGATACTTTTGTAGGTCGTTTTTTAAGCTTTTTCACATTCAAAACATTCGCTGAATATATTAGGCAATCCGCCATATACCTGAGTAAGGAGCAACAACAAATCAAAATCGATGATGACATTTTCCCTTAATAGTAGTCTAGTGATGACATGTATCAAGATAACATTTAAAAAAAAACACCTTTTCAACACCTTTTCTCAATCATGGCTCATTGATCAGGCACCCAAAAATAACAAGAAGAATCAGCCCCATCCTTAATGTTTCGTCAATCTGCCCCAACAAAAAGCAAACTCAAAAAGGCAATCAAATCCTGAAAGAAAATAGCTGTGTCGCGAGATTATTTCCTAACATACGCGTGTTCACAAAATTACCTCCTAGCCGTGTGCGTATTCCATTTGCTTATCCACTTTAAGACGCTCTTTCCTATCTAGGATGAGTGTTTCACTTAAATCCACAAACACACACAGTCAGAAAAAAAAAACTTTGACAAGCATTTTCTGTCCCTTCCTTCCAAAAACCACTTACATACCCTTCGTATATCAGACAAAGAAGAAAATCCAATTTATGCGCTAAGAGCTTTCATCTTCAAGTAGTAGCGGAGTATCTCCAACTAAAGATACGTATCCACATTCCAGCAAAGCAAAAATAAAAAAATAAAACCCAAGCGAATCAGAACAAAAGTGCGTTTATTTTGTAATTTAATCCCTAATTAGCTTGGAATGGAAGACGATGTGCTACGGTGTATTTTTCTATCTGTAGGTGGAATCACATCTGCACATAGATACAAACATCTCATGGGTGTATCTGTAGCGCTTGTTTTTGCTCTTCTAGGTTTATTTCTTTTATTCTAATTGTTCCGTGTTGTTGTATTTATTTTTCCCTGATACTTATTCCAAAGTGAATGCCAAACGGAGAGGTATAATCCTTAATCCTTGAGTTGGTTCGCATTTTAATTTGTTTTCAGATACATTCAGCTATCAGTTTCAGTTTCAGTTGCGATTTCTTTTATTTTAATTACATTTGATAAGGTGAGCCAATAACGTGACGGGGGTAAACGAAAATAAACAAAACGGAATGTCAGGATAACGTAGAAAATTTACCCACCTTGGAAAGGTACAACAAAAAAGGATCCCTTCTCATCCGTTCAAATGGATGATTTTGAGATTTGTTTGAACTTTGCGGTAATCCAGGAGCATAAGCAAACCGTTAAGTGGAAAATTGCTCGGCAATTTAGACCAGGCACTGGACCATAGAATAGGGCGTAACAATAACAACAGAAACAGACCGACCGACGCCGACGGACCGACAAAAAGCGATGGAGGAAGTGTTGTTGAAAATTCAATTAAAAACGATGAAATTGAAAAATGATTCTCCATACTTTCAACCCACTCGCTGTCTCTCTCTCTCTTCAAATTGAATAAAAACCACTTCGGTCTACAAATTGAGAGCACTCGCAAAAACACATTTACATAGTCGTCGTCGTCGATGAGGATTGAGGACCATGGACCGACTACAGCAGAAGGGCTGCATGCAAAAACGCCATCCAAAGAAGAAGCAGCAACAGTACGGCACAGCCTTGGGGGTATTTGCGAACCCCACTCAACGGAATAATCGATTCTTTGAGTTGATGGCGGTCGGTCACCCGTCATCGGAAGGGAGTTCACATTCAATATGAGACCGAACGAACATGAAAACCCGAACCAAGACAAACCCCGAAAACGAAGCACGCTCATTGCTTAGTCTGGGCACTGCTTTTGTGTTCCATTACACTGAGATTCGGAGAAGAAATGAATTACTCTGCAGAAAATCGTAGGCGGATCGAATGATGATGATGATAATGACGAGGACGTGGACTAGGACGAGTACGAGGATGTCGACTGAGTCTCTGACTGAATTGACGTTGCTGCTTGGGGAGTGGAGGGTGAATTTCAATTATCCCCAAGGTAGCAATTAAATTTCACCTACATTTGGGTTTTCCAAAAGTGATGGCGGTTCTGAGGATGTTGGTTACCCATATACTCATACATCGAAAGGTTGCTTTGCTTACTAAGGATATGCTTTATTTTTTGTTGCTATGCACGAGGGATATAACAAATTGTTTCAAAAACTAGGGGTGGAAACTATTGACGAACATCAATATCCGGTGAAAGAAAATTTACCACTTATACGGCCTTTACCACTACACTCGTGTAGAGAAGGGAGTGAACCACTACAATTGAACACCCTTAATTGAAGCTGTAAGTGAATTATGAAATTTTAAATTTTCATTGTAAGCTGAGATGTTTTGTTGAGGTGTGCTGCGCTGAGGTGTTGCTTTGAATAGCGATTGTGAACGTTGGAAAATTGGAAACCGCAGGAGGTTGTAAATCGAATGCAATCTTAAAGTAAATGCAGAGTTTTGAATAGAGGGTGAAGGTTTTTATGGATTTATTTTATTTTTTTAATTCGTTTTGTTTGCTTGTTCTGTAATGAAATGTGTTAGTTCTAGGTTTGAGGACCTGTATATGCGGTAAATACCCGATTTTTAATTTTTTGGCGATTTTTGGTAACATCTTCTAGAAATCTGCCCAAGACGCGTGTTAACCTATAAGAACTGCTCAAATCAGAAACGGATAAAACCGCGTTGCACCGAAAGTACCCTCGAAACGAATCGGTTTCATACGGTTTCTTGATTCTGGTCCTAAGAACACACAAAGCTCCACGGCTATATTTCGGTTCAGTTTCGTCTATTTTATTCTAACTAAAGCCGTGTGGTCTGCGATGTCGGTGAAGTGAATTATCGGCCTCTACATTTTAGAAGATGAAATAATTGCATGTCCTAGTTTTTATTGAGCGTTTTATTGAGTTTTTAGACGACTACTAACCTGGCTATAACCAAAAAAGATGGTTTCAACAGGACGCAGCAGTACAGTCGTCCAATTTTCAGTGGCAAAAAGACGCTTGTAGGCTAAGATCCTTAGGTAAAGTCATCCGTCTTATCTACTTATCCATGGCCGCAAAACATATAATCTGAAGGAAGTACTCCATCAGCTTTTTGTTCAATACCTTCAAATCCTGAGAATGGAACCAAGAACAAAGCAAGGTCGACGCAATGTTTGATGCAGCTCCACAGAAAGTAGGGAACCTACAACAGAGCAAAGCCAAACAAAACTTCAGCAAAACTTCCGGAGCCACGAGATGATCTAAAAGATGCCACTTAAATGACACACTTCCTACTTAAAGATCTACACTACTAAGTTCGTGAAAGATGGCTTTCATATATGTCTTTCTTCCTCTTTGATGATGCCACTTGAATGACACACTTCCTACTTAAAGATCTACACTACTAAGTTCGTGAAAGATGGCTTTCATATATGTCTTTCTTCCTCTTTTTAGTCAAAGTTCACTGCATTCTACAATGAGCAGCGCAGCGGTTTCGTTTTTTCATTAAATAAGTCGTAAGTAGGTCATGGCAGCTGTGTACGTGGGTAAGCTAACGATAGTAATTCTCGGATTTTTTATTTTGGGTAGGCCAAATTGAATCTGCAGAGATCAACATTTAACCACATTCTAAAGAAAGCCAATTAAATTCTACAGATCTAGGGAATTCACTTTTGATTTGGATCCTAACTTATAAAATTTGGTTTTAAAGTAACACACAAACAAAAAAAATTGAGTATAGAAAGCTGATACTTCCATAACATGTTTGGTGTCCATCCCCAGAACATGCATAAGTCTCACTGCACAATATTAAATATATTCAAAGATCCTAAAGTAAACCGAAATACATTGGAGAAAAGTAAATAGCAGTAGGAAGGAAGGAGGACACCGCACTTACTCAGAAGTGAGCTTTGAGGACGAAAGAGGAGATGACACGTCAAAAATCAAATTTCCGCGAATTTGTTTTCGGGTGCAAAGTTTGGGGTGAGGTATAAGGTGCCAGTTTTAAATTATTTTTAGGTTGGGCTCGTGGACTTTGCTGTTGGTGCCTTCGACCACTGTTTCCCGGTTTGAAAACTGTCGGGCAATATGACCTTTGGCCTTTGTGATGTCCCGTGTCTTTGGTGTCCATGTTTCCTTATTTTGTTTAGCTAAGAGCGTTGGGGGGGAAAACCGTCTTCGTCTTGGCATTCGAAGCTATATTTTACAGTTTTGGCTTTGTTAGAGTGGTATCTTTTGGGCCCTCCACCCCATTCCACGCCTCTGATGCTGTTCCATTGTTCCCTCGTCGATAATACGGTGGCGCAAACGCAAAAGGTTCTATGGCATGGAGTAGGCGTTCTTTTTTTCACCCAACTTCCTTGGGTGGTAGCCTCCATGAATCATCCTCCACCACCCGTCATCATCGCGTTGGTATCGACTAGGTATTGCCATCCATAACTCATAGAACCATTCATAGCGACCTGTCTGATGCTGCCCGTTGCGAGTCTCCCAGCGTCCGTGGGGTTTAACGACCGCGACGATCTATTCGCTTGGCCCGTCTGTAACACACTCATGTTGCTCCGTAGTGAGTCTCATTACCTTCACTCGCTTGATATACCCATTTTTGGCTGCATTATCCGAATCTGAAGATCGTGGACCAGTGACTGGTGGAAGCATGCCTGGCCACCACTTCCTACAACTTCCGGGCTTGCGACCACAAAGATAGCCCCTTTGTTTCAGTGTTATTACTTTTTGGGAATCAACTATAATTTCCAAGTTCGTTTTTTGTCAAACCGCAGCAAACCTTTAGTAATATAAATTTTCAGCCAAAAAAACAGTTTGGTGTGGTTTATGGGCTGGTGGCATCATCGGTCCATTTTTCTTCAAAGACGACAGTAGAAGAAACGTTACCGTCAACGGAGAACGATATCGAACCATGATACGCGATTTTGTTTTGCCCCAGCATGAAGACGGTGCCACATGCCACACAACTCGTGAAACAATGGCATTGGTGAGCAGCTTATCTCTTGAAATGGCCCTGTGAGTTGGCCGCCAAGATCATGCGACTTAAAGCCTCTTGATATATCTTATATCACCCGTTAAAAAGTTATTTCTGTGAGTCTCGATAAGATTTCGGAAAGGGTTGGCAACTTTTAGAATTACAGGTCAGCCATGTATAGTTCGAAGTGTAAAGAAAATTGGGTTGGCCTAGGTTAACAGGAATGTGTCGGTCTTAAATGTAAAACAAAAGGCAAAATCCTACGAAAAGTGGTATAAACAAGCTTAGCTTTTGGATTCGGGATAAAACAGGAGGACCCAACTTCGTACCAGGAGTACAGGTACACACATTAATGGCTCGGGGTGGTAACGGGATGCGTAGCTAATTTCGGACTTAAAGTGGCGATGGTTTGACGTGAACGTGTTGGCTGAGTGTATTGAAATGTTGTTTGACCAGTAATTAAACCATTTCATTGCGGATAGAAGGGTAACAATATGAACTGATATTTGTGAAATATTTTAGTTTTGTATAACTTTGTCAAACAAAAATTCTGCAAATGCCATTTAATAAAGTCGCATTCCTGACGACCCTCGTCATCATTCGTTTATATTATCAATGGCAAACATTTGACGATAACAGTCTCCAATTATAGCTTGCATAGCTTTTTTTATTAAACCATTACATTCAATATATAGTTCCGGCTGAATTCTTATACCAACATAAATAATGCTCGATTTGTAATAAATTTTTATTTTTATTGTATCTTTACAGGCAACTTTTATCGCCAAATATTCAACAAAAACATTACCATGTCGGAGGATATCTTGTGGATGGTAATAGACATGTAAGTAGACCATTATTTCTTTATTAAACGTATTTATTTCAATGATGGTATATTCATATCCACACAAATAAGGCAAATCTGTGAAATCCATAAGACTATATCTCACCCTCCATAGAATGCTCTCTATCTTTGCCACTTATTTCTCATGTAGATACCTAGTTCCTTTTTATTCGGGCAGACGAAAGCGAAACCATTTTAATTAGCCTCCTCCTTAAAAGATAGGAGATACAAAAACAACAACAACATTAACAACAACATATCCCTCGAGGGTCCACGTGCTTAAAATTTCAGTCCTGTTTATGTTCCCATCTCCCACATCACCATAACACCCGATGATGGATATCCCTCCAGTAGCAACGATTTGCTTTTATTATTCCAACCAGAATGGATGGGCAAAAAAAAAAACCAAGCAAGCTCTTTATCAAGGATATATTCAAATATGATACTCCTCCGATTGTGATGAGTTTAGATACTATTTCATCATCAGTCAATAGTCGTCTTCCATTTACCAGAATCGGGGGAATGATTCTGATAAATGGAAAGAAAGTGGCTATAGCACACATGGTGACCATTCCACACAAAAGAGGCAAATATCCTTCATGGCTTCTTTTTTTTGTCCTGCTAAATATGATTTTGATGCCGTCCTCTTGTTGTTGGCCCTTGGAGGAGGATTAGATATTCCATTCGACTTTAGCCTGCTTAAAAGTTCTTCCATTACCAAGAGCATTGGAGAAAAATGAGAAAAGTAATGTCAAAAAGGACACGAACTTGAGATTGTCTTGGTTTTTTTTTGTGGAGTGGTTGGGGGGTACACAACAATGACCTCAATTTGCTTGATGTTCGGCATCAAGTTAAGGCTACTCATCGTATCGTTTGAGTTTGGGGACATTGTAATCATCAGGACGTGGCATTAACTTTCAATGAGATACTAATGTTCGTTTATCGATTGTGTGTGTGGGGGGATGTGTATGTAAATTGTGTGCACAGTTTTATCGATTTATAAGCTGAGTTGGGGAGGGGTGGGTTGGTTGGTTGAATGATGAAAATGTGCGAATTTCAAAAGAAAATAAATTGAAGGCCGTCCAATTCAACAGAAATAAATTTTAGTCGGATTTCTTTTTAAATTTATATATAATTACTTGGTTGCACTGAATAAATATGTTGAGTCTAAATCCAAACCAGGATGCTTACCTAATTCGTATTTATTTGCGTAATTATTTGGTTTTCTACTTGTGCACCCCACTGTAAACAGACTAAATAATTTTCGAAAGTTCTTATGACTTAAATCCTACTGTTCATTCGTCCTTCATGCCTTCATTTTACTATTACTATTTTTTAAATGTTTGTATGGTCCATAAAATTTGAGCTTTGTCTGCCCCAATTTCAATCATTGCGAGCTTCTAGAATCCATTCATTGTTATTAAAGATCAGTGAGTTATAAAAATAAAAAAAAAACTAGAGCGGTCGAATCGGGCAATCTGACCAGCCGGTGAAAAACGCCAAAAATAGACATAAGACGACTCGGAGATGCATTCTTCAAAATCTCCATTATCGCCACATTGTCTGGAACTACATGTATGCAGTCTCAACTAATTAATTTTCTTAAGCGGTGCAACAATTTCTACTTGGGCCTCAACCAACATGCTCGCCAATTAGCCTGGTCCTTAGCGAACTGCCTTCATTTGCGCACTTCAAGTTGGTTGTTGAAGCAAGAGTGTATTTTGTGGCTGCTGACAGTACTGACATCTATGGGTTCTTGGAAAATTTGTTGGTCGATTTCTACTTGTGAGCGACATATTTGGCAGGGAACAGTTGAAATATTTGCGTTCATTGTGTGTTCTAGATACCATGTCTAGAACATGTAGACACCAACAGACATAAGTCTGATTGGTAGGTTTTTGACAAGATCTACGACACTCTTCAGCTTGAAAGGTTATTTAGTGAACCTAAGCCTCCACAGCTCGACAGCACAAAGAAGATTTTCAAAAATTGTTCTTTCAAAATAACCATGGATTTCTTTATCCACTTTTGATACGGTCCATCTTCAGCACCTTAGAACAGGGCTGGAATGATCCGGGTCTTTTATAAGATAACCGTAGTAGTTCGATTGAGGACTTGACTACTAAATTGTCTCCTAAGCCCAAAGAAACAACGGTTGGAAGGAGTAATTCTTCGTTTGATTTCTGACGAGATGTTGTTGTCAGAGTTAATAACGGAGCCCAGGTAGACAAAGTCCCGTACTACCTCAAAGTTATATCTGTCAATGGTGACGTTCTGTCCAATTCGTCGATGTTGGGTTTCCTTTCGTGTTGACAGCATATACTTAGTATTACCCTCATTTACTGCTAAACCCATTTTTGCCGCTTCCTTCTCTATACTAGCAAACGTGGCTATGACATCACGTTGAGTCCTACCAATGATGCCAATATCGTCGGCGTATGCTAGTAGTTGCACCGATTTTTGGAAAATTGTGCCTTTGGTGTTATGTCGGGAGTTTTGCACAATCTTCTCAATTATCAAATTGAAGAAATCACATGACAGCGCATAGCCTTGCCTAAATCCTTTTTTGGTATCGAATGTGTCGGTGAGGTTGTTTCCAACCATGTTAGAGCAGCGAAAATTCTCCATCGTCATCCTACACAAACGGACGAGTTTGGGCGGTATACCAGAACTAGACACGGCTCTGTATAGTTCGTCTCTATAAATGCTGTCCTATGCCTCTTTGAAATCGATAAATAGGTGGTGGGTATCGATTTGGACTTCTTGGGTTTTTCGCAGGATCTGCCGAAGTGTGGAAATTGGATCGGTTGTGGACTATCCTGGGCAACAACCACACTGATAAGAGTCGATCAGGTTATTGGTAAACGGTTTCAGGCGTTCACATATTACGGTAGGTAGGATCTTGCAGGCGTAGTTGGCGCAATTCAGAGGGTCAACTTTTTTTTGATCGGGCAAACGATGCTGAGGTTCGATTCTTGAGGCATACTTTCATCCGACCAGATTTGGCTTATGAGTTGGTGGATGTTACTTACCAAGTCATCTCCACCAGTTTTATAACTTAGCGGAAAGGCCGCCATTTCCGCCGGCCTAATTGAGCTCGAGTTTAGATATTGCTATCCTCACTTCACTTAGGTCGGGTGGTTGCTGCCGTTGCCAATATTAAATGGTTCCTTCTGCCTGTCAGCGGAATGTTGTTCGTCATCGCCGTTTAACAGTCTGCAGAAGTCTTGGCGGTCTCTGGCGATTGCAGTCTTTCGACATTAATTTTTTTCACAGTATTTCTGTTTTTTGTGGCGTGGTGGATAACCGCATCCTTACCTTGGATACAACAAGGTAGTGGTCCGAGTCGATGTTAGCCCCTCGGAATGTTCGGACATCCAAAATACTGGATGCGTGCCTCTTGTCTATCGCAATGTGATCAACTTGGTTGACTGTTCGTTGATCTGGAGTACGCCATGTCCCATGTGACATTTCGTTCCGTAGCGAAGTCAATTAACCTTAGTCCGTTACCAGACGTGTTGTCGTGTAGGCTATACTGCTAAAGATGTCTTCTCTTCCTACCTTTGCGTTAAAATCTCCTAGCACGATTTTAACATCGTACCTTGGTAGTCCGTCATAGGTTTTATCAAGGAGCTCGTAGAAGCTCCTCAGTTGTATCATGTTTTTCCTCCCTCGGAGCATGGGCGCATATAAGACTTATGTTGGCGAATTTGGCCTTGATGCAGATTGTTACAATGCGTTCGCTAATGTCTTGGAAACAAAAGACTTCTTGCCTTAGTCTGGCACTTATAACAAATCCACATCCGAATAGTCGCTGTTTCTGCTCACTATAACACGGTCCATAGTAGATGTCACAGTTTTTCATCCTCTTTTTGTCCGGCCCATCCCATCGTATTTCCTGGATGGAAGTAATATCTGCTTTGTAGCAGTTTACGACTCCCGCTAGTTGTTCGCCTGCACCTCTTCAGTTTAATGTTCTCACATTCCAGGTTCAGATTCGAACGTCGTTGTAATTTTTTCGTTTTCCAGGGTCGTCAACAGTAATATCA
Organism: Rhingia campestris; assembly: GCA_932526625.1. Lineage (NCBI taxonomy): Eukaryota > Metazoa > Arthropoda > Insecta > Diptera > Syrphidae > Rhingia > Rhingia campestris. The sequence goes on along the minus strand of OW052182.1, from coordinate 61,352,640 downwards.
GTCCTTTCCGAGGCTATTAGTTGAGTCGTTTTTTTCCATGGGTGGGTAGTTAACCCAAAACACAACCCCCAACCTGGAGGGCCAGTTCCAATTTATTAGATACCCCTAGGACATGGGGCCATCAGTATCCACTACAGGATTGAGCGCTGTTGACCTTTCGGTTCATCCGCGACCATCTCTGCTCAATGGGCCTGACTAACCCTTAAAATTCCTAGATAACCTGTTGTCCTAATATGTCGAAGCAGCTTATTTAGGTAAGCCTGGGACGGCAGACCAAGTATTCATGCCACGCCATTCTCACCAGGGTGATTATAGTGTTGCTGTTTTACGTCTTGTTATCAACACTCGCACTTATCGATTAGCAAGTCAAATCCGGTTGGATGAGACCAGTACTCGATGGTTACCACTTGGAGGTAAAAAATAAGCACATTTGATGTGTAGTCAGGATTGCGAGCACTGGTCATTGCCAAGTTAAAGCCAATCAGAGTCTACCCTCGTTCTACAACACCCAACCATATGACTTGCTGTCTAAATATGTTTGGTTTTTCACTTTGTCCATCCCAACTGGGACTGTAAACCCCACCGTTGATTCAATCTTGGGAATTCTAATGCTGCTGTTTTGAAAAAGGACTATGTGCCTTAGTTTGAAGATTCGTCTTCGCCCCCTCTCTCTTCTGCTGCCACCAAGATTATACAGACGGATTTAGACCTTATCTATGCCCAGCCTCACTCTTTAGCTTTGATATTAAGATACTTGACATCAGCTGATATGATACAGTGATCTGACAAATCTGTGTATTTATTAGCGTGTGTCCACAGTTTTGTCGGGCTTACTGTTTATATCCGGAATATATGTTGACTTTAAGCTCGGTTTTTTTTTATAATTAAACTGACAGGGATTCTATGAGAGACTATAAGTACGTATTCCGTATTGCTAATTGTCGTCAAGGTGATTTTCTTTAATCATGTAGAATAATAATAAAAGTCATCTGTATCATAAGTGCTGCCTTAGGCAAGTGCCATTGACAGTTATGATCACAAATTTGATTTCAAATAATACGTCTAAATATATCTTCATTCCCCCTCCCGCTCAAAATCATCCCAAGATCCGGAATCATTTATATTGAATTACATACAATTGTCTCACATTTCCGACACAATAGGAACACATTTGAAAATCTTCGTGTGCAGACATGTGTGTGGCTATCTCAATTACCCCTCTCTCGAGGGTCGTCGATATAATTGAATAATCTTCCTAGGGAACAAACAGAAAAATCTGTCGCCCGTAAAGCGTGAAAATCAAGCTCAAAAGCCCCACCACTCAGCGCACAGAGAAGTGTCCGACTTTATTCGGTTCACGTAATGAAATAACTCACACATACATTATTCACCTCAGCTTTGTTCAGTAAGTGGATCTGGATATGTCCTATGGCTGCTCTTACGTTTACCCATCCGGCTTACATACTTTTCGGATACTGCCGTCTCATATTTTTTGTTGTTGTTGTAGCTACAGAAAATAGGAGAGGAAAAATTAAATTATTTTTCAAATCCAATTTCCGGTATTGAATTGAAACTTTGATTTTTCAATACCGTCGAATTTCGAGGACACTTTTGTGAGAGGTTAAAAGGCAACTACATCAGCACAACAATCGAATAGAATCCGGACGGTGGTGGGTCGGTCCCCCCTCTCTTTCTTTCGTTAGTCTTGCTGTTGGCAGAATCCTGTTCTGTTGTATGTTTGATGTTCGTAACGTACATAAGTAATAAGGACCTACAGTATTTGATTTTTGTGTTGTGTGTCGTAGTGACACAACGGTAATTTCGCCGGAAGTGGGAATAAATAAGTTATTTAACTTTTCTGACTATACCCGCCCCCCTCCCACAACAAACAATCCCTCATGCCGAGTATATCTGTCTCGGAAGCAGCATGACTAGGACGAAATCTATTCAATCGAAGATACACCAGCAAGGGCGTCGTGTCGTCTACAACCAGCCAACAAAAAGTCTACATTCTTAGCCCGAAAGATCGAGGCAAAAGTTTTGGTTTCCTTAAATTGTATGTATGCACTCAAGAATCTGCATCCTGAGGGATGAATGTTCACATTTCAACTCATCGAAAAAAAGAATAACCACCACCCCTCCCGCAACACACTGTATGAGCGCCCTTACAAGGACTCAGCGCCCTAAAAAAAAAAGTGAACCAAAGAAGGACACCAAAAATAGAAGAAGAAGAATCTGTTTGGATTTTAGTTTATTTATTTATGCACTTTCAAAGTGTCCACTGTAGAGGGAGCGATATTGTGTCAAGGACTTTCCTTCGGCATAATTTGCGCACACAGATACGATGTAGGAAAGTAGACAAATAATACCGCTGCCGTTCCTCCTCTCAGCTGCACATCATCTATCTACGTGCAGCTGTATGTAGTCATTTCCTTTTGAAAATTATTATGCAAACAAGAAGCGAAAGGTTGAAGGAAAAGTTGTATTCAATTGTGTTTCTCTCCTTTTTTTATTGTATTCCTTTTTGGTCCCGTTGCGATGTTGCTACCGTTTTGGTCAGTTAAAAATCCACCGCAATAACTGTGCTCAAGTGCAAGAGAACGAATTGAAATGGGAAAATGGTTTAAAAAATAAAAACTTCGTATCCGGTCCAGAGACAGCCACACTCACACAATACCTTTCGAGGATTGTTTGTCATCGTATACCACTTTCGACTTTCGAAAAGAGTGACATTTGAAATTTGAGTGCAGACCAGAGGACAAATTAGAAGTTGACAAAATAGTTTGGACACAAGTAAATTGTTTACAGACTCACAACTTTGGTCTGTTTCGGTTCGAAACTATTTCCAGAATAAATTAATTTAAATATATAGAGAGGGGGTTGTTTTTTTTACGCATTTGTGTACATTTTAAAGTGTTTTTAATTTATTAGATTGAGGGGTCAGGGTAGGAGTCAGGAGGTTTTGATACATTTATGCATATAACATCTCCGATGATAAGGAAAGAATCAGAAATGTATGTAAGCAGTGTTAGGTTGAATGACTCAACATTCCTAAGTGGATTAGCAGTTAAAAAAATAGGGTGGGCCGGGCAAAAGGAGTATGAAAAACTTTGACATCTTTAACAGTCCGTGTTATAGTGAGCAGAAACAGCGACAATTCGGATTTAAATTTGTTATAACCAACAGATAAACGGGTTTAGCGCGATGGTTATTTCCCTGAATTAATAAACGCTGAGTAGCTAATCAGCTAACTTTTGACATTTTCTTATGGGAAAAGCTGTCATGTTAGTCATTGATAAGATAAACAGCGTTTATTAATACAGGGTTAGACGTTTTGGACATCTAGAATCGTTAACGGCAATGAACACCAATACCCGGCTCGCAGCGTCTTTCATCGCCAGCCAGATTTCGGACGATGTTGAGGATGACCTCGTCAAAAGTGGCACGACCAACTTGAAGTGCTCAACTGAAGATAGTTACCTAGGGACCGGGCTAATTGTAGAGTCATGTAGGTTAAGTTCCAGGATCATTAAGGACTGTAGCGTCTCTTAAGAAAACAGAGAGAGGGTTTTATTATACCACGGGCAATGGATGAGAAACGGAGGGAAGCGCGGGATATTGAATAGGTTGGGTGTAGTGGAGACTTACACCATGGGTGGTCATGGTCGACTTCGTAATCACGTGAAGCTGAACTAACTTTTCGGAGAGTTCGTTTTTTCATTTGCTGGTATTTTTTTTCGAAAGGTGGTCTTACTTATAGAGTCGACTTTACCAAAAGATTATTCTGATTATTCCAAACCGATGACCTTTTTAATACCCATTTACATTATTTTCTACCCCAACACGCTGTCATATAAAATAGAGCAGTTTGACAAAAAACTTGCGGATAGTGTTTTACGCTTCCTTTAAAACAACCGACGACGGGGCATAACTAAATGAAAGATTGATGGTAGGATCGCTTCTACAAAACAACGTCATCGATATTATCCTCAGATGGAGATTATATAGATTCAAGGCATACCTGTATAGCATCGGGGAGTATATTTTCAGTGTTTTCAGAAGGTTTAGACCAAATCAAGAAATTGGGAGTTCATTGGATTTGCATTGCAGACATGAGACATGTTTGCAGCAGTTTCAGCAAACAAAAAAAAATAGTGTAAATGGAAAGTAAGACATTTTTAGATCCCATGGGATGGATTTCGCCTTGCGTTATAAAAGCAAAGCAACTACTGACATCCTTCAATCCATAAATGGCTCTTTTTTATCTCCTTTTATCTCCAAGATATTAACAACATTTCTCTAACACGATGGATGCAAACGAGAAAGATCTCACACAACTGGAAATCCCCGGATTCTGAAACGCGTCAGAGAAGGCATTAGGCGCTGCAGTATACAACATGCGTGTTCTAAACAACGACCTTCTTAATCACGTGACGAAATTACTGTGCTTGACGGATGAATGTGCATGTGCATTCCACGATAACTCTTTGTTGGATTTATGCACCACCAACAAGATTTTTTTTTTTTTCCGTGGGCTGGTGGAAATCTTCATAGACACGATGAGCACACGTGCCCAAAGTAGTATGAGATTTTTACTCACTAAAACCACCACCCATTTTGTATTTCTATTGCAACTAAGTATTCGACTTATCCAGCAATTTTTTTATCACGAGTATATAATATGTTTGGCAGGTAACTTTCCTTTGAGAGTTCCTGCTTTTCCGCAATTTATAGCGCGGTTTGTTATTATCGGGCCAAATCTAAGGGTTTAGTTCTTTGAAGACGCCGCAATATATTTGCCTCGTCAAGAATTTGGAGGACTGTTGTGTTAACGTGTCCTAATAAACGGTTTTTATGTTTTCGTGCAAAATTTTTTGTTTCATCTATAACCGCAGGAATACCCAGATCTCTGCGTAGATCTTCGTTCCTTACGTACCACGGCGCATTGACGAATGATCTTAACATTTTGTTTTCAAAAGTTTGTAAAATGTTTAGATTCGTTTCACTGGTACAACCCCATAGTTGTAAACCATGTGTCCAAACCGGTTTTAGCACTTGCTTGTATAATAGCAGCTTGTTATCAAGGTTAAGCTTCGAATATTTTCCGAGCAACCAGTACAGTTCTCTGTATTTATTCTTAAGTTCTTCGCATTTCTTTTTTACATGCGACTTCCATTCTAATTTTGCATCGAGTGTCATACCGAGATATTTCGCTTCATTTGCAAACGGGACTCGAACCGTATTTAGGAAGACAGGCAAATTGTTTGTCCGTTTATACGAAAAATCTACATAGATCGATTTGCTCTCATTAAGTGCAATCCGCCAGGATTTAGTCCATTCATTAACCTCGTTAAGAGCGTTTTGTAATTTGATATTTCTTTCCTCTATTGTTGTGCCAACTGCTAGTATAGCAGTATCGTCAGCAAACGTTGTAACTATTGTATCGATTGTTTGTGGGATATCACGAGTGAATAGGAGGTACAGGATTGGTCCAAGGACCAACAAGATAAAGTACATTTAAAGTCTATGAAACCTACTTTGTCTCTGATTGAATGCACAACCATCCACCTAACAGGCGTTCGAAGTATCGGGAGACTACTCGGATTCATTAAACTTCCTGAATTAGGCCAATCACATGTTGTTTATATTGATCAAAATATTTTTGGAACATGTCAACCCGTTGACCAATTTTTGATTTTTTCCCACTAATCGCCTTTTGTATTAAAATCTGTTGAAGCTTGTCAAATTTGCCGTTTGGAATCGTCGTTAAGCAGGAGGTCATCTTACTTACTTACTTAAGTGGTGCTACAGTCCGGGATGAACCTGGGCCTCAACCAACATGCCTCTCCAATTAGTCTTTAGCTAACTGCCACCAGTTGCGCACTCCAAGTTGGTTGAGGTCGGTTTCTACTTGTGCGCGCCACTTAGGGCGAGGTCTTCCTCTTTTCTTCATCCGCTTTTGATACGGTCAGCGCCGTAGAGCAGGACTGGGATGATCAGGGTCTTATATAGGATCTCCTTAGTAGTTTGAGTGAGGGCTTTACTACTAAATTGCCTTCTTAGCCCGAAGAAACAGCGGTTGGCAAGAGTAATTCTTCGTTTAATTTCTGACGAGATGTTGTTGTCAGAGCTAATAGCGGAGCCGAGGTAGACAAAGTCCCGTACTACCTCAAAGTTATATCTGTCAATGGTGACGTTCTGTCCCATTCGTCGATGTTGTGTGTCCTTTCGTGTTGACAGCATATACTTAGTCTTACCCTCATTTACTGCTAAACCCATTTTTGCCGCTTCCTTCTCTATATTAGCAAACGTGGCTATGACATCACGTTGAGTCCTACCAATGATGTTAATATCGTCAGCGTATGCTAGTAGTTGCACCGATTTTTGGATAATTGTGCCTCTGGTGTTAGCTCGAGAGTTTTCCACAATCCTCTCAAGAATCAAATTGAAAAAGTCACATGACAGTGCATCGCCACATATTACACATATTACGGCAGATAGGATCTTGTAAGCGATGTTGAGTAGACTTATGCCTCTGTAGTTGGCGCAGTTCAGAGGGTCTCCTTTTTTGTGGATCGGGAAAACGATGCTGAGGTTCCATTCTTCAGACATGCTTTCAACCGACCAGATTTGGCTTATGAGTTGGTGGATGTTGCTTACCAAGTCATCTTCGCCAGCTTTATAAAGCTCAGCGGTAAGGCCGTCATTTCCGCCGGCCTTATTAAGCTTGAGTTTAGATATAGCTATCCTCACTTCACTTAGGCCGGGTGGTTGGCAGTTTTCGCTGTCGTTGCCAATATTAAATGGTTCGTTCTGCCTGACAGCGGAATGTTGTTCGTCATCGCCGTTTAACAGTCTGCAGAAGTGGTTCTTCCATAACCTCAGCATCGACTGTGTCTCAACTACGATATTTCCTTGTTCATCTCGACAGGATTCTGTTCGAGCCTTGTATCCTTGGCTTTGACGTTTTACACTTTGGTAAAACTTGCGACCATCGTTCCTGGAGTAGCACCTCTCTATATCCTCGATCACGCTCTTTTTTCTTCTTTCTGAAAAGCCGATGTTCTTCCTTCTTCTTTGCATATAGAGCTCAATGGCAGCTCTCGTCTTCACCTGCAGCTTAGCCTTGTAGGCCTCGTTCTTGGCTGCGAGCATCTCTTGGCATTCCTCATCAAACCAAGGGTTTCTTGCTGGTGGCCGCGAGAAACCTAGCACATCAGTTGCGGCTGATCTAATGACTTGTTGGCATCGTTGCCATTGTTCTTCGACATTAGATGCTGGTGGTATGTTATGAGTCGAGAGGTTGCGCGAAGGTCTTGGGGGTCTCTGGCGTTTACAGTCTTTCGACATTAAATTTTTTCACAGTATTTCTGTTTTTTTTGTGGCGTGGTGGATATCCGCATCCTTGCCTTGGCTACAACAAGGTAGTGGTCCGAGACGATGTTAGCAGCTCGGATGTTAGCCCCTCGGAGGTCATCTACTCTGTGGCAAAAAAAAAATAACTTCGCACACACAAATGATGGTTGATGCTAAGTTTAAAGCCTTGTTTGGGCCGTTAATGCCCAATACCCTGCTATTGATGATGATCCAAATTTCCAAATGGTTGCACATAATAAAATACGGCTATCTATGGACTAAATCAGGATTTTTATTTTTTTTAGGTCAGGAATTCCTACTCTGTGCAACGTTTATTTGTCGTTATCCAAAGTATTGTGAATTTTTTTTGATGACAGACATACAAGCTCTAAATTTTTTTTTTTGCTTAATATGTTTCCGTTGCTGACTGTCGTAAGCTTCGTCTTGCTTTTTCAGTCACACGTCTTTTTTCATCACCAACTTAGAAAAGCCTTTGTTTAAAATAGGGGATCGAGAACTTTGATGAGCTAAAGTACCCTGTTTCGTAAAACCTCAATAGGCTAATAAAGTTTCTGAAAAGTTCATATCTCTTAACTTAGTGCACACGACTTCAGATGGCTAGCTATGCAGCTGATTGCTTAGGAGTTCTTGTTGGTTGAACCCTGGACTGTTAAGAAATTTTTTATGTTTTATTGGGCCTGTCTAGTAATGATTTGTCAAATCACTCGAGTAGTATTACCGAAAAGGTTTTCTCAAATTTCCGGGTTCGTTATTCGGCGTGAATAATGTATAGGGCGTGCCATCTAGTGGTTTATTTTTAAATCATATGTCATTTTGACACTGACAGCTGTTTCCCACTCAAAACCTTGACAGAAAGTCAGTATCATACCACCGCGGAACGAAATGAATCACTTGAACAACGTTGGTAAACGTTGAAAACATATTTCCAAATTGAGTGCTGTGTAGCCCAAACAGTGCATTTTTTTAAAAAGATGTTATGGCCGAAATGAAGCCTGCTGTACGCAAGTTTGTGCAAAAAATTAATTGTCCCCGTCGCGTCGTCGGCACCGTACGACAGACAAGATGTGGCTACTGTAGCCTCGAGATTTAGACTTAATGCACGAACAACAACTCTCCATCGATCTCAACAGCTCAACATTTCATGCCCAATAATGAGGAGAATCCTGCATAAACATCACGGATTATTCGCTTACAAGGTCCAATTAACTCAGCAATTGTAGGTACACTACCATACGCTTCGCTGTCGCTTCACAGTTTGGGCCTTAGGCCAACTTGAATTGGACAACGATTTTGGGCGAAAAATCATCTTTTCTGACGAGGAGCATTTTCAACAATTAACATACTCGAAAAACCCGGACGTTATTGTCGAGAAGCACAGAGAGTGCCAGTTTGGTGCAGATTATGATGTGGTTGCATTATTGGACCATTTTTCTTCGAAAATGAGGCTGCAACCAAAGTTTCGATCAACGGTGCGCGTTACAGAGCCATGTTAACCGACTTTTTTTTAATGAAATTGAAGACATGAATTTGGGCGACCTATGGTTCATGCAGGATGGCGAGACATTCCACACAGTCAATGCCATAATCGATCTTGTGCGCACCAAATTACCAAATCGTCTGCGATTTTACCCATTTGGACTTTTTTTTTGTGGGGAAGCGTGAAGAACCGATGTTATGGTAACAATGCGAAAACCGATCAAGCGCTTAAGGCCAATATTATCCAAGCAATCCGTGAGCCCGAAACCATCAACAACTTGGAATCAATGGGAATGTTTGCTATTACGAACAAAGCCATAATACTTAATAAAATTTAATTTTTGTTAATTTTATTGCATTTTAAAAAGAAACTTGTTTTTGGCCCACACGTTACACACACTCACATGAATAGCTGTAAAAAAAAGCTGAGCCCTGGGTTGCAAGCAGCTCGCATGCAAAAATGTTGTATATTTTTAGGTCTGCAAGTCTTTTTCGTCACTAGCTTAGTGCAGTCTTTATGAAGAATAAAACACCTATTTCTATATCGCATAAGGTTTTGCAATCTTATAAATAGGTTCACTCGAATATGCTTCTCATTAATAAAGCTCATTTAAAATAAGCCTTCCCCAGGTACAAATTCCATAAAATCCACCCACATTAATTTTATAACATTCGTGAGAACTCTGCAACTGTCAAGTTCATTGGATACTTAGCATATAATCAAAATAAGTATTGCCCAAAGCTTTGCTCAACAATGTCCTCCAATAAACTTTAATACAACCTTACTGTTGTTTACCTGTAACCTAATTAAGTCATCGCCATTAGATCATCTCATCGCCGTTTAAATCTAAATCCACAAGATGTATACATTCTCATTTTAACGAGATCCCCATTTAATTGCCAGTATATCTCCTCCATGATAGCTGAAGGAACAACACTTAAGTAGCCAATTAAGTACATCCCCTTCGCTCTCACATCCTAGTCAGTCAGGCAGGCAGACAGTATGTGTCTTCTCAGACTCTTGTCGTAAATATAATTCCTTTGGTACCGCATTTTATGTTTTAATTATAAATCGATTTGTTTTTTATGTTCCCTTATAATTTTGTGTAAAATTTTATTTATTTCTATTGCCCTACTGCCTTCAGCTCCACCCTGCTTACAATGTACCTACCCCATCCGCCGCCGACGGCGAACTTGTTTTTATGTTCTTTTTAATCCATTCTTTCGTTATGCCCCATTTATGGAACAACAAATAATAAAAACGAATATATAGATACGTGCCTATTATGTGTAGATACTATCTTATGCGCGAGAATACGCGTTTTCGCTTTCTCACCATTTTCAAAAAAAATATTTTTTTATTTTATAGACATTTGCTACATGTGTGTATGTGTTTTTTTTTTCATTCGCAGGATATCGAACATTGTTATTACCATGGCACAGTTAAGGATTATCCAGGAGCCAGCGCAGCGTTTCATACGTGTAATGGCGTTAGCGGTGTTATACACATCGGCAACGAAACATTCGTAATACATCCCTTCTATGGAGGAGATCTTTCGGTAAGATGTTGTTATCATTTGTTTTATGTCTAAATAAATTATAGGACCTACAAGATATACTAGCGTGGATGGGTGGATGTGCAAGTGCGAGTGCGAGTGTAATAATATTGCGGCCAGCATTTGTTCGCTTTGTATCTAAACCCGGTTGTTTGCTGTTGTTCTTTGTGATTTGTATGTCTTGAGACTGCGACTTTTCTAAGCTTAATATTTACTTTAGGTACTTGCTTAACTTGCTCGTCATATTACCCTGACTCGGATGGGTATATGGTGGAGCAATGAAAAATTTCGGGTAATTCATCTGCCTCTCAGTTGTGAGATAAATTTTGATACCGTCAGGGTTACGACACTTCATACATGACTTTGTAAACATCTTCTAAATGAACGCACTTAAACATACAAATGGCGAATTAAAAAGTCATAAAACTGTGAAATGGATATGAAGGCCTCTTTGCACATGTGTTTATATCGGCTGTCTTGAGATAATTGAACTGGAAGGTACTTAAAGCCTGCTAGGATGGCATTCTTGGTTTTTTATTACTCACGAGGAATATTGGTTGTGAAATTAAAACAACGAAATATAAGGTTCTGACTAAGAGGGTGATGGAGATTAATCGTAACACAAAATAACACAAGTAACACAAGATAGCTGAGCGTTCAACAAGGGTAAATGAAATAAATAATCATTCACAGGATGTTGTAAGTTATGGATATTTAAAGTTCTTTAACTGCGTGGAAAGTGTTATCTAAAGACTTGATGTACAGTACGTGCGGAGGTGATTCGATTAGGGTGGTACTTTATTTAGACTGTGTTTCAGAGTATCGCATTTTCAAAGGCGAGCTGTAGTATGTTATGTATCTTTAGGAGTAATTGAGTTGTGGATAGGCTCATGTGCACATGGGAATATGACTGATTTTTTTTTGTTTTCTAATTCTGAACAGGCAAAAGATACACAAATCATGTCAGAAATTTTAGTGGTACAGGTTCTCAAATTAAGCGTCTCCATTAGTTTGTGTGGGTTAAGTTATATTTTTGCCACAATGGACCTTCCTGTTTAACGTCGATTGCGAACAGTTAATTCGAAAAACATCTTTTGCCAGTTTATACACTTGGATGTTTGTCAAACATTCGCAAGAAGTGGGGCAGTAAAAAAAAATTAGGTATTAACACTTCCGGAACTTATTAAAATTTTAAATTTATTTTTTTTAGTTTCTCTTAAAATATTAACTTAATACTAGACAAAATGTTTAAATCTAACTTATCATTAACATGTTTGCTAAATCTAACTGAGTGGCCTTTAGCAGGCACTCTAAGTTTATCTCCCACATTTTTATTTTTGCATTTGTATTACTGCTTCTAGTCTTTGAGTCCAAGTACATACTCTGAAATAAAAATTTGATGAATTTAGGATCCAGGGCTTATCATTTTCGAACATGAACATGCATGATGGAAGGACGTCTTAGTTAAGATAGGCTTCTCTTGGCAATTTTTACTATCTAGATGATTTGTCAAATAATTGCTAGATGAAGGCAATTTAAATTTTGCTACAGCTGGGATTTAAACCAGCAGTTTTTCGAACAGAATCATCATGCCCCGAGCCAGTCTGAATTACTTTTCATTTCATTTTCGTTTAATGTGGCCAAACTAATGCAGTCGAACTGTTTTTTTCTTTTGTTTTGATACCACACTTCTTGTATCTTCTCTTCCATTCGCTCTCCTTGCCTAGGTACTGGACCTTATATTCGAAAAAGAAATTCGAAAATGCTTATGTTTTGCTCCGCTTCTCTCTGCATCACAGACTGAAATGAATATATATATATATATATATATATATATACATATGTTGCATCGACATTGAATAAATATAACTGATACAGATTCTGGTTAGCTTACTCATCCAAAGCCTCGATTTATAGGCCATCTCTAGCTTTATTTTCGTTCGGCAATAGAGAGTCAATGAATGATAAGCTAGAGTCAGATTTAGCTCCACCGAATATATCTAAAACCCTGATATATTAATTTTTTATCGGTTTGCCTATGTGGATAGTGAGAACCAAGTGCTAGTTATAATCTTATCTACATGCGTTGCTGGTATTGACATATTCATGATGGTAGAACTCCAGTGTGCTTTATGGTTCATTATTTTCAGAATATTATTTATTGTGCTTTAAGTTGGAAACCCACGAAGATTGCTATCATTGGATTGGCAGTTTTTTCCAGTTTAGATATCATGCTTCGAGAACCTGATCAAACCTGATGTCAACAGATTCTGCTATCAATAGAGCCTAACGATACGATATGCCTTCTCCATAGCTTTAAGATCACGTCTTATTGATTACTTTCTAACTTTTAGTCTCTGACTTAGTCACAAGAGTTAGTCTCAGTCGAACGAGTTCTCTTACAGGTCAGGTTACCAAATGCCTAGTTACTTTGTAACGCTGCCCCAACGTTATAGTCTGTTTAACTTTAGAGAAAAAAAATACAAGAATGGTTATATTTTGAATTATAGGGATTGTAACCTTTTTATTCATTCTTTTTGGACGGCCTAAGATTCTTTTTGAAAGCCTAAATGGTATCGCTATTTCTACAAATGGATAAAATACACTGCCTCTTGGTATTTAGAGGTATAACCTGTAGTGTTTGGTGCGATATTGACAACAAAAGATCAAAGCCTGTAGACTCTTTTGATAGAAACCAAATCTGGGCGATCGTCGTGGTATTAACCGAAAACATGCTTAAAAAATAAAAGAACTCTTTTCAAGTGAAAAAACAGAGATGAAATAATGTATGTAGAGCATCTTCTCTGCCACTGCCCAAAGGAACGCCACAACTACATGGAAGCGACGTTTTTTTGACAGCTTGATGAGATAAATCTTAAAATATTAATTAACAGATATAAGATGCTCTTACATCTCCTTCAATCTGGGTAACTCAAGTGTAGCATTCTAATCGAACCTAAAACTTATTTTTACGATACGCGTAACCCCCAGGGCTGTTTCGTGTTTTTTTTTTCAAGTGGCCCTCTTCAGGCTCATCTGGACATAAGTACAAGTTGTCTATAGGTGATTATTTTTCCCTAACGTTGCCAACAAATATTGGTAAAATTATTAAACTCAACTAAGTTGTCAAGTTCAACCACAGACGATGAGGAGAAACCTAATTAATCATTTCCTTGAATTCCAATAAAATTCTACTTCCATTCAAGGTGACTCCGAAATAATTAAGTTTCGTCCAGCTTACAAGCTTCTTTCAAATTCCAAGTGAAAATTGAAAGAAGCTAATAACTACTGGCCACGCTAAAAACTGTTAGGTACACTAAAAAAAAAAGGACGAAACCGCCCAAAAAATCAAAATCAATACAAATGCAATAAATTCAAAACTCAAAAGTCTCATAAATCCGCAAAGCCATACGGTTTTCACTTTACGACGATTTTCAGTTCCATCGTCCCGGTGACGTCTATGAATGGATGCGGAGCGGGTTGGATTTGGAGGCGATCTATGTGTGTTCTTCCAAACACATAATGCACGCGCCCTAAGGATGATGGAGTGCACAAATGAAAAACGAAAACTCCATTCAAAAGAACTACGAAATGAATTCCGAAGGCAAATTCAACCGTGAAGTGTAGTACGGCTGTAGTGCAACAGCGGAGACGATATATACAGAACGCAGCTTCAGCTTCATAACCTACGTGCGATGAGTTTTCTTCTGAAAAATAACCACCAACGACGATGTCAATGTTCATGGAATCAAACGGACAAAAGAATGAAAAACTGAATGAATATCCTTTCGTTTCCTTTATTTATTGTTCTCTCAGTATGTGGGTGTGTGTGGAGTTCTAGTTTAGCTCGATAGTGGAATTTTTTTTTCTTTACAAAATTTCTTGTTGCTGGAAGAGATGTTGAATATCGTACCTGTTACCAGCCGCATTTCTATATCCAGGCATCATCGGGGATGCATGCAGGGTTTTCGAAAGTGTTTCGAAGGAATCCCATTTTGGATGCATAAAAATGTGGCTTTTTGAAAATATTCAGTTTGCTTGCAGGTGTGAGGTGTACCGGAATACGAGATGATTGCTATGCCGGATTATTCACCCTAAGGCGGGCTAGCAACAAAATGAGGAAAAGGATTTTTTTTTATTAAATTCGAAGGAAATTGCTTTCAATCAAACGACGATTTGTATTTCCACTTTTTCTCTGTTTGTGCAGTCTTATACATATCTAAGGTGTAAGGTAAGAGATTGATCTGCAGGCACAAATGGTTATGAAATGTCTTGAAAGCATTTTTAAAACACGCGTTTGTGGCATTGCGATTGTTAAGGATTTTTTTATTTTGAATATTATTTAAGTGCAAAAAGAGCCAATTCATCATGTTCGTTTATTTTTGAGGGGGTACATATTCCTGGGGGAATTTACAACTAATGGGGGATACCTACATCTTTACCAAGTCATATTGATTTATTGCTAGCTGCTTGTTTCGTACACACATTTGTGCTAAGGGCATTCTTCTGTTCGCTTCTGTTCGAAAAGGACCTTCTGTATAGTTATTACTGATAAAATGTTTATCCAACTTCGGTGGAAATCAAATCCCTGATATCTACCTGTTTTTCATCAAAAACAGCCATCCGACTATTTCTTAACGAGAAAAAAAATTGAAAATAAATGTCATGCAGGACATTACGCCATAGGCCTATACATATATGGATAATGTTAAACGGCCCAAGAGATGTCTTGTTGATGAGTTGCAAAGCGATACACAGAAATCTAAGATTTTTAGAATTTGGGTTGGTATGTTCTAGTACAGCATTTTGACTACCTTGCTAAAGTTGCTCTTCAGTCCGGGATGGACATAGCCTTCAACTACAATTAGCTGAGTCCCTCTAGCTAACTAACCCCAGTTTGTTAAGGTACGTCGTCAGTTAATTCTAGGTCTTGGTCTTAGCATCTACTTTACTTTCACTTTTCCTGGCATTACAAAGGTGCTCCGGGGCCTTACTCGGACTCTCCGGTAGGCTCGATCTCTATCATATCGCTAGTCTCCAATTTCATACTCCAAGCAGATGGAGATCACCTGGTCGTTCCATCGAAGATGAGGTCTACCTTGGTGCGTCTTCCACTCTGGTATAGCGACGAAGTCTTTGCGTGCTGCAACGTCGAGGCTCATTCGATCTACATATCCCAGCCATATTAGTCCATAGTTACGAATTTGTGACCGCTAATTGCTCTGTACATCATGCTCGTTGTTAAATTTTGAATACATACGTTGTTCTGTTGGTCTACAACTCTACACAAACAAGACGACAAATCTCGAGTACAGCAAGGGAGCTTTAATCCGACTGGGTAGGGGTCCGTGCTTCTGCTCTATATATAGCAGGACCGGGACGATGGCTGTTTAAAAAACGACATCATCGTGGAAATTAAGCGTAGGTATGTTTGCTAAATGGGCTAAGTAAGCAATTGAGGAATAAAGTCCTATCAAGAAGATCTAAGATACAGCATCTCCTTGGAAAACACGCTTAATTTCCCATGTTTACGTAGTGCCCAGGTATTCCCAGAAAATGTAATTACACCAAGTCTACGGTGGGACTTGATGTTTGATGATGTATCCATACACCTCGTCCTATCATCGTTGATAGGCAGTCTTCTTCTGTTTGCTGCCACCTCCATGGTAGTGAAACGGATTGATACGTACCCAAAAGACGCTGGAAAGGATCTTACTTTCGATGTGTAAAAGTCTAACGCTTCTATAGGTAGTGCAGAGTAGGTAATCTGCTTTCTTGAAAATCGGTGTATGATACTGATATTCCAATCGTTGTCTGGCATACATCCCTTCGACCCCATTTTATGGATTAGTCGTAGTCCAGCAGTCAGTTGTAGTCCAGTCAGTTTGTAGTCCATTGGCTCCAGTTGCTTTATTAATTTTTAAGCCAACGCGACGGTGGATATTTTGATTTCGTTAGGGTCGGGCGCTTAAAACTCTTCACTGTCATTCAGATTGAATGGTACGTGTTAATTCTTCAATGGGATCTCAGCTCACCATTTAACAATTGGTTGTTGCAACAGATGAAAAGCGCCTATCTACTACGATGTTCTACTTACCATCTTTGCAGGTCCCTGAGCAACTTATAAGTCCCGAACTTAATTGTTTCACTCTTTTTTGTTGCCAAAACATCTCTGCATTTCCTCGACTTCACGTTGGTGGTTATTATTTTTTCCTCCTAAGTAAATGCTTTTCACCCTTATACGGTCAAAGTAGAGCTTTTAAGACACTCTTGTTTTCTTTAGGAGCCATGACATTTAGGCCTCCGTTTTTGGCTTTGTTAGATTGAGCACATTCTGAGTCGAAGCAGGGGTTTCTCGGGGGTGGTGGTGATAAGTCTAACACTTCTGAAGCAACATTTTTTACGGCTTTTTGAACTCGTTGCCATTGGTCTTCCTGATTAATTTCAATAGTCGTAAGGTTATTTACAGACTTAGGGGAAACCCCTCCGGCATAAGCTGCAATGGACGTCTCCGATTGATGTCGTCCAATGTTGAATTTCCTCTGCGTCCTTGTTGATTGCTAAGTGCTTCTTTGGATATTCGTACTCGAAGGTCGGCACCAACAACGTAGTGATCAGAGTCGATGTTGGCTGTAAATAAGAATAAACGCTCTAAAAGTTGCAACCACTAACTTACAATTTCAGTAGTTAATCTTGACTCACAAATTGATATAAACAGATTATTAATAAAGTGTAAGGATAATGAACTTGACATAAATTTTTCATCATAAGTACTCTTTAAATGCAGGGGTACCTCAAGGATCAATTTTCTCACCGACACTGTTTCTGTTGCACATTAATGATCTTTTGAGGACAACTAATAATCGTATCTTTAGTTTTGCAGGTGAGAGTACTTTAATAGCGACTAACTCAAACAACACACCTATTAAAGCTATTACAGCACATGCAAACAAATCTGCTCTATAAACGAAAACCTACATAAGGAAACCCCGTGTTCAATTCAACTTAAAGAAAACGCAGGATACAACAATTTCAAGAAAGAACATGCCCACAGTTCCACAAAACAAAATGGAGCATACTCGAGATAAGAGGCCAGTTTCTTCTTCTATTGAAGATGATTCTTATCTTACTTCAAACCTGCAATCTTAGATACAGCGACGACTTGTCTTTTTTTACAGATATTATAAAAGTAGTTGTTCGAAGGAGCTGGGCTCAGTGGCGCGATGGTTAGTGCGATGAACTGCCGCGCAGAAGGTCTGGGTTCAATTCCCAGCAGCAGCAACACCAAAATCATTTTTCACTAGCCCTCCTCTCGTCAAATCATCCTAATAGTATCAATTGTCAAGAATAGTTAACTCAACTTAGCCGTTCGGATTCGGCATAAAACAGATTCGGATTCGGCAAGAAGTACACACGCACCCATGAATAGCTAGGCTCTGAATACTAATGAGCCTGTTGCTCGTGAAACTTGCCGATCTTTTAGTAAGCCGAATTCTCAGTGACCTTTAAAAACATTTGTACAAGTTGGTGGTTATGCAGGAACTCTCCGAACGCCATTCAATTCTAGGAGTGACTCATGTATGGGACTTCTCGAAAAGGTTCCTGAAGATGCAATTGTATTTTTGTATTGATAAAGCCCCATTTTCACTTGTCCTTCATTAAAGTCCTTTGCATTTACCTAAAGACATTGTCGTTTGAAGCTTCTAATGTGCAGTTTTTTGACAAGGACTACCTCCCTAAAAGTTTAAACAAGATCTGTATTATAATTTATAGGACTACCTCCCTAGAAGTTTGAACAAGGGCTGTATTATAATTAATAGGACTACAGTTAGGCAACTTAAAAAGTTTAGTCAGCTTATTGGTTGCTTCATCATTAGCCATGACAGAACCAAGAATATATCGAAGAATTTATACTCCATCCTTCGTGATTCCGCATAACATGTCCGGAAAAAATTAAGGTTACCCTTTGCATAATGTTGCTAATTTGAATATGCCGAAACTGACATTCCTGAAGGTCCACGTTTTATCCAGAAAGTTACCCAAAAAGATTATTATCACATTAATTGAGCCCTAAGCCAATTCCAATTAAGTTATAATCAATACGCGTTGATGTACCAAATTATGCCAAGCCATGCAAAGTTGTTCGTCCTGGGGTATGCGAAAAATTCGTTCCCTTACTTTAAAATGAATCACACTCTTGGAAAAAAAAACTCTCATCGTCATCTGTTATCATTGGAGGCTAAATGCAAATTAGGTTAACTAATTACCAACGCCAATAGCAGGAATAAATTTACCGAATATTTTGTTTGTCAACGGTACAAATGTACCTATATATATACCCTCAAATGCTTCTACTTTCCCTTCGTTGTTGATTCGATCGATTAAATAACCGAATTCGATGAAATCGGAACTTCGCCGCATATGAACGAACCGTTGAGTATTCAATTCGAATACACGTACAATTAACCAGATATCGCTGAAGAACTCGTTTCCCAAAGCACCATCATCACCGTCGTCACAGCCGCCACGCCACTCCAGCCTTACAGAGAAAACCCTGAATAGCAGATGATATCCCTGCTAATTGGAGTGTATGGACAAACACTTAATTATTTCGGTATGCACAGGCACACGGCGCTCTTCGAATCGGAAAACCATTTCGAACCAAACGCAGTGACGGAAATACGAATCGAAAAAAAAAATCCTCAGTACCACAGGACTTTACTCAGTTCCGAAAATGTTGCTATTATCGCGTTTCAGAGTTCCGCTTATTGATTTAGGAGTGTAATTAAAAATTTAATGAAACAATTTTAATTTTAAGTGGATTTTCGTCCTTTCGGATGACGTGTTGAGACATGGTTTTGGTTGTAGTGGTGTGAATGGAAATGGGCTGGGTTTATTTGTTTTCTAGTTTGTTCTTCTGCCAGCTGAATGTGTTCATACAAACTCCGAAAAAGGGTTTTCTCTTATTTTCGCAACACAAATTGGAACGACCTTCAGGAATGGGTGTGGATCTTATTGTGTAATTCATTTGTCCGCCGCTCCAAGTCTTCTCCTTTATAATTTTGTATCTGCGATGATTACTACTGTCTGTCGTTTTGTACTGATTGGAGAATTAAATTGGGAGCTTTTATTGTTATTGTATACCGGAGTAGAAATGAAGGTCCTACCTCTCCCTAGAGTAAGATGATAGAAAATGATTTGATATTTTAATTGAAAAGTGAAAAAGGATAAAACGGAAATTTTCTAGTTTTCTCCATCTACAAGGAGATGTTGTACAGGTTACACAGGTTTATATGGTCGGCGGGTGTTGTCGATCGGGGTGAGAGTGACTTTTTGGGAAGAAAAGGTGATGGGATTATCGGTAATTGGATTCCATTCAGAATTACAGGGGCAGATTTATAAACAATGTTCTTGTCTTCTCGATAAACTTTCAATTTACAGTGGAAAAGGGCTTATGGATTTTATGAAGCAGTAGCACAAATGGAATTACTTTTTGATTTAGGACTATTTTAAGGAAATCAATTTCACCGGTTAGTCGGGTCAAAGGATGGACAATCACAAGAATGTGGAAGGTTGTTTTTTTTAATTACAGGGGCACATAAGAGGGGTTCAATTTATCATGAAAATAATCGTTAGGAGAATGGTCAAACTTTAAGAAATTGCATTTTAACATTTCCAAAGGACTTTATGTTGAGATGGAAGTTTTTGGGTATCCATTTTGTACCCAAATAGGTTGGAGGGGAGACAAATAAGAGCATGGAAGATCTATAGACTGGTACAGCAGGCCGACTGAGTAAAATAATATTGAGGACTGAAGTCAAATTCTGTTTTGTAGAAGGTAAATCAACTACAAACGTAATCAAAATTATCTATGCCGGAAATTCAGGTAGTCATATTCATATGGCTTAAATGATTTAAACAAAAAAATGTTTTACAAACAAGAGATCTTTTATCGATAGCGTTACCCAATGAAGAGCTTATGAAAACTAGGTTTTTTGTAAAAACCATTCGCAGGTGGAAATTGTCTTCTAATTGGGACTTTCGAACTTTGGCAGTTGATAGCGGCCATATTGCTGAAGCTACATCACATAACCATGGATGGACAAATCGTTTATATGGTATGAATTTCGGGCTGGTGCCGTCATAGGTACATATTTCTTTGAGAACGACGTTGGCCAAGACATCACCGTCAATAGCGAGCGCTATATGTCGAAGTTTTTTTTGCCTGAATTGGAAGATATAGATACCAACGACATGTGGTTTCAACAGCCTTAGAGCTCACGCCATTTGGGAAATTCTGCACGAGCGATTCGAGGGCATTATCATCATAAGTGGAGGTGACGTGAACTGGCGACCGAGATTATGCATTTTAACCAACTATCAGATCTGTGTCGTAGCGAGCTTAATACAAGCAGCATCTACGAGCAGGGATTTGCCACAGCATATAATATGCATCCACAGGCTCATCATTTAGTGCATTTGTTAGTGGGACAAAACAGAACATAGATGAAACTAAGTTTGAAATCACTAGCAAAATCAATAAACGAATAAGTTACAATGAAGCTATATATGTTATTGAACAAAAAACAATTTTAAATATACTTATTACGGCTCTAGAATACAATTTCGCAGAGTGTTTTTCAAACTACTTTTACTAACATGCAGTTCAACTACATCGTTATTTTTATTGTAAACTCTACTCATGCGACTAATAGCCTCATGCATACCATAGTTGTGTTTATGGCTAGATATATGTAATATATTGAATCTACGCAGGTTGTAGGAACCTCCCCGAGTATTAAAACCAATAGCACTTAAAAGATCAGGAGCACCAATTTGTCCTGATAATAATTGGTGTAAGAAAACCATGTCATTGTTAAGTCTACGTTGAGACAAAGGCAATAGTTGCAGCAGTTTAATTCTGCACCTATACGGAGGCAAATTGTGCAGATCATCCCATGGAAGTCCTCTCAAAGCAAATCTTATGAATTTACGTTGGACTGCTTCAATTCTATTTGAATGAACTACATCGAAGGGTGTCCAAACTTGTGAAGCATACTCCAAGTGAGGCCGAACTAGAAAGTTATAGAGCGAAAGAGTGACATAAGGGTCATTAAACTCTTTTGACCATCTTTTAATAAATCCTAACATAGAGTTTGATTTATTGACGATACCGTTAATGTGTTTATTAAACTCCATTTTGGGATCAAAATATACATCAAGATCTTTAAAACTGTCTGCACGACAGAGAGTGTGCCCGGACAGAGTATATTTAAACCGTTTTTAAGACACCATATGGTAAAATTATTTAAATCGGTTTGTAATGAAAGCGAATCGTTTAGATCTTCTACACATTTGAAAATTTTCATATCATCAGCATATATCAATATTTTACTATCTCGAATACAAGCTTTTACATCGTTAATTGCAAGTATAAATAAAATTGGTCCTAAATGACTTCCTTGAGGTACTCCAGAGTGAGCAACAAAAGGGTTTGACTTGGAACCTCTAAATTTTACTTGGTATGTTCTCAATGAGAGATATGACTTAACCCAATTTATAAATCCTGGAGGGAATCCATACGCCTTAAGTTTAAAAATTATGATGTTATGTGATAACTGGTCAAAGGCTTTGGAGAAGTCGGTGTCGGTTTTTCTTATGGGGTTGTCTAAAGTCACAGATCTATGCGAACAAGTCGTCCAAACCACAACGGCCTTCAATGCTCAATGCCCTCAAATTCAGCCTAAATTATGGAAAATTAGACATTTTGGCCAATGTTATGTTATATGTGTTATATTCCATACAAAATTTCATCAATAGTCCTTTTAAACGAATTAAAAATTTCGATGATATCCCACACACAATTTGTTTTATTTAAATTAAAAGATAAGAAATGCTTAATGAAAGACCCTTTACCCGCTCCAGGAGCCTCCTGAGATGATGCTTTTTGGTGTTTATTGACTCTGATCATGAACTGTAATAAATTGTTTATTGGTGGAAATACTTTTTCTGGATATTATCAATTTTTCAGCAACTGAAAAAATCTGTTGATTGACTTAGAAAATAAAGGAGAGGTGCAAGTTCTGGTCGTCAGTTTTTTAAGTGCAATAAGTGAAAATCCGTCAGGTCTAGTGACTTTTTTAAAGTGCAATTTTTTCCGGATGCGTCTTTATTGACAGAACAAATTTATAATCTGTACATTATAAGTTGATCACTCATAAATCGCTTGCGCAGATTGACCAAAAGTAAGTTTTTGAAAATTGCAATGGGTTTAATTCAGTGGAACTGCCTTAAGACAATGAGAAGCATGATTTCGTGAAATAACAATGGCTCAGTGGGAATGAACTATTTGTTTGGCATGTCTTATAAAATAGTTTAATTTGAGAACAATTTAGCGAACAGAAAGTTAGAACGAATAAGTGAATTATTTTCCACGACGACGAGGTGTCAAACTTAAGATGCGTTCTACAAGTGTGGAACTCGTGTGTGAGCGAATGGTGTGCTCAACCAAATCTTTCGCTCAAATTTACTTCAAAAATGTGCTTGCTTTCCCCCTGTGTATTGGCAGTTGTTGCAGTGGACATCAATTTTGAGGCTATTGGACATTAACTTACTTCTAATAGAGAAAGTAGATATTGGTTTCGTGAAAAAAATCGAACTCGAGATTTTAATCAAACCTAATATTACGAGGATGGAGAAGTCGGAAAAAGTAGGTCTCTCAGTTCGGTCGGTCTGTGATAACAACTGTATTATTAACGACGGGACGGATTAACTTTACGTTTTATATATGACGTTCTTGGGGTAATACCAAGAAGAGTTTTTGACTTTGGCATTATAGGGCCAAAACTAATCTTAGATATCATATAATAGTTAAGGTAATAAGTATTTTAATTTCTCGGAAACAACTTTTACAATTTTAACCAAACTTCACACGATTACTAACGTTAGCATATTAAAAATTACTAAGTTCTTATTTTTAGTTCTTAAATAAATTCATTTTTTATATAAACCAGGTTTGAAAACTCATCAATCTCTCAGAACTATATTTTCTTGTTTAATGACATTGACACTTATGGTTGAACTTGATATTTGTAACAATGTATTATAATTAGTTTATTCCTAAACGACTTTAAACAAAATTTTCAGAATTGGCCAAAAACAAAAATATTTTTATTTTCTCCCGACATATTCGCGGATTTCTTTCAAATTCAGTACAAGGAGTGCTTAAAATGCAAAGTTTTGATACAGCAGACTAGATATATCCAGGGCCTAGCTTTTTCACACAACCATTCATGTATACATGTGTACGTCTTGCACAATGGTGCAAGATAAGCTTTTCTTCACCATTGAGGGGGGCCAGGTCAACACCATTTAGGTTATGCTACGGCTGAGAATCGAACCCAGACTTTATGGGGTGCATTTAATCATAATTGTTAGTTGAGCGCACACAGAGCAAGATCGTTCGATACTGTCGTGCACTCACTCCTCGTTTTTTAACTTTCTCTTACAAAGAGAAAGATATTGTTTTCGTGAAAATTTTCGACCTAGAGATTTTGATTGATTCTAATATTACGATGATAGCGGAGCCTCAAAAAGTGGTTTTTGGAATTCCGTCCGTCGGTCCGTCGGTCCGTAATGGTCTCCCCAGCCTAAACGGCTTGACCGATTTTCTTCAAACTTCGTATCCAAGCTTGTTTTAGTCATAATTCTAGGCCATTTTTTTGTTTGCTTTTAGCCATGTTAATAACGGTACCTGCCATATAAAAATTACACATGACCTCAATTTTCTCGAAAACGGCTCTAACGATTTTGATTAAGTTTTTTCGAGAAAATCCATATAACGGATTTTGTCATTTAGGCCATATAAGGAAAATTGATAATTTCCCGCAAACTATTATGTCAAATTGAATGAAATTTAATATATATACTACTATTACAGCTTGAAGAAATTCCACATAATTAGTTTTAGCCCAACTATCACTAAACGGAATTTTCAGTTTTGGCCAATAACGAAAAATCATTATTATTCACGTTGACATCGATTACTTCAAATTTTGAAGTAAACGTTCGTATAAACACATTTCGACATTTTTTATATCATTTTTAGCATCAATAATCAAAATGAGTACTATTTGATCTAACGCCCAACTCGCTGTGAAAGAGAAAGTTGCGTACGACCCAGTCGTGCACCCACCACTCGTTGTACTGGCAGCAATGAAAAAAAAAAATATTAAAAGAAGGAACTTCACATTTTAGGCAGCTGTCATTTATTACTTATCGTAATTAATAGTTGGAAATATGTTGATATCTCATTATTCGACTCTTCTCCCTTTTTGTTCTTTAATTTTAGTAGCTGTGAATGAAATGCCAATATTCACCAGCTCTCTGAATAGATCATAATTAATATTCATCACACTGTCTAATTTATTCCTCTGAAATTTCACCATTCCCGTTTCAGTTTCAAGGAAAAACTCTCCACCCACTCCTGTTCAGTATTATCCTTCGCCAAACTATATTTTCGCGCCATCACTCATACAAAACCCAAATTGCGTGACCTTAAATCCAGCCCTTTTTGGACACAATCCAAACAACGTTTCTCATCGCTGCCTCTAATATAATTACACACCGAAAACCCTATAACCGAATGTTGGAACAAAGAAAAACATCTCGTCCTAAATTTATGGATAATGCCCTATCGCTTAACACATTCCTTCAACAAGATGGTTTTTCTCTCATAAATTTCACCCGCACCCATACAGTTGTCCGACAAAGTTTAAGTGCTTCATTTGAAATGAAGTTATATCCTTCCGCTATTCCTTTCAATATCTTCATTGTTATCGTTCCTTTTTTTGTCTATTTTCTATTTATTTGTATGCTCAACATTCTCCTCCCTCAAGGCACTGCCCGCCGCTCTGTGTCGTCTTGGCCATTATCATGTCAGAGTTGGAAGTTTTTACGGTTTTGATTTTGATTTATTCAAGAATTTTTATGAATTTTAAGTAATCGCCTTGGAATGGGCAGGCGGGGCACCCTCTAGTCAGAATCTTAATTTTGGCCAAACAAAATGTATCCCTTGTCAGGAGAAAGTCCTTGTTTTGGCAACAATAAGATTTATGTTCGACAAAAGATTCTTTTTTATAGATGTGACATAAAAAATATCTTGTGCAGTCAAAATAATGAGACTAATTTCGTGTAGAAAAATGTTTTAATGACAAAAGTGCGGGACATAAAATGGCCGTGTAGTAAAAATGTAATAAATACAAAAAAAAATGATTAAAATAGATGACAATCGAGTGAAATTGTGGGGCATTTATACAATTTAAAATTAAATGCTTTTGGGTGGTTAGGTGGGTGGTAAACATGTGCATAGAGGGGTTGGTTGTTAATTGCTGCGACCATGCTATCAAGTGCTTGTCAAGTATTTTGTAAAAGTGCGTGTGAACAATATTTTGATGGAAAAAGCACTAGAAACGGCTGGGACAACTTTATTTAAAATTGTTGATCCAATGTTCTAGTGACAATTAAAACAAAACATGAACGTACTTTATGGTACTACTTCATTTTTATCGCACAGGTGGAGTCCTTTTAATCCAAAGCCGGTAAGTTGTGGGGCCACAAGAAAAGGTTAGCTTATTAAAAAAAATAAAAATAAAAACTTGGTACTATTGTCTTATAATGGGTTGGCCAAATATGACCTACCTACCAATGTTATCTATACCAATAGTGTCCGGCTTATTAGCATATCCCTTGTTTTTTTTTTTAGATATATTTTGAAATCCACAATAATGGGTCCATAGTTTGCTTAACAGGGTTCACAGTCGTTCCATCTTGTTGAAACCACAAAAAGTTATCGTTTTCTTTTAAAACAAAACGGATATCGTTTCTGGCGTTTCATCCTCATTCTCAAGGATGGCCCGAATGTCATCCTGTTGAGACTGCCAAAATTACGGTCGGCCACAAAAATCACAACCAGCAGCAAATGCGCTGTTTTGTTTGTAGGTAGGTATGATATGTAACGCATTGTCGACATTGACATCCAAAGATATAAGTATTCTTAAAATATGTTGCTGTCGATGTCAATGTTGGCTGTTTTCAGATAAGATGCATGTTAAATAAATAGTTTGGAGATATATTAATTGTCTATCAATGACAATCAGCTCCAAAAAGTTATACAACCTTCGCTTGGCAGAAATCGTTTGGACATCATTCATCATTCATGTCAATAAAACGATAGAGTTCCCATGGAAGATTTTTGAAACACAATTTTCTAGAAATTCCAGTATTTCCCAGCCCACGGCCATTGCCAAAAAATATTTTATGTAACGCTGATATCCTGAATGGATGGACCTGCCTAAATGGCATAACTATAGTTGATTTTTATATACATTTTCGAAACGCTG
The DNA here is from genome assembly GCA_932526625.1 of Rhingia campestris. Taxonomy (NCBI): domain Eukaryota; kingdom Metazoa; phylum Arthropoda; class Insecta; order Diptera; family Syrphidae; genus Rhingia; species Rhingia campestris. The sequence goes on along the minus strand of OW052182.1, from coordinate 61,325,831 downwards.
GTTCTTTAAATCCAAATCTTATCTTATCTATTAAGTGGCAACCAATATGCCATTAATCCTAGTTCAACTGCCTCCAGTTGCCACTATAAGTAGGTTAAGGTCGGTTTCTTATTTTGCGCACCACTTATGTTTAGGTCTTCCTCTACTGCGTCCGATATCTGGCAGGAAATAAAAGAATCTTCGAGCTGAAGTTTTGGTGTCCATTCGATCTACGTAATCTAGCCTCCAATGCAGAGTTTTCTGTTGAGGTCATTGCTCGTATAGTTCGTGGTTAATTCTTAATTCTCCATAGCCTGTCAACGCAAACGGGACCTAAGATTTTTCGAATTATTTTTTCTCTCAAAACGACCAAGGATTTCTTCATCTTCTTTTGAAACAATCCATGCTTCAGCGTCGTTAAGCATCAGGACTGGGATCATCAGGATTTTATTTAGGATCTCTTTAGTTGTTCGAGTGAGGGCCTTACTACTAAATTACCTTCTTAGTCCGAAGAAACAGCAGTTGGCAAGAGTAGATATTTGTTTTATTTCTGACGAAATAACAATGCCCAGTACTACTTGAAATGGTGACGTTCTGTCTAATTCTTCGATGTTGGGTATATTTTTGTGTTGATAGAATATACTTGAGTTCGTCCTGATGTCAATATCCTCGGTATATGCTAGTAGTTGCACCGATTTATGGAATATTGTCCCTCTGGTGTTGGCTCGGGAGTTTTGCACAATCCTCTCAGGATTGAGATTGAAGACGTAACATGACAGTGCGTCGCTTTCCTTAAATTCTTTTTTGGTATCTAATGTTTCGGGGAGGTCGTTTCCGACCCTGATAGTAGCGAGGATTTTCCATGGTAATCCTACACAGACGGAGTTTGTGCGGTATACCAAAACAATACCACACTGATAAGGGTTGATCCGGTTATTGGTAAGCGGTTCACCTTTTAGATGGCGCAGGTCAGGTGGTCTACTCTATGATTTATCCGGACTTAATTGTTGGAAGCCTTTTGGATCACCTTCAATGTCTCAATCTCATAGAATTGTTCAAAAGTTGATAAACAATTTTTTATACCACATTAAGACTCCTAGGTGAATATGACTGCTCAATGAGAAACTCAAAATGTATGTTGTCCGACTTAAGCTCGAAAAGGGTTTTTTTCAACAAAACTTCATGCCTAATGGGGGTATTTTTAACATTAACATAACCAGTCCAAAATGTTTAATTCCTTGAATCAATTGTTTCTAATTAGCTTGTACAGTACTTGTGAGCGGAAGTTCAGAATTTTTTCAGACACTCGTTTAAATACACGGAGTTTGTACAAGATTCGATAAAGCTTCGAGTGTCCAAACAGTTATATTGTTATTATATGAATTTAAGTTTTAAGCCCTAAGGTGCTTTGTAGTATCGTTTACATTGAAATGAAAATCGTTAGAATTACACGCCAATAATGTTTGATTTCTCCTAAAAACATTTCGACTATAAATCTTTCATTCCCATAATTTTATTCCTGGAAAATAAGCTTACCCCAGCCTATTGCACAGCCTAACCTAACATGCGAAGACAACATTGACTTAAATACAAACTCATCCATTACCCCACCTCTCCAGAACATCCTTCCTTGTGTACCAAATCAATTTTCATTTAAAAACAAAGACAAACCTCCGCCAACCACCCCAGGGGCCGAGAGGCATCACATGTAAACAACTTTGCAACCGCGAATACCAAATAAACCTACATGAACCATGGCCGTGTATCTCTCTAAAGTCGTTATCGTCGCCTGCAAGCGTTCTACACCATCAGTTTGTAAGATAATTTATCTAACGCTGTTGTCTCATTTCGACACACCACAGAGACAATCTCGCGACAAAGGTCCTCCGAGCCCAGGACTTACACCTACCCAGAGTCAATGTATGCAGCAGCCTCATGTAGAAATTTTATCACATTCAACAAACACAGCAGTAATTTATATTTTTGGCAAGGACTTCCATGGAAATTTGTTTTACTTTAAACAAAATCTCCTACCTCTGCTCCATCTATCTTCCTTAAGTCATTAGAATTCAATGCATATGATCAATAAAACAATCCTTGACAAGCGAGAACAAACAAAAAATAAAAAACATTCTGTGACACATAACGCGACACTACAATCCAAAGGAGAACACCACCAAAAATCGGGGGAAAAAAATAACTCAAGACACTATTAGAACGAGATACAGATAAGCTATTTCCATATTCGGGAGGCACCCCCCTTTTTCTGACATCAAAATCAGGATATTCAGCATAACAAGGTATCGACGAGCAAGCAATAAAACACTTTATTTCGAGGAGGTTATACACTCGCGTCGGAGACGACTCTGAAAACAAGGAAGAAGGAACCCCAACCAACACTTTCCTAAATGAGAAACAGAAAGGACGAAACCAACGAAACGCTTTACGATACCACTACAGTGGGCTCGTAAAAATACACGCCACACAGTAAAGCAACGCAACGCCCTTTATCTATTTTTATTTTCAAAAACCAAATAAAAATGGGGATACCCACACATCCTTTGGGATTTTTTTTTGAGAGATGTGATGGCATTCGTGTATTGTGTGTTTATGACGGTGTGTTTATTTTGCGGTATATTGGGTGATTTCCATAAGGACCTGAGTCTATGTACATTTTTACTTTTTGGGAGCTTAAAACAGCAATTCACTCTCGCGCACAGTAGTAGGTAGTGGCCATTTTTCATTTCACACACACACACACAAAGGAATTTAATGATTTATGGTAATTCAATTTCAAATTTTCGCTGTTGATGTGTGCGGTTGCGGTGGAATGGCAGTGGCGAGCGCTTTATTGGCGAAAAGCCTCTCGTAAATAATAGAGGTGCGCGACAAATGATGGGTTCAAGTATTGGGAATTGGCATGTTGCAGAGTGTGAGTAATATGAGGACCCCTTAAAATAACGACAAATTAAGTACACTGTAGGATAATATTTATGGTCACAATGCGTACTGATAGGGAACAGAATTAATTTGAACATGACCAAAGTGAGGTTTTTGACAATAGATAGCGTGATGCGGTTGCCGACAGTGCATTCAAAGCACAGTGAGCGGTTGATAGGCTTTCAAAACTGTCGAAAATTGCATTTATGATCCTTCTTTTTTATATTGGCATTTCCTTTTGTATGGCTTTGCAGTTTTTGGCGGCTTTTTCGTGTTCTACGTGTACTACGTCACGTGATGACAACCAATTATTTAGCTGACTGCATTAATTTACGTTTTCACGACCTTGTCACAGAGTTTTTGTACATGATGTCACCTTCATAACTTAACAGTTTTCCGACCCATCCTGTTAGATCACTGGTACAGCGGTTCCAGTTGACCTTGATTCTTACACAAGTGGTACGCATTGCCGTTTTGAACCTTAAGGTTGTGATACGAAGATATTCTTGGCTGGGGCATTGCTGTTCTTCCTCACAAAGTGACCGAGCCAATGTAAATGACGTGTTTTTTTACCTCTTATAGTACATCCACATCATGGTTCAGCTTTTAAAGTTCGCGTTTGTATCTTCTGCTCAATCTTAATTCGTCTTCCTCGTATACATGACCAAAAATTCGACAAAGAATTTTTCTTTCCAAACTGGGTAATATATGGTCCGTTTTCCTGCTTATTGCCTAGTACTCTGCGCCTTAAAGTAGGACTTGTAGGATTAGGGTTTGAGAAGTAAATTTTTGGATTTTCGGTTTAAAAGTTGTTTTCTTATATGTATCGCTAAACCGAAATAGCATAGGTATTCTAAGGTCAGTCTACGTCGTATCTCCACTAAGGTGTCACTATGTAACTATCTCAAAATTGTAGCTATCAACAGTGACATTCTGTCCACGGTTGTGCGTCGACAGTAATGTGTTTCTTGAGAGCTTATATTTGTCTTATCTCGTTAACTTAAATACCCACGCGGTTCGTAAATGCCAATGCAACTGCAAGATGGGAGGAACCAATCATGTCGATATCGTCTGCGTACTCCAGAATCTGGAAGGATTTGTTGTTGAAGTGCCTTTCGTATTTACTTCTGCCCTACGCACTATCTGTTCTAGTACGAGATTGAAGAAATTGCATGATACCGCGTCTCATAATCGGAATCCGGTAAATGTTGGGAAATGTTCAGATAAGCTGTTTCGCGTGTCCTCTAGTCTTATGTGTCACAGCTGTATCAATTTTGATGGTATCCCGGATTCCGCCATCGCTTAATAAAGCTCTAGGCGATGGATCCTATCATATGCGTGAAGTCGATGAAAAGATGGTGTGTCTCGACTTGAAATTCGTTGGTCTTTTCCAGGATTTGCCAAAGTGTGAACATTTTGTTCTATGGCCGATCTGCCGGTCGGAAGCCCAGGTACATGTCGATTAGTGTGTTGCAGGAAGAAATCACGCATTCACTTAGTAGGTTGAATAGAATCTTATATCGGACATTTAGGAGTTGGTGAAAGACATTAAACTACCTTTCTAGCCGATGGTACATATGGGGCTAGTATTCCAGTAGTCGAACATCTTTCATCCATCCAGACTTTTTTTTTAGTTTATGCACACTTCTATGGCAACACATCCATTTTTTAAGGATTCTTCTGGTAATCCACCAAAACTTGCTGCCTTGATGGTTTTCAACTTTTTGATGGCTGCGCTAATTTATCTTTTATTGGGATGAAGCTTTACCTATTCGTTGGCTTGAGGCGAGTGGGTTTCTTGAAATATCACTCTCTCAAGATTATGACCATTGGGCATCCTGAGCCCCTCTGAATAGGTTGCCATTGTTTTATCGTAGAACATGTGTTTCTACCTGAATACCAGCGAGTTGTAAGTTTTTTTTTGGGGGTTTTTGAACGATTGACTCTTCGATGTCCGTAAGTTATGAGGATGCATGTTTTAATTTTTTGCTACTAAGGATTTTCATCTGTAGAGGGTCAGAGTACAGCAGGGTGACTCTGGAAATCACCGGTTTATTAATTCGACCAAAGTTAATTCTCTTTTTCTTCCTCGACCATCGGTCGCCGTGAGGAGACTTAGAACCGTAGCTGAAAGTAAAAAATGCGTGTGTTTTTATATAATCGCATTTCCTGCCATTTGACATAAAATGCATATAAAACTTATATTGGCAAATTAGGGCTTGATGCTGATTGTCGCTATGCAGCAGTCGCTGATGTCTTCAAAGACTGAGACTTCTTACCAAAGTCTATCGCGTATTATAAATTTGCATTAAAAAATTCTCTGATTATGCTAACTATAACCAGGAACGTTGTAAAGGTCGCAGTTTTCTACACCTCGTTTGCACATCCCATCATATTTTCTGGATGGGAGTAATGTCCGCTTTGTAGCAGCATAGGAAAAATTTTTTTGGCGCAACTGGCTCAATAATACCCAGTTACAGCTTTTTCTCATAACCCTTCATGTGTGCGTATGTACTTCTTGTATGATGGCGGTGCCGTCTGTTTTATGCTGAATCCGAACGGCTGAGTTAAGTTAAGCTTTTCTTGACAATTAATACTATTCGGATGATTTGTCAAATCATAGCTAGAGGAGGGCCAGTGAAAAAACATTTTGGGTGTGGCTGTAAACCAGCCACCAACCATCGCCCCACCGAGCCTGTCGTTTATCATGTTCGAACAAAACACAGCCTTCAACTTGAAAAAATAGATCCAACTAGCTATATGCTCCCAGCATGCGAGGGCTTTTCGAGATTGAGCACTGCAGTTGGCTGTGAAATGCTTAAATAGCACCCAGAGATGATGGCGCAGATGTTCCACGATTATGAACTTGAATTACTGTAGACTAATACGTCTCTTGCAAGTCTGTTCCATTCTTTTGTTTGTCTTGTAACAAAAAAAGTTTTGGTATTGAAGTGTTTGTGTCATTATTAGATGGACTTTGTGCCTGCAACTGCGTGTCTAGTAGGTCGCGAAAAAGTAACAATTCTATGAAAGATTTGGCAAACACCCTCTCAAAAGCTGTGTTAAAGTTCCTCGATTAACCCTTTAAATTCCTACATGATTCCTGCTGTCAGATTATGTCAAAGTAGCTAATGTAGGTAATTCGCTGTTTCCAGCCTAACTCAGACAGTTGGCTTTTTTCTTAGCATTTATTTCACTGACGGCTGAAAAGGTCGCATGCCTCTTAAATGCTACTGCCCTGAGTTTGTAAAAGGGTTCGAACCAGATCTTGAAAGTGCAGTCGCATATTGGTTATTGCATTGGATTACTAATCGCATAGTTCCTGGTTCATATCCCGAAAATAACAATGCCTTTGATTTGTTCACTGCGTCTCTGGGCTAGCAAAATGTTTTCCTATTAACACACACATTTCCGAAGCTTTCGATGCAACTACTAGCATACTCCGACGATATTGACTCAACGTCCTTTGCTGGTATAGCGAAGAAAGTGGCAAAAATTGGTTTAGCTGTAAATGATGGTAAGACTATATGCTGTCAACATGAGGAACCACGATGAATTTTACAGAATGTCACAATTGACGGATATATCTAACTTTGAGATAGTATGGGACTTTCTCTACCTCGGCTCCGCTATATTTGCCAACCACTCTTTCTTCGCGCTAAGAAGGTAATTAAGTAGTGAACTACTAAAGAGTTTTTATACAGTCCTGCTCTATGGCGCTGAAGCATGGATCTTATCAAAAGCGGATAAACAAATCCTTGGTCGATTTTTTCGTTTCTTCGAAAAATCATCGATCCCGTTTGCGTTGATGGGCTATGGAGACGATGCGATGGTTCAACCAAGAGCTACACGAGGTCTGTAGTGACATACCCCTATTCAAACAAAACTACGCATTGAACGTTTAAGATGGCTAGGGCATGTAGAGCGAATGGACACGTCGCGTCGGACGCAGTAGATGATGACCTTGTTACAACTGTAGGAAGTTATCTAAGGATCTGGTAATTTGGAGAGGCATGCTGGTTGAGGCTCAGGTTCATTTCCGACTGCAGCGCTACTTTAAAAAGTGATAAACTTTTACGATCCACTGATAATCGCTTATTCCTCGTAAAACGTCTGAATAATCAGGCAGCAGAAAAAAACATTAGTTAAAGAAAACGTCGATAAAATTCTAAGCCTACTAGAAATCCCAATGTCCTATTCATACCAGTATAACCAAACCATTAGTATACCACTTGAATCGTGTATCCCACTCCGAATAACCATTCCTTCCACATTCCGCTATAATACAGACCTTCGCCCCCTTAATCGAAATTGTTATTCAATCTACAATTTAACTCGATAATAAAGTAAACACTTCCAAATCACGCAAACTTAATTCGGCCTTAATTTATTTTTCCAAAACCCCACCCTCCTCCACCCGACCCCCTATTCATCGGTTGATGATGTGAATTTCAATCGCAGTATTAAGTACTTAAAATGTGACCAAATCCCGATGTCGTCGCATCCTCGACTTCTTTGTTCGGCTGAGCCCTCTTGGTCGGGCGATATCTACACATCAAAACGTTATTATCAGCAGCCGCGTGACGTGACGTTGCGGGGCGCGTAGAAATCCAAACACGTCGCCGCCATTGCTTTCCTGCGATTGGGAATTGAAAAGGAGAAATGTAAATACGTATACAGTGAACGCGCCATAGCCTTCTAATGACTGTCAAATAGTTATTGTAGTCGTCGTCATCGTTGTCCTTTGTGTCAGTTGTTGTGTGCCAGCAACCTCGATCCGCCATTTGCCACTTGAGTATTCGCGTTCAGATCCTTAATCGTTGTTACGTGATGCCATGTGCGGTTGTTAAAGCGGAATTCCAAATCCACGCAAGTAATAAAACCGTTCACAGCAAGAACAAACAACAAAACGAAATCCTATTGCATCGTGAAGTGAGCGAACAAGGATACCAACGATTTCGAATTAAACTTTTTCGTAAAAGTTCACCTACCTGAGGAGCGAAACTCGGAGAGTTAATTAAGAAAAGAGCCATGCCACACATGACGTTAAGTACAATTTTCGTATTCTCGAAAAGTATCTGTGGTCTCTTCGAATTTCTTTCGCATGTTAACGGTAATTAAATATTGAAATTAATTTTCTACCACAGAAAAGTTTGCGACTACCGCAGCAACTGCAGTTATAAATGTAAATTAGTTATATCCCTAACCCTAACCATAGTGGGTCGTCCTCGTGGAACAAAATTTATGACCGAATGGCAACTCTACCCCTCCGCCGAAAGGTGTAAATTTGTTGCGCGTAGATTCACATAAAAATCTCGGCGACAGCAACAGCAATAATACAACAAAAACGACAAGAATTGTCGTCCCTTAAGTACTCTTCGGAGAGTTTTAATAAATTACAACGAACTCTGTCTATCCTTTACACTAAAGCCTTGCCTGCCTCCCTTGCCAAAACGAGGGACTAGAGTAAAATTATTACATCATTGTGTTGGCCACCGCCATTATACTCCCATATCATGATGATGACTGGTCCTGCGAATCGCGAAGGTAAGCACTTCTTTCCCACTTTCATTGTGATTTTAGGCGAGTTGTTAGGGTTGTTTTTGCACCATCATACTGGGGGATGGGGGTGTGACTTTAGGGTTCTGACATAATGCGTTCAACTTTCTAGAGTTTAGCAAGGTCCGCGCCGAACCGACTACAAACAAAAAAAAAACATCGTGATATAACAATTTATCAGGGAACGTTGTTCACACTTTGGTCGTGTTTAACTTTTTGTTTTATGCCGCTTAAGGTCCTGTTTTTGGTTGTTTTTTTGTTTGTTTTGCTAGTGAATAGGGATGAAATGCGCGTGGCAATTAAGTTATATGGTTTTAGCTGAATTTGACAGCTTTTGGGTTTTTTTGATGAAGTTTTGTCTAGATTAGTGGCTTAGGGGTATTTTATGTCGACAGAAGTTGGGAGAAATATTATGATGGTGGTGGAGTTCTGTCAATCTAGTTTTTCGACAACAAACAGTTAGGTTAACGGTCTTCATCTTCGGCACTAAAATACCGAAAAGATGGAAATCAGTAGACTTACCAACAATCATTATTCTTTGGAATTTTCAAAGTCGTGAAGCATCGATGTTGGCAACTCTGCAGCCTGTTTTAGACATCAAGAGGCTTTATAGAATAGATAATAATATGAAACTCTATAGAGTTCCTATTAATCTTCGGAGAATATGTGTGTAAAATTCGAGTTTTCCAACCCCTCAGGCTTCGTAGAAAACATGATAGAGTAATCTATGTAGAGTTTCTATTAAGCTTCCGAAATTCTTCTAAAGTGGCGCTATAGTCCGAAATAAATCAGGGCTTCTTTCTAATTAGCCCGGTTTTTAGCTAACTGCAGCTAGTTTAACACTTCAAGTTGGTGAGGTCGGTTTCTACCGCTCCATCTAAGGCGTGGTCTTCCTCGACTGCGTCTGACGTCTGGCTAGGAGTCAAAAACTCTGCGAGCCGGAATACTTGTGTTTATTCGCTCTACATGTTCTAGGCATCTTTAACGTCATTAGGTCTATATCGCTGTACAGCTCGAATAGTTCATGATTTAATCTTCGCTCGTCAACGCGAACTGGACGCATATATTTCGAAGAATTCTTCGCTTAAAATGACCAAGGATTTCTTTATCTGTTTTTGATACGATCCATGCTTCAGCGACGTATAGCAGGTCTGGGATATTCAGGTTCGTGGTTAGGGTCTCCTTGGGATAGGTTGGTGGTTTGATGAGGTAGGCAGTGTACGCCTTCTTTCATCACACTCAGGTCAATATAGACCCTTTGTGATGACAGTTTGGGGTCCACGCGTGTGGGTGGCTCCTTCGTTATTGTCCATTGTTGTAAGTCCCTTTCCAGCCATCTAGATGTTATTGCAAACCTGAAAAGACAGAAGAGGCTTTCGGATAGATCAGTGAAGTAATTGAAAAATATATTTCTAAAGTTCTTATTCTTAATTGACTGAGACCGGGACCGTGGCATAGAAATTGGAGGGCATCCTCGGGTATTTCCTCATCACCGCAGCCTCTACAAAGGTCATCACCTATAATATTGTATCCAGTGCGTATCCCTGCTAGTGTCGAAATAGATTTCCTGTTTCCTTGAAGAAGTTTGTGGGTTCTAGCTTTGTCATACTCGGGCCACATCCTCTTGGATGTTTCACAGGTGAGAGGGAGTTGCACCCGTTTTTGGTGTTATCCAGTGTTTTCTGACCCATTCGTGATTTGAGGTCAAGGTCACATAGTGGCGTTTTGACAGACTGGTCAACCTGATCAATACTGGTGGCAGATCCTTTCTTCGCCGGTTCATCAGCATTGCCCTGTATGCCTATGTGTTCGGCAACCCAGCGGGGCTTAACATTACGTTGGACGCCAGAGACCTTAAGCTCTTCACGACGCTTCACATCCTGACTATTAACAAAGATGATGATATCATCTGGTGGTTTCGCCTCAGCTGCCACTGCTACTGTCAATATCTCAGCCTGGAAGACACTGCTGTGTTCAAGGAGACGAAAAGTGCTGTTTAGCTTAAGTGTTTCGGTAAGCACTCCTGCTGGTTACGTTGCCCAATTCGTTCCTCTTTCATTCCTTTCTCCTTGGAAAGAGGCAGGAGAATTATTTTTGAAAGTCAGTGTGAGACAGCATGTAGTCAGAGGATACAGCTGAGCGCATTTTTCTGTTAAGCATTTGAGCGTGTCCTTTTAAGTTCATTTTCTACCAGTTGATCTGGCTGATTTATAATTTCTAGCTGGTTTAGGATGATTTCGAGTCTCGCTGTTGGTGTAGTTCTCACTGCGCTAGTATCACACACACACATGCTATGTTTTGTGCCTTTGTCATGTTTTTCAGACGGGTAACTTTATTTGGGGATTGCCACTACACCAGTCCTCTATATGTTAATATAGGCCTTAAAATAATTAATAGGGTCTCCCTACTAGTATGAATGGTTGGCAATTTCAGACGAGGTGTTGTTTTCAGAGTTAATAGAGGAGCCGAGGTAAACAAAGTCTAGTACTCCCTCAAAGTTATATATGTCAATGGTGACGTTCTGTCCAATATGTCGATCTTGTGTGTTCTTTCGTGTTGACATCGTGTACTTAGTCTTATACTCATTTACTTCTTAACCCATTTTTTCCGCTTCTTTCTCTACACTAGCAAACGTAACCGTCACATCACGTTGACTCCGACCAATGATGGCAATATCCCCGGCGTATGCTACTGGTTGCACCGATTTCTGGGAGATTATGCCTCTGGAATTGTCTCAAGATTTTTCCACAATTCTCTCATGACTGATTTTACAGAAGTCACATGACGTCGCTTTGCCTAAACCCTTTTTTGGTATCTTCTCTTGTGAAGCTTCTCAAAATGTAGGTGTTTCTTTCATGTGAGAGACAGTTCCAGGCAGTAGTTCCAACTTTATATAGTGTCATCTCTATCAAGACTAAATGCAGAATTGAAAGGAATTCAAAAAAAAATCTAAATCACGACTAGGAAGACACTAGGAACTCTTAGTTCGTCCACGTGAAAAATGATAAGTTAACGCCGTGACTAAGCTCAAACACTATTGCTTTCAGTTGATTGAATGGAAAATTTAAAAAACTCCAACCAGATGGGTGCACTCCGCGTCTCTACGTCAAACTTTACGATTGCTCTGAAAGCTATTAAAACTTATCCTGTTTTTGGAGTCAAGGATTCGTATCCAAATATATCCAGTATCTCCCAGCACAAATTATTTGTTAGTTGCAGCTTCTGCTCCTGTTCAGCTGTTTGATTTACAAAAAAAAAACTCTTACTCCACACCTATGTAGATACAGGGAAGTGATGGTTGTGGGATGGAGGTCTCCCTATACCTCTGTTTACACCCTGACAAAAGGATCTGACAAAACATGTTAAAGGCGTGGAGTGTTATAAAAAAAAGACAACAAGTTAGGTAGGTACCTTTCGTGCATTTGTGCAAAGCTGCTCAACAACAGGGTTGTCGTTTCTTTTTTCTGCTTTGAGGGGCGAGGGTGTGCAAGGATGACGCTGGAAAAACTTTTTGATTATAATTTTCCGTGCCAACTCCATTGTCTTTCCTTCAGGACACTGAAGCTGTGCAATGATAGCGGAAACTATGCAGATGCAGGTAAAAATGTGCAAAGAAAGAAAATTGAAATGCTGCAATGAGTTGTTGATGCTGATGAAGATGCCACACACAGAAGGGCTGTGTGTTTTTTAAGGGCTTGGTAGTAGGTCTAGATCTACTCGTATCTCTGGAATATATACAACAGGCAGTCATGTGAAAAGGTAGTGCATCTAGTGGATGCACTGCAATTGAATACGTCGTCGTCCAACATTGTCTATAATGCATCTGCAAAAGTATGGATTTCTAATGAGGAAAAAAGGGAACACCCTGCAATGCATGGCACATTACCTAGCTCCAATGATTTTTTCCCCCAGAAAGAATGAATATTAGAGCGGATGTGTTGGGAAGGACATTTTGTATCGAAACTTCATCTTGCTCCTTTGTGTGATGTAATAACATGCACGCACTGAAAAGTTTTGTATCAATGAATAGGGATCACTTCTACATGGGTTCCACTTCGAAATGCAGTGTTGCTACATGATGCAGAAACAGCTTTAGGTTACATAACTTCAATCCCCCCCCCCCACTACATAGACACCAACTGTGTCGAGTTTCAAAAGCAAATCAAACTGTAAAACTCCTTGAGCAAGATGAGTCCTCTTTCAAACCAATCAAACATTACATACTCCTGTCGTATCGTACCTAATCATGAACTAAATTAATCATCTGAGGACAAGTACGTATATTCAGACAGTCTTACCCTGCAGGAAGCAACGATATCGATTCATAAAATGTCATCATTCTTCATAGAGGTAAGGATACGCTTCAAAACTCAGTAATCTGCACATAAATCGATTGCTTCAGGTGTGTTCCAATGTTTCTACAGAGTCTATTAAGTCCTTTCGAAAGAAGCCTCAATTCAGCAGCCATGATGCCAAAAAATATATTTCACCGACTGACGACGACCGGACATACCTCAAAATCGTCCTGTTGGCCAAAACTTTAGAGAATTTCATTTTCATTTACGGAACAGCAGAGAAAACCTGATTGTTGGTTAAATGTGCGCTTGAGTGTGTTTTGTGTAAGTGTGTGTCAAATGGATACACAGAGTTGAAACGACAGGTGGTGGAACAACACCAACACCCACGTTTTATTTGGTCCCTTCGAGGGCTGGAGTAAGAGTTGTCGTCGTCGCTATGTAGAACACTTTAAAGAGGATGGCTGTGGCTGTGACTGGTTGCGTTGGATACATCATTACTACTATCATCAATTTCATAACATTCATATACATTCCACATGGCAAAACCATTTTCCGCACACTCTCATACACAGAGATCCCAGCGAGAGTCTGGAACAATAGGTACCCCATGTCTCCATGGTAGAGTATAGAATGTATACCCACCCTCTGTTAGTGAAAAACCATAGTGGTGTATATACATATATATATATTTTGATGTGCATGTTTGTGTTTGTTGGTATGTTCATGCTTCCTGGAAAATAATAAATCCGAAGAGAAAACAAAATTTTAATTGGAATGAAAGTTGTTGACATCTGAATAGAATTTTTGTGTAAAGTTGATGGAGTCCTTTAGTCCTAGCATACCCTCTACCAACCAGCAGGATAACAACGCATTGGAGTATAGTGTACACATCGGTGGTTACCGATGTCACCCAGTCTCAAATCCGCCACTTTTCAGACAACAGCGACCATCGCCAACGCCGTCGCCATCGCCATTGCCCCAACATCATCTGTAACAATAGCCACAGCTCTAAACTGTTATTTTGATGAAAAATTGCTACAAAAGGATTGTTCGGACCGGGACCGGTCGATTCCAACAGTTATGTATCACACACTTGTATATCAGCGTTAGGGCTAGCCGATAATAACTGTTTGGCTCTTCATTCCTACCGGGAATATGAGTAGATTTGGAGTATGCGGTCATCCCTTTCAATGATGTCGAAAACATAAAGGCGCTCAAAACCTATTGAATTTAAGAAAAAGGTTCGATTGTTGACAGAGAAGTAAAAAGATTTTGTAAACTACACCCGAAGAGGAGCAATAAATGTTCAAACACAAGAACCATTTCAATTGGGGTAAGACAATATATAAAGCTTTTAGACCCCGATTAAACTTAAGCCGGGTTACATAAATGTCTAAAATTCGACTGGTGCTTTGAAATCAAAATATTTTACCTTTTTTTCGATGATTGTCATTTTATGGACCAGAAGATGTTCAATAAAAACCAAATTAATTAGGGATCACAACGATGAACCTTTTTTAAAATTTGTTTAAAGCCAATTTTAAAACTAACCAAAGAATTGAAGTGACGAAAAACACTAAACATCTGTCCAAATGAATTTTAAAACTGTTTCGAAAAAGTTTTAAAAGATGAGTGTTGCGCATGCACACTTAGGCCAGAAAGGACCGCTTGGATCTGTCGACTTTCCCTATTCGTTTGCCTAATTGAACCATTCAGAACCGACTATATAGCGTAGGAGGTTTCTGAAATTAATATTAGCCAGTTCACCTAGATTAGCAAAGAATCTCCTAAATGGAGTTTTCTTTTCTCTTATTTTGAAAGAAGGTGAGGAATACATTCATCCTCTTCTTTGCCCAAGCAGCTTCTACAGAATTTCTAATGATACCTAGTCTTTTTGCATGTTGTTCAATAGGACAGTGTCCAGTGAGGACACCGATTATGGTGCTGATATTTGATCTGTTCAGTATTGTCAATCAGATGGAGTGTTTCTGGTTATAATTTTCTTTCCTGTTTCGGGGATGAATACAACTTCTACTTCCGTCCATGGCTTTGGAATGTATACCGTGATGGTTAGCAGTCAAACTCTCTTAGGCCTACGTGGGCCCAAAGCGATACCCTTTTCTTAAAGAGAATATTGAACCTGAAAAGAATTTTATAATTGGATTAGAGAATGATACTTGTGTCATTTGTGATGCTCCATCTGCTTCGAATAGATAGTTGCTCCATCCGGATTTGCAGCAGAACCGGACAATCTGTGCTATAGGGATCTTTACTATCACCGTCAAGTCCTCGTAGTGAAAGTTTCCAAGGAAACAGCAGGTGGGTGATGTCCCCCTTCATGTCTGGATCTCCGCATTTCCGACAAAGTTAGTGTGCGTCAGTTGGTCTGATTCTATGGGAGTGCTTACCCAACAGATTGTGACCTGTTATCGCTCTCACCGCTATAGAAATAGAAGCTCTGTTCAGAGTAGTAAGCTTGTTTGATTTGCTTCCGCTTTATTCCGGCCAAAGGTCTTTTGTGTGTTTGCAAGTGTTAGTGTTTTGCCACCTAGATTTTTTTACACTTTGCGTGTATTTTGTTATTGGCTGTTTTTTTTTTAAGCGAGTGGAGGTCTAACCCTTCTGTCACATAAGGAGATGCAGCTGGACGATCCTAGTCTGGCTAGCTCGTCTGCCATCTCATTTCCTGGAATGTTATTATGACCTGGCACCCAGGTCTGGTTGCATTGAGCCTTTTGCTCTGTGTTAGAGCTTTTATGACCGCTTGGCTATCTACTTAATTGGAGATATCCTCATTTGATAAGTTCAATACACTATCCGATTCGCAGCTTCGAGTATAGCTAGGATCTCTGCTTGAAATACACTGCACGAGTTTGCTATAGTCGAAGGGATGTGGCCCAATGTCATTGGAGTATACCCCAGAGCCCACTATGTATGTGTTGAGAGACGACTTATATTGGTCTCAGTCTAGTGTCCCTTTGTAGCTCTTGGCTTTGTTAAAAAATTGTCTTCATTTTTGTTCTAAGAGTGCAGAGGTTGGAGATCCACCACGGAGGCTTGGCCTTCCCGCTAGGTGAATTGTATCTAAGTGTGGAAGAGCTATGACCACTTATAAATGGTTGCGGAGCTAAAAGCTAAGTTGATTCCGTAAACGCATTCACTTGTGGAAGCAAAGACATCGGTTTTCTTGGCGCAATTAAGCATGAAGCTAAAGGTCCAAACTGATTTAACTTTGATTTGATTTCAATAAGTTAAGCCATCGAAATTTCATCAATGGTGTAGTTTCTGGAGGAACATTTTAAGAACAAAAGAGTTCTCTAGAGGATGAAGGTAAGAAACTCGAATATCAAAATAATAAGCTGGATCAAAGATACGTGCAGCAAAGCCAATAAAGCGGACAAAACAATTAGCTGAAACAAAAGCAAGAAAATCAAAATAAGTTGCTCGAAAAACAACTAACGCACCCGAGAAATAGATCAAAGGACCGGATAAAGAGTTTGAGAATATCATGTAGCCAAAGTTGATGGTGATTGACAATCGATTTAACAAAAACATCGGAACAATGAAGTCAGCTTGATGAACAACGTTTGGAGATCGGTATATAATTCGAAAAGCAAAATAAAAAGGTTGGAGAAAGTCCTGAAGTCGAAGTTCTTCCTGAATTAAATTCGAACAACATTTATAGCCATATTAAAGTAATCTAAGAAGGCAGAGAACTTTACTGCAGCAGTAATACAAAATGTCAATAACGTATAAGATCATTTTATGGCTTTTAAACAGAGATTTTAAAACATCAAAAGACCTTACCACAGTGAAGATACAAAAGGCTCTGGAAATTTCGGTGTTTATCCACGTACGAAAGGGATGATGCCCAGATGCCCTCAACTTTCGACGAGCAAGCAGAAATGCCAATATGTAACGAATGGTTCTAGGTTCGATCGTAGGTACTTACACTGGCGCTGAGGTCGGTACGGTCGCGGATTTTTTTGCAAATCATGCTTAACAAACTTTTGTGATGCATTGTTTCGGGGTTACAAGCTTCAACATTTGCAAGTTTGCCATAGGCCAGTGTAGATCAAATCTATAAATGCTGTCATAGTTGCTTAAAAAATCGATACAATGGGACATGTTTTAATGAAACTATAGTCTAGATATCCCCGCCTCTGGACTCACATCTTTTAGTAAAATTTTAAATTCAATAATGTGCTTTGTGATCGCCTCAAGTAATTTCGTTTTTTTTCTTAAGTCTGTATCCATAAAGAGGGTTGTTCCATTAATAAATTGCACTCACTTTAAGCCCTTTCATTATGGAGATCCAGTTTCAAAGGGAATTTTCCCACCTACTTCTAGATACAGCTTCACAAGATATATTCCACACTGTTTGCTCAGCATTGGTGTAGTAAGTGGTTTCCTTCTAAAGCCGTATTGTTGGTTGAAAAGCCTGAACTCTCCTTCAATGAATTGCTCAAGTCAAATGATTTGTTCTAGTACTCTCCCTTTTTCGTCTAGCATGCACATCGGTTGATATGGCGATGTTTGTTCTAGCATCTCGGTTCCACTGCCATTGGATCGTTCCTTCTACTAGGCATGTTGCATATACGGATGCCCATACATCATACATCACAACTAAGTTTGTTTTGCCATCCATTCATGGACCTTTCTTGCATTTCATTTTGTTTGTTTAATAAAATGCTTCTTCAGTGGTCAAGGTTGGTAGCACTTCCCTGTCTTGTGTAACTATTTGCATCAGTTGGCCTTTGTAATTCATAGAGGAAGGGTCATGGCCATGGCGGTCATCTGGTTCGGAAATTGTAGTGTTGCTACCATGTCACTTTTCATCTTGCTTATCACGATCCCAGGGCTTATGTTCAAGATATTCCAGTAGGCTTTTGAAACACTCAGGTTTATTTTTTTAAATCAGTCCTCAGAGTTTATTCGTCTTTTTAGTTTTGTTCTCTTATTTCATCTAGATCTTCCCTTTGCCTTTTCTTTATCTCCGCTGACATGTTTGCAGTTTGAGGAACTCGGCTCTCATCTTTGCGATGGAGACATTATTGGTTTGAGATCAGTTTCTAATTTTGTGAGGCACTTTAGGAATGGTGTTCCTTTCCACCATCTGACTGCAAATCGAATATTCTTTTTTAATAAATTCTATATAAACCAAATTGTCGGGCTATAGAAACGAGAATTCAAGATCGAACTTTGCAAACTTTACAACGATAAAGACCTTGTTGAAACTAAACTTGGTGCGGGTCCGAAAATGTTTTCTCTTAGAAACGGTTTCTTATCCGTTTTTGATACCATGCTTTAGCCCCATAAAGCTGAACTGGAATGAACTACGAACTACGAAGCTATGTTTTATATCTTAATCGATATAGATATATACGATACCCTCCATGGGCCAAGCCTTTATTTATTAAGGGTAAACCTTATTCAATCGCTCTTTGGTGTCTTTAAGCATTTGATTTGTCCAATGTTATCATCGACAGTCGCTCATACGTTTTGACTATGAGCTCTGAAACAGTCCTCTTGTTAGTATGTCTGAGCGAGGACCCATATAAGACTTCTTACCTAAGTCCACCTTTTACTATTGTATTATTTAAGGTGGTGCAAAAGTTATCACCCTATGTTCTTTGGCTGTAATTTTTGTTGGAAACCTTTAATTTTTTCTATCAAATCGAGAAAATGATATCGACCAAGCAGCCGCCCACAGAATTAATGACCATTCGGTCCTAATATATACCATTTTCCATCACTCTTGCCAGAACTTCCGGCTGTAGGTCCTCGCATTCTTGACGGATATTTCTTTTGAGGACTTAAAGAGTCTATGGCTTGTTGAAATGAACTCTAAGGCTCAAAAACCCCGCAGTTAGTCAAACGATCTTGCCATCAAATGTAAATCACCAAAACGATAAATTAGGTGACCTGGAAATTGAGCCCTAAGAATTGCGGTTGAATCTCATGCAGTATGCGCCGTTGCTACATTCTGTTGTGCATAGTTCTGTAGCGGCGGCCGTCCACGACATCGTTTAAAAAAAAAAAAAAGGCAGATGACCTCTCAAATGTAAACTACGCAGCACAGAGTGGCTTTAATTTTTCTTCTTGAGCTATAGTTGGATTTTTGGTGCCCCAGAAGCGATAGTTTAGCTTTGCACATATCCCGAAATGGGTCTCGTCGCTCATAATGATTTGCTAGCGGTCAAGATTTAGGATGGCTTGATCGTAGGTTACATGCTCTTGGCGGTCAACAGCTTACAGCTGATTCACTGTTATCACTTTGTAAGGGTACAAGAGTTCTCAGTAAACAACGCCGATTGATGCCCAATTGCGTGGCACGTCGTCTGGTCGATAATCCAGGGTCTTCTGCGACATTTTTAATCACAGATGCAATATTCTTAGCAGAACGGCTGCTCTGATGACCGTCCAGATCTTTCGCTGTCTAGTGTTGTCCCATTTTCTTCTAGGTGAGCGGCTAAACATAGCAGTGTTTGCTTATCGTACGACCGGGAAGTCAACGCCGAAATTAAAGTTGTGCCATCGAATTCTTCCACGAAAAATCTTCACAAATCTCTAAGAAAAATTGACATTTCCCAGCATCTGCAAAAATTATACAGCATCTTCTAAAAGGGTGATAACGTTTTCGTCACCTTGTACATCAACGCCTAGTCTTACTAAATGTTCAATCTATGTCAGCGATATGTTTTGTTAATTCATTGAGAATCATTCCTCAGAGAGGCATGCTAGGGTGGTATTACAGATAAGTTGAAAGTCTTAAAAATTCCTTTGTCTGGTGTGTTCCTTCGAACAATTAATCGACGCCACTTAAGTAGATTCATACATATTCGTCCAATTTGTGAGCGTATCTTAAATGTCAGAGTAACTATTTCCGAAACTATTTCTGACTCCTTCCTAAATACATGTTACCCGGACTGCATGCCATGAATAAACACCCGAATTTCAACATGTTTACTCCCAACATTCTCTGTATAAACTGCTTTCTAACAAAGCTTGCAATAAGTCTTCGCCCCCCGACCTACTCTCCACACCCATTCTCGATTTACTAGGTGCAAAACAATCCCTAATAAGACAATTAGAGGAATTCCGCTCCACCCGATACAATCACACGATCGACATAAATTTGCAGGACCAGCATCAATCACTGCATAATATTCATTACAATTTACAAAGGCTCATCATTCCACTTAATAAAATCCAAAGAGGACGTGTGCTATATGCGCTACATGCACACTAACCGCACACACATCTTATTAATCACCATCAACAACGTCCTCTTAGAATCACAATTAAACATCCTTGCCGGGTAAAAGCCCATAGCTTGCGCGTCGGGGCGCATTGTATCATGTTACTACTCCCTTTGTATCTTTTCGAAAAAGCACTTGTTTAACACCGCGTAAATCCATTTCATTTGTCATTAATATAAATTTTATCTAACCTCTGTTTTGTCTGTGCCCTATGTAGCTCAGAGCCGTGCGTATGTGTGTTTGTGTCAAATATGCGCTTACCCATTACTCTTCTTGAAACTCGTAGTCGTCGAGACAAAAGTATCTAAGCATCCGATGCTAGGTGAAATTAATATTCGCTTCAAAGCATCAAATACGCTTTTATCACAGTTAAGCGTAGATGATTTTCCGTTAAATAGCAACACCTAATCCTATTTTCGTACAGTAGTTGAACGCAAGGATGCTCGTATCCTATATACTGTTTGGTTTGTTGGTTGCTGCTATTGCTGCTTCTTGTTAACCACATTTATCACCGCTTCCACCACATCATCCCCGTACCGTTCACCTCATATATGGGAACACTCATGATGATATGGTGTGTGTAGATATTATAGCTAGATATATTCGTATACGGATCTGTTCATGGCGTTGGTATTTTGGAAGGGACAAGAGACGACAACTACGCGGCAGCGACGACGTCAACGAAATTCCTCACATATTCTCATAATTGTCACTGTCAGTGAAATGTCTCTAATAAAAAACAAAAATAAAGGACGCATGCATCACCAACAGAAAACCATCACTTGCCATCATAGTTGGATGGAGAGGGAGATGTATTTGTGTGCAGGATGGTACCTACATCACATTGTTGGTTTTATATAGATGGAACTTGTTTCTAATATTATGCGATACACACGGTAAATGCCGCGGTTTACGGTGAATATGACCAAAATTTTGTTTTAATAATGAAAAGGAGGGCCGTTCGAAATTTTATATCCTATACCCAGGTGGTCCGTCCAGTGTAATAAACATAACATACAGTAGAGGTTATGTTCATAATAACAGGCATAATATTTTGTAATAGATTAGGGATTACATTTAACCTTTCTGTTTTGTTGTCCTAGAAATACTTTGTTTGCCTTATAAATAATATTTGATGTGGGTAGCTACTTATACAGGTGTTGTGATTTCATTGAAAAAGCAAAAAAAAATATATCGAGGACCTTCAATAGAGCCGCGCAGTTGTTGGCTCACCAGGAAGTAAACGATGGCATTACATTTGCTTAAAACTTGCCGTCAGCTATTTTCAATGCAGCCAGTTCCAAATTTTGTATTTATCTCGACAAAATCAAAATTAGTGTCCATTTTTACTTTAGGCCCGGAACACTGAACTACTACTAGTGCTTTGAAATAAAATATCTGGCATTAACGGCCTATATGGAGATATTCTCATGTCATATGTCCTGTACCCTTAGGACATATGCATATATGCATTTTTTATTGTCGATTTCAGGAATGTGCCTGCTACTTAACGACACCCTGCACACTTCAACCACTCTCCCCACGGAACAACCATCTTGTTAAAATATGCCTGTAATTCCACAAAATATTTTTGAGAACTAAAATGTGCTAAGTTCGCTTGGTTTTTAAAAACTTGGCCTTTCGTGGGCTTTAACTTGATAATTTGAATAACATACTTCAGCCTGTTTCCATATAGCCTATTGGTCAATGCATTAGTCTACTAAGATTCAAGTCGCTGGTTGAAATTACAGAAGTAACGACCCAAAAGCCTTTTTTATTGCCCCAGGCTCTTGCAAAATTCCAAGTATATAAGACCGTCAGGACAAGTTCCTCAAAATTGCTGGTCGGAATAGCTACATCAACAACTAAGAAGATTTATAGGCTAGAACCGTTATTTGGACGGAAATTTATACTTTGGAGAGAGATTTGTTTTAAACGGAGATACTGAATGCGAACTTTTTCAATCGAGGAGAATATCAAGGTCGTGCGATTTGATGAGCTAATACTATTTTGTCGTATTACCTTACGAAGTCTCTGTTAATTGCAAATAAGCCACATTTAAATAAGGCTTTTGGGAATATCTTTGTTCGCGACAAGGGCAGAGATCGATGTCAACATATGTGCCCGAGTCATAATAAATTGGGCCACTCATATGAGCGCCGTTAAGAATATCCATGAGTGCCACAAAAGAACGACGATAAAATAAATATCCGCTATAACTCAAATAAATATTTGCCTTCGCACAACGCGTATCCCTTAACCTCTCGATTAACACCATACCACCAGCATCGAATGTCGAATAGCAATGGCAACGATGCCAACAGACCATTAGATCAGCCGCAACTGATGTGCTAGGTTTCTCGCGCCCACCAGCAAGAAACCCCTGGTTTGATGAGGAATGCCGACAGATGCTCGCAGCCAAGAACGAGGCCTACAAGGCTAAGCTGCAGGTGAAGACGAGAGCTGCCATTCAGCTCTATAGGCAAAGAAGAAGGGATGAACATCGGCTTTTCAGAAAGAAGAAAAAAGAGCAAGAAAAGCGCGCGATCGAGGATATAGAGAGGTGCCACTCCAGGAACGATGTTCGCAAGTTTTACCAAAGTGTAAAACGTCACAGCCAAGGCTACAAGGCTCGAACAGAATTCTGTCGAGATGAACAAGGAAATATCGTAGTTGATATGCTGAGGATATGGAAGAACCACTTCTGCAGACTGTTAAACGGCGATGACGAACAACATTCGGCTGTCCATTCAATATTGGCAACGACAGCGAAAACTGCCAACCACCCGACCTGAGTGAAGTGAGGATAGCAATATCTAAACTCAAGCTTAATAAGGCTGCCGGAAATGACGGCCTTCCCGCTGAGCTTTATAAGGCCGGCGGAGATGACTTGGTAAGTAACATCCACCAACTCATAAGCCAAATCTGGTCGGATGAAAATATGCCTGAAGAATGGAACCTCAGCATCGTTTGCCCGATCCACAAAAAAGGAGACCCTCTGAACTGCGCCAACTACAGAGGCATAAGTCTCCTCAACATCGCCTACAAGATCCTATCTGCCGTAATATGTGAACGGCTGAAACCGTTTACCAACAACCTGATTGGCCCTTATCAGTGTGGTTTTGGGCCAGCAAAGTCCACAACCGATCAAATTTTCACACTTCGGCAGATCCTGGAAAAAACTCAAGAAGTCCAAATCGATACCCACCACCTATTCATCGATTTCAAAGCCGCATATGACAGCATTTATAGAGACGAACTGTACAGAGCCATGTCTAGTTTTGGTATACCGCCCAAACTCATCCGTTTGTGTAGGATGACGATAGAGAATTCTCGCTGCTCCATCAGGGTCGGAAACGACCTCACCGACACATTCGATACCTAAAAAGGATTTAGGCAAGGCGATGCGCTGTCATCTTAATCTGATTCTTGAGAGGATTGTGCAAAACTCCAAAGCCAACACCAGAGGCACAATTCTCCAAAAGTCGGTGCAACTACTAGCATACGCTGACGATATTGACATCATTGGTAGGACTCAACGTGATGTCATAGCCACGTTTGCTAGTATAGGGAAGGAAGCGGCGAAAATGGGTTTAGCAGTAGATGAGGGTAAGACTAAGTATATGCTGTCATCACGAAAGGACTCACAACATCGACGAATTGGACAGAACGTCACCATTGACAGATATAACTTTGAGGTAGTACGGCACTTTGTCTACCTCGGCTCCGCTATAAACTCTGACAACAACATCTCGTCAGAAATTAAACGAAGAATTACTCTTGCCAACCGCTGTTTCTTCGGGCTAAGAAGGCAAATTAGTAGTAAAGCCCTCACTCGAACTACTAAGGAGACCCTATATAAGACCCTGATCATCCCAGTCCGGCTCTACGGCGCTGAAGCATGGACCGTATCAAAAGCGGATGAAGAAATCCTTGGTAGATTCGAGAGGAAAATTCTTCGAAAAATCTTCGTTCCCGTTTGCGTTGACGGGCTATGGAGACGAAGATTCAACCACGAAATTTACGAGCTGTACAACGACATATCCCTAGTCAAAAAACTCCGCATTGGACGTTTAAGATGGCTAGGACATGTAGAACGAATGGACACCAATACTCCGGCTCGCAGAGTCTTCGATTCCCAGCCAGACGTCGGACGCAGTAGAGGAAGACCTCGCCTTAAGTGGCGCGCACAAGTGGAAACCGACCTCAACCAACTTGGAGTGCGCAACTGAAGGCTGTTAGCTAAGGACCGGGCTAATTGGAGAGGCATGTTGGTTGAGGCCCAGGTTCATTCCGGACTGTAGCGCCACTTAAGTAAGTAAGTAAGTAGACCAATATCTTATTTAATGATGAAGCTCGTTTTCATGTCAATTGATGTTAATAAGCAGAACTTGAACCCACGAGTCCGAAACCACACCTAAGCTGCAATTTCGGTGTGGGGAATTATCAGCCCTATCTTTTTTGAAGATAAAATGCGACGTCAAGTTAAGTGACGCGCAATTACCAGTTTGATGTTTTAAAATCATCATTTGATCAATTTCGACATTTTGTCGATTTGATTAGGTTTATGCATCTCTTATGGAACGTTGTGGCGTATTTTGAAGAGTGATCTTAGTTTAAGATGAATTTTTGTAGCCGGAAGTTCAACATGTTGGTGTAGCTGACTTGTGGTTTCAACAGGATGGCGCTATATGCCATACGGGTAACAAATAAATCGCTCTATTGATGGAAACGTTCGATTAAAACATCAGTTCAATAAATCTTTCTTCAATATGGCCACCAAGATCTTGTGATTTGACACTATTGGATTACTTTCCATGGGGATATGTGAAATCTCTTTTTTACGTCAATAAACCCTAAACGGTTGAAACTTTGGAAGATAAAATAACACGTCTTATTCATGGAATAGAGGCCGGTATACTTTACAGAGGGGACGAAAATTGGACCCACAGAATAAAGCATTTAAGAGTTAACTGTGGGTAACATTTGAAGGAAAATTTCTTGAAGCATTAAATGCCAAGAACCAAATTAACACCTCAAATAAAGATTTTCCTCCATAATTAAAATTTTTTGTGTTTTATTTAAAAAAAAACAAGTCAGGAAGATATTATTCGAACTCCTTTATTAAAAGTCAAAATCTCAAGAGCAAAGTTTAATTTTAAGATATTCAAGCGATATGGACATTTATACAGAAATACAGCACATGTGATATAAAGGGTGTCCCATAATTCACGTAAATTCTAATTTTGATAGAAAATACAGATTTTTATTCCTACAATATACAGACTGGGGCTATATATGAATTAGCTCATTGGATAAATGGCCGCCACGACTTTGCTGGCAAGTACGTAATATGTTATTGAAATTTTCGATGACTTTTCATATAAATATGGCTAAATTTCATTAATAAACACCCCAATTTCCTCTTTCAAGGAATTGGTGATCGTTGGCTTGTTTGCATAGATCTTTAAATTCAAAAAAACCCAAAGAAAAAAGTCCAATGGCGTTTAAATGCAAGATCTGGATGGCCAATTTTGATCACAAAAACGGCCGATTACACGATTAGGAAATGGCTCATGCAGTAATTGAATTGTTTCTTTGGCTGTATGGCATATGAAACTACATGTTAGTCGGAATCATATGTTATTATTAAGGCACTAAAAACTGGGTTATCCTGTCACTATAACACTATTAATTCTTACTGTCTGACCAGCCGAATTTTCAAAGAGGAATTATCCGATAATGCCTCCAGCCCAAAATCCGCACCAAACAGACACTCGTTGTGGATGCATTTGTTTTTTAAAAAATTATGTGTAGGTTCTTTGAACCCCAAATGAGACAATTCTGACGGTTAACGAAGTCATGAACATGAAAATAAGCATCATCACTGAAGATGACTTTGTTCGGAAAATTAGCATCCACTTGTTGTTGTTCCAAAATCCACTCAACAAACTCTCTCTCTTCTCGCTGCATGGTCAGTAGTCTTCAGTTCTTGAGTAAGTTGAACTTTGAAAGCATAAAGGTTCAAGTCTTTACTGAGAATTTCCTGTACAGAGCTTCTCGAAAAGCCCATATCTTGACCACGGTGCCGAGTTTCAGCAATACTCTCGCGAACTGCTTCGATGTTTTCTGTTGAACGACTTGTTTCAGGACACCCACAGTATCTAAAATCACTATTTGCTCCAGTCTATCTAAATTCTTCTCTTCACTATTGATGGTTTTAAATAACTATGTCGGCCATATTTTGTGCAAATTTACGGACTGTAGCTAACAAACCCTTAATACCCTTAATATGTTGTTCTTTCGCATAGTGCTCCATTTGTACTAACCCCAAACTATCAGCTGTCACATTATTATTTTTTAACTTTCTCTTACAAAGAGAAAGATATTGTTTTCGTGAAAATTTTCGACCTCGAGATTTTGATTGATTCTAACATTACGATGATAGCGGAGCCTAAAAAAGTGGTTTTTGGAATTCCGTCCGTCGGTCCGTCGGTCCGTCTGTCCGTAATGGTCTCCCCAGCCTAAACGGCTTGACCGATTTTCTTCAAACTTCCAAGTTTGTTTTGGTCATAATTCTATGTTAATAACGGTACCTGCCATATAAAAATTACACATAACCTCAATTTTCTCGAAAACGGCTCTAACGATTTTGATTAAACTTTATATATACTATAAACATATTAGTTCCAACAAAACTGCATACCCAGTTTTTTCGAGAAAATCCATATAACGGATTTTGCCATTTAGGCCATATAAAGAAAATTGTTAATTTCTCGCAAACTACTATGCCAAATTGAATGAAATTCAATATATATACTACTATTATAGCTTGAAACAATTCCACATAATTAGTTTTGGCCCAAATATCACTAAACGGAATTTTCAGTTTTGGCCGATAACGGAAAATCATTATTATTCACATTGACATCGATTCCTTCAAATTTCGGAATAAAAATTCGGATAAATACATTTCGACATTATTTATATCATTTAAGCATCAATAATAAAAATGCTTATGATTTGATCTAACGCCCAACTTGTTGTGAAAGAGAAAGTTGCGTACGACCCAGTCGTGCACCCACCACTCGTTTCACGTTGGCACGCAGTACTATTAAATGGTGCAAAATTCAAATTTTTGCGTGAATTATGGGACACCCTTTACAATCTACACAGAGAAATTAACACAAAAGGGGTGCTTTAAACTGAAGTTATATTGCTAAACTTCATCAAAGACTGCAATTAAGATCCAAACTTAATCTTATTCGTTAACCTCCAGTCTTACCTTTTCAAAAAGTCAAACGGCATAATTCCATAAACTGAATATTAGTTCCTTCTTTGAATTCGCTTATAGCTGGACAAAATTAAAGAAAATACCTACTTTATCATAACATCAAGAGCTTGGAAAAATTTCAACTTCAAAATCGAATCAAGCTATTCAGCATAAATATAGGAAACTTTTCAACTCCTGCAAGGCAACAATAAAGAAAATAATTTTTCATGGCATCATTGTTTGCGGAACTCGTTGCTAAACTATCAAAGTGACTTATTTTTCGGACTCTTTGTTGTGGCCTCCTTTGTTCAGCTTGTATGCTTCTGTATCCTGCCCCATGTTTGGTCTCACCGCTGCACCTACTTTGGCTTGGACTTAAATTAAATTTTAATTAAAATGTGTACTCCATTGTCGCTGGACATCGTTTATTTTTTTTTTTCAAAATTTAATTTGTGTTCAGAAACAATTTAATTTTAATTTTTTTTTTTATCAAAATGTAAGTATGCATGGTTTAACTTCCTTAATATGGTATCAGTCAATTCGTTGGAGCTGGGGAGAAATTATTTTATACCATGTTTCAGTGATGCATTTATTTTTTGAATAATACAACATTGTTTATGGACATGTGACATTGAGTGAGGTAGTGGTGATAGCGGCATGTATGAGGACAGAATTACTCAATTAAAAGTATTTAAAGTTTTAAGTGAGAACGTACAAAACGTTTTTCGTGTGGATATATTATGTATTTGTCAACATAAATTATCTTTTGTAGGGTTTTTGAAGAAGAAGGTGTTTGATTTCGTTTAGAGTTACACTTTAAAATTTTGTCTTAAAATGTTCTGTGTCCATCTTTTCTGTCGAATTTAAAGTATTTTTTGAAAGTATAACCTAGATCTTAATTAAATTTTAAGTTAAGTTGTGTCTTTAAGCTTTGACACAACTCCTACAAACTACCCATTCAGAAAAGTTTTTTTTAGCGGGTTGGTGGAAATCTTCGAAAGCCGCTGGCTCGAGCTCCCATTAGTGTGCCGTTTTTACTCACTAAAACCACCACCCTTTTTGTATTTGTATTGCAACTAAATAAGTGGCTTATCCAGCAACATTGTTATTATCAAGTGATAAGGCAGGTGACTTTACTGTGAGAGTTCCTGCTTTTTCCACAATTTCTTTTATCGAGGTTGGATATATTGGCCTAACTCAAAGGGTTTGAAGATCCCGCAATAAGTTTCTTTTGTCAAGACTTTGGAGGACCGTGATATAAACGCTGTTTTATGTTTTAGTGAAAACTATGTTATTTCATAGTTAACCCTGGCAATACTCAGATCTCAACGAAGGTCTTTGTTTCTAATTTGTCAAAGCGCATTATGATGAATGATCTTAATATTTAGTTTTAAAAAGTATATAAGGTCGGTGAAGCTGATTGTTCGTTTTAATGAAAAATCTACATGTTTTTTTGGTTTTGGTAAGTGAAATCCTTTTTTTGTTTTTGATTTTGTCCATTCACTATCCTCGTAAAAAGCATTTTGCTATTTTATTATATGTCCTCTATTTTTTAGCAAAGAATTGTGGCGTTTGTTTGTGAAATATCACGTCACGTAAATAGTAGGTACAAGAGTGGTCCAAGGTTGCTACCTTGAGGTACACCTGCCCATATTTCTCTGAATACGTAATACTTGTTTCCAAGTTTCCTACGAAAGAGTCTATTTTCAAGATATGACACAACAATTTTATATAATTGTTCAGGGGTTCTCCCTGATTTGCCGAGGAATTCTGCAAACCTTTTTTTATAATCAGAAAAGGGTTTTATTATTTAATAAAAGTCGTTAAAACAAGTTCTTAAAGAATTACGAATTTATAATAAAATATTCGCGTTTTTATCAGTGGTCATGTTAAGCAAGAAATATATGATATACATTATCAAAAACACCGATCTACATAGAGATCTATATATTGAAATGGTTGAAGATGAAGCTAAAAAAGTAGCTCTAAGACACAGAGATAGGCTTCTCCGCCATGTTAATTTAGAAATAGCTCAGCTTTTAAGAACCGACAATATAGTCAGGAGATTAAGACGGGTTAAACCCCTTGATCTATGTAGCTAAAGATATATATATATATAAGAAATACTGAAACTTAAGTACAATTTCAAACAAAACTTAAAGAAATCCGGCCAACGTCGGAATTTAAAATGAGTAGGATACAGCTGATGGCATGTTTTAATAATTTTCCAGCTGTTCGGTTGACAAATCCTATCCTAATCCAGCAGTTAAGCCATTAATCACTTAATACTTTTGGCTGATGATACTTACTTTCTTGTAAAGGTCTAAGGCTATCAGGCTGATACAATTCATGCATTTTGAGATTCAAGTTAAGCTAAATGAGACATTCCAAAAGTCTATTGCTACAACGTTATCTAATTTTAAAAAAAAATAAGGTCTACTAGGAGACAGACTTAAACAATAGTGGTTAGGTTAGGTAAGAGTGGCTGCCAGCGTTCGCCAGCACACTTAGACCATTTTGGTTCGTTGTGATACCATGTGGATCTTGTCCAATCTCCTTACTATCCTTACTATCAACCACCACAGATCTGAAGGTAGGACTTTATCACAGTATTGCTAGGCGTTGGGGTGTGTTAAAGTATTCTTGGATTTGCGTTATTTGTTTGTCAAATCTTTTATGCCCGGTTTCAATGTGAGAGCTTTAGCCGTTGCTTAGCTAAGCAAAACGGAGAGCTTATGTTAGCCAATTATAACAAGTAATTGTGAATGGTTCATATTAATTTATTAGTTACGCGCCTACAACCATACACCAAGCGGGAATAATCTGCGAAGATGACACAGTTACTACCCGAATTAAGTTCCGACATCACTCATGGAGTAAGTCTCTACCACATCCAACATCCAAAAAAAAAAATTTGCTTTGACAGAAGTTAAGCCAACACTTAAGCACCAAAACCGGGGTGTGGTTACCTCTTAAGCCGGCACTGTGAAACACAAAGTTATGTTAAACCGTAGATTAAGCTCCACGTGAAGCTTAAGCTCTCTCTGTGAAACTGGGCAATCGAGTTTTTCAATTCAATGATGTCAAAGTTTCAATTCAAAGTTCAACGTTTGCTTAATTGCTGTCTGGTATTCTGTCTCCAAACTCACTGTCGACATGGTTAAAATTCTTAATAAAGTTGGGTTAGTGTAGCTGAGACTTGAGCTAGGTGCCTCTAGTTTCACAGTTCAAATTGATTGAGGTCAGTTCATACGTGTGCGAGGTCTGAACTCGTTTGCTTAACATGTCTAAGCCATCTTCGACCAAGCCATCTTGTTTCTTCTGCTCAAGTCTTAGTCGCTGTACAAATCCTATCTCAATAAGTGGTACAACGGATCTACCTTTAGTCTAGATGTACCATTTCTTAAGATGCACTCAAATAAATGTTTTCAACCTGTTAGGTTATAGGACCCTAGTTCAATGAGGTTAAATTAATGCAGGAAATGAAGCGACTTTGAAGTAAAAGGGGATATTTCACACCTACTATGTAACTGCCCTGTGATAAGCTACAACCGGAGATAAATTCTTGGCAAGAATTACAGAGTTTGGCAGACACCCATATTGTTCACATCATCCGCTGCTGCAAAGCATCGAGTTGGAGTGACCATCTCTTTTAGATACCCAGGACTCCACTAGTAGCCCCAATTAGGTATCATTACACACTTTCATCACATTTTTTAGTTTTTTTTTTCAGGAACATGTATCACTAATAAGGCATAACCAAGGGACTACTCGTTATAAATCACAGATATTTATGTCCCTCAGGGTGGTTATCAACTGCAAGATTCTTCTTATTTTTCTAAAATTTTAACCTGCGTCGGAAGCACATCAATAACTTTAAAATGTGAAAATTGCCAGAGGAGTTAGTTGTGTAAGGATCAATCCATTTTATTCAAGACTTGTGCTTTGTTTTTAATAAACGGTGTGTCCTTTTTAATAGAAACCCCACTAGCAGTTGTGTAAGTTGAATAAATTGATTCGTATTTCTATTGCCAGTGACTTTATTGACAGCATTACATGCCAGGAATTGAATTTAAGCTCCTAGCACGAAGCAGATGGTAAGCAGATGCCTGATTGACAATTGCTCTTTGAAGGAAGTAAACAAGAACCTTGCTTGGACGTGTACACGTAACCTCCCATATAAGGTTTTAATCTACTCCTGTATTGTGTGTGTCAATTTGTTGTGGCACGTAGCAGTCTCTATCTATCCATTCATCCATCC
Source organism: Rhingia campestris (assembly GCA_932526625.1). Lineage (NCBI taxonomy): Eukaryota > Metazoa > Arthropoda > Insecta > Diptera > Syrphidae > Rhingia > Rhingia campestris. Next base: position 61,294,259 of record OW052182.1, on the reverse strand, counting down.
ATCCTGTCTAATATCTCTCTATCTGTGTGTGTGTAAATGTGTGAAAATGGAAAAAAAGCTTATAAGGATTTACATTTTTTTTTTATTTTGTTTTGTTTTGTTTTCAAACCAAAAACTCTTCTAATACTTGTTTACCCTTGTTCCAGCAGAAGCATCCTCATGTGATATTTGAGGCGCGAACTAAAGCCAATAAAGGATGCGCCAATTCTGGCAATCTCGATTCGTGGCGTTTGTCACGTCGCACTAAACATTTAGCAGGCGTCATCGATGATATTCATCCGAATGGTGCCGGCCGATATAAGAGGGACGTCCGTGAGGCCACCAAATATATTGAAACAGCGATTATTGTTGACAAGGCAATGTTTGAAAAACGAAATGGCAGCACACGCGCTGAGGTTATCCATGATGCCATTCAGGTGGCGAATATTGCTGATTTGGTAAGTAAAAAAAAAATAAAAATGTTCATCCTTTCATTTTGTCGTTGCATACTTTTCGGGGAAAAACTTATATTCAGATGCAAAGAAGGGTGGTATCCCTTTGTGCTTAAATTCTCACTTCACTGGAGATTACAATTTATTCCCACCCCCTATACATACTCATTCTCAGCACCAATGTCAGGATAGCTGATACCGAGCATCCACCAACAATATCAGATACTGTCTCGTAAATAATGTTGTCTGCAATCAGCAGAGGAGAGAAGCATGATGCGACTGACTGGTTAAATCAACAACAAATGTGAATCCTTTGTATCATTTGAGCGCATACTTTGTAACAAGGATAATGAATTGGATTGTGGAAAAGATGAAACTTGGCTGATGGGTGTATGACAGGAGTTGTGTACTGCAATAGGTACCAGCTGGGGCCGGGAGGGGTGTTTTACTTCAACAATTTTGTTTGCAGCTTTGCATGGCTTACTATTAATTGGGACAACATTTGCAGCTAGAGCTGATGAATGCGTCAGGAAATATGTCAGAGCAGAAGGAATTGCAATAAAAATCTCTACCCACAAGAGGGACTTTTATGATGTTTTATTGGATGGTTTTTCAATGCCAACAGTAGTGTCGGAAATAAGTTCGTAAATCCTTCTTGGACGACATGACAGTGTGCGAAATGTTGGCTTATGAATGAAGGAATGCAGATTTTGTTTTGTTAAATTCAGTAGCTGGACCGCGTCTTAACAAAAATAAAACCAACTTCTGTGACACAAATTGTATACCACCCTTTGGAATGAAATGTTATCTAAACTTTTTAGTATCTATCGAGGAAGACCAAACCCCTAGTGACGTTATGTAACCTTTTAATTTGTCTTTGACGAATTAAACCTCACGGTTTGATTTAAATAAAAGAAAATATGACCAGGTCTACAACATGTTCTGGCAATCATTTGATCATGATTTGAATGACTTACGGATTCACTTGAAGACTTATTTTAATTATTTAAAAAAGAAGAATAAGCAGCTTCAACTCAATACTAAAGCAAGTGGAGCTACCCTCCGCGGTCAAGTTGGGCCTAACAAAAATGCATCTCTAATTAGCCCGATTCTTGCTTAACTAACACTAAACGATTTATTTAAACCAAACCTAACTTGTCCTAACGCCAAAAGGGATACAAAAAGGGATTAAAATGAACATGAGGATATCATAAATCACAAGGTACATGTTGGGTACGAAGAAGAGTCGGTGAGACGTAGAATATATGTTAGTATGGCCGAAAAGAAAGTAAAGCGGCCAATGAGGTCGGCCCATAAAGACAGTCCAACAGAAGAGGAGATAAGTCGTAATGAAGATCGAGTGATAGAGGATTTTCAAGGGCTAAGTCAGATCTGGCATATGCTGCCAATAAATGTCGAGTCGAAGAACAGATTTGGTGGAATGTTGGGCATGAGTGGTCGATAATGAATGATGCTCATTAAGCGTAATTATTATTTTTGGAAGACATATTTCAAATAAGAACAGTATTCGTTTTTAGTGATGACAACTGTAATATTTTGTGTGACAGAAACAGCCTACGTAAACGCACCGCGACAATCCAGTCTCGCTGATTCACATCGCAAAATGAGGACCAGTGCAAAACATGTTGGTGTTTCTAAGACTTCTACGCGGCGGTTCATTGCACTAACCATCTTACCACGGAGCCCCTTTCTTGACTCGTAGTTATGTGTCCTTGTGTAAAGTGTCTTCGCTCGATTGGTTTTGGGTCAATTTGTCCCATCACTTTTTTTAAAGCCTCAATTTAAAATATTCATTATCATTCCTCTCATTCACGCAATTCAGCAATGTCAAAGGACTCACGACTTGTTTCACTCACAATTTACGATCACCTTAAATAGATGTTGGCCTTTACTTTCCATTTTGTTTGTTTGTATGTGTCTAAGGTCCTACCTAATTCATTCTTCAAAGCAAACCAATTCCCAATGTACAATCGAATTCATACCCTTTTGCAAAATTATAGGACAACGGACAGCCGATTTTTCTCTATAAATGTCCAACTGGATTTAAGGTACCCTCAAAATAAGGGGAATTTTCCATTAAAAAAAAGGATTCTATTCACCAAGTAATAAATTAAAGGATTCCCTTTTTCGGAGCTTCATCACGATGTCTGCCGCTGTTACCACACCGCCTCCGACGCTTCACTCAATCCCAACTCCAACACAAGGATTTCTCGATTGTATGTTTTCATCGAAATTCATTTCCGATGTTAGACAATCTATAGTCACAATTAATCTTAATTGAAAGAGACGACGAGGACAACAACAACAACGATGCAGAGACTACAACGACGGATGACAACACCAAAACCGGACCAAAGTAAACCGAAAAGGGATCCCCAAATACCAAAGGGGATTCCAAACAGTTCAAAAGGATTTCATCGGGAGCACACTATGGACGATACCTTTCATCGATAAATTTAAATTAGACAAATACTGGACCGTTAGAGCTTGAGATGGAGGTGGGCGATAGCGACGTCATCGGTCGAAATGCGGCTTAGACCACACATTTCAACTTAAATGTCCTTGCCTGCACAAAAACAGAGCAAAGAAAAAGAAAAAAAAAAAAACAACCAAACGGTTTAAGTTTATTTTTCTCATTTTAGTTGGGATGAAAAAAAAATATAACGGGTCTCTCGGGATTTATCGGAGCGAAAATTTCATGCGAATAGTAAACGTATAGACGAACGGCTGCAGGTGAAGAGAGAGAACCCATTTGCCTACGACTCAAAGATTCAGCAAGGACTTCTTTTAGCAATGAGTATACGTATGTGCGAGTGGGGGTGTATGCTGGGGAGTTGGTATTTTTACCTTGCGCAAAGGCAAACGAACGGGAAAATGGGAACAGAAAACGATATAGGAAGGTAGGGTACCCAACGATGAGCTTCACTCATTCGAAAGTCATACAACAGAACAGAAAAGTCAGTTGGCAGAGCTGAAATTAAATATGTTTTCCTTTCGGTCGAGCAGCAGTATGGCTTGGTGAACCAGGGTTCTGCGGAGGGACTAGTAGTTTTTTCTAGAATTTTAAATTCTACCGGATTTTCATTTGTTTCGATTTACAATATTTTATTTTTGAGAGTATTTCTGAGAAAATTACACACTCGAGTTGTGAAATCAGTCATCCGAATGAGGTTGACTATTGGCATGTGTCCCAGAAAAGGTACACTCTCACCGGTTGTGTGTGTATGTGCATTTCGTTTAAATACCTAAACCCACTTCAACTTCACAAAGTTGTTATTAGAATGAAACAATAAAAGGACATGTTTCTTGAAATGTTTTGCAAACAAATTGTTAAGTATTTTCATTGAAGAAAATCTGATATAAAAATCTAGCAAGCCGATTGACAAATTATGCAGACATCTCTTTGAAACATATTTTGTATAAAACTTACGACGGATACTTTTAATATGAAAAGTTGCAGCTTCTCAGAAGATGTACTTTGTGTGTACTTGGTATATTGCGACAGAAGACGTGAGCTGGTCGTTTGTCAAGAATTATTTTCCCTGAAACATTTTGCTTTACATCAGATAAAGCCCCAACAGGGACAAATCGTAGCTAATTTACAGTCGATTCTGAGAATTGTAGAGTATGGAAATACCATTTCTGCAGACGGCGATGAGGAACAACCTCCCGCTGCCAAGTAGAACTAACTATATAGTATTGACGACAACGTCCCAAACTACCACCCACCCAACTAAAATAAAGTGAGGAATGTAATGTCTAAACTTAAACATAATAAGACTGCTAAAAATGACGGTTTTCCTGTCGAGCTATAACGACATGGTAGATTACGTTGTGAGGAGCATACATAAACTCATTGGCAACATTTGGTCGGATGAAAGTGTTACCTGAAGACTGAAACCTTAGCATTTTGTACGATTTAAAAAAAATTAGGCCTTCTGACCTCTAAATAGAAAAATAAAAAAATTGGCGCGACAGGCTCGTTAGTATCTAGAATCTAGCTTTTTTCAAAACCAGTCATATGTGGATGTGTGCACGATGGCGAGACCTCCTGATTTATGCCGAATCCAAACTTGAATGATTTATCAGGTCAGTGCGAGAGGAGGGCCAGTGACAAACACTTTTTAGGTGTTGCTACGGCTGGAAATCGAACCTAGACCTTCTACGACGCAGTTTATCGAAGTATTATGCTATATTCTCGGCGTAAAGTAATTGTTACTACGTTTCGGAATTTGGCAGATGGGCCAAGATGGAACATACTGGAATAACAAATTCCTGAGGTCAAATCGTTCCAATTTAGATCCCCTCATTGGGGGGACTGTTCCAGGGTGAAGAAAATGCAAGATCTTGGATCTATTTCTGGCTTCATATTCAGACAATTACAAGATCTCAACCTCTGCTTTATTAGGAAACTCAGATCATTCTTTGATAATAGCGATCTATACACTTCCCATATCAATGCCAAGGACCATTAACCATCAACGAGTTTTATGGAACTACTGAATAACTAACTGGGACAATCTGCGTGAATTTTACAATTTTACGGATCTTGGGAAGACCATTGATTCATTGCTTGTCTGAGAAAGTGATGTAAATATATGCACAGAGGCATGAAGAGAGATCATTCTTCTGGGCATGGAACTATTCTTTCCTGACTCTATAAAAAAAGCAAGACCCAATAAGCCTTGGTTCAATAAGCAATGCGAGTAAGTTTAGACATTTGCGGTCAGATTCAACAGAAGAGAAAAGCTGAGGTTGCATCAACCAGCCAAACATAGCCAACCAAACAATAGAAGCCACAAGGAATGCCTTTAATGAAAAAGTAACTAACATAGATCTGCAACGTTTCAGAGGCTCACGGTCATTTTGATCAATTTCAAAAGTAGTTAGTAATAATTTTAACCACCCTTCCCTCTAAGAACTGATGGAACTCTAGCTACAACATAAAAGAAAGGGCCGACTAATTCGCTAAAATGTTTTCAGGAAATTCAACATTAAACTCGAAACAAGCGGTGCCAACAACGATAGAGCACGTACCCTGAAGGATAGTTATAATAAAATTTCGACCTCAACGCATCAAGAGGCATCCAAAAGAAAAAAAAAGCCAATGGACCTGTTGTGCTTTAAAAATGTTACACGTACTGGTACCTAAAAACTTGTATATACATTATTTCCCAGGTTTCCTCGAATCCAACCGATTCCCAAAAAAAAAAAAATAAAGAAAATACATGCCTGAAACCTACAAACCCATTGCTGTACTATCCATGCTTTCAAAAGTAGATAAACAAAAAATTGACACATGGAATGTCGATTGCCTAGAAGATAATAAACCTATAAGCTATCGGCAATTAGAGTTCCGAATGAAATACTCAACTAGAGACCCTTTAAGTTATGTTTTCCGTCTATGGGGATCTGCAATGGAATATCATGGAGAATCGAGAGTTGTTGCCTTGGATAGTTCCAAGGCTTATGATCGAGTTTGGGACAAGCCTCTGGTAGCATTATTGACAGAATACGGACCTGCGCCAATACTGTTCGCCTGGATGGGAAACTTTTTTTTTATGACAGATTTTTGCATATAGTGGTAGATGTCGTTTCCTCAGATAGATTCAATATAAAGCGGGGGTACCTCAAGGATCAATTCTTTCACCCACTCTTTTTCTACTGCATATCAATGATCTTTTTATGGTTAATATTAATCGCATACATAAGTTTTGCAGATGATAATATTCCAACAGCGACTAACTCAAACGACAAGCCTTTCACTCCTATTGCTGCACACGGCCAGATATGCGAACAAAATTGCTCTATAAGACCACGAAGACCTACAAACGATTATACAAAGGGGAAATAAAACTGTTCTTAAAGAAGACGCAGCATACTACATTTACAAGAAAGAACAAGCCCACAGTTCCGCATATCGAAATAGAGAAGAATTCATGCATTGCTAGGGAACACAATTGGGTCAGATGTATCGTGACAACAACGTGTAACCTTTATTGCTTAATCAGCAGCGTCCAAACTCAATTACCTTTTCAGAGCTTAGAGATATTTTACACCAGCGCAGTTTCCTCTTCTGTATAAAGTCTAAGTACAACTAGGTCTTCAATACAGTTCTCATCTATGGAGTACGGCCGCATAAGATAGTCTTAACTTACTAAACTCCATCTAAATATCTATCTATCATATATTTCAAGAAGACTTGCAGAAGATCTGCCACCTTTATAACAGATATTATAAAGGCATATGTTCATAGGAGCTTAGAGAAATCATCCCTAGACTCACTGCATTTCAACGACCCACAAGACACACTGTCCATCTAACAACGCGACGAACAACGCAGAACCAATATTCTTTTTGTAACAAAACAAAGCAAACGATGGAACAAACTTCCAGAAGACGTATATCTACCACAACACAATCTACAACAGTTCAAGAGCAGAGTCAATAAACATTTGTAAGCAACATCTCAGGGCGCTTCTGGAGCGTTATAGGTTGGCTTCACCTAAGAAAAGATAATAATACAAAAATTAGGGCGTTAAAGGTTGGCCTCACCCAAGAAAAGATAATACAAAAGTTAGGTTACTCCCAACGGGTCTTAATGGAATCTTTGTAAAGATAACACACCATGCAAATCAATCTCTTATAACGTAACCTAACATAACTTAACCTACTCGCTGGTGATAATCAAAACCCCATGCTATCAATCTAATGTTATTTTTTTTTAATTATAAAACCCTTAGTGAATGATTATTCTCAACAAAACGTATTCAACCATCACGAGCAAAGGATATTTTACCTTTTGTTGCCCTCGTCTTAAAAAAATGTATTCCCACTGACTTGCTCTCCCTTCTTTTCAACTTTATAATTTCGTTCGAATTAATTATCTTCAAAAAAGAAATAACACTCGAAAATATTTTTATCTCATTTCAGTATTTCCGCACATTAAACACCCGAGTATCAGTCGTATACATCGAAACGTGGGGCAAGAATCAAGCAGTCATCGATGGCAGCAAGGATATTAGCAAGGCAATATCAAATTTCAACGACTATACATCTAGGAATCTCTTTCAAATCGAAAGAGACACCACTCAACTACTAACGTAAGTTATCTACCACCACAACAAAAAAAAATAGGAACTTTGTTTATATCCTACGTGCGTAAGCGCAAATTGCCATCATCCAGTGCCGGTGTGGTGTATACAAAATAACAGGCGGTCGTGCTTCAGAACCGCACGTCGCCACGTGACATTTTAATAAATGAAATTAACTTCCCCATCAATCTATCATTCAGCCTCTCATTACATGCAACACCACTACCACTACCACCGTGGCCCACTCACAATATAATATACCTACACTGAGTGGTGTTCAGTTTCCACACTTCAGTTTCGATCATTCAAAATCGATTTTTGTCGAACGTGACCCACACAGACGTTGAGATGGCAGGCATACAAAATGAGGTGGCAAATGACAACTCAAACTACCTCCATCTGGCAGAGTGCCTCCCAAATAACTCTGCTGCGCTCTGAACCTGATGTTGATTGAGCATTTTTTCATCATTCGAACATCCTTCATCCGTGCAGCAGAGCCACCCTCTGCCTATTGAATTGAATAAAAAAAAACTGTTCACTTAAAGGAGGTTTTTTTAAGAGCTTACAGAGCTAGCAGTACATACTTGTAGATACAAAAATGAAATTGAAAGATACTTTTGAATGTTATTATTCAGCCATCATCATCAATATCGCCCAACTCCAATAAAACTCGGAATCTATCAAAGGTTTTTTTTTATCCGTCTATCTGATAACAGTGGTGGCGAGATTTGATGGCCGGCAACACGCATTTCCACTATGACTAAAAATATTTATGCTGCAAAAAAAAAAAGGCGAATCAAGTGCTTTGGTATATTTGTTCCAAGCACTATGGGTTGGTGGTGAATCTCATGTAGTGATCAACCTCCTCCCACCATCCCCGATGAGTATCTCTCGAGTAAATCGCTTTTTAATATTTCATGGTATTTTCGGCCCATGGCGGTAGAGGGTTTTGGTGTCGTTTTTGGATTTATTCGCCTGTGGCGCTGAAGGGGTTCTTAACGATGGAGCGGCCGATTGTTTCGACCCTCGAAACTGTGTCCTTTTCATCGTTTTTTTTTTTTAATGTTATGCGGGGTAGTAAGGAAACCCTATTACGACGTCCTCATAAAAGCTTTGGTTGAAATAGTTTATGCAATTAAATTGTCGGTTTTTATAAATTATTTTGTTTTCAATAAACATATGAATTTCACAAAATGGCCAGACCAGATTTATTGCAAAAAGTTACTCGATACGGTGCTATAGGAACGGTTTAATACCGTCCAAAGTCTACCATTAACGGCATTTTGCACATACCTGGTCGGTTCAGTGGTACCGGGAATCCGGTTTCAAACCACCAGTTTATAGGCACCTATGCTATCGAAGCTAAAATCTTTTAATTCAGAGTAACAATAGAGGGGTCGGTCAAACAACAGTTAAGAACGGGTGAAGAAACTTACTTACTTACTTAAGTGGCGCTACAGTCCGGAATGAACCTTTGCCTCAAACTCAACCAACATACCTCTCCAATTAGCCCGGTCCTTAGCTAACTGCCTCCAGTTGCGCACTCCAAGATGGTTGATGTTGTTTCTACTTGTGCGCAATACTTAAAGGCGAGGTCTTCCTCTACTACGTCCAACGTCTGGCTGGGAATCGAAGACTCTGCGAGGCGCAATATTGGTGTCCATTCGTTCTACATTTCTTAGACATCATAAACGTCCAATACGAAGTTTTTTGAACAGGGGTATTTCGCTGTACAGCTCGCATAGTTCTTGGTTAAATCTTCGTCCCAATAGCCGGTCAATGGAAACAGGACCGAAGATTTTTCGAAGAATTTTCCTCTCGAATCGACCAAGGATTTCTTCATCCGCTTTTAATACAGACGATGCCTCAGCGCCGTAGAGCAGTACTGGGATGATCAGGGTCTTATATAAGATCTCCTTAGTAGTTCGAGTGAGGGCTTAACTACTAAATTGCCTTCTTAGCCCGAAGAAACAGCGATTGGCAAGAGTGTTTGTTCGTTTGATTTCTGACGAGATGTTGTTGTCAGAGTTAATAGCGGAGCCGAGGTAGACAAAGTCCCGTACTACCTCAAAGTTATGTCTGTCAATGATGACGTTCTGTCCTATTCCTCGATGTTGTGTGTCCTTTCGTGTTGACAGTGTATACTTAGTCTTACCCTCATTTTCTTGTAAACCCAGTTTTGCCGTTTCCTTCTCTATATTAGCAAACGTGGCTATGACATCACATGAGTCCTACCAATGATGTAAATATCATCGGCGTATGCTAGAGTAGTTGCACCGATTTTTGGAAAATTGTTAGATTTGTAGGAGAACTTAGATTGACCTTTATTGGAATATGCCTAATTGTTCCACACAGATGCAGTTTTATTTGTCAGGCAAAGTCGCTTGATCTAATGGGTGTTTTATCTTAAGCAGAAAATCTAATCGAGTCAGGAGCTCATTTAAAAATAATAAGACGTGTTCCACACTTGCTAGTGGACTGGAAGGGGGGACTTATTCTACTACTACTTATATGATAGCATTTGTTGAAGGGGAGCCTAGATTAACAATGCCAAAATTAAAGTTACTAGCTCCGGGAACAACTCATTATATCAACAATACTTTCAAAGTAAAAAGTGTCTCACATATTTTGAAGTTATTGCTTCAAACGTAGGTGGAAAGTATAACCAAACAAGGCATCTCTAGCTTTTGAATTGTTGTCAAAGATATGACAAAACAATGGTATATGCTTATATATCGTCCCTCGGTTGGCGCACTAGTCGGATATTCTCTTTGAAAGATTCATGTGCTTTTGGCTTTTTCTAATAGACCAAAGACTTAAAAAACCCAAACAAAAATAAGTCTATAGTAGTCAACTTGGTCGGCGCAAATCACCAAACCAAGACATAAGACGAACCGAAAAGGCATCCTTCAAAATTTACATTGTCGCATGAGCTGTGTGTACGGTTGTACCGTCCAATTGGAACTTTATGTTCTACAATTTATAAAAAGCTAAGGTAAAAACCGTAATAATGAGTCTGTATCGCAGAATATTCACAATAGCATTTTATCCGGCGTTAGTGAAGCCCAAGGCGTTAATTTTGAACGGATGTTATGTCTCTACTTTAGTTTTCAGTGCTCCAGATGCTAAAATATTGTTCATGGATTTTTTTAAATGGTTAAATGGAAATTGAATAGCCCTTGGTTGCTCATGATGAATTTCGACCGAAAAATGACCAAATTTTGAGAGCGGCTTAAGACTCGATTAGCAGCAGTACCTAATGCACTAGGGCACTATTTAAGGTAATATCGTCAAGTTTTTTTAAAAAAAAATACGCGGCATAGGCAGTGGATTAAACTAGAAGTATACACTTCTTTATAACGCTCAACTATGACCAAGTCTTGAATACTGTTTTTATATTTGGAGTTCGGCCCGAAACATACACTTACCGGACCTTATCCAAAGACGTGCTATCCTTCTTATAGATGATTATTTCCTTACTGCAACGCTGCAACCTAGGGCACAGCGAAGACTTGTAGGAGTTCTGTCTTTATTTTACATATACCCTCGACTCGTTGCATTTCAACGACCTACATGAGTACAAGACACGTAGTGGCCATCTAACAACGACACGAATAACGCAATCTAAAATAATTTTTGTAATAGAACAAGCAAACAGTTCAAGATCAGAATCAATTAACATATGCAAGCATCATCTCAGGAGCTCCTGCAGCGTTATAGGTTCGTCTTGACTGAGAGGGGTTTATAAAAAAAAGTGTAATGACCAACTGCATGCCACGTCGTTGAGTCGATGCACCTTCTGTTGCCTCATCTGTCACGTATTGTTAAAGTTTATTTGATGCGAGCTTTAGTGTTAGACAAGTTGGCATGGGATGGCAGGAAAATCTGTCTCGAAATTCACATTGTGCCAAAATCGCTGACGAATCATTCCTCAAAAAAATTCCCTGATCTTGAGGAGTTTGGCTTTTACTTCAGAATATCAATACTAAACCGTCGATTGGTTGATACATTTTCGGGCAATCTGTATCTGTCTTCTGTCCTATTTTTGAACTTTTCTTCATAGGTGCATTTTCAGCTGCAATAGAGTTTGTGTTTCAAAGATTACCCTCTTACTACAGCGCTAGACTGCTCTACTGCGTATACATTCTATCTCGAAATCGAATTCACTTCGATCGGAGCATTGATTTCCACTCGCTCCAAATGCCATCTTAAACGCCAAATGAGTAGTATCTTATGACCAAGTCTATGTAGCAAGTTAGATTCATCAATAAATCTTTGTCACCTGAGCCTGTCATCGCATCAGAAAAATGTCATACTTCAGCACATTAAAGAATGACCTGGATAATCAGGGCCCTTTCTACCTCAAAGTTAAAATCGTCGATTGTTTCGTTCTGTCATATAATATTCGTCGAGATTGTGAATCCCATTCATCAATAAACTTGCCACAGAAAGAAATGTCATGAAAGAGAGTTCTAGATGTTAAGTGGAGTGGTGGCCTATGCGAGTTTGACGCCTCATCCGCAACGCATAAAAACTAACCTATATCAAATTGTTGGATCATATCGGCTGTGCAAAAAAATACAAACCTCAGCTAACCAAAGTGAAACAGTCGATCTCCTTAACGCTTCTATACGGCCCATTATGCGGTGTTCAACTGCAAGCTTTAACTACGAAACCATAGAACTGTTTGAGCCCTTGACGCCGTTTATAGATGCTGAATGCTAATGCAAGACATTAATTTTATCGGTTTTATGTAACCATCTGTACCCTTAATCATTTGCTATCGCCATTTTCTTGCATTAAAATGGCCGATTTCCATTCCGACATACTTCGCCTTCACAGATTTTCCCCCGAGTAACTTTTAAATTCAATTTCCCAACACTCAGCGATTAAATTATTCAATACCATCACACACAGCAAGAAAAAAATAAAAATTCCGGAACTACTCGCTACAAGAGGCATTCAATTCTCTGCCAGAGAGATAAGCACCTCAAATTAGGTGAAACAGCAAATTAACTTGTATACACTGTACAAGGACGAGAGGACGAGCACCATCGCCAACTGGTGTACAAGCCGCCGCCCGCCTCAATAAGAAGTGAAAGTAACCCTCACATACCGGAGCCAACTTCCATCGCGGAATATTAGTCCTTTGACGGCGCTTACCGTTTAAATTTCATTTTTGTTCGCCTCCTATTTCGCCTTTTTTTGTCGACTTTATTTTACACATGGAAGGATAATTTTCCACTTTGTGCACTAACAAAGTACTCGTACATACACACGATCATTCCTAAGTGAGCGACTATCAACACCTGGTGGAACAACACACAACAACCACCTGGCAGAGGCTTGCAAAAATTCTACCTCTTCCCGAATATTAGCCTATTATCGTGTCCTGGGTTTGTTATCCTTTAATTTTCGTCCCGCCGTTGCCGCGTTAATATTTTATGAACAACGAAAAAATGTTTCATTTCTCTACAAGGGGTGGTGGGATCTTTATCCTTTGAACCTTTCAAGCAAACCTTTGTAACAAAAAAATACATCCTACACTTATATTTTTATATAAACCAAAGTAATGCTTACAATTTTTTTTTATTTTTCAGTGGTGAAACCTTTGCGGGGGGTGAAGCTGGTATGGCCGTACCGGAAACGGTTTGTACTCCGCGGGCCGTTGGCATAAGTGTCGACATCAATGTTTACGAGCCCCATCTACTGGCCGGAACGATGGCCCATATGATTGGACACAATATTGGCATGGGTCATGATGATGGACGTAAGTTGAAAAATTATTTCCCCCTATATCCTTTTTTATTTATTTTTGTTGCTTTTATGTTGGGGAAGTCGAACAACATCCACGAGGACACACCAATCAATTAGTCACTTATTGTACACAGATTGGTGGCTGATGGATTTTTCTTCGACAATTTTTGGTTTATGTTCGTTGTGATTTATGTCCTTGCTGGTGGTGGAGAGGGTGGATAAATCAATGTCATAAGATGAATTTTATTTGTGACTCTGACTTCGTTTTTGGTCTTCGACGGCTGAAGGATGTTTATTGAATTTTGTTTAATCGAATCGAAATCATTTGTCCTCATGAGTTATATGAGGCGAGCTATAATATTTGGTTGTTTTGTGTGTGTTTGTGTTTTTGAGTGTTGTCGCCCCCTTTGGTGTATTTTTGTGTCGTTTACCGAGTTTTTTTTGTTGAATATGATTTATCCTGAAAGATTAGCATTTATGGGCGAATAAATTGTGTTTTATGTTTAAGTATCCATTTTTGTTTTGATTATTTATTGCACACGACATAGGATTAGTATTTTTTTGCAGAGGGATTTATCGGAACGTTAGCGAATTTATTGCGTATTGTATGTGCGAAGTGAAAAATTTAATAAATTTGCTCAGTAGGTATAGGATCGAAATGAAAAATAAGAAGGTTGTGGATTTACAAGCACCATATCAATCATTAGCACATTTATACAACGTTGACAGTTTAATTCCACTTTTCAGCTGTAAAAATATGGTTAATCTGGAAAAATAAAGTAAGATAACCTCAGGACCTATGAAAGATATTTTAATTACTTTATAATGTTATAAAATACATGTGCTTATACGCCTAAAATGTTTTTTTTTTAATATCTATACTCTAAAACAAGGAATTTTTGGGGAAGCGGAGATGAACAGCAGTTTGGCAACATTTTTAACTGCACAACTGTTAGGTATATTGGCGCAAAATAAATGGTGGATAAAATTCACAGTAAAGAACGTTTACTGAATACTAAAATTACAATTGGTTGGTATTGATAATAAAAGGCGTTTAACAAATGTCATTGTCATAATCATTTCTAACAAACGTCTTCCAATCTGTCATCTGCCGTTTTAGTCGAGATATTCAATAACATAATGGGTCTGTAAATAAGGACAAGTTATGCGTTTACAAGTCACATTTTTAAGCACACTTTGTATCTTTATGTGAGAAAATAACGTCCTTCAAATGCAGACGTAGTTGAGAAGAACAACTTATGATGACTCTTTTCTATAAATCTGACTGATTGGTTTCATTTTGTTGATTTTAAGGGCATTGTTTAGGATTTATTTGCATTGACCTACGATTAAAGAAATTCCCAAAGAAAGAAATCTAAAAGCATTAAATCGTACGATCTCTGTGGCCGGGTTATGTCCTCACCACATTAGATCATGCTGTTTGTTACTTAGATCCATCCTGTTGGAAACACATGTCGCCAGTATCTATGTCTTCCACTTTAGGACATGAAAAATGGCTTATCATCGATTTGTAGCGATCGCCTTTGATAGTAGTGAAATTGTCACTTTTTTGGATGAAATACAATGGCCTGACCAAAATCTGTATTAAACGGAACTTTCTTCGGATGAATTTGGTTGTGATGTATGGTTTGGTATTTTCTGCTAAGTTATGTAACCGATCTATGGAGATCTGCGATGGAAAATCATAGGGAATCAAAAGATTTTGCTAGATATTTCGAAGGCTTTCCATCAAGTTTGAAATAGGGCTATTCTAGCCAAATTGACAGCAAACACAATTCCTCAAATACTTTGCGGCTGGATAAAAAACAGTCTTAAAGACAGATCTTTGCAAGCAGTTGTGGATGACGTTTCCTCAGACAGATTTTCTTAAAGGCTGGGGTACCTCAAGAATCAATTTTCTCACCCGCTCTGTTTCTGCTGCGCATTAATGATCTTTATTTGAGTTTTACAAATTAACTTTTAATTTTAATTATTCAACTTTTTTTTTAGTTTTACAGAGATAGTACTTTAACGTCGCATAAGCAAAATACAAGCACCATATTTTTAACACGTATGTTCTTCTAGAACTTTGGCAGGACCCAACTTTATGCCGACTCATAATGGTTTAATTTTCATTATCCTTTCATGACAATTGATACTATTTGAATGATTTGTAAAACTACTGCGAGAAGAGATTCATTGAAAATAATGTTTGGACTGCTACTAAGATGAAATAAAAATGAAATATCTGGCATTAACGGCCAGATATTGCTTTTCCCTTCAATTGTGTATGTGAAGTTATTTTTTTTGCCACACAGAAAACTACCTCCTGCTTAACGTCGAATAGGAACGGCAGATTTGAGAAGCTTCTCAAACCATTATACCACTTATGCTTCTGCTGGGAATCAAACTTAGATGTTCTGCGCGTGTATTGTTTCTAATAATTTTAAATTACATACTAGACAAAAAATATAATATTGAACTTATCCTATGCAATGTTCTTAATATAATTTAGTCTTCATTCGGTTCTAGTTATAGCTATCATTAAAAACCGTCTTGGAAATGTCCTTTTACATTTTGTTTTTTTTTTTTATAAAGTGAGTCGTTGGCGATTTCATGTTAAGGCGAAGCTTATGAAATTTTTAGACAAGTTTATAATAAAAACTTTCGCAGAAAATCACTTTTTGTTTTTGGATGATCTAAGGTAACCCTTTCGTTCAATGGTATGTGTTCACTTATTCGTTTATTACATTGGTTCATTAATATTTTAACTAGTCCGAAATAAATCTGGCTCTCAACCAACATGTCTTTCCAATTACCCCAATGGTGTACCATGTTGGATGCCCAAGTCGATCCTAAACATTCCTAATCAACATAATATAACATAAAATTACATACTAAACTGAGACTCCGCTGAATTATTAACTTGATATTTAATCAGCCATCGAAATTCGGTGAGCTGCCTTTCTGTTTCGAATTTATCGACATCTAAAATGTTCATGCTAAAGCGCAAGAGATTCTAGACATTGTAGACGCTAATCTAGCTCTCCACGACTGCGGTGGTAGAATTTCAGAATACCATGCACTAACTTTAACAGTCGATGTAAATGAATATTAAAGGAAAGTGTAATAAAAGACTCTCCATGTAAGTACTATTGGGGAAGTAAGCCCAGAAGAAAAATTAAGTCTTTCAATAACTACGTTAAGCGGCCATGTTGCTTACCATGTCTGCCATGTCTGCTAAAATATTGTGACTTTTTTCACTTGCTATCGCCTATGGAACGCGCATTGCATTGTACTAGACAGAATCAGTGATATCGTCTCTGAAACATGCGTATTGAGTATCATTTTCATATAGGAGAACAATAAATCGAAACACACATTGATGATGGGCCTTATAAAAGTCATGCTGTAAATGACTCATGCTGTAAGTGCCTTCTTTCCAGTTCATAAACCAAATTTGACACTTGCCATACAATCATCTACATTTTTTTTAAACTGAAAGTGGTTAAGCCAGATAGTTGGCTTTGCAATGATGAAATTCTTTTAAAAGTTTTTTCTAATATCGCTAGTTTTCTAAAAAAAATGTTCAATCATCACAATATTTCTTCCTGTGATCGAAGTCACTATAGAATGTATTAAGAAAGATCTGCTAAAAATCTTCGCTGAGCTTAAGGCTATAGGCCTATAGATCTAATATCGAACATAAATGAAAAATTAGGTATGAATTTGGAGCTTTTTTAAGTGCAACAGTATTTAAGATCTGATCGGGTACTGGTGGAGAAGTAGTTGGTAACATTTTTGCTTTGTCAAATGATATCTTTTTTTATACTAACAATTGTGGGAAAAAGCTGATATACAATTACACCAATGGGATACAATTTTGTATACCACCCTATATAACACCCAGTAAAAAATTAAATATCTGGCATGCATGACCCATAACTATCCCCAAACTAAGCATCTCCATTCATTAGTGTGCGCAAAGATATATTGTTGCCTAAAGAATAGAAACTCTAGCTTAAAACGGATATTTATACTCTAGGATATTTGTTAGACTTTCGTGAGAGGTGGGACGGTTACTTTCTTTATTTGAACTAGGGATCGCGATCTTAGTCCCTGCATAAAAGTGTTTTATTTAAAAAAAAAAACTTATAAAAGTTAGATATTCATAATGCCTCTTCTCTTTTAAAAAAAATGTTGGGCCCTCATTCCGTAAAGTGATTATCGTTTGACTATAACATTTCGACGGTACATCTTGCATCACATAAGATCAATAGTCGTTTTTGCTGTAGGCGATATCACTTGATTTGCTTCACTTAAAACA
This sequence comes from Rhingia campestris, assembly GCA_932526625.1. NCBI lineage: Eukaryota > Metazoa > Arthropoda > Insecta > Diptera > Syrphidae > Rhingia > Rhingia campestris. The sequence continues at coordinate 61,276,629 of OW052182.1, read as the reverse complement.
ATAATCCTGAAATCATAGACGATTATTGAACGATTTCTCATCAGGTCTCGCTACCGTTTGAGTGATAATCGTTTTCGAAGTTAAGCGGCATATACACACGTCAAAATCTCATCAAGCATGTAAGAGTGTATTTGTAAATTTGCTTTGATGCAGCATATACACACATCACGCAGGAGGCTTCAAGCATTCAGTTTTACCTTACATTTTGTTGTTGCCTCTGGGTGCTTTTCCTTATATTTTGTAAGGAGCGTTTCATTTTTTATCAAGGAAAATCTTTATTTATTTATTTATTTATGATTGTCTCTCAATAATTTTCAAAAATGGTTGGCTTTTTTAACAAACTTTTATCAGGGAAACCTTCTAGAAGAATGCCCGAGAAAGACATTCAACTTGAAGTTGGATGTCTTTCGTTCGGTTAATAATATTCCACCTCTAGGTGGCGACACAAAAGCATTTACATTATTATATTACAAATAGGTGGCGCTCTAAAGTAGTTTACAACTCGGCCGATCTGACAATTGGTCGACCACGAACAATAGTACATTTAATTACATTACGCTAGGTTAAATTACATTATCTTATACTAACTAAGTATTGCCTGGTTCCTATTTAGCTACAGCCTTGTCATTATATTTTAAAAGCCACTTACGCATCCTGTTAGCTTCAACAACCCCGTCGTATGGAAGCTGAGTCAATTGGCAATTTTCTATATCTCGCAACACGTACCTATCATTTCCGAGAACTTTATGAACAATATACGGTCCCTTGTAACCTGGCAAAAGTTTTTTATTTGCTCCAGTTGTCGTATCTACATTCCGCATAACTACAAGATCACCGACATGATAACGTTTGACACTCCTGCTGTTCTTAAGAAAATAACTCTGACTATACTCTTGCGACTTTGCTATTTCCCTGGCTGCATCTGCACGGACTTGAAGTAAATTGCGACTGCTACCTAAATCCATCTTATCGTCCAAATATTCAGTAAGTTCATCGACTACCTCTCCTCGTTGTTCTATACCGAATAGTAACGTGCTGGGAGCACTCCTAGTGGTGCTGTGGATGGAATTGTTAATCGCGTATTCTACCTGCAATAATTTACTAGACCAATCGGCATGGTTTAGGGGCTCACTCAACTTCCCGAGCATAGCCTTGATTACTCTGTTGACTCTTTCCACTTGCCCATTTGCCTGGGGAGAAGCAGTGGCTACCTTGACGTGTCCTATATTTCGCTTCAATAAGAATTCTTCGAATTCGAAAGATGTAAAGCATGACCCCCTATCTGAAACAATCCTTCTAGGCCTGCTGTAATAAGTAAAGTACTTCTCGAGGGCGGCGGTAACCTCCTTGGTGCTGGTAGATTTCGTAGGATACAACTTAACATACTTTGTAAAGGCATCTATTACAACAAGAATATGCTTTCTCTTTGAACTAATAGATGGCAAAGGACCAAAATGGTCAACATGTACAGTGTCAAACGGTATGGCTTTCTTAGGTATACTATAGAGGTTCCTCTCACTGGCCCGGACTGGAGTGGCGTACATGACACACTTAATAGAATTCATTATAAACTTTTCAATCTTCTGACGCATTCCAGGAAACCAGTAATGCACGGCAAGTTTTTCGTAGCATTTATCAAGTGCTTGATGTCCAAGCTTTTCATGTAATAACCGTATTACATTATCTTCCATATGACTAGGGACGTATAAGACTCTATGTCCATTCCGCTTTACTCTAACGACAAGTCCATCTGTTAAATCAAACCCTTTTATTTCCCCATTCTCTAAACGTTTGCGCAAGCCTCTTATAACTTCATCTCGTTCCTGTGCCACCTGAATTTGGAAATCTACATCACTTTCCATCCAAATAGAAGCTATTTGGCATCTGCTTAAGGCGTCTACGTGACCCATTGAAACACCACTGCGATGCTGTATCTTATAATTATAGTTTTCAAGTTCCAACGCCCATCTGGCAATCCTGGGATTAACATGTTTCTTTTCTAACGTCATTGTCAGTGAGTTACAGTCTGTCACAATCTTAAAAGGAATTCCTTCCAAATAGACACGAAACCGCCTCAGAGCATAAATAATGGCAAGTGTTTCTAATTCGAAGCTATGGTACTTCGATTCGGCGGGGGAAGTAGTTTTCGAGAAGTATGACACTGGGTGAAACTTTCCATCTTCTTGGCGTTGGGGTAAAACAGCTCCAAAACCACTTGAACTTGCATCACAATGCATTTCTGTATCTTTCTCGGGATTATAGATAACGAGTACAGGTGCATTAATGAGACGAAACTTAAGTTCGTTGAAGGAGTTAAGACATTGTTCATCAAAATCAAAACTAGCATCCTTTTTCAAAAGGTTAAGCAAAGGTTTTGCAACTCGAGAAAATGACGGCACAAATCGTCTAAAATAAGAGAACAATCCAATACATGAATGTAATTCCTTTTGATTGGTGGGTAGCGGATATTTTTTTATAGCACTAATATGGGATTCACTTGGTGTAATTCCGGCAGATGAGACAGCATACCCTAGATATTCTATCTCATTATAACAAAATTTGCATTTAGAAAGATTCAGTTTCAAAGCTCGTTGAGTGATACGTCGCAATACAGTTTGCAATAAAACAACATGCTCTTGATAATCTGATGTGGCAATCAGAATGTCATCCATGTACACAACTATCTTGCCAGCATCAATTAAGTCGCGAAAGATAATATTAATGAACCGTTGAAAAACGGAAGGCGCGTTTTTGAGCCCAAATGGCATTTTTAAATATTCCCACTGGCCATTCGGAGTCACAAATGCCGTAAAAGGGATTGATTCTTCAGCTACCCTAACCTGATGGAAGCCGCTTTTCAGGTCTAGAAGTGAAAAGTAATTCTTTCCCTCAAGATATTCTATGCAATCCTCAATAAGCGGTAATGGTTGATTATCTCGGACGGTGTTCCTATTTAAACCACGATAGTCCACACACATTCGTATCTCCCCATTCCTTTTCTTTACTAACACTATAGGCGAAGCATGTGGTGAGTTGCTTGGCCTTATGATGCCCTCCTTTTCCAATTCTTTTACCATTGACTGGACTTTAGTTCGTTCAAAAAAAGAAAGTCGTCTCGGAGCACACCGAAATGGAACACCATCATTAATTAGATGAATTTTCATCTCATAGTCCAAAGGTTCTATATCTATATCTCTAGGCATAACATAAGAGTCCAAGACTATATTACTTAACTCAGAACAGGAAGCTTTGCCTAATTTGTAATTCACATTAAGATCCTCATTGTCTTTGACATATTCAATATTAAAAATATCAGGTATACCCAAATTACACCCTACTCTAGTATCGCGGTCTAATTGAGTTGACTCAGCTTCCACGGATATTCCGGCCACGTCGTCTCCAACCCCGGTGGCATATAAACAATTATCTTTAAAAAGGCCGTAACTATCAAGTACTACTACTAGATCATTCGGTTTTGAGGTGTGGAATTTATCATAAATGTTTAGCGAAAGAAGATTTTCTTTAGTATATCTAAGTCTTGTCTTGGACAAGTGTATTCCAAAAGCATTTAAAAAGTTTCGTCCTAAAATAACTGGCATAAACATTGCTTCGTCGGGTACAATTTTAATTTTAATTTTCTTTTCTCGGTTTCCAAATCTAATAATACATGTCATGTCACCTAAAATATTTAACTTATTTCCACCAATTCCGTGGTATGACTTCGATGACTTCATCTTCGGGATTTTTTCCGGGACACATGATTGCCTTATAAGGCTAATTGGACTACCCGTATCAAAAAGAGAAAAAAACCGAATAAATTCCAAACCTCCAAACTCAATCTCAAAGGCAATACTTACAAAATTAATAGCTTTTATTACGTCACTGGCATCATCATCTGAATCGTCTTGGTCTTCATTTACGGCAGCAGCACCATGTTTTACAGCATTCGAAACGTCACTTCGGGTCAACACTTTCTTTGGGTTTGGGCATGACCGATGATCATGACCCATTCTCCAGCATCGGAAACAAGATCCATTTGGGCGTAACGGGAACGGGCAGTTTTGCTTTATGTGCCCAGACTGCGAACAGTTAAAGCACGTTATACCCCTTTCGGCATTCGTCTTCAATCCTACAGCAGGTTTCGTCACAGCGGTCGTATTACGTCCAGAAGAATGTGGAGCAGTCTGATTGAAATATCTCTGTTGATAGCGGCTGATCAACTGCTTCAACTCCTCAATTGTGCGAGCTCCTAGCAGTAAGTTCGCATTAGTTATGCCACTGCCAATACCTTCGATGATAAAATCAACAGTCTCTACCTCGCTTATGTCTGACCTCTTGGCGATCGCCTGCATACTCAAAACATAACGATGCAAGGACTCCACGTGCTTCTCCCACTTCCGCTGGCTCAGCATGCGATAGACATCTTGCCGAGTCATGGTAACGTCAAATTCACGGATCAGTGCTGGTTTCAAATCATCATAGCCCAAAGCTGTCGTCGTTGATAAAAATACTCGGGCAGTTCCAGTAAGGGAGCGACGCAGACTCAACAACATGAAGCGATTATCTGCGTTGATGGTAGACATTATTTCTTCGAAGTCACGAAAGAAATTACGAACAGAATGGGCAGGATCGTCGCCACTAAATTTCGGCACGGCGTGTTCAATGTCACCAAAGTCTGTACGTCGTTCGTTGATTGACACTGACTCCCCCTCTAGTTCACGGATTTTCTTACGGAGTTCCATAATTTCTCGTTGTTTCCGCAAAAGACAAAGTTCCCTATCGAGAGCGTCAGTATTTGCTACTCCCTTAACACTTCCATCAACATCGGCATCAACAATGGCGGCAGCAGCATTTTCGGCATGGGCGTCAGCGGCATGGTCTTCGGCATCGCCATCGGCTTCCACATCTTCGGCATTTACGTCTCTTCCAGAAACTTCTTCGGCAGGAACATTTTGTTGTTCGTAAAGTTTCCGTAACTGGGACTGAGTGGCTGTTGCGGGAAACTCCACATCGGCTTCATTTAATGCATCCATTAGCATTTGCTTGGTTAGGGCACGTGGCATATTTATTTGGACACAAAACTAGTTTGTATATATAATTTTCGAGGAAATTTCAACTGGGTGTCACAACCCCACACCTGAGTTTTTATCAAGGAAAATCTTTATTTATTTATTTATTTATGATTGTCTCTCAATAATTTTCAAAAATGGTTGGCTTTTTTAACAAACTTTTATCAGGGAAACCTTCTAGAAGAATGCCCGAGAAAGACATTCAACTTGAAGTTGGATGTCTTTCGTTCGGTTAATAATATTCCACCTCTAGGTGGCGACACAAAAGCATTTACATTATTATATTACAAATAGGTGGCGCTCTAAAGTAGTTTACACATTCTGCACTTTTTTTTAAATTGCGGTTGCTGTATTCCTTCGATTTTATGTTCCATAACGCTGGGAGAGAACGATAAACCTCTAGAAACTCCAAAATAAAACTTTTTTCTTCCATATTTACATAAATAAACACCGCACTGTTAAAAAAAAACCCGCGAAACTGACGTCTTTACGCTGGCGTCCTAAAAATGAGAATGAATGCTTGATCAAGCATTCAATCACGAATATACACTACGTCAAGCATTGACGCCTGATTGAAGAAAAATCAAAACGTTTTGATTTTGCTTCAAGCATGCACACAACGTATAGGTGTTTCGTTTTCACTCATACACTCTCGCATGCTTGACGAGATTTTGACGTGTGTATATGCCGCTTTACAGAATGACCCCCCTGCTCTAATGGTTTTCTACTCCCTGTTCATGGAAATCTATTGTTGCTACATTTTCAAAAAAGTTTTTTAACTTTCTCTTACAAAGAGAAAGATATTGTTTTCGTGAAAATTTTCGACCTCGAGATTTTGATTGATTCTAACATTACGATGATAGCGGAGCCTAAAAAAGTGGTTTTTGGAATTCCGTCCGTCGGTCTGTCGGTCCGTCGGTCCGTCGGTCCGTCTGTCCGTGACGGTCTCCCCAGCCTAAACGGCTTGACCGATTTCCTTCAAACTTCGTATCCAAGCTTGTTTTGGTCATAATTCTAGGCCATTTTTTTTGTTTGCTTTTAGCCATGTTAAAACTGGTACCTGCCATATAAAAATTACACATAACCTCAATTTTCTCGAAAACGGCTCTAACGATTTTGATTAAACTTTATATATACTATAACCATATTAGTTCCAACAAAACTGCATACCCAGTTTTTTCGAGAAAATCCATATAACGGATTTTGTCATTTAGGCCATATAAAGAAAATTGTTAATATCTCGCAAGCTATTGTGTCAAATTGAATGAAATTTTATACATATACTACTATTATAGCTTGAAGCAATTCCACATAATTAGTTTTAGCCCAACTATTACTAAACGGAATTTTCAGTTTTGGCCAAAAACGGAAAATTATTATTTTTCACATTGACATCGATTCCTTCAAATTTTGGAGTAAAAATTCGTATAAATACATTTCGACATTATTTATATCATTTAAGCATCAATAATCAAAATGCTTATGATTAGATCTAACGTCCAACTTGCTGTGAAAGAGAAAGTTGCGTACGACCCAGTCGTGCACCCACCACTCGTTTTTTTTTTTAATTCCAAGTATAGGTACTCTATTTTTTGTAAAGTCGCTAGAGATCTTGAAATTAATTTCTATAGTTCTTGGCAAATTAATGACGTTCATGGATCAAACTTATTTCACACATCAAACGACATTTGAGACCCCATTATGCAAAATTTGCAGGAGCATCTATAGGCTGTAGCTCATTGTAGGATTAAAACCGCGTAACCATGTTTAACGTTCTCCTTTTGTAAAAGTTGTGAACCTATTATTCGATCATAGTTAGCAGGCATAACCACGGCGACCATATCTTCAATTTCATACCTTCCATAGTGTAAAAGATAAAAAGTAAAATACACGAGTTGTGCACGACTTTCAAAGAAAGTTGGGCGTTAGATCAAATGCCTTGTGTGTGGGAATTTGTCGAACTTCATAGTATGGTCTTAATACACAATAATACCACTAATAAATTTTCTCAAAACAAAAATTTGAAAAACTTGGATTCGAAGTTTGAAGAAAATCGGTCTGGGGGTTTAGGCTGGAGAGACTATTACGGACAAATGGAGAGACGTAATGCTAGAATCAATCAAAATCTCAAGGTTGAAAATTTGTACGAAAACAATCACCGCTATCAAGGTATCCGTTCGGAAGAAAAGTTTCTCCGATTTGTTCGAAATCGGAGAATTTTCAACCGAGATATTCGCACATGAACGCACATCGTCAACATGCGTTAAGTCAACAATTTTTGACAGCTATGCATACAATTTCATCCGAAGTTGTCCGACGAAAAATTTCAGCAGAATTAATCAACCGCGATTGTATGCTTTTTTAATTTGTTCCTCGGAGGACCTCAAAAGCAAATTGAGTTCCGATTGGAATTGACTATCGTTTCGGAAATTGTTCCGCCACGGATACCTCAATAGTTGTGAATATCTTTCTCTTTGTAAGAGAAAATTAAAAAAATAGTATTTAGTAAATATACCTTTTGTTCAAATCTTAAATTCTAAAGTACTAACGAATTATGAGGTATGTCAACATTAAGTCCTAACAAAAGGTCGTTTAAAATAGAAAATACATTTTTAACTTTGCTAATTTAATTTAATACAATTAAAATATTAATTTAACTCTTTTTTTTTAACAACATTTTCTTTGTTTGTAATGTAATGTCATTAATCAATTAATTTTTTTTACAGGAGAAGAATGCTTTTGCCGGGATTGGCATGGTTGTATAATGGCTCAATCTATTGTTGGCCAGGAGAATGTCCAGCCATACAAATTCTCCGAGTGCAGTAAAAAGGATTACATTGATGCCTTGCGAACCGGCCATGGGCTTTGTTTGCTGAACAAACCAAATGAGGTAAGTGTTGAGATTTTTTGATATGTTATGATTTTTAATTAAAAATAAATTGAAAAACAAATGCAAAATCCTTTGCGGCGGTGCATGAGGGCCCATAAACTTCTCAATTAATGTCCTAATCTTTGTTTCCTTTAATGTAAGACCCAAGGAGAATACTTCCTCCATGATCTGGAGGAACTTTCTTTCTGTCAAGTTTGTGTATTAATTTTGTTCAATAAATCAAAAAGCATTAACTATCATTACAACCATGGTCACGGATCTACATTGATCTTTGACTAAGAATGGTTGTGGCTAAACACCAATTTCATGCATAATCTAATTGGTCATTATGTTTTATCCTCTTAATTTTAAAATCCATATTTCTCAACAGAATAATTATGGACTTTCGGCTCTAAAGTAACATAATCAAATGATTGTGTCTATATAGAAGCCAATAGTCCTTAAAAGATGTTTCCAATACCAATGAGTTATTTTAAAGCGAATGCTTAGTAAAATAAAATATTTCGAAATTTAATGGAAGGAAAATATAGGAAATAAGTTTACATCTGAATAGAGTAAAAATACGTCAACAACCGACGGCCTTTAAATGTCGGTCGAACGTTTCTTTTCGTATAACCATCCCTATAATCCCGAATTTCTACGCTTTTCAGCCACAAGTGCATCGTTGGTTATACCAACAATATCAAAAGGAATATTTAAAAGATAGACACACTCAATAATCGCCAGAGTGTAATACTAGTACTGAACTTTCCCCTTTCAGCTTCAAAAAGTAAAAATCGGCCTTCTTTTACCAGTGCCCGAAACTATTTTCCTTTTAACTTATAAATCAAAAGCAGACAAAAATGGGTATTTATATTATTTTCACTTTCTGTATCCTGGCATTTTTACTATCCCTCTAGGCACATCCTTTTAGCTTTTTCACAAATTAGGCTATTTATGCTTATAAATCTATTATGCACATTAAATGGGGAAGAATTGTTTGAAAACGGTGGAAGGTTATTTTGAAACACATTAGGATTTAATTTGTTTATCCTTTGGTAGATTATAGTTTTTTGTTCAACTGAAAGTGTGTTGAGATTTAAGCTTATGTATGTCTCGGATATTGTACGGGTATTGGTATCACTATACCAGCAATGTAGTAAGCCGACCCACATTTGTATATGTGGCTATGTTGTGGATCAGTGATTTACCTAGAAATTAAAATGAACATGCATCCTAATGGAAAATTAACGTAAGACATGCGCTCGCCAGTTTAACGAACTAATTAATTTTCCAAACCGTCGAATATATTAACAGAACATCCGGGGTGGTATACAGAGTCAAACCGCAGGCTGAAATAGACAATAATATTCCGGATCAGTAATATTGATGCAAAGTATATGGATCGACTTAGAATCGGGAGATGATTTTTGGGCCTTAAATGTTGAGCTAGAATAATAAAATTATACATACATTCTTCAGTTTTACGAAGCAGGATAATTGTAAACATTTTTAAAATCCGCCCACTTTTAATAAAAAGTCTTTTTTATCAAGAAATAAAAAAATTTAAGAAAGTGTCTGAGTGTTTTATTAAAAAACTAATTTTTTGGCAAAAGTTTAGGAAAATTAGAAAATATTTTGATGCAAATACTTCAAAAATAATGTAAGATGCAATTTATCCATATTACCCAACGTCCACTTTTTTTTTGGAAGTTTTCCTTTAAAAAACGAGTTGTACACCCTACCCCATAGCTATCCAATAGAAAAACTTTGGTTTTTGTCAAACATTAAAGGTTCTAAAAAAATATTTGAGCAATATATTGTGACAATATAATTTTCTATATTTCATCCCCATAATTTTCAGGCACACCTACTATTTTGGGATATAGGTTTTAAAGGATGGAGGTACTTAGGTACTAAACAATTCGCACAGCTGATTGTAGCAGTCTCATATGTTTATACCCTATCCCATAGGGGTATATTAGTTTTGATACTTAGTTTGTAACATAGAGAAATAATTTAGCTACATATACCTCAAAGTAAATGGATCAACTCAGAATCGCTAGCTGAGTCGATTAAGCCATGTCTGTCTGTCCGTCCGTCCGTCTGTACGTCACCGATTTTTAGGCCTTAAATTTTGAGCTAGGATATTGAAATTTTGTACATAGGATCCTCGTCCCTGACTACAGAAAAAGTGTAAATAATTTTGAAATTCGCCCACTGCCACGCCCTCTTTTAAGAAAAACTCAGTTTTTGGCCAAACCGTAAGGAATTTTAAAAAAGTTTCTGAACAACATATTTAGACACTTTTTGGGGGCGTTTTCAATAAAAACTGTTTCCGGTTAAATTTTAAATTTTTCGAAAAAATTTTGATGCAGAATCATTAACAACATTAATATGAACATTTCGTCTATATACCATTTAAACCCACTCCCACTTTTTGGGGGCATTTTTTATATAAAAACCATTTTTATACACTACCCCATAACATATGCAGGAGAAAACCTTGTCTAACCGTAAAGTGTTTTGTAAGCAGTCTGAAGAATTTGTTGTCACTATATCATTTTTTCTATTTTATCCACATCGTGTTTTTAGCTATGCCCACTTTTTTGGGAGATTTTAGTTTTATGGATAGGATGGGATAGGGTATTCAACGATCCGCACAGCGGATTGTAGCCTTCGCATATGTTTTTTTATAATTAGGGCGAACTCAAGGCATTAGAGAAAAGAAAGAAAGAGAGAGATAGGAGAGTTGTTGGATGTAGTAGAGACTTATACCATGGGTGGTGTCCGAACTAACTTTATTTTTATTTTATTGACTTTGTCATTCTTTTTTGTGCTCGTTCTTCTTGGAGAACTTTGGGCTAAAACATGTTTGTCACTTCCACTTATCATGATACGTCTTTTGTCAATTACAAATGAACAGTTAAGCTATATGAATCTCTCAATGGATTTCTTCCTGTAAACCCAAATTGATTGGCACAGTAGTTATGTTTAGATGTAGTTTTCTTCACAACCATTTGCATGGGTTCTTCTTGTATAATGGCACGACCATTAGTCTTAAGCTGAATCCGAATATCTATGTTTAGATACACTTATCAGAATAATTGATACATCGATAATCATCGGAAGATCTGTCAGACCATCTCAAGAGGAGGCCAGCTGAAAGCATTTATTGTTATCGCAACTTTTAGAAAAATGCATCCAGATATTTTTTTTGTATTCGACGGTTCACCAAAATGAACTCATTCGCCATGTGATTATTTCCATTCTTGTCAAGACTTTAAGTCCGATATTCACTTTGGATTGTTGTATTAAATAGCTATGAAATGTGATATTTTGACCTTTCCTTTAGAAATAAGTCAACTATATGTTATTTGGATTTGACTTAGTAATCACCCTGCAATTTTGCCATTTATGACAAACAGTGACAATATAAAATTTAATAAATAAAATACACTTATATAGGTACTATTCAACCATTAACGGCGTTTGGCTTATTCAAACTCTATTCAATGTTATTAAAGTTTTATGAGTATTTCCAGGAATGTATAACTTTATACACTCCTTATTATGCGTTCGTTAATAAGGCCTCAGGTCGCCCTTCTCGTAGCATGATCATAACAAACTAATCCTTGAATAACAATAAGTACCACCAAACATGTCTATCAGCTCCCTCTCCTAAGTATTCCGAGGGTATCATGTACTGATGAATATTTCTTGGAATAAATGTGTTTTTAACTTTTAAGTTATGCAAGAGTTTAAAAAATCATCCCGTCCAAAACCTTTTTATGTCATGTTTTTACATACCCTCAGAAGCATCCAGATTAACTACCTTACCAAGAGGTGGTTTGTTTTCATCGAGAAGACTTCATAGTTCGAATCTGGATTCGGTGCATACACCTAGAGCAGACTTGTTTTTTAAGACCTAAAATCATTCGCTTATCGTATTCACATTTAATAATTTCCTGACAGCTTGTGAATTATTAGTATTCTAATATACGCCAAAGCAGACCATGAAATTATCAGTCTTGACTTTTTTTTAAGAATTTACGCAAGCTCAAGTGCGAAATAGGACAGATGCTGTAATATGTTATATTAATCCGTAAAAAAATAAAACAATTAAAATATTATAGATGGCTCACAAGACATAAATCGCGTAATAATTAAAAAAAATTATAGCAAAAGAACATCGACTGACAACTTCTGCATCACCTTTTAGGATAAATTTACGCTATAGGTGGTGTCTGAACTAATGGTTCGAATATTCGCTTTTTCCTGTTCGATATAGTTCACATTAACTTTTTCTAAAGACTTTGTTAATTATTGACGAGTATTCAGAAAACATTTATTATGAATTCTTTTTATTGTTGGATAGATTTTGAGTCTGAGGTAAACACATATCACTGTATCATGGCAACCCGTTAAATATAAACCGAACGCTTCATAGTTCTAAATCATATAAGTTTTGCATAGTGGATGTCTATTACATGATATAGAACATTCTGGTGAATACCTTTATTTATAAGAAATAAGACTTTTGCTTAACATTTTCTATAGCATTGTGGTTATACCGAAAATATATCGTCTTCAGGATAGTTTTTTGACTTAAAAAATCTGCAAAAATATTTTCAAACAAGGTCAAATCGACGATCCAACAAATTATTCCACCTAACAAAGACACGAACAACGCAACACCAAAAATCCATTTGTTACAGAACAAGCAAACAATGGAACAAACATGCATATAACTTATTTTCACTAATGTTCCCAAAAAGCACCTGTAAGTATCATCTGAGTGCACTCTTTCAGTGTAAGTGTAAGTAGCTGTCAGTGGAAATGGAATTTTTTTTTTTTCATATTTGACGTTTCAGTCATACGAATTGTGGTTTCAGGGTCTTAGGCTACACTCCTAACTTCATTTAGCTGACGTTTCGTTTCCAATAGTAGATTCGTCAGCTTTTCTGTTGACTTTAAAGATGCGTTTCGTCATTGATGTTTTGACATTGAAGCTCGTGAAATCGCAATCAAATGAATAAAGGAATTTAGTAAAACGTCTTTGTTTAAAAAAAGTCGGCCGTTGAAGTTGTTGGAAATAGTTTCACAAGTTCCGTTAAATATTTCCCAGTTCTGTTGAATTCAAAAATCTTCCAATTTATGCTTCGACATTTCTGTTAAGATAGTTATTATGGTCTGATATTTGTTGATGGACACCTCATCTTTGCTTAGTGATTTTTTTAAAGAATCGAAAAGGTCTTCCAATAGGTACTTCCGGGGACTTTGACAGTTGATAGCGGCCATATTGTTGAAGCTACATCTGTCAAATTCGCTGTCATTCATTTATTCTATTTTGCCAAATCACCATAGATGGAAATAGTGTTCAACAACACGTGCAAACGATAAAATTGTTTTATCAAATAAATCGTCTTAACCACAGGCAGGAGGATTATGTTTGATAATCGTCCTACCGGGAGGACTCTTCGCAGTGTGGTAGATGAATTTGTGTCTACTGGTTCAGTAAACGATAAACCAATATCCGTACGTTGATGAAACGAAAAATCTACAAAAAACATCGCCGCTGTCCTTGAGAGTGTGCAGGAGAATCTGAGGCAGTCGATTTCGCGTCACACACAAGAACTCAGGGTACTCATTCCGTAACTTTCAAAATGATAATCGTTGACGATAGTGAAGGAGACTTTCTGGGTAGCTACCGTGAGATTTGTATACATGTGCACACACACCATATAAAAAATTCATTCTAGGTACCTAGCAAATCTCCTACACTATCGTCAACCTCAACGATAATCATTTTAAAAGGTACGGAATGAGTACCCAGGCTTTCGTAGACAACAACTTGGCGAATTTTGCGTCGATACTTGGGCCTGCATCCGTACAAAATTCAACTGACTCAAGAGTTGAAGGTAAAATACCATAGACAACGACGTGTGTTCGTTGTATGAGCTCTAGAGAAAATAAAATTCATCAAAACCATCTTCAGATATGAGGCCCATTTCTGGATGAATGGGTATGTTAGCAAACAAAATTGTCGGAGTTGGGACAATTCCAATCCACATGTAACTATTTGGTGTAGATTTTGGGCTGGCGGCGTCATCGGTCCATATTTCTAAAGTCCGCCAAATACCTTTTTCTTTTTTTAAAATGCTATAAAAATAAAACTACTGAATATTTTCTCAAATTTCTATTTTTATTTGAAAGTACAATCCTTCCGGTTAATAATGGAAAATAATTTCATTCAAATGGCTGCCTCGGTTGGCCATGCAGTAGCCTACACGATCGGTCTAATTTTTAAGCACATTATCGATTGTGTACAGCTGTATTTCACAAATGGCTTCACGAATATTGTCCTTTAAAGCATCAATTGTCTCTGGCTTATCGGCGTTACACTTATCTTTTACGGCACCCCACAAATAATAGTCCAACGGTGTCAAATCGCAGCTCCGAGGTGGCCAAACGACATAAGAACGTCGTTGGCCAGGCCATCACCGTCAGCGGCGAGCGCTTTAGTTCGATGATTACCAACTTCTTCTGGCCGAGATCGTGCAATTTACCCCGTTAGACTATTTCTTGTGGAGTTTTCTGAAGTCGCAGGTCTACACGATTAAGCCACAAACCACAGCGGCCTTCAAAGCCAACATAACCCATGTCATCGGTCAAATTCAGCCTGATTTATGCTGAAGAGTCATGGAAAATTGGGCATTTCGGATGCGTGCTATAACTAGAGAAGCCGCGGAGGACATTTGGACGCCCGAAAACCCTAAAAGAATATATTTGTGCTCAAACGCTGTTAGGGTAAGCCTCTTAGCGCCCTTTATTTATAAAAAAACAAAATCATGCTTATACATGGATAGCTGACTTTTAATTTATTCTTGTCTAATTATGATCAAAAAATGATTTTTAAATAAAACATTTTATGCAATGAAATCGAAAATAGCAGATAACTGGTAGGCTACAATTCGGAAATAGCATATAACGTTTTTTTTTTCAATTCAAAAATAATTTGTCCGTCTAAATAGGAGCAGAATAGTTCCATGTAAGACACATAAACTTCATATGCTATACAAATAGCTTAACCTGCTATTTGAAATACCATTTAAAGTTGTTTTTTTTTTTAATTTTTATTTAAGTGTACGTCTGTGTACCACTCAAAGTCTATAAATCCTTCCATTGTACAATTAACAATAAAGCTTACTTCAGCAATTTATTAAAAATAGCACACATGAATACCGTTATTTTTGTTTGCAACTTCACTACCTCATGTTAATTTATTTATTTTTCTCTTGTCACATTGCAGGTTGAAATGCGACGAAATTGCGGCAACAAGATCGTCGAAGAGGACGAAGAATGCGACTGTGGGACCTTCGAAGAATGTGCATTGGATCCATGTTGTGATGGTATTACGTGCAAATTGAAAACAGAAGCGCAATGTGCCACCGGAATGTGTTGTGATAAGTGTCGGGTAAGTGAATGGCGGACATTGGCATCCGCCTCTGGAATTTAACTTAATTTTGTCGACTTTTTGTTTGTACCACCTACAGCTTCGACCAAAGGACCACATCTGTCGAGATTCCATCACCGAATGTGATCTGCCGGAGTACTGTGACGGTGAGAATGGCCATTGTCCTGTCGATGTGTACAAAAAGAATGGATCACCATGTGGCCATACAAAGGCTGGGACATCTGGTGCGTATACATAAAGCCCTCGAGCGATTTAATTTAAATTCACACATATGCGAGGGAGTTCGGTAGGGTATTCAACTAATTGACGGGGAAGTGTTCAGTAATACCGAGACGTGCACAGTCAACGACGCATCTTAACTCGGTTCGTTCATTGTCATTGTCGTCGTTGCATTTCATTATGCAATTAAAAAAATGTTTCATCCTAATTGAATCAGAGAGCTCTTAGCCGGTCATTTTTTTTTTTTCAGAGCGAGGTATACGTATATAGTGCGTTTTTGTCATACAAGGATATAATGCAAGGGTTGGATATACATAAACATATATTTCTTTAAACTTTGGTCATGGGAATTTTGCACTACTCGGACGGTAGGGATTTCACTTGGAAAATTTATGCTAGAGCCATAGCAAAATTGTAGTGCGAAGATGTCCTTTATGGAGGTGGTAGAAACGAGAGATAGCGAGATTCCATTTTTAATGACCATTTCTTGCACAAGCCCAGCAAAAGTCCGTCGTTCGCCAGTGCTTATGTATACGTAGAGCACGCTTATGGTATTTGGCTTAATAAGCACCAATTAGGGGTAGCCGAAAGAACGGCGGTCAATGTTTACAGAGGATATTTTAGTTGAGGATGTTTTTTTTTTTTGCGTTTTTGACTTTCTACATGAAACACGACTTTATTGTCCTTGTTAAGTGATGTTGAGGGCTTGTACTCTAATTGTCATTATATCGCCTAATTATGCAGTCAGGGAGCGTGCACTTCTCCCTAAGGAACAATTAATTTGTGGTTGCATTTAATTGAAGAGCTAGCTACTAAGCGTACACAAGGACATACAGTGAATAAGGATTCGATTGTGCTTGAGGTTGGTGTAATTTGATACAAGGCCATTACAACTAATGGCTATATTACTTGGGAATGCCACTTTGTAATTATTTTTAAATAGATTCTTGGGTGCAGCTTAGCGTGAGATCAAGTAGGTAGCCATTAGGTTGAGATTTCTCTTCAAGGCGGGACATGGGTATTAGTTTGGTAGCTGGAAAATGAGGTAAGAAAGATTTAAGTCATCTAAGGGCGATGATAATGTGTCAATGTTTATTTCATAATCTGTTTCCTATACATATTTAAAAAAAAAAAACTGCTTCATGTTTTCTTTATGAAACTTGGCTGGCCTATGTCAATATTTGGAAAACTTTTCACCCGAATAACGGAAGGGTTAATACAAGTTAGTGAACAGATCTATGCCGAGTTAGAAAAATGCGAAAATTGTTGCATCGTTGAGTAAAATTTGACACATGTTTATGAATTGCCATAAGATGTTATGTTTTCAGCATTACAATTACTTTTCGAAGTGATTTGGATTCAATAGTCGCAATTTCCTATTGTACATTATATTTCAAGACTTCTAACCTCCATGACGTAAATTTCGTTTTTCAAAGAACCTCACAGCAAGAAGTCCGAAAGCATAATGTGATTGCATAGGACTGCCCATAAAATTACGTTTATTTACTGTCCCATAGTATTTGGAATTATCATCAAAAGCTTATATCAACACAGCCCTTCGGATTCGGGATAAAACAGAAGGTCAAGCATTGAGAAACACATGAATGGTAGAAGACCAAAAGAAAAGCTAGATCCTGGGTACTAACAATTATATTGCTCCAATAATTTGTATAATTTTTTTAATAAAAAAATAACTTAATCACATATTATAATTTTTAACAAAAATTCTCGTCCGTGAACATAACTTAAATCCATGAACATGGCTTAAATCCGTGTTCACCACGAAATGTTCATAATCTTAGCTACCGACATAGCTTGTCATTTGGTAAAAGTCGTTACGTTCGTTAAATCATGAGTTCAAGGTACGTTCGAGTTATGTCTAACTACAAAAAATGGAGACAACTCGATGAAGGTCGGTGTGCTCTCAGTGCTGGCCTATACAATCCCAATGTTTCTATTAAACCATCTCAGACTGACATTACCAAGACTGTGTAGCCGCAATGAGCTTCCCTTACTCAATATTTTGTACAAAATACACGTTGCGATTTCACAATTCCTTTAAATATAAGCCTGCAGGATAACACCGCGCTGTTGTCCGTGATATGCTCTCTGGCACAAATTCAGAAAATAGATGTCAAATAGATCATGTCCATATCGCTGTACAGCAGGTATAGTTGCTACAATACCGTAGAGCAAGACTGGGTTAATCATGGTCTTCTATCGGATCTCCTTAGCAGTTCGAGTGAGGGCTTTACTACTAAATTACTTCTAACGGAGTTAGGCAAGAGTAATTCTTCGTTCGACTTCTGACGAGATGTTATTGTCGGAGTTAATAGCGGAGCCGCATGCATCGCTTTCTCTAAATTCTTGTTTTGACAAGGGTATTGTGAACAGTAAAATTTCTCCATCGTCATCCTGTACAGACTGAGTTTAGGTATACCAAAAACAGGCAAGTTTTCGAATGATTCGCTCTGACTGTAAGAGGAAGATACTTCGTCATCGTTGTTTAACATTCTACAGAAGTTGTTTTTCCATATCATTAGCATCGCTTGTGTCTGACGAATATGGACTTAATGCGGATTGATACAATGTCACAGTTTCTGTTCACTATAACAAGAACCGCAGTAGATGATTTTCATCCTCCTATTTCCTAGATGGCAGTAATGTCTGCTTTGATATTCGCCTCCGCTTTTGATGCGGTCCATGCTACAATACCGTAGAGCAAGACTGGGTTAATCATGGTCTTCTATCAGATCTCCTTAGCAGTTCGAGTGAGGGCTTTACTACTAAATTGCTTCTAACAGAGTTAGGCAAGAGTAATTCTTCGTTCGACTTCTGACGAGATGTTATTGTCGGAGTTAATAGCGGAGCCGCATGCATCGCTTTCTCTTAATTCTTGAATTGGCAAGGGTATTGTGAACAGTAAAATTTCTCCATCGTCATCCTGTACAGACTGAGTTTAGGTATACCAAAAAACAGACAAGTTTACGAATGATTCGCTCTGACTGAAGAGGAAGATCGTTCGTCATCGTTGTTTAACATTCTAAAGAAGTTGTTCTTCCATATCATTAGCATCGCTTGTGTTTGACGAATATGGACTTAATGCGGAATCACAGTTTCTGTTCACTATGACAAGAACCGCAGTAGATGATTTTCATCCTCCTATTTCCTAGATGGCAGTAATGTCTGCTTTGCAGCAGCTTAGGGCCTCCCTCCGTTTCTTCTCACCATAATACGGACCGTCGTAGATGTTTTTTATCCTCGTATTTTCTGGATGGCAGTAATGTCTGTTTTTCAGCAGCTTAGGGCTTCCACTAGTTGTTTGGCTGCATATCCATTATTTAATGTTCTCACATTCCAGGATACGAACTTCTTTATCCTTTTTATTTAGCATGGACGTCAAAAATATAATTAATTCTCATCAAGACCTACCTCTTATCTGATGCCTCCAAGACTTTACAGAGGAATTGAGACCTTATCTATGGTCAAGGTACAAGGCACGAGAAGGCTTGGACTCGGAGATGGTATGCATTAGCATTGTAATTTTATTATCGCATTGCTACCATTTGACCAGCCGTCGGTCATTAGGGTCGTTAGATACCGAAGGTTTCAATGGCCTATTCTGTGACTTAAAATTGGGAAGATAACCTGCATTCGAAGTTCATAAAGGGACACTTTTCTGGTACGGTTCTAGTTGTTGAAGTAAGAGTGAATCGCAGGAGCTTAACAGAGATAAGCTTTTGCCGAAAAGCGAGAATCGCGGTTGAATTATTTAAAGGACTAATTTAACTTGCTATTTCATTTGACAATTTGTTCTTAAAAATGTTAAAAAAAAGTACCAATAATTTCGCTTTTGGTCAGGCCTATGCTTCTGCGCAATTTATCAGGACTGTGATGATCAAGAGCTTAAATGAAATCTTTTTAGAACTTTGGGTAACAACTTTAATAATGAATTGCCTTCTAAACGCAAAGAAACTGCGGTTGTGAAAGAATCATTCTTATTTTTTTTCTGACGAGATGTCATTGTTAAAGTTAATAAGAGAGGTTTTAACTGCCAGTTCACAGGTCCATTGCGCGAAATTATGCGATCAGCAAATGTTTCTTCAATGAATAAATGCTGTCGTGCGCAGTGTGGCATGTTGCACCATCTTCTTGAAACTAAAGCTCTGTCACGTCAATGCCACTCAACTGAGAAGCGTACAATCAGAAATCATGTTTCTATAGCTCTCTATATTGACATTGAAATTCTGGCCAGAATCGTCCTTAAAGAAATATAGACCGATGATTTCATCAGCCCATAAAGCACACCAAACAGTGAATTTCTGGGTTTTCTCCACTCCAAATTCGGCAATTTATCCATTTAAATAAAAATGGGCCTCATTGGAGAACAAAATGTTGCGTTGAAAATGAGGATCAAGCTGAATCATGTTTTCGGCACATTCACCGAACCTGCGACGAGTATAATGGTCACGCGGTTTCAACTCTTGCACAAGCTTGATCTTATAAGCTTTTAAGCCAGGATCTTTAAACAAGATCCTCCAGAAAGTGGATGGGTCTAGCTCGAATTAGCGTGCACGATGGCAAATCGACTCATTCGGATTCTCCTCAACACTGCGCTCCACAATGGCAATAGCTTCTTCTGTTTGCACTAGTTGTCGTCTTTGGGGATGCGTGTTATACACTAGTGTGTATGTGGTGCGAAAACGATTCATCGTATTGCGAATAGCTTGCTAAGATGGATTGGGCGCAGTGCAATAACCCCCGCGGAAGTAAGCCCACGGGGCTGAATTACCATTAAAAAGTAAATAGTCCCCGCGGGGCTTATTTCCTTGTCGAAATGGAAATAAGCCCCGCGGTTGTTAATGCCGGAGGAAGCAGTTGGGTTGCATGGTTGACCATGCCCCCACTGATATTTAAACTTTGCATAAACCCAAACTCGTAGACGGAGGTATGCAAAGTATGAACTCGCCCTTGGATGCATGCAAAGTTTGAATACGGAGTGGGGAGCCATGTTGCTTGTGCTTGGATTGGGTCTATTTTAAAATTCTTTGTATTCACGTTTTTTTTTCCAAAATGTTTGGGTTTATAATTAGCTTTCTTTCAGAGTTTTGAATATAATGCCAATTCCAAATGGCAATAACAGCTGCGGGTGTTAATGCTTTTTTTATTGGGGAAAAACCCCCAATAAAAAAAGCTTTAATTATTTTTTTTTTCGGGAATTCCGCAGGGGTTATTGCACTGCACCAGCCGATTATGGAAACTGTAAACCCAAAAGTCAACTTTCAACTGTCAAATTGACAATCTGTAGAAACAGTATTTCCAGTTTAAAAAACCTGTTGTATTTTACTTACCGAATCATTTTTTTGGTAGCCTTGCTTAGCATAATCTTAGATATTCCAAAACTGACTACATTAAGGTTCTGCCTGGTAGCGGGAGATTGCTCGCCAATGCCGTTTAAAAGTTGAGTTGGTTCTTCCATACTCTAACAATTGACTGTGACTCAAACGTCATTATTGGAAGAGCCCGGACAAGGCAAGTTTCTTTTGAAACATGTAAAACCAAACGCCTGAAAACTACAACTAGAAAAATGAGTGAAAATATGTTGTATCTAGTCATTAGTATCTACTGTAACACTTAATTCGATGGAGCATGTAAATTAACGTTTTTTGTTTAGAAATTTAACTTTTCTAAATCGCCAAGAGGACTCCTAATGAATACGCCAAAACTGTGATTAAAATGTATCTTTGCGTAACGTAACTCAGATTAGTTACGGCTCCTTTTATAAAACCATAAATCTCCTTATCAACTTCTACAGCAAAAAAAAAGACTCTCCAATTCCTAAAACAGAATTAAATGTCATTGCAAAATCAGGTTCAACATTATCATCCGCTGCTGTCAGCTGACAAACCTACTCTTACAATCGTCCCTATGCCATTTCCGTGTGCACTACTTCACAATGTCCTTATACCAAAATACCATAAATAACACTGTCTGAAGTTGCTGCTTTCCATTCTGACATCTTAATAGATTCAACGGAACCCCACTTGAAACGCTGGGTATTTATATAAAGTCATCGCACTTTCCTGCCATCTTTCTTCCCGGAGTTAATTTCTGCCACCACTCCCGCATCCATTTTGCAGGATCCTTGCTTTTCATTTCAAGTTGCACAAGTTCACTTATAGAAAATAAAATGTGTACAAGTTGGTTTCGTCCTTTTTTTGGTTTTGTTTGCAACAGAAGCCACAGCCATAACAACGTTAAAAACTCAAAATGAACTTTGCCCTAAAAGACTTCTCTATACTTAGGTGTATGCATACAGCTGGATTCAGCTTTTTTCTTCGGATTTTTTTTTTGTATCTTTAAGGAAAAGAGAAATTAGTTTTAAAGTACAAATAGATGGTGATCCTACGTTTGGTTTGCGGTGTGGTTTAGGTTCTTGGCTTCTTTCGATTGAAGCTGGGGTTCTATATTTTCTAGCCTTCTTATTCCGCAATTTCTCATCTAGATTGGTGTTGTTCTTCTTCTTGGATTCGCCTTGCCGCCATTGTGTGAACTCTTCTCTCCACATTTGACTTCCCTTTTGTTTATAGTCTTTAGGACTTTTTTTTTTTGTTTTTCGCTTTATCCCTGGAAAGACATTTATATAGTGTGCTAGTTGTTTCTTCAAAGATTCATTTAAGTTTTTCTTACTGGAAGTTTTTCTTTTTATTCAGCCCTCGAGGTTTTCTTTTTTCCATCTTCTTTGAAACAATTCATCGCAAGACGTGAGATGCATCCGTCGTCGTCGTGCAACATCCCTGGAAAGGGTGTTTAAGAATATGCTTGGGAGAGGAAGCTGTAAACCAAGTGAAGTTCATCATTATCTAATTGCTATTCCGTAAACGAGATCCACCTTGCTGAAAGAGTGGAATTTGTTGTGAAAGTTTGTGAGTGTAAATCTTTCATATAAGACTGCAAGGACATTGCAGTTTTTTTTGTGGGCGGGAATCCATCGTCGTATTGTTTTCATAAAGAAAATTTATTTCGAAGTCTTATGATTTGAGAAGTTTTCTTTCAACGTTTGAAGTATTCGCACATTTGGTACGATATTTTCGAAACTGTGTGGTGCAGTATTAGGGTTGTAGGACTTATAAAAGTGCAACTATACCAATCAAATCATTACTTCAGATTTTTAGTATGTTTGTTTGTGAAAACAAACAATTTGCTTAAGTAGCGCTACAGTCGGGTGAACATGAGCTTTAACCAATGAACATGAAGCTTAAACTAATATGCTTAGTAAACCTAATCTTTTGCTAACTTCTTCTCTTGCTAGGTTTCACTAGGGTCAGTTTCTACGATATCTTCTTCTAAAAATAAAATATGGCTGGTAATCAAAGACTCTTGGTGTTTATTCGCTCCATAATATGGTGAGTGGAAGGTTGTCAGTTCAAAAAATTAAATGCCTAAATCAATAGTATTTAAAAGAATTTAAAATACTAAACGATCCGTGAATTCCCACCAATAAATAAGGTTTTTGTCAAGCTCCATATCGCTGTATAGCTATTTAGCTTATCAATACTAACGGGGCCGAAGCCTATTTTTCGTTAAGAACGATAAGGATTTCTTATTCCGATTTAAATATGGTCCATCCTCAGTTCCTTAGAAGGTAGGATGACTCTAGTAGTCCAAGGAGAAACTGCGGTTGGTAAGATAAAATTTCAGTCGTTTTCTTAGGATGTACCTTTGTTGCAGAGTCGAAGTAGCAAGGTGCCATTGCCCAAAAGTAATAGCTATCGATTGTGAATTTCTCTTAGATATCTCGATGTCCCTTATTGATTCGTTTACTCCATAGGTATGCATGGTTCCATTTTTTTATTAAAAAAAAAACTTTAATTAACGGTACTTAACCGCAATTTTTTGTAAGGGCGGTTTTTCTTTAAACGACTCTATTTTAATTGAATATTATGTCTATCTAATAAGCGGTACTCATCATTATACAACTGAACAGATATCGTCATCGATGCCCATGGCGAAAACCCAACATGTATAAATGCATATCTGTTGTAGTTTGATCGGAGTGTTCCAGCTCAATCACCAACTTGTACAGATGGTGATGAATGTCATCAAAATGTTCGAAAAGTACAAGGGCAGACGCCTGTTTTGTCGCAGAAAAGGGTGGAGATTGCAAGATTGAAGCTCTAACTACCTCTGGGTCTCAGATGATCTATTGGGTTAAGGGATTCCAGTTCCTTTATTGTCGTGCTCGCGGTTTATCTGAACTTATTTTACAATTGATTTGCTCCTGAACAGGGCACAACGGGGCTATACTAAGGCGATTCCGCAATGCCCTCTGGATTTCGATCACATAATATCCCTTTGAAAAGTAGGGCTCTACTGCAAATCCATGCTACTCACTGTTCCAACGGATGATGGCAACTGACCGGCCGGCGAAGGGAACTATATTTTAGAACCACGCCAGTGTTACCATGTAATTGGTTTAGGTGAATAAAACCTACGATGCTGCTTCGAAATTTGCTGTTTAATTGCTGTATATGATTTATTGGTACAAGTAAGTCTCCTGTTTAATTTTTATATTTATTTATACCTACTTACTTACTTAAGTTGCGCTACTTTCCGGAATGAACCTGGGACACAACTAACATGCCTCTCTAAGTAGCCCGATCTTAGCTAACTGCCTCCAGTTGTGCACTTCAAGATGGTGCAGTGCCGTACAATCTCCAAGTTATATCTTTCAATAGTGAAAGTCTGCCCAATTTGTCGATGTTGTGTGTCCTTTCGTGTTGACAGCATATACTTTATCGTATTCTTATTTACAGCTAAACCCATTTTTCCCGCATCCTTCTCTATACTAGCAAACTTGCCTAAGATATCAAGTTTTGGTATCAAATGTTTCGGTGAAATCGTTACCGACCCAGTGATAATTCTCCATCCTAATATCACACCTAAGTGCGATAAGGATAGCCCAAAATCGTCTTCCTATTAAAGTCCCTAAAATGTGTTTCTAGACCAAAACAATCAAATTTGCTTTACTCTTACCCACCGCATTACATTTCTCGTCCCTTTCCAAAGCAACCAAAAAAAAACTCCTCCCCTACGAGGTTCTTTTTAATCACAAGGTCCTACCACATAATGTACCCCAACATACGATGTACCAACAACCACCACCCAACTGGTTTAAAACAACCAAGAAGAACCCGTTAGAATAACATTTTATTGTGCTCTTTTATTTTGCAGGTTATTGTTTCCAAGGCGACTGTCCAACGTTAAGTCTCCAATGTGAGGGCATCTGGGGCTATGGTGGTTCTGCCGCTGATCGCCAATGTTACGAGCAATTCAACTCAAAAGGATCCATAAACGGTCACTGTGGTCGAGATGCCAACGAGCATTACGTGAAATGCGAACCAGAGTAAGTCTCACACCCGTATCTGTATGTGTATGTTCTGTGTGGATCCATCTTCCTCTTGCTAGGTGGTTTATTCTCCTTTTGCAAGGATTGTATCTATTCCAAAGTGAATTTCGAATTCAGGAGTAAAATTTGGTTTCCAAAAAAATAATAATAAAAAGAAAAACCGACTTCCTCTAACGAATTTCACCTATGTAATCACAAACATTGCAAACTTAGCACTTCCAGGACCTTCGGCAGGAGGGAACCAACATCCTGTCGAGTTGGTTATACTTAAATCGCTTGCAACCAGTGAAACTGTCAAGGAAGCAATTACTGTGATGGACATTTGCACTGGATTTGCCTTTGCAAAACGTTTGTGATGCAGGAAACTGCAAATGAGAGGTGCGCCGTTCTTTGGATGGATAAAGTGACAAGGCGGAGAGAGAGGGGGAGGGTGACACAGGATGTGCATTTAATTTAAGTTTCAGATTTTTTTTTATTTTCGTTAATCGAAAGATTTTCCATGTCGTTTTTATATTAATTCATATTTTTCTTCTCTTTAATCATTTTTATTGCCAACTGCTCCTTATCCTATGCTTCATTGTGATGAATAAATTTTATAGGAACGTTCAGTGTGGCACGTTGCAATGCAAGGAAGGCGAACGACAACCAATTAACGATGGCATTGATCAGCTTTATTCGCGGACAATTATATCGATTAAGGGAATGGAATACGAATGCAAGTAAGTGGCTTTGTGTGAGATGCAATTTTTTATCGACCTCGATGATATATTTCAGTTTTTTTTTTATTTTTGAAAGGATAAAAGAGAATTGAATGCAAACTTGAATGTCAAGAACTAGATTCGTCAAATTTATGCAAAATCTTTCGCCATTGGAAACGGTAGCTAGTATGTTATTTGGCAAATTGACGTTTGCAATCGAGTTTGGAGCGGATTGGTAAATAGTCCTCTCGAAATGTTAAGTAACATGGAGTCTGATAATAATGTCGTAGAATATGTGTATTGTGTAGATTGAAATGACTTTTTCGAGAGCTTTTTAATGATACCCCACAAGTATGTCATTAATTTTGAATCAAACGATGTGCTCACACAGAAATTTGACATTATTTCTACTTTCATAACATTTTACATTAGTGAAGTTAAAAAAGGATGTGAATGAAAAGAAATACGATCACTGTTTCGTAAAGTGACGAATAGTAACTTATATATTGGTCTCGACAGAATATTATCCTGAAACAAGTAGGGCTTGATCTTTTTTCTAAAATATGTCACTGAACCAGTTGGTGCATGGGAAAGTGCTTTGGTGAGCATATGCTGGTAAAGGATAACTTCTCACACTGCTCGCATATGAATACAAGACAACACGTCGTGATTATATTGATAACCATGCATATGATTGAAGCGCGAGAACATCGAATAGTTGGATTAGGAAAGCAGTCTGATTAGGCAACTTAAACTTTATAGACGTAATAATGATTCGATGCTTTGAATACTAAGTGAACGCTTTTTATTTTAAACTTTACGAACAGTTTGGCTTAAAGTATAGAATAGAAAGTATAGATGCGTTATCTCAACAATAAGGGCTGTAAACAGCGACTGTTTTTCACAAACTATAGTCCATTAAAGGCTGTTCAAAGGTAGTTTCACCGTACTGCACCGCAATAGGTTTGATAATCCATAGCCCTAAGGAAGTGTGATTGCAAAAATGTAGTTGTCATAATTCAAAGAAGTAGACGAATTCCCTGACTACAATATATTTGTTGGTTTTGTGGTAAAATATTCATTCGTTTGCCGTCGTTTTAAGCCAAATTAAGCCGCTTTCTCTGCTAAGCTCGAAAGTGTGTAGTTAGATAACATCGATTGAGTTTCGTGAATGAACTTTAATATTCTGATTTACTTACTTATTGACTCCTCTGAATAACCCAAGGCACATCTAACTACCATCCATTGGTTATAAGATACTGCCGCGTTCTCTATTAGAAATTTTCAAAGACAGCTACTTAGAAATATTTTCAGCTATTTTGGGTCTATGCCAAATCAATAGCTTGAGCGATTAAAGTGTTTCCAAGAATAATAATTTCTGTTCTGGTTGCATTAATATTCAGCCCCACAACCAACGATCCCTACTTCTCAACCTCACATTTCATTTTGTGATGATCCATGTGTGTCAGTTTGTCCAAATGTTTGAAATGATGTTAGATTTCATCTGATTCCCCCATTACAATTCAACAAAGCAGCTTAAACTACATCGAAAATTACCATTTTTAATAGTATGGGTGACAGGATACAACCATATCGAATTCCACTTTGGATCGCGAAATATTTCTATATGCAGTACTATATTTTCCCATATTTTTTGTTACTTGATATGCTCTAGAATTGTGAAGATAGAGAAGTCCTTGTTCGCTTTAAGCCACAAACTTCCTTGAAAACAATCGGTCCAATTTCCGTTGATTGGCTTTGAAGGGGAGGATTTAATAACAACCATTACGAGCTGTAGTGTTAAAGAGACTTAGAAAAAAATACTTTAAAGACGGCTAGGACATAAATGAATGAGTAAATACCCATAGTCCTCGATTGCTAGGCAAATGGTAAATGCAGTAGTAGAATACCTTACTTTAAGCGGGGTGCACAATATGAAACCGACCTCATCCAACTTGAAGTGCCCAACTGCAGGCAGTTAGCTAAATATCGGGCTTTTTGGAGAGGCATGTTCGTTAAGGCCTAGCTTTTTTAGTATTGCCCAGTAAGTATCTATACATAAGCTATCTCAGGAATAGCTGCGAGTATAGAAAAACCTTCTCATTGAACATAAAACTGTATGGCCCTGAAAGTACCCTCCTACTTTAGTCCGGAATCTTGCTATTAGCGCGTGTCTGCCAGGACTTAATCCCCTGTGTGCTGTTGGTGATATATTTAAAACTAATTCCGAATTTTGGTTAACTACCACCGCTTTGTTCTCAAAAGTAAATAAGCGCAGTGTCAAAGGTTGGGGAATGGTACCTTCCAGTATTTATTCATATAACTACGATCACTCCCAAAATGAACGTATGAATCCGCGAAGAGGAATTTGACATTTTGAGGTCTTATTTCATGTCAAGTCATTCACTATCAATATTTATACGCAAAAAAAAAGTTTTTGAAAAATGGCCCGGCACCGTTTAGGCATTGACATTATTATCACTACAGATGCGATTTTGTAAACGTGGTGGGCGTAGTTCAAAGCGTTACCATTCATTTAGATACGACAAGTGATGCTAGGATTGTATCCAACAATCAAACTCCGCTGATGAGTTTCTCTATGCTTCTTACCATATCATCCTTCGTGACCTATGTAGGAAGCCGACAGTCAAGTTAGCCTTGTTTATTGAAAAACTAAGACTGCAGGTTCTTATTTTGAGCTCTGGAAATATTGCTTTGTACATGGATTCAGTTCATAAATTAAGAAAATTTTGCAAATTTTACATCATCTGCCAAATCTGCTGTTTATTCAGTTACTGGTGTGAAATCACCATGTCAGGTTACACGATTGTGCAGCATGTCAAATTTATAAAACTATACTATCAAAAGAAGTGCTCGCTAGTACAACCATTGTGCGCATTGAACCCATTTTACGGCAGCTACGGTGGCCCTTTTAAATCGACTCTCCAATATTTTGTGGCCAAATTAGCAAATCAGCTAGCACTCGTACGTCAAATGACCGTCATGTTGTAAGAGAACAATGCCCCTATCCGTGAATGTATAAAAGAGAAAAAAGAAGCAGTCGACTCCTTGGAGTATACAGGAACTCAGGCTTTCGCATACTTAAACTTTGCGAAGATTGTGTCTGGACTTGTTCCTGTAACCGTACAAGACCCGATTGACCAGGAACTAAAAGTTTAGGACCATAAACAACGCCATTTGTTCACTGACTTCAGAGCATTTGGATAGAAGAACCCAAATTTTGGCCATCAAATTATCTATAGCGAAGAACTGCATTTTTGGATGAATTGCAAAATTGTTATTATGGGACGAAACTAGAGGTTTACCAGGTATCGATGCATTCACAAAGTTATTGTTTATTGCGGATTTTTGGACGGCGGTGCCAATGGTCTGTAGTTTAACGAAAACCACGTTAGAGAGGCCATCACCGTCAACTGCGAGCCCTATAGATCTATGATAACCAATTTGTTTTGGTCGCAATTGAACGATATGGACGTGGGTGCCATGTAATTCCAAGCAGCACTGCGCTACGTGTCATATAACGAACGGCATAATGGATATTCAACTCTAAAAATATGAGGGTAGGATTTTCTCTATCGGAGGTGATGTGAATTGACAACCAAAATCATGCGAATGGACATCGTTGGAATTTTTTTAAGACGTTTTCTTAGGTGTATGCCAATAAGCTACAATCGAACGATACTCTCAAAATCAATGTAATCTAGGCCATATGCATATGCAGCATAACGTTGAAAATTAGACATCATAGAACAGTGTCACCGTGCAAAGCCTCGTCGGTATTTAAACGATATCATATTCATATAAAAATATATGTTGTTAATACCTCACACACAGCTTCCATTTCCCATCCATTTCATTTCAGTAACGACCCGCTCCTATTGGAAAACCCTCTACAAATGCCTCTTCCTTCCAAAAGGAAACATAATTCTTCGAGCTGGATCTTTCAGTGGTAAGAAGGGCTTTAAACAGGATATCGTTACAGTGAAACATATTCCTACGAGCTTGATCTTTCAAACCCGAGTGGCCAAAAAAGCTCTTGGGAGATTCATATTTCCAGAACCTGACTGCTCCATTTTAGAATTCGTATCAGATTGATTAAATCTTTAGACTTCCATTTGAAAGCCAACACAGTAAATAACCAACTCTCTTATTTTAAATACCGAGTCAAAATGCGAATTTTTTCGCTTCCATCTGCAAAAGCAATCAGAAAGTATCTATAGTCCAGCATACTGTATCTCAATATATGAATGACTATGCTTGGCTTGCTGTACAGCAACCTTGTACTGACTCAAATCGAATTTATTAAATCAATTGCAATTGTTCTGTACATCTACCATTTACGAGTACCGTTCCGTACAAGGACGAAGATGGACAAAAAGAAATCGAAATCAAGTAGATTTCATTCATTTTTCAAGTGAAACCCTTATTTCCAGCATTCATTCAATTCTCCACCGCAACACATACACCCGAGTTCTTTCATTTTCAGTGTGTGCTTCATTTCACTGGTGTGTGCATTCAATTCTCGAGTATATCGCATCTTTAACTTTGTATCTCAACTCTCTATACAGCATTCACTGAGAGTATAATTGATTTTGGTATCTAATTCCTTCGTTTTCTATTTTTCTTATTTTTTTTTTGTTTCTCTTTTCTTCCATGTAACAACAGGGCAACAAGCGGTCAAGTGGGCTCTAATGAATATCCAGAACATGGCCTCGTTAAGGACGGCACACCATGTGGCGATAATTTGATTTGTGTGAATCAAACGTGCGTTAGTCTATTCCCACATATCGACCAGACTAAGTGTCCAGCCAACAAACAAGGACAAGAGTGCTCCGATCATGGGGTAAGTATTGTTGTTCAACAAGAATAGTGTACCAGCTTTGGATGGTCTAAGACCTGGCCAAGCCATACTGTGTCTGTGTATGTATTGTGCTGAGTGTTACTTTGTACCTTTCCAAGTGCGCGTTTGGTCACAATCGCCATCATAATAAAAATAGATGAATGTACGAGTCGGTATATATTATGTGCAAGGATTCGTTTTTATTTCATGGTCCTTTAGACAATTACTTAATTGAATTAATGGACAATTTGCCAAATAGTTTCGGGAATTTCGGAGGGAATTTGATTGAACATTCTCTCAGGCGATGGAGGGTGGGCGGTTATACTGGTTTTCTGGTAGGGTGGTCAGCGCTGGGAAGCTCTTGTGGTTTCTTTTTAGGAAAATTGAAAGAAAAAGAATAGCATAATAACTCTGAGGGTATAGTTGTCCCGTCTTAGACGTTGGGGAAGTTAGATGGCGTAAGAGGGGTTGAGAAGTTTTGCAAGAAGATAAGTCAAGCAAGCAGTTATACAGCTCTTTGACGACCACAATGACTTAATTTAATTATCTTTATTATAAGATATACCCGCATACACTTAAATTAGTGGAGTTTTTAAGGATGATTAACTCGACGAAGAAGGGGAGATATTATTACAGCACTTCGTGGAGATTTTCCTGTTAAATATTTTAAATGAATACCTACCGCCCTGCATTATTTTAGTTTTTATTTGGTTAAAGTATTTTTTTAAAAACATTTTCACAGATAGAACCTTTTTGTAGGTAATACTGAAACATGTAGAATTAGGTACTGGAAAACAGTGACCGGAAAATGCTCAATAGATGGAAGAAACTCAAGACCGCAGTTTACAAATTCGGTTCATAATGTTAGACAATGTTCTAAAAATATGAGGTTAAATTAACTATAAGGCGGATAAAAGTGTTTCGCATGAGAGCTGGAGTAACAAAGTTTGATCGTTTTAGAAGTTAAAAGTTCACATTAAAAAATACAACCCAAGACAAAGAGCAGGACCTGTTCATTAGGCTTTGACATGTTCAAAATTATAACCAAAAATCAAATAACATAAAAAAATAGCCATCTATTAAAGTTTCTATACAAATATTGATGAAATCCATGCCTAGAAACTCCTGGATGAAAACAAACCACCATTTGATTGTCCTCAGCTAAAAACTGCTCGGTAACTAGGAGTCCATCGTGACCAACAACCAAATAATTAAGGTTGCAATCAACTAGAAGTATTACAATCCCACCCAAGGTTATAATCGAAATCGTTTTTTTAAATTGTAGCCAAGCAAGCCGTGATGAGTAAGATATCACTAACTTCGCCCTTGCCCATGATAAGCTGTTCTCTTCCTTAACGCTCGATTTAAAAAAAAAATTACAAATTTTTGACGCAACAGGCTCGTTAGTACCCTGTGTCTAGAATTTTATCACAACCATTCATGTGTGGGTGTGCACCTCTTGCACGATGGAGGGACCTCCAGTTTTATGCCGAATCCGAAAGGCTGAGTTGAGATAAGCTTTTCTTGACTGATTTGTCAGATCATCGCAAGGGCATACCACTAATCCAGTCCCTATTTTGTTGGCTTCCAGCATCTTTTTGACGTTTTCTGTAAAAAGGATACGATTTGTAGATTGTCTGCAACAGTGAGGAGTAGCCTTCTTCTTTGAAGCCAAATTGTACTTTTCTTGCGGCTTTCTCCATTTCGTCAGATGAGTGAGAGTTCTGACTCCAGGTAGAGCTGTATGTGAAGTTCGCATTTCCTGATCTTTTTGAGACAACTTCTTCGAATGCTTCCAATTTGGCATCTCCTATTTTATTTCGCAATATATCTGCGGTGGTCTTTCCTATTTAGGCTTCAATAATTATAGCATCTGGCCTTGTTTGCTTTTTCCCTTTTTTTAATGTTGTTTGTGGGCCTGCGCCCTCTTGATTTACAATTTCCACCGTTTTCATCCATTTGGCTAGTCTTGTTAATTGATTGTTTGGGTTCTTCGTCTTGAAAAGCTTGGATTCTTGTGAACTTCGTCCTTGATTTTTCATCTGGGAACCCCTTATGTTTTTATTTCACTATCTTGAGCCTGTATTCTCATTGACTCAAGGTAGAACTTAAACAATAGGGATGCCGTGAGGAATTATTTGTTTTTCGCTTTTCCGTCTTCCATTTCGATATCTGATAGTTCATAAAGAGCTGAAATTGTTTATATAGCATCTCTTATCCGTTGGTATTCGTTAGAGGGCTGGTAAAGAAGCTCAAAGACGGCAAAATGCGATCATTATGCCGTCTTCGAGCATCACCACCAGTGCTCAAATTTGTTCTCCCAGTTTATGGAAGTCGTGTTGTTTTTTTGGCGGTGTTTTGGATAGTGCTTCTCTTCCTTTTAGTGAAACTCTCTTTTTTCCATCATATTGGGACAACCAGTGTTACTATTTTTTTCCATATTTCTGGACCACCTTCGATTTCTTCCTTGTTTTTTGAATTTCATTTTCGTTTTTTCCATTATGCACGTTAGGCTACGGTTGTTGCAGGAAAAAAATGTATTTTTCGTTCAGAATTGGGACAAATCTGAAGGTTCCTTAATTTGTGTAACTCTTGCATGTATGATTGTGAAACAGAAATTGCCTTGAAGAGTTAAATAACTAAGCTGACTTGGTGCCAGAAAGTAGTCTTTTATTCTGTCAACCCTATTAAAGGTTCACTTGGCTCCCATAGCAATAATTAATAGAAAACTTGCTAAATATTGTAAATATATACATAGTACATTTAATTAAAAAAAAATCAACCACATTTTATAATAAAACAGCTAGCAAATATTTTTTCTTTACAAATTAGTTTTTCGTTACATGGCGCAATTCAATTATTCAAACCTAAAATGTGTTAACTACTGAACTATAATTAAAACAAAAAAAAAAAACAACCAACAACACAAAATAAATTCAATTCAATTAAAACTATTGTCTACAAAATTAAAAAAATAAAATCATTCCATATACACGAATATAGGTTTGTACGAACACAAATCGATGCTTTTGTGACATGGGCTGGGGAGGAATGGACTGTAGCCTGGTTGTGATACTGACGACACCAATTCCAACTCAACCCGTACCCACACAGGAAAATACTATAAAAATGGAGAAAAAAGAAACGCCATATGGTAAGAGCAATTTGTTTCCAATTAATAAAAAAAACATTTTTTTTTCATCAAAAATATATCTACAACAAAACAAAAATATCAAATCAAGTTTTTAATTTATACTTGCTCTAGTAGTTTTAAATATTTTCTTTTATACATTTATTTCTACTTTTTCTACTTAATGATAATAATTTTAAAAATATATATATATACAAATATGACAATGGTAATCAATGAAGTTGTATAAATGAACGTAAACATTTGACAGGATAATTTTAATATAACAAATAAAATAGATAAGCTAACTGTGAGTTTTTCATATTATTTTTTTTAAATACCATAGCACAGTTAAAGTTTATAAGCATCTAATTTACATATGACCGATACAACTTGAACCTTAATTGCATGATTTTTAACAACAAACATTTAATATCTATTACCTCTTATTTGTTAAGTATAAATATATTTTATTCATAGTCTTTAACATCCAAGCTTGATGGTGATAAATATATGAAAATGCAAAAAAATAATGTTTTTAAAAAAAACCTCACGTTGTTTTGCATTTTCATTAAATGTGTCCCGTTTTCTTGCCACACACTTTAGATTTAAGAATCCTTTTGATTTTTTTTTTTGTTTTACCACTTACTTGAAGAAGTAAGAAAACATTTTTTTAAACGAAAAAAACATACAACAAAAAAAAAACAATCTTCCAGGCACCTCCGATCAAAATAGGATCAGCACATTAACAATGGTCATCATTTTAACCGTAATCGTCAAGTGTGTCTTCATTAGTTTCGCAACCTTGGCGGTGTGTTACAGGTAGAGTACCAAGCAATTACATTTTTTTCTATAACAAATTTTTAAAGAAATTTGTGAAAACTATACGTTGTCTTAAACAAAAACCAACACCAAACAAAATTAAAAAAAAAAAAAAAATTTTAAAAACCAAACAATTTTTTTGAAAAAACATTATAGAAATGGAAACATTTTACTCACAAATATAAATTGATTGTAAATTGCACACTTTATTTTTTTCTTTCTTTTAGTTTCCATGTTTTTGTTGTTCAAATTCTTGGTGTTGTTTTCGTGGTGGTAAAAAAAATTGTGGTCGATACTTTGCTTGGTTTTCTGTCCTAAATAAATTATTTATCTAAGTGTTTGTGTTTCTTTGTGTAATATTGTTAAGTAACTTTAATTGGTGTTTTTTTTTTGTGTCGATGTTGTTTTATTTTTTTATTTTATTATGTAAAAAGAATTTTGATTTGTTTTCAAATTTTTAATTTTATTTAATTTTAACACTGGAAATGTTTTATAATAGCTTTAGCATTAACAAACGTTTGGAGAATGTGCTAAGTTAGGATAGAGGAGTTTTTGAAAATAGGCTTTGTAAAATTGCGTCTAAATATAAAAAGTGAATAATTCAGATTACAAATTATTTTTAAGTCGGTTGTACAAAATACAAGAATAAAGTATGGTCATCCATGTATGTTTTACAATTATGTTTGAATTAAGACGTTCGTTTGAGATGGAGAAAGTAACTTTTTCGGTACAAGTTCTTTGATTAAATACAATAATTTCAAAAAACAAAAACATTTTCATTCTATAAAAAATACTTTATGATAATGGAAAGGCTTTCAATAATTTATGTGAATTTGTATTCTGAAAAAAAATTATTTGAACTGAATTTTCTTTTTACATGGAATCGTCAAAATACTTCGTGGCCTTACTATCATGTTACAATCGTTGGTGAAATAAAAAAAAAACCAACCCAGATTGTAAATGTGCCAATACGAATACCATCTATTTCTTCTTCTTAAGAGACGCTACAGATCCTTAGCTTCGACTATGAAATCCTACAAGTTTTAGAGTGTCAAACCAAATGCAAACGAGTGCTACGACTCAAGCTTAAGGAAGTAGCTAGGACTTTTCGTTTTTAAAAACTTTTTGCAGGTGACGTGAAACTATAAGGCACACAGAACACTCTATTGGTTCTGCTCTAATAGATTGTCGTAGATTGTTTTAATATTACGCTGTTCTGGTCAATGTTAGATGTACTGTGTGCTTATTAGCTGGGACTACATGTCTTATAGGTCGGTAAAATTTATAAAAGCTTCACTGAACAGCTTACAGCTCCTTTAACAAAGAGACAGATCCCTTACAAGTATTTGCTGAGGGAATATTTTGAAAACCGAAGTAAGGGATGAATCATCAATTTCATGTCATTTGAAAGACTTCAGAAAGTATAGAGAATATAAAGGGAACAAACTTCAAACCGGAGAACAGTAGTTAATACCTGGTCACCCTTTGGAGTTATTAAAATGTTGATCACTTACTTCCAGGTCAGAACTAAAAGTGGAGGAATTTTCAGAACTTCAAACATGAAAACAGTATTCAAGACCTTTTTCCGCTTACTAACATACTTAAGTGGCGCTACAGTCCGAAATGAACCTGGGCCTCAACCACAATGCCTCTCAAATTAGCCCGTTCCTTAGCTAACTACGTCCAGTTGCACACCACAAGCTGCTTGAGTCCGGTTTCTTCTTGTGTGCGCCAGGTCTTCCTCTACTGAGTCCAACGCACGTCTGGCTGGGAATCGAAGACTCTGCGAGTGTCCATTCGTTCTACATGTTATATTCATCTTAAACGCCCAATTCGGAGTTTTCCGAGCACAAGCAGAGTTAATAATAATCTGTACAGCTCGTATAGTTCTTGGTTGAGTCTTTGTATCCATATCCCGTCAACGCAAATGGGACCGAAGATTTTTCGAAGAATTTTCTTCTCAAATCGACCAAGGCTTTCTTCATCCCTTTCTAATACGGTCTATGCTTCAGCGCCGTAGAGCAGGACTGGGATGATCAGGGTCTTATATAGGATCTTCTTAGTAGCTCGAGTGAGGGCTTTACTGCTAAATTGCCTTCTTAGCTCGAAGTAACAGCGGTCGGCTAGAGTAATTCGTCGTTTAATTTCTGACAAGATATTGCTGTCGGAGTTAGTAATAATCTGTCAATGGTGACGTTTTGTCCAATTCATCGATGTTGTGCGTCCTTTCGTGTCTGCAGCATATACTTAGTCTTACCCTCATTACAGCTAAACCCATTTTTGCCGCTTCCTTCTCTATACCAGCAAACGTGACTATGACATCACGTTGAGTCCGACAAATTATATCAATATCGTTGGCGTATGCTAGTAATTGCACCGATTTTTGGAAAATTGTGCCTTACTTGTTGGGTCGGGAGTTGCACAATGCTCTCAAGAATCAAATTAAAGAAGTCACATGTCGAAGTGTCGGTGAGGTTCCGAACCTGATGGAGCAGCCAGAATTCTCCATCGTCATCCTGCACAGAAGGAGTTTGGAGGTATACCAAAACTACACATGGCTCTGTATAGTTCATCTCTATAAATGCTATCGTATGTGACTTTGATAACGGTGGTGAGTATCGATTTGGACCTGGTTCCGCTTGGGACTGAAAAATATATCGATAACTTGGTGCTATGAGGTGGATGCTTCCAAAAAAGCTCCTGAAACTTCTTGGGAATTACTATCGATTTAATTTTTTAGTTTGCCACGCTGCCCGCTTCTAGGATTCCTTCCTGCAGGTGGTACAATTGCTGATACAACATTTCCGAATTAAGAGATTTAATATAGAGAAGCATCTCATAGTAGATGACTCCGTGGTAATACCACCAAACACACAGCAAAACCTTCCTGGCTGTCAATCTCTGCCCTGTTTGTCCCGGCTCACCGTGATTTGACCTTTTGCTTGAGGATATCGTAAGTTATCCATTTTTCCTCACTAGGCCCCATTCGTTATAGCAATGGGTCGCAGATGGAAATTTGGTCTTATAAATAGAATGGCCTTAGAGCAATCATGTCTAATATCTAAAGGCTAACCTTTGGGATCCCTTTCCATGACTAATTTTCTAAAAACCATCAAATTCATAACATGAAGAATGCATGCACATCGATCCCTTTAATACCCAGGCCACGCGGACGTGATGTCGACGTCTTATTGCTGTAAAATTCAAGAGCAGAGTCAATAATCACCTTGAAGCATTACCTCAGGTCGAAGTTTATAAAAAAAACCTTAAGGAAGAAAAGAGTTTCATATTGAATGACGGTTGGTTGCCATCAACTCCAGAGCCTCACCTAAATCGAAGGCAATTTTTAAGTTCCGTATTCGACAAACCTCAGAGATTTGGAAAGTATCAGACCAAGTGCAGTCTTTAAAGCGAAATCCACTTTTTAAACCTTTTTTAAATCCAATTTTGATCAGATCTGTTTAAGTCGCTGCTCAATCCAGGATTTAATATGCTGTTAGCATATATGTAGTTTTATATCTGGTAGTTCATTAGCCTTCCAATTGCCTGGAATGTCCCTAGTTGAATGAAAATATGAGCGACAGACTACATCTTCTCTTTTCCATGCTTTCATACCATTCTGTTTGTTCTATGGGTAACTTTTTTTAACGTATTTCTTCTGGGTATCCTTTCAAATCTAATCAGGCGTTATAAAACAGAAAATTACTTTATTAGTTTTTCTATTCAACTGGATTGAGATACGATCCAATGATGATGCAACATGCAATACGCTTCAGTTATTGCAACGCTTTTACTAGATGTAAATTTCGTCCTTGAATATTTTCTGCAAAATACCATCTTTTTCAGTAATGTTGTCCTCATTTTTAATAACTAGTTTTTTTTGACGTTGTTCAGTTACTGAACTATTTCACTAGATCGATGTCGCTGGATAGCTTTCGTCCGTTAATATTTTCTACGAAATCTCATCAAAGGAGACGGGAATGATTGGATTTCGAATAATATTGCACTCGGAACGACATATGATTCACCGGCCTTTAATAGGTTTTAAGATTTTTGATGACTGGGGGATTTTAACGTCGAGTTGGTAACAATTCTGAAAAGTCGAATTCTCCAAAATCGAAATCATCGCGAAAATTTATACATGCCGCGTATAGCGATGCTGAAAGAACCTTTTGTGAATGAGACAAAGAGGTTCCTGTGAAGTGAATCCAGACGAATCCAACATATTTCAGTCTCAGCATATTCCAGAAAATCTCAGCTTTGCCAAGTGAGGAATCATGCGTGACTCACTGATTTATCGGAAATATCAGTCTGATCCGAAGGTGGAACACTCCTTATGTTATCATTTTTATTAACAAAGAAGTCAGAAGTCAGGAAGTCAGTAAAACATCCATCAAAGGAATTCTACACCCGTTTTTGGCTTAACATCTCGTCTGAATTGTGAGTTCGTCGGTTTTGTAGTTACCTTGCTCGGACATTCAAGAGATTATCAGGTTGTATCAGAGAGAATGCCCAATTGAACTTCAGTCCGTCAGATTATATGAAGGGCTCGCTGTAATCATCAACTTGATCTGTCAAAAAAGCTTTATTTTTTAGTATTTTTTAAAAAAAATGCATTTTGAAGGACTATGGTTTGTTTTTTATAAATGGGAGAATGAGCGAATACCAAACTAACGCAATGTTTTCTATCCACAAGGATCAGCCGTAGTTTTTAAATACACATGCTTTTAGGCAGCACTATTTATTTTCCCAAGAAATATGTTATAGTCTTCTGTGTGTCTGTTATAGTTTTCAAGTCTTTCTGGTTTTCGGAAAAAACACTTCTCTTCAGTTGGAAAATAAGTAATGTCATGCTATTTATTGGCTCTCATTATTGACAGTACCTATCAGATTTGAGTTTGAATCTACTCAATATGCTTCACCGATCTTTGTAAAAAAATCATTGCTATTATAGGCTTCTTATTTTTTTTGGTTATACCGATTAGTGTGTTATTTCAAAACCTAATTTTATGAAATATATAACAACTAGAAGGTTACGTTTTCTAAAGGCCCAAATGATTTTTTTTTAATTTAAGCGCCTTTGTAAAAAAAAATTTAAATGTTACGTTTCATACAAATTTAGAATGTAATTTTTTTTTACATTACACGCCTTTGTAGGATTTTAGAACACTGCGTGTATTTAAAGGGATTTTGATGGGTGTAGTGAGATTTACTCCATGCTCGGTATCCTAAAAGTCGTTGAATCTTTTTCGAAACTCGGTGTTACTTTTAGGGGAGCATCTTTTGTTTTTTATTTTTATTTCTTTGAATTATGGTGATATGGAATTTTTACTGGAATACACCAAGGCCACCGACATTGTGTCAAATCATTGTCAGTAGGGTTGTTCTTGTTTTTATCGCAGTTTTTCAAAGACTAGGCTTAAATTCGTTTTTTTAAACATAAATCAAGTGATCTTTCTTCAAGACTGTAAAATGTTTAATGTGTAATGCTATTATAAGTTAAATTATCTACAAAAATATAATTTTTCATTTTTAGTTAATTAAATATTTTTTTTATATCATAACCCACTAAGATCCCACTTCTATACTCTATACCTATGATGTATACACTTGTCGTAAACGGCGTAAATAATGTACTACTTGTTGATGTCGTTTTTGTGAACTTCCAAAATTAGACATCTTCGCTAAATTTTATAAATATTTTTTGTTTTCATTATTTTGTGTATATGAATTATCTGTTAATTTTTTTATTAACAAAACTCTACAACACTATTAAATTCTTGCATGATTTTTTTAAAATTTTAAATTTAAAGATTCTTTACTTTGAATTATTAAAAAAACATAAACTTGTTTTGTTAACTATTATTCCGTCATAATATAACTTCAGTACGCTACCCTGCAATAAAAAGAAAAAACGCGCCCAAAGGATTACCATTGTCATAGAGGTTTCCTTTCCAGTTAAATTTGAAAAAAAATCATAAAAATAGTAAAAATTTGGTTACCGCGATAACCAAGATAATAATTTAAATAAAAAATAAAACTTTATTTGCAATTAAAAAAAAACTATACCAAAACCCAAAATGCTATAACATAATTTTTTCTTCAAATTAATTCTATATTCTCGTCACCTGGTGCTGCTTGAAATGGATTATCTTCAAAATGGTATCTCACTACGATAAAAATATCCAACAACAAAACAAATAAATCTCTATACAAAAAAATTATTAATTATTGCAACAACAAATCCTACATACACAAAAAAAAAATTAAATAACAACAATAATAATTTTTCATTTTTTGTTACAATTCAACATTTTAAATAATCCTTTATTATATGTCTATATGAAAAAAAAAATTCTACTCGTATAGAGAACTACCACGGCTCAAATACAGTGTTCTTAGTTGGTGTACTAATGTCAGTTGTTGGGTTCGTTTTTGTAACATTCACCTTGATGGCACTGTGCTACAGGTCAGTTGTAGTACATAGAAACTTCTCCCTGTGTCTGAGGTTAGTTGAAAAGAAGTAATGAAAAAGATTGTTGTTTATTTTTTTTCCAAAAAAAGAAAGAGAGAGAATATTAGTTAAAAGAGAAAATGAGAGATGAAAAGAAAAAAGAGAAAAACAAACAAAAGAAAAATTGACGAATGTTAATTTTTTTTAATACCAAAGAAACTACTTTCAAAAAAAAATTAAAAAACAATACAAAACAAATTAACAAAGGTATTTTTTAGTTCTTTATAATATTTTGTTTGAATTATATTTTTCGTTACTGTACATACAAAGACAAAAGAAAAACACAAAAACAGACTAACCTTTAAAAAATAACGCTAATGCTTACAGAATACACTACTCCACCACAAAATACACACAATATATAAATATATGTAATTATATGTATTATTTCATTTTTTTAACTTAAAATTAAAACATTTCTTTTTCACTACTCAAAATGTTGTCTGCACTGTAAATTCGATATTTTTTCAGTTCCATTGTAAAAAAAAAATCGCCACAGCATTATCCTTTTTTTAATTTTTTTATGTTTCCTGTATAGTAGTGGGTAGATAACAAAAAACATTTGAACATTTCCAAATATGTGTAAACCATTTCCAATCTGTAAATTTTGTATAGTTTTGAAAATAAATTTTTTTTACTATAATTTGCTTTATTCCGTAACATTTTATTTTTCATTTTGAATTTTTTTCTTTATTTAATAAATTTTAAAGCACGCTATTATAGATGATGATCCACCTCAAAAAAATACGCTTGCATTCAAACAAACCGCATAAAAATGTGAAAATTTTAACATATTATATTTTTTTAATTGTAACAATGGCTTAATTTGCTTTTTTTTTTTTGGTGCTGCAGTAAAAATAAATTGATACCAACAGTTTAAATGAAAAAATACCCAATTAAAATACCAACAAAATAAAACATCTACAGCCCGCAAAATAAATAAAACCTCTGATATCTGTATTTGGCAACCATTTTAAGATCCTTTAACAGAATTTACATTGCCTCAAGGTTTGGTTGTTGATTACAGGATAATGTGAAAAATCGGTTAATAAGAAAAAGTTTTTCTGTAAACATATATTATAATTTAAAAATAGTTAATTGGATTTTTTTATAGAAATTGTATGGGATATTTTTATATATACATTTATAGAACTCAATTCAAAACCTTGTTCTTGTACAAATAAGCGATGATCAATTGAATAGACCTAATACTATTTTTAGGCAATATATATCTATAATATGACAAATTATCTGAATAGTATAACCTATCAAGAAAGCTAATCCAAAAGCAGCCGTTCAAAATCGGCATTAAACTATAGGTTACGACATCGTGGAAGAAGTACATTACGTACTCATAAATGGTTTCAAAAATGTGTCTTATGTAATTTTAGGATTAAAAAAATATTTACACAACTTGGAAAATCCGTCCTTAATTGCAAAGATGTCAAACTTATGAATATTTCGAAAAACGCAGCTATTGTGTCACATTATGGAACATAGTCTTGTCATACCTAATCTTACTAAAACCACCTTTCTTGGATAATTATAAATGTAAAACCTGAGGAATTCAATTTAAGTACAAACTAAGTTGAAAGTATATATAAAAACGTTTTAATAGATACCGAAAGGGAAACAACCTGTGTACATCAGGCGGCACATAACAGCGACACTTAGTTCTTAGCATGGTTCATCAACAAAACAACAATGCGGTCTTGGTTACTAATGGGTTCCAGGTCAAAGCGAATTAGCCCATTCATTAGATAATTGCCTCAAAATAGAAACTTAAAGTAGGTTTTAGTCTGTTTCTACTTCCACTCTGCGTCTTATATATGGCTGAGTATGAAAGACCAGGTGAACCAGAGTATTGGTGTCCATTCGATAGTGAAGTTATTGGTTGAATCATCCTATTCAAAGCCCCCCGAAAACGGACCGCAGTTTTTCCGAAGAATTTATCTCTCGAAATTACCAAATATTTATTTTTCCACTTTACATACGGTCAGGGTCTTACATAGAATCCCCTTCTTAGACCTTCCTAGACCGAACAACAGCGATTACTTATTTACTTAAGTGGCGCTACAGTCCGGAATGAACCTGGGCATCAACCAACTTGCCTCTCCAATTCGCCTGGTCCTTATATAACTGCCTCTAGTGGCGCACTCCAAGTTGGTTAAGGTCGGTTTCTACTTAAGCGCGCGACTTAAAGCGAGGTCTTCCTCTGCTACGTCCGACGCCTGGCTGGGAATCGAAGACTCCGCAAGCCGGAGTATTGATGTCCATCCGTTCTACATGTCCTAGCCATCTTAAACTCCAATGCGGAATTTTTTGACCAGGGGTATGTCGCTGTATAGCTCGTATAGTTCATGGTTGAATCTTCGTCTCAATAGCCCGTCAACGCAAATGGGACCGAAGATTTTTTGAAGAATTTTTCTCTCGAATCGACAAAGGATTTTTTCATCCGTTTTTAATACGGTCCATGCTTCAGCGCCGTAGAGCAGGACTGGGGTGATCAGGATCCCCTTCCCAGCATGAACAACAGCGATTGGCAAGATTAATTCTACATTCCATTTCTTGGTTGTCATTGTCAGAGTTAATAGTAGAGCCAAGGTAGACAAGTCCTTTACTGCCTCAAAGTTGTAGCTGTCGAGAGTGTCATTCTGTCCAATTCGTCGATGTTGTGTATCCTATATCTTGTTTACAGCGTATACTTGGTCTTTCCCTCATTTTTACTTTTTGGCGCTTCCTACAGTGACAGTACAGACAAGTTTGGGAGGTATGCCTAAACTAGACTATATCATAAGGATATAGTCTGCAACGCTATCAATTTTTAGTTTACCTCCTAAAAATATTGTGGATTATTTCAAAATAGCATATATCATATGCTTTGAACTGGAACATAGCATTTTATGAAGTCGATCTGCATATATCCGTTTTAAATTGTTGTTTATGGGTTTGGTATCACTGGGATGTAGTATGTGTAGAACTTTTAAGAACCCTTAATTTAGAGATTTATTCTATATGGGTAGTG
This sequence comes from Rhingia campestris, assembly GCA_932526625.1. Classification (NCBI taxonomy): domain Eukaryota; kingdom Metazoa; phylum Arthropoda; class Insecta; order Diptera; family Syrphidae; genus Rhingia; species Rhingia campestris. The sequence continues at coordinate 61,232,536 of OW052182.1, read as the reverse complement.
TTCTATTGGTAAGTGCGATGAAAAGTTAAGTGCGATGCTTCAGGTTCAATGGTTTTTTTGAACCCATGCCCCTAAAAAAGTTTCACAAATAGTCAAAGGTACACATGTGTCATGACAAGCCATAATCCTGCCATTCTTAATTGATAACAAAAAATTTTACATTTTTTTTTTTGTCAAAATTATAACTTCGCAGATACTAATAAATAGGGAAGATAGGTGTGAATCTACATATATCCGTTTAGTTAACAGAGTGCAGCATGTTAAGCGTTTATTGTCTCTTAAATTCTTAGTGTAGGTATACTGTCTATATTGCAATGAAATGACAAGACAAGGACAAGTACCAGTGGAGGCTAAATATATGGATGTCTCTCGTTAGATGAACACTATCACTAAAATGTAATGCGATAAAAAAGCACACCTTAGAATGTCATATAAAAGACTCAAATTGGACCAGCTCAATACGCTATTGAGTCTTAAGATATTTTGCCACAAGCTATTTCAGCTATTTGTCAAAAGTGCCTATGCAGAAAAAAGTATTAAACTGCCTAAATGGCCAAATAACAGCAATCCCAACATCAATACTGAGCTATATTCGTTTTCTACTTACATCAAGCGCTCTATAGGTTATTTCAAAAATACAATATACCTTCTACACCATCAGAAGCAATATGTCTTTGAATAATCGAAATTTACCAAAGCATTAATCTACCTCCGACTTAAGCTTATAAACTTGGGTATTGGTCAACATGCCTCTACAACTGCCCCAGTCCTTGGCTTAGTGCCTTAACTGAAGAAATTCCAGTTTATTTAGCCTTCCTCTACCTATTTTGTTGGGGCAGCTCGGTGTCCATGTAGTATTGGAGTACTAGTGTCCATAAAGTGTTCTTCCCAACTTATAACTCCAACACGGAGTTTTGTTTTACCACGTCTTTGGCTGTTCAACTCGTAAAGCTCGTAATTGAATATCGATCCTCACATCTAATCAATGTCAACGGGGTTTATGAGATCTAAAAAAAAAATTCAAGGGGTTACGAATACCTTTATAGGGTTTTTGCATCCCTTTAAGTGTTTTAGCAAGCGAAAGCACGGGAGGCATAAGAAAGATGTTGAGTATAGATTTACTTAGTTGTTTGTGTCTGAACTAAAAGTTCGGGGTTTGGCAGTTTTCTGTTCGAATAATATCACGGAAACTTTTTCAAAAGTTCTTGTTACTTAAAACCAAGTATCTACCGAACCTTAATTTTGTTTTTCTTTATTGGAATTTTTGGTTTCAAAGGTCTAAGATTTAAAGCGGAACTTTCCAGTTTATAAGCCAAGACATTGCCATAACTTACCAGTTTTTGGTCGCTTAATTACACACGACAACTGTATTAGTAAAGCCATAGTTATGAAAGGTGCATCTATACATGCTTTACCGATTCGTCAAACAAAGCCCCGAGTTTTAACAGAACAAAAAACTGAAAACATTTGAATTTTACGATAATCCTTGTATGGAGGGCTTAGAGATATTAAAAGCCATTTAATTTTCGATTTAACCGAATCCGAATTAAAAAAAAAAATTGGTCATCTTTAAGGAGCTGACCGTCGCCTATGCAGTTATAAAAAAAAAGTATCAGGTAGAAGCACTATGGAAAGAAGAAAATTGCTAGAAAAAAATTGTCAATTCATTTTCTTACAATAATAAACCACCTTTAAAAATTAAAAAAAAATTAAGGAAATAAAACAAAAATATTATTCAGGAAGACTTGCAACATCGAAAAGCTAAAGTAATCATTTTTTATATAAAACGAGTACATATTATATGGTTACGAAATTATTAATAGGTCAATAAAAAATAAAAAAACATATTAAAAAAAATTATTACACATTAAAAATCAACCAGCCTCCGAAGCAATGTAAATTTTACGATTATAGATTCTTGATCATATACCTTCTATTTAAAAAAAAAATATTACCAACGAATCCAAAACTCTTCAACCCCAGATAGAAATGAATTCAACCCCCCTTTATGTTCGCCCATCGCTTTACCATAAAAAATCAAAACCAAAGTGTATCCCTAAATAGAGTATAAAACAAGAAAACAAATAAAATTAAATTATTACATTTATTAACTAGACCCTTAAAACCCAATAAAAAATATTATATTTATTTTACAATGCCCTCCTTACCACAGAATTCGACATAAAAATAACACGAACAGTAAAAATATGACTTTAGATTTGGACAATTGATTTTTTTTGTTTTTTACCACAATCAAAACAGAAAAGAAAACACTTCGAGAAAAATAAAAAGAAAAGTGAAAGAAAGAAAGAAAAAAAGAGAGAGAAAAAACCTTGGATACATCGAAAATTGCATTAGACTTTTTTTTTTCAAAAACTGACAATCTTTTATAAAATTGATAAATTTAAAAAGAATTTTTTTCTATGAAAATTTTTCATTACTACTTTTGTCGTCATTGTGACTGTTAACATCTATGTGAGTAGTTGTGGAGAAAAAAAAAGTTTCACAACAAAAAAAAAACATTTTTTTTTTGTTTGATTACTTATAACGAAACATAGATAGCAAAAAAGAAAACAATAATTGAACATCTAGTACAAAATCATTATTGAAAGAAAATGATGATTCAGTGTGATACAGTATTTTTTATAGAGTCTAGCTTATAACCTTAAATATATTTATGTTGATTATTTTATTATTTTTTATTGTTTATATATATTCATGATTTTTATTTTGTTAAAAAATATATTTTTTTATACATATTCTTAAGGTAAGTGCTGTTTTTTGTGTAAAGTTTTTGTCCCAGATTGTTTTATTGTTTTTATTTTTTATATTGTTTAAGAATTTCGCATATTAGCAGAGGGAGCTAAGGCAAGGCCTTTCGTAATTCGAATGAAAGCTTTATTAGACTTAAAATCATTCTTAATTAAATATCATGTTCACATTGGTATTATAATATTATTAATCATTTACTTTATTTTTTTAAATCGCGCATAGATTTCCTCCCCTGCATTAGCTGTTGAATTTTTGGTTCATTACAACAAATCTCTCAACAGAGACAAAATTTTTCTGTCAAAACACCAGTTTCCGTAGTTCTCAACTTATAATAACGATGAATTTTCTTCATCATGCGAACTAAATAATCAGCTTTACTCTTTTTTGCAATATGGAGGAGGAGTCGAAACTAACAAGTTTTAGTCTCAACATATCTCAAAACATATCCGATTGTGCTCCGAAATGTGCTCCACTTACGGATTTGTCAAAGATCTCAGATGAAACCGTAAGTGGAACATACCAATTAAATGTAGAACACGCAGAATATACTCATGAGGCTTAGAGCTGGAAACACTTTAATTAAAATTGATGAAAAAGTGAATATAATATGTGACATATTGTAACCGTCATTAATTAATTTTTCTAAATGACAATATGGTCGTTTATATAAGATCAATCTTTAAGCGCTGTCTATCTTTAAATTTCAATAAAACAAAGTGTGAGTCATCAATATTTATTTTTGAATACAAAATGGGTGACGCTCATCCGAAATGTGCAATTTTCCATGACTCTTGGTCATAAATCAGGCTGAATTTGACTGGTAGCTTCGGTTATGTTAGTTTTGATTTTGATTTTAATTCGTGGCTTATTCTCATTGACTTGGGACTTCAGAAAACCTTACAAGAAAAAGTCTAACGAGGTCAAATAGCACGATCACGGTGGCCAGTTCACATCACCTCCACGTGAGATGACCATCCCTTCGAATCGCTCGTGCAGAATTTCCAATTTGTAGTAAGCTATGTGGCTCGTAACGCCGTCCTGTTCAAACCACATGTCATTAGTGTCCATATCATCCAATTCAGGCCAAAAGAAGTTGGTAATCATCGACATATAGTGTTCGCCGTTGGTAGTGATGGCCTGGCGAACGTCGCTCGCAAAGAAATATGGACCCATCAAATGTGGATTCGTACCGTCCCAAATTCGACGATATTGTTTGTTGACGTACCCATTCATTCAGAAATGGGTCTCATCGCTAAAGATGATTTTTCAATGAGGTTCTGTTTCCAACAGCTCTAGAACCCATTCAGCGAACACACGTTATTGTCTATGGTCGTTTTCCTTTAGCTCCTGGGTCAGATGAATTTTGTACGGATGCAGGCTCATGCCACGAATCAATATTCGCCAAGTTGTGGTCTACAAAAGTCTGAGTTCTTGTGAGCCACTCGAAATCGATAGCTTCGGATTCTCCAAGTTCAATAACAGCAACTATTTTTGAAGCAAACTTTCAATTTAGATTCAAAAACTTGGGATACTCATTGAACTTTACGTGATATAGTTATCACTTATGTCTTAAATAAAGTTTTAAGAACCCACGCGTATCTGCATTAAGTTTTAAGTGATTAAGTTCGATCCTGGTAAATAATCCTTCAAGTTAAATAATCTGGTACCCGCAATCACTTGTTACTTAAACCGGTCTTCCTTGTCGTCTCGAACTTAGGGTCAGAATTTAAAGATTCACATACCGGGAGCATGACCAAGCCAATATAATCGACGTGTTTCACTATTTGGACTATGTCTATGCAAGGAAGTAAATATGGACTATACCTACACCTTGGTACAGCTCATAAAGTTCGCGGTTTTTTTTCTCCATTCATCCTTCTCGAAAACCAAATATTTGAAGAGTGTTGTACGAAAGTCCATATGTGTAGTAACTTATTCCGATATTGGCTTATAACTTACCTATTGCTACAATATAATTTATAACTAGGTTATAACGCGGGACCCTGGTTTAAATCCCAACAATTAATACGTAACATTTTGTTATTCTCTTTTGTCCCTCTTGCAAAAGTCTGACAAATACGCAAGCCTATAAAACTGAGGACCTTTTCAATTTTGTCACACGGGATCGGAATTAAACTGTAGGTCCCATTTGCTTTGCTAAGAATACAAATTTTACATATGCGAAGAAATTGAAAAGCTACACTGGGCTGTTAATGCTTAAAAAAAATGTATAGTAATTATTTTGTTTCTCCAAACTAGTCTAATCCTCAAATATTTGTCCAATCTTCACTAACTGCCCTGTGTACTATATGTTCCAGCACGAGATTGTCGAAATCGCTTATATGCGCATCATAATCCTTTACTTGAACATGGGCGCACTTCAAGTTGGTTATGGAGTTGGTAATGGTCGGTTTCAACTTTGCACTACTGCGTCCGACATCTGTATTGATGGCCTTTCGATATACATGTCCTTGCCATTAAATACAGCATTGGACGTGCGGTATTTTTCAGTCTCTTTCGTTGTACAGAACGTAAAGTTCTTGGTTGAACCTTCGTCTTTAAAGCCCGTCAACACAAACGGAACCGAATTTTTTTTCTGTATTGATGGCCTTTCGATATACATGTCCTTGCCATAAAATACAGCATTGGACGTGCGGTATTTTTCAGTCTCTTTCGTTGTACAAATCGTAAAGTTCTTGGTTGAACCTTCGTCTTTAAAGCCCGTCAACACAAACGGAACCGAGTTTTTTGCGAACAATTTTCCACTCAAAACGACGAAACATTTCTTTATCCGCTTTTGATACGCTTCATGATTCGGCGTCATAGAGGAAGACTGGGATGATAAGAATCTGATATAGGATTACCTTTGTAGATAGAGTGAGGGTTTTATTAGTAAGGTGCCTTTTTAGTCCGAACTGTGTTAGAGATCTGCGAAGGGATCTCCGATAAACGTCTACATAAGCTTTCTTGCAAAAAACTATCACGTGTTGTGATCAGCTCTGTTTGCCTATGTTCCAACCACGTTCTTGTTTAAATATCCACAAGATGTCTAATTCCTGGTAAAAATGTATTTTTTAAATTTCAAATTAAAAAATTAGCTTCGTCTTTCCTTCGCTATAAGTTTATCCCGTAAATAAGTAAATAAGCTTATCGTGAACACCTAGCTAAGAAAGTCGTAATTTCACGGACAGCCTACCCACAATATCAAATTAATCGAACAGGATGCTGAAGACAGGCTTACCCAGTACAATAAATGATTATGATGAGGCATGATCATTATCCTTACTGAGGAACGAGGTTCATCCAACTCCTCTTGTACTTTTTCATCACTCCTTAGACGTAAGAAAACGTTCACACGATTTTCATAATCATAACTACTACGATTCCCCATTCCCCCTAGTCACGCTTTTCCACAAAGGCAAATCCACGCTGTCCACAAAGCAGTCTTGTCTCAAGGGCTTCTGTCGCCTAACTCCCGTGGTACCAGAATGTAGCCTCTGATCTGGTTTTGCGACACACCAAGAACTTTTTCAGATGGGCTCCCTACTAACCGAGGTCTTTCACCTCATAGCACCTCATTACATCCACTAACCATAGTAATGATCGAGGTACCATGTGCGGCACCTACCTTTGATTTTATTAACATTTTGTTATGAAATTCTGATTTTCGGGTAGAACGTGGTGGGTTTTTGCAGCTTTCACTGCTATAACTTCATTTACCGTGGAGAACAATAACATGATTTCTCAAGTCATTGCATTACCGCGACAATTTTGGTAGGGGACCTTATCCCCAATGCCACACAGAACGGAAGGTTTAATGCTTCGATGGACCAGCCCCTAGGCCGGTGATGTAGGGCAGCAAAATCTCTGAACGGTTAGTTTCATTATTCGATGGCTTGGTCAAGTAGAACGGATGATGCTAGATCTGCTACCGATACATGGATGCTGTTATATGGTCTAAAACTTTTTGGAATAGACGTATTTATAGACGCCTGAACCAAATCCATGATCTGCTTCAATAACATCTGGGAATGCTTTTATGTCGATGACATAGGATCAAAATTCTTGAAATTCTAACCCAAGCACCATATCCCGCAATTTATTAAATACTGATGGATGGCAAAGAAAACCAATGACTAAATAAAGGATGTTCCCCGATCTTTAAAATGTTTTCACATAATGTTACTACGACACTCTGAGTATGCGTTCTGTTGGGTCATTTCCCTCCCGTGCGTAGGGATAAAAGTGGGCAATTACCTACATTTAAGGGGTTTGAATAGAAAAATGGCCAATAAGGATGTGGTTTTCCTTAGTCATTTTGCATAATACAATGTTATTTATCTACTACGTTGTTTATCTACTTCAACACAATCCACATCCATACCCTGATCAACCCTTCACTAATGATTGGTATGACTTACCAATCCTGCAATTAATATTTATATTTCCAAGTAAATTTTTGGTTGGACAACTTTTTTCTCATTCCAAAGGAAATCTGATTTTGATATACCACAACCTCGTAGCGCCCTATTTGTATCCCCATAATGCAGACATTGTACGTTCATTCAATTATTGAACTCATTTGCAATCCGGAATATTATTATTATTTCGTTTTTGTTGCACAATGCGAAATCAATATTCAATTAAAAAGTTTTTCACTGAAATTCAATCCACAAAAAAACTTAATACACATATAAAACTTCCGCTGTCGGCATACTACTATACAACTACTAAGGTACTCATTCAGGCGCAGGTTCTGGACCTCTATAAAAATGTTCCCAAATAAATTACATAACGAAATTTTTCCACGAAAAAAAAATTGCATAAAGTGTTCGCTTACCCCCTACCCTATTATTAAAAAAAAAACACTCCATCAAAAAACACGCTATCAACTCCATTGAGCGCTGTAAATCGATTTATTTTTTAATGTAATGACCCACGTATTATAAATATTAAAAAAAAAACAGTTATTGGATGACATAAAGCCATGTATCTATGTATATAAAAAAATCACATCCAATATGTATGCTTATTCACCTAAAAGAAGCTGAAAATTCCAATAATTTAAACTGGGCTTTGATGAAAGACGATTCAATGAAAATTTTAAATACATATGCGATTTTCTTTTAATTAATTTTAAAAAAGATTTATTTTTTTTTATTTTTATTTATCCGACTAGTGGATGATGTGAAATGTATTTCTTTTTTTCTGTTGGTTAAATGTGTGGATTATTATTTTTTTTAATTGCAAAACGGACCGGGGAGCTTACACTGCACGTGTGATTTAAGTTGAACTTTTATTTTTTAATTTCATTTTTATTTGCCCCCTTCTCCAAATGATAGATGTAGACATATTTTTCCATTGAGCCAGAAAATATATAAGCACTAAAATATTTGTATATAGAAAATATTTTTTTATAATATACTGGCTTTGAGTTCGTGCTGGTGCTTTGTACGGGATCACATTGTAACACCCTTATACAGACATAACACACACGGCTTGGTTTTGTTTGTGTATTGCGTATGTTAAGCACATGACAAGATGTAGGACATGGCATGTACTCAAATATTATGACTATGTACTATATTTGTCATGTGACAAAACTTGTCAAAAAGAAAAACCGTCTTTTGAAACTTTATTTTAAAAAAAATAGGAAATCATGAAACGAGTAGAACTATCTAAGACCACTCGAACACCTGTCATTCTTGATAAAATTCGATTGTTCCATTTTCAGCAAACACATTTTTGACACATTTCGACTTCAATCGTTTTTCATTGTGTAAAATTAAATTATTGTTTGAAAATTTTTTAAATAGGTTTTTTAATGTTTGATATAAACATTTGTTTTAAGGTTTTTTTGTTAACTTATGAAAGCCTCTAATTAACTGTTTTTTTTTTAGAGTGAATCATAAGAAAAATGTGCACTAATAGAATAAAAAGTATTTAGTTGACCGCAGGGTTACTTCACTTTAGCTACTTCTGAATTTGAGTTTAGCCGAGACATGTTTTAGTATAACAACCATGGATGGTTGTGGACTATGCTAAATTGCAGTTTTGCAGTTTATACCTAAGTGTTTTGTTAGTGTTTTTTGTTACCCCATGAGTAGTATATAAAGATCAGTGAGAAAAATTAAACAACTTGAATCATCCAGTATATTTTAAAACATAATCGTAATCCAGATCAAGTTTATGTACAGCGGTTATTTTTCATGTCTTACTAAATCTGATTTTTAGAACTTGGACATACTCAATGTCTTTACTATTCAGGTCTGAGCACAATGTCTTGCTAGTTTTTCAACTGTGTAGTTCACTAAAATTTCATAGTATCAGTATTGTAAAAATTTGATTCATTTTATGTAGTAACAGAGCTAGTGTAGTAATCAAATTCCAAACAAAAAACTATAAATACTTGAAAGTATTTAATTTTTTAATATTCCTGAACTCAGTGCCGATGTAATTGATCATTTAATCGAGTTGTTGTTCAAAAGGTTGTTGTATTAACACTGAGTTTACTCATCTTCTTCGAGTTAACTCAAAGCTAATCCTGAATCTCGAAGGTTTTTGGCACGAGCTCATTTTGTGATATAGCTCGAGAAATATGTTTTGGCAGTAAGTTAAATTCCAGACCCAACTTCGAGCTCTAGCAATACCTAAATGATTTTTTACGGGCCCTCCTCTATTGATAATCTGACAAATCATCCGAGTAGTACCAATTGTCAAGAAAAGCTTATCTCAACTTAGCCTTTTGGAGTCGGCATAAAACGGGAGGTTCCACCATCATGCAAGAAGTACACACGCACGCATGAATGAATGTGAGAAAGCTAGTCACTGGGTACTATGAGTTGATTAATAATGACATTTTTAATTTATTAAAAAACGATGTTATCGAAATAGTTCTTTAAGTTATCGGCCGCGTTTTTTTTTTTCTTTTGAAATAAAATTCAAAATTTCCTTTCCAAATATTGTTAGAATGTGTGTTTTGACAGTTCGCCGAACCTTTCGTTATCATAATTTTTGATACTGGAAGATCCCATAAGCTGTCGTTAGAGAATCAAAATATTCTCGATAACGTGTTCATAGAAAAACTGATGTTTAAGTAGTGATGCCAAATTAAATCATCACTTGTGGAACTAAAATGACTGATTTTATTTAGTGAAGAATGAGTTAACTTAACATTTATCAAGTGCATATTCACTCAGAGCAAACTGTTAAATTTGCCCTAACTGACTTACTTAAATTTGTTGAGATAATTAGATATTCCGTATACTAAATTAAATTATTACTTGTAAATCCTTTCAGTGAAGAAACTGGGTAAACTTAGATAATTTTTTGTAATGTTCATGTTTTAGAAAAATTTTCTTATTTTGACTGTGCCCCAGAAAAGGTTCTACACAATATTGATATGTGGAAGATCCGGTTGCAATATTTCAATTTCAATTGACAAACAGACTGACAGGCTGGATACAAGTATATTGAAAATAGCGACAATGGAGCCCTAGGCATCAAATTTTTCAGAAGTGTTCGAGCAAAGGTACATATTTGGTAAACAATTGAATGAATCGCGAGTTAAATCGATAGCATGTCCTTAAACTTAATAAAGTTGTTTCAAACATGATGCTCGAGCACCTTTCTAAATCATTCATAAAGCGTGATATATTTTTGATATATCTTACGAAGACGAAGGAACCGCCTTGATTTTATTTAAAAAAAAAAATTATAAGGGCAACAGTCGTTTTTAATTTTTACATATCGAAAATAATGGCATCTATTTGGCTTCAAACCACTTCAGATAGTTCAAAGAAGTGCGAGGATTTAGATTTTAAATAAAAGACGTATCTCTGTTAAACATTTTTACTTTCTTCTTCATTCGTGAGGGTTTAGTCAGGGTTCAGTCATTAAAGGTGATACATCTTTAAATATAATTGAAAAAAGTTGTATTTAAGTCTTGGCGGATCTTTTTATTCCAATTAAAAGTACAGTGGACGCTGTTATGATTTAAGAATAACATGAGTTCTATGGCCCCTTGGATGACAATCGCCAACCGGCTTCAAATCACACGACCAATTAACTTCTCGTTGGCTCTTTCTGAAATATCGCTAATGGAAACTGTGCTTTTAATACCAATAGTGTTTCCTTCCATGTGTGCAATGACGCACCGTCCTATTTAAGTCGCTAATATTGAACTAATAAATATCTGACCTTAAAACTCTATAAGCCTCCCGATGCTTCTTTAAAAAAAATTGACTGTCTGATATTCCGCACCAAACATTATCTACTTGTTTTCAATTTAATGCTGAAAAATGATACTAAATTGACGTTTAAACAACATAACTATGCAAGTCATTCGATCCATAAATGTCAAAGTTATTCAATGTTTACTTACCGACATAAATGATGGCGCACCCTGTATGAATAAATATTTCCGAAAAAAAATTAAACTGCTTTGATAGCTAGTATATCAGTTATTCTGTTTGACTTTTGGATTACAATTGTGGAATCTACCAGATGGTGCATTCGCTTCACCCACCCTCATCAAAATGACGTCTGCGAGAGATTTTAAGACGATTGCATCTTAAAAATCTAAAAATTTATTTATTTTTGGATAATTTTTTGGGAAAACTCAGTTATTCTTCAGTGTGAAGACCGTACTTTGAGCGAAATATTAATTCAGATATAGTTAGAATTAAAACTGCCAAATCATTTCGTTCCTCTGAAATATATTTAACAAAAAAATTTAAATTTTGCAATTTGTTACAAGAATTTTAAGAAGCTCGTTATTGCTAAGCTAAGATTGCTAAGCCTCTTTAAGTAGGATAACCTTTTTCTAGTTCAGATTAGATGCTGTCAATAATCATATTTAGAAAAAAATATATATGTATCACAAACTTTAGGGAAACAAAATTACTTTACAGAAAGTAGGACTGAATATGAAATTACTGCCCTCTACCGCTTTGTAAAAACAATATATGTGCTTTTATGCTTTTTATTTCATATTTGCAATTTTATCTTTAAACGATTTTTATTTTAAAAAAAATTACAATAAGTTCCATTCATATCCTTGGAGTGTATAAATATGAAATGTCACCTGCACTGTTTACATATAATAAAATATAATATAAAAATATCCATAAAAATAGGATATTTTAAAATTAATAAATGTTCATGAGCTTTTTTGATTACAGGAATAAATGGTAAGTGTGAGTAGGTACTCTTCACTCACATGACAATCTCACCACAAGTACGCTTTGGCTTGTAATAATATGCTTGTTGGTGTCACGTTAAAAGTCAATTAAAATAAATCGATACGACATATTTAAGAGGATTTCTCTTATAATTACATGTCACAATTTGCATTTATTTATTATTTAAAGAAAGAATGGAAAAACGGTTGTGATGTTACAATGGCAGCGAGCAGAAGATATAATATTATGATGAACGTTTTTACTATGTGTAATCTTAAAATTGAGTGACATTTTTTATTAAAAGAAAGAAAATTAATTATAATAGGGCTCAGGAAAATACTTTTAAGTTGAAAAAATATGAAGCAAATGTTAAAAAGTTTATTATGTTTTCAAATTTTTCTATGGAACCTGAAAAGTGGACTGTTTTCTCTCTATTATTTATATGTGTCTACGGACACCGACTATTCATGGAATTTAGTAATATCATCCGTATAGTATCGGGTTTTTCAATAAGAGCGCTACAAAAGTTTTTTTTTTTTTAAATAAAGCAAAAACGGTTTTGGATATCAATGAAATTCTTTATTCCTGTAAAAGTACGTTCGATGCCATTATGTATGGAACTCGATTTCTTTTACATTTCCACCACGGGCACGCTTGCAGAAGTCTAGACGCTGAACCCAATTTTCGACGGTTTTCAAGCATAAATCGGCCGATACTGCTGCAATTTCACGTTTGATATTCGTACGAAGTTCATCAATCGTCGTTGGCTTGTTGGCATTGACCATAGACTTGACGTAGCCCCACAGAAAAAAGTCTAACGGCGTCAAATCGCACGACCGAGGCGGCCAAGCGACTGGACCATTTCGTGAGATAACACGTTCTCCAAACTTGGTTTCCAATAAACTGATTGTGACATTCGCTGTGTGGCTTGTGACGCCGTCCTGTTAAAACCACATATCCTCCAAGTCCATATCATCTAATTGGGGCCAAAAATATTCGGTTATCATTGAACGGTAGCGATTCCCATTCACAGTAACATGCCGGTCTTGATCATCACGGAAGAAGTACGGCCCAATGACGCCGCCGGCCCATAAACCATACCAAACCGTAGATTTTTGGGAATCAATGATGACTCATTGAGTACGTGTGGATTGCTGCCTGACCAATACCGCATATTTTGTTTATTGACGAAGCCATTCAGCCAGAAATGAGCCTCATCGCTGAAGATGATTTTTCGATGAAAATCCGAATCATTTTCAAGTTGTTGCTCAGCCCAATTCACGAGCATACGACGCTTCTGGTGGTCAAGCGGCTTCAGTTCTTGCGTCAATTTAATCTTGTAAGGATGTAAGTTAAGATCTTTTCGCAAAATTCGCCACAACGACGTCACAGAGATGCCAAACGCTTGAGAACGACGTATGAGAGACACATTTGGGATTTCTTCAACTGAAGCCTCAGCGGTAGCAATATTCTCGACACTACGGGCACTTCTTTGTCTCACTGGCACGGGAACATTTTGTACTGTGCCTGTGGATTCAAATTTTTCCACTAGACGTTCAATTGCTGATCTGCTAGGACGATTATGACGACCATAAATTGGACGTAGCGCTCTTAACGTTGAGGCCACTGACTCCGAATTTCGCTAGTAAATTTTAATAATTTCGACTCATTGTTGGCTTGTATATCTTTTCATCATGATATGGCAAACCTTACTGAAGAGAAATGTCAAAAGAGCGGCAAGAAATATGGTGTCGTTTGCTGTTCCTGTCGCTCTACTTTTGTAGCGTCCCTGTTGAAAAACCCTTTATTAATTGTCAAGAAAAGTTGATCTGAACTCAGCCGTTCGGAATCGGCATAAAAGAGAAGGTTCCGACATCGTGCAAGAAATACACACGCATACATGAGCCTGTTGCGGTATTTATATTTTGTCAGCTACATGGAACCTAGTGGTCAACAAGCTACTAGTAAATCTAGAAAGTGTAGGATGCAAGGTGGTTGCCTCGCAGATGACGTGGTATTATCACCTTCATACCTTTAAAGGACTATTACATGACTTCAATGTACTCTCAAAATGGGCCACCAGATATGGACTCGGCCGGGACCCTTTTAGTAGGAAATATAAAGTCCCGCACATTAAACCTACAAAACTTAATGGTGTTAGTCTCACGGTAGCAAAATCAACCAAGTACCTCGCATAAGAAACTGAACTGGAAAGCTACTTTCCAAGAACGAGTAAAGAAAGCCACCGTACACAATTAAAAAGGCAGTCGGAATGAAATTGTGTATGCAACCACATATCTCTCTGGCTGTACGTGTCCATCGTTAGACCCATTCCTATATGGTATTTTAGTCTGGTGGGCGGCTCTACAAACAGCCTCTAACTGCAACCATCTAGGGAAAGTTCAAAAATCAGTTTGGATATGCAACAGCGGAGCTCTGAGAACCACCAGACCTCAGCTTGTGCAGCTCTGAGTCTGAGAGCCTAGTCGCAATAGAAATTGCATTACATAACATTACAGAAAACACCGACCAAATCACCACCCAAATCAGATTTGTGCATAAATTCAGATCAACCAACACGCCTTGAATGGGAGTCGAATATGACCGGAGACAATAACTAGATTCACATCTACACGGATAAATCTAAAACAGAATCTGGTGTGGGTGGACCATCCGGATCATTATAGCGTTTTCCAGTCGGAAAACATGGCAACTAAAGAAGCTTTCTCCTGGCTGAATGTAATCCACGAAGAATATTTACATCTTCAGTGACATAAAAGCTACAATCAAATCCCTTAGATCCAACCCTTCTAAATCGAAATCCGCCCACGAATGCAGACTATCTCTTAACAAGATGGCAGAGCTCTTTGTCTCTTAAGAGTACCGGGTCACAGAGATATATGAGGGAACTTTTTGGCGGATCAGCTTGCCAGACTAGGTACTACCCCTGCCATTCTCGCTACTTGTAAATCGCTAATAAAATTGGGTCCGATCAGAGAACTGCATGCGGTCATGTTTTTATATCTTGCGATAGACTCAGAAAAAAGCGGTGCAGGTGTATACCGCCATCGCAAGCTATGCGATAGTTGCGTTGAGAATATGTTCAACAAAGGAGTCAATGAGTGTATGGCTCTCTCGCATACTCGAGTATTAAGCACCACCGCTTCTGAATGCTGCCGGCTCGCCTCGGTGTCAATTGCGGTATATGCGGTGTTTCTGCAAACACCGCAATTAATTCATGGAATATTCTACCAAACGCAAAATAAAAGGTATTTTAGTTTTGTTTTTACTTTTTTTTTTAATGAAACATAAAACATTGTAAATGAACAAAATTAGTTATTACACGTTATAACAATAGAGCCTTACGAAGAGCAATCATTGCACTGCGGTGGCGGTTAACACATGTATCGCTTATTATAAATACTCACACTTATTTTACGCAAACACCGCTTATACTCAGAGTATATGAGTAAGAGAGAGTGTGTAACACCGCAATAGCGTTCGTGTTTTGAGTCAATGCGGTGGCGATAGTTTTTGTTTGCGATATTTTTGAGACTGAGTCATTTAAAAACCGAGTATACATGCGATGTATTGGAGAGTGCGGTGTATCGGTGCAGATCTCTGGGTCCGATCAAAAAAGCGAACCGCAGATGGATAAACGGCGCAAAGTGTCATAAATCCAGGTAACTCTGACCAAATTATAACCAGAAGCGCTCTCTCTGTTTGATAATGCTGAACAAATCAAACATCAGTACCATCATCGGTGCCGCTTTAACAATTATTTCTGCAGAATCTGCTTGGACGAGGAAGAGGAGGAGTGTATTCCCCATCCTGTCTGCCCTTGTCCAGCTCTCTTGAATAAAAGAAAACTCCATCTAGGAGACTCCTTTTTTGACAATATAGGTGGGGCGGGTTATATTAATGTCGGCAAACTCATCCGCTTTAAAGTCAGAATGAGATAAGGCGGCCGGGAAATGCATCCTTCAGCATATCGGTTGTGGCACGTGCAGTGTGTGCCGTTGCACCGTCCTGTTGGAACCACATGTTTTCCAATCCCAATTCATCAAGTTGCGGCAAAAAGAACTCGTTGATCATTGCTCTATAGCGCTCACCATTCACAGTAACCGTTTGGCCCGCGACGTCTTCGAAGAAAAAAGGTCCGATGACTCCTCTAGCGAAAACAGCACACCATACAGTGACTTTGAGCGGGTGTAATGGCTCTTCGTGGGTTACACGCGGATTTTCAGTGCCCCAGAAGCGTAAATTTTGCTTATTTACGTACCCGCTAAGATGGAAATGGGCCTCATCACTTATGATTATTTTTGATGAAAAATCATCTTCCTCTTGGTGGTGATTAAGGATGGCTTGAGCGTATGTTAGACGCGATTGGCGGTCAGCAGCTAACAGCTGATGCACCGTCTGGACTTTGTACGGAAACATCTCTTCTAATCTTGTACCAAAATTCGCTGTAAAGACCGTCGACTGATACCCATTTGCGTGGCACGTCGTCTGGTCGATGTCGACGGCGATTCCATCCGACATCTTCGGCTACAGCAGCAATATTCTCTGCAGAACGGCTACTCCGGGGTCTGCCACTCCTGGCAGCATCTCGTGTTGTGCCAGTCTCTTCGAGGCGAGCGGCTAAACGTCGCAGTGTTTCATTGTTTATTAACGTGTATTTTGCATGTGTTTACTACACATATGTCAAAACAGAACTGACATTAGGGGCCAATCGCAAAATTTATAGCATTTTCTGATAGGAGGATTACTTTTGCGCCACCTTGTACAAAAGATCATTTCTATCCTATTTGTAAACGCGCATCACGTGCAGCCACTATAACCTAACCTAACCTAAATTTGTCAGGTACATTTTATGACATCCTGATAATTGGCTGGAAATATCTTGGACCACTTCTTAATGCAGCAGTTTATATCACGACTGATCTATGCCAAAGCTTAGTTTAGGATGGTTTGAAATGTTCCTATAAAACGGAAAATGTATGGGAAAGCTTAAGTTTTTGACGACGGTATGATATGTTTGGATATAATAGTCATGTACGGTTGACGGTTCCCTACAGTTAATTCTATATATTCCATGCAGAAGGTGATACGGGTGCATAAAAGTTTTTCTTCACTAAGCATAAAATAAGTTGACAAAAATACACAGTACCTACCCAAAAGAAAATTAATAAAGAAAAAAACGAATCATAAATAAAACATTAAACCAAATAAATGCAAGAATTAAAATAAATTTCATATCCAGTTCATGGTCATCATTAAGAAAGGGAAATATTTTAATTTACCACCATAAACAACCGAAATGAGAAAGCTCTAAACCAGAGGGAAACAAAAAAAAATAAACAGATATAATACACAAAAAGGATATTTCAGCCTCATTCACTAACATAATATTTGATTCCTTTCTGCTATTGTTGCTTTCGTTTTGTTTATTCCGTTTCATGTATTATCCTTGTGGTCAGAATAATTCTTGGGATTTAATTCTGCTTCATTTCGGATTGTGTTTTTATATTTTTTTTTCACTTGTGTCCATGTATTTATTTTCATTTGCTATTGACTTTCCTTTCAAAGGCATTTTGTTTTTGCAAAGCGGGGTATGTTTCCCATCGAGGGCAGTAACACAATGTGTAGTCGAAAAACAAGACAAGGATAAGCCAGTTTGGGTATTAAAAGGGATCCTTTTTTTTTGAATCGATACTTGATATATGTACATGTATATACTTTTATGTGAAAAAACGCAGAGAACTTTTCATTGCTTTTCTCTGTACTAACAGATTAATATTTGTTCGTCCTTTTCAACAGAATTAAAAGTTTGCTTATAAAAAAACAGATTATTGCAACGAATCCTTTTTTTGTTTTGTATTTTACGATTGACTTTCAGTGTAACAATAATATTATATAATATGTGTATTTATTTTGATATATGTTGGTCTATGATCTATGTGTGTGTATATTATTTTTTTTATATTCATCTTTTCATTTATTTTACTTTTCGCTGTATAAATGTAAATTTGTCTGTCTACTAATGTGTATGATCTACTCTTTGCCACTTCGCATCCATACATTGCGTAATTCAATATGTATATTTACTTCAAGAAAAAACAAAATAACGTGCTTAAAAAAAATATACATATTTCTCACTGTGTTGTATTTATCTATATTAAACAAAATATAATATAATTTCATGTTGTCTTAGTAAAATGTTTTCCATTGTATAAAAATAAAAAAAATATAAATAATATTTAATATTTAATACACATCACCTACATTACAACATTTACACACACTACACATCCATTTATATACGATATTAATTGTGTCTTATTTTTCTTTAAACAAAATTAAATATTTTCCGTTTTATTCTGCAACAAAACAAACAAAAAAAAACTTATGATTATTCTACTCTTCTAAACAAATTCATTTTTATTAAATTTCCATAAAACATTTCTCATCGAAAACAAAAACCAAAACCAAAAAAAAATATAAAACAATAAAATTCTAAAAATCAAACAAAAAAATATAATCCAAAAAAAAATTAAAAAATCATGCAAAAAAAACGAAAAACCAAATGAAAAAAAAAACTCCCCGAAATAAATCAGGAGGAAGACGACCACATTGAAGTACGACCCGCCATACTCGAAGAAGCCGATTGCCAAGGCTTATGGCGGCGCAGCCAATGCGGCCAATCATCACTCGGTGGAAGAGGTTTCATTGGATGGATCCAGCAAGTTGATGTATCAGAATCAGACAGGATTTAGGTGAGTCTTATTTTTTTTAAGAAGAAACAAATTATTATAATGGTAGAGAATATAGGGATAACAACACGAGTTTTTGCAATGTGTCGAGTCAGATTAAATAAGAGAAAGGTCTTAAATTGACGATGTCTGATGCAAACCGAGAAGGAGATTTAATACATTAATATATTTACTTGTTACCACTGTTAACTGTTAACTGTTCATCTTTGAGATTGATAACTTTACAATAACTCTGACTGAAATTGCGAATGTCGATTATTGATCGACAGTCGAAATTTATCGATAGTCGGTCGTCGCTTGTAAAGTTTGGTATTGTGTATGGAGATTTCACAGTCGTTCATCATTTTTTTGAAAAACTATTAATAAGTTTTTATTAAATGATACATAAATGTAAATTATTCATAATCATATTAATATCAATCTGCTGACGAGTCTTTAAGTTGGAAACCCGTGACGATTGTTTTTTTTTTGATATTTCGGCCAAGAAAATTGATTTTTGATTTTGAGTAAAAAGCCAAATGTCAAACGATTGCTGCTAGGCGTATATAGACCTTTAAGTTTATAAAGATATAAAACGATGTTATGTGACTGATCAAAGCTTGGTGATCACTTACCAACTTGAAGTCACTGATTTTTAGTCTTATTCGCATACAAGGCCTTAAAACTAGCTTCTCCCTAGATTTGGATATGCGAAGTTATTATTTATGTCACAAAGAAGAGAATCTCCTGTTTAAAGTCGGTTCCGAAAGGCAAATTTGTAAGAAGGTTTATTTATTTTTGTATAGGACCTCGTTGCGATAGTAATTTATCTACTCGGAGTCCGGCGTTCGGTACAATTCTAAGCAGGATCGGAGACAACGCCTCTCAAATAGCCGTATAGGGTGGTACTACATTGAACCACACGGGACAAACATAAGTGATGATTGGCCTTTTAAGGACCATGTAGCAAATGACTTTCACCCGTGAATCAAGTTGACTCCTTTGAAACAGTCATGGCCAGCCCTAGCCAGACAAGGATCTACATTTTTGGTAAAATATAGAAACTTGTCAAGCCAGATGCCGAGGTATTTGGCTTCACTTCTCACCGGCAACGGCTGTCCGTGTTGTCCGATGATGCACAATTTTTTCCAGTTTTTATCTGGTATCGCCAGAAGCCCTAAGTAATGGTGTCCTAAACAGAACTGTTTCGGTTTTTTTTAAATCGATTCTTAGTTTCCAATCATCGCAATATCCCTTAATTTGATCGAAGTCACGTTGCAAAAGTATGTTGATGACCTCGATTTTAGGATCTGATCTGTACGCCACTAGATCATCTGCGTACGCTATAGCGTGTCTGAGAGAACCTACAAGTTCACTTGTACAAGGTGGCGCAAAAATAACTTTCCGATGTTTTTTGGCTGTAATTTAAAAAAAAATGAATGAATGAAAATGTCACCAATATTCCGCGTTCTGGAGCAGTGTAGCGTAACATTGTTTATTAACGTGTATTTCGCATGTCATAATGTCAGTTCTGTTTTGACATTTGTGTAGTAAACAAATGTCAAAACAGAACTGACATTAGGGGCCAATCGCAAAATTTATAGCATTTTCTGATAGGAGGATTACTTTTGCGCCACCTTGTATAAATGTTAAACAATATCGCCGCCCTCTGTTGTAAACCGTTTTTGATTCCAAAGACTTTACTCTAAGTTGCACATTTGACGACGAACTTCTTTTCATAAGCATTTCCTAATCATATATATATAATGGGTTTACGCATGCCCATTCTGGTCAGCTTGTAGCAAAACCAACACTAAAGTTTAGTAGATAACTTGTAGTCTGCGTCGTGCATTTGACCTTAAAAGACCGATATCTGTAGTTTCTTTTGATAGAAGCCAAACCTAGATGATTGTCGAGATATAAACCGGAACTATGTTTAAAGGCTAGAAGAAATCTTCCCAAATGACTTCTACATAAGCTGCATAGAGAAAGAACAAATTGTGTCAGAAGAACATCTTAAGTGCCATTGATCGCTGATTTTCGACAGCACTGATGATTCAATCAGTCCTTTATTCAAGATCCAACTCTATTGGCTTTCACAATATTAAAACCAAAGCCAATCGGTTAATATCGGAAAATATAAAGTAGGACCTTAGTACTAATGAATTTATATCTTTGCAAGATTTTCAAGCTTTTTTCCAAAGATGGGTTGCAGTGACTCAGTGGTTATTGTATTAAGCGAGGTTCAAATTAATTTCAGGTGTGCTTATATGTTAAAAATCCCTTTTGTTAGGTTGCAGTAACTAACTGATCAAAAACCAAATTGCATTTCGCTCAATAAAATATGAAGAGCTGGGAGGATTTAAAAGTTTAGCCCCAACAAGCAATGGCAGTGAAAGAGACCTCTTTGGTTTGAGTAAGAAAGAACTGCCATCTTAAAAAAATGATTAAAAGTGCAGTTTGTTCCTTGATCGGGAAGTAAATGAATCTTACGGGGACAGTTTTTTTTATATCAAGAGAACGATGTTTGTGTCAACAAAACATTTTTCTTGATATTATAGAATGCTTTCGCAGAAACGTGCTTCAAACTGGATGCAAGTACTTACTTACTTACTTAAGTGGCGCTACAGTCCGGAATGAACCTGGGCCTCAACCAACATGCCTCTCCAATTAGCCCGGTCCTTAGCTAACTGCCTCCAGTTGCGCACTCCAAGTTGGTTGAGGTCGGTTTCCACTTGTGCGCGCCACTTAAGGCGAGGTCTTCCTCTACTGCGTCCGACGTCTGGCTGGGAATCGAAGACTCTGCGAGCCGGAGTATTGGTGTCCATTCGTTCTACATGTCCTAGCTATCTTAAACGTCCAATGCGGAGTTTATTGACCAGGGGCATGTCGCTGTACAGCTCGTATAGTTCTTGGTTGAATCTTCGTCTCCATAGCCCGTCAACGCAAACGGGACCGAAGATTTTCCGAAGAATTTTCCTCTCGAATCTACCAAGGATTTCTTCATCCGCTTTTGATACGGTCCATGCTTCAGCGCCGTAGAGCAGGACTGGGATGATCAGGGTCTTATATAGGATCTCCTTAGTAGTTCGAGTGAGGGCTTTACTACTAAATTGCCTTCTTAGCCCGAAGAAACAGCGGTTGGCAAGAGTAATTCTTCGTTTAATTTCTGACGAGATGTTGTTGTCAGAGTTAATAGCGGAGCCGAGGTAGACAAAGTCCCGTAATACCTCAAAGTTATATCTGTCAATGGTGACGTTCTGTCCAATTCGTCGATGTTGTGTGTCCTTTCGTGTTGACAGCATATACTTAGTCTTACCCTCATTTACTGCTAAACCCATTTTCGCCGCTTCCTTCTCTATACTAGCAAACGTGGCTATGACATCACGTTGAGTCCTACCAATGATGTCAATATCGTCAGCGTATGCTAGTAGTTGCACCGACTTTTGGAAAATTGTGCCTCTGGTGTTGGCTTTGGAGTTTTGCACAATTCTCTCAAGAATCAGATTAAAGAAGTCACATGACAGCGCATCGCCTTGCCTAAATCCTTTTTTGGTATCGAATGTGTCGGTGAGGTCGTTTCCGACCCTGATGGAGCACCGAGAATTCTCCATCGTCATCCTACACAAACGGACGAGTTTGGGCGGTATACCAAAACTAGACATGGCTATGTACAGTTCGTCTCTATAAATGCTGTCATATGCGGCTTTGAAATCGATGAATAGGTGGTGGGTATCGATTTGGACTTCTTGAGTTTTTTCCAGGATCTGCCGAAGTGTGAAAATTTGATCGGTTGTGGACTTTCCTGGCCTAAAACCACACTGATAAGGGCCAATCAGGTTGTTGGTAAACGGTTTCAGGCGTTCACATATTACGGCAGATAGGATCTTGTAGGCGATGTTGAGGAGACTTATGCCTCTGTAGTTGGCGCAGTTCAGAGGGTCTCCTTTTTTGTGGATCGGGCAAACGATGCTGAGGTTCCATTCTTCAGGCATATTTTCATCCGACCAGATTTGGCTTATGAGTTGGTGGATGTTACTTACCAAGTCATCTCCGCCGGCCTTATAGAGCTCAGCGGGAAGGCCGTCATTTCCGGCAGCCATATTAAGCTTGAGTTTAGATATTGCTATCCTCACTTCACTCAGGTCGGGTGGTTGGCAGTTTTCGCTGTCGTTGCCAATATTGAATGGTTCGTTCTGCCTGACAGCGGAATGTTGTTCGTCATCGCCGTTTAACAGTCTGCAGAAGTGGTTCTTCCATATCCTCAGCATCGACTGTGTCTCAACTACAATATTTCCTTGTTCATCTCGACAGGATTCTGTTCGAGCTTTGTATCCTTGGCTTTGACGCTTTACACTTTGGTAAAACTTGCGAACATCGTTCCTGGAGTGGCACCTCTCTATATCCTCGATCGCGCGCCTTTCTTGCTCTTTTTTCTTCTTGCTGAAAAGCCGATGTTCTTCCCTCCTTCTTTGCCTATAGAGCTCAATGGCAGCTCTCGTCTTCACCTGCAGCTTAGCCTTGTAGGCCTCGTTCTTGGCTGCGAGCATCTGTCGGCATTCCTCATCAAACCAGGGGTTTCTTGCTGGTGGGCGCGAGAAACCTAGCACATCAGTTGCGGCTGATCTAATGGCCTGTTGGCATCGTTGCCATTGCTCTTCGACATTCGATGCTGGTGGTATGGTGTTAATCGAGAGGTTAAGGGATACGCGTTGTGCGAAGGTCTTGGCGGTCTCTTGCGATTGCAGTCTTCCGACATTAATTTTTTTCACAGTATTTCTGGATTGTTGTGGCGTGGTGGATATCCGCATTCTTACCTTGGCTGCTACAAGGTAGTGATCCGAGTCGATGTTAGCTCCTCGGAATGTTCGGACATCCAAAATACTGGATGCGTGCCTTTTATCTATCGCAATGTGATCAATTTGGTTGACCGTTCGTTGATCTGGAGACCGCCATGTCCCCTTATGGATATCGAGGTGAGGAAACCGTGTGCTGGCTATAGTGGCATTTCGTTCCGTAGCGAAATCAATTAGCCTAAGTCCGTTACCAGACGTGTTGTCGTGTAGGCTTTGTTTTCCGACAATACTTCTAAAGATGTCTTCTCTTCCTACCTTTGCGTTAAAATCTCCCAGCACGATTTTAACATCGTACTTCGGTAGTCGCTCATAGGTTTTGTCGAGGAGCTCGTAGAAGCAATCCTTAGCTCATCTTTTTCATCTTTTTCTTCCGTCGGAGCGTGAGCGCATATAAGGCTTATGTTGGCGAATTTGGCCTTGATGCGGATTGTTACTATGCGTTCGCTAATGTCTTGGAAACATAAGACTTCTTGCCTAAGTCTGGCACTTATAACAAATCCGCATCCGAATAGTCGCTGTTTCTGCTCACTATAACACGGTCCGTAGTATATGTCACAGTTTTTCATCCTCTTTTTGCCCGGCCCATCCCATCGTATTTCCTAGATGGCAGTAATGTCTGCTTTGTAGCAGTTTAGGGCTTCCGCTAGTTGTTCGCCTGCACCTCTCCTGTTTAATGTTCTCACATTCCAGGTGCAGATACGAACGTCGTTGTCCTTTTTTCGTTTAGCAGGGTCGTCAACAATAAAATCCGTCCTTTCCGAGGCTATTGGTTGCTTCGTAACCATGTTTTTTTTTCTGTGGGTGGGTAGTTAACCCAAAGCACAACCCCCAACCTGGAGGGCCAGTTCCAATTTATTAGATACCCCTAGGACACGGGGCCATCAGTATCCACTACGGGATTGAGCGCTGCCGTTGGCCTTTCGGTTCATCCGCCACCATCTCTGTTCAAGGGGCCTGACTAACCCTTGAAATTCCTAGACAACCTGTTGTCCGAATATGTCAGAGCAGCTCATCTAGCAGGCCGGGTATTCTTCCGTGCCATTCTCACCAGGGTGTTTATAGTGTTGCTGTTTTTCGTCGTGTTATCAATACTCGCACTTATCGTTTAGCAAGTCAAATCCGGTTGGATGAGACCAGTACCCGATGGTTACCACTTGGAGGTAAAAGATAAGCACATTTGATGTGTAGTCAGAGTTGCAACACTGGGCATTGCCAAGTTAACGCCAATCAGAGTATACCCTCGTTCTACAGCACCCAATGCAAGTGCTGTAAAAAATTTCCTGCCACCAGATGTGTGCTTCCCCAAGAAGAAAAAAAAACTATCATTCGCCAACTTCAGCCACAAACCACTAACGGAAAGCTGCTCACCAGCAAATAACACAAGAAGATCCGAAAGGCTGCTCAACCCTAGGGGTTATTGCAAAAAGAGCTCAGCGATGACCGTAGACGATAGACAAATTAGTTTTGTTTGAGTTATGGGTGGGTCAGCTCTATATCTGTCCACCAGTTGTTATCTGTGAGTTAACATGGTGATTCTAGCAAAACTCGGGCGAAGCATTTTATCTGTTTTAATCACCCCTATCGAGGTATCCGTTCGCACAAATCGGAGAATTTTCTACCGAGGTAACCGTTCCGATTAACATTTTAAACAGATCTTCCGACGAAATGTTACGAACATTCCTCCTGCGTTGAGCGAACTATTTTTGACAGATATGCGTTGAATTTCCTCCGAAGTTGTCTGACGAATAATTGCTGTGAAATCAATCGAACAGGATTGTATGTTTTTTTTTTCTTCCGCAACGAAAGCAAATTGATTATTTGATTATTTGGTGGTTTGATTAAGAATAACCTTTGCTGGAGTACTTTACACAGGCATGTAAAATATTAATGTCTTGTGGCAAGATTCCATATCCGCCGCTGAGTGGATGGTCATGCCTGGGCCAGAAGCTGGCTGGGTGCTGTGCTCTTGGGTCACAAGGGTGGATACAGATAGCAAGAGGGTTCAACCCAAACGACTTAATAATGGAAGTTTTACCACTATCAAGGTCAGATTCCATTCTAAGGCAGACATCCTTAATCATTTTCCTCCCGGTTTTTGCGTTCGGGGTTTGTTACAAAGTGTGGTACCCATAGGTATTCCATTTTATATATTTTCAAGCGCTCAATTGTTGTGCGACTACTAATGAGAATGGCCGCACTTGTCTGGTCTGCCAGTTCTAACCTTATTGAGCTGAGCCGTATATGGAGGAATGTCAAGATAATGTAGTAGTAGTTCACTCTTCTTGCTCAGTTCACTTCGATATGCTCAGTAAATCATCTAACATGTTTTTGGTAAAGCTGGTCCCAAAAATATGTCGTTGTTGTGTTTCAGCATGTTTATGGCTTTCAATCCAGGGACCTTATAATTTTTACTATAATAAGGAAATCAAAAAAATTGTTTGGCTTCGTCTGACATAAAAATAGAGTTCGGCATATAGTTTCGTTATCGTCCATCATTGCAGAATCCTCTGTCAGATTTCCAAACAGATTGACAAGACTACGGATTTATGTTTGGTTGTAATTTTATCATAAACATAAATTAACATGTTTAAATCTTCTCTGTCTTCAGTGCGAATATTTGGATTAGCAACCCGTTCCTCAAAACAGCTGACCAAACTTCTAATCATGATCTTGAATTGATGACATTTTCGCAACGTTATAACAATTGAATGTTGACAATAACAGAAAAACCCCTATATGCTATAATTATATAGAACTCAAAAGCTCAACTATAACCTTCAAAACTGAAAAAAAAACAATATATTGGAAAATAAAAAATGTATTCCTGTTTAATATTGCTTGGTCTTATTTGCCCCACCCTGTATGATAGAGTTTTCACTTTTTCAAACAATTCTCTCTATTTTTTAAAAAATATTTAATATCTACCTAACGAAAAAAACTTTTTTTCATTTTCTTGCAGAGATCAAAAAATCCCCCAGGTCAGACGATTGACTGGAAGCAGCGAAGAAGAGCAGGCTCACTCAGGTAAATCTAGAAAAAAAATAGAATATACCGTAGATAACTAAAGTTTAAATATTTTCAAATTATATATCCCAACCGTAATTTAAAAAAAATAATTAAAATTAGATTAATGGCTTTCATTGCGTGTTTTTCCCAAGACTAATATAATAAAGTAATATGTGTGCTTTTGCTTCCTAGCAAGTTTTCCTATATAGAAGCATTTACATTAAAAAAAAAAACATTAAACAGTTTAATGGAAATTCATGCATTGAAAAGGACAAACATTTTTTTCTACTCATTTAATTTTCATACAAAAAAAAATCTCCTCCAACAAATGCTCCTCCTGACAATTCCAGAAAAAGGCATACTGAAAAAACACGGCTACGGATTCGTTCTCGGCGATCAAATAAAAGACAAATGGGGCGAGGATGGCCAATCGGATAACCTAGAACTGATTGCTCAACAGGACGGCACATTAGCGGCGGCAGCGGCATCCGGTGCAACAGTGTCCGAAGTTGAGCGCACCCTTAAAAGCCTAAATGGATATCACGAGGATATCCTGGAAGCTCTACGAAATGCAGCTTCCCATCGTGGTACTGGTGCCGGTAACACACCCGTCGGTAGTGGCAGCCTCAGCGAAGAGATGCTGCGCAAAACACTACAAGACTGCTCGACGTCACAGCTCAGCTATGGCGAGTACAAGCGCAGCGGTTCAAAAACCGGCTCCAAGGAGAACATCTGCGATATAAATCAACCGCATACGGTACTGGTGGAAGGTCCACAAACCGGCGCCATACTGCACCATCATCGATCGCAGCACCACCTGCCCGAGGATGATGATGCAGGACCAGCGACCGGTCCACTGCGAATAAGAAACCTAGAAGATCTAATTCGGCAATTAGAGCATCACTCGGTTAGGCACATGAGCCCCAGTGGCTCTGAGGACAATCGAATGTCCGAAACGGAGGCCGATCGTCATTATAGATTAGATAGTTCCGCTGCTTGTAGTGAATCCTCGCAAGGGTTAGTCATATTGAATTCAAATATTTTTTTCGTTCTAGTTCATTTTTTTTTATTTAATTGTTCCTATTTTTGTTTTTGTTTTTTTATTATTTTTTCTGTTAAAAAAAAAAACAAAAACTCTTTATGTGTGTCTGTTGTATATGACGTGACATGACATGGAACATTGACTAATAATTGACAATCCTTATGTGTGTACGCTTTTGCAGCTCAAATCAACAATTAGCACAATCACAGAAAACTGCAACAATACATCCGTCTTACAGCAGAAGCTGTCGGCCACGCTCCGACGAGGAGAGTCGCTTCGTTTATGGAAGGTATAGGCATCCAACAACAACTAGTAGACACCCACATCAATCACACTCACCTCATGCTTTTGGCCATCATACGCATCATTCGCACGCCCATGGCCATGCCTCTCATGGTCCACACTCATCACATCACTCGTCGCATACGCATCTGCATCAAGATGATGAGGGCATCTACGAGAGTGCCGATCACCATGATAGGACCGTAGATGCCCGGATTGATCGTGAAACTCCCGATAGTGAGAGGTAGGTCCCCTTCAGTCACCAAAAATCCCGGTTAGAGAGATTTTTCCGTTGTTCACATTTTGGTTTTGGTTATCATTTAGATTTAGAGGTTTTTCGTTGAGTTTAGTTTTTTTGGTTTCGTTAAAAATTTCGTTTTGACGAATGTTTCAGATGTGGCATTGTGTAACTAATTCGATCGATTTGATTTTATGTTTTAATTTTTTTCTTTTGCATTTTTATTTTTATTTTACGTTTATATACTAGAAATCGTTAATCGTGTAGTATTATGTCAATTCGGGTAGCCGTAGTGTATAAGTAATAAGGAGAACGTACAAAAAATTGAGCTGATCAAAATTTATTATACCCACTGATATGAGATAAAAATAACATAAAAACAAAATAATATATAAATTTATAAAAAGAAACATATTAATGTACAAATTTGTGATTTAGTATTTTTTGCTAAATATAATGAAACAAAAATATTTAAAATTAAACTAGTGTTATAAAAAACATTCAGTGATCGGGAAATACCCAATTATTTTTACAAATAATATTTATGTTATATTTAAAGTATAAGGTCAAAAACTTAAGACTTCAAAATTCTACATTTTAAAAATTATTATAGTTAATTTTTTAGTTACTTTAAAAATAGTTTTAAGTTTATTTAATTATAATCTTTTCATTGTACGCTACAAAAAGTATACCTCATGCTAAGCCAGGATAGAAGCTATCAATCGCTATGACAAGTTGTTTTAAAAATCTGTCCACTAGTTTTTTATACACGTACAGACTTGATAATTGTTATCATTATATGTTATATTATACGAGATATAAAAAGGATACGCATCAGAGATTCATTACGGTTTCTTTGGTCTTTCTATTGGATCGATAACATTTTTTTACGAACACGTTGTTGGGACTATGACAACAATTGTAACCTTGGATTACTTGGATCTACTTAATCAAAAAAAAAAAAACACTTTTTGGTCAAACCAAGAAAAGCTAAAAAAAGGAAAAATCAAAAGCTGACGGGATCAATGGGGCGATGGTTAGTATAATGTACTGATGCGTAGAAAGTCCTAGCCGAAGCAACACATCAATGATTTTTCGCTAGCCCTCCACTCGTGATGATCTGACAAATCATCCGAGTAGTATCAATTTTCAAGAAAAGCTTATCCCATCTAAGCCGTTCGGAGTTGGCAGAAAACAGGAGGTACCGGCATCGTGCAAGAAGTACACACGTATACATGAATGTTTTTTTTTTGTAGAAAGAGCAAAAGTTCATGACTCCCAGCATAATATAAAACTCTTCTGGTATAAAACCGGAAACGAGATTACAGACAAATTGTCAAGAAATGTATCAGCAAAAGACCACGATCAAGCACTTTAATTGGTCTATTCACCGCTCTAGAATCTGATAGAAATATTAAAGTGGAAGGTCCAAATGAAAGCCAGAGACCTGAAACATAAAACGGCGAAATCTTTGGCGGAAATTACTGCCTATTCAAATAAGGCCTGATTTAATCACTCTCCATTAAATTTAAAATCGCCGTTGTTTAAATTGAAAAATTTGAGATTTTTAAATATTTAATTTATATTTAACTAGCTGACCCGACAGACATTGTCCTTTCATAGCTTAGAATATTCAATTAGTTAGTTTTCTTTTCTGAAGCTAAATTATTTTGATGGTTTTCCTGCATGTGAACCAACGAAATATAATTGACCATATGTGAAAAGCATACATTTTCAAGATTGATGCCACAATTTTTTTTTTATTTATTTATCGATATTGCAAATGCAAGCAGCTCTGAAAATTGTAATCGTTTTAAGTCGAATGACATATTGTTTGGGATGCGTTGCGTGGAACCAAGCGTCTTTGATTTGCACTTCCTTTCAAAATTGTGGCTTCGATGACGTTTTTCATTAATTTCTTCACCGCAAATCGGGTGTCATTTAAAAGACGCAATGATTACCGATCCGAATTGTAATTGCAGGTGATTATGTGGTAATCCGGACAATTCCAGCGAATTTAAAAATTCCGTTGTATAGTTAACGAAATCAACCGATTTGTACGTCAGCTTTCTTGTTTTAATCTGAAAATTTAGTTCGTGGACATCAACGTTTTTTGCATTTGATGTTCTAAGATGCATCTGATGCAATTTTCTCAAATTTTCTTTCCATAAGAAGCTTCTATAAAGTATTAGAAAACCTAAAAAATGATGTAAAAGAAATTATTCTCAAGTGATATCATGACAAAGGAAAATAAGGATTAATTTTTATAAATAATGAATGATGACGAAAATACACTTGTCATCGAACGTATATTGCCTACGGCAGAATAATTAAATATGGCAGAATAAATAAATATAGAACAGAAGGGATGATGAAGAATTCTTAAAACGATTTCATTCAACGTTGAAATCTTTATTATTTATCTAAAGAACCATTATTGACATTTACTTTTTAAAGATAATCCCTTTCAAATGTTGGCCGCAACTGCGCCGTAGCTCGTCCATGTGGACGTTCCAATTTTCGATGACGCGTTCGAGCATATTCGTCGGTATCTCGCGAAAAACACGGGCAATGTTGGTCTCCAATGGTTTATGTGTACCTAGATAGCTTATCCACAAACACTTTACACTTTTCGTAACCCCAAAGGAAAAAGTCGAAGGGTGTGATGTCGCATGATGTATTATTCACTGGTCCGAAGCGTGAAATTAATTGTTCACTGAAGAGGTCTCTCCCTATATGTCCATTGTTTCACGGGATTTGCATTGAGTCAGATGGATATATTTTGTTCATCGTTAAACAAAATGTTAGTCAAAAACAGTGGATCTTCAGCAAGTCACTGAACGATTTGCAAACGTTGTTCGGGTGTAATTCTATTTATGATGAAAAGTCAATGAATACGGTATAAAAAAAACACATGGAAACTTGACACGACTTACACGCCATCCGTAAAAAAAACCTTTAAAACAAATGCCTCTTGATTGATCACCCAGATTCGGAGTACTCTCTTCAACGGTAAGCCAACATTTCGAAAATATATAGTAATTTCATCAAATCGTCCATTGCGTTGTATACGACCAACCGCTAAATTGCTGATTGCACTGTGCTTTTATGCGCTCGGATCAGTGCAAATTTCTATTTCTGTTTCATTGCTTTGCCAAAAGTAATGCTTGCAAATGCTAAAAATCGATCGAAATACATTATTCTCTTTTGTTAAAATGACTGCAGTCAGTGAGTGGCTACATTAAATTTGGCCTCAATAAAAAATGATCCTAAACCAAAATGAAAAAGAGGTCTATTTTATTTTATTTTTTTAGTGAAAAATGGTCCAACATATAAAAATGGAAATATCACAACAAGAAAATGAAAAATAGCTCCAAAATTTAAAAGATTCAAATCTCAAAATAAAAAATCATTCCAATCTGCATATTTGATTAGCATAGAACGTTTCATAACAAAATTTAGGTCTACACATCAATGTAATCGTTATGATTGATTGTGCGTCACCGCATATAACATAAAGAGATACAAAAAAAAACCGATTTGGGTATGCAAATTAAACAATTCGCATTTCATCTAAAGCTTATTTTTTATCTGTAATATAGAATCTGGAGTGCGTGGAGATGTTTTCTCAGAGGAACTTAACTAAAGCATATCCTTTCGTCTTATACGGGAAGTGTTTTCTATGCGGAGATCATGGCAATTAAAAAAGCCTTGCCCTAGCTGAGGTGTAATGTAATATCAACGAAGAATATTATAATCTTAAGTGACATCCAAACGGCAATAAATCCTTAGAATCCATCTGATTTATATCGAAATCAGCCCACGAATGTCGGCTGACTATCTCTTAACGAGATGGCAAAGCACTTTACCATTCACTTCTTTTGGCTGCGGGTCACAGAGATATCCCAGGGAATTGTAATGCAAGCTCATTCCAGACTTAGCACTACCATGGTTTCAGAAGTTCACATATTATGGCAGATAGGATCTTATAGCCGATGTTTAAAATACTTGCCTCTGTAGTTGATGCAGTTCTGAGTGTATTCCTATTTGTGGATCAGGCAAACGATGCTGGATACTTTCTTCGGGCCGACTTTTGCTAATAACTTGGTGTATATTACGAATGAAATTATCGCCACCGGCTTTATATAGCTCAGGCCATCGTATTCGATAACCTTGTTAATCTTAAGTTTTAGCTCTATGTGGTCGAGCGAATGGAGAGTACGTTTTTTTTTAACTTTTGCACTACAACCACATCTTGGTGGTTTCATCTTCGCCTACATTCAACATCTTCGGATAAAGGACCAAAAATTCGTCGAACAACTTTTCTAAAGCATAACATTTGGTCCGCTTTCCTATTTACTGTCCAGCACTTTGTATTTTTCTCGTTAGTTACAAGACTAACGCTTTTCTTCCTCAACTGTCGTAAATGCTCCAACAACAGCTAGATGGGAGTGACCAATGCTGTCAATATCGTTTGCGTACTTTAATAGCTGGACGGATTTGTTAAAAAAAAAAGTGTCTTCTGTATATACTCCTCCCCACGCACTATCTATTCCAGCACGGGATTGAAGAACATCATGCGATTTCCTGTCTTCTTGTTGGAATCTGGTACATTTTTGGAAAAATTCAGATAAGCTGCTTCCTATCGCTATTGCTTTATAAAGGTCTAAGCTACAGATGCTATCATACGCGGCCTTGAAGTCAGTGAAAAAATTATGTGTCACATCCTGAAATTTGTTGGTCTTTTCTCGGATCTGCCTTAGTGTGAACATTTCGACTTTGGTCGATCTGCCGGTCCGGAAGCCACACTGGTACGTGCCGATAAATGTCAATGTTACAGAAAAGCTTAAAAGAACATAGTACGTTGGATAATATCTTATATCCGACATTTTACAGAGATATGCCTTGGTAGTTGGTGAAAGACATGGAATTTTTATACCCTATCCCATAGGGGGGTATATTAGTATTGATACATAGTTTGTAACATAGAGAAATAATTTAGCTACATATACCTCAAAGTATATGGATCGACTCAGAATCGATAGATGAGTCGATTAAGCCATGTCTGTCCGTCCGTCCGTCCGTCCGTCCGTACGTCACCAGTTTTTGGGCCGCACAGTGGATTGTAGCCTTCTCATATGTATTTTCTTCTTCTTCAGTTTTTATATATCGGCAATAACTTCTTCAACACTTGGTGGGAGTTAAACCTCTTCGTTGGCTGGAGGTGGGGCGGTTTGCTTATCCTATCTTACTTACTTACTTACTTAAGTGGCGCTACAGTCCGGAATGAACCTAGGCCGCAACCAAGATGCTTCTCCAATTAGCCCGGTCCTTAGCTAACTGCCTCCAGTTGCGCACTCCAAGTTGGTTGAGGTCGGTTTCTACTTGTGCGCGCCACTTAGGGAGAAGTCTTTCTCATCCGACGTTACGCTGGAAATCGAAGACTCTGCAAGTCGGAGTATTCGTGTCCATTCGTTCTACATATCCTAGCCATCTTAAACGTATAATGCGGAGTATTTTGACCAGGGTTATGTCGCTTACAGCTCGTATATATCTTGGTTGAATCTTCGTCTCCACAGCCGGACAACGCAAAGGGACCGAAGATCTTTCGAGGAATTTTCCTCTCAAATCGGCCAAGGATTTCTTCATCCGCTTTTGATACGGTCCATACTTCAACGCCGTAGAGAAGGACTTGGATGATCAGGGTATTATAGTTTTATATAGGATCTATCTCCTTAGTAGTTCGAGTGAGGACTTTTCTACTAAATTGCCTTCTTAGCCTGAAGAAACAGCGGTTGGCGAGAGTAATTATTGGTTTAATTTCTGACGAGATGTTGTTGTCAGAGTTAATAGCGGAGCCGAGGAAGACAAAGTCCCGTACTACCTTAATGTTATATCTGTCAATGGTGAAGTTCTCTATGTGTGCTTTCGTGTTAACAGCATGTAAGTAGTCTTACCCACATTTACTGCTAAACCCATTTTTGCCGCTTTATTCTCTATACTAGCAAACGTGGCTATGACATCACGTTGAGTCCTACCAAAGATGTAAATATCGTCGGCATATGCTAGAGTAGTTGCACCGATTTTTGAAAAATGATGCCTCTGGTGTTGGCTAGGGAGTTTTGCACAATCCTCTCAATAATCAAATTAAAGAAGTCACATGACAGTTCATCGCCTTGCCTAAATCCTTTTTGATATCGAATGTGTCGGTGAGGTCGATTCCGACCCTGATAAAACAGCGAGAATTCTCCATCATCATCCTAAAACCGATAAATAGGTGGTGGGTATCGATTTGGACTTCTTGGGTTTTTTTTTTCTTTCCTATCACATTTTCTACATTCTACGCAATAAGAAGCTGCTGGAAACGCCATCTGGATAGAGATAGAGATTCTTCGATTTGACTAAGTAGTTGCAGTTCTCTGTTTTTTCCCTCCTTCTGGTTCCATACTCTACCCGCGCGGCTGGTGTTTTGCTTTGTAGCGCCTTGATATGTTCCTATTTGTCATCTCCTTTTGGTACTTGCAAATATCATAACACCACAGACAGCTTTTCGGAGGTGTCTGGAAGCCTATGGTAGATTCAGCAGAAGTGCTTTTTCCATATTCTTAGCATAGACTATGATCATGACTGTTTTTTTTTGTTTTGCTTTGACCTTAACTTTAAATGGCTAACTATTTAGTATTAGATGCATTTGACTGGAATATTTTAGTTTTAATTTGAGGATGCTTTGGTTTATATATGTAAATTTTAATTCATGTTACAATTTTTGACCAATTCACTGCCTCCTTATTGTAAATTAATTTTCACTGTATACCCGTTATTGTCACACGGTCGACATAAAAGTCGTTTTTTTGAAGTAATCACTTGATCGGCTAATCGAAGACGACCGCGGAAAAGTATGAAAGTTGCAGTGCAATAATCCCAGCGGATTTGAATACCATATAATTTCCCCAAAATAGACAATAGACCCTGCGGAGCTTATTTCCCTTTCAAAATGTCACAAAAAAGGCATTAACACCCGCAGCTGTTATAGCCATTTGAAATTGGCATTCTATTCAAAACTATCAAAGAAAACTATTTCCTCTTGATCAGAGATCATTTAAATATATAGGAATCAGTAATAAAATGCATTCGAGTGTATTAACTTAAATAAAAATATTTGTTACCTTAAAATTACAATAGAAAAATTATTCGATTGAAATAAATGGCCACAGAGAGATCCAATTGATCTAAAACTGCAAAACTAGCTAAAACAAAAAGCATGACATTAAAATATTGCTTAAAACTAAAAATTGAAAATACATAAATACTCCAACATTAAAAATAAAAACTCAAATATTATATTCGTCAATTATAGCAATTAGAAAAATTCACGTTGGTTTTTTTTTGTAAATTTACTGAGAAAAGAAAGAAAAAACGTTTTCGTCGATAATTATCAATTAATTATGGTGATCAAACATTATTTGAATTTACTAACAGAAGCAGAAACATATTTTCATGAAACAGAATAATTTATTTTAATTAAAAAAATAGCTAAATATATTTTAGAATTAGACAAATTGAACATGAAATTAATTAAAAAATTGCTAGAAACGGAAAAATGTCAAATACATACTATAATGAAAATATAATTAAATACTAAATCAGGAGAATCCATGTGGACGTTTAGTGAATTGGCTTAGAAGTGGAACTAAACCTGTTTTAGTGAAACAGAATAATTTGATTGAAGTAATGAAACAAATTCATGGGAATTAATTAACAGTCAAAAAAAAATTGTTTTCGTGGAACATACTATTTTATTACAAAACTAACAAAATCATTCTTAAAATTAGACAAATTAAACATAAAATTGATAAATTGCTAAAACTTAAACAAATAAAATCCAAATAAATACATAAGTACTAAATATAAAAAAAAAAAACAAGAGGCCTAAAAGACATCAGTTGTGGTAATCAGGATTAATGCCGATTTTATGTTATTTAACTAAAAGCTAAAAATTATAATTTCGTGCAACAGAATAATTTTTTCTACACAAACAGAAATTTTATCCAATTTAATATAATGAATAGCCTGCAATTTAAAGCTTATATTAGTTTAGAGGGAGGGTTTCATTTTAATATGTTTTTGTTTGTTTTTTTTTTTTTTGTAATTGGATATTGTAAATTTCTTAACCGATTTGAATGCCTCGCTTTATACCATTTTCACATCATGTGTTTGTAAAAATATTTAAAATAACTAATATTAAATTTAGTTCGTAAATATAATTAAAGTATAATATATGTACTAACATATAAAATTCCTTTAATGTTAAGATAAAAAAAAATATGTATCTTCGTAATAAAAAAAAATCAAATATTTTTTTCCTCATTTATTGTCATTTAGTTTTAACAATACGATAAATTCTTACTTGGTTCTCCTTATTACTTAAATATTATATTTTGTTGGCAAAATTTAACAAAATTATTAGTACTAAATTTAAAAAAGCAAAATTCATTCTCAAAAAATAAAAACATTACACAACAACCACATACTAACATATTAACCATTAAAAAAAACATTTAACATTCGCTCGCCTATGTTGCATAAACGCTTACGGTATTCCTACTTATATGACTGCTAAACAAAAAAAATAATTAAACAAAAAACCAAGCCTGCCTAAGTTACTAACCATACTACATTTCAAAATTGATTTTCTTTTATTTTTGATTGCAAAACTAAAAAAAAAACTAAAAATATTCCGAACCAAAAAAAAACAAAAAAAAATTCTTAATTACTCAGTTCGTTTTATTTGTGATTGTTTCTGGGTTGTTGGTTTGTTTGTTTCCGTTTTATAATTTTACTTGTACCGTTGTTCCTGTTATGATTATTATTTTCTAGTGATGAATTTATTCAAGCTCAACAACAGTTAGCCCGGTGGGCGAGTGAGGATGTAGTTTCCGTCGTGGTATTGGACCATCAGCAAGGTACAATGTCGGATTCCCAACAACCCGGCGTCGGACAATTGTCAACGGCATCAACGAGTACCGTTATCCACCACCACGGCGAACCATCATCAATGGGGGCGACAAATGGTTTAAGTGTAAGTCAGAGGGACTTTTACCCCTCACCACCATCGACCGAAACGGAGAGCAGCGGCAGTGTCATCCAGCCTCAATTGAGGCGCGCCCACATAGATTCAAATCAACTAGGAGACGGACAATTAATGGAGAATGGACGTTATCCTGAATACAAGCACTGATAATAACTATTTGGGGTACATAAATCCGCCCCCCATGTGTGATGATTTTACTTAGATTATTTACAAATTATATTTTCCAAATTAAATACCAAAAAAATTATATTTAAAAAAAAACACACACAATAAAACATGAATTTCGTTACATATACACACATATGATGAAAAAAATATTCAATTGAACCGACGATAAGAAGACATAAAAGTTTCACAAAACAAAGAAAAAAAAAACACAAGAAAGGAAATGCAATTTAATTTTAAGGTTAGGCAAATAATTAAAAAAAAATGAATATAATGAAATGTCTAGATATTGTTAATTGCACAACAAAGTTAATGTTTATAAATATTCAATTGAAACAAAATAGTCATAGATACAAATATATATGTATATGTAACAACACAACAAACAAAACAAAATAGTTTCGATAAAACTAAGAAAAAATTATATTTTAATTAAAATTAAACACCGACAGAGTTCTATCTACGGACTTGCAAAAAAATATACCCTGTCGCTGACACTGATGATTTTTTTTACGTAAAATTAAAATTAACAAAAATGTGACATGAAAAAATACATAAAATATAAAGTCAATTTTATATAGAAAAACTCTTCAAATTTACTAGTGTAATTATAAATTGTATTTAAAACTAGGTAAATAAAAAAACAAAAAAAATGATTTTAGATAAATACAAAATGTGGCAAATGGGTATAAAATAAATTTTTAAACAAATATGTGTATAGCTGTAGGTAAATTAAAAAAAAACATATAAACCAATTGAGAAAAAAACAGGTAAACTTCTTTACGAAACGAAGAAAAACTCTTTATATTACGAATAAAGAATCGTTGAACAATGTTAACAGTAATTTTAGTTTAATTGCGAACCAAATTGGTTCGCCTAACAGATGAGTCTAAGTATTAGGAAATTAATACAAAAAAATGCAAATTCATTGGACAACACCATATGAACACATAAATTATGTAAATATTCTTAGGTTATGTCTTTAGGTCAAAAATTGCCTAATTCTATATATTGGACAAAAACCAATAACTCATACAAACCGAAAACGATCGATTTTAACACTTGATCAGTTGTTAACACAAATCTTCATGAATATTATACTAGGAGATGCAGGAACAAAATATTTAAGACAAACAATTGAAATAGAAAAATAATAGTTTTAATAATGCTTAAACAGAATGTGGCGCAGAATTGTTATTATATTAAGGCCGTGGAGCAATTGACCTCCAGACAATATTTTGAAAAAAATTTCTATAAATGTTCGGCACGCAAAAAATGCCCCAGAATATGAAAAGAAATTAATTTGGAATATTGGAAATCACCTTGCAAGCCAGAAAATAAAACGAAACCCCTGTAAAAAAATCCGACTTATTTTCCAAAACTAAAATGGAAATTAATTCGGAATATTAAAACACTCCATTCGAGATTTTAAGTCGGTTTTCACTCCATCTCCACACTCCGCAGTTAGTTCCGTTTACGATATTTCGTAATGTGCTTCACAGGTTGAAAAGATTTAAAGTCTTTCTCTGTAGTCAGTAATACTCTGAAAACTTTATTGATTAATCAACAGTCCTGTGGTAGCGCCACAGGACATAAGATTTTCATAAGATGCTTTTAAAACTTCCGTTAGCGGTTACGTTACGGGGCTAGTTAGCCTCTCAGGTTGTATTTTCCTCTTCGGCATTTCTGTTATCTTAGGCACCAGTCATAGCTATCATTTGAAGACAAAACATCGTGGAACTGCAATTTTACTTGAGAAGTTGGTTATAGAAATCATGGAAGATGGTGATTTTAATCACCAGAGTGGGGAATGAACCATATTTGAGGTTAGGACAGGACCATCTCGGCAGCTATAGAGTTTGCGTCTGGGCAGTAGTCATTTACATTTTCTGCTTCATCTTCTTTTTTCAGACATTCTGGTCTCAGATAGGTGAGGTTTTGTGCCCGAATCTGTGCGAGTACTTCCTGCATCCGTAATGGTTTGTTAGAAACTGCGTGATATAGAAATTTAGATCTTCCGTTTACCTATTCATCCAGTGGTCCATTTCTGGCATATCGCTTTTTTCACTCTCTGGAATAAACAATTTGATATGAGTTGCTGCTAACACGTTTCCTCATCTACCCTCGCCTTTGACATTGATGCCAATGGGCACCAGGAGTCAGGACCAGTGCCGCTTTCTCCGGACCGGTTCTAAGAGGAAAAATGTTTTGATTATTTTCTCCTGTAGTCTTTCCGGGACATTGCGTCAGCCCAGGCTGGTCCAATCTAGACAAAAGTAATCTGCAACTGCCTCTGGGTCCACCAATGTTCTTGCAAGCGATAATTGGAGGGCTTTCTTTCCAACGAAGTCTAGGTACGCCTTTAAGTTAAGTCTGTATTCGATCGTTGCACCTAGGTAACAGATATCGGGTTTTAATCGAATGGTATGATCTCCCATGCGTACTTGCATGTATTTCACTTCTTTTCGGCTAGTTATTAGAACGGCATTTTTTTCTGTTCTACTAGGGCAACAGACTCCAACCAGCCTTTTATTACAGATATCGATTTGTTTGTACTCTGCTCGATCTCGTGGATATTCTTTGCATGGAGACAATATAGAAATTATCCGCAAAGCCTTCACCCTTCGTGGCATTGGTAACCTGAAAACTATATCGTACATAATATTCCAAAAATGATTGCTTAGAACAGATACTTGTGAAACGCCTGCTGACACGATGTAGTACTCTGTGGCTTTTATCTAAAAAGCTCAATATGCACAACCAGTTTGCGGAATTAAAGGCTTGTCTAGGGTGACAGCTGAGTAGTACTCCTTTCGTCTAAATCACCATTGTTTCCCTCAATGGCTGATGAAGTAGTGTAGACAACCAGTTTAATGGCTTATAATGTAGAGCGAGCTTTTCGGAATCCAAAATGGTAGTCTGATAGTGCATCCCTTTTTTCAGCTATTGCCAATAGTCTGCTATAGATGAACTATTTTGTAATTTTGTCCATCGTGTTCAAAAGGGGCCGGATAGTAGTTTATTTCCATTGCGAAGAAGCAATCGTTGCAGTTTTCAGTGGTCAGTATATTTGTCCCTTCCTTAGACGGTTCTGAATTACTTTCATGACAATGTGAGGTATGGAGATAGTTTCCGTTTTCAGTGCTCTTTTTGGGATTACATCATCAATCGGTGCCATCTTGTCCCCAATATTTTCGCACGATGACAGTAGTTTCTCTTGTGTAATTGGATGGATATCTTCGTTGGAAACTTTCTGTATGCAGTTCCCCAGGGAAACCGGTTGCATCCTGGAGCGTTGCACTTGTCCTTGCACTCAGACAAATTGATCGAAAGGATTAGACGTCATGATTCCACCAGGATCATGGTGAGCAGCGTGTGCTAGGCTTCCTTCATGACAGAAGCTTCACACGCAGATGTCATCGATCTGTTAATTGCAGAGATAGGCTATCCGCCCTTCCCAGTCACAATTGAGTATTTTTCCTATGAGTTCCTTGAAAACTTCTTTGTCGAGGACAGTATCATTCCACTTTGGGCCACTGATTTTGCCTCGTTCTCGCCGTGGTCGCCATATCTAACAGCATTTCAAGCTCTTTGTCCATGGGAATACTTCATTTAGTATAAGCGCCCTGGCACCGACAATTACTTGATTCTTTAACCAGAGGTTCGATCTTCATTGACGTCACGAACCTAAGCTTCCAGGTTCGCTCAATATACATGTTATTACCGTGGGAACTACGTCCACATCTATGTACAATTCATAAAGCTAGAACGCGTTTGTTTGTTCAAATATAATCTCCGCTTTTCTATTTATAATCGACCATCGGAGTAGGCAGAACTGTTAGGATTAAGGTCAGGTAAAGTAAACATTTCTGGCTTTAGAGTTTAAACTGTTTATTCTTTCAAACCAAAGTATCATCGGTAACATGTATCAATGGTTATATTCGTTGAATCCCCACTTGTGGAATCTATATTGACTCCAAGGTAGATGTACTCCTTCTGCAAAGTCGTGGTTCGACTGTTTATATCCTGTTCATCAATTACTGTGGACCATCGTCTGTACCGTTAATATAATGGCTAAAAGTAAAAAAAAGTCGTACATTGAAATTGGGTATTAAAGCCGGATAACGTAATTCGAGATGTTTGTACTCGTCGTGTATTTAGAATGTTGAATAGGAGTAGATAAAGCTAAAAATATAAAATGAATCAGTAACATCCGTTTAGATTTTTGGCTTTGAACATACTTCAGATGTTTTTAAAATTCATCCTTGCAAAGTCTCATTCTTCTCTGTTTGGACGCGTCTTATATTGAGAATGAATTAAAAAATGCTTTTCCGGTGTAAATCACACAGGACGTAATACAAATCAATGACTCTTGACTCTTTGTCGCATTGTAACACGTATTCGTACACCATTGTCCAAACAATGGTGGCAATGGTATTTCCTGAACTGCGCTTACACGTACCATCTTACGTACGACGGCACTCCGGGTGTATAGCGTACATACCATTAGATCATGTCTGACTTAGTTAAATGGTTTAAGTATTTCAATTGTAGGTAATAGACGATTTTACACCGGTTTCGAACCACACACTTTGGGAAGTTTTTCATGTCATTTTCAATATTTTGGATGAATGTTAGACTTAAACCAATTCTAGAATAAACGATCTAAATAGAGGGCGCACCATCTCATGTATCGGTATGTGAATATTGAATATCTTAAAAAAAAACAACCGCTTTTGTATATTGTCTTTTTTTCAAGTTGCCGCAAAATGAGTCTTTTTTGCTGCATTCTCCATCACTTTTTCGAGAATCTCAAAAGGTATACATAAATATAACTAGAGACAAATGTTTGCCTTGAGATCGTCAATGATCCGCGGCATTCTGGCGTACAGTTTGCTTTTCAAATAACCCCACAAAAAGAGATCCGGAGTGCTCAGAACCCCTTGGGCGATGATAAACGGCATGTCAACGACCTCTTACTGTTCCATGCTCAACACAATTCGACACCAAACGACGAATAACGTTGTCAGACGATGCTTTGACGATATGCACGTTGAGTTAAAACAACTGAAGGACTATTTTCAATTTAAAGCGATTCATTGTACTCAATTGTACTTTGATAAATGTCAAAGTTATTAAATGTTTTTTTACCGACACAAAAGATGGCGCACTCTGTAATTATGCCATTGAGTATTCTTTGTCGTTTGACCTTTTTTTCCAGGTAACACTAAGAAAGTTCAATTAATTACCAGCATAACAGCGTATGTTGAAAATGTCAGCACGGATTTTGGCCTTCAGGTCTCCTAGTGTCCTTACTGTTGACATACAAAAAAAAATCGGGGGTGCAAAATCGGCTTCTCCAAATTGGTCCATATTAAGATGACGTAGCCTGGGAAGTGTTCTTTCAAAACAGCTTAGAAGTATGAGTCATTGGCATTACTGTATACTGCTAGAACCATATATCCCCTAAATACAATTAATCGTGGACAAGATCATATGTGGCTAGAACGCAACGCATTTGGTGCGGTTATGCGGCTTTTTTCGTGCCTTGTTTTTCCCTTGCTTTGTTTTTGTCCTGGCTGCCAAAATTAAAAATTAAAAACGCATTATATCATTCTGCATCTTGTACTTATGTAACAATAGATTAGAGTGGCAGCCAGGTCCTCAGGTCCAATTTAAACAAACACTTAGGTTAGAATAGGTTAGAGTGGCTGCCAGTCGCTGTTTGAGTTGCTACAAGATTGTCTCGGATGGCAGAAATAAGAAATCTATTTAGCTACATCGCAGGATTATCTTTGATTTTTAGGCTGATTTAAAATAGTTGTATGAGTTGCTGAGGTGAATGAGAAGTAAGCCACTCCTTGAACCTTCCAAACCACTGAAGTTGAATTGAGTGAAAAGAATCACTATTTGTAAGGTGATTGAACGTTTGGCTAAAGTGACGTAAATTTTGAGATTAATCACATCGTCAGCCTAAATTAATTAAAACACTAGTATTAAAAAACTAAAAATCTAAGGCAAGCAAGGACCACGATGCCTTTCAATCTAGAACCTAGCATTACATTATATTCCAAGACACTGTGAATCAAAAGCGAATGATAGAAATGCTTTACCGCTCACAGGGTAAAAGCCTTCGAACATTGGTCGATCTCGTTAGCGTTAACGGGCTTAGGAGAAGAAAATTTAAAGACGAAGCTGTAGAGGAACATAGGACTGGTCAAAAACTAGGCACTGAGGCATTAGAGGCTTAAAATAGCTAGGATATGTAGAGCGAAGGTGCCACAATGGTCCACCCCGCAGAGTCTTCGATACCCAGCCATATGATCGATGCAGTAGAGAATGATCACACCAAAAGTGGAGCGCCCAAATAGAAACCAATCTTAAAGTGAAGCCCGCGATTAAAAGTATTTGTCTATGAACTGGAGTAACATGTTAGTGAATACCAATGGTTTGCCAATGGTTTGGATCGGCTAAGGTGGTTTGTGATTAGTGTCAGTCGCAATAAAACAATTTTTCTGTGCAATAAGGAATTTGACACATTTACTATCATCACATATTTATCCTTTTATTGGTTTTTGAAAAAAAACCAACACCATTCCAACATTTTGCGCCACAATTAAATCTTCAAACTGAAATAGTATAATCAAATCATACTATTAAACAGGAATACGTATCTTGAGTGCGTTATTAACAAAACTTAGTAAATCATACAAAAATTTAAAAAAATGCATTTTTCTATATAAACAAAACAATTGTAAATTGTTAAATTAATAGTGAATGTTTTTCATTAATTTTGTACAGAACAAAGAAAACAGTTGTGCAGTAAAAAGAAGGAAAAAACCCAGTCAACGTTGTATATATAAAAATAGAGAAGAACTACGTACATACTATTTCACTCAAAACGTAATTTAAGATTAATTATCAAAATAAACATTTAAAAAGAACAACAACACAAAAGACATAAACACAAGAAAACAAAATCACAAAAAAATATCCAAAAATATATAAATTGCATTTTTCTATGTAACAAAACAAAACAAAAACAATTGTAAATAATTAAAATAAAATTAGACGTTTGTTGATTAATTTTGTACAGATCAAATAAAAAAAAACAGTTGTGTATTAAAATGAAAATAAATTATGTCAACGTTGTATATATCGAAACAGAAAAAAAACTTGCGCATTATTTCACTCAAAACATATTTTAAGATAAATTATCAAAAGAATATATTTAAAAAGATAAAAAAAAACACAAAAAAGAAATATTCAAAAATACATAAAACTTGCATTTT
Source organism: Rhingia campestris (assembly GCA_932526625.1). Taxonomy (NCBI): domain Eukaryota; kingdom Metazoa; phylum Arthropoda; class Insecta; order Diptera; family Syrphidae; genus Rhingia; species Rhingia campestris. The sequence goes on along the minus strand of OW052182.1, from coordinate 61,187,858 downwards.
TCTATATAAAAAAAAAACAGAACAAAAAAATTGTAAATAATTAAAGTAAACTTAAATGTTTTAAAGAATAATTTTGTACAGATCAAACAAAAACAGTTGTGTAGTAAAATAAAAACAAAACAAATTCTGTTAACGTTGTATATATCAAAACAGAAAAAAAAACATCCAGCAAAATTCACTCAAAACGTAATTTAAGAAAAATTATCAAAATAAAATATTTAAAAAGAAAAACAACACAAAAGACATTAACACAGAAAAGCAAAATCACAAAACAAAATATCTTTAAAAAAAACCTTATAAATAAATAAAGTGCAAACTTTTCCCCAAAAAAATAACAAAACGTGGTTTATTACTTCAACACTAAAAACAAGTCTCCTCATAAAAAAACCGACCCCAACATAATTACCATCAAACAACGTTAAATATTCAATTAATAAAAATAACATCACCATTGTCATCTTAAAATAACATAAAAAACAACTGTATATAAAATAATTCAAGAAAATCTCACTTTTTATAACATAATCGAATCAACAAAAATTCAGAATAAAATCATTTTCATAAAACTTCTCAAAGTCATTACAAAAACAAAAAAAGTTTTAAAAAAAAATCCTTTTCCACAAACTCATTAACAAAAAAAAAGGACATAACGAATTAATTGAATAATTTAATGAAATCTTTTTTCAGATTCAATCATCATATCAGGTGATTTTTCGTGTACAAAAAAATCATTTTTATCTATTACGTTTTTAACTTTATTTATTTTAACAATTTTATTTATTTTTGATAGAAAGTTGATAGCTTGTTGAAGAGTATTTAAATATATATTATTTAAATGCAAAAATAAAGGAAAAAAGTCTTTGTACAGAGTTGTGTTTTCTCTTATGAAACCTCAGACACGTTGTGGAGAATATTTACTATGCTAGATGATTTCAATTAATATTTTATTTTTATTTTTTTGTTTTCATTTTTTTTAATTGAATTATTTGTTTTAATTTTTTTTAATACATTTATGTATTTTTGTAAATTCAATTTCATTATACAAAACAAACAAAAAAATAGAAAAAGAAATAAAATTCCTTTTTTAATTTTCTTTTTTATTGTTTCAGATATTATCGCTAAGTATAATTGAGACAGACTGACAGACGAGAGACACCGTCGTCGTCTAAATCAAAAATGATTTTTAAAACAAATCATAATATATAAAAGAGAAATTATTTCGAAAGAGAGAAAGATGTAATGTATATTATCAATTATTAGGTAAATAATATTTTTTTTGAATGGCCAGTTGCATGAGTTTTTTTAAATAAAAGAAAACTAGCTGAAAACATTTCTTATTCACTTCAAACACTCATTTCATAGACTTTTTGTTCCTATGCCAGTTTAGAGATTGGTCTTGCATATTTAATTGATTTATCTTAGAAATGTTTTTTTAAGTATATTTACTAATTTATTTTCATAAAAAGACTTGAAAGTCTTAAAGTATTAACGACTAACTCTGCAGCATTAATATTAATTGTAGATTTTGAATTTTTTTAGATATGATTTGTGGTTTTTGCAAGCACTTATAACCTGATTCGAAAAAAGTGATTGGCTACTTAATAATGCAATAAAAAAAAGGGTCTTAAAAATAATCATAATTAATGGTCAATTTTAGTTAATTGGAGAATACAATATTTTATATCGAAAATTTTACCATTGTGACTTTGTAGCTTATAAGCTGGAAACTAAAAATAATTTTTAGTATGACTCTTACACCATCCTTCTGGTTGTATCCAATCTTCAATAAACTTATATTAAAAATGTGCGAAACTAGTATCGTATAAATGCGTGTAATTAAAAGCCACCGTTTGTCTGATAAAAATTTGATAAAAACATAAATAAATTATCTTGCATTAACGACCGAGGCTCAAACCTCCCTTCTCAATTAATTTGTGTGTACTAAGTTTTTATTGGTGGCACGAAATAATTTTGAAAAATTAAATTCTCTTTCTATTTGGGATGATAATTTTTTCAAAGTTAATAGTTAATTGGAATTTGAAGGCACTTGATTGTTTCATAGGTAGTCGCCAGCTTAGTAATAAGCTAAGCGAAAGAAAATCTTCACAAGACGTTAAATAAGACGAGGCCATCTTTTATCTATTAGTCATAAACTGAACTTTGTTTAACTCCGTTTGTAAATGTGTTTGGACTTATCTTAATACTCTGAAGGAGCTACATTCTAACAACAATTTCACCTACTCCTATGTTCCTCGCTATAAGGCAGATTGTCCCAACGAAAGGATTAATTAATTTCCTAACAAATTATATGGTAAACATTTGACATTCTTTAAATTCCTGGTAAAACCTCTCTCCATCAAATTCAATACAAGGAATGTAGCAGGCTACACATTTTATCAAATTTCCCGGTACTTCGAATACTTTAAGTTCTGTCTCCTACAACATTAGATGGTAAAACCGAAGTAGCTTCAGTTCTTAAAGTCAGTTTTTGTCGTTCTTCATTAAGGTATCATTCTTGGGGTGATGTTGACTTCGAGAAATTTGAAGTTAGTTACATCTTTTTCAGCACTAGATTAAAGAAACAGAACGATAGCGCGTTTTATTGACGAAATCCGGCACATGTTTGAAAAAGTTCAGATGAGCTGCTTCCAAACTGAACGTTGCATCGCGTGTCCTTAAATGTTAGGCGACACAGCTGTTTCAATTTTGTTGGAACCCAAAATTCTGACATTCTTGTATAGAGCCTCAAACAATGGATGCATTTATACGCGGCCTTAAAGTCAATGGAATGATGATGGGCTTGACTTGAATTTCGTTAGTCTTTTCTAAGATGTAGTGTTAAAGTTTCGTCTATGGTCGATCTGTAGGGCCGGACGTCACACAGATTTAGACATTCACTTAATACATTCGCTAGGGTCGATATTTACCGGGGACTGTTTTACCTGGTTCAAGACATGGGCTCTATACTCATCCCACGTAACGCGGGTTTTTGAAGCTCCTTCATATGTGCTTTTTCTGTGACTCCTTTTTGGTACTCTCAAATATCATCGTACTACGGGAGTCTTTTCAGTGGTGGCTGCTACCCTATGCTGGTTTCGGCTACTTCTTTGATACATTGCTATACTGTTTTAATATTTTTAGAGGATGAGGTCATTGCGGGGGTCTCTCAATCAGTTGTTTCTTCTAGACTCTTGTAATCACCAGCTCACGAAAGTGACCAACGTCTCTTCTTTTGCTCCATTTCTAGCTACTTCTCGTTGTTCAGTTGGGCTCTGGATTTGGCTTCGACGAGTGTCAGAGTCGACGTTTGACCCTCTGAAAGATCCAGGATGTTGAATGCCAAGATGCTTTATGGATTCGAAGTTGTGCTGCTGATCGCAGTATTGCATGATGATGGAGACGCACTATCACGTCGACGTACAAATTAGCTCTGAATTTCAATTTGACATTGTCACAATATGACCATTTTACTTACTTAGTATGTAACGTTCAGACGATTGTCAAATCTTACAATATTGCCTAGTCTTTCTGTGAAACAATTATAAATGACAATTCATATAAAATCATAACAACGAATTTGTTTCCAGCTTAAAATTGGCTGTTCACACTTTTGGGATTTCATTTTCATTGATAGACCTGATAATATTGTTTCATTTGACAACCTTCTAAATATAGCTTTACTACGTTTTTGTAGTTTCATAAAGTTTAATGCCTTTACAAACCTAAATTGATTTTAATATAGGTTTGTTCAGATAATCATGGCTGCCAACTATTCGACAGCACAATTTGACTGGGATTTGGTTTTATTTGGATATTTTGCTACTTACAAACTCATCGAAGCGAAATGGTTTTTTACTCAGATATTTAAGAAAATAGTCAGGGTACTCAGTCCGTAACTTACAAAACGATAATCGTTGACGATAGGGAAGGAGACTTTCTGGTTACGTACCGAGTAATTTGTATACATGCAAGTCTCCTAAATTATCGTCTACGATAATTGTTCTAAATGTTACCGAATGAATTTATTGACAAAAATAGGTGCAGTGGCTCAATTTTTTACCAATATATTTTTTTGTACAATATATTGAATCGCAACCTTTTACTTAACGAACGAGCACAGTACCACTTCGCCAATATGGAATTCGCTTAGGTGAATTTCAAAAGGTAGATATTGTGGAAATCTTTTGTAAAATATAATCTTGCACGTCTTATATGTCATCACCTCGGGGCTGACTTTTAAAATTTAGTGCCCTAACATTCAACATCTCTTGATAATTTTTGGAATTTTCTATAATGAACTTTTCATCATCATCTTCAGAAAAATATTTAAAATTCAATTTTTCGAATTTTTTTTATAAAATCATCTATAAAGTACACAAAAACAAAAAACAATAATATGCCATCTCACAGTTGTTTACTTCGGTCACAATAAGAGGTGCGTGACAATTTCGTACCATTTGCATCGTAATGGTTTTGTGTGTGTATACTACTTTGTTGGAGTTTTTCTGTGTCCCAAAGTCATTCCTCCCAAGCGAAATGGTCGGGCAGAAGATTTTTTGTGCCTAAATTCAAGTCAAAAGTCAAAATCTTACATAATCGTAGTGCGTTACTCATTTCAAACACAATGACAGATGTTTGCGGCGTATACGTGCTCGTTTAATTTTACGTAGATCGTTGTTAATTTTACGTAGAAAGTTGTAAATATTTGTGAGCATGACGTCACAAAAATACTTCTTAATATTCCGCAAATAAGTTCAATTTAATGTACTCGCAAACTTTCAATACAGGTGTTCACGCGATGCGTGACTTTTGTCCCAAAATTCATTTCAAGGGATTGATTATCGAACTGGATCGAACTGCTTATTGGTCAAGTTCCACTTACGGATGCCTAAGAAGCCGGTCACATATCAAGTTTCTCAATGAATCAACATTCCCAAGAAATGCAAACTATACTGTCAACAGATTTTGTTTGCTAATTTTACAAAAAGAAAGTATTGTTTTCTGTTGGTCGATTACCGCCAAAACGTCTGTCCACAATTATATGCCAAATAAAATTATAAGATTTGGCAATAAGATATAAGATATGACAATTTTCCGCAACGCATACTTCGTCGGAGGTTTTAATTCCATTCGAGGTATGTGTCTTCGGAAAAAAAATACTACACAAATGCAACGGCTTCACTTATCTTCAATTCGTAAATAAATTCCGCGAAGAATTTGTGTCGGAGGAAATCGGAAAAAGAATGGCACTCAGCTGTCAAAAATTGCACGAAAAATGCACCTGAACGTACCTCAACGCAATTCGCTGGGATGCGTTACAAAATGTCGGAGAAATATTCCAACAGCTTTTCGGAAGAATACCTCGAAGCAAAAATCATCCGAATCGTACAAAATCGGCTCCGACGGATACCTCGATAGGGCCGAATATGTATAAACATTTCTGTTTGTAAAATTAGTTTTGTACCAAATATTATTAATTGAATTATCAGTTCTGACCTGTAATAGAAAAATCATAGGGATTCACAGCATACCAATTTCCTTAAAATTCCAAAACAAAAGTACTTATAATCACAATTCCAAGTGATTTGTACCACTTAAGTCTTAGCATCAATAACCAAAATAAATGTTTAGTGTTTTCTATATTTTGATATATAAATCGTCAAATTTGATTGCAACCTAAGCGGACAAATTGTGACGTAAAAATGAACACATGCTCCCAAATCGTATGCTCATAGCTATGGCAATGCTAAATGTTGACATCGACCCCAAATCGAATTGCGTGGCTCATTTCAAAAACTTTGCCTTACAATGGTAATGACAAAAACGTTAACCAATGCACATTGCAACTTTCATTTCGAACACTTGGCCAGTATTTCGTGAAATTCTGCGCAAAGTGTACAAAACGAGTGGTGGGTGCACGACTGGGTCGTACGCAACTTTCTCTTTCACAGCGAGTTGGAGTTAGGCGTTAGATCAAATAGTACGCATTTTGATTATTAATGCTTAAAATGACATAAATAATGTCGAAATGGGATTATACGAACGTGTACTCCGAAATTTGAAGGAATCGGTGTCTATGTGAATAATAATGATTTTTCGTTATTGGCCAAAACTGAAAATTCTGTTTAGTGATAGTTGGGCTAAAACTAATTATGTGGAATTGTTTAAAACTACAATAGTAGTATATATATTAAATTTCATTCAATTTGACTTAGTAGTTTGCGAGAAATTAACAATTTTCTTTATATGGCCTAAATGACAAAATCCGTTATATGGATTTTCTCGAAAAAAAACTGGGTATGCAGTTTTGTTGGAACTAATATGCTTTTAGTATATATTAAGTATAATCAAAATCGTTAGAGCCGTTTTCGAGAAAATTGAGGTTATGTGTAATTTTTATATGGCAGGTACCGTTAATAACATGGCTAAAAGCAAACAAAAAAATGGCCTAGAATTATGACCAAAATTAACTTAGATTAATTTGAAGACAATCGGTCAAGCCGTCTAGGCTGGGGAGACCATTACGGACAGACGGACCGACGGACGGAATTCCAAAAACCACTTTTTTGGGCTCCGCTATCATCGTAATGTTAGAATCAATCAAAATCTCGAGGTCGAAAATTTTCACGAAAACAATATCTTTCTCTTTGTAAGAGAAAGTTAAAAAGTAGAGAAAATGTTTGTCAAACAATTTCAGGTTCTTGTTAGTACGTGATCCCAGAAGACACTCTAATTTTTTATACACAAAGGAATTCCTTCGTGAAATCCAGGAAGTTAATTTTTCAGCCGGCAAAAATAACTTCAAAATAAAAAAAATTAAAATTGAAATTGCAGTAGTAAAATAAATTACTTGTCTATGATATTAACATCTCATTTGTTTATTTTGTAAAAAAAAAAATTAAAACCGTACAAATGAGCTTCAAGTTTTTGTTGTATTTTTCTAAACACGTTTATAAAAAGTGGGCAATTAAGTTGATACCCTAGGTATATCTTAGGGCCACTTGCAACCATTTGTTTATACAACTGTCTGTACATTTTCACATTAAATCTATTAAATACATAGTTAAACAAATGAGTTGGTACTATCGTCCTTTTGCTACTTTTACAATTTAAAAAGCAGAACTCTGCAAGCGGAAAGTGTCAGTAAAAATAAATGAAAAGGCTTTAAAATGGGGTAGACATGGTACCATTATGATATGATATGTATTAGTGCAATACTTAATCTTTAATTATTTTTTTCTCAAAAATATTCAAAAAAAAAACACAAATTATAAAATTGTCACTTCAGGGCTAAATGTAAGCTTTGGTTAGCTTCCATATTGCAACTATTCACCTTTCACTCTTCTCCAAAAATTATTATATAACATCTAAGGTTAACCCGTCGAAATTTTGTATATGAATTATCATAAGTTTAAAACAAGTGCCGTTCATAGAAAAGTCAATTAAAACAAATTGTTTAGCATTTAAATTTTGTGGGCAATTACCGACTTGTATTAGACGCTGCCGCATGTCCTGTATGGTGCTTTAGATAATTATTGTTAACAGCATTTGTAGATAGAAAAAATCTATTAAAATTAAATTAGCAAAAAAAAATTCTATTAAATTAGTAAATATAATATTTCCGTTTAACCTATATTTGCTTGACTTAAAACAAATCTCATACTTACAAAGTGTCTTATATATTTCAAATCATTCAGCTCGCAAATTGATTCTATGTAGATCACTATTCAATCGCTGAGTTCGTATGCTATCATTTGCGCATTTGCGGCACTCCTAGACTGGCCATTCTGAGCTAATTTTTTTTTTTATTTATTAACTTTTTCTTTACTCTCAAAAGAACAATTTACCACACACGAAAGGACTCTTCAAACTTTCAATTTACATTTAAGTTTAGTGAAATTCTAAATTTTATTCAAACTTTTCCGTTTTTTTTTACACGGAATGTGTTTCAAGAAAAAAAGATATTGTAAAAAGTAAATATACGATAAATATAAATAAAACTATAAATAATTGTAAATACATTTCTTATTTTGTATTTATATTTTTATATTGTTAAATATTTTTTTTATTTTATTCGATATAACAACAAAATTCACCTGGTATTTTGACACAAAGCTAAAACTAACAAAAACCGTGTTTTTTTTTCCAAAATCTATTGCATAAATTCGCTAAATATAATTTCGAAAATCAGTAACACGAAATGAATAACCAAATCACATGCAAACAATAAAAAAAAAGAAAAACTATACCCAATAAACAAACAAAAACAAAATAGAATAATAAATAATAATCAACAAAAAAACTACTTCTTACAAGAATATGGATATTGAGCTTAAATTAAATTTTAAAAAAAAATAAACAGACCCACACATTAACAGGCAAAAGATTAATAATATACTATAGTAATAAAAAAAAACCATAGCTAGATATCTTAAAATAAGTACACTAAATAATAAACACTTCAACAAATTAAAAAAGATATAAATATTTTTTTTTTTCAAACAAAAATTAAAAATAATTCTAACGCATTATAACTAAAAACAAACAGTTTCCCTCTAACGTCTTACTATAATTTTGTTTAACAATTAAAAAAAAAAATGAAACACATAGAAAAACAAAACATACAAGAGGAATTTTTAAATTTATACACAAAAACTTTTAGAGTATCAAATTAAAAAAAATTATATATAATAACAAACAACAAAAATTAATAAACATAAAACAGGTTTTAAACAAATTAAAAGCAAACTTTTATATAGATCATGTTGTTAAGAAATAAAAAAAATTATTATGACTTTAAAAGAGTAATATGCGTAAACACCTAAAACATACAATTTTTAATAAAAACAAAAATAAAATGAATCCTTATTCAAAATGAAATAACGAACAAATAGTTAATTTTAAAAATTAAACAAAAAAAAAGAAAACACTACCTATATCAACTAAAAAAAAATATGGAAATATTTTTTGTTTTTCTTTTTTTATTACAAAAAACGGGATTTAGTGAATGTAAATAATTTTTCTTAAAATTAAGTAACTTTTTAATTTATAATTGTACAGAATTTTATTTTAAAAAGAAACCGTATTTAGAAATAATAGATAACAAAAAAAAACAATGACTAAAAAAGAAGTTTAGTTAAACAATGAAAATATATATATAAATGTAACCGTTAAAGGTGAACATAAAACAAAGAAAAACAAAAAAAAATTATGAAAAAGTAAATTATGAAAATGATAGATGTAAGAAATAAATTTTATGATAATGTATGATGAATGGAACGTTAGTTAATAATTAACAGACTTACTGAGATATTCTAAAATGAATTTAATTTAGTGTATGAAATACTAATTCGTAAGGTAATGTAATTTAAATGAAAACAACAAAAAAAAATCACCCAAATAAAAATATAAAAAAATATATAAAAAACAAATTATGAAGGCGATGATTGTATGTACTATTACAGTGAAAACAAATTTCCCAAAAAATACAAACCAAATACTATTCATACAAATAAAAACACACAAAAAACAAACATAGAACCATTTATGAGTTTCAGTGATTAAAAAAAGTAAAACATAAAAAAATAGCGCCTAAAAAAAAGTAAAACAGCGATAGTAACAATATAACAAACATCAACATTCTGAAGGAAAATCTTTGTGTTTTCAATTTCCAAGCAGTCTTTATTTTGTATTTTCAATAATTTTAAAGAGTAGTAAATCCGTATTTTATCTGAAAGAACACTTTTTATAGTATAATCCTATTTGCATTGTTATTTGTTAAAAAAAATATTCTTAAATGATTTATTAGCACAATTATTTAGATAAGTTAATTATATTTATTTCTTTTCGATTTGACAAGAGACAGAAAAACAAAACGAATCTTTAAAAATCCAAACAGAACAACTCAATTCTATCGATAAACATGATTAAACTGTTATAAAGAATGCACGCAACACTTCAAATTATAAAAAAAAAACTAAATAAAAAATGCGAAATTAAGAAATGAAAAAAAAGAAAATAAAAAAATTATATAAAATGAAATTAAAGTAAAGTTGATTTTATTAAATCCAATAAAAACAAAATTTGTACATTTTAATTAAGATATGGAATTTTTTTATTTGATTAATAAACAAAATTGTAATGATGATGTTAAATCACTGCCCGAATAAAACATTACATGAAATTTGAGAAAAAAGGACAAAAAAATATAATAAAATTGCATGTTATATAAAAAAATGTGATTGTTTTTTTATTTTTTGAGGATATTTATTGGGGTTCATTGGTAAGTAAAAGGTTATTACATTCCATTGATATGACAACTCAGTCAGCGTATACTAGCATACCGAACCGCTGGGCTTCTTGCGATGGGATTCTTAACGTCAAGGCTTAATCGTATCTTTGAATTTTTTATAAAGGGTGATCCACTTCGAGGTTCCCTACTTTTTTAAAGAAAAAAACACAGAAAATTCAAATTTAATGGAGAATGTTTATTATCATTTGAACGAACATTCTTTGGCATTTATTTTTTTAAGATTATGTCTATCAAATGTTGGCCGTTGCTACGTCGTAGATGGTCCATCCGTCGAGTCCAATTTTCGATCACTCGTTCGAGCATTTCGACTGGTAACTGGCGAATGACACGCGTGATGTTTTCCTCCAAGGCCTGAATAAAAGCGGTTTTGTCGGCATAAGCTTTTGACTTTACATATCCCCACAGGAAAAAGTCTAACGGTGTGATATCACACGATCTTGGTGGTCAATCGACCGGCCCAAAACGTGAAATTATGTGCTCACCGAAATGTTCTCTCAATAAGTCCATTGATTGATGCGATGTGTGGGAAGTGGCGCCGTCTTGCTGAAACCAAATGTCGCCGAGATCACGAGCTTCAATTTCAGGCATCAAATAGTCGGTTATCATGGCACGATAACGGTCGCCATTGACGGTTACGTTCGCACCGGCATAATTTTTAAAGAAATATGGACCGATGATTCCACCGGCCCACAAACAACACCAAACCGTTGTTTTTTTCTGGATGAAGTGGCAGTTCTTCAATCTCTTCAGGTTGCTCTTCGTCCCAAATGCGGCAATTTTGTTTGTTTACATACCCATTGAGCCAGAAATGGGCCTCATCGCTAAATAAAAATTTGCCTCGAAAACGTCGGATCTTCTTGGAACTTTTCAAGAGCCCATAGAGCGAAGCGATGTCGCTTGGGAAGGTCGAGCGGCTTCAGTTGTTGCACAAGCTGTATTTTGTACGCTTTCAATTTAAGATCTTGACGTAAAATGCGCCAAGTCCATACGTCAGTCCGAGTTGCTGCGAACGGCGCCGAATCGACTCTCTACGGTCTTCGTGTACACTCTCAGCTACGGCCGCTATATTTTCTTCACAGCGTGCTGGACGTGGTCTATTCGGTCGAATATTATCCAATAATGAATGCTGGGTCTCAAAATGGGTGATGGTGTTGCGAATAGTACGCTCAGTAGGCCGATTATGTTGACCATAAGTTGAGCGAAGTGCACGAAACACATTCCTCACAGAACGTGAATTTTCATAATAAAGTTGAACAATTTGTAAACGTTGTTCACGCGTAAGTCTTTCCATTATGAAATGCCAAACAATACTAAACAAAAATAACATGACAGCATGACACGACTCACACGTGATCTGTCAAAAAAGGCTATTGAAAAAAGTATCTCTACTTGGATCACCCGTTATAGCCAATTTAATGACTCCTGTTTTCATGAGAAGCATCCCCTTTATTTGGATTGAATTGCTTGTCTTTGGATAGAATTGAGTGTTTCGGAGAAAAACTTCAAACATGAGAACAGAGTTCTAGGCCAGCTTGCGCTTGGAATTTATGGAGAAGTAGAGCTGGTTGGTGTAAAATAGCTCTTAGCTCTTATAGAGGTTACATGTTGTTGCCATAAAACCGTATACATTAGATTTGTTTTTTTTTTTCATTTCGATTTGTGAAACAGTGGACTTCATTCTTGTAACGGGTGTTTTTTTAGAGATTGGTTTTTCGAATAGAGATAAAACATTTTGTGGTCAAATCGGGCAACTCTAATGACATTTATGTTCAGTTTGGTTTGCCATTTCATCATGAACAGATTGACAAATGCTTGCAAATTGTGCAAATCTATTTCGAAATTAATGGTTCAGTTCGCGAAGTTTACCGCAAGCTCCGTCCATTTTATGGTCGACATAATCGTCCATCAGAGCAATTATTTCGGTTAACCATGTATCGTTTTCGCACTATGTTTACTCTATATGACAATACGCATCCGCAGCGACGTCGAACAGTGTGCACCGAAGAAACAATTACCGCTGTAGAGCAGTGTTGAAGAGAACACGAATGAATCGATTCGCCACCGTGCACAGTAATTGGAGCTTTGTCCATCAACTTTATGGAAGATTTTGCGCAAAGATCTTGGCTTACGACCTTACAAGATATAGCTTGTGCAAGAATTAAAGCCGCGAGACCATGCAATGCGTCGTGATTTTGGTGTATGGGCTGAAAATGAGATTGAAATCGATGCGGATTTTCATCGCAAAATTTTGTTCAGACAATTGCAAAATTGCCGCATTTAGAGTGAAGAGCATCCACATGAGACCCTTGAGACGCCATTACATCCACAAAAACTGACTGTTTGGTGTGCTCTATGGGCTGGTGGAGTCATTGGGCCACACTTCTTCCGAAATTATGCTGGAGAGTCAATTACCGTTAATGGAGACCAGTATAGAGCTATGATAACCTACTATTTCGTTCTCGAATTGGATGGCATGAATGTGGATGAGATGTGGTTCCAACATGACGGCGCTACATGCCCCACAGCGCACGTCATAATCGATTTATTGAAGGAAACATTCAATGAGCGCATAATTTCGCGGAACTGACCTGACAATTGGCCACCAAGATCGTGTGATTTGACATCATTGTATTTTTTTTTTTTTTGGATATGTCGCTCGTCTACGCCACCAAACCAGAAACGTTAGGGGACTTGGAAGCCAACATTCGTGGCGTTATTGTGGACATACGGCCTCAAATGCTCGAAAAAGTGGTTGAAAATTGGACCTCTAGACTTGGCTTTATTCGAACCAGCCGCGGCGGCCACATGTCCGAAATCATATTTAAAAATTAGTGGCATTAACTTATTATCCTTCCAATAAAGCCAAATTGATGGACATTAAAACGATTTTCTTGTGTTTTATTTCAATTCGAAGTTCTATACCTCTAAACAAAACACCCTTTAAATGCTATATACTGAGATTTATTTGATTTGAATTGAATTAACCTTCCCCCATTGTATAACCATTTGTAAATCTTCGTTTATAGAGCGATCGCTTATAGAAGTGCTGACGACAATGTAAAACGATGTCCGTATCTGCACGTGAAATGTGACAAAGACAGGAGAGGTGGAGGCAAACAACTAGCGGACGACCTAAGCTGCTAAAACTCAGACAATACAGGAAATTCGAAACTTTTAAATCTACTACGAACCGTGTAAGCAGAAACAGAGACTATTCGGATTTGGATTTGTAATAAGTGCCAGAATTAGGCAAGAAGTCTTAAGTTTTTTTGACATTAGCAATGCGTTCGCTATAAACCGCTACAGTCCACATCAAGCCCGAATTCGCTAACATAAGCCTTATATGCGCTCACGCTCCGACGAAGGAAAAAGATGATATAGCGAGAGACTGCTTCTACGAGCTCCTTAATCAACCTACCGAAATAAGATGTTAAAATCGTGGTGGGAGATTTTGACGCAAAGGTAGGAAAAAGACATATCTTTAGCAGTATTGTTGGAAAACACAGCTTTCACGACACCTCACCTTGATATCCATAAGGGGAAATGGCGGTCTCCAGAAAATTTCGAGGGGTTAACATCGTCTTCGATTCCCAGCCAGACGTCGGACGCAGTAGATGAAGACCTCGCCTTAAGTGGCGTAGAAACCGACCTCAACCAACTTGACCAGGATAAATGGAGAGGCATGTTGGTTAAGGCCTAGGTTCATTCCGGACTGTAGCGCTACTTAAGTAAGTAAGCAACATCGAATACCTTGTTGAAGCCAAATACCAATAAAATTTTGTGCAACGATGCTAAAATCGGATAAGCTTGACATTGACACTAATAGAATAACGAAATAATAAAACAAGCATTTAAAAATGATGTAGGTGAGGTTAAATTGAAACACCAACATCATATTTAACTGCCAGGTTATACGATATAATGCATATAGATTGGTTGTAATCAGAGATGACAGAAAAGATTTGTTGATTAAATACATTTAATAACTCTGCTACGCAACTGATGTAGTTAATGTAGTTATATGTAGATAACGTACGAAAATGTAGTAGACGTAGTGGTATCTGGGGTTGCTTTTTCACAGAATAATTTATTTTTCATTGAAATAATTCAATAAAATGATTTGTGTGTGATTTGTAAGCATAATAAAAATAAACAATAAAAAATAATAATATAAAACATGTCCAACTTGTCAGAGAAAGGAAACTCCATAATTATCGGAGCAAGGTTTGGTCAACTGAAAACGGAACAGTAGGAGCGCTCTGCGATGAATGTAATATCAATGATCGTCCTCAAGAATACCACAGCATCAGGCTTCGGACACATAATTTCAAATTTCAAATTGCAACAATAATAGAAAATATGTAAACTAATTTTTCATATATTTTTAAACTAATTTCTCATATATTTGTATTTAAGTTCTATGACAGACTGATTTCTACAATTCGCACGTTTTTTTTTATTCTGAATGAATCCAATTCCAACGGACATGTATATTGTATATGCCCATGACATTTAAAATTTAACGTCTTCGGATAATAACAAACGGTTGGGAAGGTACACCTTTTTTTTATATGCTGAAAATCCCTTTTAAATTTATCATGGCAATGCTGAAACATGCTTGAAGTTGGCACAGGTTTATAATTTGAAATTTAAGTAGATTTAAGCCAATTGACGAGTGGAAAAGTTTGAAAAGCGCCTCTACATGTGAAAAAAACAACATGCTAAGTGCTATAGAATTGAAGGAATTTTTCATTTCTTCAGTACTGCCATAAGAAAACTGTGTTTAAGACGAAAATTCAAACGCGTATTTCCAAAAATTTTACTATTAGACAATATAAAAGTTGAAATGGCATTTATTTAAATAAATAATGAGCTTTCTAAATATATGAAATGTTGTGAGATTAATAGCCCGATTCTCCCCATCATCACTGATACCTCACAAGGTCACAAGTCACAAGAAGAGGTGAAATTGATTTTGTGACTTTTTCGTATTCTCCCCCACAATCACAACTTGTGAGAGTCACAAAAACAATCGAAATTGTGACCTCCTTCAGAGCAGGTCACAACTAGCAAATTATTTGAAATTTGACATTTTGATTGTTGAGTAGTGTAAAAATGGAAGTTAAAATGAATATGGCGCATATCATTGACAAAGTTTCCTCCGTAAATGAAAAGTAAGAATTTTACAAAAGCATATCATTTGTAACAAACTAATAATATTGATACGATTGCATCGAAGACGGCTTTTAACTTCCAACTTCCTTGCCTTTTTGTACTTCGAGTATGTATTACATATTGTTCTTCTCAAGTTCTCATTGCAGTTTTATTAAATTTGTTTTGAATAGTTTCTTTCAGTGCTATATTTCCTTGTACATGGCTGTTATCAGAAGTGTATATGAAATAACGATATATAATACCTCTCAGCCAAGTCACAATTTGCAGAAACGTTGCTTATATATATTCACCTTTGCTGTGGTGAGTTTCGTTGTGACTTTTCTTGTGAGGATTATCGGAGAATCCGAAAAATGTTATCGAGTCACAATCATCCTCACAAAGAATAGTCACAAGAGCTTGTGACTTTTGTTTCCTCACAAGGGGGAGAATCGGGCTGTAAATTGCCATTTTAATACAAAAATGTAGTTTTAATTTGGTTTTTTGTTCATACGAATAGCGCCACTTTTGCGTCTAGTAGAGAAAAAAGAAATATTACAATGTATACCAAAATGCTAGCCTTCAGTCGTCAATTATAGTTCATATTTTCACAACTACGTAGATTATGTTACCTGCTTATCAGAGACACGAACCATTTTTTATCCTGCCATCTAGTGACTATTTCAATTGAAGCCATGTCATCGACACAATAGTCGAATTGGTATTTCGATTATTTTATTTTTAATCGATTTTTATATTAGGTATTCATGCAACCTCGGAAAGCGTCGTAAACGTTGTAAACGTGATAAAATTACGTCGTGATAAATAAACTGTCAAAATTTGTATGGGAAATCTTTTCTAACAATATCGGAATATTCTCACAGGAATTGGGTGCGTAAACTGAGGTGGTAAATGTTGTTAACTTTTGAAATGCTATTTTGACATTTAATCAGTAACTTTCACACATCAAACGTATGCGCTAAACTGAAAAAAAAAATGACCGAGAACGGAAAGACAACAATAAGAACGAAATTCTATCAATAAACAAATTACTAAAATGAGATTAATGGGCTACCGCATTATTTAGTGATGCAGTTTTCGGGTCGTTCATGAATCGTCGTCGTAAAATAATAATCTCTCGCACGTAATAAAATTACGACATTGCATGAATACCCTTGTTATCTATTTTATAATTGAAATAGAAGTAAAAAATATAGTTCCGGTTCAATAATTAAAGAAATTTGTTTTTTTCTAAAAGTTTTATAAATACGAGTGCCCTGAAATTATATTGAGGTTTGCAGATGTTTATTGATTCTGCCCTTGAATTATTGTAGATTGATACTGGTGGAAATACGACTTCTGGATGTTCGTTTCATTGTTTACTTATTCTGTAACAAAAAAAGAATATTAGTGGAATATTGTGCAAATTTACATGGGATTTTCTCATTTGAATACTGTATTCTCCATTTTGATTTGCGGAACTGTGGACTTGTTCATTCTTGTAAATGTTGTATATGTACCACTTCGTTTTCTTTGAGTTGAATTGAACAAAGTTTTTCTTTCCCCATTCTATAATATTTTGTATGTCTTCGTTTATAGAGCAGATTTGTTGACGTCTCTGCTAGTGTAGGTACAGAATAGTATTTCCTTGATGGCAGTTATGTCTGCTTTGTAGCAGATTAAACCTTCCGTTACTTGTTCGGCTGTACATCTCCTGTTTAATATTCCCACATTCCACGTGAAGAATAAAATCTCGGTTGCTTTTTAACAACATTCTTGTTAGGTGAGTGTGTAGCTAACCCAAAGCACAGTCCCTAACCTAGAGGCCAGCTCCAATTTATTAGATACTCTAGGATATGGAACCATCAGTATCCACTAAGATATTGAGGGTTGCCGTTAGCCTTTCGTCTCCCGCCACTATCTCTGTCCCGCAGTGGATACGGATGGCCCGTGTCCGTGGAGGTCCAATTCTAATTTATACATGCTCTAACTAATAAATTTGAACTGTTCCTCCAGATTTTGGGTTGTGACATCAGGGTAACTATGTTATGAAAGAGACGAACAGCCTCGGATAACAGATCCCCTCAAATTTCGACCAGACACGGAACGTTCACGGACAACGAGTTAAAAATAATCGCAAATGTTTAGGCCGCATGGGTTTCTCGTAAAGTGTAAGAAGGCGGCAGAAAATTGGAAGACAAGGACACTTTAATTAAGGCTATTCGTGATGCCTTGACCCAAAATCTCTTAATTATTTAAAAAAAAGAACAAATAAATGTTTTAAAACCATTTTATTCATATTTTCCTTTCTTTCGAGGATTTTTCAGGTGGCCATATCCTAGTGGCGCATCTTTTTACAGTTCAATGCTTTTCAAGTGTTTCAATGTTTGAACTTGGGAAATTCCAACGGTAGTTTCTTATTTACCATTTAATTTTATGACTTCCTGAAAATACGTACCTTGTCCCAGGGGTGCCAGCACGTAACTTGAAACGAGTTTGATTGCGATGTGATATGTATTTTCAACTTTCTCTTACAAAGAGAAAGATATTGTTTTCGTGAAAATTTCCGACCTCGAGATTTTGATTGATTCTAACATTTCGATGATAGGGGAACCCAAAAAAGTGGTTTTTGGAATTCCGTCCGTCGGTTCGTCTGTCCATAATGGTCTCCCCAGCCTAAAGGGCTCGACCGATTTTCTTCAAATTTCGTATCCCAGTTTCTTTTGGTCATAATTCTAGGCCATTTTTGTTTGCTTTTGACCATGTTATTAACGGTACCTACCATACAAAAATTACACATAACCTCAAATTTCTCGAAAACAGCTCTAACGATTTTGATTAAACTGTATATATATTATTAGCATATTAGTTCCAACAAAACTGCATACCCAGTTTCTTTCGAGAAAATCCATATAAAGGATTTTATCATTTAGGTCATATAAAGAAAATTGTTAATTTCTCGCAAACTATTATGTCAAATTGAATGAAATTTAATATGTATACTACTATTATAGTTTAGAAAAATTGCACATAATTAGTTTCAGCCCAATCATCACTAAACTGAATTTTTGGCCAATAACGGAAAATCATTAATATTCTCCGATTCCTTCAAATTTCGGAGTAAACGTTCGTATAATCACATTGCGACATTTTATCAATTGTTGGAATCAATCATCAAAATGCTTATGATTTGATCTAACGCCAAACTCGCTGTGAAAGAGAAAATTGCGTACGACCCGCAGTCGTGCACCCACCACTCGTTGAATTTCAAATTCGTAAATCAATTTCCAAGTTCAAATAAAAAATGATATTCTTTGAGTCGGAAAGTGAGGACGAAGAAGGACCTAATACTAAAATTCGAAGGATGTGTTTCAGAGATAAAAGCAACCCACTAGAATTAAGTGAAAATAAGTAGGTGTTCAAAAAGGTATAACATCGACAAATTGTAAAATTGATTTGTTTTCTTAGCTTTGTGCAGCAGTTTAGGGTCTTCAAAGAATGTTTCCGGATGATACTAAACTCATTAAGTTTTCCAAGAAACATAAGAAGCACATATGTTCCACCAGTATTACAGCTTTGTGCAACACTTCTAGCCAGTGGGGGTTACGAAAGTAATGTCGGTACTAATGTATTGCCGAGTGTGGCACAGACAACAATTTTCAAAGATTTTGATGTTGGAACTCCCTCAACAGCTGCTTCCAGGCTGGTGCACTATATATTTGTTCCTTCTTGAGCGTTTTAAGTATCCCTTAAGCTAAATCCTGATGACCACTCATAAAAATGGTCAAAATTTATTTTTATTTGTTGTTGATTCCTGCACACGGTAACTGTTTTTGTGTTTTCAAAATTCAAAAGTGCTCTAGAGTAAAAAAAAGAGTGCTTTTTGTATCCCAATCGAAAACGAAAGAATTGATCGAGAGCAAAAAAGTGTCAGGCTTTTTGTGTGCTTTTTGTATACCAATCGAAAACGCTATAAGTAAACATAGAATGTTAAAATGTTAACAAATTACAATAAACTTGTCTGCTTTTTAAGGTCTGAAGCAAGTAAAGAGCAATTACGGATCCTTGCTAACTTTATGCAGCAAAATCCGGATTTGGCGAGATCATATAATGCTCTTTCAAGCACTGCCCGGTCAACCCAGAGACAGCAATGGGAAAAACTTGTAAGGACATTGAATACAAATGGATCGCCAACAAAAACTTTTGTTGAGTGGAAAAGAGTAGGTAAGTATTGATAATGAAGTTACACACCAATTGTTAAGATTATAAATTTGTATAATAATCCTAATATAGATTTGGACGCTACGCAAATACAGGTGGCGGTCCATTTGATTTAAAGTCCTTAGAAGAGGCAGATGAGGCAATGAGGCCTGTGGTATGGAAGCATCCGTAAGCGGAATTAAGGGCTCATTAAGTTTTGGCAACCTTGCAGAAGGTAATATGTACCTTAATATTTGTAAATACATATTAATACATATTTACCATTTTAATTTCCTAAGAAACTGTTACCAATGAAAACGGCTATGAAGTTGACGATGACATTGACTCTATTAGGTACATCAAACGAAACGAACGGCAAGTAAACTTTAGTCATGAGAAAGCGCGATTGTGTAAAACGAGATATTTATGACAGCTCAACGAAACCGAAAGCTATACGACTGCCCAATGCCAGTCATATGAAATTACGAGTATCGTAAAATCAAGAACGATACTCGTTTTATGTAATTGAATTTCAACGAGAACGAAGTGATTTCAACTATATTCGTTTTATAAAATATGGCCCCAGCTCCTTGAGGACCTTAATGGAACGCCGAAGCAGAATATCCTACAAGACACAAATACACCTATCCCTTCAACACCAAAAAGAAGACAAACAAATTTAAAAGAAAAGCAAGACATTCTGCAACAGCAAATATATATATAAAAAAATATTCTTTGCTCATCAAATGCAAAATTCTAATAAAGCCAACAACACCTTACTAGAGATCCGGGATTGTTTAAGAGAGTTGTGTGAGTCCAAAATTAAACAAACGGATTCGCACAATTCTTTAACAAAGGAAGAGCTTGTAGTGAGGCGGATGGGACTAGAGGTGGCAGTGGATAATCACACATTATCCACTGTGTCTTCCTTCTTAGACCCATGTGAGTCATGTGATGCCTCCACATCTACAGAGTCTTTACAAACCTCGGTGAAAAGAATAGTGATTCTGTAACCACGTCCATTCTATCCATCCCTTCCAAAACATTCAACGATAAAATTGTCACAGCAAAGCGAAAACGTCTCAACAATTCATCGTTGGCAAATCCGAGAGCTAAGCGCTCAAATATGAGAAGCCAACACCAAAACAAAAATAATGACGTTCAAAATTTGTCGGTCGAGTCCTCTCCGGCTGATCCTTCTCCCGTTACCGTTTCCCCATTATCTGATACAATTCGTGCAGTTACCAAAAATATATCCTCAATTGAATCGATTCCTAAACCGAAATCGATTTTTATTTCACGATTGAAACCAAGCACTTCGGTTGACGATGTCATAAATCACTTGGTATCAACAAATCTCGTTCCCAGAGGGCCCTTAATTAAATGTACAAAAATCTGTAAGTCTGATAGCTTTGTTTCGTCATTTAAAATACTTGTTCCTGCTGGTCTCCTTGAAACGGTATGCAACAGTAACTCATGGCCTTCTAATACAATTGTTAATGAGTTTAAGCCGCGAAAAGTAATCCGCAAAGAAAACAGTCCTACTTCAAAAAACTACAAAGACTGTCCCTCTACTACCAAAATGTAAGAGGGCTCCGAGCAAAAAGAAAAACATTTTTTCTAAATTCCCAAGCCTTTTCTCATGACATATTCTCCTTGACTGAAACGTGGCTTAACGCCAGTATACTTGACTCGGAACTCTTTAATCACGAGTTCTCAGTATATAGGAGTGACCGCCATATAAATGACCTAAAAGCGCTTGGTGGAGGTGTGTGTCCGCAGTCATCTTACCTCTGAGAAAATAGAATTTCCATTCCCTCTTAACATAGAAATAATCTGTGTTAAGATATCTCTTGAAAAAAAAATATCTTTATGTTGCAAATGCGTACATTCCCTCATACCGTCTTTGCAAACTGAATTCTGAGCTATCAAGGGCTTTAGAATATATCTTTGACTTATCTTGTTGTGACAGTACTATCTTGTTGCTGTGTGATTTTAACTTGCCGCACATAGACTGGGTGCCTTCTGAGGGAGAACCTCATTTCATACCATCTGAAGATTCTGCACAACAAGAGCTACTATTACTTGACAAAATTTTATTGCCATACCTTAAGCATATGTTTGAAAGCTCCTTTGCCACTGGAGTATGCCCAACTCAATGGAAAAATGCATTTAGTACACCTGTTTTTAAAAAAGGTGAGCGTGGAGATATTTCTAATTATAGACCTATCTCAAAACTATCTTGCATTCTCAAGTTATTCGAACATATTATTTGTGATAAATTGGTCTTCCTTTGTCGAAACATCATCTGTGATGAACAACATGGCTTTGTTAAACATCGATCCACTGTAACAAATCTATTAACATTCATGCATCATTGCTCCAATAGTTTGGAAAATAAAAAAGAAGTCGATTGTATATACACTGACTTCTCCAAAGCCTTTGACCAGTTATCACATAATATCATAATTTTTAAACTTAAGGCGTATGGATCCCCTCCAGGATTCATAAATTGGGTTAAATCATACCTCTCATTGAGAACATACCAAGTAAAATTTAGAGGATCCAAGTCGAACCCTTTTGTTGCTCAATCTGGAGTACCACAAGGAAGTCATTTAGGACGAATTTTATTTATACTTGCAATTAACGATGTAAAAGCTTGTATTCGAGATAGTAAAATATTGATATATGCTGATGATATGAAAATTTTCAAATGTGTAGAAGATCTAAACGATTCGCTTTCATTACAAACCGATTTAAATAATTTTACCATATGGTGTCTTAAAAACGGTTTAAATATACTCTGTCCGGGCACACTCTCTGTCGTGTAGACAGTTTTAAAGATCTTGGTGTATATTTTGATCCCAAAATGGAGTTTAATAAACACATTAACGTTATCGTCAATAAATCAAACTCTATGTTAGGATTTATTAAAAGATGGTCAAAAGAGTTTAATGACCCTTATGTCACTCTTTCGCTCTATAACTGTCTAGTTCGACCTCACTTGGAGTATGCTTCACAAGTTTGGACACCCTTCTATGTAGTTCATTCAAATAGAATTGAAGCAGTCCAACGTAAATTCATAAGATTTGCTTTGAGAGGACTTCCATGGGATGATCTGCACAATTTGCCTCCGTTTAGGTGCAGAATTAAACTGCTGCAACTATTGTCTTTGTCTCAACGTAGACTTAACAATGACATGGTTTTCTTACACCAATTATTATCAGGACAAATTGATGCTCCTGATCTTTTAAGTGCTATTGGTTTTAATACTCGGGGAGGTTCCTAAAACCTGCGTAGATTCAATGTATTAAATATATCTAGCCATAAACACAACTATGGTATGCATGAGGCTATTAGTCGCATGAGTAGAGTTTACAATAAAAATAACGATGTAGTTGAACTGCATGTTAGTAAAAGTAGTTTGAAAAATAATCTGCGAAATTGTATTCTAGAGCCGTAATAAGTATATTTAAAATTGTCTTTTGTTTAATAATATATATAGCTTCATTGTAATTTAATCGTTTATTGATTTTTCTAGTGATTTCAAACTTAGTTACATCTATGTTCTGTTTTGTCCCACTAACAAATGCACTAAATGATGAGCCTGTGGATGCATATTATATGCTGTGGCAAATCTCTGCTCGTAGATGCTGCTTGTATTAAGCTCGCTACGACACAGATTTGATAGTGTTAAAAAACTTGCAAATGAATTTAATCATAAGTGGGCAAAGTATTGACTGCATTTTTTTAATGAATGCAGCAGTAATTTCACCCACAGTACTTTGACCCATTGGTGCATCCCAATCAGCCCCAACTATGTATCTAATTGAAGGATGGGTGGAACATGGGTTGACCTTATTCCAGTTGGTAAATCAAGCAGTCCCAAAACAAACACAAACGCTTCTTTTGATAAGCGAATATTTTTCAAAAAGGAATATTTATAAATATGCATTTTTGCATCGGGTTTGGATGTTCCAAGATATTAGCTTTATTTCTCAGGTTTCTTCTCAGTAGTTGGGCTTTTTTGTTATTATTTCCTTCATTTTCATCTCTGTTTGAGTTGTAGAATAGTTCCAATAAAGTAAACATTGCACTTCACGAATTTCTAAATTCCACTTAAATTTTTTTATTTTAATTTATTTCATAAATTAAAGTATTTTATTTATTTGAATAGAAGTTGAGTGACATACCTATGAAAATGACACAAAAGTATGAAAGCGACACCTAAATAGCTGTCACATGAAATTGATCGCAAAAAAGCGATTGTCAATTTGATAGTCACCTTACGTGGACCTAAAGCGAAGATTTTGATTGTCAACTATCAACTATCACCTTAGCAGATTCCACCCCCAGGTCTAAAGAGTGAAAATCGATTGCTAAATCTATGGCCCCATCCTCGCCAGTGTAAATGAAAGTTATTAATTTTTTACATAGGAAAGAACAATCCAATCCATCAGATACTGATCCAATCCAATTTCCCGAAATAAATAGACCATTCAAGTATATTTTGTTTACTTTTGTTTATTTTTGAATTTTTGTTATTCATTATAATAATAATTATATTTAATAATAATATACCATATCATCATATTATATTTAATATTTTTACTTTTTTTTTCTTTTTTGTAATAATGTTTTCTTTTTATTCATTTTTATTATTCTTTTTATAGATTCATATATTATAATGATGTGTGATTTGCATTTCTCTGTAATTTACAACAATAACGGTTTTTTTTGTATTTATTTTTATTATTTACCAAACAAAATATTTAATTTTCTGTATTAATTGTGTACATAGATCATTACTGTGTTTTTTTTACAACATATATATATATAATTGTATGTAGATAATATTTCACCATTAATGCATTATTTTTGTGTATTTGTGTTTATTTTTTATTTATAGATTCAAATTAAATAATTAAATTCAATTCCGTTTGTTGTTCGCTCTATAAATGCTTGCAAAAATTCATGAAAATTAATAAAGAAAAGAAATAATAATAAAAAAAATATGTGAAGGCTTAACAACAATAAAAATGTAAGCTTAATCTTAGATTAAGATATACAAAGTAAGAACTACAATAAACCCTCTTTATTCGAGTATGTCATAATAATTAAAAAAAAAACATGTATGCATATAACAAATTAAGGATAATTATGATTCCTTCACTAATAAGTAAAAATAGATATTCTTGTTTATTTTTCATCAAAAAAAATATTCAATGTGTTTTATTTTTCATTTTGTGTTGCTCTGTGTGTGGTTAATAAATTTATTTTCTTTCATAGATTTTAATGTAAATGTTAATTATGGACTAAAGAGAAAATTCAAGTTTCTTCCTCATTATATGCTTATAAAAATATTATTATTTTTTTTTGCTTTAAACAAAACTCGTGTGATTTTTTTAGTTTTAAATATTTAAATATATATATCCATTTGTTTCTTATACAAAAATGTGTGTGTGGTGTGTTTATAAGGATTAAATGAATTTTTATATATAAAATAAAATATAAATGAGAAACACGGTACAGTTATCGACTAAAAAGAAAACGTCTTGCAATTTTACAATATTTACAAAAAAGCTTATATTGGTGAAAAAGTAAAAAATAACTTTCTTTATATATTTTAATTTTTTTATATAACGTATGTGAAGTTTTTTTTGTTTTTTTAAACAATATTGTGGTTTGTTTTTACCAAAATGGATATCTACAGATCTGGATACTCGAAGGAGCTTGTACAAAGTAGGGGTTTTGTGTTGGTTGGAAAGAAAAAGGCCGATGTGGAACTTGTGGAACGTAAGTAAAAATATTTAGAAAAATAATAGATGAAGATTTGGCGTTCAAATGCACAAAGTTGTTAGACCTTATGAATAGATATCTTTATAAGCTATCTGTTCAGCTATACTTGTAAAGGCATGCCCCTATGTAGTCAGACAAAAATATTTACAATGAAAATAGGGGCACACATCGCTTCGAAGTTGATAGTTCATAGAATCAGTATTATTTTTTTAATTGTGGAGTCTACGCTAATGCAGTGACCGGTTTTGATAAAAGACCACTTAATTGAAAGCTGAGAAGATCTAGTTATGGTAAAACGTACAAAGTTATACCAAATATGGTACCAAGACGGTCTCAAGCAACCTCAAGATCCACATATGAAAGGCATACATGGGTGGGAATACTTAACAAATTGAAATAAAAACCGTTTCTAAGGTGGACGCCATCACTGAAGCACGAAACCGCCCACTTCGATACAAAGTTTGTAATTGCAGCTTGCACTTGAAAGTGTCAACTTCATCCCATAGAATGTATTCCCTCGGAGAGTCTTCAATGACGGTCTTAAGCACCGACAAAGTTTTCATAGAGATTCTCACATACACTCTCAACCAGGTAAAGGCTTAAGGCCTCACGATAACATATCACTTCCTTTTAAAAGCCGTCCACGACCTAATATTGAGACAAACAAATCTTCAACAAAACTCCTTAAAACCTTTGATGAGTCTTCCATCACCAAACTACGTCAATCTCTTCCACCATTTCTCAACAAATACGTTCCACACATCCCCCTAAGGCAAATCCAAGCTCTTATCCACCAACCAAACCGAACCAAAAAAAAATATGTTTAAGGAAAACAGAAAAATCTTCCTTTCCCTCATTTGAATCTCACCCTCATTCTCCGCAAACCCAACCGCTGGCCAAAGAGATTTGGCCCAGCCCTTGATTATAACTTCTTCTCCCACACAACGATGTGTGCATCGTTCGAGTTCGCCACACGCGATACTGTACTCGAACTGCTGCCACTACTAACGGGAGTATTCTTCGGTGATGAGTTGTTATACCAAATATGACGCCAATAACCGCGTCCACCCATCAGCGTGATAATCGTCCTTGGACCGTCGACATTCATCGCCGCATTCTTGGCGGTGGCTTTATTCTTTCGCTTTAGCGTGGCGGCACTCGCTGCTGATGGTTGCTGCTGAGCGGTCGTTCTCGTACTCTTTGCTGCTGAATCGGCAACACTTAGTGGAACTTTGAAACCATCATCACTTTTTGGTGTACTATGATGTACATCAACAGTGATGGTACCATTTTCGGAGATGTTACCCAAATCACTGCCATTGCCGGAGGTTTTGTGACTAGCACTGCTGCTGTTGCGCGATACACTTCGTCCGCCAAATAGGCGAATGCCCATGCTCTCCTCGCTGCCGGATGATGTGTAGAGGCTGGAGGATTTCGAATCCACAGACCAGTTGGAGAGATCGAGGGATCTCGGTCGACTGGCTTTCATGCGAAGACGACGGTCGAGTGTGCTTACTTTTCCGGGAATAGCGGCGAGTTCAGGGTCCGAGCGGCGCATTCCTTCATACATCATGTCCATGAGGTTACCTTGGGTGCCCTCCTCAGCGTCATAGTCCTCCTTGACGAATATCAACTTACCATACAGTCCGTAGACGTCGCAGCAGCCATGATCAGTGTGATGGATCGACGATGTATTCGAATGAACCGATGTGTTGAAGAAGTTTGCAGAGCCTAAACCTCGTGGGAGAGTTTTCGACATCCGTGAGACATCAGTGATGGTGTCGCGGAATCGTTTTCGACTTAGTGCTGGACTGTTGGCTAGTTGGGCACGGAATTTCGCCGAAAATGATTGATCTAGTGAGTGTTGTTTGTCTAGCTTACCCCGGCATGGAGAGTCATGGTCCAAGCTGCTGTTCAATGAGTCGTCCTTCATGTCTCGGCGGAGTATCACCGTAGAATCATCCAGATCGCAGTCCTTCTTGTCGGCATCTATGGCGGGCAGGATTAAATCATCGCCCATATTGGGTTGAGCCGGCTCGACAGGTACAACGGCGGGCAGCGGTGGTTTGTAGTTTGAGTGAGGTTTGGCTACTAATGGCAAGAGGAAAGTGATTGGACCGAAATGCGCATGGCACGACATACTGACGCCGCCACTAATGATTGGAACGCCCTCTAACCGCGGCAGAGGGATTGTGACGGCAATGCCAACATTTGTTCCTACCCAGAGGAGGCCTTTACACGCCATCAGAGCTGTGACATAGATCGAGTTGTTGTTAACACTGTCCTTCTTGGAACCCTTGCTTCGCAAAACACTAGCTGCGATGTTGATGTCCTGTAGGTGCTTAAACGTCTCGGTATGGTAGAGACATAGAACCGAGGAGTTTTTCAGTGAAATCCACAAGCCGATTCCGGAATGTGCCATCAAGTTCACCTGCTGCGTAGCGCCGTGTTGAACCTCAAAGCTCTTTTGAGTGTCTCCAGTCAGAGCGTTCAAAACATACACGCGATTCGCACAACTGGCATAGATGTTCATGTTGATCGGAAGAATACTCGACACAGAAAGCGCACTATCATTCAACTGCACCACTTGGGGTTCCTTCAGAAGCCAAACACCATCAAAAGCTCGTTTGTAGATGAGCATCGTGGCATTGGACAACGCAACAAACACAGAATCAAAGTGATAGAGGATCTTTACGACCACCGCCGGTACGATACAGCAACCCAATTGCTCCTCCTGTTCGGGATTCAGAGCCGAATAGATGAGTATACGACGGCTGTCGGTACCCATCCAAATTAGATCGCCCAACAAGCTGTTGTGTTCCTCCTTGGTCTTGCAGTTCTCCAGGCCCTTAACAAACTCCATGCTGCTCACTTGAGTTTCAACCAAGTCAAAGGAGCCAACATCCTTGAGATTACCAGCCTGCTGGTGATGTTGAGAGAGTACGGCTATATGACTGCTTGTCCCGTCACTAGTGCACACCCAAAGGTAGTTCTGTTGCTTAAAACGCCGTCGAGCTGTTCCCACTTTTGTGTCGTTGGCGATGCTGTAATAGCATCCACAGCGAACCTAGAAAAAGAAGAACATCATTAAAGCCTGCTTAGGGGTAACTACTAGATTGGTACTCACCTCCGTTTGATGCTGTGACTTGAAGACAGGCATTGCCTTAACAAAAAGTGGCATCTTTGTCGAGGATGGTTTTTGGTCTTGATGCTGGTCGGGCAGTTCCCATGCCGGTGAGTTATTCGTATCCAATGCCAACTGGGCTAGTCTCAGTTCAGTGATCCATTCCTTCTTTACCGCCGGATTTTGTGTCTGGAATGTGAACGTCTCCTCCTTGCCAGATTTATTGCGCGCAATCAATTGCAAACAGCACGAATCCACCCAAGCCATTTCTTCATCCTTGCGCTGAATCGATCCCTGGATTGTGTTCAGCAGATTTCTGGTCGTATTCGAGTTGAGCTCTTTGTAGTTACTCTTCAGACTGCCAACGAGATCGTGTATCCGTGAGATCACCTCATAGTCGTACATCAGGGTACTCATCTCATTGCATAGGTTGTCGGCTCCGTTTGTTAGTATTGTGGCTGGCAAATCATTGTTGCATGAGCTGCTATTCGACTTAAGACTTCCTCCTCGATTGAGACCTGTGTTGCCAAAGACAGAGAGAAAGGAAATACGGATTTAATGGAATTTTATCGAATTTCATTCGCATTTATAAATCAGGTAACCTAAGCCGACTAAGAGCGGTACTCAAGGTACGTGCGAGCATCATTAGCCGTGTGAGCAAGGTGGAGTACGCATTATAACCTGAACAAGCGGAACAGACAAAAAGACGCATGGAAAGTGATATGGCGATGGTGCACGGCCAGAATTAACGGAGAGATGCCAAAGACTTTGATTAACTTTCGTTTCGTTTCCTTTCTGGCCTCTACGATTTGAGTTTGTTTTTTCCTTTCTTCTATGATTGCGTGTCGTCTAATATTCAAATGGAAGGTACCAACATTTTGTTGTTTAAGAAAATAAATTAAAATCTGAACCGTAGCAGGAAGGGGGAGGTGCTGGATTGAGGGTATCGTGTGAATAATAAAACGATTTAGTTGCGACTTAAATAACAAGTGGCATTTGGCAGAGGTTTTCGTGATTCCCAGCAACAATATGAATTATTTATAGCTGATCTGCGTGATAGGAACATGATGCTGGTGTGGGTAGCTGCTCAATGACAGGGTGCATGGCGATAAGAAAGACATAACTATTTGGTTAGGATTACCATTCTGATTGGGATTAAAGCACGAGTAAAGTTGTCGTGGGTGATGGTATTCAAGTATGGATTTATGTTTGGTAGGATGTGAAATGTAATTGACATTCCTGCAGGATTCGGTGGTCGGAGAGACACATGTCGTGCGGAAAAGTTTCGTACACACGACAGCGGAGGTAATTCAATCTACTTAACCCTTTGGGCAAGTTGAAAAGACCATTTGCCAACCTCATTTGTACGATTTGGTTGGATTTGCCTGATATTCGTATCAGGACACTCCTGTGTCCAGGAGTGCTGAAAATTGTAATACTGTCGACGGTTTTTATTTATATCGGCATCGATATAGCCAACTTCGGTTTATCAGGATAAATATTGACAGTTAAAGCATTAAAAGAGGCGAGCTGTACAAAGGCATGTCTAGACTTACTATCATCAAGTGACAGCACCTAAGATTTTCTCACTGCCCCACCACTTGTCTTTTTTCCGATGATTGTTGAAAATGTTTCTGGACCTTATGAGAGCAGCAAGCGCCACGACCATTCGGTATAAATTTTTAGTTACTGCAACTAAGATAAATCTGATCCAGCAATTTGTCTATCACGAATTGTCCGAATAGTCCGTTTCTATGCTTTTACTCGAAACTTCTAGTTTCAGCTTCGACTGTAGGAAGTCCGAAATCCCTATAGATATTGTCGTTCTCTATTTTAATTTTTCACGTTTCATTTTCACCTGCGAATTCCATTTCAGTTTTGGTTCGTTCAAAGGGTATTTGGACCATGTTTTGAAAACTTTACAAGTCCCAAGTCTTCTTTATGTAAAATTCACGTGAACAGATTTAGTTTCGTTAAGGGTGATCTGCCAATCCCTCGTCCATTTATTCACTTTATTCAGTGCGTTTTGGAGTTTTGCAGTCTTTTCTTAGATCGTTTTACCTATTGCTAGGATAAAGGTGTCATCGGCAAACTTAGCCAGATTTGTGCCATCATCTTTCGGTATATCACGATTACGTAACATGTAACAAAGCGACACAAGAAAACTTCCTTGGGGTGCACCGTCCACACTTTTTAAAGTTAGGAGTATTCGGTTTCATGTCCAGCACAGAAGAGTCTATTCCTGAGACATGATTCTAGGATATCGTATAGGCGTACTGGGAGAACTTGTCGTAATTTGCATTTTAATCCATCATGCCACATTTTATAAAAGGCTTGAGCATTTAATTTTTCTTCGAATGCGTTCTCGATTAGGGCAGTAATGCTGGGCACCTGTCGAATGCTTACTTCTGCACCCAAACTGGTCAGGGATATGATTATTATCTTCTATAACCGGCTGTAGATGCCTTAGATCCTGTAAGAGCTGTATTAGGTTTAAGATTCCGGTTCTCATATTTTAGTTCTCTTAACGCTATTCTTGTGAGTGCTAAATCGTCAAATAGTAATTCCGTTCTATTGATCATCGAGCGGCTTAAAGTTTACTTTCAGATGGGCGGAAAAAACATCGGCCTATTCTCTATCTTCTCTTGCCCATTCATCAACGAACGGTCAATCAAATTGATCACATTGCGATAGTCAAGAGGCACGCACCCAATATTTTGAATGTCCGAACATTCCGAGAGGGTAACATCAACTCGGACCACTACTTTGTTGCAGCAAAGGTAAGACTGCGGATATCCACCACCGCACAACAAATTAGAGATATTGTATGTCGAAAGACTGCAATCGCAAGAGACCGCCAAGTCCTTCGCAGAACGCATATCCCTTAACCTCTCGAATAACAACAACAGGCCTTTAAATCAGCCGCAACTGATGTGCTAGGTTTCTGGCACCCACCAGCAAGAAACCTTCGGTTTAATAAAGAATACCGACAGATGCTTGCGGACAAGAACGAGGCCTACAAGGCTTAGCTGCAGGGGAAGACCAAAGTCGCCATTAAGGTTTATAGGCAAAGGAGGAAAAAAGGACGCCGGATTTTCTGAAAGAAGAAAATGAGACGGAAAAACGAGCGACCGAAGATATATAGAGGTGCCACTCCAGAAATGATTTTCGTAAGTTTTACCAAATATAAAACGTCAAATCTAGGGTACAAAGCGCAAACAGAATCCTGTCGAGATGAACAAGGAAAGATCGTTGTTCAGGCACAGTCGATGCTGAGGATATAGAAGAACCACTTCTTCAGACTGTAAAACGGCGATGACGAATAATCTTACGCTGTCAAGCAGAACGAACCATTCAATCTAAATTTTTGGCGACTACAATATTGGCGAAATCCATACGTATAACAACAACCTGATCGGCTCTATCAGTGTGATTTTAGGTCAGGAAAGTCCACAATTGGACAAATCTTCACACTTCGGCAATTTATGGAAAA
This sequence comes from Rhingia campestris, assembly GCA_932526625.1. Classification (NCBI taxonomy): domain Eukaryota; kingdom Metazoa; phylum Arthropoda; class Insecta; order Diptera; family Syrphidae; genus Rhingia; species Rhingia campestris. The sequence goes on along the minus strand of OW052182.1, from coordinate 61,155,779 downwards.
GAACCAAGAAGTCCAAATCGATACCCACAACCTATTCATCAATTTCAAAGCCACATAAGACAGCATTGATAGAGATGAACTATTCAGAGCCATGTATAGTTTTAGTATACAGCCCAAACTCGTCCGTCTGTGCAGCATGACGATGGAGAATTCTCGCAATCTTGAGAGGATTGTGCCAAAATCCCGAGCCAACACCAGAGGGACAGTCTTCCATAAATCTTTACAACTACTAGCATACGGTGACGATATTGACATAATTCTTGGACTCAACGAGACGCCGCGCCGTTGGCGTTCGTTTATGGGTTTACCAACGGCGTTTTCAAAGAAGTAAGGACCGCGCCGGCCCATCCGGATCGAACAGTAATTGTTTGTGGATGTATGCCGGCTTGTGAAAGTTTGCCTCGTCGCTAAACATGATTTTTCGGCCAAAATTGGGGTTCGCTTCTAAACACTCCGAAGTTGAAAAAACTGCGTGGTCTATGGTAAATAAATTTGAAATGTTGGATTAACTGGAAATTGACCCAAGTCCCGACGCAAAATTCGCCAAGTTAAGTCTGCGAAAGGTCTAGTTTGTGTGCATGGTGAGGAGTCGGCTGCTTCGGGTTCTCTTGCACAGTTTCATGGTCAGCAGCGATGTTCGCGGCCTTAAGACTTAAAGCATTCTCTTACTACCTCATCCACAAAATCATCATGTCTCATGAGAACAACCCAATCATGTCCTTGTGACATGTAGCCTATAAAATCTCATCCTCATACCAATGCACTGCTAAACAAGATCCAAAATGAATCATTTCTAGCCCGTGTAGCATAAAATGGCCAGAATCGGCTGCATTAACGGCTTCACCGAGCAAGGTGCGATGGAAGTAAACTGCGTTCCATGAATATCTAATAAACATCTCATTTAGAACCTGGATACGGTTTATTGCGTCTACGCGTCTGCATATAAGATGTGCGCATTTTTCATTCACAAGTCGTAAATCAAGATACCTAATTGTATCTTGTTTAACGTTTTAATTTGCGTTGATTAGATAAGGCCTGTGCAGAATAAATAATACGGCATCAGAATATATTTGCATTGTCTTGTGACCCATTTAGCCATGTTCCACGTAAGTCACCTTAGACAGACTGTAGCGGAGTTGCACCTGACAATTGAATGGAAAACAATTTCATTAATCAGATTAGTTCGCCGGTTGTTCAGTCGCCCCAACCCCTGAAGCCCCGCCAGTGTTGTCTTTAAAAGTCACCAAGATAACATGCACTTGAGCTGAGTAGCAAATTACAGGAATTTAAAACCGCCACCCAACCCTTAGGGCATAGTGCAGCTCACTCGAGCAGACTTAGTGCAATTGCGTGCACATAAGTAATCCACTGCAAGTCGGGGATTTATTTATATGTCGACGCGGGTAGTGTAGTGTGTGCGAAAGTCTTAACCTACCTCAATGGGCCTGCTGTTATTATTCTCTGTGGAGGGTAATGATCTGCCTGCTTGGAGTTGATTTATTTGCGGGGCTGTGTGTCTGAGTTGTGGTTCAACTTTTTTTTTCTGTTTTATTATCAATTCTGAATTATGATGAGAAAAGTGAGCATGCATGCAAATGATCATGTTACATGTGAACTTGTTGTGAGAAGTTATTTCGAATGGGACAGGTACCAGTGCGTAGGAAATTTTTGAATTCATTAGCAATTGGAGGGAATATTTCTAGCACGGATTGTGCCAGTATCGGAATGGGTAATCGAGTTAGCGCATAAGTACTCCTTGATTTCAAATTGCGATAGGTTTGGATGGGAAATCCAAGGAGGAGTTAGTTGATGTAGTAAAAATTTAGGTTCATGGTATCTAGGAACTTATTTTGTTCAACATGACGACAATTTATTAAAAGAACACTCAATCATGTTGTGGAATCGTAATTTAAATTTTGTGAGCTATGAATTCATTTGACTACATAGCTGGCATCAGAAGATAATAAAGGGAAAAGCTGTTTACATATTTTACGATATCCGAGGCACCCACTAAAGGCTCTTTCATCAAGCGCTACCTATCTTTAAATTTGCGCGCATCCGAAATGCCGAAATGTCCAATTTCTCATTTCACTGGTGGCATGGGTTTGAGGGCCGCTTTGGTTTGTGGTTTATTCGAATCAGAAAACTCCACAAGAAAAAGGCTAACGGGGTCAAATCGCAATCTCTCGGTGGCCAGTTCACATAACCTCCACGTGAGATGACCATGCCCTAGAATTGCTAGTGCAGAATTTCCAATGTGGCATGAGCTGCGTGGCACGTAGCGCTATCCTGTTTAAACCACATGTCGTTGGTACCCTTATCATTAAATTCAGGCCAAAAGAAGTTGGTAATCATCGACCTATAGCGGTCGCCGTAGACGGTGATGTCCTGACCAACGTCTTTCGCAAAGAAATATGGCTCGTTAGAACTCTGGGTTTAGGTATTTTCTCACAACCATTGATGTGTGTGTGTGTGTGTACTTCTTGCACGATGGCCGGATCCTGGGTCAGTTTAATTTTGTACGGGTGCGTGCTCAAATAAAGACGCGAAATTCGGAAAGATGTGGTCTGCGAAAGGACTAGTTCCTGTGAACGACAAGAAATTGACTGCCTCAGGTTCTCCTATCACGGCCAGCGGCGATTTTTTCGGCATATCTTGCGTTTCGTCGACGTACGGGTGTTGTTTTATCGTTTACTGAACCAGTGGACTTCTTCTCGGTAGGACGATTATAGTAACGGTAAAATATGAGAAGTGCGCGGAACGCTATATACGTCCATGGTGATTTGGCAAACAGCCAATTTGATAGATGCAGCTTCAAAAATATGGCCGCTATAAACTGTCAAAGTTCGGAAGTCCCTCTAGAGTAATCAACAGAGTTCAAATCCTTACGTAAGTTTCGATTGATGGTTGTTGATGACCAAAGAACAAGACCCAACTCTACGTCGTATTTGTAGCTGTAGCAGCCCAAAACATAATTAGAGTATTGGGAAGACGTTTTGAAAATGGAATTTAATAATCAATTTTTTGGCGAATGTATTGCCAGCTTTATAAGACTGTTTTCAACATCATACAACAAGGGAAGTACGTTAAAAAAAAAAAATAAAAAAATCAATAAAAAACTAACTTACCTGCGGTCAAAATCCTAGACAGCGTCCCCGATGTACTATTAACAGCAATCTCCACATCGGTCACGGGGTACATCCACTTAAACGAAAGCTTCTCCGTGGCCCCGAAATCATGTGACTGCTTCGGTGCCACTGACACACAAATAACCTTATCGTTCAACAGCAGTAAACGTCGCTGTTTCGTCTTCACAACGAATCCGGCCTGATTAAACTCCATATGGGTGACATTGTCCTCCCTCAGTAGATATCGCGGCCGGCTACTATCACTCGATGTCAACGATCGTGTATTAAAAGTTCCGCTTATATGGCCCAACATTTCCTTGAATCCCTGATACTGTTCCGCCTCTCGCTTTCTCTCGTTCAACATCTCGGCCAGCAACTCCAGCTGGCTTAAAGCCAACTGCAATGACATTCGATCATGATGTCCCTGTGGCGTATACTTGAGCAAATCCTGCAGAAACAATATAAACTGTGGAAACCTCTGAACCGGCTTCACCATCAATCCGAAAAACGACAATCGATCGTGGGCACTGATCTGTTTCACTTTAAAGAAATCGGCTAGAGCAGATTTGCGTTTCTCCTCCATTTTGGCCAGCTCCATGGCCGATGAGAAATTATTGATGAATCCACTGTAGACCTCCAAAATTTGCGGCTTACTAAATGCGCACACAAACACATCGCCGATTTTCTCGTCACGATCCCAATTGCGTACGCATTCGGCCAGCGCAATGCGAAACACTTTGTGCGACTGCAGGATGTCGGGCAGACGATGGAATAGGGTGGAGATTTTCGAACTACTCAAAACTGGTGGACTGCTTTCTTCGAGGGGTTTTTTGTAATCCTGAATAATGAGAAATAAAACCAAAAAAGAAATACATTTCATTAGTCTGAGGTCCTTGTTGGGAGGGGGTTTAGGTTGATGGATGTTAGTGTGTGTGTATTTACAAATGGACTTATATTTACACTTTCTCTACACTCTGGAGGTTAACATTTTTCTAGCTAGTATTAATTAATAGGTTGGTTTGGGTTGTGGTGGTGGTGGTGGTTACGGCTACCATTTACACGAACATTATTTTTTTATGAACAGTATTTTTTATGAGGGTGGAGAATGCATGGAAGAAATCAAATTGAAACGAAAGAAATCAATTAAATGCTATTTGAATGGTTATAACTAACGGTATTGCTTTAAAACACATTTCACCAGAATTTGAAGGATACACTGAAGGTCAATATATTATACGCGGGCAGCTTTCAATTGTGAAGAAAATCTTTTCAACAAATTGGCTTTGTTCCAGAAAAACAAAAGGACACAATAGTCTTATGCTATTCGGAGAATTGGAAAAAAAATCCGTTTTTCCCTTGAATAGAATATTTTTTTTACAATGAATATCAAAAGAATCGATTTTTAAAGCTCTTAAGGAGATTTGACATCCGGACGATGGATGATAGTGCCCATCGGTTATAGTAAAATGTGTTTTATACGCAAAAGTAAAATTGAAAAAAAAGGATAATAACATTATGCCGATGCAAAATGAAAATGGGAAATCATGAGCAATGAAAATGGAAAAGTACAAAAGTATAAAATTTAAATGACGGTATGATGCGCAAGAAATTGAAAATAAGAAAAAATAAATTATGACGATGCAATGATACTTTTCTTAAATTTAATTTTGCTTAATCTTTTTTCAATAAAATTATATAATAATTGTTGTTGAATGATTTGTAAATGTCCAAATGCTGGTTTGGTGTATTTTGTTCAATTATTTAAGACGCTATTTATCACTTTACCATCATCCGATGAATCATTTAGGCGGTACAGTTGAAGGCATGATGATTTTATTGGGGATGAGTGTGTCGTGTGTATGGGTCACTTAGGAACTTGCATGAACTTTACCAATAATTCACTTAAGTCACAAGAAGACAACAAAATAAATAACTCTGATGGATTATTAGCAGAACTATTTTAATGCCAACATTATGGTTTGATAGAGTGGGTTCACGAAATCATCAATCAAACTTGGATGGACAAATCCAAAAGTATGCCCCTATGACTCAAATATCAGTTCTACTTACCCGATTTATAAAAAAAACGAATCTTGCTATAACTATCCATGCATATCCCTGCTAAATGTAACATATGAGATTCTTTCCAGCGTTCTCTGTCAAAGTCTGAAGGTGAATACAGACCAATTTGTTACACTAATAGGGTCCACACATTACAAATGCATGCATGCGGAGTTTAATGATAGTGCATGCAAAATGAGAGTATATGGTGTTGACTGTATGATTGTGCATGCGGTATGAGTGATTTTAGAAATGTTTGATATTTTCTTGTTTGTGTATGCATGAATTTATGTACGGAAAAAACAAATTGAGCCGAGAGTATATTTTTCCATAAAAATGACGACCAGAGATAAACACACAAATTAGTAGGTTTTGCGCAGTATGCATTTAAAGTGTGTGTAGAAATCGTAATTATGCATTCTTCTGATTGCACATGCATGCATGACTAGTCTATGGACCCTAGAAGGAAAATGAAAAGGCCAACAAAACATTGCTGTTGTTCGCGATATTTTGGCAGAAGAGCCGTCAACTTCGAGTTGTCGTACTACCCAACAATTGAACATCTCACGAACATCACTGATGCAAATTTCGAATAAAGATTTGAATTTACACGCTTACAAGATTCAATTGACTCAAGAGCTGAAGTCTACTGACCATTTCAAGCGTCATCAATACGCCGAATGGTTGTTTGAACAAACGAACTCTTCAGCGATGAGGCACACTTCCACCTCAGTGAATTCGTTAACAGGCTGAATTGCCGCATTTGGTTAAATGAGAATACACGAGTGATTGTTGAAAAGCCGATGCATCCACAAATAGTGGCTGTTTGGTGCGGTTTATGGGCTGGCAACGTCATCGGGCACTATTTATTCGAAAATGAGGTCGGCCAAGAAGTTGCCGTGAATGGCGTTCAATATCGCGAAATGATAACGAACTTCTTTTGGCCAGAAATTAAGGATGTGGACCTGGACGATATGTGCTTCCAACAGAATGGTGCCACTTGCCACACAGCCAACGAAACAATGGCTCTTTTGCGCGAAAAATTCAATGGCCGTATTATCTCACGTAGTGATGGTGTTAATTGACACCGTTAGACTTCTTCCTTTGGGGATATTTAAAAGAAAAAGTGTACGTCAATAAGAGAACAATTCAAGAGCTAACGGTTGACATAATTCGGCACATTAAAGACATTGAACCTCAATTATGTCTCAGAGTCAAATATGGACCATCCGATAGAGGTATGACCCCGAAGCCGTGGCCAGCATTTGGCCGATATTTTGTTTCACACATAATTGTCATAGATCCTTCTATCATAATAAAAGATATTAAGATAATTCTCTGAAAACTATCTTAAGTTTAAACTATTTACGTTTACTATTAACGTTTATTACGTTTCTCATTTACAATTAACATCGTGCGTTTTCGTTGCAACTTTTTAAGGTGATGACCGAAAGAGTGCCATAAATTAGCAGGGTTCAGTCTATTTTTTTTAATTTGCACGCAATCAAGGTGTAATCTATACCCTTTCAATATTTTACCACAGTACGAGCGTTAGGGAAGGGAAAGAAAGAGAGTGATAGGAAAGATTTCACTATTTCGGGGAGACACTGTATGTTGTGTTCGTAATATTTGCTGAACTTTCAAGTTGCTGTATACTTTTAGGAGTAACTACCGAACGTTATTTTATTTCTTTGAATAATGGATTTGGTTGGGATTGAACGCGCAACCTTCAACTCAACAGGCGAACACATTGCCACCCACTATTATTGGCAGTTTTAATATTTCCCATTCAAACAAAAAAAGATGTGCTAACAGGCTATGTCTCAAAGCAAAGGACAGGTGTCAACACCAGATTACTATTATTAAGAGTTATGTGATAGAACTCATAGAGTATGCAGACGACAACGGATACCATTAGTAAGTTGATCGAACACTAAATTGAAAACTCTGAAATAGCGGACAAACCAATATGGGCTGGGAATTCCATTCCCGTAAATACAGATTTTATCCAATAATATGTATCAAGATTCAACCTACCGGTTATCGATGGTATTAATATTCGATAGTCCAAAATATTTTTGTGTCCGGAGACAATCGACAAATAATAAAGTAACTCATCTGAAATATATGACAAAGGTATCACTAATGCAATGACAACCATAGCAATAGCGGGACTGATAACCATTCTCCAAGCAGAACATTCAAACCTTTCCATCATACAATAATCCGCTGCCAACAGTCCTTTAAAAATCAGAAAGTCCTTTAAAAATTTAAAGACAGAAATTGTGCAACAGAATTTATAGGAATTTATTTAGATTTATAGGAAACATCCGAATTGTAATAAAATACTTGGACTCAGACGTATTCTCTGAATACATGCCATTCAAAGACTATAGTCCATACTCCATCATCTTCCCAAGCAGAAGGGAGTGAGAGAGGAATGTATTTGACCCCGAATCCATATACATCTTTACTTATGGCTCAAAAATGGAGATAGACGTTGGAGCATGAATGTTTTTCGAAACCTAATAAACTGATAATTAATGATCTCCAATCAGCATTGAAGATACCCAGGTCAAATTCGGAATATATGACCTTATACAGGTTGAACTTTGTCCAAAATAGAAATACACATTTTTGGCACAAAAGGCTCGTTAATACCCAGGGTCTAGCTTTCTCACAACCATTTATGTGTGCGTGTTTAATTTCACAATGACGGGACCTTTTACCTCCTTTTATGCCGCTGACTTAGCTGAGATAGACTTTTCTTTGCAGTTGATACTACTTAGATGATTTGTCAGATCGATCATCACGAGAGGACGGCCAGTGAAAAATCATTTAGGTGTTGCTATGGTTGGGAATCGAACCCAGACCTTCTTCGCAGCAGTTCATTGCACTTACCATCGCTCCACTTATCATAATCTTTTAATATTAGCAAAAATATCCGAATGGATTTAAAAGAAAAAAGAAAAGGATCGAAGTAACTTTGGACGAAGAGTGTGATCACAAAGCTCTGTGAGGATATCATTTCAACAAATCGCGAGTGCATAAGTAAAAATATTTATGCTAAAGCAATTTACAAGTTCGTTCCCGATGTAAAACTTTCCAAAATCATTCGCGTACATAGAAAATTGTAGAAAAATCATCGAAAAAAAATTTCAGCTAAATGGCGGTGTTCCAGATTTCAGATTACATCTGATCAGTAAAGTAAGGTGATGTGGAACATAAAAATCTAACCCGATTGTCAAACTATGTTAAACCTTATTTTGGAATTTAATTTTATCATATCTATAGATTTTTATTAACTTTTATCTATTATGAATATTTATTCTTTATCAGCAAAATTAAATAAATAACAAAAAAATTATTCTTCGTTTTATTCAAAATATACGCGGATTTGTATCTATGTTATGATTTAAATATTTAAATTCATAAAAATAATTTTGAAATGTTTTATAAGAGTATTCAAAATACTTTAATTTAAAGATTTGAAATTGTTTAAATGAGAGAAGTCTTTCTCGATATTGAAGATTTGGCAGATTTCATTTTTTTTACAAAAAAGTACCCAAACGGACAATAAACTTATCTTTTTCCATAAAATGTTAGCAATTGCAACCCAACGGTACAGGTGCCAAAATGAATTGAAAAATAAGGATCACACAGTTGACTTGCCAACTTTATTTGAATCGCACTAGCTGATCGATAATAATCGATAGTCACGAACTCAACTATCGATATCTGTAGATGGTTACGAATGTCGAGCTTCAATTCACAGCACTAGCTACTGTACTACTCGTAAGCATCTTTCTTATTTATTCTTACTATCATAAACACAAAAGAAGAAATTACTGTTGCCGTGATTACTTCTGTCAAACGGGTTATCGATGAAAAACAACTCGAATCTCCATTGGACAGCGTCTATTTCAGTACTTTTGTTGTACAAATTTGTAAATTCGTATTTCTTTGGGGTGGGTGTAATTTCATTCAGAGAGAGACAAATTTACAGAAAATAGTAGAAAAAGGACAAATGAAAACCAATGTCAATACAAAACGACTGTCACTTTTAGATACCAGCTGTCAGTTTATTGGTTCTTAGCAGCAGAAATGTCTGCAGTAATTTTTTTTGAAGATTTTATTTTGTAGATATAATAATTCACTTTTATTATTTTTAGATATACCATTGCTTTTAAACACTAACTTGTCACTGGTCATAAGCGAATCCTTTCCCATAACAGTACTTCTCATTAACTAGGCATTTCGATTAAAAGGCCTGTACGTCCAATTAATCCCAATGAATCACGTTTCGCCTGCGTGAGAACTGCCAATTTAGCCAGAAACTAATACAAACATTTCACGGCGTAGTTGGCACAGTCCACCAAGGGTCGTTGACATAAATTTCTTCGCAACATTTTAAGGAATTTGCGCATTTGAATGCACCCACACACTTTTGTCCAATTATTCCCTCAAATTTGATTTTGATTACTTTCGTTGCCACTTGAAATTCAATTTCGAGCATATTGGCAAAAAGCCATTATAACATCCAAACGCTCATTTGTATTCAATTGGACTTTGCGAGTCAATTGACATTCAATGTATTCGCCGCCGGTGTGTTTTTGACAGACCCAATCACTTGTCATCAAATCGGAAGTTGACAACATGCCATACTGTGATGACGCGCAGCAATACAAAATGGCAGTACCCAACACCTGGGGCACCTGTATGTTGGCCATATTTAAAATAAGAACAAGATACACTCTGAAAATGCATTTGGACACGTACTACTAGGATTAAATTTAAAAAAAAACTCAAAAACCAAAAACAATTGACAAAAAGAAAAACTAATCTTTTTTTTGTTAAAAAGAAACCATAAAAAGAATGAAACAAATTCTCACATTGACTAGACGTTGTAGTGTTGCAACATAGGAGTTCTCACTGTGAACAATAGCCGCAACGATATGGCGTCGTTTAAGCTGTTGCTGAGACAAACCTTGAGGCGCAGGCGGAAGCATCGGAGTTATCAGTCTGTTATGGGGTCGAGCAGTACCATTCGCTCTACTGCCGGGTTGCAGCATCAAATCGAAATCGAAACCATGATTGGCATCATCATCATTCTGCAATAAAAAAAAATCAATCAAGTTGCAGCTAAGAAAGAATATATTCGTCGCCTTTTGAAGCTTACCTCTGGAAGTTCGGGCATTTTAGCTGAATTTAGTGCGCCTGTCGCGATTTTGGGCGATGCGTGATTCTCTATGGTACTAGCATCCGTTGTGTCAATACTACTTGACGACGAATTACGGCCATCGCGACCGCCCACATCGTACTGATGCGACGATCCTCGTCGTATCGAGAACCACCGGGACAGACGACCACCTGGCGATTCGCCAGGCGTTGTCAAGTCCTGCGCAGGGTGATGATGATGTGCTGTTGGCATTGTGCTACTTTTGGCACTTATGTTATCGGCAGACGAGTGTTGCTGCAGAATGTGTTGTTGTTGTGGGGTAGTTGCTGACGATGAATTGCTGTTGTTGGAGCCGCCACTTCCGCCGCTCGTACGCCATTTGTCAAATGACAAATGTTGTTTGGCCTTATTGAATGTGGATCGTAGCTGGCTGTTGCGTTGATGTGTTGTCGCAGATGTGACGCTACGTTCGCTGCGATCGTCTTCTTCTTGATCTTCGTCTTCGGAGGAGAGGTCTTGTTCGGATCGTTCCGAACACCAACTGTCTTCGGAACTGTTTATCGTTCGGGCTGAGGGGGTGTGCTCTAGTCGTTTTTTACATCCACTCTCGGATTTACCACCACCGCCAACACCAACAAGGCTGTTGGTGCTGTTGTTTGTTGGAATTTCGGCGCCGCCACTGTTGTTAACGATACCGCCAACAACAGTATTAGCACCAGCACCACCCCCACCCGCACCGCTTAAGGCACCAATACCTAAAGTCGAAGGGCTGCCACAGCTTTTGCTGTGATGATGATGATGTGGAGGCAGTATTAATTGATTTGGGATCCCGTTGTACGATGATCGTGTGCAGAGGGGATCTGGTCGACGTAACGACGAATTGTGTAGCTGCGCCGTTGTAATGGATGTGGTCGACGTTGAAACGGGCAAAGGATCTTCCCAGGAGCCAGCGTTTAGTTTTGGCTCATCTAAAATGAAAAAAAAAGAAAAAAGGATTAGAAATAGATTCCTGGGGTTGGGATAATCATAAAAAGCTAATGAAGCAAAATGAAAAACAATTTTATTCCAAAAAGGAAGTTTATGTAAAGCAGAAACACAGTGGATGAGGGAATTGTACATTGAGGTACGGTAATAGAAAATTACTCTAGTGGTGTTGTTGTTTTTGAGCTTGAATTAGCGTTTGATCCGGAGTTTAGGCTGGAGGCGTTATTTAACCTTAACTTTAACTTTTTCGAAAAGGAGGCTAAAGCTCGAGCAGTGACTGCAAATGGTACTGAATATCGCGACATGATAACCGAGTTATTTTTGCCCAAATTTGATGACATTGATGCGGACTACATGGTGTCAATAAAGCGGTGCTACATGCCATAAAGCCTGCGAAACAATACAATTACAGTATGAGACATTTTTCGGTCGTGTACCCTCTTGTTTCGGTGATAAAAATTGGCCCCCTGGTTTCACCACCTGATTTCTTTCTGGGGGAGTTATTTGAAGTCAAATGTCCTATGGGAACAGGCCCACAACAATCCCTGAAATGAAGCAGCGGGTTTAACTCTGCATAACCAAATTGCAAGCACGTTTTTTTTTTCAAAATCAATCTCGAAAAAAAGCGCGTGTTTGCCAGCAATGCCGGAGAGGCCATTAACTCGATGTGCTATCTACTCCATAAATAACCCCAGTTGATTGTATACAACTTTCAATGGACGTGTAAGCTCTATAACTATATTTCTTAATATGGTTTCAAAAGCGAACCATTATCGAAGCTATATGGTATCAAATTACACGTTTACAACATGATTTCAAAAACTTTATTAAATCTCTGCAGTGATGAAGCCATTAAGCTGAGGATTTACCTACCAGTGACTGGATACACCCGAAACTATGACTTCAACATCGTTGTAAAACTTTACAACTCATAAAGTCCAACCATATCAAGGGAAAATAGTTGGGAAGTATCCTTTCAATTAGGCACCTCTTTTGTTATAGATGGCGAATTTCCGGCATTGAAACAGTCACTTCATCCAAGTTCTTCAAATAAAATTCATCTCTTGTCCCTTTTTCGATTAAGGACTTTGAAGGGAAGTATTCATCAATGAACATAATAACACTCTTTGGGTGTCTGGGATGACTAGGATTTGTGAAGCGATTGGACACTGGTTAAGCCATCGATTTGTACTCAAAGGATTTGTGCAGTATAGAAAAAAGTAGCTTTAGGTGCTGCACACAATCAAAGGCGACCTTTACAAACAAATTGCATACGTTCGATGCGAAAGTAGCTTCGACCTATATGGATCACATCTTAGTGTGTAATTTTAAAGGTTTGTCAGGATGTAGTGATTAGTACCTCGGACTACTGGCTGAAGTCATCCAATCAATACCTTAACATATTTTTCACTGCCCTACATCTTGCAAAAAATATATGTCAGGCATGTCCAGGTCCTTAAACCTACGTTCACCGTTCATTTGTATGTACCACAAAGAATGAGATCAGTTAAACGCCAAATTTGATAAGCTTATCATATGGCTTCAAAAAAAATTTGTAGCTGTGATCGCTTTCGGGATTTTAACCAGGGGACCACACATTTAGTAGTCAAACTAATTTAGAAGAGCCCACATTTACTAGTCCAACGCAATAATAACAACTGTTTTCCCGAGAGCATCAGATTTATATGATTGAAATAGGCCGTACATTACGTGGAAAAGTTCTAGAGCCAATGCTTTGTGCCTAACATTTCATGTAAAAATACGAGTTCACATCTTCCAACACCGGTGGACCTACAATTTAATGTCGAATCAAAGCGGATATATTATAAGACCATCTACTAGATGAGTGCATCAACCTTTAATAGGTATGACTGATTAGTAAACAACATTTGCTTACTTCATCTATGACACTCAGTCAATTGATGAATAACGAAAAAACTCCAAAACAAAACCCCGACTCATAGCACACTTAAGCTAAACACCGTCAATATGAGTAGCCCCCACAATCTTATTTCGTGGTACCGGACAAAATTACCGCTGACATGAAACACTTATGTCGTCTGTCTCTTAGATAATTATTCAAATTTATCTGCATCAACAAACTGTGTATGTCTCGCTTATGGTGCGCTACAAATGTAAATAAATAATCCGGCAGATACATTTTTTTTTTGACAATAACTTCCGCACTTGAGCTAATTAAAAACCTGACTCAAATAATAAAATCGAAATCAAATGAACAAGAGAACAAGTTTTTTAAGACCCCCATCATTACCTCATCCAAAAATAGGATGTGATTGACATTGGCTACCTTCGGTTTGTTTCAAAAAAAAAAAAACGCAAATATCTACATTTGTTGTAGCCCCCAGAGACCGATAGAAAAAAATGCTTAAGAACTTTATTTTTTAAATTTTTTGTTCCCCTTAATAAAAAAAAAAATAAATCCCCATGAAATTTCCATCATGGTACACCAGAGATGAATGCCGACAAAAGATGAATTCATCATCCAAACCATAAAGTGACGCGCGGGAGTTTATTTGGAAAAGATCCTTTCCGCTGAATTAGTCGGGAGATTCGATTCGGTGGTCCAGTCGACTCATTTGTATTTTGTTGACATCCGAATAGATCCATGTGGGTTATTCAAATGTTTTTTAATTGCTTGTATTTTTTTTAATCTCACCTATAAGGTTTTCGTATCCACCAATTAATTGAGGATTAATATGTACCAACTAAGTTTATTGTAATTTATGCGTGGGATGACCAATTAAAAAGTGATCTATCATAAATGGATGTTAGATGGCTTTTTGCATCCCAAAAATATGCCTAAAAATAATTAGAAGTCCTTTTCCACCCACACTGGTGTATTTCAATATTTTCTAACATTAAGCGGTAGGATGAGGGATTAAAATATTTTAATGTTGGAAGCATGCGAAAATTCAAGTTAAGCTGGGGACGTGTATAGAGAACTTGCACAATGGCTGCTGATTGATTACAAATGATGGGTTCCATTGTCAGGATATGATTAACAATCCCAGCACCCGTTTAATGCTTCTCTTAAAAATGTTGGTAATTAATAATATGCTCTCAACTCAGATGGTCTGATTGGCTAATATTTAAGCTTGTGCCATTCATGAAAAAAGTACAAGAATTAATGGTTGTAAGGATAAAGTAAAGTCCTGGTTGCTGGCTGACCTATTGTGCCAAATAATTGTTTGTTACTATAATTTAGATGTGCGCCTTCAAGTTGCAATACTCTAACATATAACTTATATGTTCGGAGTGAAAAGGTGATTAGGACCTGCTCGTAGGTTTCCCAACTTTGAAAAAAAAAAACTTTCGAAAAGTAAAAAAAGGATATTTTACTTAACTTTAAAGCCGTTTTAGGCCGAAAAAGTCCACAACTGATCAAATCTTCACACTTCGGCAGATCCGGGAAAATAACTCAAGAATTCCAACCTATACATCGGTTTTAAAGCTGCATACGATACCATAACTATACAGAGGCATAAGTCTCAACGTCGCCTACAAGATCCTATCTACCGTAATATGTGAATGCCTTGAACCGTTTACCAACAACCTGATCGGCCCTTATCAGTGTGGTTTTAGGTCAGGAAAGTCCACAACCGATAAAATTTTCACACTGCGGCAGATTTTGGAAAAAAAACCCAAGAAGTCCAAATCTATACCCACCACCCATTTATCGATTTCAAAGCCCCATACGACAGCATTTATAGAGACGAACTATACAGAGCCATGTCTAGTTTTTGTATACCACTCATCCGTTTGTTTAGGATGACGATGGAGAATTCTCGCTTCTCTATCAAGGTCGGAAACGATCTCACCGACACATTCCATACCGAAAAAGGATTTAGGCAAGGCGATGTGCTGTCATGTGACTTCTTCAATTTGATTCTAAAGAGAATTGTGCCAAACCCCCGAGCCAACACCTGAGGCACAACCTTCTATAAATCGGTGCAACTACTAGCATACGCCGACGACATTGACATCATTGATAGGACTCAACGTGATGTCATAGTCACGTTTGCTAGTATAGAAAAGGAAGTATCGAAAATGGGTTTAGCAGTAAATGAGGGTAAGACGAAGTATATGCTGTCAACACGAAAGAACGAATTGGACAGAACGTCACCACTGACAGATATAATATTGAGGTTGTACAGGACTTTGTTTACCTCAGCTCTGCTATTAACTCAGACAACAACATCTCGTCAGAAATCAAACGAAATAATACTCTTGCCAACCGCTGTTTCTTTGGGCTAAAAAGCCAATTCAGTAGTAAAGCCGTCACTCGAACTACTAAGGAGATCATAAGACCCTGATCCTCCCAATCCTGCTCTACGGCGCTGAAGCATAGACCGTATCGAAAGTGGATGAAATAAAAAAATTCAAAAAATCTTCGTTCCCATTTGGGTTGGCGGGCTATGGAGATGAAGATTCAACCAAGAACTATACGAGCTATACAGCGACATACCTCTGGTCAAAAAACTCCGCATTGGACGTTGAAGATGGCTAGGACATGTAGAACGAATGGATACCAATACTCCGGCTTGCAGAGTCTTCGATTCCGAGCCAGACGTCGGACGCAGTAGAGGAGGACCTCGCCTTAAGTCGCGTGCACAAGTAGAAACCGACCTCAACCAACTTGGGGTGCGCAACTGGAGGCAGTTAGCTAAGTACAGGGTTAATTGGGGAGGCATGTTGGCTGAGGCCCAGGTTCATACCGGACTGTAGCGCCACTTAAGTAAGTAAGTAAGTAGGCTTGAAACGTAGAACTGAGATGATCAGAATCGTATAAATTAGTACAAGTTAAAGGATAGATAATTGGATAGATTCTATTTATTTGCATGCATACGTTAAAGTCCTACATGCCACTCTATCCATTTGAATGTGACATTATATTCCTGCCTGATTTTTTTCTGCTTAGTATCGTGGTGAAGTTCTTGATGAAATTATACCTATTAGAGTCTCGTTTTTATAAAATTCTACCACACCATTTCCATTAAAGTTGTTTGCTTCCTAGAATCCATTAATTTAATTCCTTTGGGTGTCCTTTTTTGTTTCTTTTGAAGTTCACGTAAATTTGTGTTACTGGTTGTGTAGGGTTAATACACCCTTGATGAAGCCACGATACTAGACGCAACAATGACAAATGAGGACAATTCATCTAAAAGGTATTAAATGGTCTAATAAATCCTCTGCACAATTTTTTTGCAAATAAAAAGGAGCACAACAGCTACCAACATGTAAATCCACCCTGAATCTATGTAGTAACCCACGTCAAGTCAACTTCAGCAATGATACAACTTTACTATGACGACACTCGTCATTTCTGCTAGCTATCATATCCTTTTCTTATTAGCTACTTCAATGATTTATTCTTCGAAGGCAGAAGTCCATAAAACTTGTCACTACGGAAATTAGATATTTGCGTCACTCATGACATACATACATCCTGTTGGATCATGCCTTGAATAATTATATGGCAACACTCTCTTGGATGGCAATTTATTTCACATCGAATTTAGATACCAGAGAGGGATGCCGTCCTTTATTTGTATCTGAATAATAAAAAATGAAAAAAAGTAAATGTAAAACAAATCGATTCATGTGATGAAGGTCGGAATATTTTTAAAATCTCATCCGGATTGTGATTCAATTCGTATGAATGGTATTGTAAATACAGAAGGGAATTTCTATTTTTGAAACTCTACGTTTTATATATATATATATCCTAGAAAGGGGTTGACTGTTTAAGTGAATCACTTAGAATCAAATAGAATTTTAAAATAATGGGTGATCCTGATCAATCAACAGGTTTTTTTTTTTAAATGCAAAATAGCACACAAAATACAAATAGATCATGAAATCTTTATGATTGTGCATTGTTTTACGGCTGTGTGGCAAGTAGCGCCGTCTTGTTGGAACCAAATGCTGCCAAGATTTCATACTTCCATTTCAGGCAAAAAATAGTCCTTTATCATGGGGCGATAGCAAGCCCTATTTACAGTAACGTTGAAGACACCCTCATTTTTGAAGAAATACGGACCGATGATTCCATCGATCCATAAAACACACAACACGGTTGTTTTGAGTGAATGTAACTACAGCTCTTGAACCTCTTCCGGTTGTTCTTCGGCAATTTCGCTTATTGACGTATCCATTGAGCCGGAAATGGTCCTCATCGCTGAACAAAATGTTGCTCGAAAACATTGGATCTTCAGCAAGTCTCTCGAGAGACCATTCACTGAAATGATCACGATTTGCAAACGTTGTTCGGGTGTTAGTCTATCGACGATAGAAATGTCAATGTGTACTGAATAAAAAACACATGGCAACTTGACACGACTCACGTGCTATCTGTCAAAAAACCCGCTTTTGAAAAAGATACCTATTGATTGATCACCCGTCACATCCTTTAAATCAAAGCCATCCAGACGATAGCTGTGACTGACCATATCAATCTATCAAACCTAATCCTACCTACACTCACTTTGGTGTGGTGCGTCAAAGGCCTTAACAATGGAACAAACTTGCAAAATACGTATGTCCACTAATAATAAACATCTGCATCGATATCGGAGGGCGTTCATGGAGAATTATAGGTTCGTCTCACCTGAGAAAAGTTTATAAACAAAAATACCATATGATTTATATTTGAAGTCCTGCCGAAAAGTGTTAAACTCGAACAGGTCAACTTGTGTGGGTGTGGTTGATAAGTTTCCAGGGGCCATATTTAAAAAAACGAATAGCGTTGAAATCACTTTGTTCTCGTTGAAATTCGATTGCATAAAACGATTATCGTTCTAGACCAAACGATAGTCGTCATTTCTTACAACTGGCATTGAGCACTCGTATAGCTTTCGTTTTCGTTGAGCTGTCATATATATTTCTCGTTTAACACAAACGCATTTTGTCGTGACTATCGTTTAGTTCTGTTTCGATTACTTGCGCTTGTTTCGTTTTATGTAATAGAGCCCTTGATTTTCCGTTTATCCTGGTAAGTCAAAAGTATGTTGCATGATATATATCTCTGATATGGTAATGTAGTGAACGACTTTTACCATATCTTCCGTACAAACGACCAGTTCTAAAGTGTGAATATGGAAACCACAAGATGTACTTATCCACAGAATTCCTGTGGACAAGACAAGTGTGTATTGACCGATTTGCATATAAAATTGCAAACAAATCAGCACTACAAAAAAGACGGTCTTACTACGGGGACATCGAACCAAAATCCGCATTGTTGCTCCAATCTTATGTTTTCAGCTGACAGTTGATCGATGACTGCCGATTGCTGAATGACTCATTTTAAAATGAGTCACTGGTGAATCACCGTCCACCAGACATTAATGGCTTGAATCACATTTACCAAAGCCAATGTTTACCTAATCGTATTGGAGCATATCTTCTTATTGACAATTTGAAAAACCACTCCAAATCTGTCAACATTTTCGGTAACCCATCAATTTTTTCTTGTAAATTGTATCAAATGTCCTTTCTATATGCATTCCTCTTCTGAGCAATCACAAAACGTCTATCGGTGTCACTCATAAATTAGTTGATCCATTTTAAGCTCTACAGATTAGTATTACTTCCACTATAATGCGTATCGTTAAATTTGTCTTTCACTTTCAGATTTTAATCCTTAAAACAAACAAATAGCTTGAACGAAACCGAGCGTATAATTTCTGCAGAAATAAAATGAAAAGGTTTCTAAGATGATTTCATCTCTTGGGTTCCTTGGAAAGGGAGCTTTTTTCTTGTGCAAGACATTTGTTGCCTTGAAGCAATGAGTCCATCATTTGTCATCAAAGCTAATTGTGATGTCACCGAAAGACCTGCTGTGATTGGTTTGAATGTATCAACAAATGATTTCAGATGTTTCAGATAATGTTTCTAAAAGTTGACGAGAATGACACTTTTTCAGATTGCGAACACACACAACTGCATATGATATCTAATGTATATCATTTGAGTACTTTTCGGTCCATGTCATGATCTTTACGCGATAGCCCCATCTTATATTTTTTAAAAAGGTTTTTGTTCATTAAAAAGAGAATATCAGGTGAGTTTAATGCTTTAAAATGAGCAACAGGCTTGGCTGTCCGAAGCATATGTATACGACAGATGTCCTCACCATATCAAATTTATGTATGCGCAAAATGTGTAGTTTTTGATTAGCTGAATTGGCATATTCGAAAATAGAGTCATTTCCTCCAAAGGCAGACAAAACGGCCTTTTTGTTTCTGATATATGCACCACGATTTGGCGACGAAGAGTCGGATTGGGATAATTGGGATCTCACACAGGATACGTTTGTGAGTTGTGTTGAAGCCATACTTATAAAATTGCTTCATAGTTCAAAGAAGTGAAAATCCAGCGTATAGAGAAGTAGCAGACAGAATAGAGGAGCACTTCTTTTTGATGATTGAATTTAGCCAAGAAGGTAAAAGTCACGTGCTCCGATCTGAGAACCAAGTACAATGCTAAATTCACTCGAAGAGCTGTTCAATGAACTCCTTGGCCTTCGTGTTGTCAAGGAGACTGGCGGAGTTCAAAAAAACTAATCAAAACCATGTTGTTCGTGAAGCCAACGCTTGTGTTTACATTGTTATGAAATAAAAGCAAAAGGAGAATTTGGGCAAAGTGTTCAACAACAAGAAGTAAAAGCCTTTGGATACGTGGAAGAAAAATACCCGTGATATGCTCAAGGCCTTGTAGCCAAGGGATGGCACCAGGAAAACACTGAAGACAATCCATTATATGTCTATTTACCCAATGAGGAAACCTAGATCCCCATTCCTGTAACCCGTTTGCAGTTTGTAATATGGGTTCTATCGTCTGATTGAGAAGAGGTCGACAATGGTGATGGATGTAGGTTTCTGAATGATTACAGTTTTATATTCATTATTCTAAAGCGACTTTGTCAGTAATAAATTCATCGGATAGACAAGGACGAATAAGACAAAGTTCTAATCCAGAAACTCTGGGTTTGGCCACTTTAGCGAGCAAGAGATTGGCAGTCTACAACTGAAATACTTCTCGCTGTGCCATCAAGTAGCCGAAACCATCATATGCTAGCAGCCACCCCCGGAGAGATGACCGTGGTATGATGATATTTGCAAGTACCAACAACATGTGACAGAAAAAGAATATCGTCTTCGAAGAATAAAAGAGACAAAAACATTACGTTGGAAAAAAGAAAGCACGCAACCTCCCAACTCCGGGAAATCGAAGAGTATCGATAATGAGCATTAAAGCGGAGCAAAAAGGAGGCACTTTCTAAATTAAAATTCTTCGTCGATTTGTTAGTCCTAGTCATCGGTATGTAGGTCGCTGCAATTCGGGAATAACACGAAGGAGGTCTGTAGCTAGCTTCATAGTCATTGGAACTCTGGAAGATGAAGAAGATTCTACATATAAGAATACATCCCATTATATGTCAAAACTGCTTAACATATATGGATCACAGCCGGCAGACTTTTTTAATAAGTGTGATCCTTAATAATTTCCATCTTGATTTGGTTGAGGACATTTTGTGTTTGGTCCCGAAATCTATGGTGAGATATTCTTTTCGAATTTTGGTCTTGAGGTTGTCAATTAGCCAGAAACACATTGACACCGCGTAATGATGCATTAATCTGCTCCAGTTTTGTTTGACATTATAGGTTTTCAATCTTTGATATCTCCTCACAAACATTACTATCAACTAGTTGAAGTACATCCGTCCAATGTCCCCAATTCGTGTGAAATTAATTACATTATAGGTTTTCAATCTTTGATATCTCCTCGCAAACATTACTATCAACTAGTTGAAGTATATCCGTCCAATGTCCCCAATTCGTGTGGAATTAATTACGAGTTATTTCAGGTGAAAATCTTGACTTTGGTCAAAAATCGAGCCTTATAGTTGACTTCGGCCACAAAACGAGGTGCGTGGCTCATTTAGAACACTTCTGCTTGATGTTTTGGAGTGCACGTGCTAACTGACGAGTACGTTGCTATTTTGTTGGTCACAAATGATGGTGCATGGCTAATTTCGAACACTTCCACTTACAGTGATGATGTTTTGGGGGTGTACGTACTGAAACTGTGACCAAAACAGAATTTTCGAAACGTTTAAAAATGTGCGTTAAAGCTGCGTTTCCATATGCCTTTCTATTGTCAAAGTTTTATAGTTTGTGTCAATAACCGATACAATGCCAATTTATTTTCAATTAAGTCAATATTTGACCAAAAATAGTTTATTAATTCAATGAAAATATATTTTGATAAATGCCTTTCTTTATTCAAAAACAACTTTTTTCACTTTACGTACGCGTCGAATTTCTTCCGAAGTTGTCCGATGAACGAGATTGTACTCGTCATTTGCTTTTTTTCGCAATGGATACCCCGAAAGCAACCCGAATTCGAAGTGAAAAATTTTCCTAATGAATATATCGATAATGCTGAATATCAAGGGTTCAGATGTTGCTGCGTCTTAGAAGATACCACTTTCTTTCGGTTTAGTAATATTTTAGATTTTTACTCAATGAATCGTCATTAACTGACACTGGAAATAGATTTGAATTTCGTTGAATGTTTGTTCGGTAGAAACGCATAGGAAGAAGAACCACCCAAGTAGTTCTTTTCCTTCCTATGCCTTTCAATTAAACAAGCATTCAACGAAATGCCAATCAATTTTCAGTGTCAGTTAAAGCCAAAGTAAATTCAAATATTTCCTCTTGTCATAACAATGCACTGCCACTCATTGACAATGGCTGTCGGTTAAAGCAATGTCAGAAATGTTTACTTTTCGTTTTGTTTAATTAGGTACGTCTTTTGTCAAATAGAAATCAACAAGTTGAAAATAATCATGACCGCAATGATATAGGCACCATGAATGCAATAAAATTGAGTCAACACAATCTTTGGCTCAAAAGTTTAATGCTTCTGTTTCATTATAATGACATGTTGAGGTGCCTATTAAATACGACTTAATCCAAACCTTTTTTTTCGTATTTATAAGCGGCTTTTACAGACAGCCACATCATGAACAAAAATCTTCCTCGTGGTAATATGTTAAAATCTCATTCCATTGGCAGTTTTTTTTTTTTTTTGCATCTAAAGCTGTAATGTTGCATGAGAACCACCTTTTCCTGTTTCCTTTATCCTTCATTATCCCATTATAAGCCAAAAAGCCCTCTTCCGACATCCGTTATGAACATACCATTCATTGCTATGCGGATCAGCAACCTCTTTTCATGTTACAGCTCACGTGTTACACGTGTGCACGAAATGTCAACCAATTAAGTCAACTACGTGTTCATTTTACAATATAATTACCATAAAATTACATCGATCTATCAATGCTTGGATTTTGTTGCAACACTGTCAGTTCGACTGGGGACATTGACAAATTAATGCTATCCCACGTGCAGCACCTTTTTAGAACTAGCTAAACTCGAAACTGGTAAAATTCCACCTACATTATATCGAGTATACCGTTGTGTCAATGAGTTATGTCGTGTTCAAATAAGAAAAAAAAATAAACTTCTCCCTTACCCAACTTTTCTAATTCGTACGAAATTTGTATTCGAAAATAGCGAAAGAAAAACAATCATCTCTGACATAAAAGTTCATTAAGCTGCACTGTAGCTGAAGGTCCTTTCGGTTTTACTAGGTGCTACTAGGTGGACGAGTTTCAAGTAGACACCTCATTACTCATGCATAATGCAATTCCTTGGTGGCGAAAACTTGTTGCAAGTAATCAGTGCAACGATGATGGTGATGGGTTGATAACTTATTACCCTAGACGAGACGTTGTCGTTTCGTGACGTTATATGTACCTGGTGGTGCACTTTTACGTAAGAGAATTGAAAATTGGTACGCGCGACAAGTGATGCCAAGTTGTCCTCCTCCACCCTAGAAAAAAAGAGAAAAACCCAACTTACCAAGGAAACATGTAAATTACCCTACATCCGATCTGGCGAAAAGTCAAAAGGCTATATGACGCTCGATTGTATGCTTGTACACGTACTTCGTGGAGGTGGAATCCTACACGGGGGAAAATATGCAAATAAATTTATTTGTCCGCCTCTCTTGCGCGCGCTTCAATCCCAACTTTGTTCTTTCAGTTCTTTTTTAACACCATTTTTAAATAATTTAAACGGGAATAGACAAAGCGGGCTGTAGAATGAGGGGGTGGAATAAAAAAACGAAAGCGAATACTAGAACACACGACACGACGTAACAAAAGGAAAGCAAATGGCCTACTTCAGCGTTGTGTAATTAAAGCTAGGATAGAGTCCATGGCCAATGTTACTAGGATAGATATGAACTCTGGTCATTCATACGAGTTGTATCCATGAGTATCTGCATCAGCGATTTTTATATTAAATTCGAAAGGTCAGCTATCTAAGATGGCGCGGAGATGGGAAAGTGGAGGAACCCGAAGTACGAGTATATCCTGTGTACAGGGAATAATTTTCTACGAAGAGCCTTGCTTATGAATTTGTTTACCTCTTGGTGTGCTCCTTTTTTGCATGAAATTTACATGATTTTATGAAATTTATTAGAATTTCGAAAAGTACACTCCATGTGGGTGGGGTTTATGAAATTGGATGCACATTTGTGAAATTTAATTAAGTCTTGTATGGCATTGAGGCGCAATATACAAAGAGGAAGCTGCCAACAAAGGATACTGTAATTTGTAGACTCAACAAATAACAAATGTTGCCTTGAGGTTGGAGGGAAGGAATTTTAATTGAAAATTAGAGCTAACAATTGGAACCAACATAGCACCAATGCATTTGATAGTACCTTTCAGATTGCTTCAATTTCCTAATTTCAGAGTTTTGATTGTAACCGGTCTATTGTTCACAAAATTATAATACAGTTTGTGTATTTGAGGTGCAAGGGGTCTAACTGAAGGGTTTTTCAACAGGGACGCTACAAAAGTAGAGCAACAGGGACAGCAAACGACGCCATATTTCTTGCCGCTCTTTTGACATTTCTCTTCAGTAAGATTTGCCATTTCATGATGGAAAGATATACGAGCCAACAACGAGTCAAAATTATTAAAATTTACTACCGAAATTCGGAGTCAGTGGCCTCAACGTTAAGATCGCTACGTCCAATTTATGGTCGTCATAATCGTCCTAGCAGATCAACAATTGAGTGTCTAGTGGACAAATTTGAATCCACAGGCACAGTACAAAATGTTCCCGTGCCAGTGAGACAAAGAAGTGCCCGTAGTGTCGAGAATATTGCTGCCGCTGAGGCTTCAGTTGAAGAAAGCCCAAATGTGTCTCTCACACGTCATGGCGAATTTTGCGAAAAGATCTTGGCCTACATCCTTACAAGATTAAATTGACGCAAGAACTGAAGCCACCTTGACCACCAGGAGCGTCGTATGTTCGTGAATTGGGCTGAGCAACAACTTGAAAATGATTCGGATTTTCATCGAAAAATCATCTTCAGCGACGAGGCTCATTTCTGGCTGTCAGGCTTCGTCAATAAACAAAATATGCGGTATTGGTCAGGCAGCAATCCACACGTACTCCATGAGTCATCATTGATTCCCAAAAAACTACGGTTTGGTATGGTTTATGGGCCGGCGGCGTCATTGGGCCGTACTTCTTCCGTGATGACCAAGACCGGCACGTTACTGTGAATGGGAATCGCTACCGTTCAATTATAACCGAATATCTTTGGCCCCAATTGGATGATATGGACTTGGAGGACATGTGGTTCCATCAGGACGGCCGGCGCCACAAGCCACACAGCGAATGTCACAATCAATTTATTGGAAACCAAGTTTGGAGAACGTGTTACCTCACGAAATGGTCCAGTCGCTTGGCCGCCTCGGTCGTGCGATTTGACGCCGTTAGACTATTTCCTGTGGGGCTACGTCAAGTCTATGGTCTATGCCAACAAGCCAGCGACGATTGATGAACTTCGTACGAATATCGAACGTGAAATTGCAGCAGTATCGGCCGATTTATGCTTGAAAACCATCGAAAATTGGGTTCAGAGTCTGGACTTCTGCCCGTGGTGGCCATGCAAAAGAAATCGAGTTCCATACATAATCGATCGTACTTTCACAGGAATAAAAAATTTCATTGATATTCAAAACCGTTTTTGTTTTATTTAAAAAAAAAACTTTTTTAGCGCTCTTATTGAAAAACCCGATATAATTTGAGGTTTAGGACTTTCAAAACGGTGAGGCTTGTATAGAGCATTTTTATACCCACATCTGGAAATAGGAAAAGTGTGACCCTTCACACAGTCGTTATCACGATGAGTGATCCGGAGGTACAAGATCTACTTCACGGCAATGAAGGATGGACCATATTGAATGCGGATTAAGAATTTATTGCTGGTGTGAATTATCATCTATGATGTAGGCCTCATCTTTTATCGAATATTTTCTACAGGCATCGAAAACATGCTTTCTTGACACTTTACATATGCTTTCCAATTTGGAATTGGATGAGAGTGAAAGTCGTTGTCCATTAAGGCGTGGGTGATTAAAGGCAGGTTCTTGTAACTTGTAGTTCACTTGCTCACGGAAAGAAACTTTTCTGTCAATCAAATCAGCTCGTCGTCACCATAAGGCACTTTCTATAACGGTCTAGTCGGACCAGGAGTTTGTTAATGACGAGAAGCTACGCCACAGGAGAGATGACTCCACCCTGTGGTGTGCCTCAGTCAGCGTATCTCGTTAGGCTGTGCCTAGTATGACTGAAGCCCTTATCGAAACCGGTGTAGGTGGATATTTTAAACAATGGATTACATCACTGATAAGGTCTAGAATTAATCTTAGCATTGATTCAATCAAGTGGCTAAAATATCTCTTTACACCAGTTAAGATAAGGGCTTCTACTATCTATGCTATCTGTACCTTAATGAAACCTCTTCCTTCTCTAGAAAAGTGGTGTAAGCTTGGGCTTCTAGTGCTATCTTTTTGCACGATATTGAAACCCCTCCTTTATCTAGAAAAGTCACTAAGGTCTAACTTTGGTATTAAAGAGATTTTTTGTTGGTCCATATGAAGAGCGGTTTCTGCTGCATCGATATCGGCATATAATTCATTATAATAATTTATATTTAAAATGATGCGCACATTGGGCCTCTGCGGACTGAACTTGGGCCTCAACTAACATGCCTCTCCAATTACTTATTATTAGCCCGGTCCTTAACTGCCTCCAGTTCCGCACTTCAAGTTGGTTGAGGTCGGTTTCTAGACTTTTTGAAGAATTTTTAGCTTAAAACGTCCAAGGATTTCTTCATCCGCTTATGATACGATACATGCTTCAGTGCCGTAGAACAGGACTGGTATGATCAGGATCTTATACCGGATATCCTAAGTGGTTTGAGTAAAGGCTTATCAACTAAATTGCCTCCTAAGACCGTAGAAACAGCGGTAGCTAAGGGAAATTCTTCTTTTTATTCCTGACGAGATGTTGTTTTCAGCCGAGGAGCCGAGGTAGAAAAAGTCCTGCACTATACTTCAAAGGTCTGCTCCAGGGTGTTTAATATACAGAAAGTTGAACTAATGGGCCTGAAATCTCAGCTCAGTAACCATCTGCGACTTTCTTTAAATATACGGGTTTTAGTGGTCCTTTGATAAGATTTTGGTTAGTCTGGAGGAACCTTTGAGGGTGTTAATGGATTGGCAGTACTCTTCCCAAGATTCTTTCTGGACATAACGAATAGATTTTTTGTAGATTTTAAGGCATTCGCTAGATATAAGATATATTGCACGCACACGTACATCTCTAAAAGCAAAAGGTAAAATAGAGATCCCAAAACGCATCGACAGTAATTTTACAACTGATCGTCTGATCGCTCTGATCTTTCAAACGCCATTTAGAAGTTTCACTGCATTAAGTTGTCTCAAAAGTGTCATCCCTTTGCAGGCACTCACATAAGTAGTATCTGTAGCGTGTTAAAACATCCGTTTGACGTAATAAACTAATGACATCAAGACTTTTTCATACACAACCTTCTTCAAATTACTTGTACCCATCCAAGCATACCTCTCACATGCTCACAAACCTCTGACAATGCTCTAAAAATCTATCTAATGCCCTAAGTAACTTAACTCACCAATTATTATCACAATCGGTAATTGCAAGATGTCGTTACCTTGCCAGAGAATTAGTACCCCATCACCCATTAACAGCTTCCCAGCCTTGACGTCGTCTAATTCCACACACAATACCTACCCAACCTAAGTAATTCAAAATTGCACAACACACAGCCACAACAATGGGGCGCCAACAAAACTGCATGTGGCGGCTTAATAAAAGCTTTCAATGTAGTCATTGATTTTCCAAAAAAGAAAATCAAAATTCATACTCGTTCAATTTATGTAAATCCCAAAGTGCACAGTAGTCTATAAAATACGTCAATAAAAGTTGGAAAAACTGCTCGAGATGAAAACAAACTTTTGCGTATAAACAAGTCGGATCAGCAGCCATGCAAATGTACAAGAACGCTAACGTTGGGCCATCCGCGCCAGCAGAATGTATCTAAATTCCCCAATAGGGCACGAGTATATAATTTGATTTCCAAACTTTTGCATAACGAAATCACAGTCGATTTCGACACAAACCTACAAAAAAAAAATAAAGAAACACCTCTACGTGTCTTAACCTAGTTCTTGTCATTTTATTGAATTCACCTGCACAAAAAAGTTTACCATGAGGAAGACAGCTCAACATCCTCATTGCGCACACACCTGAAGTCTCTCAGTGTGGGGCACTTAGATTTTTTAATGAACGGGCTTCATCTATATAACTCAACCTCTGTGTGCAAGAAATCGTCTTCTTTGAGGATTCGTCTGCGAAAGAATACATGATTTTGGAGCAAATTTCACGCGCTAAATTAGATAGATACGGGATAGACAGATGCTACGATAGAGCCTGTAATTTGTAAAACACCAGCTCTGCTAGGAAGCTAATTACTCGGCGCGTACATTGATGGGTTTACGCTGATTTATGGGCTGAGTGAGGCAAGTGAAGCAAGTGGGAGAAAAATAAAAAGAAGAAGATCCGCGGACGCCGACAGCACCGACGACGTGTGGAATCTAGGTCATTCCAATCTAATCTGCGGAGAATTTCGTTAATGCCAGCAATACTTTGTTGTTACTACAGGAAGTCTCGAGTTTTATGGTATTTTTCGGGATGAAGATGTATATTGAAAAGTTTTTTTTTTCTTTGTTAGTCTCCCCCCACTCCATAAACAAGATACAAATCAAAAAATTTATTGTTTATCAATTTAGCTTGAACAGATCGATCAAAAGCGCTCGACGCTCATATGGAGCTGATTTACACCTTTTTTTCTCGGGAGTCGAGAAGGCATACAAAAACAATCCAATACCAGGTGGGAAGCTGTATGCTGTTTCACTGCTGATGAGATGATGACCGATGCAATCGGGTAATGTATACAACGCATTTCGTTGGGAATTTCGAATTTCTTTGTTTTTATTTGTTTTCCATGCGCATACCATGAATGGTAGAAAAACATATGGCGTGTGTTTTGAGAATGAAAATTCGGGAAATGTGGAGCGTGTTTAGTTTTACTACGTACTATGGATGGTAATTTATTTCGGTTTTCATTGAGAAAAACATGGGGAGGGGATTTAATTGAGGAATTGATGTTGATTTGTTTATTTAATCAAATCGATTTGGTTGATTACGTTGTTTTTCCACAGATTCGGGACGGCGGTGGTATTTCGTTTCGGAGAATTTTTCGCTTTGATGGTTGTTTTTGGCACACGTTTCACGGGAAAAACAGAAACGTATGGCCAGAGTCGGACTAGACTGAATTATGATTTTATTGAGATTTTTTAATTAAAAATAATTTCCATCTAATCTACTTGATTTTATTTTCAACGTTGTTGTTGCAAAATTTACGCAAGATTTGAATTTTCCGCTTTGTGCGGCAGCTGTCAAAACCAAAAATAGAGAAAACACTGAGTTTCCATTGTTGAGCAATGTTTTTTATTTTTTTAATTATGAAAGTTTGAGAATATTATTCTAAGTGATGAAGCTTATTTAGTGTGGAGCAGTGACATTTGTAGAAGCTGTTTGGACGAAAAGAAGGAGCAATCTTCACTATTTCTGCTCCTGTCCAGCACTCTCCAACAAAAGAAAATCCACCTAGGAGACTTAATTTTTGACAATCTTGGTGGCCTGGCTAATAATAATGTCAAAAACCACCTCCGCTAGATAGTTAGCTAGCTCGGAATGGTTCATTAGGCAAACGAATTTTGGAAAAAGTCGACAGATCCAAGTGGTACCACAACGGACCTTCGTGGTGTAAATGTGGACAACCTAGTGTGCTGCCACGTGCTGCTGCATTTTGAACTGAAGCCCTAGTCTTCAAAATCAGTTTGGTCAACCGGTGATTGTTACTAGCACTAGATATCGCGACATGAAAATCGAGTTAGATCTGCCTTAATGCGGTATTGATTTAGACGGCATGGGGTTTCAACAAGACCAGCCACAAGCCATACAGACTATGAAACAATTTAATTGCTGTATGTGATTTCATGTCGTGTATGAACTCTCTTGTTTCGGTTATCAGAATTTTCACACTGGATAATGCTAATCAACAGCTCTGGATTTCTTTCTGTGGGGTTATTGGAAATCAAAGGAAACAGGCCACAACCCCTCATACAAAAAGTATGCAGATTCAACACTGCATCCCCGAAATTCAATCATATTTATGCAAAGTGGTCATGGCAAAGAGTGCGTATGTGTCAGCGAAGACAGGAGTGCTGTGTCATACATAACCCTATCCTATGTAAATACTTAAATTAAATTATGGGACAACCTTTATATGAAATTATTTCTTTTTAATATGTGGTTAATTTTTAAAAATCCAGTCCTTTTAAGTCCTTTAAGCCTACTAGTCAACAAAAAAAAACTTAATTGTAAAATATTAAGGACTCAGCTAAATAGAATAATTGACAATTTCCTTATTAGAGTGATGTGATCTTAAGGCATGATAGATAGTTTTAAACCGAAAAGCAATTACAATAATGGTAGAGATAGATATTTTCCTCTGCTGTCTAATCTGATTTTTTTTTCTATTAAGTGGAACAACATTCTCAGCAAAGGGGATACTCAATCACAAAATGTCCTGTCTTCGCAGGATTGATGAATATTGATGAATTCCTGTTGATACGTCAAAAAAACCACTTGTACTCTTCTAGCAGAAAGGGTGGGGAGATGAATTTCATAAAATTTGAAAAATGTCAAGCTCCTCAGGTCAAGAAATTTTGCTGGGAATGATTTCTCTGTACTCTTCTAGCAGAATGGGTGAGGAGATGAATTTCATAAAATTTGAAAAATGTCAAGCTCCTCAGGTCAAGAAATTTTGCTAGGAATGATTTCTCTGAGCTCTTCCGAACATCTGCATTTATAATATAAAAAAAAAATCCCAAAACGTGTATGAATTCGCTAATCTCGAGAACTGCTGAACTGATTTTGATGTGGTTTTCACTGTTATGATCTGCATTACCATGGGCAGCGTATAGGGTATTCAAAATTGCTCTATCACTTATAAGAGCTGAGGATTCAAGGTCTAAATGGCAGAAATAAATTTGTTCATCAATAAACAGCCCATAATTCAACAACAGCAGTGGACGACACCTAGTCTATAATATCTCCAGATCTCCTACAAGTTTAGCTGTGCCAACTGTTGCAGATTTTAAGTAAGGGAAGAAAAGGTGGGACCTAGTACCACTTGGGCTTTATACAGAAAAAGAAGCTGCACTGGTGTAAAATTTATCTTACCTCTGAAAAGGTAAATTAGTTGAACGCTTCTGTTTTGGCAATGAGGTTATACAAGTTGTTGCCTTGATAAATCTGAAATGCTTAGATAATGTGCTTCAGGCAGTTTTAAATATAGTACACCTCAAGCTTTGGTCTAAGTATCTATTACACCATCCAGGTTACAGAAAATATCAATGCAGTGAGGAACGAGTGTTTGTGACCACCCTTATACGCCGCAATTGAGAATCGGCTTCATATTAGTTAAAAAACCTTTATTCTTAAAAATATTTAATTCCACACTAGCTATAGGATGACAATGCAATGACAATGCATTGTGTCGCTGGTATCTGACTACATATATATATTTTATAGCATTACAGTGGACTTGATCAAATAGGCCCTTGCATGTTGCATGAATATTTTTAAGGGACAGCACTAGGTTTTTGTCGGTTTTATGTGATTTAAAAAGATTGCTTTGCTTAGACTTGCTAAAAAACAAAAAACTTACAATCAACATCCTATATTTTTAGCGCTTCATTGAGCCTTAGGTCTAAAAAAAAAAGTCACATGGCTGAAAGAATTGCGTGCAACTTTTTTTGACACAGACAAAATAGAAAAAGGTATGGAAATTCAGTTAAAGGACTTTGGATTTCAATTGAATCTA
Source organism: Rhingia campestris (assembly GCA_932526625.1). NCBI lineage: Eukaryota > Metazoa > Arthropoda > Insecta > Diptera > Syrphidae > Rhingia > Rhingia campestris. The sequence continues at coordinate 61,123,976 of OW052182.1, read as the reverse complement.
AAAATTGGTGTATTGATTGACGGGATTTTACGCCTTCAAGACATAACCTTGATGTTCATGCGATAGTCTCTGCTTAGTTATTTTTATTTATCGCATTGGTGTATGCAGCGCCTTATTTTCAATATATTAGCAAAGTAATAATGTTCTATGAGTTCTCGACAATTTACTTGATGCTTTTACAACAAATTCCGACCAGGTTTCGTAGGACGTTTAAAAAATATATATAATGCGCTTCGTTCATTGCCTGTTAAAAAGGGCAATTTGTTATTTTAATTAGTTTGTCGCTAATAAAGGGTATTTCATTAGCGACTTGACAACTTCAAATTTTCAGTGTGAACGTACCCTTAAACCGATTACCGAACTGTAAAAGTGCCAGGGAAGTGTGGAGAATATTGTTGCCGTAAGGCGTCAGTCGCAAACGAGCCAAATAATTCATTTCATGGAGTTCTCAAGAATTTGGCCTCTCCCAGACATTTTTGGGAATTTTGCGTAAGGGTCTTGGCCTACACTCTTGCAAGATCAAGCTGACTTATGAACTAACGCCACTTGATTATTTGAAGGGACGTACGTAAGAATGGGCTCTGGACATGATGGAAGAAAATGAAGAATTTCAGCGACGAAGCGCATATACTTCAGCTTCGTCAAAATATACGTTATTGTATAGGTGAGAACCCTCATGTGCTTCATGAAACAGTCACCCGAAAAGTCACTGTTTGGTGCGATTTGATTGCCGGTGGTGTCATTGGGCCGACTTTTTCGTCGACAGTCGAAATGACCGTCACGTCACGGTAAATGCACCCAAAAAAATCTGCGCTGTAAATTTTACAAAATGTGGCAGTCGAATTTACAATAACTTGAAAATTTGTGTGTTTAACAGCAAATGCGTTAATATTCATAATTAATTGTAAGTTTAACAGCGTTTGTTTTCATTTTGGCAGTAAAATTGTTAAAATGATCACAATTTCTTGTTGTAAAATTGACACCGCGTTGTCAATTTTGGTTGTTAAATGTACAGATTTGATTTTGTAAAATCTACATCGCAGAATTGTTAAATCTACAAGCACTTTTTGTATTAATTACATTTGGCTGTAGAAATTACAATAAGTTCTATAGATTTGTCTTTGTGTTTGGCAAATCTATAGAACGTATTGTCAGTCAATCTACAATCTACATTTCTAGTAGAAATGAACATAAATCATCTTTTGTTACTACGTCGAACAAAGGATGAAATAATGTTGGTTCATAATACACGATTTTAAAAAACTGCCAGAATATTTTATCACAGTATATACTTTTTTATCATTCATAAATTATTGTGAAAGTGAAAAGACCTTAAAAAAAGAATCAACCAATTTATCAATTTAGTTTTTCAAATGAACAGTAATTTAATTTGTTTGCCTGAAAGTGTTAAACAGCGATTCAATCGAAAATAACCTCCCTATGTGAAATGTGGTCCCTATTAATAAATTACTTTGGACGTGGACGTTTTTGAAGTTGTGGGCAGTTTCCAATTGTTTGAGATTGTTGTGCCGTTTTTAGCAGGTAAGTTAAAGATTTGATTGTTAATCATCTCACTTGACTGCACTGTATAACAGATTTTTATTTAACTAGGTCGTGGGCTTAAAAGCTCAGATCGGAGCACATTTTTAAAATATTCCCGGACAGCGAACTTGGGCTGTAATCGGTTTTCGGAGATCAACTATTAAAGTGGAAAAAGTATGTATATTATTCTGTTTGTATCTTAGCAATTAAATTATTAATTATTAAATTATTTTTTATTTAGTACACAAAGTGCAGCACATTGTTCAGCGAATTGAGCACTGCATATTGGGTTAAAGACATCTGCAGTTTAGCAGCTCTTAAGCATCTAATTCATCAACGAACATAATTGTAATTTATATGTAACATTTTTCATTAATGTTTATTATTTAAATAAAAATAATTAAATTATTTGGTGTGTATATTTTTTATTGTGGAGCAAAGATTTCACGAAAATAATTGTGTAAATGAGACCAAAAGCTATACAAATGACACAAACGGTTGTGGTTTATACACATTGAACTGTAGATTTGACCAACGAAATTACATTTTGACTGCAAATAGTTTTGTCAAATAGAACAAAAATCTGTATTCTTAGCACATTAATGTTGTGAATTTTACAAGTTGTGGTGTCCATTTAACAATAAACGCTATTGTACTCAGATTTTTTTAGTTGTAAAATCTACAACAAATGTTGTAATGTGCACAACTGAGTTTTAGAATGAACAACCATGTCTCTGTAAAATTGAAAGCATTGGATGTCGGGTCGATTTTGACTATTAATGCAGTAGAATTAACAGCGGTTTTCAACATTTTTACAAAATATTTTTTTTGGGAGTGGTATTCGCGACAAAGACATGTTGGGACGTTATTTCTTTGAGCAATTGCATTAATTGGACATCAGTCCATCACACGCGGGTGCAACAATATAGTTATTGAAGTCTCAGTTAGGTGAACGTGTTATCTCGAGAAACGGAAAACTCGATGGGCCGTCGAGATAGTGTAATTTAACGCCTCTAAACTATTTTCTTGGAGCTACATTAAATCATTGGTCTAAGCCAACAAGCCGACGACGTTAGAGGAGATCAGAGCGGCTGTATCGGTCAAAATGTGCGGCCGAATCATTTAAAACGTATCAACCGCTGCATACGTTCCCTTGGTGGACAGATGAGCATAGTGGAATTCCATTCATAAATGTTTTGATAGCTCTTTAAACTAATACATTTTTTTTCTTTGAGATATCTCAAGTAGTTTGCATTTTATTTAAAAAATAAGTTGGCAAGTCCTTAATGAAAGACCCTTTATGAAGAAAAAAAAAAAACTTGCACCGAAATGTTATTCAGAATACAAAATTTATAGGTATGTCAGCTCTTCTGTGGGACGTGCGGAATGTAACAAAAGAAATATTCGCCTCAACAAAATGACGTCCGTGAAGCTGTTTCGAAATGGAAAAACTCTAGTTTTCAATAAAAGTTTAAGGTGGATTTGCGAAAACTTCTTTTTTTAAAAAGACTAAAAGGATAAGAGGATATAAGGATAAAAGGTAAAATTCTAGTTCTTTAATCTAAAAGGTTTTGTTTTTTGAATTATAATGGGCTCATAGCTTTTCATGTTGAATGAAATAATCTCTAAAAAGGACACAATGTACAAAAAGGCGTTATAAAAAGCCTCCCGAAGAACTTTAATAAAACTACACTTTCAGTTTTTCATTTAACATTAATCTTAAAACATCAAATAGGTTTTTTTTAACCAAAAGTGGATTTGTTCATACTCCATATCAAATGTAATACTCTTCTACATTCTCGGGGGGAAGTTTGTCCGAGTCTTGTCGGAACTTTTATTTTCTTAAAATTTGATACATATGTACGATCTAAAAAAATTAACTCAGCAGTTGACAAAGATTTAAAAGTTAGCACCTCCAAATCATAGTTTGTTTAATAGGAATCCCTTCTTTTCTTTGACTCCGATAACTGTGTTAGTTTAAACCTGAACTTTATGAAATGTGTACCAAATGAATGGTAAAGTTAGGAAGATGTTTTCACTGTTTGGTGCGATTTGATTGCCGGTGGTGTCATTGGGCCGACTTTTTCGTCGACAGTCGAAATGACCGTCACGTCACGGTAAATGCACCCAAAAAAATCTGCGCTGTAAATTTTACAAAATGTGGCAGTCGAATTTACAATAACTTGAAAATTTGTGTGTTTAACAGCAAATGCGTTAATATTCATAATTAATTGTAAGTTTAACAGCGTTTGTTTTCATTTTGGCAGTAAAATTGTTAAAATGATCACAATTTCTTGTTGTAAAATTGACACCGCGTTGTCAATTTTGGTTGTTAAATGTACAGATTTGATTTTGTAAAATCTACATCGCAGAATTGTTAAATCTACAAGCACTTTTTGTATTAATTACATTTGGCTGTAGAAATTACAATAAGTTCTATAGATTTGTCTTTGTGTTTGGCAAATCTATAGAACGTATTGTCAGTCAATCTACAATCTACATTTCTAGTAGAAATGAACATAAATCATCTTTTGTTACTACGTCGAACAAAGGATGAAATAATGTTGGTTCATAATACACGATTTTAAAAAACTGCCAGAATATTTTATCACAGTATATACTTTTTTATCATTCATAAATTATTGTGAAAGTGAAAAGACCTTAAAAAAAGAATCAACCAATTTATCAATTTAGTTTTTCAAATGAACAGTAATTTAATTTGTTTGCCTGAAAGTGTTAAACAGCGATTCAATCGAAAATAACCTCCCTATGTGAAATGTGGTCCCTATTAATAAATTACTTTGGACGTGGACGTTTTTGAAGTTGTGGGCAGTTTCCAATTGTTTGAGATTGTTGTGCCGTTTTTAGCAGGTAAGTTAAAGATTTGATTGTTAATCATCTCACTTGACTGCACTGTATAACAGATTTTTATTTAACTAGGTCGTGGGCTTAAAAGCTCAGATCGGAGCACATTTTTAAAATATTCCCGGACAGCGAACTTGGGCTGTAATCGGTTTTCGGAGATCAACTATTAAAGTGGAAAAAGTATGTATATTATTCTGTTTGTATCTTAGCAATTAAATTATTAATTATTAAATTATTTTTTATTTAGTACACAAAGTGCAGCACATTGTTCAGCGAATTGAGCACTGCATATTGGGTTAAAGACATCTGCAGTTTAGCAGCTCTTAAGCATCTAATTCATCAACGAACATAATTGTAATTTATATGTAACATTTTTCATTAATGTTTATTATTTAAATAAAAATAATTAAATTATTTGGTGTGTATATTTTTTATTGTGGAGCAAAGATTTCACGAAAATAATTGTGTAAATGAGACCAAAAGCTATACAAATGACACAAACGGTTGTGGTTTATACACATTGAACTGTAGATTTGACCAACGAAATTACATTTTGACTGCAAATAGTTTTGTCAAATAGAACAAAAATCTGTATTCTTAGCACATTAATGTTGTGAATTTTACAAGTTGTGGTGTCCATTTAACAATAAACGCTATTGTACTCAGATTTTTTTAGTTGTAAAATCTACAACAAATGTTGTAATGTGCACAACTGAGTTTTAGAATGAACAACCATGTCTCTGTAAAATTGAAAGCATTGGATGTCGGGTCGATTTTGACTATTAATGCAGTAGAATTAACAGCGGTTTTCAACATTTTTACAAAATATTTTTTTTGGGAGTGGTATTCGCGACAAAGACATGTTGGGACGTTATTTCTTTGAGCAATTGCATTAATTGGACATCAGTCCATCACACGCGGGTGCAACAATATAGTTATTGAAGTCTCAGTTAGGTGAACGTGTTATCTCGAGAAACGGAAAACTCGATGGGCCGTCGAGATAGTGTAATTTAACGCCTCTAAACTATTTTCTTGGAGCTACATTAAATCATTGGTCTAAGCCAACAAGCCGACGACGTTAGAGGAGATCAGAGCGGCTGTATCGGTCAAAATGTGCGGCCGAATCATTTAAAACGTATCAACCGCTGCATACGTTCCCTTGGTGGACAGATGAGCATAGTGGAATTCCATTCATAAATGTTTTGATAGCTCTTTAAACTAATACATTTTTTTTCTTTGAGATATCTCAAGTAGTTTGCATTTTATTTAAAAAATAAGTTGGCAAGTCCTTAATGAAAGACCCTTTATGAAGAAAAAAAAAAAACTTGCACCGAAATGTTATTCAGAATACAAAATTTATAGGTATGTCAGCTCTTCTGTGGGACGTGCGGAATGTAACAAAAGAAATATTCGCCTCAACAAAATGACGTCCGTGAAGCTGTTTCGAAATGGAAAAACTCTAGTTTTCAATAAAAGTTTAAGGTGGATTTGCGAAAACTTCTTTTTTTAAAAAGACTAAAAGGATAAGAGGATATAAGGATAAAAGGTAAAATTCTAGTTCTTTAATCTAAAAGGTTTTGTTTTTTGAATTATAATGGGCTCATAGCTTTTCATGTTGAATGAAATAATCTCTAAAAAGGACACAATGTACAAAAAGGCGTTATAAAAAGCCTCCCGAAGAACTTTAATAAAACTACACTTTCAGTTTTTCATTTAACATTAATCTTAAAACATCAAATAGGTTTTTTTTAACCAAAAGTGGATTTGTTCATACTCCATATCAAATGTAATACTCTTCTACATTCTCGGGGGGAAGTTTGTCCGAGTCTTGTCGGAACTTTTATTTTCTTAAAATTTGATACATATGTACGATCTAAAAAAATTAACTCAGCAGTTGACAAAGATTTAAAAGTTAGCACCTCCAAATCATAGTTTGTTTAATAGGAATCCCTTCTTTTCTTTGACTCCGATAACTGTGTTAGTTTAAACCTGAACTTTATGAAATGTGTACCAAATGAATGGTAAAGTTAGGAAGATGTTCCTACAAATCTGTTAAATTTGTGTTGCCAAAAATATAAACGATTGCTTAAAGCAGTTTATGATGGCGATTCTTTCTCTCTATTGTTCGTCGGTTAGCCAAATGTTTCGATAAATTAAGCACGTCGCTATTGTTCCTCCTGAGCGATATACAGATGACAATCGATAGATGTATGGCAATTCGAAATCACAAATGTGTCGTGTCCATGTGTCGATGGAATATCATGTGCGGGGAAAATCCCTCAATGAAATAAAAATACAATAAAAAAGAACTGCTTGGGATTGACAATGAATCCATTTGTCAAATATCAAGTTTTCATCGAAAGTGAACCGCTCCTAAAAAAGGGAGTTGACTCCTAATACAACCTCGGTGATCCCATCTTGTTTACCATAAACTAGACTTGTTTTCATCACCCACCTCTCATCATCATCATCTCAAGGTGAACACTAGCCTCTGTCAGTATTTCCACTCTGCAGAAAAAATGCTTGCACTATCCGAATATGCAAGTCGACCGTACTCGTATCTATCTCATAAGCCCACGTAGATTATCGACAGCCTGGTGTACACACCGTACTGTAGTCTATGCCAGTCATTTAAATGGCCACTAGGTCTTTGGGTTGGCTCCTTTTTAAGTAATCTGCGCCTTGTCACCATTTGTTTTGTGTGCGCTGTGCTGTGCGACGACGACGGCCCCTTCTTCGAATCGTACTTGCCGGGTTGATTAAGTGCAACCTGGTGTGCGAGATAGTGATCGAGTGGGAAGATAACTGATTATATGGTGTCCACAGGTTAATTTTTCATCGTCATTACTAAGTGGATGCGAAAAGGTGCTGAGTTTTTTCTCTTTAAATTATTTTTTCCGCTGTTAATTTAATTTCACGTTATATGCTGCTTCTGGTGTTGTGTCGCCATTTTAGTATCACATGCGATTTTTCATGTCGAATTTTATCTAGGATATCTAGATACAAATCGATTTTTCATGTCAATTGAATATCTTCATGTGGTTTCTTTTCCTTGAGTAGATGATGATGATGATTAAGTTCCTTTCTGTTGGTTTGCTTGGCATATGTGTGGATGGTTATTAAATTTCAGAGATGCCAACACAAACAGCAAAAAGGAATCACAACAGAAGGAAAAGTGACAGGCCGAGTTGCGGGGACCAAATATAGGTCGAATTTCCTTCTCCAAACCAAGATAGATACAGGTTCATCGAGGTTATCTGTCGGATATGAGATTTTCTTTATTAGCTGCCGAATGTGTGAACTACCCACCGGATTGTTTCCATACACAAAAATAAAAGTCAGACTGTCAGACGGCCGTCGTTCGATTGCATGTGGGGGGCTAACTACTTTTTTCCGGTATAACTTTTTATTTGGATCAATGAACCTGGCTGCCTGCCCATACGGACCATGCTATGCAGTCGCAATTAATTTTCATATTTAACGTAATTAATTAGTTGATAAATATTTTTTTTTTGACGTAATCAAAAAATGGCTTATCTCGCGATAAGCCGCGAAACAGCAGCGCATTTGGACATGCCACTGTTACGACTGAGTGCATGCATTTTTCAGCTAAAGTGCAAATGGTTGGAAAGTATTTAGTTGTGCGAGCACCAAATTGATTAATGAATATGAGATGCAATATTTGCATCAGCATCAGTATCACCATCAATAAAAGTGCGGCGCTCAGTTTCAGCAACAACAGCGCAGAAGTGTTTTATTTTTGTTTTGCTTTTAATTGCAAGGAAAATGTGAGGAATGCGAAAGCACGATTAAAATTAATTAAAGTGAAATTTTTATCCAACCGAATAAATTGTTGTAATTTGATTTGCGCGCTTGGTAACATTTTTATTCACAGGCTATCCTGGTGGTTTAGCATGATGGAAAGAGAGTGAGTATGCCTGTCGAATGTAGGACATACGTTTAGGCCATGACAACAACAGAACAAAATCTAGGTTAACGCATCATAAGCATGATATTCACTCACTGGCGGCAACGAAATTGATGAAGGATAACGCTTTGCGGTAAAACACCCTATTGACCACGTTTCTACCCATCCCATTGGGTGGTGGCGGTGGAACTACACATACATTCAAGGTGGTTGCTCATTTAATTCCGTTGTTTAAATAATAAAATGCTTGGTTTTTGTGGTCGGATATGTTATCTCTAGCACATGTAAATGTCATGCCAAATTATTTAGCGACAGAAAAAAAAAAGGTTTTTCTTTACGACATCATGCATGACTGTCAAGTGGGTTAACGTCATGCTTTTGACCCGAAAGCGTTATACTTTTGTGAAAGCCAGTAAATACTTTATGCAAATAGTTTTTTTTTAATTTTGTATTTCTCCATTTTGTACCTTGTTGACTTATCGAATGTTTTTACTCGTATCTGCGTCATAGTTTTCGGTTGAAGGCGTTTCGAGTAGATGCTTTGTAAACTAAGGAGTGAAGTAAGGGACCAAGGATACTTTCCAAGTGGCAAACAACTTTTGAAATGTAGTGCTGGTGTGCTTTTCTACCTTTTTATTGAGATTGGAGGCTGTCAGATTTCTCCGAATGTCCATTCTCTAGTGTTGTGGAATGTTACTACGAATGAAGTGCCCTACCAAATAAAAACCGAGTAGATGTTGTTTGATTTTATCCTTTATAAAGAATTATTTTACGCAGTTTTTAATTTGAAAATAGAAACATCATACTTTTGGAATAAATGAGCGAATAAAATTGGATTCCAATTTGCTAAGCTTTGGTGGTTAAACTTTTGTACATATTATGAATTTTTCAGACAGTGTTGAAACCCTTATAGACCTGGGTAATATTTCATTACATATTACTTTGAAAAAAAAAACTCTCCAGCCTTCATAAAAAACTTAGACAGTGGAACATTTGTCAGCTTGATTGGTGTCAATGTTATTATTTTTTTTTTCAGAATAAATAATGATTTGATAAAGACTGTATCTAAAAATACTTATTTCTAAATTTCAGAGTAAAAGTCATTTAATGATCAACCCGCCCACACAATTAGAAATGCCTTATGCCATTTCTTTGGATTTCGACGTTGAAAACGATTGCAAACATTAAAACGAACTGTTTTAAAGTGGTTTAGTGGATTTGTCAGTGTTTTAATGAAAGATAATCATAATTTTAGAATTAGTCACGAGTTAACTCGGCAAACCCAATACGATTGGTGAATTATCTGTAGACGAAAAAAAATGGTCACCATGAAAAATAAGTCGATACTTGTCTACACAGATGGACCAAAAATGTATTATAAAACCGATGCTGGCTTATTCTTAAAAAAAAAAGATATGGGCATATAAATCCGGCTACCCCGTCATAGCAAAATAGAAATACCTTTCACTAACGGCCAACATAGGGCCTCCAACCGAGCTCCTCCCTTCATTTGAGTGTGAAATTATTATTTTTGCCATAAAGAGGAACTCTTGCTTAACGCCCATTCCAAGTGGCAATTTTAGAAGCTTTTTATGACAGTGTTTTTCTTAGAACCATAGAATATTAGCGACGACAGCAAAAACTACCAACCCAAACTTAAGCTTAACAAGGATGCAGTAAATGACTCCCTTTCACCGAGCTTTATATATGATCCGATGAAAGTTTGCCCGATCGAAAAGAGAAGAGAACCTCTGAACTGCGATAACCACCATATATTCTTCAAAGCCGCTTACGACCGCATTTATAGAGACGAATTATACAGAGCCATGTCAAATTTTGGTATACCGCCCAAACTCATCCATCTGTGCAGGATGACGATGGGGAAATCTCGCTTCTCCATCAAGGTCGGAAACTACCTCACGATACACCCGATACCAAAAAAGGATTTACTCTTGCCAACCGCTGTTTCTTTTGGCCAACAAGACAATTTAGTAGTAAAGTCCTCACTCGAACTACTAATGAAATCCTGTACAAGACCCTGATCATTACAGTGCTGATCTACGGCGCTGAAGCATATAACGTGTCCAAAGTGGAGGAAGAAATCCTTGGTATATTTGAGAGAAAAATTCTTGAAAAATCGTCGGTTTTGTTTGCGTTGACTGGCTATGGAGACGAAGATTCAACCAATAATTATACGAGCTATACACCGACTACCCCTAGTAAAAAAAATGATCGAATGGACACCAATAGTCAGGTTCGCAGAGTCTTCGATTCATAGCCAGCAAGCAACATCACACTCCAATCAATCTGCAACACAACCAGTATGAAGAATATGCACACCAGCACAAAATTGCCATTCACAAAATACAGAAAAATGTTACGGATTTTCTAGTTGTAGAATTTTTTAGACTTTTCGAGAACTAATGAAAAATACATCGTGTACTATTTTCCCATTTTTTGGATTATAACACAACAAGTTAATGCGTTGTATTTCAAGTCTGGATTTATAATTTTGAAAATTATATCGCACGGGACAGTAAGAGATGCCGTTCACCAACTACCAAGATGTTCTAATGATGGTTTGAATGGGTAAGAAGGGAGTGTTGCCGAGGAAACGCCTGAGATGATCGATAAAGTGATGGAATGCGCAGCCAAAATAGCCCATGTTGCTTTAGTGAATATAAACGGTCACTTGATTGATTGATTTTGTTTCCCAAAACTTGTCCATTTCTAGTAAATGACCAAATTAAATAGATATAAAGTGAGTCAAGTTCTGTAAATAATTGTTTAGCTTTTTGTTGGGTTCTGCAAATCAACATAACATAGTCGCCGTCACCGCATCATTGCTGCGGGTAAATCAATCTTTAATGACACCCGACTAAATGAAAGTCCTTTTGATTGCATCGCAGGTGTATGCCAACCAAGCAACATCACAAAAACCACTGATTACATGATTATTAAGTTTTGTCTGTAATAAATCGGTCGTACGCCATGAAGCCCCATCTTGCCGAAACTATTACTAACCCAAGACCAAATCCTTCTACTAAATTTTTTTAAAATAACTTTATCAGGCGAGACCCGCATGAGAAGATGCTTGCAGATATTTGCTAACTCTGCTCTGGATTTTTTTCCATTGTTTGTTTGTTTTTTTACAGAAAGTGTTTTCCTATTGCGTTGCTCTTGCCATTTTTAGATAAACCGTGTTCTGCTACTACATGTCTTGTCGATTTTCGAGTACAATACAAGAAAACCAACTAGTAGCGCTATTGACATCTTTTTATACCCTATCTCATGAGGGTATATTAATTTTGATACATACTTTGTTAAATATAATAATGATTTCGATAGATTCCGCCCACTGTCACGCCCACTTAGACACGGCGTGCTTGTCAAAATGTTGCCCAAGTTTTAAGCATTTACTGCACAACTGTCCGGTAACACTCCTCACTTGTCAGATCAGTTAAAGATAAAGGGACGTTGCAAAATACATTAAGATAACAATTTTATTTTTATTATAAATGGTCACATTTTTTCCAAATTGATTCGCTTATTAAAATCACAAGGTATGTAAGTTTTCTCAATACCTCAGTTGTAAAAATAACGATTTCGTCGACGCTAAACTTTTATTATCTAAATAAAAATGTTTTTCAATATGCGCATCTATTTTTAAAAAACCCACTCTGTTCGATTTAAAAAGTTCAAACCAAGTGTATATAAAAGCCGATTTTATAAAGATTATATCCACCTTTGATCTGAGACTGCCCCTAAACTCACTACAAAAGTATTCAAATAAAAAACCACTAAAAAATATTATTACCACCACCGTCTGTCTCTGGTGCCATCTTAAGGACTAAAATATTGCTTCTACTGAAAAATGTCCTCCAATTCGTAATAAAAACCAAAATCTCCACCTACTCATAACAAATGCCATCGCATCCAAACAGAGTTCATAAAACTCAAACCGGAAAGCAAAAAAAAATCCTGATAAGACACTGGGGAAAACAATCACCACATCCACTCCTCCACTACCCCCGACATGTCATCGATAACATCATAGTACGCTGAGACCAAGTGTCTGTCCCTTTTATGGCGGTCCATATAAATTACGCGATAACAATTTATGCGCATGATCTTAATAACTTATGTAAGTCAAAAAAAAACTGCCTTCCTCTATATGACAGATATGTAGATACATTTCCTCTATTTGCGCCTAGAATACTAAGTAAGCGATAATCTATCTGCTCTTAGACAGTACAAAGTTCGTAGCTGTTGGGTAATTACCTAATACCGTAAAACCAGTTATAGACGTTTTTGTTACCCAGTTTTTATTGGATGAAATCGAAATGACGCAATCTATCATGACACCGGCTTGACAGTGAGATGACGCGACGTTCAATTATATTCTAGAGGTGAAGTGCGTTTGAGAATTGAAAGAGGAAAATCGAAACGAGGTGGGAAACTTGAAGCTTGGTTATGTAACTACGATGGCTGGATATCTTGATGGGAAGGGGGTGACTTTGTGTTTATAGGCACGACGAGTTCTATAGCTTACAGTCGGAATGGGTTTACTCAACAGTGAAATTAGTTTCAATAGACAGATTAACGCCGACGCCGACGCGACACGAGCTGCGAATTTTTACCCGCGATATGTTCGCTGTGGGAATATCTTTTTTCGTTGAATGCATTTGTATTGTCTAAGGCGGGTAATTTTTCATTAGCATGTTTTAAGCGTGTTAATTAAGAGCGTGATTATCATACTGAAGGGGTGGGGCAAATGCCGTTTTTTTTATTTTAGTTAGTAATGTGAATATAATCTATCGGGTATTTGATAATGAGAGGCTTATGGCTGTTTGATATCAGTGCGGCATTTGTGAGAAGAACGAAGGTTGTGAAAGTTTCGCTGCGCAAATGTAGGGCAAATAATGGCAATCTCACACAAAAATCGCAAAACAATCGTAGCGTTTTTTTCGTCGCAGTCATGGACTGTTTGCGTGCGACTCTATTATCGTGTGATTTTTCTTTGTCTGACCATGTTACGAGGAAATTATACGAATTTGTTGCTCGGTTTGATAGCCTTTGCCCAATTTGACACATACCCGGTCCTCGATTACTACTCTACTTAAGTGGCGCTACAGTCCGGGATGAGTCTGTGCCTCAACCAACATGCCTCTCCAATTAGCCCGGTCCTTAGCTAACTGCTTCCAGTTGCGCATTCCGAGTTGGTTGAGGTCGGTTTCTACTTGTGAGCGCCACTTAAAGCGAGGTCTTCCTCTACTGCGTCCGACGCGACGTCTGGCTGGGAATCGAAGACTCTTGGTGTCCATTCGTTCTACATGTCCTAGCCATCTTCAACGCCCAATGCGGAGTTTTTTTTACCAGGGGTATGTCGCTGTTCAGCTCGTATAGTTCGTGGTTGAATCTTCGTCTCCAAAGGCCGTCAACGCAAACGGAACCGACGATTTTTCGAAAAAAATTTCTCTCGAATCGATTAAGGATTTCTTCATCCGCTCTTGATACGGTCCATTTCCACTCCTACCGTAAGGTCAGTGGCGAGGACTTTTTTTTTTCTTTTTTTTTTTTTTTTTTGATATTTTGGCACGAACTAAATTTTTGTCGAGTAGTTGGTGTGTTATGAGCGGGCAGGAACTACCCCGTCCGACGAGCTTAGCTGAGCATCCTCACCTCAACTGAATATGCCTCTGTGGCCCGACCTTAACTCACAACAGGTGGTCTCCAAGGTATTATGCGCGCCTATACCTGCATTTGTAGAATTAAATCCGGCAAGTTGACAATCAGAAGACTAGGAAAATCGATAGCTTTAGGAGAAAACGATCGCCTAAGATAAAGTTTTTACAAAGTCTGGCATAAGCAGAAAATGAGCCCTTCGCTCATACCCGCGCAATCCACGAGTAAAGTATCTCTAGCATGAATGAACTGATGGGACCGCCTTTGCCGAAGGACGCCAGCCCACTGGGAAAAATTATGGTCTCCTCAGATCCTGCGTAAGTAGAAGGCAAAACCATGGCTGATGGTCCATGGTATACCCTTCCAGCAGTGGATGAGCCACTTGTCCATTACTCGGTGAGATGATATGCAGGAATTAAAGCTAAAGGAGAGCGACAAGGATCGGTCACCTACATTATGGGCACACGCCCACCATGAAATGATACCATCCTTTCAGACTCCGAAAAAAGGGACAGGGTTAATAACGCCCCTACTCTGAAGAATCAGACCACAGAAGAGAATGAACCGCACCTCACGCTCGTACCTTAGGTTAGGTAACTAAGGGTAAGACTGTTTGTGAGCTCAAGAGATTGCCTCCGGTTGCGAGAGACTTCGTCCATTCAGTCGGAGAGCAGTATCCCAACACTCCGTCAAGTATGGTTTATTGGACAAGGCGGACACAAGCGTGAATCAGAAACCGAAGGAGGAGTTGAGGATGACCGAATGTACCAGGGCTTTGGTGGCTATTTTTTCATTATTAAACGAGTAGATACCTCCTTCAGTAGAATGCTTCGCGGTTGTCAAAATGATTTTCCTTGCATATATGGCCCTATCCAATAGGGTCATAAATTCTGGCCCTGTGATAATATAACGGTTTAGGCTTAAATTAACTTTTTAAAGCCGGAGGTTATATAACACTGTTTGATATTTTGTATTTTTGTTGGTTTGTCAACACAATATTTTGTATGTAACATACTACTACTTACTACTTAAGTGGCGCTACAGTCCGGAATGAACCTGGGCCTCAACCAACATGCCTCTCCAATTAGCCCGGTCCTTAGCTAACTGCCTCCAGTTGCGCACTCCAAGTTGGTTGAGGTCGGTTTCCACTTGTGCGCGCCACTTAAGGCGAGGTCTTCCTCTACTGCGTCCGACGTCTGGCTGGGAATCGAAGACTCTGCGAGCCGGAGTATTGGTGTCCATTCGTTCTACATGTCCTAGCCATCTTAAACGTCCAATGCGGAGTTTTTTGACCAGGGGCATGTCGCTGTACAGCTCGTATAGTTCTTGGTTGAATCTTCGTCTCCATAGCCCGTCAACGCAAACGGGACCGAAGATTTTTCGAAGAATTTTCCTCTCGAATCTACCAAGGATTTCTTCATCCGCTTTTGATACGGTCCATGCTTCAGCGCCGTAGAGCAGGACTGGGATGATCAGGGTCTTATATAGGGTTTCCTTAGTAGTTCGAGTGAGGGCTTTACTACTAAATTGCCTTCTTAGCCCGAAGAAACAGCGGTTGGCAAGAGTAATTCTTCGTTTAATTTCTGACGAGATGTTGTTGTCAGAGTTAATAGCGGAGCCGAGGTAGACAAAGTCCCGTACTACCTTAAAGTTATATCTGTCAATGGTGACGTTCTGTCCAATTCGTCGATGTTGTGAGTCCTTTCGTGATGACAGCATATACTTAGTCTTACCCTCATTTACTGCTAAACCCATTTTCGCCGCTTCCTTCTCTATACTAGCAAACGTGGCTATGACATCACGTTGAGTCCTGCCAATGATGTCAATATCGTCAGCGTATGCTAGTAGTTGCACCGACTTTTGGAAAATTGTGCCTCTGGTGTTGGCTTTGGAGTTTTGCACAATTCTCTCAAGAATCAGATTAAAGAAGTCACATGACAGCGCATCGCCTTGCCTAAATCCTTTTTTGGTATCGAATGTGTCGGTGAGGTCGTTTCCGACCCTGATGGAGCAGCGAGAATTCTCCATCGTCATCCTACACAAACGGACGAGTTTGGGCGGTATACCAAAACTAGACATGGCTCTATACAGTTCGTCTCTATAAATGCTGTCATATGCGGCTTTGAAATCGATGAATAGGTGGTGGGTATCGATTTGGACTTCTTGAGTTTTTTCCAGGATCTGCCGAAGTGTGAAAATTTGATCGGTTGTGGACTTTCCTGGCCTAAAACCACACTGATAAGGGCCAATCAGGTTGTTGGTAAACGGTTTCAGGCGTTCACATATTACGGCAGATAGGATCTTGTAGGCGATGTTGAGGAGACTTATGCCTCTGTAGTTGGCGCAGTTCAGAGGGTCTCCTTTTTTGTGGATCGGGCAAACGATGCTGAGGTTCCATTCTTCAGGCATATTTTCATCCGACCAGATTTGGCTTATGAGTTGGTGGATGTTACTTACCAAGTCATCTCCGCCGGCCTTATAGAGCTCAGCGGGAAGGCCGTCATTTCCGGCAGCCTTATTAAGCTTGAGTTTAGATATTGCTATCCTCACTTCACTCAGGTCGGGTGGTTGGCAGTTTTCGCTGTCGTTGCCAATATTGAATGGTTCGTTCTGCCTGACAGCGGAATGTTGTTCGTCATCGCCGTTTAACAGTCTGCAGAAGTGGTTCTTCCATATCCTCAGCATCGACTGTGTCTCAACTACAATATTTCCTTGTTCATCTCGACAGGATTCTGTTCGAGCCTTGTATCCTTGGCTTTGACGTTTTACAC
Source organism: Rhingia campestris (assembly GCA_932526625.1). Classification (NCBI taxonomy): domain Eukaryota; kingdom Metazoa; phylum Arthropoda; class Insecta; order Diptera; family Syrphidae; genus Rhingia; species Rhingia campestris. Next base: position 61,107,185 of record OW052182.1, on the reverse strand, counting down.
TTTGGTAAAACTTGCGAACATCGTTCCTGGAGTGGCACCTCTCTATATCCTCGATCGCGCGCTTTTCTTGCTCTTTTTTCTTCTTGCTGAAAAGCCGATGTTCTTCCCTTCTTCTTTGCCTATAGAGCTCAATGGCAGCTCTCGTCTTCACCTGCAGCTTAGCCTTGTAGGCCTCGTTCTTGGCTGCGAGCATCTGTCGGCATTCCTCATCAAACCAGGGGTTTCTTGCTGGTGGGCGCGAGAAACCTAGCACATCAGTTGCGGCTGATCTAATGGCCTGTTGGCATCGTTGCCATTGCTCTTCGACATTCGATGCTGGTGGTATGGTGTTAATCGAGAGGTTAAGGGATACGCGTTGTGCGAAGGTCTTGGCGGTCTCTTGCGATTGCAGTCTTCCGACATTAAATTTTTTCACAGTATTTCTGGATTGTTGTGGCGTGGTGGATATCCGCATTCTTACCTTGGCTGCTACAAGGTAGTGATCCGAGTCGATGTTAGCTCCTCGGAATGTTCGGACATCCAAAATACTGGATGCGTGCCTCTTATCTATCGCAATGTGATCAATTTGGTTGACCGTTCGTTGATCTGGAGACCGCCATGTCCCCTTATGGATATCGAGGTGAGGAAACCGTGTGCTGGCTATAGTGGCATTTCGTTCCGTAGCGAAATCAATTAGCCTAAGTCCGTTACCAGACGTGTTGTCGTGTAGGCTATGTTTTCCGACAATACTTCTAAAGATGTCTTCTCTTCCTACCTTTGCGTTAAAATCTCCCAGCACGATTTTAACATCGTACTTCGGTAGTCGCTCATAGGTTTCGTCGAGGAGCTCGTAGAAGCAATCCTTAGCTATATCATCTTTTTCTTCCGTCGGAGCGTGAGCGCATATAAGGCTTATGTTGGCGAATTTGGCCTTGATGCGGATTGTTACTATGCGTTCGCTAATGTCTTGGAAACATAAGACTTCTTGCCTAAGTCTGGCACTTATAACAAATCCGCATCCGAATAGTCGCTGTTTCTGCTCACTATAACACGGTCCGTAGTATATGTCACAGTTTTTCATCCTCTTTTTGCCCGGCCCATCCCATCGTATTTCCTGGATGGCAGTAATGTCTGCTTTGTAGCAGTTTAGGGCTTCCGCTAGTTGTTCGCCTGCACCTCTCCTGTTTAATGTTCTCACATTCCAGGTGCAGATACGAACGTCGTTGTCCTTTTTTCGTTTAGCAGGGTCGTCAACAATAAAATCAGTCCTTTCCGAGGCTATTGGTTGCTTCGTAACAATAGTTTTTTCCGTGGATGGGTAGTTAACCCAAAGCACAACCCCCAACCTGGAGGGCCAGTTCCAATTTATTAGATACCCCTAGGACACGGGGCCATCAGTATCCACTACGGGATTGAGCGCTGCCGTTGGCCTTTCGGTTCATCCGCCACCATCTCTGTTCAAGGGGCCTGACTAACCCTTGAAATTCCTAGACAACCTGTTGTCCGAATATGTCAGAGCAGCTCATCTAGGTTCGCCTGGGACAGCAGGCCGGGTATTCATCCGTGCCATTCTCACCAGGGTGTTTATAGTGTTGCTGTTTTTCGTCGTGTTATCAACACTCGCACTTATCGTTTAGCAAGTCAAATCCGGTTGGATGAGACCAGTATCCGATGGTTACCACTTGGAGGTAAAGATAAGCACATTTGATGTGTAGTCAAAGTTGCAACACTGGGCATTGCCAAGTTAACGCCAATCAGAGTCTACCCTCGTTCTACAACACCCAACCATCATAACATAAAGCACAATTTAATGCGTTCAATTTCGTTTTTATTAAAATACCACCCCATACAAAGGCCATATGTCTACCTACAAATTGTTATTACTTGTCCTCCTGCTCCATGTAAACATTTACTAGAGTCCACAAAAATATTTACACTCTTATAAAGTATATATTTAAAAAATATAAAAGATATGAACTGCGTTTTCCTATTGTGTTTACACGAGATAATTATTTATTCAACAAAACGTTGCTGTAAAAGCTCCCCGTCGATGCATTTTTCTTTGAAATGAAAAACCTATTTCATTGACGTCAGGTGGGATAGGAAATAAAAACCGCTTGTGCATGGTATTGACTGACACTTTTATATCCAATAAACCTACACCTCCGAGTGAAGGAGAAAACATTTAAATTTAATAAATGGCACACAAAGTATGAGGTGTCGGGTCTCTGGAGCCTTTCGGTGTGGAATAGTTCGTCGAGTAGAGATGTTTCAATTGGCACCTGAATACACATTGGGTAAGCATGCGAAAAATCAGGGATATATTGATTTGACGTACACATTTGTATACAAGGAGGGATTTGTTGATGTAAACTGTTTGTCAATATTGAAGGATAAAACAGACATATGTTTTATTTGTGTTGTTTCTTATTGCATGACGATGGATATTTGTGTCATGTTAGAATGCATGTTACATTTTTCTTAAATGGTAAGCAAAGCGGACGATATACACAAAATGGATGGTTTTCTTTTTGATTTTGAAGTTTACAAGTTATTACTCGTGTATTACAAATAACGAGTACTAAACATTCAGTTAGCATCTATGGCAGTAACCCACCATGACCTGCGGTTTATATTAGTATTTTACACTCGCGGCAGTCATATACTTCTCTACACAAGTGCATTCTGCAATTATGTTACTTTTATGTTACCGCCGGGATATGAAATTTTAATTTTAAGGACAGGTCTCACTATTATCAAAAGCCAATATTAACCGTAGGTGAGGGCGGATAAATTATTAACTATCATTGGCAAATACACGTAGTAGAAAAAATAGAATAACATGGGTATGTACTAAAATCCTTAAGCTGCGTACACACGAGAAAACAACTGCAGAGACAATTTGCGGCAAGTGTTTGCATGGTTGATCACACCTAATCTAAATTTGCATGCAAAAAGTTTACAGACATTTTTTTAAGGCACATGCAACTTTTTGCACGACTGTTTGCCTCAAGACAAACTAATGGACAGTAGTTCACACCTCATTAAAGTTGTTTGCATGGTTATTACCTTCAAATAATTTGACAGTTCGATTTGTCAATACTTTGTTTGGAAATGTGGAGATTAAATCGACAAATAATACCTCTCCAAGAAACTAAAATATTCATTGAAATGTGAAAAAGAAATAAAAGCAAAAAAAAAAAACACCAGAAAAAGTAAATTTTCAATACTTTGAAGCTTTATAAGTCCTGAAATGATTTGAAATCCTATAATGGACACAGTAATCCGCATACAACAGCTGCAAACATGCAAACATGAATACTACACGTGACATACCACATTACCGCAAATTTTTGCTGGATACATTTTTGATTGCAACCAATTGTTTCCTTTTTCTACTGTTCACACATGCAAATTTGATGAAGGCAAACATTTGCTGCAAAATTATTGCTCGTGTGTACAGAGCTTAAGAAATCAGATATAAATCTAACTGCTATGTCGAAAAATAAATGTTCAGTGGAAGGACTTTCCTATGACTTCAGGCAATATTTTGTTAAAACATCTAAGATCTTAAGCTTTTAACAACTTGAATACAAAAAAAGGCATATGAGGAAAATACAATCCGCTCTGCGATTTGTTTAATACTCTATCCCATACCATCATTTCTTTCAAACTGATATCCCTAAAAAGTGGGCTTGGCTAAAAACTTTATAGGGATAAAGTTGATTAAAATATTTTATGGTTCGACAAAAAACGACGTTTTTCTATTGCATATGCTATGGTGTAGGGCATACAAATCGTTTTGTTAAGAAAACTGCCCCAAAAAGTGGGAGTGGCAAAAATGTTTGTATGGACAAAATATAGGTATTGGGATTGTCTAAATATGTTGTTCAGACACTTATTCAAAATTTCCTATACTTGTTCTGTAGCAACGGACAATTTTCCTATGTACCAAATTTCATTTCAGACGGACAGACAGCCATGGCTTAATCCACTCAGCTAGCGATTCTGAGTCAATCCATATACTTTAAGGTATATCTACCTAAATTATTTCTCTACGTAACGAACTATGTATCAAAACAAATGTAGCCTATGGGATAGGTATTAACATTACTTCCTCACTTCTAGAACTCCGTTCGTCACATTTTGCTACAAACTGGGTTAAGAAAATACTTAGCACCAGTGTTATTACTAGCAGCGTTATTTTGAAAAATTTAACACGAGGAATGCAGCAAGGTGGAGCTGTCACTCCTTTCCTGTTGAATGCTAAATATCATATCAGCAAAAAAATGAGTCGGCACTTGTGCAGATGATATATTTACGCTAACGACAGGAAAGTATATTTAGACGGTTAAGCCACTGTGGAATCTATGTTATTAGATCCTCCGGTTGAAGAATCAAGCAATAAATCGATGCCAGGGTCCTTCGACTGAATTACTAGTAGCGTGTCTACGATCGAAGGGGATGGACTATAACACGTGTGTTGACTTTATGGTGACATCTAGCCTAACGAAGGAAGAATAAACAGATAAAATTATTACAGTCGCCTTGTTCGATGTGTTTAAACCGATGAGACTAACACCAAATGTAGGCTTAGTCCCGGTTATTGTCCACGGTGTAAATGTAGCCATTCTGCAGTATGTCATGCCAATTACGAGAAACCCTTGTATGTTTTTGAAACTTTCTACACACAGAAGTCTTGTAATCATCAAAGGTGTCCCCATTTTAACAGATGGTAATAACCTGTCTTTTTGGCTGACAGACAACTGTTATATATTTCAAACTAAAATCTACGCGGTTAAGAAAGCAGCAAATGCTGTCCTTTCCATGGAACTACCAAAAATGAAAATAACCATTTGCGTGCACAGATAAAGATCAACTCCTTTAGGAACGCGAAATGCGTCATAGATTGCCTTGGTTGGTAAATCATCACTTGGAAATACTCCAGTGTATTCCCGGAAACGCCGGAGTGAAAGTGAACAAAAAATGAGGACGAACTTGACAAATGCTGAACTCATTTAAAAGCATTTCTAGGTAATGGAATAAGCCTTCGGTTTTTTAATTCGTAGAAATTATTATCGATTTTCCAGCCTGGGGACAGCCTTGGAAGATGAGGCAGAAATAAAATATCTGACATCAACGGCCCATACATTGTTTTAAACCTGCCTTCTCCATTTATTTGCATGTGCAAATAAATTCCCACAAAGAATTGAAAGATTCTTACGACAGTTATATATTTTTTTTCGCCGCAAGACGTGGTGCTGTGAAATAAACGTAGGTGTTGCAATTTCCGGGATTTGAACAAGGGACACCGTGTATATTAATCCAAGACTTGGCTTCTTCGTTATTAAAACAGCTGCAGCTCATGGCATCGACTTGGCTTCTAGAACAAGAGCCGCAAAGGTTGCGTCAAACTCTGGGATTTTCCTCTTTCTTTTCGTTTTTTTTATTTCTTTATTGTTCAGTTTTGAATAAACCATTACAAAATATTAACAAAAACTAGGCGTATTTCTTAGGCCCGATTTTTCAGTGCTGAGTTAACCATAAGTCGAAAAACCCTGGACAAAGTTTAATTTAGACTTAACTCATGAAGCAGTTTTTCAGTGAAGGGTTAAATTTGAACCCAAGAGTGGTGATTTATTATGGGAAAACTGATGATTTATCAATTTTTCTGTCAAAAAGTTATCGAAATGTATCGAATTTGCAACAACTCAGTTGTCAGCTGTTTGTTTTCTTTTTCCCCAACAAATAAAAATGGCTTGGCCACAATCTTAAAAACATTTTTTTTTTCTTAAAAAAGTTAAACTCAATAATTCAAACGATCAAATAATTATCATCTGTCAAAAATATCTGATTAAATCATCAAACTTGCTGGGTTAACTCGAAGTTAATTACAATTGACTGAACAACAAGTTTTTCGAGTTAGGTCGAGTTTAATCCCGTAACTAGGATAATCTCGCAATGAAAAACCAGTCCTTCGTAAGGGTCGTATGATTTCGTTTTTTCGCATCGGACAAGGATCTTCATGGCATGCTTTAACTGTGGCTGGTTGTGAGTGGTGCTAAACAATTTGATAGGTGGATATGAAGGAGCCATTTGCTGTTGTAAATAGTAAAGGGAGAGTCGAGGTTATCATCTGGCTGATATTTAAGGCCATTGGAAGAATTGCCAAGTGGCTGAACATTTTTCTTGGTGAGGATGATCTATTACTAACGCTTGGAGATCATCATATTCGTCGGTCAGTTAGCTACTCCGTGAGTATGTCGGCAGGTGCGGTGTCAGTTGTCTCACCAACAAAACAAATATTCGACCATATTCACTTTAGCTCCACAGGTACTAAGCGGCTATTAATGCCTTGTACGCGTCTAAGTTTTCTAAAAAAAAACTCAAGCAATAAGACGCACATTAGAACATATTTGTGGTTCAATAGAATAATCGCCTGCTTCGTCATAGGCCAAAAATAAGTTTAATTAAAAGCCCATATTGTAAATTTTAATATCTGCAATTGGTAGAAAATTAAATCCACAAACTAATGTACTAAGGATATAATGTAATTCGCTTTCAAACCTGAAAACAACTTTAAAGATATCTGCTGACATGTTATTCCTATTAATGATAATGCATGCCCCTTTTACAAGTGGGGTTCATATTCAAACACTCCAAATAACTTTTAAAACATTTTAATAACTTTTAAAACATTTTAATAACTTTTAAAACATTTTAATAACTTTTAAAACATTTTAAGTAGCTAAAGCCCACAAAAATATCAATATTTTGTTGGATTATGCTTATGCTATCTTTAACAATTGTTCTGAACAGAATTTTAAATGTTGCCCCTTAAAAAAAACATTTTTAAAATTTAGGTCTGTAGAATTAAAAAAAGGAGATAGTTTGATAAAATTTAAAAAAAAATTTCTTCGAATGTCACTAGGTAAAAAAGTCCACTAGTTCTGAAAATAGTATTAAGTCTTGGAGTAAGCAAACTATTATTTTGTTTAAATTTAAAGTAACAGAATACACTAGTCGATGTATCCAAATTGGCACACATTGTTCTATTCGTGTGAATTGTGAAAAAATGTGACCACTCTTGCAAATATCCCAATTTCGTCATACCATTCACCATATTCGACAAATATGGACTTGATACTTTATATCCAGCATTGCCACACAGATCTCCTCATGGCGATTTTGTTTAAATTTCAAAGCCCTAATGGAGTATATTTACATTCTGTCTATGCTGTGGTTCTTTCGCTTCCAAGAAGTCGTTCAATGGCCCAACATTACGTACGCATGCCGCCACTAAACCAACGACCGACAACCAACAACCGCATATATTTATATCTCGTACTCGTACACCCGTTGCACACATGTGACCACCGCCATCATCATCATCGTCATGAACGATGTTGCTCATGATTCCATTCATTTATTTAACGTCATTGTATTGTTTTATTTATTTATTTGTTTGTTGAGAGTAAAAGTAAAAAAACAAAAAAAAAAAAGAATAACAATGGCAGTCAAGTCCGACGACTACTAGTACTATCTGAAGCTGAGTTTATTTTTATTTCTTAACTTTGCTTCGTATCTCATGTTACACACCAACGACGATGTCTTCAAGTTGACATTTTCTACTCCAGATACTCGTCGGTTTTCCATTAAACTTACAGCGAGAGTGAGACGAATTTCTGTGTGTGTTTCACCTACACCTTTTGGGATGTAAAAGATAAAAGTGAATGTGAACACCATCCAACATCTAGACAAAGAGTTAATTGTTGTAATTTAGTGTATCTCATTGTTTCGAATCGTATTAGATGCAGCATGGCTCTCTCTATCTGTGTGTGTGTGTTTTTTTAGTGCATTAACCTAAAAGGTGTCATAAAGTCGACATGTTATCTGCACCAGGCCACATGAAAGTGTTCAGTACATATATGGCCCGAAGACCCTCTAGGATGCAACCTGCAAGCTATAAAATCGGTGTCAAGAAGTTGCGCTATTTGACTTCAGCTGAGGCACATGGAGTTTTACCCTAGATTGGGATGGATTTTAAGTAATCTTTGGCTTCCGCTAATGGTCTTGACAAACATTATCAGTCTGTATGCTGAGATGTGCACCTGTTTGGGTTTGTAATTGTGCGTGTTGTACGCTCTTATCGGCTTCGAATGCGCAATAAAAGGTCGACCAAGTATGTAGCCCAATATTGGCTTGGGCAAAACCTCAATCAAAACCGTTGATTGATATCAATTGATGCTGCTTCTTCGCAATTGGGAAATAATGCGCGAGTTTGCTCAACTTCTTTAATAAGTAGGTGCCGCCGTCATCACAACATCCCACAAACGGACTTTTTTTTTTAAAGTGCACGTGTTGAGTATTTGAAGCACTTTTGAGGCGTTTAGCGCGCCGGTTTTTAATTTTTTTTTATAGAGGCATGCTCCTGAGATAAGCAATTGAAACTTAAGTAATCTAATTTTTATTGATTTTTAAATTGAGGGCGAAGCCAAGGTATAGGTGTTGCAACTTGCGATGATTGCACGATTAAGTTTGTGTCTTTATTTGTATGTACATCTACAGGGTCCATTTGGTTAATGCTTTTATCTGGATTCGAAATCATCCACTAATTGGTTTAGTGCAGAATTATGTGATTGATTTTGGGTTTGTCGGGGATTGACAGCTGTTGTTGGATGACAAATGAGTGTTGTTGACTAGGAACTACTTGTTAGCTTGTGAAAGTCACTTGGATTCGAGGTAGTATTCATTTCTGGTTGGGTCATAAAAGACTGAACATAAATACTGTTGGATATAATAAAAAAGATATTGGAAGACTACAATATTTAATATTGTGGGTGTAGTGGCCTGCTCCAACTCGTGTAAAACAAGACAAAAATCCAAGAGTAATACTGTCATGAGAAGCTTCTCAAATTTGCAGTTCGACTTCGTCGTAAAACAGGAGGCCTCTTAGATGTTGCAAAAATAATAACTTCGCACACACAAATGAAGGAAGAAGATAGGTTATAGGCCCTGTATGGGACGTTAATACCAGATATTAGTTTCAATATTTAGTGAAGCTCACGGACAGAAGGCCTTGATTTGATTCCCAGCCATAGCAACTTCTACCATTATTATTCACTATCACTGGCAGTCTTGCATGACGCATGACCTCATGATGATTGTTATGAAAAAGCTTAGCTCGGAAATTTGGAGTCGTTATAAAATTGTAGGCTCCGCTAGACCATGGATCCTACCGAACTTTTTTTGTTGTACAATCCGCTGAACCTTTGAATTATCATTATGAAGGGTGCAGCAGCATACATTCCTTTTTTTAATTGTGAACCATTCAGGCTGTATGGATCGTAGCGGAGAGAGTCGTGACTCTGTTCCCTACACCTGTGAGTTGACATCATCCGTTGGAATACTGAGGAACGTAGAATTACCATCGAGACCTACTTTTGTAATGGATATTCTGTGATCGCAAATCAGCGCGTCTTCCGAAATCACTTCAATGTAATCCTGTTGAGCGCAGTCCTCGACTGAAAACATTTCAAACATTTTTACACTTGTTCTGCTTCGTCGGCCAGAGAGTCTATATATCAAATTTCAACACTCTAGCTCAAAATTTAAGGCCCAAAAATCGGTGAAATAGACGGACGGACAGACAGACATGGCTTAATCGACTCGGCTAGCGATTCTGAATCGATCCATATACTTTGAGGTATATGTATCGAAATTATTTCTGTATGTTACAAACTTAATATACCCCTATGGGATAGGGTATAAAAAAAACAATCTTACTCTTTAATAACATCCTCTGAAAAGGGCACATTGATTACATGATTTTTACGTCATACCCGACAAAAAACCACGAAAACTTCCTACATTTTCGATTAATTTCTTATTGATGGATGTACCGGGCATTACATTCTCAAGAATGACGAAATCTTTCGTTGGAAAGCACATGAATAAAATGCTAATCTTTGAAACGTGCTAAATATCAGTCAACACCAGGCTCAAGTGAACGTAATTGTTTTCTCTATCCATGTTAAACAAACAAGGACTATAAAAAGTTTACAAGGTCAATACTTCTCATAATCCAAACGCTAGCTATATAAACGTAAAGACGTGTCATGAATATTTTCCACTCCCACATCTAAATCAAATATCTCCCGACATGTTTCATTTTCTCCAAATTCGATGTAGCTGTGCACTTTTTCATTAAATCCGTAATATGTATTTACGACTGCAACTTTACATCATCTGCCATTGTATGCATCACTAATTTAAAAGTCAACAGTCCAATAAAACCTATTAGCTTTAAAAAAAAAGTCAACTGTAACCCACCAATAGCCAATTCATCACTTGAACCCACTTTTACCTTCAGATTTTTAAATAATAAATCATATACAACCGTCTCAGATATGCGTTGTATATGTAACGGAAAAATGTCATCACAATCTCCAGCAATAAATCGTAAGCTCACATATTACAAGCTGTGTTGACAAAATTAAGTTCAGGCGGCATAAACGTGCATTAATGGCCCCCATTTTACCATCCCACACATACACACACAAGTTGTCAGTTGTCAGTGGTGGTGGTAAAAATTTGTTTCAAAAATTATGACAAACATAAAAATAATTGATTAGGCTTTATGTCAACTGATTCCGATACCGATATGTCGATATCTATGCTAATGACTTAAATAGAGCGTGTGACCACCCAAATGGGAAATGTTTTATTTGTCGGATGTAAATTCGTCAATTATATTAAATCACCAATTTCGACAGACAAAAGACGGCGGACCAAAAATGACACCAAACGGAAATTGCTTTCTTGTCAAATACAATTTGTATCTGTTACCACCTTTTATATGCAAATGCGTTCCGAAATCGAGTAGATCAACATTTCCAAGTTCCACTATGCAAATGCACCTGACGACGATAGGCGATAGGCGTTCTAAAAATACCCATGCAAGAGCTTTAGAATAAAGGTGTCAAATATGTCGGTTTCGTTTTCATTTGTCAGTGAAATTGTAAACACAAAAATAGAAAAAGAAAATCCCTCGGCCCAAAGATACAAGTGAAAGTTCATCTCAAAAAAAAAAAAATAAAACCAAAAAAAAGGGAAAATTCTGACACGGTCCATTTTGAAAATTTATTCGACAAATATGAAAGTGATAAGATAGTAATTGCAGTATGGTAATACGGCGGCGTATGGTGGGTTCTATTTATGGGACAAATAAGCGTCTTGGATCGATATGAACGGATGGATTTTTGTTGACGGAAATGACCTAACATTGTACGTGCACACACATGTACATGATGTGATGATATCCCTTTGTGTAAATATATGCATTGCCAACGAGTGAAAGAGAAGTTTACTGTGGTGTATAATCTTATCTACATAGTTGGTAAAAGTGTAAATAATTTCACAATATTTGATTTATCATTAAGGCGATTAGTAATCTATCCGCGAAGTGTTATCTGGTGGTGGTTGTCATCGAGTATCTCGATCGATACGATATTAAAAAAAATCAAAATCATTGCAAGTGTGCTGCACAGAGTGGTGGTTTTACACTCCAAGTCGTATATATCTTTAGGGTAAACAGTAAACACGGAGAGAGAAAACATCGTAAATGGAAGTAGGTAATTGGAACAGATTGGGTTTTATCTTAAAGAGGTCTCTTGACGACGCCTGTGCTTAATCATAAGCTGTCTACTTGTGATTAAGGAGGGTATTCTCGATTCGGAATTGGTGTCCACGAAGAAGTTCTAGTTGATGGAGGGCATGTAAATACTTAACAGGTTACTACTATTGACTGGGTGTAGGACTACCAGGCAAATGGAAATTGTTTGATTGGAGGAAATGCTTATTTATAAATACACACCTTGCTAGTACTTCCCAATTCCAACTCTCTTACTGCACGTGACGACAAATAAGGGCCTAGTACTTTGACCGTAGATTGGGTTTAATCCCTATCCAAAGTATGCAGAAAGTCGTTCACAGACGATAGTGTAAGAATTATTATGATAGATTCAATGGTGGGGTATATATTCCCAGTAATTAAGGATAAAGTGAAACACTCACATACATGACTTGACCTCGGACATATTACAACAACACGTCATCTAGGAATTTCAAGTGACAGTCGGTTGTTTACGATTGCTAGGATGTGTAGAGCAGATGGAGACCAATTCTCATATCATTTTCAAGAGACAGTAGGGCACCTGGTAAAAAAAATCCGCACTTGAGGATTAAGATGGTTAGGACATGTAGATCAAATAAAGACCGATTCTCCAGTTCGATATCTTCGATTCCGAAGTAGATGGTAGACATAGTGAGGAAGACCACTTCCTAAGTGTCGCGCACGAGTAAAAACCGACCTCAATCATCATAAATTGCCCAACTGGGAGCAAACAGCTAAAGACCGAGCTAATTGGAGAGGCAAGCTCGCTTTAGTAAGCAAGTACATATATAATTAGCAATCTTGGGCAGTGTTGGTGGCAGATAAGCCGTCGCAGCCCTCTATCTCGAAGTGGATACTGGCACACCCATGTCCTATAGGTTTAACACATTTAACTAGCCCTATAAATTTGGGGACACGATGTCACGTTAACAAGTAAGTTCGTTCTATTAATTGAATCCCTATGGGCATTTTTATGTGGAGTCTAAAGTTTACGCCAAAAACCCGACTCCCCTGTCGAATGCGAAGGAAAATATTCATCACGAAATGGAAGCCACCACGAAGTCTACCTGCCGAGCCGTTAGAAGAAACTACTGTCCGACTAAATGAGTGCTGCGAACGCGACGGTTTACATTTACACGTTAGGTAGGCAGAACTGAGCTATTGGCTCGGGTACAACGAACGAATTAACAGTAATGCTACAGCCAAGTGAATTTTAATCCTCTGGTTTAATTGTTGATCCATTGTGCCGAGCTGTAGAGATGATTTCGTAATGATTTGTCGAATGAAAATATGCCTGAAGAATGGGACCTCAACATCGTTTGATCCACATATAAGGAGACCCTCTGATCTGCGTCAACTTTAGAGGGATTAGTCTTCTCAACATCTCATCGCCTATAAGATCCTATCTGGTACAAATATTCTATTGGCTGGAGCATTAACTTTTTGATCATGGGCATGCTGCTTCCAGTAGTTCAAGGACCCTGAAATTAATCACCAACAACCTGATCGAAAGACCAAAAATTTTCAAAACATCGGCAGATCCTGGAAACGAAACTAAAGAAGTCCAAATCGATATCCACCACCTTAATTAATAGATAGTAATAGAGACGGGCTATACAGAACCGAAATTCGTCCACCTGTGCATGGCTCTGGATGATAGAGAATACTCACTGCTCTGCTGTTTCTTCGGACTAAAAGTTAAGTCCGTAATCGAACAAATATGGAGATCCTATTTAAGAACCTGACCATCTCAGTTCTCCTTTGCGGCGCTCAAGAATAGACCGTATCAAGAGCTCATTTTGAGCTAAAAGTTCTTCGAAAAATGATGTGTCCTGTTTGCGTTGACGGGCTATGAAGGCGAAGATTCAACCACGAACTATACGGGGGACGTAGAATGGGCCAAAAACTCCGCATTGGACGTTTAATATAGTAAACACACACCAATACTCCAATTCGCATAGTCTTGAATTCCCAGTCAGACGTTGGACGCAGTAGAGAACTGGGACGGGCAAGTGGAAATCAACCAACTTGAAGTGCGTAACTGTACGCAATTAGCTACCGAAATTGGAAAGGAGTGTTAATTGAGGCCTATGTTCATTCCGGACTGTATGTAAGTAAGTATAGTTGACAAAATAAAAGATGCAAAATTTATTGGTTTGGTCAAGCAAAATGGAAAAAAAAAATTCATTTCAAACTGACAAAACTTTAACGACCCATAACGAACTGACGATTAACGACCCATACAGTGCCTCAAACCTAGCTTCTCCCTTCATTGGTGTGTGCAAGCCTCAAACTTAAAAGTGATAAAATTTGATCATTGCAAATTATAGTTTGGTCAAACCAATTTTTCAAAGAGAGAAATTTCATCACAGAACATTAATTTTCTCTTTGCAAAGATAGATTATAAAGTGAGTAAAATAGGACTCAAGGTTGGCTCAGTGGTTAGTGAACCCACTTGTACCCACTTAATATAAAAAGGATGAAACTACATGTTTTCCATAACCTAAGGGCAATCCGGTGAACTAGAATCCCGATTTACCCCACAAACCATCAACATTGTTTACAAAAGATACACACTAAGCAAAAGCTGGCAATAAAATGTAACTTTCACACTATACCCTGCTTGTGTTTGCTTCTATCATAAAGCACTCATGCAATTTGTATGCACTGCACATAGGTAAACCAATTTAATTCCGTTGATGCGGTAAACATAAAAATCCGCAATCAACCATCAGCCCACATTTATTACAGCAATTTCCTCGTCGTTGTAAACCTTTACAGCATCAATATAGCTACCCCAGGTATTCTTAACGTCAATTTAATTTCAATCATGGCAATTACAAATTTAAGACTTGTTCGATTGTAAATTTCTCCAATCGTACACTCTGATCTCGAAACTTTTGACATTGTTTGTGAGACGATAAAAAAATTATCAACCTCCGAAAATACCAAGTATCTACACACTGCGTGCGGTTAGTAAATTGTAAGCTTCCTCCAAAAACCGAAAGATCAGGATCAGATCAATGTGCACAAAGGTTTTCAACGAGTGGATGATCACTATTATGATGACGATGAGACGACATGGCTTATTGGAATCCGTCGATTACGCGACTTCATCATCGTCGTGGCGCGGCGTTGTCGGTGTGGTGAAAGTATGGCGGTTTAATATGATGCCATTTTTGCACACACAGAGTTCAGCGCATTTTGCGTTTGAATTTCATTCCGTTTTTTTTAAAGGGCAACACGAACACGAAAATGTATAAAAAAGTGATTTATATCTGATATCTTGACGATAAGACGCATTTACCTATACACAATTGAGGTAAAACCTTGCACGTCGAATATTAAAGGAAATCAAATCGAAGAAACCGCATACAATGGCTTTAGGAAAAAAAATTACCATGTGCAGCAGCAAACTAGGAAGACGGAACCATGAGCCACCATCAACCAACACCACCACCAGCAATTGGCACAAGAGATCAATCTCTATAGGCGATCAAGTGACTATTATACGCTTCCTATTTATGATCGAAAGTTGAGGCGGACCGTATCAAGTGTGCCTGTCGTGTAGCGGTACTTGTAGTTGTCGAAAAAATTGGTATTTCCCTTTTGTAACAAAGTTGTCGAAAGTATGTTGCGAAAGTTACACACATTTGCTTTACAAATTTACGACTATATCGCGTATCTAGATACTTCTTCTATGATAAACCTATTAAATTACAAAATTTCTTACAAAATGTTTGTACGTACTTATCAATAAAAAAAAAAAATTGGGATGGGTTCTATATGAGTACCTAACCTACCCTACCTTTGTCTGTTTGATGTATATTCTCCTCTACAACAACAAAAAATCGATTTCAACAAAAAAAATTCTAAAAACGAACCCACTCTCTTGCCAGGTTATCAGCAACGACGGCGCCTCCATTAAGGGCGTACTTACGAAATTTATGCTTCATGGGAAAATTGCGTTTTCTCGTGACGAATTTTTTTTCTTTTTCGAACGTGATAACGAAATTGCCACCATAGGGTGTAGAGAGTATAACTCACAACTTACCTGTAAAAAAAGAGAAAGATACGAAATTAATTAGGTAAAACAGGCATAATTAAACACATAAAAAAATATTGTGTAATATTTATTATATAATGGGATTAATTAAACGTTACAGGAGGATTAGTGTTGTTATTCTGTGTTTATTTTTGTAAATACAGGATTTATGGTAGATTATAAGATTGGTTGTTGAATAAATATTGGAGGGATTATATTTAAATTTAATTACTTTGACAAGAGTTGCGTAATTTTTGGCTGAGGTTTTACATGGTTTTTGATGTTGAATGAGGTTGACAAGAATTGCTTGGACTTTGGGCAGATATTTACATGACTTGTTAGTGGAAAGCGAACGGGGTTTTATAATGGCCTTGTTATGTTATCGCCTAAAAGATTTTAACTGCCAAAAATATGCTAAAGAATGAAAGCCATCACTACCGACCAGGTTGGCAACGCTAGTTCAACCGATGAGCGTAGATTTGTTTGTGATCCATAGGGGTAATTTTATTATGGAGGCGTTTATTGAGAGCACATTGGCATCACGATGGATGTAGCACTAGACATATCTTATAAGTTAGCACGCGACAAGACTTAGCCCCAATCGACCTACAGCTGATTGACACAGCAGCGAAAAGCGCAGCACGCCTCAAAGAAGCGGGCAACCTATGAATCAAAACATTTGGCCACAGCACAATACTGAAGTTGGTAGAATATGAAAATGGGACATCTGACTACACCATCCCATATCACGACTTTGATACTAAATACTCAATAAGAATACCTAGTAGAGACGAATGGTCATCTAACAATGTGGTATCCAATAACGAAATAGCTATCTACACTGATGGATCTAAAATGGAAATAGGAGTGGGCTTGGGGGTCTACTCCGATAGAATCGGGTTAAACATATCCATTCGATTGGCAGAGATCCTAGCCATACTCGAAGCTGCTAGAGTATTGGACATATCACAAGAGGATATCTCCATTTACGTAGATAGCCAAGCGGTCATAAAAGCTCTGGTACCCAACATAATAAAATCACGAGTAGTTGAACGCTGCCGCCTAGAGCTAAAGGCTCTTTATAACCAAATAATCTGGGTGCCAGGACATAGTAACACCCCGGAAACGAAAAAGCAGACGAGCTTGCCAGACTAGGATCGTCAACCTGCATCTCCTTATGTGACAACAGGGTTAGCCCCATTTTCTTTCAAAAAAGAGAAAATTACCAGATTCGCGCAAAGTGAAATAAACTATGTGGCAAAACATTAACACCTGCAGACATACTAAAGACCTTTGGCCGAAACTGAGCGGCAGAAAATCTAACAAGCTTATAGCTCTGAACAGAGCTTCTATTGCCATAGCGGTGAGAGTCATAACAGGCCACAATCTGCTGGGTAAACATTCCAACAGGATTAACCTAACTGACTCACACCAACTTTTATTGGTGTGCGGAGACCCGGACCATGAGGAGGACATCGTCCCTGCCCCGCGATCAGCAGACAGCAACAGCCGTAACAAACTCCTCGGTTTGCTACAACATCTACAGCACGGATCGTCAGTTTCTGCTGCAAGTCGGGTTGGAGCAACTACCTCTTTGAAGCTAATGGAGTAGCACAAATCACCTAAGTATAACTCCCTTCACTAATGCAGCTTTCTTTTCAGGTACAATAAAGGGTAACCCATCGAACCTAACCTAACCTAGACTTCAAGAAAATGACTTCTGTAGGAAGTATTTACATGCCGAATAAGACGGGGAGAAAACTCCTAATCTGCTTTATACCTGCCGTTCCCTTTCTAATAAGGAAAGCTTTATTTGGAGCCTACTACTTTAAAACAATCCGTTAACGGTGCTGCAAGAGCGAAATATTTTTTTGATAAATGGCGTATACCACCCAGTTAGACCTATTAACAGCCTCAGTTGTTTAGGTCTCACTGAAACTTGAAAATTCATCATTTAATCTGTCAGCGATTTGTGAAATAAAGATAGATGAAAACCAACCACATTTAACTAGAACCTCTGGATGTTTTTGAAGTAAAACTTCTTTGGGATCGTCGGGTAGGGGAAGGCTAGCGTGGTGCGACAACGGCGGGCAAACAAAAACAACAAGCAAAAACTTGTTTCAGCAAAAGAGAGCGAGAGCGTAAGTATGAGAGAGCACTCTGCAGTGAATCCAAAGCATGCACATCAGAAAATTGAATGGGTAGGGGACAAGCGCGGACAGAACAAATGAGCGACGAACAACATCAACAACATGCGAACACTTGTTTCAGAAAAAGAGCGAGAGCGTAAGAATGAGAGAGCTCTCCGTAGTGAAAGTGAATGTACGGATTTTACGGCCAAAGCATGCTGTGTTTTGTGCTCTCTCTCTATTCTTAACTCAATTGGTTTTTAGTTAGCTTCAGTTTGCCGATCATAAGAAATTGCTATTAAGAAGGCATACGTATTGTTTATTTTGTTATGCGAAAAAGTCAAAAGATCTTTTGATGAGGAAGGACTTCTGTTATTATTTGAGAAACGTCGGTGCATGAAGTTTTACATCATCATCGTGGCACTCTACGGTCTCTTTCTTTTATATGAGTAGATAGGGAAAACTAACAAGATCTATGGATTAAACCTGTTCCAACTGTCCTGGCGAACAGCTACCAGCCATTGTAACTGAAACTAATACATATAACCAATCGCGAATTTTCACGATTTCAATTTCGTTTTTTTTTTGTTAGTTATAAATTAAACTCAATTTTTATACTAATTCGGAGAGCTATTCCTTCTACCATTTAATTCAAAAATTGTAAAATTACTTTCTTGGAAATATCAACAGAAATTCTATTCGAGCAACATTTTTGATAGTTTGAAAATGCAATGTTTTGTGTTTAAGTCAGACTAGGCATGTTCGAGTATGTGTAAGTTTTTTTTGCGCAATACTGTTGATCTTTTGGATACATGTAGTAAGTACATTCTTATAGTTTTGTACATTATGATGCAAAAACGTGAAATTCATTTTGGGTTGATACTACAGATAGATCTGTGAGTGCATCTATACTTTGTCTTCTCAAGTTAAAAGAGAGAAGCCAAATACTTAGGATTAAAGAAATTTCATTAAGGTTTGGACACTAAAAAGATGCGAAGAAACACACAACTTTCGGATGGACTACCAACAGAAATCGTCAAATTAAGAAGAAACACAAATGCGAGCAATAAGGGTTTACAATAAAGCACTAAGGTTGTGATGAGTAATAGATAAATACGTTTTCACACTTCCGTAGACCCTGGAAAAAAATAAACCCAAAAAGTCCAAATGGATACCCACTACCTATTTATCGATTTCAAAGCCGCATACGACAGCATTTATAGAGACGAACTATACAGAGCCATGTCAAGTTTTGGTATACCGCCCAAACTTGTTTGTCTGTACGGCATCAGGGTCTGAAACGACCTCACCGAAACATTTGATACCAAAAATGGATTTAGGCAAAGCGACGCATATTCATGTGACTTCTTTAATCTCATTCTAACCTAACCTATCTGTATGTTTGCTGGAGTTGTGAAAATAAAATGTTAGCAAATTTAAATTTTGGTAACAGGTTTGCTCTTTTCTTTTGTTAAGATCCATGTCCACTTTTTTGTAAGTTACTCAATTTATTGTAAGTTGGGTGAAAATAATGGGTCACCAAAATTCGTGTTCAACCCTCTGTGCATATGCATGATTTTAAGGATCGGGAGTCCAGATAAGCGTAGGCCACAACGTAAGTGAAGATCAGTTGAAAGCATTGCTGCTACGTGTTCAAAACAGTTCATCAACCAACTTTAATTAGATACCATGCTCAATAAATTAGACTTAGGACTCATGCATAAAACTATTGCATTTATTTTCATACAGTTGAAATAAGAGCTTCTGCCACAGCCGCGTGCTCAATATGACATTACAGCTGCTAAGGTTAATTCTTATTTGCATGAACAAACTAGAAATCAATACTGCAATTGTTCATCCACCACCTTGGCAACCATTTTAAGTGGTCTGGGCGAATCATAGGTATTCATTTTTTTTTTTAAATAAAGTGGGGTTACTGGAACTGTTACTAAAGTGATAAGATGACAGTTTTTTGACAAAAGAATCGGATGATTTGAGCTTGGTTGACATGTGACTACGAATGGCTTTACAACTAGCCAATTAATTCTACAATCGAATCACTGAGATAAAGTTTCACGTACAAATTGTCTCGAGAAAAGCAAGTACAAGTGGTTTTTATAGGGTCCATACACCACACATGCCCGTAAGTGCAGTGGAGTGATTGCACATGCATGAGCGTTCAAAATTGTATATTTTCTGGTTTGTGCATACAAAATGTGTGCCGAGTGTGTTAAGAAATCAAAAAATCGATCAAAGAGGTCCTTAGTGCAGAAATAATGACGACCAAATGATAGTCCTTGGCGGGTTGTCTCGAATTATACTATAGCCTTGCGGTTTAAGCCTGTTTCATATAAGCCACACACAAAATTACTGCCCAGTTTGCATTACCCGAGTTTTGTTGGCACTTATAAATATATGAAAGTTTAGTGAAGTAAGCCGACTGTGGAAAACAAAACGATCCACAGCTGTTAGGTTTGGAATATTTTGAAGGTTGGTACTCACGTTTATTAACAGTAACATTTGATTTCAAAAACAGTACCAAAAAGAAGAAAATAACATACATATTTGCACTAAATGCAAACTTCGTTTTGGGCTAAAGGACCAGTCTAGCTGATTAACGAAGAAAACGCTTTGAATTAGGACACCGAAACTACGCCGATCATCGCAGGACCATTTATTTCGCTAACAGAAAATCATGCTTCTAGATCCCATGATCTATTTCGAAGAATTGATCATATGGGATCGACTGCTGCGCGTTTTGTGGTACATACTACGTTTTATTAAATTCTGCAAAAGGAACACTAGATTGGAATCCATCCTTTTGTCTGCTGACGAACTAAACTTGCCCATTCATACTCCCTGAGGTACATACAATTAAAACATTTTACTGATGAATTTGTGGTATTGCAGAAGGACAAGCCTCTATCTGCGACATCTCAAATTGCTACATCCCATCATACCAACTAATTCGCATATCATCTGTATGATAGTCAAAGATGCTCATCGTCTTTTCATGGTGGAGTCAACATCGTGAAGGTTCTCGAGAACTTCATCACATGTAGAAAACTGTGAGGGAAGCCAGCTTCTCAACCGTTCGGGCCTCTCCCAATAGAAAGAATGACTTCATCAAGACTATTTGAAAACATTGGCATCGACTTTGGGGGTCGTCTTTACTGCTTTCACGAATAGGATGGCGAAATGGCGAATTGTTAGTTGAATGCGCTAATCACTTGGAACTGGTTCCGAGTATATCTACAGAGTGTTGTTCAATGGGACTCAGGTGCTTTATAGCTCATCGAGGGGTCCCTTCTATTATTTATTCGGACAACGCTTGAACTTTTCGTAGAGCCGCTTTGGAGGTAGGAGTAAATTTCCAAAATTTCTGTCTGATAAGCGAATAAAAGCTGTTATTCAAGCAATTAAGGAACATAATCACAAAAGCTGAAGGAATGGTCATACACGTTAACTTACCTAAATAAGTTGTAATACATTAGATGTTGAGCAACTCACCCAGCTCATTTGCTGCCAAACAGTTAAGTAAGTTTAATATGCAAAATTCGGGATCGGTGGCAACAAAGACTGAGATATTTAAAAATGCTGTGGAATCGCTTGCGAACTGAATACATGCAACTACTTCGATCATTTCACCATAGCAAATCTGAATATTCGGAGGACCTAAATGACGTCGTTCTTGTATTCAATCCAGGGAAACCACGAATTCATTGAAGGCTATAGCTATTGTAGAAGATAATTTTGTTGGTCATGACAATAAGGTACGAGCTTGTCAGACATGCTACTCAGATGAAACACGAACCAAGAAATAGTTCAACTTCTTAACCCGTTGGAATAACCCATTTCTTCGCCAGTCGGAGGATGTAAAAAAAAAAGTTCAATGGTAACTCGTTTTCTTCTACATTACCACTGTATTTACATTTCACTTATTACTCAATTTACATTTACACTGATATTTCTTTATATACACAATAGCTTCATGGCCGTGCTTTTTATTATATATCTCGAGTCTCTCCACACTTGAATCCTACTGCGAAACTTATCGGCAATGATTGGCAGGAGGATATTGAATTAGAATTACATACAAAATCCTACTTCACTTCGCTTAGAGGTTCCAACAACAGAGCTATTTGTAGTGTGTGTCCGAACCGTGATTTTGCATGCATTCAGATGTACAAACTAACATGTGTAGTGTATGGGCCCTATTAGTAGTTCTTCTTTTATAAATCATTAGGAAACTTAATTAGAGATAGGGATATCAATAATTTCTCTTAATTTTAAAGGAAATAGTTTTCTATTGTTTGAGATCTAAATCAGAGTTAACTCAAGATTAAAATTGACTGAGAACATTTATCTCCAGTTAACTCGTGTTTTATCCTCAAATTTACATAATTTCCTACTTAAAAACTTAACCAAAGAATATTTTATCATAAGAATATCGTCATATCATATGACGAATGACTTAATGTCGTTTTGAAAAAGTTGTACTGAAAATGTAATGTATATCTACGGGTGAGTCTAAGACCTTTAAATGAGTTTATTGAGTTAGCGCTTCAACCCATTGTTGTGTAGAACTCTAGAATTTTTTTCTATTTGCACATAATTAGGGTGTTCGCGTATTGTTTGTACAAATCAAGTAAGAAAGTATATTTTTTCTAAAAATCACTTCAAAACTTGTTTTAGAGGAATTTCTTATTTTAGAATTCAGAATGAGCCAGGTGCCGATTGCCAGCCCATAATATAAATCAGATAAACTTGTAAGTTTACAAGAAAACACAAACATATTTTATTGCCCCCCTTTTGAAAGGTGTTGACTGCCTATTAAAGGTATTATATATATAACCACCAGCTGAATGATTGATATAATGATGAATCACCTTTGGCAAGTGGAAACATCTGTTAGTGTTTAGATTGTTCAGATTTGAAATGCGCACCTACAATAATAGCCCATGTGTATTAGAATTCAATATGACCTTCCCAGTTTGAGAAACAATCTTTCAAATTAAAGAAAAATACCAAAATATTCAAAAATACCAGAAATGAATCTTAAAATGACCCATCCTCTGCAAAATGTCTCTTCCTCGGTCTGTAGGCATTAATTAAGAATAATATTTTCTTTACAGCATGTACAATTAATTGCTGAAATTTATCATATCCTAGAAGCATCTGCAACAACATGTCTTCCTACGTTTTATCGTGTCCAGCACCATACGAACGCAAATCTATTTGGATTTTTGGCTAACATCCCTGCACATGTAGGAATATTGTAATGCAAACTAAATGCATGCTCATAAATAACATTCTCATTCATTCAGATACGATCTGAATTTACGTACATTTATATGCACAAAAAAGAAAGAAGGTAACCAGAAATAACACTTCATCGTCAGATTACTTGTTCCACATGCTCGAAATGTAAACTTTGTGAATATATTCATCGGTTCCTAAAAGCATTTCAACAGAATTATAATAAAAGACCTTTGGCATGT
Organism: Rhingia campestris; assembly: GCA_932526625.1. Classification (NCBI taxonomy): domain Eukaryota; kingdom Metazoa; phylum Arthropoda; class Insecta; order Diptera; family Syrphidae; genus Rhingia; species Rhingia campestris. Next base: position 61,083,857 of record OW052182.1, on the reverse strand, counting down.
ATCTACGCCCTAACGCATACATATCGTTGAAAGATCATGACATTTCACATTATAGATACTAATGACAAGTTTCCAATGAATAATGACCCTATTCAGGGGGAGGCGGTGACAGTGACAGTGACTTCTTTGATGAAAAAAAAAAAAAAACAAAACACAAAAAAACAACTCAAAATACATGAAAGGTTTCTCTGGTCACGATTCAAAAGTTCAAAGACATTATAGATACTAACCAATCACACGTACCTTTGAATACACTGCGGAAGTCAGTTTTAATGAAATAACTCATACACCACTAATAGGGTATCTAATTATCGTTTAAACGTTATTTCCGTTCCGACAATGCAATAAATCACTCATAAAAGTATCTAAGAACGCCGTGTGCTAAGGAGATACCCTCTTCGACTCGAAACGATGTAATTCCTTTCTAATGAATCCCCATAACCCATTCTAAAGTATCGATTGTGCAAGGCGTAAAATTACACAACTCTTAGTGCAATCAGCGTGCAGATACTAGCATTCAACATTTATAATTAAGAGTTGCCAAGGCGTCCTTGGTCAGAGACGCACTCACATACCCAAAGTATGCAATTATTCAATATATCTGTGTGTGCATAAACTGGAAGGAGATATCACTATTATAGCCCGCTCGCGAGCTCGATGGCATTGCACACTTCAATTTCCGATTATGTCATCGGCGCTTGAGTGCCGAAAGGAAACTCACAAACTCATATTCATTCAAAACGCTTACACCCGCCCGCAAGGATGATGATGACGCTGGCTCGGTGTGTGGGACTTGGGACAGCTTACAAGTGAACAAAATCTATAGTCAGCGCTAATTAGTCGTCAGATACATTCAAATGATCAGATTAAAGTTGCGGCTTTGCTGATGCCCATTTACATGCTTGTAATAATAATTAGTCGGGGGACTAGCATTTGATTAATGTCATATGGGACTTGACAGGGTTCGAGAGATAAAAAGCGGAGACAGGCCTTAGTGTAGCTGCAACAATTGCCAAGTGACACGTAAGAGAAACGATATAGCCGTCCGTACCGTAGCCTAAGCGGCGGTGTTATATAATAATTCATCGGATTTGTGTCTTCAATGTCAGTGTCAATAGTCATATGTTGGAGGCGGTTGTTGAAGGAGAAGGAGGAGGATGAATGCCTGAGCTACATATATGCACATGTGGACAACAGGAAATGAGTTGAGATGCGAGAGTACGATTCAATAAAATTGAATTGTCGACTACATCATTGGGGGTGTTGATTGTCGTGCCATATGTAAATGAGATTTGACTTTGTTTCTGGCCTTGTCAGATTTTTACAAAAGCCGCTTAGAGATTTTGTTAGAAAGGCGCTAAGTTGAGGTTAATGGTTTTGTTGTGTTCAGAACAAAGAATGCGATTTTTCAAGCGATAGATACTTTTCTTGGGTACGTAATGTGTGACAGATGTTTTTAAGTGGTTTTCTCGTTTTAATTTACGCGATGACTTCAACAAGATCGAATTGCAGCTGGAACTTGACTTTAATTGCATTTCGTTGATCGAATTCCTGTGGCAGGCTATCGGTAGCAGATGGACAAGTGCACACATTGTCCATGATGCAGTTGTGATGAAAGTATACAACAGGTGTGGTATGGTTCTTGAGTACATCGAATGATTCTTTGGTTTCAAATGTGCGCTGAGATGATGATTAATTTTGTTATGTAAGAGCACGTGGATATAAGGCTTTGATTTGAGAAAATCAAATTTTTAGTTGCAAAAAAATAAATTTGACAAACTTGCTTTTTTATCAAATCGACAGAGTCTGAACTTTGATAATCCAGTGTCACAATGATTGTCATTCTATAAGGCCTGCGTGGTCTGACAAAGTCAGAATTGTAGTAATAGAAAACTACACGCTTCAATAGCGCGTTTCAATTGCTAGAATATTATTTTTTTTTTCCAACCTGGAATGGGTGTAACTGATCTTAAATCCCCTTCCCAGATCTATTCAATCTGAAACAGATGGTGCGTAGGGCAGGTGTGTATATGGAAGATACTCACCCCTTTCGGAAGAAATTTTTCTCCGATATGATCCAAATTGGAGATTTTGCTACCGACGTGTCCGTTCCGATTAGCATTTCGAACAGATCTCCGACGAAATGTAACGCACGCGCATCATTGATATGCGTAAGTTAACAATTTTTGACAATTTCAGAATTTACCCGACGATAAATTGCTGAGGAATCAAAAGAACGCAACTGTATGCTTTTTTATTTTGTTCCGGAAAGGATAGCTCGAAAGCAAATTGAATTACGATTGGGACTAACCTTCGTTTCGGAAATACTTCCAAACGAGTACCTCTGTCAACTGAAAGGCACCTTAATAGATATACGGCAAAGACTGACGCTAAGAAATCGATGCTACGTCGAGAAGATAAAACCAAGAACTATAAAAGGTAAAACCATGTTGGTCACATTTGCCGCATCAAGCGAATGAACGATAATGCTCGAGGAAAGAGAAACTTCAAACCCCTGCCTTTAAGTCCGAGACGACAAAGATGACCGAACCTCCAGTTTAAGTATACAACGATCACAGATGTCAAAGTGAGAGGACTGAATGACTTGAAGAAACGTGCCCAGGATCGAAGAGAACATAATGGATTTCTTCAGATCTGTCGATGTTTCAAACAAACTAAATTTAAAGTAACTACGAATCCGACTAAGAAAAGAAGAAAGGCAAGGTTACTCTTGAAAGGATGGTTGACAGAAAGTCTATACACCTTTGACATGCTATTATGGATATTGCTCTACTCTAACTCAAGAAACAGACTGTTTAGGCGGATGTGTTGTCATGCTTTGTGAGGTTCGAAATGATGTCACAACATTTCCAAAGAAAGCCATTTGAATGTTAACTCACTACATCCACACAGATAGAAAGTGGCCGCTATATAAGGATGCTGCTGCAACGAAGCTAGTATAGTCGGCTTCTTCAAATAAATATGGAAACTCATACAAAACTAGATGTGCCTTAGCATAATTTTTAAGACCCGCTTGTAACATCAATTTTAGAGAGTCTTATAGAAATTTGGCATAGTCGTCCATGTGATTTTGGTTTCGGTATTTTTGTTTTGGGGGGTTATCAAAAGGTTTTGGTGATCTTTAAAGATCACCTGATCATGATCTCAAATATATTTTCGCTGAGTTATATTGTTCATGGACTCGATGGTGTTCATACACTCTTAATGGATCTCCGATGTATACGTTTTTGACGATCTCTAAACATCTTTAAACAGGACCGTAGTTTTTTTTTTTTTCGTGATTTTACATGTATTGACCGTTCTGAAAGCATCTTCTTCTGGTATGGTATGACTAGTCCTCGATTTATATTAAGGTTCTGCTTCTCTTCTATTGAATATGGAATCTAGCTTTTATGAGATTTATTAATGCTGAAACAACTTTTCTAATCGAGGGTAAGATATTGTAGCATTACTAAGCTTTAGCGCAAGCTCACCCGTAAAGAGTGAGACCTAATAGGCTTCAGAAAAAATCGGAAATTTTCTAATGAAAATGAAAATGTTGGCGGATATATCGACTTAAGAAACTCATCCGCTTCGTTATCGCTTCGCAGTTTGGGCCTTAGAACAGCTTAAATTGGACAACGTTGACAAATAAAATTGCTGCATCTGGGGCTCGGAAAACCCGCACGTTATTGTCGAGAAGCCGATGCATGCATAAAAAGTGACAGGGAACAACGTTTCGGTCAACGGTAGGCGTTACAGAGCCATGTTAACCGATTTTTTTGTTAATGGAATTGAAGTCATAAATTTTTACGACCTCTGGTTTATGCAATCAATCGATCTTTCCACGATGCCCAAATCTTGTTATCAGCCGTCTAGGCGATGTCAATCGGCCGAATCGTAGCTGCGATTTGACCCCTTTCGACTTTTTTTGTGGGTAATCGTGAAGGACCGATGTTATGACAACAATTCGGAAACATTTCAAGCACTTAAGGCCAATATCATCCAAGCATTCCGTGTGCTACAGCCCGAAACCATCAAGAAGGTCTTAGAAAGTTGGATTGATAGAATGAGCTACTGCGAAGCCAGTCGAGGCAGCCACTTGAACAACATTGTTTTCCATTATTAATAGGATTGTTTGTTCTTACTAATAAAACCATAAAACATGGACAAAAATAATTTTTTTTTTCATTTTATTGCATTTTTACAAAAAAAAAAACTTGTATTTGGCCCACTCGTTATATACACATAAGATGAGTCGGCAAAATGAAAAATGTGTGAAAAAATCGATGGCTTTATTAATCCAATTGTCAGCTAGCTGGTCTAAAGTTCAGTAACAAGTAACAACGAAGCTCTCTGCTGTTCTCCAAACTAAATAACAATGATCGCATCTCTATAATAATAGAAATATAGATCTTTAAAAACAAAATCAAATAGTAAGTCTCAGGGTTAATCAGCACACGACATGGTATCTCAAAGTAAACACATTCTGTTACCAAGTTAGAAAGATTAAAATTCCATCATCCATCCGTAACACGCTGACGATCTTTACAGAGATTAATGATCTTGAACTTTGTATAAAAATGTAACCCTGTATAGCATTCTGGTATAAATTATTATAAACAAACCCCACTGCGAATACCATTTATTACAAATAAAAAATAACCACAACTATCATCACTTGGTAAAAAAAAAACATTTTTTTTAACTGTTCTCTAAAGCTGACTGATATGTGTTATAGCATCTTATTTATTTGCAAACACAATCAAGGTCAATAATAATAAAACGCTCAAGCTCAGTGATAAAAAAAAACACAGAGAGGGAAAGCATATCACACTTTCATTGGGTTTTATTAAACTTTTGACATTAGCCAATTATAATTATTAAAGTGTACTACCAACACCAACCACCCCTAGGTTAATTAACAACAATTAAACCGGATAAATGATAAAAAAAAAAACAAAACAAACGCATACTCGTTTGTTAAATATAACCAGATGCGCATATTTAAACAATCTAGTACTAAAATTCGTTAAATGTTATTTTTCGTGTTTAATTTCATACATCATCATCGTCTTGGTTTAACGGATACATTATGTAAATATTAAATTTTTATATCCAAACTACGATGGTTTTTATCATCAGCCTTCAACCGCAATATTGTTTACATTTTTGAACGATGAATGTGTATGATTGGTGAGTGTTTACACATCAATTAAATACCACAAAAGAGTTTTGAAATAGAATCACTCGAGTATCAGCTGATGCCAAAATTTAATTGTTCAAGATGGGGGCTCTAAGTTTATAGGTGGAGCATATGTTTATTGTAAAGTGAAAAAAAAATTTTGGAATTGAAAGAAACAAACTTTTATTAGTTGTTGAAAAATGGAATAGACTAATAGAGGATAAATAAGGCTCGTAGAAACTACACGAACTGGTGATTTATGTATTTATTTTTTGCATCTTGAAGTAAAATTTAATTTAATCAGGTTATAAAGAAACATATGAGAAGGCTACAATCCGCTGTGCGGATCGTTTAATACCCTATCCCATCCCATCCTTAAAATTAATATCCCTAAAATGTGGTCTTTATGGTCATAAAGTATTGAAAATGACGTTATCACAACATATTGTTCAGAAGGTTTATCAAAATCTTTTATGGTTCGACAAAAAACAACGTTTTTCTATTGCATATGCCTTGGGGTAGGGCATACAAATGGTTTTTGTAAGAAAACCAATGATTGTGCATCAACAATTTTTTCGAATACTTTAAAATTTGACCAGAAAACGTTTTTTTTTTTTTTTTTTTTAAACGCCCCCAAAAAGTGGGCGTGGCAAAAAACTGCATTTTGACGAAATATAGATATTACAATTCTCTAAATATGCTGCTCAGACACTTTTTTAAAATTCTTTACGGTTTCGCCAAAAAATACGTTTTCCTAAAAAGAGGACGTGGCAGTGGGCGGGTTTCAAAATTTTTTACACTTGTTCTGGTGGCACGGACAAGGATTCTATATACGAAATTTCATTATCCTAGCTCAAAATTTAAGGCCCAAAAATCGGTGACGAACAGACAGAAGGACGGAGAGACAGACATGCTAGCGACTCAGCTAGCGATTCTGAGTCGATCCATATATTTTGAGGTATATGTAGCAAAATTATTTCTCTATGTTACAAACTATGTATCAAAACTAATATACCCCTATGGGATACAGTTGATGGCGAGAGTCCCCATTGAGCTTTATAGGCAAAGAAGAAGGGAAAAACACCGACTTATCAGAAAGAAGAAAAATGAGCAAGAAAGGTCAGAGGTTTCAAAGTCGGAGATCAACGTGCGAATAGAATCAAGTCGAGATGAACAAGGAAAGACCGTAGTTAAGACACAGTTGATGCTGAGGATATGTAAGAACCACTTTTGCGGACTGTTAAACGGCGATGACTATAAAAATACCCCTCAGTGAGGCAGAACGAACCATTCAATATTGGCGATGACAGCGAAAACTACCCACCACACGATCTATGTGAAGTGACGATAGCAATATCTTAACTTAACAAGGCTACCGGAAATGACGGCCTTCATGTCGAGCTTTTTAAATCCGGTGGAAATGATTTGGTAAGTAACATTCAAAAATTCATTAGCTAAATTTGGTCGGATGAAATAATGCCTGAAGAATGGAACCTCAGCATCGTTTGTCCGATCCACAAAAAAGGAAACCCTCTGGACTGCGCCAACTACTGAGGCATAAGTCTCCTCAATATCAAATACAAGATCCAATCTGTGGATCTTAACCTGATCGGTTATCAGTATAGTTTTAGTCCAGGAAAGTCCACAACTGGATTTCAAAGTCACACACTCCAGCATTAATAGAGACCAACTATACAGAGCCATAACTAGTATTAGTATACCGCCCTAACTTGTCCGCCGGTGGAAGCTAACGATGGAGAACTCTCTTTGATACATCATGGTCGGAAACGACCTCACCAAAATATTCGATACCAATAAAGGATTTAAGCAAGACGATGAATGTGCAAAACACCAGAGGCACAATTCTCCATAAATTGGTGCACCTACTAGCATACGCTGGCGATATTGACATCATTGATCGAACGCAACGTGATGTCATAGCCACGTTTGCTAGTATTGAGAGGTAAGCCACAAAAATTGGTTTAGCAGTAAATGAGGGTAAGACCAAGTATATGCTTTCAAAACACAACATCGACGAATTAAACAGAAAGTCACCATTGACAGATATTACTTTGAGGTACGTAGTCTACATCGGCTTGGGCAAAAGCAGTCAACTGGTTTCAAGGGTGAAATTCATATGCTGCATGGCCCTTATAAGGCCAATCAGCGCTTACGGTTGATACGTGTCAATGAAGCACCATGGAAAAGATACGGCTGTTTGAGAGGCGACTCTCCGATCATATTAAGGATTGTACCGAACATACTTTATATAATATTATCGCAACAAAGTCCCATACTATGGAGCTCAGCTGAATAGAATTTTTTTATGGTAATTCGAAGCCACGTCTCAAGGGCGTTGGCTAGCGACAACAGCCTGATCTTCGGGGCTTTCTACCAAAATGATATATACATGGACAGCAAGCTTATTTCGGGCTTTATTCCACCAGAGGCATTCGTTTTTTATCGAGTCGCTAGGGTCAGTTCAGGACAGGAGTGGTATCCCGGTATTATAGCACCGCCATCGGGGCGCGCTACAATTCTCTATAGCTCCTCCGCCTCCTGCTGCTGACATGCAGCGCATCGAATTGTGAGGAAAGTGTGTCTGCACACCCTCAGTCCATCCTTAGTCTTAAGAATATTAACTTTAGGTAGAAGGTCTGGGCGAGGCTTGGTTAACATATTGGTGGTATTTCATGCATGATGGACGGGCAAAGAAGTGGTCTCCTAGATGGAGTTTTCCTTTTGCTGGAGAGAACTGAACAAGAGCAGACAATCCTCCAAGCAGCTTCTGCGGAAGTCATTGCTAAAGGGGCCTAGTCTTTTTGCATGTAGGCCGAGAGGGCAGTGTCCTGTAATGACACCGATGATGGTTTGATCTGGTCAGCATTGTCAGGCAAAGATAGCACTTCTGGTTATAATTTGGCCAGAATTACCTGGATATTAGGCACGTTGTGCCGTTTATCCATCTGCTGTTTGCTTTCTTGATTGCATCCTGTTTGATTAGTGATTTACATGTAGCGAGTGCATATCTAACGTTTCTCCTGCGGTAGAATATCAAGGGCAATGCAATGTCTGGCAAGCTCACCGCCTAACAGTTCCCTGGTATATCTCTATGACCCGGCACCAAGAAGAGGTGAATGGTAAAGTGCTCTGCCATCTCATAAGGAGATATTCGGCATTCGTGGGTTGATTTCGATTTAAATGTGATAAATCTCAGGGATTTCATTGCCAATTGGCTGTCCCTGAAGATGTTAATATTCTTCGTGAATATTTTACATTACACCTCAGCCAAAACAAGGCTTCCTCCTGGAAAACGCTACAATGATAGGAAGGCGAAAGGATATTACATTTTAGGCCCATCCGTATGATGTGTAGAATTGAATCGAGTTTTGTCTCCGATAATATCCGACTCCCATTCGAGACGTCTGGGAATGGTTGACTTGGTCGGTGTTTTCTTTAATGTTAAGGTGTTTAAGTATTTTTGTGTGTTTGAGAGGTTTCCATTATAACGAGGCTCTCAGTCTCAGAGATGTATATGCTGCCATAAAATCTGGGGGCACTAGATGAAGGATATCATTTAAGGCTAAGGAGGCGCTGGTTGTTATAGCTCCGCTATGCAAACTGATCTTTAAATTTCCCTAGAATTTTGAGTTTGGCGGCTGTTTCGAGAGCCGTCCACCAGACTAACACACCATACAGGAGTATGGGCCTAATGATGGCCCCGTAAAACCAGAGAGTGGCACATGGTTGCATAGTCCACCTCTTTCCGATTGCATTTTTAAATGTGTATAAGTGACAACATAAGGTCTCCCCTCGACTTAAATTCGTAAGCAAATACAAATACTTTCAATTTCATCATGAACCCCCTTTATTTCGTCGCCATCACTACTGAGTTCTTATCTTGCTTACATCCTGCTTGGCTCCTGTAAATCCCCCATCCCCAGTGATATCTGCTCAAGCTAAATTGCACGCAATTCTTCCGAATCAATAAAATTAAGTCCAAACACCCTTTACGTGGAATATTTACGATAAAACTGCGCCAATAATTCCCATTCATTGGCATTACTCTTGTAATTCTTTTGGTGAAGAATAAAATAAATAACTGGGTGTATGTGTGTGTGTAAGACGACTTATCGCGTCAACCCAACTCGACTACAATCCATCGAAGGGCAATGCCCGTAGTATGGCCACTTAAATTCTACGCGATATGCTTGACTACGCGTACTGCCTCACTGAATTACTCCAGTTCCTATCATCTACTCTATACATACATCCTATACCCACCACTAGTACATAGATATAGGAGCGGCAGTAACAAAAAAAAAAAATACAATTTATAGGGTAATTAACTATGAGGGTAATACACCCGCGCCCCCACAAACCAAAAGCCAGTGATGAAAACCCCGCCGAATTGTGGACGTGAAAATGTCTTTTCCCCGTCCCATAAATACTTGGTTTTAATGTGTCTTTGTGTAGGTGAGCTTGCACGCTTCACTGGACTTGGTCTAGCAGTGGGGATGGATATTTACCCGTATCTATTACCCGTGTTGTTTTCGGAATAGCTAAACTTTTTTTGTTACCACCTTTGGAACATCCTATTTTTGGGCAAAACACATTTGGGTCAAGGCCTATTCTGTCTGTATGTGTGTGTGTTGTAACTAGGCCAATTGTGAGGTGGTTCTGTCTGCCCTAGGGAAGTCTTATCGTTACCCATTTATCGTTTGGACCTGCACATTTGGACTATGACGAGTTATTGATCCGATTTCCGTTCGCATTTTACAATTGCTGTGCAACTACATAGCCAGAGCCATATGCTCCAATGTCCAACTTCATTAGCCTGTTCAATATTTTATATTGACCCAATTGCTAAAATTGCATGCACACATTATGTGTCATGAGTATGGTGCACGACATATTGACGACGACCGACGCGACGGGACGCGGACGGTGTGTTGCTTGTATTCTCTTTAGATCGCTTGATACAACAACAACAGAATCATGTACAATTCATGTGCTCGGTCTTGTCAGTTTTGAGTCATATTTCACGTCGAGACTCGAGACTGCATTGGGACTGTAATTTCTATTCCGATCTCGCACAGACAGAGCAATTCGCAAACGCATTTGATGTCGCCGAGTTTTATTCGCGTCATTTCGGTGGTGGGGTTTCTTTGTTTTTTTACATGTATGTGTACGTGATATAGTTTTTATGGCATTTTCCTAGGAAACATTATTTTGTTCGAAAAACCGACTTTCAATAATATAAGTGACTCCTTGAAAACTTTCTTCAAAAATATACTTTTCGTGTGAAGTTTTATGATTGGTAAGGTTTTTTTAGTTTTATACCCGGATGTTGAATGTTATGTCAACGGAGACCAACATAGTCGATGTCAACGAAAGGGGGACGAAGAAGTAAGTTCATATATCAGCGCGGAGGAAGTGCTTATGACATGTTTGATGTTGCTCAAGGGACTCTTCAGAGTCATACACTGTCATCTGCGGCAAGATGACATAATACAAGTTGTCCCAGGAGAATGTATGATTAGCCCCAGAGCTACTACTTTTTGGGTTAATCGAAAACGTTTTTTTTTTTTTTAATACAATCGTTTAAAACGATTCGATTATGAAGAATGTAAAGGATTTTTTCTTAAGGGTTTTAAGATTTAAAATTGAGCCGTTCGTTCCAAAAGACATTCCTATTCCAAAGTGCTTTTCGTTTCTTTGTGAACAACTACTACATACATGTTGCACAGGTAATAAAATTCCGTTTTCTGGTTTTCATAAAAAGTTTGGTTTCGGCTTCTAAATTAGAGATTCGTTTTTGGGAGTTTTCACTTTCGGAACGTTATCTCTATATTTCGAATTACAAAAAATGATTTCGGGCTTATGGGCACCAGCAGATCGTCTTAATAGTCGCCAATTGTCAACCACTTTTCCGATCGTTACTTCAAATTTCCAGCGAAAAACTGGAGGAGATCTGTCTCTTTATTAGTTATTATTAGCAGAGCTCAGGGAACCTATTCCTAGACTTGTCACCGACTTACAAGATAAGTAGTTTAAGCTCTTAGACACACAGTCCATCTAACAGCGACACTAACAACACAATGCAACGCTTTTTGTTATCAAAAAAGAAAGTAAAGGAAAGTAAAGAACTAACTTCCAGAAGACGCATTTCCGCCATTAAACAGTTAACAGTAATTCATAAGAGCAGCATCAATAAACATCTGAAACCATAATTAAGGGGAGCTCTTCGAGGGTTATAAGTTTGCCTCACCTGAGAAAAGTATATAAAAACATATGAGAAGGCTACAATCCGCTGTGCAAATCGTTGAATCCCCTTTCCCATTCCATACTTAAATTAAACATCCCCAAATCGTGGGAGTGGCATTTTCACAAAATTATGCACAGATAGTTAATCAGAATATTATATGGTTTTTCAAAACAACGTTTTTCTAATACATATGCTATGGCTTAGGGTATACAAATGTTTTTTTGTAGGAAAACGCCCCTAAAAAGTAGGCTTGTGTCAGAATGATATACGGACGAACTGCATTTTACATTATATCAAAGATTATGAATTCTATACAGATGACGCACTCCATATAAGAAAAATTGTTCTATGGCGGGTCGTGCTGGCACAGCACAGAGTCTATATACCAAATTTCAACACTCTAGCTCAAAATTTAAGGGCCGAAAATCGATGACAACAGACGGACAGACATGGTTGATACCAAAGATTATGAATTCTATACAGATGACGCACTCCATATAAGAAAAATTGTTCTATGGCGGGTCGTGCTGGCACAGCCCGCCATATGTTTTTTTTCTTATTTTTCATGTGTTTTCATGCACACCGCCCGCCCGTACCATGAAGCTACTGAGAAAAAGTTTCTGTTTTTTGTTCTCAATGCGTCATCTGTATAGAATTCATAATCTTTGCTGATACTCAGCTAGTGATTGTGAGTCGATCCATATACTTTGAGATATATCTATCGAAATTATGCCTTTGTATTACAAACTTAATGTCAAAACTTATATAGCCCTATGGGATAGGGTATAAAAAGGTTTTCATGGAACGTACGTTCGATGTCAGTTTCAAATGCTAAAATTGCTGTCGACTTGTCTGCTTAGACAAATGGTAAATCAGCGTTAGATTACACGTGACCAGATTATGCGATCGCCTTGCATAATAATATGGCGCTACGATTGAACAACGACGTTTTGACGATCGTCGAGTACGATCATTTATTTACAACTGTCTAGAGGACATAATTTTCGAGATCCGACTAACCTTCATATAATTTACATAACCGTCCAAAACAGACAAAGATCAACCTATTTCTTATCGTTTTTGCTATATCGATCCAAAAAGGTCCATTTTGGGGTGCATCGGTAGCCAATGAATCACCTTTGGATTGTCCTTGCTCAAAATTCGACACATTTTCTTATTAAGAAATATACCAAAGTCATTTTTGCTTTCATAACAAATCTTTTTAAGTCGGTCATACTGTCATTGTCCAGATCGCTAAGATCACGTTCTGTTCTCATCAAATTCTTGGTGCAACTACTCTTCCGGGTTTTTGTTTTACAACTATGTACTTATGTGTGAGTGTGTACTTCTTGCATGATGGAGGACCATACATCGCTCTGATGATATGTCTTTTAGTTGCGAAAAGAGGGTCAGTAAATAAAGTTTGATCCAGAAATTGGAAACTTTACTAAGACCTTCTGCGTGGTGAATTATTCCATTATCCACTTTAATAACTAGATGAAATCGCTAGCAGTATGGCACGTCGCATTTTCCTGTTAAAACCAATTATTATGCACTTGTTCACACTTTTGAAAACCAAAAATCGTTTATTAAAGCACCAGATGTCCTTAATTTTTCAAGATGAAATGAACGATTATGCCATCCATCTGTACATAAAGCGTAGCAAACCGCTTTTTCGGCGTGGATCAGAGGCTCATGGATCATCTTTGGATTATCCAGCTCCAAAGTTGACAGTTATTTCTATTAACAGAGATGTAACATAACTCATTACTGGGCAAAGATTGACGATAAGAAAGTGCGTCGACATCCAAATATTCAAGCGTTCAAACTATATCACGACACAAACAATGATCCTCTATATTCAAGTCTTCGAACAAAAACATGTACAAGTAAGTTCGGACACCACCCAATGATTGAGTCGCAACTACACCCACCATCTTAACTATATCTCTCTCCTCTTCTATTCAAAGGGCCGCTCTATGCTAAAACCCTACAAAGATAATCACTTCCCTTAGAGAATGTGTTAATTATAAAAAAATTGGTCGATTAATGGTCGACAAATGGTTTTTGTAGGAAAACGCACATAGAAAATGGGCGTGGCAAAAAAATGTATATTAACGGTATATATATACTAATAGATATTGTCTAAGTATCTCGTTAAGACACTTTTCAAAAATTCTTAAGCTTTAGACCAAAAATAAGGTTTTCTAAAAAAAAGTGGGCGTGGCAGTGGATGCCATATACCAAATTGTATAATCTTAGCTCAAAGTTTAAGGCCTAAAAACCGGATACCTACATATCTAGCAAAAATATTTCTCTGTGTTACAAACTATGTATCATGGGATACGGTATAGAAAGGAATAAGTACGGAAGTACAGAAGAGACAAAGTAAGCATGGATAACAGTTCTCTTAAGACGAAATTTTCAGTCAATTATTAATAGTTCTCAATCGGGATACTAAATTCGTCAAAAAGTAAGGCTGGCTAATAGTTTTCTTATGACGAAATGTTGACTAAATATTTTGTTCTTCCATTTTTTTTCGAATTTCATTAAACTTTTTCCGAAAGTCTTTGTCGTTAACATTGTTCAGATCGTAAGATCGTATAGAACGGGACACATATACAGGAAGGATCTTAATGTTTCTATCTGCTTCCCTTCTCTGTAGAATCTCTAAAATTCACAAACCGAAAGCAGTTTGGAGAATGAAATCATTAGGTTGGGTGAGGTTTAACAGCAATTTTCAAAATCTCTGTTTCAGTGTCGATTACAAATCTAAGTTTTGAAATTTTGTCATGGAAAGCCGGGTTTTTAATCTGACGTACTTGTTTTAATTTTAACGTAATTGGCTGTTTCAAACTATTTCTCTCAGTACTTTGAAAACAGCTAATCGCCCTATCATCAATGGTCGAAATCATTGACCTCAATCTGTTCTTCGACCTATTTAAAAACAAATTTTTAAGGCCCTGTTACAAATGTTTGATTGCGCATAACTGAGGTGAAGTTGTTCGATACCATACATGAATATTTTCAAAATATCGCTATCGAAATTTGTTTTAACCAACCCAAGTTTTTTGTTGATGGTAAGAGCACGGACAAAATAAGAAATAAAAGTTTCCTAACTTTTCGGGTTACAGTATTTCTTAACGTGGAATCATTCATTCACAATATTGAGTTAAAGTCATAAACGAATTTCCTAGCCCGTATTCTTCTTAAAAAACAAATTAGGGTTTCCTCGGAATGATCAATTTAGTTAAAATTTTGCACAACCATTTAAAAGTCACTGGAAAACATAGCATAATAGGTTTTTAAGTGGACAGGAATGTGGGAAGAAGCCTTTGCTTTTTTATTCAAAACCTCTAGCCCTAATGGAAATTATTGTAGACGCTTCTGTATGAATTCTCAAGCAATACCAAAATAACTTTTGGGAACCATAAGTTTTCTTTTTTACCTTGTCAAACATGCCACATGCCAATAATCACAATATTCAAAATTTCTCCGCTGAAACGAAAAGCACAATTTAACAGTATTTTCTGTATTGCCAAATACTTTTAAGGGTCACTTACATCATCTTTTTTATTAACTTCCCCGCTTTATGCAGGTTGATTTTTGAAATGCACCAAAATCTTTCTAGACTTCCGTTATCTGCTCAAAAACTAAAAAAAAAAAAAAATACATACCAATATATGCCCAGGTTATTGTTAGAAAAGTTTAGCAGAATCATCCTCGATTTATGACATTTTAACAATCCACAAGTAAGAGCTCATAATCACAAAAGTCTTACTAACAACAACACAATACCAACATTATTTTTGTTCTAGAACAAGCAAACAATGGATCGAACTTCTAAGAAATGTACTTTCACGAATATACAATCTACAGCAATTCAAGAGCAGAATCAACAACTATCTGCAAGCATGCATCTCGGGGCGCACTATAAGCTTTATTTCGCCTCACAACAGAGATTTAAATAAAAAAAGTAAACTCATTGAATAGCTGAAAATCAGTTCGTGCAAGCTAAGACCCAACTCAAATGAATAACAATTCCATGGTTAAATAAAAATAAAATTCATTAACTTCCAACTAAATCAATAACAAATCTCCCCCAGATGAACGACTATATGAGCGCATGTCTTCAAGAGTCTAACCCACAATCAACATCTATACGGCCCACCATTGAAGAGGTTATCACTTCATTAACAGTTCGCCAAGTCCGTTTCCTCGCTCTCGACTATACTGACAGCCGTAGTAATTTCAAAGCCAATCTCATCACTCGAGTTCAAAACTATTTAATAGTCGTCGCACTATAAAAAAAAATAATAATAAAGCCATGCAGAGATACCGATAATGAATGGACACAATGCGCAGTTAAATGCAAAAACCGAATTAAAGTCAACTTTCAAGTTCGTCGATCGTCATAAAGTGCACAACATAAGAACCCACAAAGGGATATAAACAAATCGACGTTAATTGCAATACCACTTGGCCTTGAGTTCTCAGGCATTCCAATGCGTTCCATCGCTGAGTTTAAAGTCTTTAATGCGTTCACAGGCAAAACAAAATCAAGTTTAAGACACCCACACAGCGAATGATTACCTAAGAGGTCATGTTATGGCGGCAGCCATCTTGGACTATCTCTCATCTTCGAAATGTCAATCGTCACACTCGAATTTCGCACTCAGGGCCAGCGTACAAGTTTCCGGTTCGAGTAATCCAAATCAAATCATTTTCGACACTCTGTCAAGGTTGACTCTATTATCGCCAAAAAAAAAACATCTTTAATGTGTAAAATGTCAAAATACACATTCACATACAAACGCAGATAACCAAAATCAATCCAACTGACAGCAGCCGAATACAAAAAAAAATGACTTAATCCCGTAAACTAAACATTTACCAATTGAGTTGAAAATTATTTCAACACACAATGACACAATAACATCGCATCGATATCGTCTTTGATGGAATATTTGTAACAAAAGAGTGAACGAAAAGAGTATTTCATATTCCATACCTCAACGCCTCAACCTTCAAAATCTTAATGCGAGACATTATGCGAAAGTTGAAATTGCGTTGTTTTTGGCGTTCAAATTTAAATGTCAAACAAGTTGACAAGAACTGTCACATGGGTAAGGGGAAAATGCAAAATTGTTGAACTGATTCGGACACGGATGACATTTTAATCGCGCATGAACTCAATTTAACGTCATACTCGCTGCCGCCCTATTGTGGGTCGTGTTTCGCGACGCACACTATTCAATTAAACGTCAAATTATCGCCATTCTTGTCGCCCATTTTTGGAGGCGAGATTGAAGAATGTTGACACCACTCTGCGCTGCTGTGTGCCCGATGTAGCAACTGTATGCATGCCGGCCGCGATAAGTCATCGACGTTTGACCTTCACCGGCGGGCGCTTCAAAAACGCTCTCGCGAGTCGCGAGGTATCTTTTTTTTTTTTTGAAATGAAAGCAAATGGAATTAAATGGGGGCAAATTGAAAAGTGCGTTCATGTTATGACAGCTGTGAGACAATGACCCGTACTTGGTGTGGTGCACCTGCTGCGCTGTGCTTAATAGATTTAAATTTGTTGAGAGGGGGGCTTTGGAATTTGAAGGTTTTGACGTATTGCTTACATTGCATTGGCGCGTTCAATGCACAATGACAGAAGACGAAATGAAGAAAATGACAATCATTTCATGGGGATATTACAAAATGTCAAACGCATTCATGAATAATGGGGAATTATGCTCACATTAGTTGTCAAAGAGAGAAACAGAAATGTAGCCTTTTTTGGGGAGGGGAATCCGGGAAAAAATGAAATAAAAATAAATGTGCTCGCATTAGTCGCTCAGAATACAACAATGTGAGCGCTACGTCTAATGGTGCTGAGGAAAAGTGTGATAAGACGAGAAAAATTGTGAGCCTTAACCAGATTAACGGTTCGTTTAAGACTACCATATTTCGTTTATATTATTTTTAGTACAAAACATATACTTGCTAACACAAATATATGTTTTATCCCCTCTGTGAAATTCTTTGTGTGTAACATGTCGTAATGGGATTGACATTCAAATGCTAATCCAAATATGAATACATACTTTGAAGGGTGGAGTTCAGGGCACACCGTGGGGATTCAATGTGGGCGAGGTTTGGAATTAACATTGCGGAAATGTTTTCTTATTTTTATTGCTTGTGTGACATACAAACATTGTCTTTTTTTTTTATTTATGTCAAATGTTCAGTAGCCCGTAATGATATGTCAGCAAACAAACAATTGTCCTTAGTTAAGGTGTTGAACGAATCCACAGGGAATAAATCCCGTTGATATTTGTGCGAATTTTAGATGGGCATGTGTAATTTTTGCACTAATATTAGGATAAATGCATGAAATTGTATTGGGGAACTATCAAAATAAGGCACTTTGATTTTAGCGTTACTGTGGTGAGTAATTGAAACTCACGTAACTTACGTAGTCAATCATCTATACAGCAATCACATGGACTTATGTTTAATCAGAATACTCATTTTTCATTTAGTAAGATCGTCTGTCAAATATCTCATCTCTATAATACACATAATGATCACCAGTAGCGCCACAGTCCCCCATCTATAAAATAAGATCGCATCAATATCAATTTTAAAGCTAATTTAGCATGATGGTCACCATGGGACCCTGTAATCGTTTGTCAAATTCATCAATCAGATGAAATCACTTTAAAATTAGAAATTGAGTTAGGCCGTGTGCCAAATGCGTTAAAATTTTAGCCAGTGGATAATTTTTGACATTAGTGTGGTTTAGGTTTCAGATTTTTTACCTGTTCAGGATCTCGCTAAAATTTATCCAAGGGCTAAATTTGTTAGTTTGGTATACCTACTGATGATTGAGAGAGATGAAAAGCACGTTCGTGGATTATTCTTCATTACCAGGGTTTACACGTGGCGGAAAAACCAATGTGCTGTTTTCCGCCACATTTAAACATCAGACCCCTGCAGAAATATCACAAATTTGACAGAGGATAAAATGTAACTCAAATTTTAACGCAATTGACACATGGCCTCATTGTGATGGTTAACATGGGGGTTATGATCGTCTGTAAAACGTCATATCTCTACAATACAGATTATTTCAACTAACAACGCCACAGGTTCTGCCTTTAGTCCTTAATTCAAAAGGCAATTTTCAAAGAAAGCTAAACGGTTACATTATTCGAAACTGGAAGAAAAATGCATCCATCTGAAAGACAAGCTTTTTATTTATCGCCAGTTGTTGTAAATGCAAAATAAAAAAAAACTGCGTGACTGCTGACAGTTCAGTATTATTCAAAATGGAGCACAATATTTAAAAAAAGAAAGCTTGACAGCAATATTTCTTCGAACAATGCATGGTCATCAACTGTGAGGGGAATCATTGAAAAAATCTAGGAGACGGATTAAGGGTCCCTCCAAGATCAGTCAGTGGAAGACGATTTTTTACTAAAGTATCGAATGTTGTTTACCTTTAAAAAAAAACTCAGTTTAGGCAACAAAAAAAATCTCAGTTCGTTAGTGTGATGTTCAGAAAGATATGAATTTCAGTGGATGATGATTTTTTTTAATCAAAACCAGCAATTTCATCTTCTTGAGTGAACTTTTCCTTAAAATTAACGAATTCGGGATACAGAAAATTCACTGACGAGTCTCAAATACGGTTTGGGCATACACCCAATCCTCATTTCAGCTTGGAAGCTTAATCCTTACAATTTTCTGATTCGGACGAGGACGAGCCCGAATAAAAAAATTCTGGACCTGTGATGTCAAAAATTGCCGACATTGGCTTAACTCCCAGATCTGCAGATTTGACCCCTCCGGACTTATTTTCGTAGATTTATTAAAAGACCGAAGTTTATGCCTGCAAAGCCATAGGTCATAGACGAGTTCAAGGCAATTGTTTATTCCGAAATCATAGGTATAACGTAGGGAATGCTCATTGCTTATATGCTCATGCTCATGGAAAACGAAAAAAAAAAACATTTTGCTTTAATCAATAGAAGCGGCCACTTGATTGATTGATGTTATGATAAAAAAACTAGGTCGTACCGAACTATTTTCCCTAATAGACCTATGTAGGTCTCTCGGGAAATTCGCCCCTCACTCATCGGCCGTCACCGACTCTTCTCCGTCCATTAATCTTTTCACACGCGGTCCTGTGTTTGGTGATATTCATTTTGCTTTGGTCATTAGAGACGGTCACTTGATTGATCTTGTATACAATAACTATACCAAATAAATTGTAAGGGACCAAATTAAATAAAAATACCCCATTAATGGAAATCGGTTATTTTTTCGAAAAGTTTTTCAATATTCACATACCGACATAAAAAATGGCGCACTCTTTATATTTTTACCATTTATAAATTAAGTTTATTAAAAAACTTACTTAAGAGTATATTTTTAGCACTCAATGCTCAAAATGAAAGCGTATTCACTTTGAAATGGAGTGGCGTCAAGCATCGTCAAATGTTTGGCAGAACTGTCTTACAATAGCTTACCAAAATAAATTATTTTTCATCAATACGTACCTGAAAAAATAAAGAAAATAAAACATTAATACATGAAATTCGACATGATTTAAATTTAAGCATAAAAAAAATATATCATCACCATAGAATCATAAATAAATTAAGAAAATACGCAGCAAATAGCAAAACTACATCAAAATTATATTTACCCCCATTCGACATTAAATAATAAAAAAAATCAAATAATTTGTACACCAGCCAAAAAAGATTTTTCCATATTCATGTCAATGGCATTTGACTGCAAAAATATCTCATAAATTTCTTAACAAAAATTTTCACATTTTATACAAAACTTGGAATTCTGAAATGTTCATCATATCGGAATGGAAACGATGTCATCCACCCCCAACCCCCGTTCAGTCGGCAGAGATTTTTTTTATGGCCTCACTCAGTTTATATCGTGAATGTGTAGAAAATGTAAGGAATATGCTAGTTTCAGTTATAGATACATAGATACATATCAACCAACTTGTAGCTATGAAGATAGATGACATTTAATTATGATCTTGTTCCTGTGTTTAATGACTTCTTAATTGAGTTTACCCCTTTTTTGTCGTATGACTGTCGGCGGTTTAGCCTTTTAATAGGGGGTTTCTTCATTCTCTGCAACATTCCCTTGTTAGCCCTTAGGGGTGAAGGGGATTCATTACATCATGAGAAGAGCTATCATTGTGTTTGATGTCGAAATTATTAATAGGCCATTGCACTTAAATACTCGTGTGAGTATTTACATAGAGTGACATTAAGGACTTTCGTCACGGAGGAAAGGTAATTATTTCGTTCTAAATTGGGGGCGATATAAAATTAAGTTGTAGGGAGACGGGACATATAAAACGTAAAATTAAGTCGTCTGATGGAGGATTTTGTTTCAGGGTCATCAATGAAAGTCAATGGGATACGTTTTTACGATGTGACAATCTTTAGAAAATGTTTTTCCCATCAAAAAGCGAAGCGTCTAGCTGTTGGTCTGTTCAATTGAGCAACCCTTGTAAGACACTTTATGAAATGGGTAAGACATAAAGCCAGACGATATATAGCGCAAGATATAAGAAATTAACGATTTATGTCATGAAGTAGGCGTGGCAAATTGAAAATTAAAGCAAAAATGTTTGAAGGAAGGCAAATGTGTTCAAACGTTTTAAGTTTGTGGTAACAGAACCAAGATGGACGAGATTCAAATCGGAGCCCACGCTTAAGCTGTATAGAGCGTAGCACGTTCATTAAAGCGGTTTAAGAGTTGCTCGCTGAAAATTATGGCAATTTTAAGTCACAGTGGTATCCAGCTTGGAACCAGCTTTTTATACATAGGGATCAGAAATGGTAGTGTAGTTCGTGTAAGCACACCAAATATCTCTGTCCGGAAATAAACTAAACGGCGGCAAATTTAAAAAAAAAAGCTTAAATCCCTTATTAGGGCATCAATTTCAATAGCGGTACGAATGATAACAGGTGAGAATCCTCTAGTTCAATCTGGTTGCACAGAATGCATCATCACCCTATCGAAAGTTGCTATAATTTTTGCAGATGGCGACATTTGTCAATTCCACTTTGGCATTTGTAAAGTAAACAGATACAAAATGACGTCAACTTTTTTCAGGTAACGCTCCAGAGCGCCCTGAGATGATGCATGAAGATGTTAATTAACTCTGCTGTTTTCTGTTCTTTTCTGAAATTTATTTCCATTGTTTGCTTGTTCTGTAACAAAAAGAATTTTGGTATTGCGGTGTTCGTATCGTTGTTAGATAGACTGTATGTCTTTGAGCTAAAACTATGTGTCTTGTCCGTCTTCGAGTCTACGTTTGATTTCTCTAAGCTCCTTCGAACATTAGCCGTTATAGTATCTGCAATAAATAGACAGATCGACTACAAGTCCTTGCGTTGTTCGTATCGTTGTAAGATAGACTGTATGTCTTTGAGCTAAGACTGTGTGTCTTGTCCGTCTTCGAGTCTACGTTTGATTTCTTTAAGCTCCTTCGAACATTAGCCGTTATAGTATCTGCAATAAATAAACAGATCGACTACAAGTCCTTGCGTTGTTCGTATCGTTGTTAGATAGACTGTATGTCTTTGAGCTAAGATTGTGTGTCTTGTCCGTCTTCGAGTCTACGTTTGATTTCTTTAAGCTCCTTCGAATATCAGCCATTAAAGAGACAGATCGCCTACAAGTCTTCACTGTGTCAAATTAAGGGGAGAAGAAGTCTATAAGGCGGATTGCTTATTTTTTTTTTTTTTCGTTTTGCGGAATAATTATTCGGCAGTGTTGGCGCAGCGTGAATTTCAGTGCAGATTTCCCGGTTGTCCGATACCAACTACGACGTTTAGCAGCTCGCTTAGAAAAGTATGGGACAACACTAGGTGCTGTCAGGTCAGGCCGGCCCCGATGCAGACTTTTTGCTGAGAATATCTGCAGCTGAGGTGGAAGACGTCACAGAGAACCGCTGAGTATTGTCTAGACGACCGCGAAATGGCACACAATTGGGTATCAATCGGCGGTTTTTACAGAGAATTTTGTTTGAATGACTGTGAGATGACAAGATTACAAAGAGCAGACTGTGTGGGAGACAGTTTTTCATCGAAAATCATCATAAGCGAAGAGGCCCACATTGGATATGTGAATAAATTATCGCTTCTGGTTTACCGAAAATCCGCGTATAACCTACGAAGAACTATTAAAGCCGTTCAACGTTACTGCATGGTCTGCTGTTTACATTATTTACTCTGGAAGAGTTATAATTTTTTTTCCAAAAAAGCTGCGGGCCAAACAGTTGCTCAAGCACTTTCTTTTTATTTGGATTAATTCGGACAAGAGAAAATGTGGTTACAATATGATGGAGAACGGCGCATACTGCACGAGCCACAACCAAAATTCTGAGGGCTGCATTTCCAGGTCGCTTAACCTCTCGTTTTGGCGATTTGTACAGGCGGGTGAGATCGCTTGATTTAACCGTTACAGACTTCTTTATGTTTGTGTATTCTGTCGAGTCTTAGTCAACAAGCCTCAAACTTTTGAAGCCAACAAAAAAAATATCCGTCAAACATGCGAGGTCCTTTCACCAGAAGTTCTGGCAAAAGGGGTGGAAATGGCATATATCGGGCCCGAATGTTCATCAATTCTGACAGCGGTCACATAGCCTATATCATTTTCTCGACTTGTGAAATTGTATAAAAGAAGGCTGCGAAGCACTGCTCGGTCAGAGTGGACAGACATTTTTATTTATGATCTTGCCAACGAATGGCATATACCAACATAATTTCTGTTGAAAGTGAATGTCATTTCTTTTAGTATTTATTAGGTCTGAATAAACTGCTATTTAGGTTTAGCTTGGTAAGTAAGTAGGAGAACCCTCATATAAACCTTTATAGAGAGCTAGCTCTATTTAGCGACGTAGTACCAATAGTCAATGTCCTATGATTTCAATAAATAGACTTTTAATGTCTTGATTTGTCTTGTAACCTCGCTTCTACATTCATTTGTGTGTACGAAGTTTTACTGTTGGCACAAAGTCAGCGAAAGTCTGACAAACTTAGACGAGTACAAAACTGTAACGAGAAGATTCACGGGGTTGACAAAAATATAACTTCGAATAGACAAATGAATGGAGAGGCTAGGTTAGAAGCCTTGTATAAACCGTTAATGCCGGATATTTCATCACAACTGACACACCTAACAGATTAGTTTAGAATATCGATTTGACGTGCAATATGAGAGACTGTTTTTTTAATCTGCAAGCCATAGATATTAATTTGCTCACATGCAAAGATGTAAGCTCTTGTTTGTTGTTGTTGCTTGCTTTAGTCGACGCAAGTTATCTATATCCCCCTCAAAAAAATTCAACATTATGCAAATCACACTCTTTTTGTTAGATCATCCTTTTTTGTCATGCAAATAAAAGCACAAATGTTGGCTCAAGACATGGTCGTGAAAGGCCAGATATAACTGACATCATCACCTTAGCGATGACCTCAAAATCACATAAGACAACCGCTCGCCCACGTCCAAAAAGTGTGCTAAAATAAGTCCCAGCAGTGATACACATTCGAGAAAAGTATTTTCTTACGCATGTCAAAAATGACACACAGGACATGCCCTTCATACACTCTTACAATTCCTAATGTCATTTAATAATAGATCCTAACAACACGGTCACATAAATTTGTACTCGTGGTAACCTCTCGCCATCTTTGTTGCAAGTTCACTTCAAAAACAAAAAAAATCATTCTGTCTTCCCCTTTTGCAGGCAGTATCGTGACAAGCTCTTGTACTATGATGATGATGAGGACATGACATTCAGAAGATGCGCAACAATGACAGAAAGGCATCTTAAAGATGCATGAAAAATGTTTGCTTGACGTCGTCGTCGGTCGTCTTTCAAAATGTGACTAAAGAATTTTTTCATGCGCTATAATTTGTTGTTGTTGTTCTTTTTTTTGCATTCCTCCAGGCATATAGTTAGATATAATATTGGCATAGTGCAACGGTAAACTGCCACCGGTAGAGAGTGGGAAAATAAACTATATGCCAGGCAATTAGCTACGAGTAAATAATTAAACAACAAAAAAAAAGAAAGAAAATGGAAATTGTAGACCCACCGTTAATAGTAAAGCTATGTATGCATCTCATAGATGCAGATGCATTTCGAACAGCGTGCGGAAAATACTGCTCGAGATTGCTTGTTAGTTTTCGCATGTTATCGCAAAAATAACATCTCTCCTGTGCACACGAAGTGAGTCACGCCAAGCCGTCCAATGGCGGAGCCTATATGCAGAACAGAGCGTTTCTGCTGCATGCAGCGTTACTATGAAGTGTGTCAAGTTTGAGCAAATATTTATGACGAATTCTTTGCAAATGGCCATGTAGACAGATACACTATGCTATGATGAGCGAAGATTGGATGCTTCTGTTGTAGATTTTCGACAGAGGATTGTGTGTGGAGAAATGCCAACTGGAGACCGTACCATACGCATTGTGTATCGATGCAATCAGCATGCAAAAAGCTGTGAGTAATCATGACTAACAGTGGTGCGACTTTTATGAGGAATGATTGTGAAGTCGTGACGGTCTAGTGGCAGTTGCACGCAGCTAACAAGAAAGTTGACAAGGAGAGTCTTTGAAACCTAATAGTGGCGTGTGTGTGATTAAAGGCAATGACAAAGCCTAGTTGAGGTTTGTTTATGTTCGTTTCATGTTGACATTTATGTTTGTTTGGCTTTGACGAAGTTTTTTGCAGCTTTCATTTACAGGGATGTCATTTTTTTAAACATCCACAGAGAAAAAGGGGTTTCAGACTAGCATTTTGTAGAACAGGTGCCCATTACAAGGTGCGCCATCTTTTATGTCAGTATGTGAACATTGAATAACTTTGAAATTTATCAACCAATTATTTTGAGCAGACATGTTTTTGAAACGTCAATTCAGTACAATTTTATCAATGAATCGATTCACACAGACATTTTGTACAAGAACATTGAAAATAGTTGTATTAACTCAACGTGCATATCGTCGGAAATATCGTGGCAAACAAGCACTGACAAAACTATTTGTCCTTTGGTGTCGAATTTTGTAGAGCACGAGACATTAGCAGATCATCGGCATGCCGTTCACCAACGCCCAAGACGTTACTATGCACTTGTTGGGCCTGAAACACATGTCGCGCTCAGCATTTTGACGTCAATGCAAGGATGATTTACATTTGCTTCTTTATAAAGGGCAATTGACTCAAAAAATATTGCCAATAGATCGTCTACTTCGCTTGAAATACGTAACGAAAATTCCATGGACGTCTTCTTTTGAAAAATGGCGACATTGACAGACCACCCTGATCTCAAGATTTGAACTATTTGGAAATATTTTTGTGGGGTTATTTAAAAAGTAAAGTTTTCACCACTAAGCCTCAGGCAAACATTCGTGCCGAATTATCGCTTTACCGCCCGAGATTCTCTAAAAACGTGATGGAAAACGCAGCAAAAATGGCACTTTTTGCATTTGTCAATAGAGGTCGACACTTATTTGATGTTGTGTTGAAAAACTATTCCGGACCGTAATATCTTCTCCAAATTTCTTTTAGTCCTACGTAGGTATTTATACGCGAAATTTTCTTCCTCACAATTGGGCGGTCACCGACTCTTCTCCGTCTGAAAATCTTTTCACACACAATTCTAATCTTTGTTAATAGACTTCATGTTGTATTCAAAAATTTATCAAAATAAATTGGTTTAGTTTGAAGTTTCAAAAAATGAAAAAGCATTCAGATCTACGCACCCAAATATAATGGCACGATATCACGAAATGTCTTTTGAAAAGCAATTACTTAATTTATAAAAAAAGAAACAGAAACTTGTTGTTCGCTGGGACATGTTGAAGCAATACACGTGTGTTAATTATCAAATACGAATTTCACACCAAACCTTAAACTTAGTTTTCGAAAAACTCTTGACGCTACAGATTTATGTCTCCTTATTTTTATAAGTTTAACTTAAGACATATTCAAGAAATTGGTTTAAAACTAATGGGTGTTTCTTTTAGAGGTACAGATAACTGTGAAACTAGCTGTCATACTTGTGAAGTGTTTTTAGACTTAATTTTCAGTATACTTTGGCAAATCACCATGGAAAGACTTATACCAGAACAAGGTTTACAAATCGTGGTTAATTTCGAAATTCGCGCTCTATTCTCTAAACTTATAGAGCACTTCGGTGCGCATAATCGTCTATCTGAGCAGCTTATACCAAAACTATGGATCGAGCAGCTAATCCAAAACTATGGATCAATTCATGACCACATTTACTCTTATTGATAATATTCATCTAAATCGAGCCCGTAACGTGCGTACAGAAGAAGCCATCTCCGCTGTGGGAGAGGACCCGAATTTATCGATCCGAAGCCGTTCTCAGAAAATCTGTCTATGCCCGTCCACTTCTTGGAAAATTTGATGAAAGATCTTGGCCTACATCCATATAAGATCCAACTGGTGCAAGAATTAAAGCCAGCGGACCATCAATTAAGTTATGTGTTCGGTGAATGGGCAAAGAATTGGAAGTTGAACCAGATTTTGATCATCAGATCATCTGCAGCGATGAGCCTTATTTCTGGCTTGACTGGTTTGGAGTAAGCACAATCTTCAAGAGACCCTTGAGATTCCAAAACATCCTGAAAAATCACTGTTTGGCGCGGTTTAAATACAGAAGGCGTCATCGCCCCATTTGTCTTCAAATCTGAAACCGGTCACAATATTACCATGGTTTTCGTGAAACATTTTTTTTTATTCCTCACACATTGGAAATCATTTGGAAGAGAAATGGTTCCAATAAGACGGGACAACATGCCATACCTCGCGTGCAACCATGATTTTGTTGAAACAAACGTTTGGTGGCCGAATCATCTCAAGAAATGAACCTGTGAATTGGCCACTTCGTGCTTTCGGACTACTTTTTTGTGGAGGTATGTCAAACCTCTGGTCTATGCTGATTAACCAGCAACGAATAAGACCGGGTATGCTCGAAATAGTGGTGCGAAATTGGACCGACAGGATGGCGTTCATAAGTCGCGCAGGCCATGCCAGAAATTATTTTACACACTTTGCCATAAAAATTCTGAGCTTATAAAGCCAAAATGGTGGTCATTCCATTGAACTTTTTGTGTGTTATTAAAAAAAAAGAATACCCTATATCAGGTAATTTCAATAAATATTCAATGTCTGACTAATGTTGTTGTAAATATAAAAAAAATAAAACTGACATATTTCAAAGAAAAAAGTAATTTTGTGTGACAGATAGTGGGTAAGTCAGCTGTTCTGTGAGACAGACGTATGGAATCAATAGGTGTCTTTTCTCGAACATTCTTCTTTTAAATGACGGCTGAGAAGTTGTTTAAAGACGGTTACGTAATATAAGTTTTCGAAAACTCAAACATCATAGTCCAATTAAGGTTTCGGGTTTTTTATGATAATTTTTTTAAAACCATACTCCCTATCTGCACAATCTTAATAGCCATCATCTCTGTCAAATTGAATCCTTTTATCTTATTTCCCATCATTACAACAAAAAAAAAAACCTCACACTATCGAGCCAAAAATAAACAAACATCGAATTGAGAACATTGACCTCTTTGCAGGAGTTGGCTTCATTTTTATTTTTATTTAGATTTTATTAGCTAATTGTAAATAGCTTCGTAAATACCCGCACACACATGGTATGGCACTTCAATTGACAGGCCACTTGCGTGGCGTACCTACAGCACTTCTATTATCCGCAAGCTTCAAATTTTTAAACGAAAATCTTTTCTTTTATTTGCTGCTTTGTTTGAAGATTGTTTTTTTTTTTTCTTTTGTTGGAGTATGTGTCCCCACCATTTTGTTCACTACATTTAACACGTTTTGCATTAATTTATGGTTTCAAGTCGACGATGGAAGTGGTACGCATCACATAAAACGAACGCTAACGTCTACCAAAAGACTAGAGAATTTCGTATAAAATGTGACTCACACCGACGAACGGTGTGTCACTTCGGAATTTTACTTGTTCTCGTTTGCAAAGTAAAATAAAAAATAAAAAAAAATAAAAAATAAAAAAAAATAAAAATAAAATTAAAAAATAAGAGCACTCTCAAGCATTTGGAAGAGCAATACTTGGGGGATTAAAAATAGTCTTAGAAAGACGGAATATTATTTTCATATCTTGGCCTGTGCTAATTTTTTTTTTTTCTTGATGGCGCGGGACTTTTTACATAATTTGTTTTTATTAATATTTTCATTTGGTTTCCTTAATAAACATTATAAACAAAGAAAAAAATGTTTTATTTGGGAAACACATTATTCATAATTTTTTTTTTAAGAGTATAAACGTCCCAGCCAGGGAACAGCGTTTTTTTTTAGCAAAAGTAGGTACTAAGTATCTACTTCATGGCTGGGTTTTGTATTGCAAAATATGGCACTGCATGGGGTCGAAGTATTTTTAAAAATATGCTGCACATGTGTTGTGTTGTGAAATTGTCTTTTTTTTGAAGATCATCTGTTTGAGTACAATACGTTGGATAATTTGAATGTGTAATTTTACATAACCTCTGTTAAGCCTTTCAGTTGTTTTGGGATAATTTTGGATTTTTTTTGGAAATCATTTCTGGAGGGTTTAATGTCAGGGTCAGCGTGACGAAGGAAATTCGTAACGTCAGTTGAGTGCAGCTCGGGACATTATTTCTCACCATTGGAAGAGTTTAAAGGGGATTTTGTGCTCAGATTTGCAGTGCATCAATCTGGCATACATTTGTTATTTTAATTTATGTGCCAGATGTCAATACTTATTCATTGAAGATGCAAACAATAAAAGATTAAACGTCCATGATGCACTAGATGATAATCCATATTCATGAACTTAAAGACACCAAGGAGAGTACAAGCGTATTCAACTGGATTCATGCATCGAGACAATAAAAGTGATGTTTAGCAACCCAAAAATGTAGGTGACGGTTTGAAACAAAAAAACTAATGGGCAAATAGTCCTTAGAACAGTATTACACCATTAAACTTTCCTAAAAGAGTGTGAATTTTGTATTGTTAGGGTCAGATAGAATTTTGACAGTCAACTGCAGCCATATTTGAAAATATTTTTGTGTGATTAGACGTGTTCCCCATTGCGGATCCCTCAGAGATTTGTCTCAGCTGCCTCAGCCGAGATTTTTTTATTCCTGAGGAACAACATTCTTGGTAGAGACGATTTCAGGTTTCTTACCTACCAGCTTACAATAATAATAAATTCTCTTCAATATGCATACAAAATGAACAACTACTCTTTTAGCAGAAAGGGTACAGCATTCTGTAGTGCGCAAAGTTAGATTTTTATTACAACGGACATGTCAAAGGCTTGTAAAATGCAGTTATATACTTTAGATATTTTTTAGTTAGTCGCTGGGCCCACATAAAACCTGTATACGTTCAAACTTTTTGGTCAGGACTCTAACCTTTTTCCAGAGATAAACGGATTTCGACATAGTACTGGCCTGGGCTACAATGTCATGATGATTTTGAAGAACAATTAGCAAGAGCTTTTTTGCCCGTTTTCCTGACCGTCCTGCTTTTAGACAATTAACTTTTAGAAAGTAGTACAACACGGCACCGAGCACGCCGTGGACAAGTTCAAAACAGTTTTGTCATTTTCTTTGAATTCCAGTTTTTCGGTGAAAAAAAGACTACAGCATAAGTCCAAGATACCAGCATGTTTGACGCAAATTGTATTACTTCTGATAATGTCTGTAGTGCTTACCATAGAAAAAGATGTCGCCTGTATTCGATTTTCGAGATTCCACAAGACAGGAATCTGACACATAACCTTCCGGGAGTGTCGTTTCAAATACTTGCCTTTTTGTTAGGCGTATTGTTATTAAAGCGGTTGCAATCTACGTGAATGACAAAAATTAGCCAAAGTTGTTTAAGTAGAAAAGACGTCAAGCTAGCTAATCGATGTTAATTCTTTGGGATGTGGGAATATTTACCTGATTTATGAATGAAAACTTCTTTTACTCCAGTCCAGGCATAGGTATAGTACCAAGGGCTAGACTACTTCTGAGAATGTATGGGCAGGGATTGCTAGATATACTCTTGCTTCTCCATTAATTTGTATTTGCAAAGTTAGATATATTTTGTTCACATAGAATGGATTGAATTGAAAAACTTCTGATTAAAGTGGGAACAGTCCAGGCTGTTTATGTATATACCGTAAAGGCCTTTGAAATTGTGTAAGCAAAATACCATCTCGTCCTGGGGCCATGTATGTTTCGAAACTGCAAACTTATCATTTTAGCATTTAGTTACAAATTCGGTTAAAGTTTGCGTTGGTTACTTATTTAATACAATTTGTAAAGCCTAAATGTATTCTATTCCAAAAACCTTGAAATAAATTTTTTAAAATGGAAAAACCACCAACCAACTCCTCGGAAATTTTAACAACTTAATCAACACTACCCTGAGCAAACGTCATCACTCACTTGTCATATTTTTGGACTTTAGTAAAGCTTTTAAAAACCTAGACCATAAAAAAACTCATCAAAGCTTTAGGAAAGCTGGGAATAAGAGGAAAACTATCGAGCTGGCAATTGAACTACCAAAAAGACAGAACATTCAGATTTGCAATTAACCACTTGTAAAGCAATGAACAAAGAGTTGTACATGAAGTTCAACAAGGGTCTTAACTGGGGCCCTTACTCTTTGTTTTATATACTAACGAAATAGTAAAGTTTGCCATTTGCCTATGCAGACGAAACGGCAATATTGTGGATACCATTATCCATCCATCCCAAATCATCAATGAATATGACAGCAGACAGTTTACGTACTTTACCCCATCAGTAATGAAAAATTTCACAATTAAACGTAGGGTCACTGACTTAAAATTATTAAATTGATATTACTAGATTCAACTTTTATACTACAGTTTTGTGTGAAATTTTACAGCTCTCGAGTTTTACAGCTCACTATAGACAATCGCCTTTTTGGCATAACATTATGAGCGACGAAGTTAATTTCGACTTGACTGGATTTCTTAATAGACATAACAGCCGCTATTGGGACACTGAAAACCCCCGATTGATACACTAAAGACGACTATCCTAAAGATAGTCGACTCCGCTATCGGGACATGTTGAAAAACTTTCTTGTACCCGAATTGGATCAATTAGAAATACAGAACATGTGATTCCAACAATACGGTGCGGCATTAAATACAGCTCGTGCTACGATGCGAATTTCGAGAGAAAATTGTCCCGGCCCAATAATGCCAAAAATGTTGATATCGACTGACCCACACGATCTCCGGATTTAACGCCTCCCGTTTTCTTGTTATGAGGGTTCTTGGAAAAGAGAGAACAAACCAATCACAAGCTCGATGCTTAGAAACGAATTTGCTGAAACTACACTAAAAGTCTGCGACATTGTTATGCAAAATGTACACCCACTAGACCGAGATCATATTTTATACATAATGCTAAAGACCATATAATCAATCAATAAAATATAAATTATAAAATTCCATTTAATTTAAAAAAAAACATCAACTTTTTAACATTTTAAGCAATAACTCATTTTAAATGGCAAACAATTTAAATTAAATATTTTTTAAAAAACCTGCTACACACAAGCTATCAGACTTTGCAGCTCTAAACAATTTGTAAACATTTCTTACAGATGAATAAATCTACAGTCAATTCCATCCAACATAAATTCGAGACATGTCAACAGATTTTTCGCGATCTGTCAATTACAAAAACAATTAAATCCAACTTGAGTGCATCAACAAATAAAAAAATATAAATTATGTCCCCAATCTCCACCTCATAGAGATCGTAGATCTAATTTTATTTTCACTTCTTATTTGTGTACGCCATGATGTACCACCAGATCAATTTAACGATCAAAACAGTATCAGTTTCCAGACTCAGACCCAATAACAGCTCTTTAATTTGTTAATCCAAGTCTGGTGTTATCTCTTTTAGCGATGTACATTGGCTTTTGTTTTAAAAAAAATAAAACCCACTTCATCAACGAACAAAAATTCAATTCAATTCATTACAATTAGATTGCAAGCCAAATGCAATGCAACGCAACGCGGCGCCAACCATCCAACCTCACAACTTTCTCGCGTCGCCGATAACCCATAATTACAGCACTATAGAAAAAAAATACAAAAAATAAGATTACTTAATTAATTATTTTTTTTTTTTATTATTTTGTGAACAATCTTCACAAGCCGGCGATCTAGTTTTCACGGAGCCACTGTCAATTTCTTCTCATATTGTAGTCGGAGTCGCCACTGCATAAAGCATAGAATCCGTTCATCGTCGTCGTTCTACCACACTCGTATATGCAGTTTCTGTGTGTATGTTGGTGTGTCCTAAATCGAATTTCAATTTCAAATCGCTTTTTTTCGCAGCCACCATAGATACAAAAAGGGAAAATTGAATGAAAAATTGGAACAAAGAAAGAGTGGAAAACAAAAAATAGACTCAATCGCATCGACGCGACGCAATAAGAGTGCAGGAAAGTGTTGTGCCAGTTGAAAACAAGTAGTTTTGACAGAATCTGTCAAGTGTGATATTAGAAAACGTCAATCCACCATACACGATGTAAATTAAATGCAATCAGTGGGCATGGACACTCTGGCTAATTACTTAAGCACACCTTTTGACTACTTGACTACCAAATGTGATACCCACACCAGGGTGGTACACTTACCATTTTAAGCTTCAGGCTTAGCTATATATGCAGATTATGATGATTCATCTACAGTGAGGCATACACATAGAGACGCGTGTCGGAATCTATAAGTGGCCAGAGAATATTAATGAATCACTTTTATCTGCATGTGAAGAGAAAAATTTGAATTTTTAATTTGGTGGGGTTTGTTTTTTTTTATTCAGATGCTTAAAGTTTTCCGCCCCACATGGGTTTTTGTCTAGTCAAGGACGGCAAGAACGGTTGCATTGAGTTAAAACTCTAAGCTGAGGGTTCCAGTGCCGTGATGACCTACAAGAACTTGTTAGGGTTTCAGCTCGTTTGGGTCGTTTAATTGTGATTGATGTGAATTTGGATTTACGTTTACACGTGTTTACAGTCGTTAGCGAGTAAGGTCTGTGTATATGAAATTGTAGAAAATCAGTTATAATTGTCAATATTTACCCCGGGGGGCAGGCATTGGGCCATTATAACAGGTGTCGAGGCGTACGCTGCGGAATGTCTTACCCAGTTGATTTGGGTATGGGTATCATTTGGTCGTCAAACCTACTTAATGAAAGATATCTCCTGGAGGCATCATTTTCAAATAATTAACGGGCTAAAGTAGTGAAAAATTTTAAATTATTTGTTTGGTAGATATTTTGAGCTTTTTAAAAACGAATTTTCATTTTGAGAGTCCGTCGTTGCATAAGGTGATTATCCATAATAATATTCCCTAACATTGGCAAACGCACATGTGAATCATAATTTAGGTAATGCCGCCTCCCCAACAATTAGCACGGAATTCATCCCACGGTGATAATTTTAATGACTTATTAAACAATTTCTCTCATACATTGAAAATTCTCAAATATTAGCACATTTTGGTGTTACATCAAACGTGGATGGTAAACAAAATATATCCCAGGCATGTGTGACGACTGAGCACGACAAAAGTGTTGTAAAACTTTTTCGATTAACATGTTCATTAAAGTTGCATTTATATTTAACTTTTTGATGAACAAAAACCTGCTTTTTCGATGGGGCAATAAAGTACACTTTGTTTTAAACGCTGGCTCTGACGCTGGTGCAAGTTCAAGTTCATTGACACTTTTTTTTTAACATTCTTAGGTATTTGCGGGTTATTTTGACGATTTTAAGGTTTGTTTGGTGGTTATAAAGACCAGTATGGCATTTTAAGATTTCCTTAAGATGGTCGGATATTTTTACATACCTCCAAACTGCGCTGCAAATATTGGTTCTATTTTGGGATGGATTCGTCACGGTGGGTATTTAACAAGGGGCTATGTTGCCACATTGGGAAATAACTAAAAATGAAACAAATTCAATGGCAAACCGTACATGTGGATCATTAGGGGTATGTGGGAGGGTTTTTATGATAGATGAGTCAGTAGATATTTATGCATTGTTTCGAGTTCAATTTACTCTTCTGTTGCAAGCCCCGATATATAGCCAACTAACTTTTATATAAGTTTAAATTTTCCAATTTCCAGAAGCAATTACTTCAATTGAGCTATTTTAGTAGTTCTGCACAGATGTTGAGCCTGTTTAATAACACTTGTAGGCAAATCCACAGGCTTTATAGAAGATGTGATGGTAAATCATCTGTAGGCCTTCTATAAAGTTTCCGGGGGATGTGTGTACATGTGAAATTTGTTAAGGAGTTTTGGTAGAGCTTCCGCCGAAGTAATGTAGAAGCATAATCCGTTTAAAGCTTCTGATATAATGCTTATAGCAACTGTCACTATGTTAGTTTTTATGCAATGAACTTCAACAAAAGAGCACTGGGTTAGATTCCCCTTTTTTTATTTTTTTCAACGTTCACCCCACGATCCAAAATAGAAATTCTATTTGTAAATGTGTCTGTCCACTAGTAAACTCTTGACGGTTAAATACAATCTGGGGTGAAGTCCATTAAAGGGCAAACTTTAATATCCTTAGACATCTGGTACATTTTTGAGAGTTTATTTCCGAAGAGTATCCTCATAGCCTTGCCCACTTGAAATATTTATTTTTATAGTTATCAGTTGGATCTTAAATTACTAACTTGGCAAATATTCTTATAAGCGAAAGGTTGTATATATTGGCTCTGTTCTTAAAAAAGTAAAAACAAAAAAAAAAAAAGGTTGAGATCTCTTATGAGCGAGCTTCAGATTTTTGCATTTGGAAGACTAGAAAGTAACACAATCCGTTGGGCACGCTGCTTTTAGAGAGTTCCAAAAAACTCATATTACTCTATGAATTGATTTGTATCTCCCGATATCCCTCTATTTGTCCTGTTAAATCTAAACAGCAGCAACTCCCAGAATACGGACTGTCTTATAATTCTATAAGCATGTCTCCCTACGTGTATCCACTTGCAAGTTGATTTAAAAAATTCAATTCTACGACAGCTACTTTCCTCTTGAGCTGCTCTTAATGCTCTTAATCTTTGAAATGGACATCCAGCTTAACACTCATTTTCATTTTTTACATGTCAAAGAGGAGGTTTTCTTTAGGTTCATTTAGTAGTAATATAGTAAGATGGTGTGGTAAAGCATGTTCCAATTTCATGGAAATCATTGGTAAGAAATAAAAAAAAATGATTGTCTCAAAACTCCATTCCATTCATCGGCTTTCAAAACAATTCCGCCGAAGGGATAAAGCGTTCCTTTTAATAACCATATAAACATCCTCAGACTAGCCCGAAAATAACAACACCTACGTTTTTAGTGTCCATCGTAACACTGCACTGACTGTCCCGAGAAGCTTTTAAAATTTCCCGTTCGGATTCTGCGTTTAATAGAAGGTCCTCTTCTTTGTGGCAAAAAAAAAGACTTCGAACATACAAATGAAGGGAAAAGCTATGTTTTAGGCTCTGTATGGACCATTCAAAAAAAGGCCCAAAAACCGTGATTTTGCATTTGGTTACATAATTTTTGTTTGTTTGGAATGTAGGGACTCTATGAAAACATTGAAGAAATCCTATACACGATCAAGCATTATTATACATTATATTCGATAGTGTCCATCGTTCAAATCTACTCCTGCCTATTTTAATCTGACTAACCTATACGTTCCAAATGAGCTGTTTCCGATCGGGTTAAAATTGTAGATATTTTATTTACTTCGAAAAATTAACTTGCCACAAACAAATGATTGAAAAATTAAGGTTTGAAGGTTTAAAATAAACAAAATCCAATGATTTTGGGCGCAGTTTGAATTTCAATCAAACAAAAACATTGTGTAGTTCTACATATAACATTTTCAAAGCCTGGAATGGATTAGTTAGTTTTAAGATATATATTGGCCACTAATGCTTAATAATAAGTTGGAAAAGTTGTTTAGAAAAATAACGAAATCTAACGACTTTATGAACAAAAGCAAACTTATTGTTTTCGAATAGAACAAAAACATCGCATTTGCTCATCTACATTTTTTCTGTATGGAATCAACTGATTTAATATTCCAAACAAGCTAATTTGATAAACACTTGTAAACATAAAGCTTCAAAACTCCATGACTTAAACCTTAATATTCCACAATCTTAAAAAACCGTAAACACCATTATTGTTTTAGCTTATTGTGTAGTTCGGATGAAATTAATTTTATGTAGCAAAAGTTCAAAAGCTGTTAATAAACTTTGAAAAATTAAAATTTTAAATTCGACATAAATCACTTTACTCTTACCAAATAGGCAAAATACACAAAACCAATCTCTGCTGTATTTCTACCTTTGGAAACGAAAAGACAGACAGCCTAGTCAAGGTGGTGTTGGTAACTTATAAGTCTATTTGAACATATTTTCAAAAAGTTAAACAATGAAGAACGTGTCATTTGCGAAAACATAGCATTATCATATAAACATCGCATTTGTTTTTGCTCAACTATTTTGCTGTCGAATGGAACTGGTTATGTGTTAATGTAAAGCTATTTTGACATGTTTTCATAAAATACTTATTGCGAATCTCTGCGATTTTGAAAATTATGTCAAAAACTGTAGTTTTTAAAACGAATATACAAAAGATGATTTTAATGCGTTCTGATTTTCAAAATCAAAAAGGATGAATCTCGGCGGGATATTGCCAATAAGGAAGAATGATCACAACAGGCTATTGGTGAAGGTGTCAAGTTACTGAAGAAATAGAAGTACCTACTGTTTGAATGTTAAAATCCTTAAATCCACCGACCACGCCACTTGGGCATAATAGGAGATTTAAAGCTGGAGAAAAGCACAAATATAATTGTTGAATCTACACCAATTCAGGAAAAAGGGAGGTTGGTAAACGACATCACCAGACTGTTTGACTTCAAGTATATTACGATGGGACGCAATGGGCTTATCTCTAAACTCGTGCCTCATTCGAAAATGTCCAAACTAAATAAAAGTATCACCAATGGCATGTTTTTTTTTTTTTTGTTTTTACTTTCGAAACCATGTTAGAAAAATTTAGTCAAATTCACAGTTAAGTCAATTTAAGGGTATATTCCCAATTGTATTTTTTTTTTTTTTTTTTTTCAAAAACTAGGTTAAAAAATATTGTTTTGAAATTTAGATTTTACAACCTCCGTGGTCTAACAAAGTGCACCTTTCGTTCTTCATGGATCTTTTTAATCAAAAAATGCCGTACCGACATGAGGAATTAATCAGATTTTACAACTTCCGTGGCCTAACAAAGTGCACCTTGGATTCTTCATG
The DNA here is from genome assembly GCA_932526625.1 of Rhingia campestris. NCBI lineage: Eukaryota > Metazoa > Arthropoda > Insecta > Diptera > Syrphidae > Rhingia > Rhingia campestris. Next base: position 61,045,954 of record OW052182.1, on the reverse strand, counting down.
TATCTGTTTAGTCGAAAAAATTCGCACCGTATCGACATGAGGTATAACTCATTGCCGCTAAAACTTGAAAGAAGCGAAGAAGACCTCGAAAAGACAGAAGTAAAACACCCGTTGGCGACCACAAAAGTATCCCGTTAAAAAAAAAAACCAACCAAACTTTTACAATTAACAGACATCGCAACATATTAAAACCCGAACAAATCACATTAATCTTGTTGAACCCTCTCTAAGCCTTACCCGTGCAAACTCATAAAGAATTATAGAGGTTGCGATTATAATCACAAATTATGCTGATGCATATACCTAACGTTAAAGCTTTTAAGGTACATGATTCCCTCTCAGCGATGTCTTACATAAATTGTTTACAACCCAAGCGATTTTTGTTAAATTGAAGCATACACGCATATCTTCTGTCACATGATCGTAAAAACTGAAATGTAGATCTACGTGAGGTAATTCGCTTGCCAAATCTACCTACCCACTGAATAGTAAAAACCTGTCAGCCTCTCATAGACATCTGGCGATAGAACTGAAAACACTATTCGTCCACCGACCCACCAACTTTACATAACCCAACACAATTCCATTGAAGATGTACCCTAAGGACGACGCAATTACACTTAAAACACTCGCAGCCACATCGCGCACAAACAATAAGACCGTTTCAGATAGAGATGGTGTTGTCAAGCCCCGCAACCGTAGGTCGGTCGCAATGTATGTGAATAGGATTCGCAATCCACACAGATATCAATTAGGTATACACCGACTCTTGTATCTGGAGATGAACCTCGTTACGGCACACAGCGAAAATATGCGTTTAGCATACGTCCGCCCACGACTAGCTCATTAGTAGTTCCTACTGAACACATGAGCCTGCCTTCTGCCTGCTGCTTCAACTTCTGCTTCAGCTGTGGCCTGTGAGCAGTTAAAAAGAGTGTCTTACGTCAATCGAATACAAAATTCGATTCTCCATTCCTTTGCAAAAGGAATTTCAATGAACGACACAAAATTTGTCGTCCTTCCCCTTTCGTGTGGAGGGGGGATGCCTCTTTCAGAGCTGGATAGATAGTCTATCCACATCGCACGTTTAGAATTTTCTGTTGCGGATAATGCATTCGTCCAGCGAATGAGCACGTCCCGATACCACGCTATTGTTGGTGATGGTCACGATGCAGCGCGTTAGAAGATGATGACCATGTTAATGTGCGCGGTTTTCACAAACAACGTTCCGACAATTACGATTTTGGTTTTTGTTTCTCTGATTGTGATAAGCATCGAAGTGATTTGAATGTGTTATTCAACGGATTGATTCACACCTGTTGTGGGTTGGAAGATATGCCTGCTGTTGGGTATACGCTGCTAGATGGTGGGAGTTCCTTTCCCCTTATTATTGAATGGGATAGAGGGAAGGGAACATTTTCATAATTTTATGATGATAATTACAAGAAATGTTTTTTTTTTTTTTTTAGAATTTGTGTACCCAAGCATTTAAGACATACACTAACAAAAAACGACCGTGTAATAAGGAAATTAAACTTTTTTTGATGGTGGGAAGGGGGATGGTAATTTATGGATAGATGCACAAAGGAATAGATGAAGAAGAAGGGAAAACTGGAGGTTTTTCACTTCTTTTGAAATTTATTTGTCAATGAATGTCAGAAAAAGTGACGTTTCATCATACTCGGATGGGTTTGCTAGATATTACAACTGTCATTGAATTTGTTAATTCCAGAGAACGCTGTTGAACCTGGTTAGGAAGGGTGCTTTTGGCATTGTATTTCATCCGTTATAATATGTTGGTACCTTACAGTCCCATTTAATAAAATTCCAACTTTATGGTTGTATGACTACGGTAACCAGAACAAACCTTTAATTTTTGAAAACATCGCATTGTATATAAATATCGCATTTACTTTTGTTGCGAATATATGCGGCTCGAATGAAACGGCTATGTGTTATCATAACCCAAAGGATATACACCTTTAAAGTTATATGACTCGGGTAGACAGGATGAGCCTCCCATTTTGATGCACAATAGTCAACAGACTAGCGCCAGACCATTGCAAAAGCTGTCGATTTACAGAAAAAACAAAGTGTCACCTACTGTTTGAATGTTTTAATATTTAAATCCATCGAGGATGCTAGTTAGATAATACGAAAAAAAAAAAATACAGCACCAATAGAATTGAAAAACAAAATGACATATCCTGCATTAACGGCTCACAGAGGGCCTCAAACCTAGATTTTCCCATAATTTGTGTGTGCAATGTTATATTTTTGCCATAACAACTATGTTGGAATTGATTGTTTTCGAGAAACAATTGCCAAAATCATGGTTTATATAACATTTAGATCCAGGTTCGGGGGTTAATAATACGAATATCTCAATCAATATGCGTAATTGCTGAAATCGTTTGTGGATAACATCAACCCATAAGTGAACTAAAAGAAGAAACCCAAAGTTGCGGAATCCATGCAAAATCGCAAAAACGTCTACAAACGTTTAGACTTGTAAGACACGTGTAGCATCGTTTATTTTATAACACACTAACATACAGCTTCTTCTTTGAAGCTTTAAACAGAAAAAAAATTACAAAAACATGAGCAATATCGAGCTGCTATAAAGCTCAAACAGAGATTCAAAAATGAAGTTATTTCGTTTGGGTTTCCCAGCCCCTTAGATCTTGCAATGATTTTAAGAATAATGTTTCTTAAGGTTTCCAAATATAGTAGTCTCTGACTCGTGCATCTTAAGACTGGGTACTTACGTTTCCAAATTAATGAATCTCAAAATGTATCTTTACATTGTACCAAAGTGTATAAAACTACATAGAGTACGCATCTCATGCAACGAAAATGCACTATGTGGGGTACCCCAGTGGTCGCGTTGGTATCCCAGCATCAAACACGAGCATAGACGACGCATAACGAACGAAGAAAATTCCCCTTCGCACTTACCGCCCACGTCTGAAACGGCTACAATTTTTTTTTTTTTGGCGTGATGCGTACTCTATGTAGTTCTATACTATTTGGTACAATGCACGAACTGCTCTTGGTGGACGTAAATATGTAAAAGGTAAGAGTATATTGTACGTACCCACCGCTTAATGAAATCGACAGGTTTGACTTTTAGAATGCAGCAATGATTTGACGGACTGAAAGACTAGCTGACTTGTAGTATGCTGGTTAGACTCCAACATAAACCGCTCTAAAACATTCGAGACGTGTTGTCGTGAGAATTCGCTACTCAATGAAGTATGATTCAACACGGAATACAAATACAACAAATTACTGGGAATTACTTTACATTTTTATGAAAAGTAAGATTGAGTGGGAATAGACAGTACATCCTACTCAACATTAATTTGGTACCCTTTCCATAGATTGACATTGAATGAAAATGGACGGCCACAGTGGGCCAACTTTTTAAGATCTATTGCAAAAATTATATTTCGCGTATGCTTAAATTCCAAAATTAATTTATTTTCTGAACTAGGAAATATTGGAAGCTTCAAAATCCGAAATAAATTTTAAAATCAGTCGAAAGATTCAGTTGACAAAATTCTTACAATTATTTAGAGTCTTTAGTCTTAACTCAACGGACATTTTATCTTTGACTATTTCTGAAACATTTACTAAGAAAACCAGCTGCCACTTTTTGCCTATTTGCGTTTTAGAGAGATTTCACGGAATGCAGCCAATAGAATAATGCTCTCCAGAAATTATAAATTTGTTAGAAGTTACCCCGAATTTAGACGACAGTTTTCAAGAAATATAGCTTTTATTTATTATTGTTTCATTAAATTTAGTTAACAGTTCTTAACTTCAAACAAACCAGTTTTTAAAGAAATATATTGTTGATTAAAACTCAAATATTGGAATGGAATTCAATTGATCTTTTCTTTTTTCATACCGATATTCTTGCAGTTTTTTTGAAAAAGCTTTCTATATTTTGGTCGTTAACTTTTTTTCAGACAAAATGAACTGATAAAAAAGACGCATTTCATCACATGATTCTGAACCACCCTGTGTACACATTTTTTTAAACTTATGGAATTGGTAGTTGTATGTTTCACCTTTATTTAAATCATATATATCAAAATATATAAACTCCTTAAAAAGTTATTATTTTTGCAACCAAAAATGTAAACTGGGGCCCATCGTGTATTTTGAAAACTAACGTAATCTGACTGCGAGTAGGCGCACCAATCTTCAAATATTAAATAGCAGATTGAGTCTGGATCGCTTTGTTGACAATCTTTTAATTTGCTTTGCTTAATTCTCAATATAACACACTTTCGGTTTACGCGTGTGTACTTCTTGCACGATGGCAAGATGTCGAATCAGAATGGCTAGTTGAGATCAACTTTTTTTGTCAATTGATACTATTCGGATGATTTGTCAGATCATCACATAGCCCATTTATTCCTAATGAATGCCGGTTGTTGCATAATTTTTGGCACTTTAGGGACCGAACTAAGACTTTCTGCGTAGGGTTTTATCGCACAAACCACCCACTGCATCATTGTGGCCGTTACTAAACTTAGGACCACGAATTTCTTATGAATAGAATAAGTTTTGTTGCAGCTTGTCACTACCTTTTCTTCGAAGCCGAATTGGGCACCGAAAAGGCCAAGCAACCAAGTTTTGGAGAAGGCCTGCTCTTGTGGCGGATATTAGTTTCCAGCTGAGATGATTCCAAAACTGGGGTTGCTAGCTCTATCTTTAAGATCATGTTGAATTATATTTGAAAAATCTTCCGCTGTATACATAGCTTATTGAAGAGTTCTTATGATCGTAAGGGTTTTAACACTGTTCAATGCTTCCCATATGTCGAAAAATGCAGCTATTTAGGATTTCATAGTGTCTATAGATTTCTTCATCTTTGTTTAATGACACTCTAGACGAGTGTTCCAAAGATTTAGTTCATTGAAAGGCATTCTGGGAGGGCTGTCTGTTATTAATGGTTTCCTTTACGAAAGTTCTTAAGAGTCAAGAACTTTAAGTAGAAATAAAGCCTTTATAATGAGAACCTTGGGGAAACCAAGAATGGTTCAAAGATTTTCTTTATTGAAAGGCGTTCTAGGAGGGCTGTCTGTAATAAATGGTTTCATTTAAGAATGTTCTCAAGAGTCAAGAGTTTGTTTAAGGATACGTTGTAGAAATGAATTCCTTAACCGGAGATCCTCGTGTTACCAAATTTTGGGGTGAAAGAAAGTTTCAAATGAAACGAGTATTAGTATCAAAAAGTTTAATAAAAAAAACCAATGAACACCTCACTGTTAACGCATTTCTATGCATTTTTTGACCTGTCATTGTCATGACACAAGGAATTTAAAAAAAAAAATCAAGCAGATGACTCATTATAAAAAGTTTGGTATTCCACGTACTAGCAGGATTTTTAAATAATTTGCAGCTCGTTTTGTGAACCGAATCTTATTTGATTTTGAGAAAAAATGTAACAGAGGGTTATTTATTAATTTTTAATAAAAGCAAATTAGTTATAAAAAAACGTTTTGATGAAAAATAGAAAATGAATTTTATGTGAAAAATGGAATAGTAATCTGCGTTATAGCAACATATGTCTTCAAAGAGAATACCTCCTATTGGTCCTAAAACTTTTAAACGTCTGAAAATGTCCTTTTCTGGTATATTTTTTTTTTCATTTTTCGGTGCTCCAAGAGCCTCAAATAACCTAATACATCTAGTAACATTTCCTTTCAAAGTCGTGAGCCAACATTATTTGTTGGGTATCCAAACATGTGCTTATAATGTTAACATAGTTAACACTTTCGACCTTGCATAACTTTTGCAAACACGTGTATTAATGATTATCAATAGATTAAAACTTATAAAACCATACCTCTGACTAAAGTGAAATTTATGTAAATTAAACATTTGTTGCTTAAGGAAAAAGGCTGATTATAAATTAATAGAAATAATGATGAATAGTTCATCAATTCTATGAAAGCTATACTCGTCATTAATAATAATGACAGCACTTTGCAAAAAAAAAGAAGAAAAAACAGACTTCCTAAACCTATTGGTAGAAATAATAACAATTAGCACACCTAAATTGACCACTAATGGACATGTTTCTATAAACGTTGCTAAAAGATCCATTTTTCCAAATTCACCTCAAATGACTCCATCCGCTAATCGGAAGTTAATTTACAAAAAAAAAACTAAAAATGCCTTAAAACCATAATTACAAGCTTCTGTATTCGATTAGCAAGTCACCTCGGGGCATCCAAAGTAGATACCTATAGGCAACATTTCGAGCCATTCCAAGGACCACACATCCAATTCGAGGAATTAAATCCGTTGTTCTTTATCTATGCAATCAATATAAATCTAATAAAAATATAATTGACGATTGTAGTCTTTTTTTGAAATACAAAAATGAAGAAAATCACCTTGCGCCTATGTGAACTTGTGAAGCCACAACCTTGATGGCAGCAGGTTAACATCCAATATCGAGTTTAAGTTCTTGGCCATTCAATGGCATTTGACCGTTTGAATAAAAGATGATTGAACGCGTCTAACTGGAGCCACTGTGCGAGGCTTTCCGGGCGTCTACTTGAGTGGTAGCATTTTTATCGTGTTCGTGCAATCTGTGGCAATTTAATTTAATTCGTTTTAGCGATGTAGATGGGAATTTGCGGATTTAATGTGAAAATACATTGAATGCGGGTGCAAATGCGGGATAGTTAGGTTTGAGGTATTTGCTTGGATGGTGTTGTTCAGAGGATTAACATAATTGATTTGTTGCCAATTAAATGGTTTAAGTGTTTGGATGGCTGGGATACGTGGAGGTAACGTAACAAAATAACGGTAGAGGCGATTTTAATTTACAAAAAAAAATCAGAATGCTGTGTGCCAATTGTTTAATACCCTATTCCAACTCATCCTTGTTCTATTCCAACTCATCCTTGTTCTGTGTAACTTTATCAATTTTTTTTGTCGTTTGACTAATGTCGACGATTTGTTCGAAAATCGGGCGTGAGCGAATTTAAAAAAAAAATGGAAATGTACTGAAATCATGTACAGAGAGCTTATATACAAAATTTCATTGTCCTAGCTCGAAATTTGGACGAAATATTATAGCCCTACGGCATATGCTAACAGATTTTGATTTTATAAGAAAATACTTCCAAAAAGTGGGCTTATGTTAAAATGATCATTAGATGAATAGTATTTTACATCATTTTACGAAGAACTTTAATCGAAACTTCTTTCGAATTTTCTTAAACCTTTACCAAAAACTGTGTCTTTTAATAAAAATTCCCCAAAAATAGTTCGCAGCTACAAACTTTATAGGTATGGATGAAATATAGACAATGACATAGTCCTTATGTCCTGTTGAGACACTTTTTTTAAAATGTCTAATGGCTTAAACAAAAAAAACATTTTTTTTAAGTGGTCGATTTACACTTGTTCTGCCTCGTCTAATAGAGATTTCATCATTCAAGCTCAAAATTTAAGGCCCAAAATCGGTGACACAATCGACTCAGCTCGCAATTCTGAGTCGACTCATATACTTTACGATATACCTGCCTAAATTATTTCTCTATGTGACAAAGTTAATATCAAAACTATTATACCCCTATGGGATAGGGTGTTAAAAAAAAAAACATCCGACAAAGAAGAATACCATCCAAATACATCCGAATAGAAGAATATCAACTTCTTAAAATGGTGACATTACTTTCTGAATGAATTAAGACTCTTAAGAGAAAGCTTTTATTAGACATATCTAGGAATCTGACTTTATTCAGTCATTGATGAATTGAGGCGAAATTTTTGTATTTTCATCGTCTAACTAATATAATATCTCAGTATCCTTCTTTAGTGCAGACATTTTAGATGCAAAATGATAGTTAAGCTTAGGTTTACTGAAAAGACTGGACATCACTAGAATCGAATACGTAAAATAAAAAAAAATTAAAGCGAACCAGATCTGGTTTACTTTGGTCGCGAAAAAGTCGTTAAAAACTTCTGTATAAATGTAAAAGAGCTGTGTTTCATTCTTAACCTTGTTTTGGAGTTACAGCTCTTTTTTATCTATACAGCAGTTCTTAACAGCTTATTCGTATCGATAAAACAAAAATGTGGCGGAATTTTTGTTGGCAGCGTTTTCCAATTATGTCATAAAATTCTTATCTCAAATCAGCGATTCGGATTCAGCATAATAATGGTCTTGAATCGATTATTTGCTAACCTGAAGAACTTAACAACTTATTCGCAATTTTTAAGGAATTTAGGCTTTTTGTGCTTTGATTTTGGATTTCGGGACATTGACACTAATTCCGAAAAAGCCATAGCTTGCGTCTTTTTAAAAATGTCGTTTCTTCAGAAGGTTTGGCTCGATGTTATTCTTTTAGAAATCGACAGCCCCACCTGGAATTTTATCTAGGACCTGGTGTTCCAAGCCATGCGTGGAAATCATTGCGGAGAATCAAACCTGTTATGTGAAAGATTTGTTTGTCCGTGTGGATTTAATTCCACAATTGTACAATCCTTTGTACCAATGGATTGATGCTTGCCATTTGAATCATAAACAGTCTGTGCAAATTCGAGGGAAAAGCCAGAACTAGGAAAAAATGTAGGCTCTAATTTTTTTTGACGATCGTAAGTAATGTATTTTTATTACAACAGGTTGCTTTGTGGAAAGAGTTTAGGAGTTGGAAAGGACTACTTTTGGTCTAGTATCGCTATTGACCTATTATTACACTTAGGATACACTTGCTCCATAGGTCTATTAATTCATTCATCTGTATCGTTGCCTCCTTAAAAAATGTCATGAAAGTAGCGGTTAACCGTTATACGTTAAGGTGCTTGACAATTTCACAGTAAGAATACTAGTGCCTTCTTAAAGATATCCGGACAAATCCATGTTTGTAACAAATCCAGGAGTCAATGAAAGCCGTTACTTAGAACTTATCTTTAAAACTGAAATACCTTAATTTAAGGATGGAATGGGATAGGGTATTCAATGATTCGCACAGCGGATTGTAGCCTTCTCTATGCTTTAATCTTAAAATCCGCTGAATATGCCAATTGAAGAATACAAAATTATGAAAACATACATACACCACCAGTAGGATTAATGGGTCTAAATCAAATTTAGAAAAGCATAGGTTTGTTCCTGGAACGAAAAGGTTTGAATGGAACAGGTTTTGTGTTAACATTAAGTAAATTGTGTAATTTAAAACTTGTAAGGCTAATAACCAGCATAAAATTTACATTTTCGAAAACGTTGCATAATATATTTAAACATCTCATTTGCTTTCGCTCGACCAATTGGGGTCCAAATGTAACTGGCTATGTGTAGCTTTGAACTTCTACGGCTTCAGAAATTAGCTTGGAAACGGTTGTTTTTGAAAAAGTTACAAAAATGCTTCGGGGGTTAATTATCAACGTGTGTTTTTTAGTTGGTTCACTATTTTAAAAGAAACCAAAGCAAGGTTTAAGTGCAGATTAACTGTCACAACAGACATATACACCTTACCCATACAAAGCAAAACTTGACCATTAGATTAACATAGATCACTACCTGTAAGATGGAGGCGTATAAAGAAACACTTATCAGTGATCACTCAGAGTTTCAAGACAAATTATGCGACTTATTGACAATGTCTAGACTGCTACACAACAATTACCTCAAAAACACTTATAACCCGGATTTTGAAACCTAATGATCGACTATCAAAACAAAATCGTATTTTTTTAACGACTTTGCTTTAAATAAGTAATTACCAATCATATAGCGTGAATCCTTTCATAAAAGCTGTCCAATTAACCATTCGATACCTTTTGAATGGATGACATCAGAATGAAATTCTATCTATTACTTAATCACGTTTCCCTATTCCCGGGTGATTGAAAGACTTTGTGGCGTCGCCATTCGCTAATAGCTTCAAATTCAAGGTTGAAATAAATCCAAACCGACACGATGCGAACGGATGAATAAACAAACAATGAACTTGAATTTTCTTTTACTAGCCCAATCCATATCTAATCAGCTACAGCCATATGCAAAACCATCACACAAAAATTTGCATTTGTTTAAACGAAAAATAAAAATAAATTAAATTGAAAACGAAAATTCACGTATTCACTGTTCTATTCTGTGGGAGAGTTCATTAGCAAACAATATGAGATACGTTTTTGCTTTTGCAAAGACGCGTTTAATTTTTTTTTTGTGCTGAAAGATTGTTTTCTCGTGCGGTTTTTAAGTAATTACCGTAGGCTATGTTCAAGCTAAATGTAGCACTTTGTTATTCAGATATAGTACATGTGTGTGGGCGATCAAATTGAGTGATAATTATATGAACAAAACGCTTCGTTTTGAAATTGCCATTTGGAGAATTTTACAGTCGCATGCTCACTTATAGCGCACTGTTTAAACGATCTGCAATATAATTATCCACCGTAGGCAATGTATACGAATGCTGTTCTCTACACCTAGGTGTTTTCCAATAAATGCCAGCAGGAAGCTCTTTTAATCTTCAAAACATTTTTTTCCCAAACGCAAACAGACGATTTTTTGGAAAAAAAAAAAGGAAAACAAACTGCCAGCTTCCGGAGCTGGAGGGAGATACTTCACACTCGAAAGTCGTAGCTACCTATATATCTTCGACTGCTATTTGCGTAGGGAGAATATTTTGAAAATAGAAGAAGAAAAAAACATCTGTTAACCATTTAGGTTTTTGTACTTGGCATGTCGTCATGTGTCAACAAAATTACTCGGCAAGGGAATAAAGTAAATACCAATGGCAGAGAAAATACTCCTCTGGGTTTGGTGTGGTTGCGGAGGACTATGTACGTTGCTGGGAATGTTTTTTTTTTTTTTTGGAAGGCGCTTAGAGTTTGGAATGTTTTCTATAATTAAATAGTACCTAGGACTTGGGATATGCGTCATTGGGATGGACTCAACGCAATAAAGGCGATTTGAAAGAGGAAGGAAATTAGATTCTGTTACGAAATGAATTGTCTTGCGTTAGGTCTTTAAGGTAAGCTACCAACTCCTTATTACAGGGTTTTTAAAAATAAATAAGCAATTGAAATAAAAACAAAAATTGAGGAGCATTTCTAAATTTTTCAGAATTTGGGGGAATATAATGTCTACCGTCATGCTTTGCTTTTCTGTTCATGGCATGCGTTTTTAAAAAAGGATATATATTAAAGCATCAATGGTAAAAGGTGGCTTATTTGAGCTCCTAAAGTGAAAAGGCAAATATTTACTCAAAAGCGGTTTATTTTTGTCAGTTAAAGTGAAAGCTTCTTTTTGTTTGAATCGGTAATCGATGTTTAATTTGTTGTCCTGGGGTATATAAAACGTTACGGGGAAATTTAGAAAAATATTTATTCGAATGCGTTAGGTTACAGTTTACTACAGAGCAACTATCGCAAATTTTTACTCAAGAGCTGTTATTTCTGTCAACCAAAGACCTACAGTAAGGCGGGTTCTGAGGACTAACTGGGGTCTGACTAGACAAGCAAAATTCTCCCTGCCCAGAGAATAATGCTCTTCCGGCTTGTCGGACCGTATCTACTAAGGCCCAAGAAGTATTGACGAATGCTCCACCTCTCAACTTGGAGATTATCCTTCGTCGGATAGCCTACAAGTTGAAAAGGCAGCTGCAATTATCAGCCACTTATTGGGAGGAGCGTCTCAACTTCTCGGCCATGGACGCTTTGAATATATTGAATATCCTTTCCAGATGGCAATCAAGATGGACCGATAGTAATCATGATAGGTTAACTTTCGACGTTAGGCTGGCTTTTAACTGACTGGGCATACCTCTTTAAATGGATTTTCGCATAAAAGGACCTTGGCGGAATGCGGATGAGGATCAAGCAGAGATAATTGGCTACATGTTTATGTCCACGGTACTCTCATATCAGGGAACTCCCAGCAATGAGGGTGGATTGGGTGGTCGGGTCATTATAAGAACTAAGAACAGGTAAGAACTTTGCAGTCTTCTGTAGCGGAGTCTTCCGACTACACCAGCAACTAGTAGTTTGTGAATTTTAAATTATTTTGTCTTTTATTTCTTTTGTCTTTTAACTCTTGCTACATATTTCGGGTCTCCCCTGTTTTCTTTACTCTTTTCTTTCTAGGCTTTCATTATTTCTTTTCAAACTGTTTGCTATTCACTGGCCTCCTACTCCGGTTGTTGTCCAGATTGATAAAACATGGAGGTTGCCAGGCCTTGGGCGATAAGGATCCCACCTGGAAGTGACTTCACAGTTGGGAAGCTTTACCGGAAGCTATATTCTGGTACCACGGGTAACAGGACACCCTGAGTCATGTCAGGTTTTTTGGTGTTGTCCTGACACCAGTCTGCTTGAATCAGCCTGTTAATGAGGTAGGCCCCCTTGTAAGAGTATCGTGTAACGTTCTTATGGTTCTATGCGAAAGTTGCATAAAAATTCAACCACAAACTTTACGGCCTGTAGGTAATGCGACATAAACCTGGTCAAAAAAAAATCCGAATTGAACGTTTTGATGGATAGGGTATCTAGAGCGAAAAGACAACAGTGCTCCAGAACTAAAAGTCATAAAATATTCCGAGCTAGATATTAGACCAAGAAGGGAAAGACACCGCCTTAGGAAACTGAATGGAGAATGGGTCGTTAAACTTGCGATCAAATAAAGCCTGTGCGAGCGAAACTAGTGAATTTGCTATGCTTATTTCTGCTATAATTTTTTTCGCACATGTTCGAATCCTGTGCAGTCTATGTGATGAAATTTTTGGTGCGGCCGAGCTGGCGTAAACAGAAAACATGATCGTTCCGACGTTGAACGTTGATCAGCATGTATATGAAAGAAATAGACATTTTCACTATGTTCGAGAGAAACTACTGAGTTCGATATGTCTGTCCTATAATTTGTTGACGCTTTTGAGTGCCGAAAAGTTTGTATAACGAACTTCTTGGTGCACTTGACCGGCATTAACATTGAACTGGTAGTTCTAACTTAGATCGTTACTAATATACAAAATCAAATGCGAAGATCTTGTCGGTTTCTTTTACACAAGTAGAAACTCACATTTCTACGATGTTCGAGAGAAACTACTAAGTTCGCTATACCTTTGTATCCTTTAATTTGTGTTCGCATGCGTTTGACTCCAGTGCAGTTTGTGTAATAATGATTTTGTTCCATCCAGACTCCATCCAAAAGAGACTGAAGCCGATCTCAGTGAATCGATTTATTTTTGAAACGACTAACATCATAGAAGCATATGTATATAGGATGAGCTGACAACGCTAAAATCGATCACGTTATCCAGCCTATGTTGGGTGCCTTAAATATGCAAATATTCGACAACAATTGTTTATTTTTCATAATGGTTTCGAGTAAAAACATGTACAGAAATCAACACAAGCGAAATCCGAAACTTGAATGCTCCTTATCTCTTCTTCAAATTCGACAGCTAATAGCTTCTAACCACTTCTCTCTAATCGCCAAATAGCTGTGAACATTTAACGTCTTCTCATCTCACACTTTGTAGGTTAGTTCACTATTTCAAAATCTTCATTAAACGTTCCTTTTAAAACCTCATCATCACTCAAGCATCTTAAAGATCGAATAAGAAGATTTAGATCACTTTGTGAAGCAAAAGTAGACTCCAACATGGTGTGGCTTTAATTCGCCAAGTGGGTCAGATGTAAATTTCCTTTTCTTCACTTTTTTTTCTCACTCGTTGTTCTCTCTGTCCGATCGGTGGAATGTGTCAGAATCCGAAGTGTAATCCACAAAGTGATTTGTGCCAAAATGTACTCATGACCAGATGTGAAGAATCAAAAATAAAAAACAGAGTCGGTAAAACCTCAATGAATTGAAATTTCTTTTAAGTGAATCGATGCGAATTATGACACAGCAGGAAGTCTTTGCAGACATGTGTGTTTGGTAACAAAAAATCCTCTCAAAGTATGTGTCATTTGTGTGAAAAACAGAACACACGCGACGTTCTGTCGAGGGAAAACGCAAAATGTTATCTGGAATCTTAATCTACAACCAAATGGATGGAGTTCTCGAGAAATCATTAATAGCATCACCTTACCATGACGAATGCAGTTTATGGAATTTTTTTTTATTCTTTCGTTCGTTTTTCTTTTTCTCTCTTTTCGGATCGGTTCTATACCTACCCTATGTTGGATTGTTGTGGTTATTATCAGGTGAATCAAAAAAATAATAAGGTTGAGCAATAATTACTATGGGCGGGAGGCAAGTGTCTTCCAAATCTAGATAATTGATTTGATTCGAGAAAAAAAAGTAAAACCATCACTTTCGTTATTACACTTTTTTTAAGAAGACATGTTTTTTTTAATTGAGTGAAACTTTCTGTTCTCCTCATCGTGGTCCGTCATCGGGTTTTCTAAATCAGATCAAAAGTCAGTCACAACAACAATGACAACGACGACTTCAAAGATGGAGAAAAAAAAGTGAGAGTGCACCAGCATAATGGTCAACAATAGTCCACACCTATTATCAACCAACACGTGATGGTGCGCTCATTGTCGGCTTAGAGATTCCAAAAAAGTGTGTGATGCCAGTGATATGGTTTCTTCCGAAATTCAGTGAATTATTCCATGCATTTAAATGCATGGATTAGTAAAAAAGCATTCTTTTATCACGCGTGATAATTCGGCAATTTACTTTCCAAAAAGTGTGAAAATGATGTTTCCCTAATGAGACCATTTGTTTCAAAAACGTTCGTAATTACATAATTTGATACAACCATTCAAGCTTAAGTGAGTTTGTTTTTATTTATGTGACATCTGTTTCAGATTTAGATAATCCAACTGTGCTGGGAGATAGTGTGATCTGAATTAAAACTGATGTAGGCCAATCTTTTGATTTTTTTTTAAATTGGTTACTAAAGAAGTTGCCAAGCAAGGCCATGAGGAAGGAAGTAGCAAAATCATGGCATGTGTTAACCATATTGTGCTGATTAAAAAAAAATCTATTCAACTTTTCATTTGAAAGGCATTTTAGCTAGAAATCCTTTTTCTCCACATTGAAATCTTTTCACATGAACATCTCCACGAAACAGATTGTCTGCAAAATAATATTTCAGATAGGCGTGTATCGAATCTACGCTTCTCAGAGATACGAGTTCTACACATCTATGATCCCTTTATCCAGATCATAAACTCGCCGATAAGGAAATAAATAAGAATCATATCTCGAACGCCTACCTGTGAGGGCAATAAAATTTTATTGCGGGGTATTTATAAGTGACACATACAAAACAATGGCTATCTGTGACGAAAAATTGCAAAGGTCGTAAATTTTATTCTGGCAGTTTATGGTTTTTTGTCAGTGTTGAGTATACCTTTTGAATGAAGGTGTTGCTGGTGAAGATAGGTTGCATTCACGTTGTGAGGACTTTCTTTTACCAATTGGAGGGAAGTTTGATTCTTTCATTTGGCCTTCTCAATTTTGAACGTTGTTCATACCGATATTCGTGGGTAATCCGTGTTTTGAATGTCAGAACGTGTAAGAAAAAAAAAGAATGGGCGACCTCGTTTAAACGATTGTCATTAACACGTTTGAACGATCATCGTTTTTTTTTGTTCCTTCACCTAGTAGATAGAACTGTCAGACCGTGTCAATTTCTAATTAAAACGATCACCATTAAATAATTTGTATATTACAATCGTTTTATTTTTTATTTTTTTTTTTTGCTGCGCGAATTTTTCAACTTCGAATTTCTAACTTTTTTGGGCGCCATTTTATTTAACTTATTTAACATGACACCATAATAGGAGGATTCACATTTTTGACTGCAGTGGATTTTTGTAAGAAATTGGCAGTAATACAACGCGGGATATAAGGTAATGAAATCGTTTACTTGTCGATCTGTGATTGTTAAAGGCGAATTTAAAAATAAATGGAGAGTGGGAATAAAGTAAAATTGCCTGTCAAATCACCGTCCGCCTTTGCAAATGATTGGCAATGAAATATTTTTAATTCGTCAATTCAAAATATGTGTCTATGTACTGACATCTGTCAAAATGTTATTGTCAATGAATCAGTCCATTTATTTTTTTTAAATACTTGATTAAATATTGGCATAGTGTCCGTTATTTAAAAGAACATAAAATAATTCAAACTCTGTCATTTGTGGAAATCCAGATTTACTTGTATGGATCGTATTGATTGTCAAAAATTAAGAATTTTTTGTAGCCAATTTTCCAGAAATCAGAAGAGAAATATCGTTACGAAAATAGTAACTATCAATGCTTCGCAATATTGAATCGAAAAACATATTCAGATGTTCAAAATACAGCAAAGATGGTATCTTAGTGTCCAAAAATAAAATTGACAAAATCATCAAGAAAACTATCCTGCATTTCACTGAATCACCTTTCCTCGTCTGTTAGCATTGTTGTTAAAGATTGAAAGACGATACTGGACTTCACTATATGACTGAAGTCTAAAATTCCCTTAAGCTAATTATGATCATACGAAGTATAAGCCTGGCAAAATAGAGCAATGGTACTAGCCTAAAAGAAACCAGTTTAAGGAACTGAAACTGAAAACCATGATTCCAACTTATGTTACAGTGTGTATGATTTTGAAGAATCAGAGACTAATGCATCCCAAAGGATGACAGTAAATATTACTTCAACATTTTATTAAAAGGATTTTTTAAAATATGTTTTGCGTCATTTACAAATCCAAGATTGATAATTTAGCTTCAAGGTTTTGTATGGTCAAACCTAACCTCAAATATACAAAGTTCTTCCAAATCTTCCTGTCATTATTATTTTTTTTTAATCATGGACACCACCGAAGAACAAAAGCCTTTTAGAGAACCTATCGCTGCCTTACATTGACAGTGGCATAAGCAAAAAATCTCTAGTTTTACAGGACAGAGCTTTTAATTTTTTACTGCCCTCTGGCGGAAAACCGATGGAAATAGCAATGTGCCATTTTACAGGGAAAACAAATAAAGGAAATTTTTAGTCTTTTTGTACAACAAAACCAAATTTCATAATTTTTGAGTTATGCCACTGTCAATGTAAGGCAGCGCTATGTAAAGTCAAATTTAGATATGTAAATCACATGATCATATTATTATATTCGCTTGAAAAGCAAACTGTCATATGTCAAAATTTAAAATTCAAAAATGTTCAGAAAAGCTACTTAAAGTTTTTTCATTAAACTTGGGATTTTTCCTTAAATGCAAAACGACACTTAGGCCCGCATGCTGTCAATTTAAGAGCCATAAATATTTTTTTAATCGAATTGGTCTGTATGATTAGCTAAAAATCGCCAAATTTTTACTTATGTCAGCTTGCTTTTCAAGCGACATTTTAGTTTTCACTGGCATCTTATAATAAAGATGAAATCCCTTATGATACATTTAAAATAACCAACTAAACTATTTCAATAGAAAGTGTGATGGTATAAAGCACATTTTGTGCGAAATTTCATGTTCACATGCAATCTACTGAGGACTACTCTATTCGCATTCGTGCATTTGTTTATAAGCGCAAATAGTTCTTAAGCCATAAGACCTCGAATTGTAGCATATCTAACATTCCTAAGGGTATCATTATTGTGTCCTCATAACAGATTTCTGTCTTGATCACAATATTATTGACTTTCCAGCAAATATCAGATATAAAATATAATTTTGGAAGTCAACTTTCACTTACTGGTCAATCCCTTAGGTATTATCCTCCACTGTGATTAGGTTGAAGAACATTCTCAGCAGAGCCTAATATTATCTGTCAAAAACAAATTTCTTACTTCAGAGCACATAATAGGTCCTGTTCCCGTACTTTTTTGAGAGGGTTTTCATCAATTTTAACCGCGTAAGGTTTTTAGGACCAAAAACTACACGCCAAATAGTCGATTTGCTGGCTTTTACTTCAGTCATGAATTCGATTTCTTATATGGAATGTCTGGAGTTTGAGACACACCTAAGGATTATCATCAGCTGATAGGTGATAAGCTGATGAAATCACTTTGTAATACTTCCATATTATTTTTTTTTTTTTGAACAGAAGTTGCACTTTGACCAATTTGTTTTTGCGATTTGGTTTTGGCATTATTTTTCTGTTGAAGTTAAAATGTTTTTTTTTGCCAATTTTTGGTCCGAATTCATCTTTTTAACCATAACCTTCACTAGACTGTAATTTTGCACGGATTCCCTCGACAGAGATTCTAGTATCCAATTAACTGCACAGTTGCGTTTATTCAATTGAACTAATTTCATTGCCTATTTTTCGAATATCCCTACAAACTTTGTAAAAAGCTCGTTACTTTGTACAGCTAAGTGATTTTTGTAAGTGTATTCTCTTGAGAGATTCTGAAGCTTTGTTTCCACTGAAGAATTATAGTTTTGAACGGAATTAACTGGGCATTTCTCTCTGTTTAGTTAAAATTTTTGTAGAGTATGTCAAAACAAACGACCTGTCACTTTCAAATACTAACTGACAGTTGGCAGTTGACAGATTTTTTACGAAAATAAATTTGTGAAGTTAATTTGTTAAACAATTTAGGGGTAGTTTTTACCTCTCTCCTAACCTCTATCATTTTTACTAATTTGTTCATACAGGAACGTAAGTAAAATAAGAGTAAACATCAGAAATAATTTTTAAAATTATAATTATGGTCTGTTCCCGTAAAATATTATTTTTACTTCAGACATTTACTTCCATACGAAACTTGTGTACGGGAACGGTTGTAAGCAAAGTATGTTATAATCATTTGTACAGGAACAAGCACATTGTTCAAACCTAATAAAAAAATGTGGGTGCAGTTGCTTAGTGCTTATTGCATTTGACTACTTATGCGCGGGGTCCTTGGTTCAAATCCCGAAAATGACAACACCTAAGTTTTTTTCATTACCCCACTTCTTGTGAAAGTCCGACAAACGTCCAAAAGTATAAATGTCATGAGAAGCTTCTCAAAATTGCCGTTTGGATTCGGCATTAAACAGGAGGTCCTCATCTTTGTGACAAAAAGATTAAGAGAAGCTAGGTTTCTGACCCTGTATGTACCGTTAATGCCATATATTTATTTTTTATAAATAATGATAAATTCCTTTAATGAAAAGATAAAAATAATCAATTGTATGCACGTTTTTAGTAAAAAAAATGTGAGGAATGAGGAATCATCTTCCAATTATGAATTTTTTTGTTAATAAGCCTGAGGCAATAAATCAATAACATAAACCTATTATAAGTCCAACAAGATTCTATCCACCTAGACCTAACCTACATTTAAACTGTCAAACAAAATATGCTAAAAAAAAACTCCACTTACATAAAAAACTCCTCAGCGATTCGATGCACTCCTTATTTAGAAAATTCAGCGCCAGTTCGATTCGTTATAATTTCCAGGGGTTTCGAATCATAAAACAATTTTTTTTTTTTGGATTTTTCAAACACAAAAACAAGTTTTCAACCGAATTTTGTTCACTTTTCGTTATGGTTAATCAATCACAAATTTGCCAATCTCATCGATGGGTATCGAATTAAATCAGCAGTCGATTGGGATTCAAATTTAAAACAGAAGATACACTCCAAGCACTCGAGATCGAGATAATTTTTTTTTTAATTTTTTTTGCACGTAATTTTGTAAGAGCGGTTATGTGGCTGTTGGGATGATTTTTTTTCGTAAATAATTGAAAACAAGCCTTAAGCGATATTTAAATAAATTCCTTTCATCACAATTATCTTGCAAGACAAAATAAATTCACAAATCACTTTTTTTACGATTGGGATAAACAATTTTTTTTATTTTGTTGTTTCACTCACATTTGTCAAAATTAGAGTTGAATTTTATTTTAACGGTTTATTTGTTGTGTTTTGGAGTGGTAGGGGGAGTGGGCTAATTAAATTGTCCACTCATCAATTTAATTCTTTAAAATGCTATTTCTATGTATTTGGTTTTCAATGGATCGAAAAATAATATTCAAATCACGTTTTGACGGGAGGGAATTTCTTTATATTTGGTTGCACTTTCCTTTGTTTTGTTAGGCTTGTGGAAGGTTTTCTTTATTTTTTTGGAATAATTCCTGCGAATTCACATTAAACTATGCACTTCGTTCGGAAACACTTAATCTCGGATCTTCTTGTTGCTGGCGTCGCAAAAAAATAATAATAATCCAAAAACGGGATCAAGAGAGGAAGAAAAACGATCTCTGATGGAAGAAGATTCTTTTGTAAAACGGACGAGACGAAAACACGAAAAGGAATCAGATTTCTTAGGCAGATGCAACAGGCTTTGGACAGGCCTGTGTGCGGTTTTTCACTCAAATTTGTTGCACTTGTAATTTTTTTTTTTTGCAAACGACAAAACACAAAACACGGTATAACAGTGCAAATTTTTTATAAATATTTTTTTTTAATCCACTAGTATATAATTCCAATTGCGGATAATCCAGAGTGCACACTGGGTGTTGTAGATATGAAAACAATGGAATATGTGTGAGCAGGCACGACCCGCATAAAACTCTCGCAATAAAAATAACACCACCACACAGTAATCTCTACGATTTCAAACTGTTCGAATGGATTCTGAGGAAGGCGAGTCGAGTGGTGTTTGGCTGCTCTGCGACGGGCTGGTTCACGTTGCATGCAGTCTACCGTTTTGTTTGTGTGTTCTGCTAGTGCTGCCGATGGCAGGCACAGTCAATGCGAATGGCATATTAAAGAAGAATAGAAGATAATCCGTTTTCGAATTTTCGAAGATACCACTCTCTTAAATTGAATTTAGATAAATTTCATTTCATGTAAGGTAAGAAAGAGAGTAGATGATGAAGAGTGATGGAATTACAGTGGGGGGTTGAAATAATGGTACACATGGGAATCAATTTATTCATTTATAAGTGTTTTTGTGACCTATCCCATAAGGGTCCCATAGGGGTATATTCGTTTTGATAGTAAGTTTTCTAGCATATCAAAATAATGTAGAAATATATATATATATTGTTAGGTATACAGATCGAAAGCCGGTCAAATTTTGAGCTAGCATAATGAAATTTGGTATATTAACTCTCAGCTCGATGAAATAATATTGTTAACATTTTCAAAATCGTTTCTTTTTTTTCTAGAAAACCACCTTTTTTGCAAAATGGTATGAAATATTAAGAAAGTATCAGAACACGATGATTGGATGTTGTAAGACTTGGCAACATCGCGTCTTGTAACATCGGCTACATACCAATTGTGTTTATTTTAACTCCAAGTAGTAACCATCGGATACTGGTCTCATCCAAATGGAGTTGACATGTTAAAGTGCCTGGCCACACGTTCATTGGAATTAAAGTCATCTCCAACGAGACAGGTGAGCAAGAATGATTGAATCGAAAATCCACGAGACTCCATTTCAAACAGAATTATCGGTATGCCCAAACGTTTCATTTCCGAACCATTTCATTTTGGCGCAACAAGCTCGTTAGTACCCAGGGCCGAGCTTTCTCACAACTTGTGTGCGTGCGTAATTCTCGCACGATGCCGGGACCTCCTGTTTTATGCCGAATCCGAACGTCTAAGTTGAGATAAGATTTTTTTGACAACTGATACTACTCAGATGATTTGTCAGATTTGCTTCGGCTGGGAATCGAACCCAGACCTTCTCATTTGAAATTTGCATTCGCCGAGTGCAGACCTCAATATCGATATTAGAGACACGAAAATTTGCGGGAGTTGTTTCAGATTTCACTATGTTCATAGCGTAAAGGCTGACATCATACCAACGAGGCTTTTCTATGTGTGGCCACGGCGTTCATGGGAGTAAAAGTCGTTGGGATGAACGTGTGGCAAGGTACCCACATTTGATAAAAAGACAAAAAAACAGCAGTACTGTAAAAAGCCTGTAATATCTGGCTGGCTGTACTCAGGTGAAAATATAGACCTGGCCATCAAAGTTGGGGGTTCTGCTTTAAGCTAACTACCCACTTACGGAAAAAATAGTTGTTACGAATCTTCGGAATGAAAAGATTTTACTGTGGACGAACATACTTAATGAAAAAAAGACAACAACTTTCGTGCCTGCACCTGGTATGTGAGAACATTAGACAAGAGAGGTGATGGCGAACAACTAGTGGAAGCCCTAAGCTGCTACAAAGCAGACAATACTACCATCCAGGAAATACGATGAGATGGGCCGTGCAAAAAGTGGATGAAAAACTGTAACATTTACTACAAACCGTGCTATAGTGAGCAGAAACAGCGACTATTCGGTTGTGGATTTGTAATAAGTGCCACCCTTAGCCAATTAGTCCTATGCTTTCAAGACATTAGTCCACTCATTGCAACAATCCGCAACAAGGCCAACTTCGCCAACATAAGCTATGAGGGCAATAATGTCGATCTGCAGATCAACGAGTGATCAATCAAATTGATCATGATCATATTGTGATAGACAAGAGGCACGCATCCAGTATTTTGAATGACCGTAAAATTCCAAGAAACTAACATCGACTCGGACCACTACCTTGTTACAGCCAAGGTAAGAATGCAGATATCCACCACGCCACAATAAATAAGAAATACTGTGAAAAAATTAATGTCGAAAGACTGTAATAGCAAGAGACCGCCAAGTCCTTCGCTGAACGCTTATCCCTTAACATATCCGCATTAACAATGTCGAGAGAACGCCGGCTTTTCAGAAAGAAGAGAACAGAGTAAGAAAGAGGGACGACGAACAATCTCCCGCTGTCGGGCAAAACGAAAAATTCAATATTGGCGACGACAGCGAAAACTACCAACCAGCCGACCTGATTGATTTGATTTGAAAGCCGCATAAGACATTTATAGAGATTAACTGTACAGAGAGCAATGTCTAGTTTTGGTATGCAGCCCAAACTTCGTTCTGTACAGAATTATAATGAATAATACTCGCTGTTCCATCAGGGTCGGAAACCGAAATATTAGATACCAAAACAGGATTTAAGCAAGGCAAAGCACAATGTCATGTGACTTATTTAACACCGTTCTTGAGAGAAGCACAATCTTCCATAAATTAGCATATGCCGACGATATTGGTAATAGTCAACGTGATATCATAGCCACGTTTGCTATAGAGAATGAATCGGCAAAAATGGGTTTAGCAGTAAATGAGGTAAGAATAAGTATATGCTGTCAAGATGAAAGCACACACAACATCGACCTATTGGACAGAAGGTCACCATGGACAGATATAACTTTGAGGTAGTACGGGACTATGTTTACTTCGGCCTTGATATTAACTCTGACAACAACATATTGTCAGAAATAAAACGAAGAATTACTCTTGCCAACCGCAATTTCTTCGGGCTATGGCTTTAGAATGCAAGAGGTGCAGATAGCCTCGACTCCTCAGCAAGGTTGAAGTTCGTGCCTAACACATGATTTTCGAATTGCTACCAATGGAGTGCGGCCTGCGTTGGGGTGCTAACCACACTTAAAAATGGTTGCGATATGTGGGTAGGCCCACCGTGAGATAAGAGCCGTAAAGGCTAGGTGCTCACGTTAAGCCATCTTACATTATCTTTCCTTCTCTATAAAGGTATTGAATACTTCTCTCAATTTTGGAGTTCGGTCCCAAAACATGCACTAAACTTGCAGGACTCTTTCTAAAGACTAGCTTTCCACCTTATGTACGATTTCTTCTTTACTTGAAATCTGCAACCATTGACTCAGTGAAGATTGTCTTTTTATTTCAGGTACGGCAGGTGTTCGGTGGAGCTTACAGAAACCATCCTTAGACTTGTTGCATTCTAACGGCCTATAAGACTGTCAGTTGTAGTCTATGGACAATTGGACACTATTCATCTAAAAACGACCCAAGCTTATTTTGAAACGTTATTATTTCACTTAAATAAAAAAAAGTTAATAAAAAATAAAAATTCAGTCTATATCACACTATGATTACATTTTCAACCCCCTAGCTCAACCTGTCAAAGTGTCAATATGGCAACGCTTACAAACTAAACTGTAATTTCTGATTTCACGTAAGAAGTAAGAACTCTACCGAAAGAGTAAATTCATCTTCGAAAATATCTCCCTTACGGCATTTCTCTTCATCATCACCCGAAAACCAAACTAATTTTATGAATCACTTCTGTTGTTGTTGGTTCTCCTTTTTCGGTCTTCTCTGGTTCAGCGTTCAGCTGTCTTTATTCTGTCTTTCGTACCGAAAAGAAGAAAACATGAAAATAGAAGGAAAAAAAACAGAAAATATTTGTTAAGAACTCCCGCAACCCGTGCATGTGTGTACAGATAGTAACTCACACACACATTAAAAACCGGAAATTGCTGTTGCTGCATCTGTTTCTTTGTTTTTGTTTGAAGTGCGACAGTGACTGCGGGCTGCGACTTCGACATTCGGATTCGACCACCGAAACTGAATGATGGCGTCAAGTTAGAACAGTGCGGATAGATAGAGTGAGGTCATCGCTGGCACTAGAGTTCACAGAAATAGCAGCGAAGCAGCACACACTGACACACAGAAAAATAAGAATCATCCGACGACAAGGGTCGTCGGTTTTTTTTTTTTCAAGAAAGTCAAGGAAAAAAATATTTGCAAAATGCAATGAAACCGCACGGAATAAGGGCACTCGCACCATCAGAACAGTATATCCTGGCATTGCCATCCCCCACATTGAATGGAAAGAGTTTTTTTGTTCGAAATTGCTTAACTTGAACTACTGTCAGTTGATGAAAGGGATAAAGGAACCTGTTGCATAATAATTGGAAATGAACCAAAAAATAACTCCTCACGAGCTCATCACGAAGGGTGAATCGATTTCGCCGGGCTCGGCTGGACTGGTGGTGTTTTTTTATCCGTCTGTCTACACAGGAAGTCTGAATTGTTCAACACGCCCTTTTTTCTGTTAAATTAGGTTTACAGTGTTCTCCCGCTTGAACGGAACAGTAGTTCTTTAAAAAAAAAGGAGGACGCCATAGCATCGGCTCAGCTAGCCACCGTTTTCAATTGAAAGCTCATCACGTCGAATGCGCACTGTGGGGTGCTCGAAAAAGTCAATTAACGAATTGTCATCGGATTCGGCTTCGTTTTTCGGAAAAAGCCGTTTACTTTGTGTTTTCCAAAATTAATTCCAAAAAAAATCAATTCGTGATCGGTATTCGCGCCATGACCGTATCGCAACGAACGTATTGTCGATGCAATGCACATCAGTGACCACGGTCCGGTAATTAACATTTGATAGGTGGCACGTTCGGATTTAATTATCGTTATTACTTTCGAGAACCCCATGGCCACATAGAGCACCATCATCGTGGCTGTAGAGAAGCAGACGAGACCAGCTAAGGAACAGTAGCAGCACCTAGCAGTAGCACCGGCATCGACTCTGGGGTGGGTGTGATGATTGTTTTAATGGAAATAGATACGGGACGCCGTTTGTTGGTAATTGTGAGACCCGCTAATGTCTTTATACAACACAAACGTGGATACACAATAAAATTGGATTTTATAACCCAGTAATGAGCGTTTTTTGTTGGGCTTGATTCGAAATCAATTAAACACACCAAGATGCCTACAATTGGGAGACTTGGACGTTGGAGAATAGCTAATTTTGATTAGCCATATAAAAACAGTATAGTCACAGTCAGAGGGAGATTTTTACGTTACAGCGCTTAGAGCTGTCGTGATAAGGGCGCTCTGGAGAACCGCTTTTGCCAGCAGGTCTTAAGGATGTTCAGTAACTATATATTTGTGGGGTATATTTTTCAATTGTGGATTCGACAGTTGAGTAAAACAGTCGTATCTAATGGTAGGTTTTCTGGCTAAAAGCATTTCTTCGTCATATCTTGGCAGGTGTTCAAAACGTTGTCTTTCTGTCATACCTTTTCAGTGTCACCTTCTGACGGGACTTTCAGTTTAAGGATAGAAGGAACTTTCCATTTTATCTCTACTGGTTGACCGTATTATGGATTGTTAGTCTTTAGATCGACTTCATCCGTCTATTTGTGCTACTCAATCTGTGCGGTGCATGATGGTCCTATGAAAGAATAAGCATACAGTCGTCGATCTAGTTGTTTTTTTACTTTCCCAAAAGAAAAACGAATTATGTGTCATATAATTGTAGGTGCTCCGAATTCCGACGAACATTTCCCTGTCGTTTGTTGCTAACTGATCAAACACAAAGACCCTGTTTTTCAGTGCTGAGTTAACTATGAGTTAAACAAGAGTAGTAGACTTAACTCTTCAAATCTATTGCGTTAACTCTGATTAATTTCATGTTTTACCGGTTAGCTCAAGGTGAATCCTAAAGCTAGTATGATTTCATACCGAAAAACTGGCCCCCACATGACGTTTAGCATATCGACTTGAGAAGTCTTAAACAATAAGTCCCCTTTGTTTTGGGCGGATATATTGCTGCCGTAGCTGAGGATGTCATGGAGCTTTTTGTTCTACACACATTTTTTGAAAGACTTGCAGATGTTGATTTTTAAAGTGCAGACAGTCCATCAGCTTCTGCCTGCAGACCGCCAATCGCTTCATAACTACGTTCACGCTCTCCTGAACCATAATGCAACAGTCTGAATTTTCAGTCAAACTCAGCCAACCGACTTCAACCATCCAGCATTGGTCAAATATACAAACTGTCCATCCAACAATTCTAAACGAATATACAAATATTCCTGAAAATACCGATTGAATCCTTACCAGGTTAAACTTTGCTATGAGTTTCCAGGTCACAATCCCAGACAGATCGTCATGGGAAGTAACGAACCAGTACCAAACAACTCGATCCATTTTTATATCGATGGATACAAAAAAGAATGATGCTTGAATGAGGCTTAGCCTATCTTTCCGTCTTCCAGATCATTGCAGCGTGTTCCAGGCAGAACTCATGGCGATCAAAGAAGCCTTATCTTGGCTGAAAAGAATGTAATATCTGTTAAGGATATTAGCATGTTCTCGAACAACCAAAACCGTCAAAACCCTGGAATCAGTCACATCAAACTCAAAGTTAACCCTAGATTGCCGCTCATCTCTTCAAAAGATGGGCATAGTGACATGCAAGTAAACTGTTAGGCTGATGAGCTGGCCAAACATGAAACTAAATTACCCGACTGAAATAGCTAAAATACCCGACACGGGTTCACTTGGTGTTGGTATTCCTATCGTTACATGCAAAAGCCTACTAGCGCAGCATATCAACAACAAATCAAATCTCAGTTGGAGTCATGGCACGACGACACGACGTGTCAAATAACTAAACAAATTCGGCCAAAGCTTGATTTAAGAAAATCGAAGGGATTGATCTCGCTCGCTAGACCATACATTAGCGCCACCATAGGTGTCATCACTGGATACTATCTGATAGATACGCACGCAGAAAGGCTAGGCCTTCATTCTGCAGGCGCTTTATGGACGAAGAGGAAGAAGAAACAATACTTCATTTTCTTTGTAAATGCCCGGTTCTATAAAAAAGGAAGCTTCATCTTGGAGCTTCCGAAAATTACTCCAGATATCTAGTAAGGCAGCTGACTATGAAACAAAAGTGGATTTAAGGAACGAATCTATTTGGTTGAACTATCATCGTAATATTCGATTTTTTTCTGAGGGTATGTTCGCCAGGTACATTTATTTCACACACTACTAATAAAAGTTTTTCTCTGAGTTTTCCTTTAATAATAATTTTGAATTTATATAAAACATAGAATTATTGAGATACCTTGCTGAAATTTATTGCAAACAAAAATTCAGTCCAATGAAAATTTTGGGTTGATATCCGTACATTTAACGTTTACTTTTTGCGAATACAATAGATTCTCTGAACAATAATAAACCCAAATGTAATGGGTTTCTTTTTGTCCAATAATACATATTTTACTTTTTAAATATTAAGCCAAAACAGACCTTCATTGCTGAAGAGAATTTTTTGATGAAATTCCGAACTTTCTTCAAATTATTTTAGAGCACTAATCTGAGAAGTTTCGGTTCTTAAAATGATCAAGACGCTGCAGTACATGAGGTAATTTCATCTTGCAATGGTGTAGGGAAAATTTGTCACAATCTGAACTAAGAGATTCCAAATTCTTGTGAATCATTTTGAATTAAAGCAATATTTTTAGTACGTACTGATGCGCAGTTCCATTACCACAGGAATATACAATTGTGAATATACATACTTTTACAATTGTATTCACTATAGAACGCACAAACCAAAGACTCCAGCACTAGGTAACCAAAGGCCCTGGGGCAAAAAATAAACTAGGGCCCCAACTAAACTATTTAAAATCGTTTGTTCCGTATTCGTCATGTTCCGAATTCGAAGTACTCCAGATTTATTGAAAAACAGTCGACTCCATAATAAAATAAAAAAAACAAATACAAATTGTAACTTATTTTAATGAACAAATTAAAACTATTTTATGAAAATAAAATAAAAGATTTACCTGTTACCGTTAAAAAATGCAGTCCTGTGCCAGACACACAGAGAGCGGAGGCATGTTAATAGAGTCCCTTTGAACACCCTTTGGGTACAGAATCCTAATTAAAAATATATTCTTAAACCAATAAGACCGCTTTCTTGACCGACTATACGCTCTACGACGAATCTGGGATACGAGTAGTTCGAGTTCGGAACACGATGAATACGGAACAAATCTTGAAAATTTTATCATAGGTACAACGCAAAATAGTATATGTCACAGTTTTTCATCCTCTTTTTGCCCGGCCCATCCCATCGTATTTCTATATAGGATATAGAGAGGTGCCACTCCAGGAACGATGTTCGCAAGTTTTACCAAAGTGTAAAACGTCAAAGCCAAGGATACAAGGCTCGAACAGAATCCTGTCGAGATGAACAAGGAAATATTGTAGTTGAGACACAGTCGATGCTGAGGATATGGAAGAACCACTTCTGCAGACTGTTAAACGGCGATGACGAACAACATTCCGCTGTCAGGCAGAACGAACCATTCAATATTGGCAACGACAGCGAAAACTGCCAACCACCCGACCTGAGTGAAGTGAGGATAGCAATATCTAAACTCAAGCTTAACAAGGCTGCCGGAAATGACGGCCTTCCCGCTGAGCTCTATAAGGCCGGCGGAGATGACTTGGTAAGTTACATCCACCAACTCATAAGCCAAATCTGGTCGGATGAAAACATGCCTGAAGAATGGAACCTCAGCATCGTTTGCCCGATCCACAAAAAAGGAGACCCTCTGAACTGCGCCAACTACAGAGGCATAAGTCTCCTCAACATCGCCTACAAGATCCTATCTGCCGTAATATGTGAACGCCTGAAACCGTTTACCAACAACCTGATTGGCCCTTATCAGTGTGGTTTTAGGCCAGGAAAGTCCACAACCGATCAAATTTTCACACTTCGGCAGATCCTGGAAAAAACTCAAGAAGTCCAAATCGATACCCACCACCTATTCATCGATTTCAAAGCCGCATATGACAGCATTTATAGAGACGAACTGTACAGAGCCATGTCTAGTTTGGTATACCGCCCAAACTCGTCCGTTTGTGTAGGATGACGATGGAGAATTCTCGCTGCTCCATCAGGGTCGGAAACGACCTCACCGACACATTCGATACCAAAAAAGGATTTAGGCAAGGCGATGCGCTGTCATGTGACTTCTTTAATCTGATTCTTGAGAGAATTGTGCAAAACTCCAAAGCCAACACCAGAGTCACAATTTTCCAAAAGTCGGTGCAACTATTAGCATACGCTGACGATATTGACATCATTAGTAGGACTCAACGTGATGTCATAGCCACGTTTGCTAGTATAGAGAAGGAAGCGGCGAAAATGGGTTTAGCAGTAAATGAGGGTAAGACTAAGTATATGCTGTCAACACGAAAGGACACACAACATCGACGAATTGGACAGAACGTCACCATTGACAGCTATAACTTTGAGGTAGTACGGGACTTTGTCTACCTCGGCTCCGCTATTAACTCTGACAACAACATCTCGTCAGAAATTAAACGAAGAATTACTCTTGCCAACCGCTGTTTCTTCGGGCTAAGAAGGCAATTTAGTAGTAAAGCCCTCACTCGAACTACTAAGGAGATCCTATATAAGACCCTGATCATCCCAGTCCTGCTCTACGGCGCTGAAGCATGGACAGTATCAAAAGCGGATGAAGAAATCCTTGGTAGATTCGAGAGGAAAATTCTTCGAAAAATCTTCGGTCCCGTTTGCGTTGACGGGCTATGGAGACGAAGATTCAACCAAGAACTATACGAGCTGTACAGCGACATGCCCCTGGTCAAAAAACTCCTCATTGGACGTTTAAGATGGCTAGGACATGTAGAACGAATGGACACCAATACTCCGGCTCGCAGAGTCTTCGATTCCCAGCCAGACGTCGGACGCAGTAGAGGAAGACCTCGCCTTAAGTGGCACGCACAAGTGGAAACCGACATCAACCAACTTGGAGTGCGCAACTGGAGGCAGTTAGCTAAGGACCGGGCTAATTGGAGAGGCATGTTGGTTGTGGCCCAGGTTCATTCCGGACTGTAGCGCCACTTAAGTAAGTAAGTAACAACGCAAAATATGAAATATGTTTTATTCGTTTGATAAATGTTTCCAGTCCGGAATGTCCTAACAATATACATTATTCCTTTGCGAAGTATATAGCCAGCAGGGTGGGCAATTATTGGCAGCATCTAGTATTTAAGAATAACACAACCAAAAATGATGAAATGGTCCATATTTAGAAGTTGAAAAGTAGTACAATTTAAAAAAAAAAAACACCTGTTGTCCTGGTGGGCGTCTTTTGGAAAAGGTCCCGAAGGCTGTTTTGACATTTTTGATAATAGCAATAACAATAAAATGATCGTAAAATTTCCTAAGTCGTATGACGATTGATTGTGCAAATTTGAGAAAACTGACAAGATCGTTAGTTTTTCAACTGTTACCTGTGTCACGCAGACATTGTTGTCGTTCACTTTCATTCAACCTTAGGCCAAAATTAAAAAAAAAATTGTAATAGTTATATTAAAAAAAACATTTTAAATAAGCTTAGAACATCCCAAACTAATTATAAATGAAAAAATAAATACCAGGTTTAGTCAATACCGTCAGATTTTTATCCTCAAAGTAATCACATTACAAACAAATGGCATTCGAGTTTTAGTGCACGAAGATTAAGGGCGACTGCATTTGTTTACGTTTTCATCTCCGGAGGAATTTTTTTTATAGTGATATTATTTTTTTTTGAGTTCATTGTGCAACTAATATAAGAGTTGAGGCGTTTATAAATTAGGCCTAAATAAGATTTAAAAAAAAAATACTTACTACATTTTCTTTTAAACTATTAACTGTTACGCGCCAACAATGTTATATATTGCCAGAAAGCTCATTTAATCTACTTCTTAATTCAATTAGAATTAGCTGGGAAAGCCTGCGGATTCACTTTTAAGTGATCTCCAAGCGGACTAAAGTCTTATTTTTATTATTTGATAAAAGTCTCATTTACGAGAATGTTTCTGCTGCAGAATTGGTTAAATGCTTCTGGAAGTCAAAGCAACAACTCCCGTTGAATATTAGCCAGCCTTTTGAAGTCTCTAGATGCTGTTCCAAATGCAGATTATACAGCACTGGGGACTAGAATCGTATATTTTTGCAATTCACTTACGTATTTTTGGAAAAACCATTACCGAAAGAGACATGTTCTTGTTAACCCTAATCCTACCAAGGAATTTTCGTTACATGCCATACCAAGGTGTGCCTACTAGGCACATTGTATCTGATTAAATAGCTAACTGTATTTAATTGTGAAACACATGAATAAACCAAGAGTTATATACATTTTATTGATTTTAACATTTATTGAACATACATCGATACATAAATAAATACCCATTTATTTTATTTCTTGTCTTTGCAGTTTCTGCAAGTTAATGTTTTTTCCGAATGCTCAACACATACTGTTAGGTTACATGTATCACAGCACTGTGTTGACATTCTGCTTTTTTTTGAAGGACAAATATAGCATCTTCTTCTTTTAATGGATTTTTTAAGTGGACCCTCTGCTGGTAGGGCTAGGTTCTTGCACGCAGTATTTATTGCAGTAGTGTGGCTTTTATGCAAACCAACCAAACTGCGCCGTCTGATATGCTCCATCACTAGTTCGGTAGCCATTTCTCTTAAGAAAATATTACGAAGCTTTCTTTTTTTTGATATATTCCACTCGGGATAAATATTTTTCCATACAATGAATGAAGCTACACTGCAGACATCAATCATATTGAAAAAAAAGGCTAAAGGCCATCTGTTGGTCTTGCGCTTCACCGAATATGCATGTGCCATTTGATCTAAGGTATCGACTCCTCCTTTCGTTGAATTATAATGCAGATTTATTTCTGATTTGTTTTTATTTGACAGATCGGTGATGTTTTCATGATGCATGGTCGACAAAATGATCACAGCACGATTTTTTTTGAAAAACATAGGATACAAGAGTCATAGCTTTTTGAAAGCCAAATAAGTTGCTCTCTATTTCCCGACGAGGAGTTGGTAAAAAATTTGATGGTATACATCTTTTGTTCTTACGGATCGTTCCTACGCAAGTCAGGCCCTTGGACAGCAAACTGGAAGCAAGTTCATAGCTGGTGAAGTAGTTGTCAAATGTAATGTTTCTGTTGGTACTGATAAAAGGTACACAAAGCTCTTCAACAACCTTTTGCGCTAAGTTTTCTGATCGGCTTGGGCCTTCCTTTCCCAAGTATGGTATCCCACGTATGGATAGCTAGAGCCACTGTCACAAATCCACCAAATTTTCATACCATACTTATCTGGTTTGCTTGGTATATATTGCCGGAACGATACGCGACCCCGAAAGGGAACCAGTTGCTCATCAATAGTTAGGTTGCAGCCTGGAATATAATGCTTCGACAAATTTAAATTTATTCTTTCCTACAGGTCTCTAATTGGAGCCAGTTTATCCTTTTGCCTTCGAACAGTCCTGGTGTTTTTATCGTCAAATCTAATAAATCGCAACAATTGGGTAAATCTGTTTCGTGACATACATGCTTTATATAAAAAATTTCCATAAAGAGGGTTCCAGAGTTCGTTGTAGTCAATAATTCCTTGCTTATTTCTTCCGGCAGTAATCAACAGGCCTAAAAATGCTCGAATTTCAATGTCGTCAACTGGCTTCCATAATGTTCCAATAGAACGAACAGCTTCTGTATTAGTAAAAGTCACTATAATACCAATGGTTGCATCATCAAAAAACAACCTGAATGCATCAAATGGGGTATCAATGTGGACCCCAGGTGGAAACTTCACCTTATTCAAAGCTGTTGTAATAATGTTGTGCGCTCGAGTTTTTCCCTTTGCAATTGGTGTTGATTTCCATGCTGTGCCATCTTTTCCAACAAAGGTTTCCGAATAGTTTGGGAAATCATCCTCAACTGCATCACCGTCACTTCCCTGCTGTTCATCGCTAACTTCATCGACACTTTCTTGAAAATCTATCTCGCTAGAAGAAGTAGATATCGTCATTTCGATTATCTTCATCCTCACTAACTCCTTCATCAGGATCTATATCATTTTCCTGTATTGCAGCGATAATCTCTCCTTTAGTTAGTGCTCTACGCCGATCAGTCATAATGTCTGTACAATAGAAATGTAGATACCATGTATTTTGCATATGTCATGCTGTAAAAATTCGCATTTTATGATTCATATATTTTACTTACCAGATTTGAAAAAAAAACACAGAGATTGAACTAATGTAAGCCAATTGCATATATAACAATGTATAATTTACCTATGCACTAATCACTAATTCACGGATCAACTGGTTGCAATTTCTTTTCACACAAACTGGGATATAACCCCGTATGCAGTTCAAAAAAAAAACCTAAAGTGGGGGAATCCCTCGAATAAGTTATATGGGATTCCCCATAATGCGCGGTGAAAAGAATTTTGAAGCAGGGAAATTCGTCACACATTACATCAAAAAATGAAAATATTTTTCATATGTGCCTCTGGAGCTCACCTTGGTAGAGGGTGTCAGTAAAGTATGCTTATCACGATATCTAAAAGGCAGTTAATATATTAAAATTTATTTTAGTTGTTTTATGTGTCAAAAAGCAATTGTTTAGAATACTAAAATACACAGTTGGATTAAAATTGTATCTAGAGAAATATAGTACTTTTAAAATGAAATGTGCCTCCGAGGCACACCTTGGTAGGATTAGGGTTAACAATTATTCAGGAGGTTTAATACAAAGGAAGTTCGTCTGAAAATAACAATTATCTGGCGTTTACATCTGCCAAACATTGAGTCGCAAAACAAGTTTTGCAAAGTTTTTCACCTGATTTTTCAAATATGGTTTTAGTCGAGAAATGGGAGTTCGATGACAGCACTGAACAAAGCACTGAACAAGCAGCGGTTTTTAGATCCAAAAATGTCGAATATCGATGATGACAGTAGCTTGTTCGTGACGTCATTTGTGCCTTTGCGATTGATTTGTAAAGCATCAAATCAAGTTTTCTGGAAAAACCCACGACCCTCATCTACTCCACACTCTAGACAGATTCGTTTTAGATTTGCAAACGAAACTAAAAAGCGTATATTAAAAATAAAATTCCAATGGCAATCCATTTGTCTTGGAAATATATAACATTGATGTTAGAATAACATATTACTTGTGGCGGTAGTGGAACATCTAATGATGGAAACAAGTCTAAGTTTTTGCAAATGCTTCAATTTCCGCTGAAATCACGGGAATCGATAAGAACATTCTTGAACGATGTAACACAATACTCACCATATTATATTCTGGCTTCGATATTAATTGCGAAAAATTAAAAAAAAAATTCACACTGGAAACAGCCACACTCATTATTCAAGAAGATCCTTTGATTACAAGTTTTCGAAAATTAACTCATAAAATGATAGTACTTTTTCAGACCCAAGTTATTTCTTAAAATATAAAACTAACTTGATGAAATCTTTCTAAATTATTAAAAAAATAACTTTTTTTAATCTTCTTAACTTTTCAAATATAATATAATATGTTCACTATAACAGAATATTGTTAAGTCCCGATGGTAAAACTGGAGTAAACCGATCTTGAACCTTTTTACCAAATGTATCTCAAAATCGTGACAAGATACATTAAAACTGATTTCAGATTCGTAATCAGGGAGCCCAAATCACCTTGGAACCAATTGTTTTTAGATGTTATGAAGTGAGTAGGTACTGTGTCCGCCTTTGCTCGGGAGTGGAACCACTTTCCGTTGATGTGATCAGCGACATCCTCCCTGATGGCGGTATCTTTAACTGCAATAATTGTCAGATCTCCTTCAGTAGGCTTCTCAGCCTGCAATACAGTAGACACAATACTTGTAGACGACTGACTAAGAAATGTGTCAATTTTCGGTAATTATAGCCTATCCCATAGGGGTATATTAGTTTTGATACATAGTTTTGTAACATAGAGAAAGTATATGGATCGACTCAGCATCGATCATAATATGAACATTTCGTCTATACATCATTTTAACCCACGCCCACTTTTTGAGGGCGTTTTCTTACAAAAACTATTTGTATACCCAACCCCATTGTGTATGCAATAGAAAACGTTGTTCTTTGTCGAACCATAAAAGATTTTGAAAAACTGTCCAAACAATATCTTGTGACAACGTCATTTTCTATATTTCATTACCATAAAGCCCATAATTAAGGATGGGATAGGGTATTAAATGATCCGCACAGTGGATTGTACCCTTCTCATATGTTTTGTTGTCTAGTATGTATTTTCTCTTTCCTGACGTTGTCTGCTTAGCTAGGTTTCTTATTATTTAAGTTCACTTATTTTTGCAAATTTATTATTTCATAATCAACAAGAAACGTTATTGATATATAACGTCACGTTGTTGGGGAATCCCCGGACTCACCGGTAAACATTTTATATCGATCGACAGATGGCACTAGCAAACCTATACTATAATGCCCCGCAAGTTTCAAATAGGGATATAACGGGTGATCCAAGTAGAGATACTTTTTTCAATAGCCTTTTTTGACAGATCACGTGTGAGTCGTGTCATGCTGTCATGTTATTTTTGTTTAGTATTGTTTGGCATTTCATAATGGAAAGACTTACGCGTGAACAACGTTTACAAATTGTTCAACTTTATTATGAAAATTCACGTTCTGTGAGGAATGTGTTTCGTGCACTTCGCTCAACTTATGGTCAACATAATCGGCCTACTGAGCGTACTATTCGCAACACCATCACCCATTTTGAGACCCAGTATTCATTATTGAATAATATTCGACCGAATAGACCACGTCCAGCACGCTGTGAAGAAAATATAGCGGCCGTAGCTGAGAGTGTACACGAAGACCGTAGAGAGTCGATTCGGCGCCGTTCGCAGCAACTCGGACTGATGTATGGAACTACTTGGCGCATTTTACGTCAAGATCTTAAATTGAAAGCGTACAAAATACAGCTTGTGCAACAACTGAAGCCGCTCGACCTTCCCAAGCGACATCGCTTCGCTCTATGGGCTCTTGAAAAGTTCCAAGAAGATCCGACGTTTTCGAGGCAAATTTTGTTTAGCGATTTCTGGCTCAATGGGTATGTAAACAAACAAAATTGCCGCATTTGGGACGAAGAGCAACCTGAAGAGATTGAAGAACAGCCACTTCATCCAGAAAAAACAACGGTTTGGTGTGGTTTGTGGGCCGGTGGAATCATCGGTCCATATTTCTTTAAAAATTATGCCGGTGCGAACGTAACCGTCAATGGCGACCGTTATCGTGCCATGATAACCGACTATTTAATGCCTGAAATTGAAGCTCGTGATCTCGGCGACATTTGGTTTCAGCAAGACGGCGCCACTTCCCACACATCGCATCAATCAATGGACTTATTGAGAGAACATTTCGGTGAGCACATAATTTCACGTTTTGGGCCGGTCGATTGGCCACCAAGATCGTGTGATAGCACACCGTTAGACTTTTTCCTGTGGGGATATGTAAAGTCAAAAGCTTATGCCGACAAACCCGCTTCGATCCAGGCCTTGGAGAAAAACATCACGCGTGTCATTCGCCAGTTACCATTCGAAATGCTCGAACGAGTGATCGAAAATTGGACTCAACGGATGGACCATCTGCGACGTAGCAACGGCCAACATTTGATAGACATAATCTTCAAAAAATAAATGCCAAAGAATGTTCTTTCAAATGATAATAAACATTCTCCATTAAATTTGGATTTTTTTGTGTTTTTTTCTTTAAAAAAGTAGGGAACCTCGAAATCGATCACCCGAATTTCCCAACAAGTCTCAATTGTTTGGAATTCCCCTGTATTTTTCCAATAAGTTGCCATTATTCCACATTCGGAATATAAATAAACCAGGTTCCTGGTTCCGTGTCATCATGCAAGAAGTACACACTCATACATGAATGGTTGTCAGAAAATGCTAGGCCCTAGGGTACTAACGAGCCTGTTTTTTAGTAGATTTTTAAAGCAAATAGATTGATTTTTGAGCTGGAGATGTTCACGTACCTTTCATTCAAACAAACCCAAACTTGTAACTTAAATGTAAAAATCTGCAAAACCGTTCGTACAGTTTGAAAAAGAGGAAGAAAAAGTTTAGTTTTCTTATTTTTTTTGTAAAACATTTAAACTATGACATCTGAGAAGTTTGACAGAAATCAACAAAATAGTTTTCTCTGTTTTAGTTGCAATTTACGCGAAACTGTGTGTATTTTGTAGATTTAAAACGCATTAGAAACATATGAATCGTTGAATACCCTATCCCATCCCATCCTTAAAATTAATATCCTCAAAATGTAGGCTTTATGGCGATAAAATACAGAAAATGACAGTGTCATAATATTGCTCAGACAGTTTATCAAAATTTTTTGTTTTTTTTGGTTCGACAAAAAACAACGTTTTTTTATTGCATATGCCTTGGGGTAGGGCATATAAATGGTTTTTGTAGGAAAACGCCCCAAAAAGTGGGCGTGGGTTAAAATGGTCTATTGACGAAATGTTCAAATTAATACTCCCAATGATTGTGCATCAACTTTTTTTTCGAAAATTTTAAAATTTGGTCAAAAAACGTTTTTTTTTTTAAAACACCCCCAAAAAGTGGACGTGGCAAAAAACTTTATATTGACGAAATATAGATATTACGATTCTCTAAATATGCTGCCCAGACACTTTTTTAAAATTCCTTACGGTTTGGCCAAAAAATACGTTTTTCTAAAAATTTCACTTAACACTTGTTCTGCTGGGAGCAACAAAGAGTACGTGTACCAAATTTCATCCTTCTAGCTCAAAATTTAAGGCCCAAAAACTGGTGACGTACGGACGGACGGACAGACATGGCTAAATCGACTCAGCTATCGATTCTGAGTCGATCCACATACTTTGAGGTATATCTACCTAAATTATTTCTCTATGTTACAAACTATGTATCAAAACTAATATACCCCTATGGGATAGGGTATTTAGAACATTATAGAACATGGTATTTGAAAACGTTCATTTGAAGTGAATTAACTAAAAATTCGATCATTGATTTTTTTTTGGTTAATTGATAATGAATTGACAGGATAATAATATCCACCAAACCGTAGAAAAAACTTCTATGCAAATAGTTAAAGCCTTAACTTAGAAATGCATAATTTTTGTTATAAACAGCGCCTTTTATACCAACAACGCATTTTAGATGGCCATAGGACTAAAAAGGAATAATTACGTTGGTTTGTCATCTCATTCAGCTTTGACGTTTTCTGCGCAAGCGTGCCCGTACATTTCTGTGAGTAAGAGAATTCTTTCGATTTTAGATTTTAATTAAAGTATTTTATTCTGGTTTTGTGAAATGAGCTTTGGTCAAAGTAATCTGTTTTTTGTTCGGTAGAAACACTGTAAGTTGGGATTTTAATACTTTCTTGTAAGACTCCTTTGTACAAATCCTAATGAGGTTATTTTAATCTCGAACAATATTCGACGTTTGATATTTGCTTTCAAGATAAAATCATGACACTCGATTATGACCACTCGAATTCATCAATGTTCATCATTCTAAATTTGAGAAACTTTGATAGTTTGATACTTACATGCTTACCCACGTTTGTATTTTCATATAAAGTGTGTAACTTACCTGAAAATAGAATAAAATAAATTAAAAAAAATTAAAATCGTTGTTCACTATATTCAAAGTAATGTTTATTTTACAGTAGAATACTTAATTTTATTACAACTGCATTTAAATAAATATTTATATAGCTACTTCCAATTTATTTCGCCCATAAATGACTAACAGGACATGTAGATATTTAATCCTCAAGAAAATGCTAAGGATAATCCCATTCAAATCCCATATTCTTAGAATTGAAATACAATTGGAAATCAAGATTTACACATGCAACGGATGACAATGCTTCCTATATTTTGTACTTGACGCAAAAGGAATTGCATTCGTTAGCATAGATATTATGGCGTAGGTAAGTGAAGTGAAACGCAGGCCATTATGTATGGACAAGTATGATATTTCAGGATATATAATGCATAAAGTAGTCCTATGGAATAAATAAAGAACCTTGAATTTGAGATTTTGGGAAACTACGGAATTTTGTTACCACATGTTGGGGGTTTTCTTCGTAACATGTGTTTGGTCATTAGGAGATCTGTAAAGAAGGGGTTTAACATGTTGAATTTGAATAGACAAATTTTTATTCCTTCTATTCGATATTCTTTCTTTGCGAGTTGCTTTTAAACCTCTGCACACACCTTTTTATGACAGTTCTATAACTATTTCATGCATAACTTAACGAGGGCTGTAATAAACTAAGCTGACTTATGATAAAGACAATCAGGTCTAACAAAGTCTGTATAAGATGAAGAAGTTACAAAAATGTAATTGCCACATGTTACAATCAAACTACAAAGACCGACTTTGTTGATTGCGACTTATGAGTATCTACCTAGAACGTAAGCGAGCAGTGGTGGTACTAGAAAACTTGAATCTGTCCTCGCGCGATACAGGTACAACAGGGTCAGGAATACACAAATGAAAAACTCGTGAATTTGTCACAGCTGCCACCCAAAGCAGCGGATTCATTTCGGATTCATTGCGCTCTTTAGGTCAAGAATGATAATGATCTTCTGGCTGTGATCTGCATTATAGCAACGTTTTGCAACAGCAGCCTTATATGTGCACACGAACCTAACTATGAGACCATATCAAGGAGGAATTTTATAACCTCTTGGACGGAGTATACGTAACCTGTCCAGAATATAATGTGAAAATTGTACAATGGGCCATCAATGAAAAAATGTTGGAAAGCAAATCTTTGCGACAACAAATAAAGGCTTCCGACTAACAGACTTCGTGGCAGCATGTAATACTGTTATCAGCTTCACTAGGTTCACACACTGAAGAATTACAAGGCAGTCCGTTCCGATGGATCACCACCAGAACTCCCCAAATGCGGAGGTGTTGCCATAGAAGCATGCATGCACCAAACCAAGTCTGGATTGATGAGGAATATCAGATCCATTTGTCAAATGTACAAAAATCCGAGATCTTGCACCAACTACCGAGGCATATCCCTGGTAAATGTTGCAATAAGACCCTATCCAACGTACTGTGTGACGACGTAAGCCTATCTCCAACACACTGATCGGCGCGTACAAAGTATTAGCAGCCTGTGTTCAAAAGAAATGAGATGTTAAGTTGACATTTTTAGGAGAACTCCGCCTTTCCAAAGCATACGTCTTATCATTGTGTGGTATCGCAAACATAGTTTTCGCTTTGATTGAATGTGGTACCCCATATCCTGGAATCCAGTACTGTGATAAGGAAGGCAAAATCTGCTGTTGAGCAGTAATTTTTCGGGGAAAAATACCGCTCCAACGTCAAACTTTGAACCATCCGTGTAGACGGATATGAATTCTGTTCCAAATACATGCATCCCCCTGCTTTTTACTTGGTAAGATGCATGGGAATGGTCCTTGAATGTCGGGGTCGGGTAGCATGTAGTTAGAAAATCAGATGCTCGTTAGCTTAAATTGAAAGATAAATCGCGCTTAAAGAATGTCTCTTTAGATAATTACTTTTTATAAAGAATCTAAAGGTTAAAACCAATTATGAATAGCTGCAGATGTTTTTTGAAGGAGCAGATAGCTTATAGTCAAATCGATACCTCTGCGTAATGGACTTGAAATGATGCAACTACACTACATAGATACTTATTTATGTACATACTATCTTATTGAGTTAAAATTCTGTACATCTTCTCATTGAAAGCTTCATAGTAAATTGCTTCATTAGAAATGTTTTTCGAACGGCGCTATAGGAAAACTTAAAATACGAACTTCAATAGAAGAGATAAGACAACACAAGCCAAAGGAATACACAATTAGATACCCCTTATTCCCGGGAAGTCAATTTTTTAAAAGTCAATTAATTACAGTTTCAATTCCAATGAATTCACCGACCATCCTCCTCTGCTTCCCCATTGAGAATTCAATTTTCTAAAATGCATCTATAATCGGGCAGTATCGCTTCGGGGGTACGTATGTTGCCATCCTCCACACACACACTCCCATTACATAAGTGGCATATTGAAATGGAGGCGATTGCATATTAATTACTCCTATTATCTTCAAAACGCATCTCGAGAATGGGTCACGTTTGGATATTTCCCCACAAGATTCAAGAAGAGTATATCGCGCCTTTGTAATGCCTAGCATATGGAAAAACTCGAAGCACACTCCCCTGAAAAAGTGGATCAAATCTAATGCGTGCACCAAAACGCAGCTACCATTGAGATATGGATTACACAAAAAAAGATGAAACAACTCAATCGCCTGCCAGATGGAAAAAAATTTTATAATTCTCGAATCGAAGAACGTCAGGATCCCCTAATCCTGACGGGAATATTCAATTACAACACGTTCTACGATCTTGACAAACAAAAAATGAAAAATCTATATCACACACGTGAAAAGAAGGAAATGGAGGGATTAAGTGATATATAGGGTAGCCAGCGTAGTGATGCCAAAGATGAAGGTACCACGTTTTCAAGAACAAAGGCTCGCATTGAAAATGTATTCCATTGCGCTGCGATGGAGTAAAACGAATTATCCTCTCCCATTCATTCCATCCACCTTGTGCCTCGAGCCACTCGAGGAATATGACGTCTTTTTGTTTTTTTTGCTCCTTCCGATGATTCATGTAGATGCAGGGTTTTTGGTTTGTGTGTCGGTCGAGCAGTGCTATCTTTCGGATGAAGCGAGCACCTGAACAATGCAATGAATTTGGTATCCGTTTTCGGTTGTAAGAAGATACAATGGAGTGTGTGCTTGTGGATGAGAATGTTTGAGGTGGTATGGTACGAAGGCGGATAGGCATTGAAAGATTTTCTTTTTTTTTTGTTGATGGTGTCGTTCTGGTCTTTTTGTGAAAATTTGTGAAACGCCATGGAAAGTAGAGATGACGACCTACCGCACGACAATGCTCATAATTACATGGACATGCAGGGGTAACGCCTCTTTTGATGACGATGCACAGTGTGACGAATCGCTGATTTAGCGGGATTAAATTAATAGCGCT
The DNA here is from genome assembly GCA_932526625.1 of Rhingia campestris. Lineage (NCBI taxonomy): Eukaryota > Metazoa > Arthropoda > Insecta > Diptera > Syrphidae > Rhingia > Rhingia campestris. Next base: position 61,003,409 of record OW052182.1, on the reverse strand, counting down.
CACAAATAAACGTTTTTCTTAAATTTTTTTTGGTTTATATTTCTTGAAATTGTTCACAGAATGGAATATAGTAAATAATTTTTACATATGAGTACGAATTTCGAGACAAAATAACACATAAAAACAGGAAATTTTGAATTTTGTTACTCATTTGGTACATCTAAAAGTTGCAAGACTTCATGTTCAATAAACTGTTTTTTTCTTTTCAAAATACATCTTAAACTTGCTAGAATTGGATCTGAAGTTATTAGCAATCGATTTAGAAGGTCAGCATTCGTATCTACACGCGACATTTTCCTGGTAAACAATTCCCTAAACTTTCTATTTTCCTTGTTTCTTGCTTCTTGGGCTTCTTCTGAAAGTTGTCCGATTGGAAGAATACAAGATAAAATTATTTGTTTTCCATAAAACAAGACTTTATGCACACTTACTGGCACATAATACCAGGCATAATTATTTTTTCTCTTGCATAACTCTCAAAAGCATCTGTATCGATTGGGAATCCAGACCCAAGAGCTTCTAAGATGATATGAAACAGTTTTTTCTTCATCTCTAAAGAATCTTCTAGCCGTGTTTCCGTCATTAGTATTACCAGACTGTTGAGTTGGCATATCAATCAATAGCCCAGTTTCACTTCTAAATCTTTCTTGGATTAATTTTTTTCTGCCTTTGACTTTTTCTTTATTTTCTTGGTCTCTAACCTGCCACACTTTAACATCTAGTCTATACGCTATGTGAAGGGTACATTCCATAAATCGTATCCATGAGTGAAGCGGACTTAATCCAAAGGACATTGCTTCTTGGTTCACATGCTTTTTTGAAAGATTAGCTAAATTGTTCATTTCGGAGGGCTTGGCAGCACAAATGTAACAGGTTTGTGATGAAGGCGTTATAGATGATGCAGTGCAAATTTTTCCATCAATCATAGTTTACAAAAAAATTGGTTTGATTATGATATGCAAGCTGTCATAATTAATCTCAACAGGTAGTAGGGCCTTAATTTGTTTTTGAATTGATTCTACCTCAAACTTGATCAGTTCAGTTGTTTCCTTAGCAAAATTTAATTTAATAGGTCGACAGTATCTAGTTGATGATGGGGCTGGGTTTTGCCAAAGTACTCTTTTAGTTTCATCCTTTAAGAAGTACATCTGGATGGGATCCATTGAAATGCAAAAAAGATTTTCATCGGAATGATCACCAGGTGAAAATTTTTGTTTGTATGATTTCTGTTGAGCGCCATCACAACCCCATTTTATAATCAGGGATAGTTCTTTTGGACCCGTTTTGAAATCAGCAAAAGAATTTAAAACATCTTTTTGTGCTAAACATAAACGCTCAACGCTGTGGTTTAGTAAACTTTGTAATTGACATTCTGCAGAAGATTAGCTAACAGTTTTATCACTTGGGTAGCATTTCGTCTTAGCTTCTTTAATTTTGTAGTACGATGGTAGTAAATTAGGAACAGTTTTGTTAATTTGTTGACGTAATATTTCGTACTGATGAGTGGAAAGCTGTATGTCCGTGATCAATGCTAGTGCATCATCTGTAGTTATTGGTAAAAACCCAGAAGTATGTGTTTCTAGTGTTTTCCTCACAATTGAACCTTAATAAGAAAAATTTAAAAAAAAATTATACCTCGATTTGGAGAGCTTTTAAATAATTGTTTGACTACGATAGCAGTATTTCTTTTTCCGTCTTTTCTAAGATTTATTTCATGAGCCATTGCAATTGAAGATGAGATGAAGAAGGTTATCATCTAAAATATGTTGTGGCAATGTTAGGGTTTCATTTAGCCACGTGGAATATGTGTTTTCGAAGCGCTCTATATGCCGACCACTTTTGGTCCATCTTTCGTCAAATTTCAAACATAATGTTCTTAGGGTTGACTTGATTGACTTTACTGCTGCCTCGGAAAATGAAACATCAATAAAGAAACCCATAACAAAAGAAAAAACAGCTTCTAAGCGCTTAATTTTGACTTAAGAAATCCAAATATCAAAAATTTGCTTTTTCGTAATTTCGATTGGCATCCTAAAAAACGAAAAAAATTAGTATGGGTGTCGCACCTGTGCGCAAGATGTTAAAGCACATTTCATCAATAGATATACAAGGCTTTATAACAAACACGGTCTCTAACTTGAACAACACTGAACAACTATACTTTTCTTCTAATGAATCCAAAAAAACACATTTTTTATCTCCAATTTTTCGTTTCTTTCCCCCTAATATTTACAAAAAACACTTTATATATTAAAAAAACTTACTTTTATATTCACTAATAGTTTACTAATTCAAAAAAATATAAAACTTTAAAAAAAAATGTTCGCGAACCACTTAAAAAAAATAATAAACACTTGCTCTTCAAACTGACCTTCTACCAAAAAATTACATACAATATGAACTTTGGCATCATTTTTTTTGTTGTTGCACTTGCTAAAACGAAAAAAAAATTGCACAGTCATTACGTAGGAGGTTTACGCTGTGAGAGAAACCGGTTTTTGTTTAATTTTGCGCATGCAATTTTTTTAATTAAATCCCGCTAAATCAGCGATTCGCCACACTGTGCGATGGTGAGCTTTGTAACCTAGAAATAACCAGGAACTGAGAGTACTTAGGTAGTTATGGAGTATAATACTTTTGAATTTGAGGAAAAAATTCTAGATTGGATTTTATCAGTGTATTGATATAGAAAAAGTCTTCAACAAACTCACAGACTTAATTAGGCGATTACAGAATTAAGTATTAAAGATTCGTTGGGAGTGTTAATAAGTCAGCTAATTTCGGAAGTCACAACCGACTGACATCCCACAGTAAGTGCGACCAGTCTCCTCTGATCTGGAATCTCATTGTCAATGGGCTACTACTGGTAAATCTATGCAAACAACGAGACAATATCTGTATCGGGAAAGTACATTTAAACCCCAAAAACATATTATCAAATCGTCTCTATGGGCTGTCATCTGAAAACTCGGCACAAACCGTAAAAAAATTGGTCGTATTCAGCTGCAAAGAGGTACCAAGTCTTGCACATCAACCCTTCAAATCTAGGAATCAGCCAATATTGTAAGGTTTGGGTACTGTATCATCTACTCTGAAATCTGATGGTCAATGGGATACTAGTAAATTTAGAATCGGAATTCTGTGCGGACGATTTGGCACTAGCTGCACCAGGAAAACAACTTAAAACGCTAAAACGATTACAAAATAGTTTCTCAGCGATCTCCAAATGGGCTGCCAGGCTAAGAACTTAGCTAGAAACCACAAAAAAACTCCAAATTAGTCCTATTCAGCAGGAAATTGCTAACAAGTCTTGCACATTGACCCTACAAAACTAAATGGGGTCAGCTTTGAAATCGTAAAATTAGCCAATACCTCAGTGGTTTATTCTGCCTCCGCTACTCTGGAGTCTGATGGATAATGGACTACTAGTAAATTTAGAAACAAAACTCTGTGCGGAAGATGTTTACAAAATGGTTTCTCAGTGATCTTTAAATGATTCGCCAGATTTGAACTCAGCACGAAAGTAATCAAACCAAATTGGTTTTATTCAGCAGGAAATAAGTACCGAAGTATTGCACATTGACCCTACAAAAGCATATAAGGTCAGTCTCGAATTCGTAGAATCAGTCTTGGAGAAAAAATTGTAAATGTAAAAAAGGAAATTGGAAGAAAGGGGTAACCAGATACCACCTTTTGGCTGAACGTGATCATTATACTCATGTTTGAAGATCCTCTGGTGGCAAGTTTTAGCAACATCCTTAAGCGAGTAGGTTCAAAAATAAGAGCTTCAAGTAAAAAACAATTATCTCCACAGTCCTAGATGCTATGCCCTAACACATCCTTGGTAAACATTTCACGAAAAAGTGACAATTACCATGGAATTAGTGTGAAAGAGTGTATTTACATCTACAAAGGTCACTTCAAATGTTTTAGTAACAGCGACCTGCCGCTGACAATATACATCTTGTATCTGCATACTTGGCTCAGTGGCCCGATGGTTAGTGCGATGAATTGCCGCGTAGAAGGTCTGTGTTCGATTCCCAGCTGTAGCAACACCTAAATGATTTTTTACTGGCACTCAGCTTAGCCGTTAAGAGTCGGCATAAAACATGAGGTCCCGATATCGTGCAAGAAGTACACACGCACACATGAATGGTTGTGAGAAAGCTCAGCCCTGGGTACTAAAGAACCTGTTGGACCAAAAATGGTCCAACGACGAAGAATGGAAGAAGACGACGATCTACCATTCCCCATTCTAAACTTAGATCATGCATGCACCAACAGAGAAAACATGGTAATAAATATCGATGCGTACGCTAAGTCAGCAGACTATGCTTGGTTTTATTATTTCCAACCTTATAATTTGAAATAGGGGTAGTCATCCTACCTTCCACAACAAACTTAAGTACATTGTAAACTATTTAACTAAAACACTTCCAGACGACATGTTCAGGTTCTATGACTAAATGGTCTCATCCTCAAGCTTAATTTTAGATCATTTGGCATATCCAGTATTGACTTTCAAGTAGGTACCCATGGTAACCTTAGGTAAACAGTCTTAAGTCTGAACAAAATTACAATTTACCTTCATTCGATTGCAACTGGTTCTGAAAGGTAACTTGTCGAACGAGACACATGCCATCGAAGCAGTAAATTTACTCACAAAGACCCTTCTCCGCTCTTATATAAAATCTGTAATGACCAGTTACCAAAAGAATAGAAGGGAGTTGATAGAATTGTGAACTACGATTTTTCAGGACAAAACCAAAAGAAATTTTTAGTTGAGCCAAATAAACAAGAACCGAGAAAGACCGGTCCAAATATCGCAACAGCTTCAAAAGAAGAACTAGATCAGCTAAACTCTGGGAAAACGACAGCTTATCTGATGGTAGCCCTCCTTACTAATAATAGCTGGCTATCATGGTATCGTATATTGGATATCGTGATCAAAAAATAAATAATTCGCGGAACTTCGCAAGGTGGAGTTCTCACATCGACTGTCCTTTGTCGGCAAAGGTATTTAGATATTTAGTTCCGAATGTAAAACGAATAATTTTTCATAGAACCCCTAGAAACGCATTATTGAAGTTGCTGGCATTGACGACCCTTACAGGGCCTCATACCTAGCTGCTCACTTCCTTTGTGCGTGAGAAGTTATCTTTGGAGGGGGAGCAGACAAGCAGTAAAAAAACGTAGATGTTGCCATTTTCGGGTTTTAAACCAGCGACCTGGTAAAAGAAAAAGAAATTTGGATGCCCGGGATAAAGTCTTTAATTATGGGACTTCAAGTGTGTTCATACCTATTTCGAGAATACCGACTTTGACAAGAACTTTAAAGTCTCCATACCTCACAAAATTAACATCGTTTCATATAGTATTGTCAGCAATGATATACCCATTTCAGTTAGAAGGCAAAGAAGGAAACAGAGACAGTGGCGATTTCAGAGGCACTGAGTATGAACACAATCTTTACACTGACGGACTACAACGAGTCTTTCAAACATAGATATAATGAGGTTTACAAAGCAGCACAAATTGGCCAATCGATTGAACCATGACTAAGGGTCAACAATAATCTTCAAAATGCGAAATGTATCTCAGACTGCCTCTAGTTACTCAGACCTTTCAGTCATTACTTGGTACTACCCTGCTGGGTTACCGGGCACAGTGGAGTGGGAGAGGAAGAAAAAGCAGATGAATTATTCAAATGCTGCTCTGAACTAAATTCATCACTAAACGTCGGATAGGTGGTACGAGCCTTCAACACAGCTAGGAGCCTTATTGATGGTGTCATATACGAAAGTTGAGGTGGACGGCTCTTTAGCCTCACTATCGCGAACAGTAGCAATATTTTCTGCAGTACGAGCTGTAGGAGCATGCACTGGTGTTTTTACATCTTTGAGGTGGACGGCACTTTAGCCACACTATCGCGAACAGTAGCAATATTTTCTGCAGTACGAGCTGTAGGAGCATGCACTGGTGTTTTTACATCTCCTACAGACCCGGTTTGCTTAAAATTTTTGCACGATTTTTCCGATTGTACGCACATTTGGACGATTAAAATGACCGAAAAAATCATACGCATTTTGATTTGAACGCCCATTTTCATAATAAGCCTGAACAACTTTAACGCGTTGCTCGATTGTGTATATTTCCATTGTTCAAATTGAGTTAGTCTGAAATTGAGAAATGTTAAATGAAATACCGGGACGTTTAGGTGTGGTTCACATTCGACATCGGCCCTTAAAATCTAACCACTCGTTAGCTTCAACAATATGGCTGCTATCAACTGTCAAAGTTCGGAACTCTTTATTGGAAGTCCTTATATGACTAAGTAGTCAAACTCTTGCAATCTAAAATAAGGACTACGATGAAGCGCATAATATATCTTAAAGAAAATGCAATAAAAAAAACCACTGAATATTTTCTCAAATTTCTTTTTTTATTTGAAGTACAGTCCTTTCGGTTAATAATGGAAAATAATTTCATTCAAATGGCTGCCTCGGCTGGCCATGCAGTAGCCTACACGATCGGTCCAATTTTTAAGCACATTATCGATTGTGTGCAGCTGTATTTCACCAATGGCTTCACGAATATTGTCCTTTAAAGCGTCAATTGTCTCTGGCTTGTCGGCGTAACACTTATCTTTTACGGCACCCCACAAATAATAGTCCAACGGTGTCAAATCGCAGCTCCGAGGTGGCCAAACGACATCAGCTCTGCGGCTGATAATGCGATCTTCAAAAACAGGGCGCAAAACATCGAGTGTAGCTTCGGCTGTGTGGCACGTAGCGCCGTCCTGTTGAAACCAAATGTTGCCATTATCATCCTCTTCAATTTTTGTGAACAAAAATTCGTTCAACATGGCCCGATAACGATCGCCATTGACTGTAACGGCCACACCTTGCTCATTTTCGAAGAAAAATGGCCCAATTATGCTTCTGGACCAAAATCCGCACCAAACAGTGATTCGTTTTGGGTGTATCGGCTTTTCAATGTATGCGTGCGGGTTTTCTGTGCCCCAAATGCGACAAGATCAAAATGAGCTTCATCTGAAAAGATGATTTTTTTGGCAAAATCGGCATCTTCTCGAAGTCGATCGCAGGCCCACTTAGCGAAGCGAAAACGCATTGGATGGTCAGTTGGCTTCAACTCCTGAACCAATTGGACTTTGTATGGCGTCATACCACGGTGTTTATACAAACTTCATCTCAATGATGTCTCCGAAATGTTCAATTGTTGAGAACGACGGTGAATTGATGTTGATGGCGCTTCACGCACACTTTCTGCCACAGCAGCAATATTCTCGGGTGTACGCACTGTTTTTGGCTTTTCACGCTTTGTTTTATCGAATGCCAGTTTCTTTCACTTTTTTCACAAGATAACGAACATACGAAGCTGACGGTGCTTCTCTTCTTCCAAAATTCGTACGCAATTTTCGCACACATTCTGCAACATTACCATGATTTTCAAAGTAATGTCGCAATATTTCCCAGCGTTGTTCAAGCGTATACACAACCATATTCGTTCAGCGGAAGGATAAAACTAATTATCTGTCGAATCAGACATGAGCTAAGTGTTACCATTCACGAAATAAGCACTAGTTAAAAAAAAACGTTAGATGGCGTACCCGTTATAATTCTTTTTAATATTTTGCACACTAACTCTGCCTCTTTCTTTCTTGTTTTTTTTTTCATCTCGAATTTCTGACAGCCTAGCTTTGGAAATAAATAAAACTTTTCAAAACTCATTGATCCTTATAAATCCCTCAACGTTCTGATACCTGTTTATTCAAAAGCTTTCATATTGCCAATTACAATCTTGTTGCATTCTACAGCTCCTACTGCCCCAAACTCAAATGAAAAATGCTCAACTTTACCAAACAGTAACGGTAACTTTGCAATGTTAAACTTCAGCAAAGTACACTTCCCCGGTTAACATTTTTCAAATCCAAGTGAATTAGTGATTTCACCCGGGGATTCTCCAAACAAAAAATCCGTATAAACATTTAATCTCGGATACGCTCTCTCCCTCCCCCATCACATTGAAACAAAGTGGGAAAACAAGTTTTAACTCTCGGTCTTCCCGACTCCCAGAGTTGTGTGATTTATTTCCAAATGGTACAACCCTAGTAAAGGGTGCGTTTAATGTTTCAGGTTGGTGGCCGAGGTGTAGTGGTATCTGATAATGTGTTCGCCTTTTGAATGGAAGTTTGCGCGTTCAATCCAAGCCAAAATCCATGAAATCCATATGCCACCATCTTGGATGTTCTGCGAATATAACGAACAAAAAAAACAGTGACTTCAAGAAGTTATTTTGGACAGCACCCATGGAGTAAGTCTCTACTACATCCAAGATCTTTCATATCACTCTTTTCCTTCCCCTTCTCTAATTCTCGTACTGTGGCATTCATAACCCCTTGAGTCCGCCCAAATTACAAAAGGTCGATGTCGTCCAATGTTGCTGCGTTAGATACTTCATAATAAATTGTTATCGACCATTCTCTACGAGTGTCAAATAGCAACTGACACATTTTATTGTCCATAGAGCATGCCTTATGCCACTGCACAACTCGACTGGAACGCCGCTTTTTTCCAGCGTAGCTCTTTGACTGGTTATGCGACTGGTGCCTACTCTACCATAACTTATGTATGAGAAGCCGGTGATGAGATTACTGTAAGGATACGTCATACTTACGAATACAGCTTAGGACCCATATTCATTGGTTTATATGAGACAGCGGGCATACCCACATATTACCCGAGTGTAAAGAAAAAAACCCCAAAAATGTTTCCCAAATCTAAGATCCCCAAGAGTCACTGATTATTCGTGATAGTTGATTTTGGGAGTTTGGATCTAGAAATTTTGGTTTGGTAAGGGGATTCTGATTAGGGAATTTTGGTTTTAGAATTCTTGTGAGCTAATAGATACAATTTTCCAAGAATTTTCCAAGTTCCATTAAACTTGACCGACTACTGTGATCCTCAGTGTTGATTCTCAACCCAGTCGCTTCCCGGTATAGTATCACTTAAACCGCTTTAAATTTCTTGTGATATCTGCAAAGGACCTATCATTTTGCTGCTGGTCGCTTTCCAGTTTTACTTAGCTCTTAAGTGTAACTCGACTGATGCTGCCGCTAAGCAATTTTCTGTCTGTAAATCTTGTCGTTAAGAACATTGGAGATTAAAGTTAACATCACAATTAAAGCCGACGGAAATTATTAATTTGAAAACACAAATAATCCCCGAAAAGTGTTAAGTGTCCATTAACCAAGTTGAAAACGTTAAAAAGCCCGTGTCTACACATTTCAAAATAACGTCAGAATGTATTGGGTCCCCTTAGGGCGGAATTTGTTGCTAGCTTTTCCTATTCAAATCCAATTCCGAGGTTAGAAGTATACCCACCTAAACTCTATCAGTGGTGTCACGCCCATTTTTAAAACAAACAATCAGTTATCTAATGTTTGCATGTTAAATTTAGATCAAAAACGTGTATAAAACGGAACTGCTTCCATCGAAGCTTGAGTGTCGTGTCCGACAATCACGCTCACACCACTTAAACTTCTAATCCCAATGAAGGGCCCCATCCAATTGTGTTCTCCTCCCAAAGCCATAATAATAAAAGTGGAAATTAAAATTCCTCAAGAAACGAAAATCACTTGAGATATACTCGCAAAGGGGGGAATATCTTAATCCAATTATTAGAAGTGGTCCGAATCGTTAAGATAAGCCTTTCGATTGTTATAATGCATTTCAATAAGATACGGAAAACGCCCCTCAAAAACGGTGTGTTTGTGTGTGTTTATTTTTTTAAACACAAATCCAATACAGAAAGGAACCACATGAAGCCATCTGCAACACCCAACTTCAGCCCCATCTGCTGAGGCACACTTAATTGAATTAGCATCTTGCAATTTATTCTAATTGCAAAATGCAGATTGATGATCCGGTTCTGAGTCGTAATCTCTCGCTCTACCTTAATCCGATAAATTGTTGCATCGACCAGGATTACCTCATATTGTGTAGTTGCGCTTAACGTGTGCATGCATTGTACTGCACAGTGCACATGGGTGTGCACGAGTGTTGACGATGACAATCATTATTATCGCCTGCCAACTTAACTCCTCGACACCTATAGTGTATACTACTTAGACACCTCTTTATGGGCTCTACCCCACATGTCGTGTCTTGGGAGGGGATTACGATATACGCTCGATATAGTATGCGGTATTGTAGCCGTCCGGTATAAGGCAGCCAAACAATCGATCGGATTGTATGAGGCGCCATAATTGTTGCGATAGTTGTTTTTAATCCGCAGCTTGAATTGAGCCCGAGTGGGAAAACAAGTGGCGGCCTCTACATGGAGAAGAGAAAAAATAGAAACAAACAAAAAATAATCCTATTGTTTCAAATGGGAATTAGTTGGCAACAGTTGACTGCATTCAAATCCGTGATGGATGACTCCTCTTCTGGCGGATGTTTGGATTAGTTTAGGAAATAAAATCAAAGGATGGAGGTTGATACAAAAAAAAAACCACTTACGTAACGTGGAATTATCTACGTAACCGATATTCGATAGAACGGACGTGGCAGGTTTTTGTTAATTTTTACACAAGAGCAGATATGAAGGAAATAAGTCCTTATAACGGTTTTCAGGTAGATTTCAGGTAACTAGTCGAAAAAATTCAAGTGGCACTTACAGTGAAAAAAGATAACCAGGTGAGTTTGTTTGTCTAACCTCTGTTAAGCTCGAATTTTAGAAGCTTGAAGGCGCTGAATGAGCTAGCAACGGTATAATGGTGTTATGCTCAGATATGGAGTTGAAGATTGCGCAGTCGATGCCATGACAAAATTCATATTTCAACAATCATTCCATGGAAATACAGTTGGGTAAATGACACAAGTAGACAAAAACAATTAAGCCACTCTTGATCCCCTTAACCAGAACTGATAATTCGCTGACTGCAACACATAAGGAAATGGCCGACATTTACCTAGTCTGAGCCTAGCAGGCAACTGTGGAAAGGAAGGCACCCCAAAGGCTGCTGAGTGCACTTCTGCTCCAAGGAGACGGTGAAGATATTGGTTCTTAAACCTGGTCCGAACCCAAACCTTGGATAGTCGTTGCAATGGGACTCTCTCCCAATCAACCCAAATCTTAAAGGTTCAACCTGCTGTTCGGCTTCGAGACCGCGTTGAGACACCGCACCTACCGATAATGGTTCACCCACTTCTCCGACCCACACCCTGGTCCAGCATACTGGTTTCCTCCCCCAGCAGAAACACCGCTGCTAACGTGAAGACTCTGGGAAAACCTGGTTCAAACGTAGTGGAAGGATGTGTCAGGGAAGGTTTAACCTCTATGGCTGTAAACGCATCCGAGTTTGTTACCAATTGGTTTTGGCTCTTCAACGCAAACGGTTCCAAAGATTTTTGGATGAATTGTTCGCTCAAAACGACCAAGGATTTCTTAATCCGCTTCTGATGCGGTCTTGGTGAGATTGATAAGGGTCTTAAATATGATCTGCTTAGTAGGTCGAGTGGGGGATTTACTACTAGATTGTCTTCTTAGCATGAAGAAACAACGGTTAGCAAGAACAATTCTTCAATTTATTGACAAGATATGACAAAGGTGGACAAAGTCCCACACTCCCTCAAATTGATATCATGAAATGAAGTTTTGTCCAATTCGTCGATGTTGTACGTCCTTTCATGTAAACAGCATATACTTACCTAATTTACTTTTAGCAGCTTCCTTCTCCGACCAATGATGTCAATATCGTCAGCGAATGCTAACAGTTGCAATAAAATTGGGCTTCTGATTTTGGTTCGGGAGTTTTGCACAATCCTCTCAAGAATGAGATTAAAGAAGTAATATGACAGTGCGTCGCCTTGGCTAAATCCTTGCTATCGAATGTTTCGGTGAGGTAATTTCCAACCCTTATGGAACAGATAGATTTTTCCATCATCAACCTGCACAGACGGACGAGTTTGAACGGCATATCTAAATTAGACATTCGATAACCGGCTTAATAAAGATCGCAAGGAAGGTCATTTCCTGCAACCATGTTAAGCTTAAGTTGAGATATTCCTATCCTCACTTCACATAGGTCGGGTGGTTGGCAGTTTTCGTTGTAGTCGCCAATATTGAATGGTTCGTCCTGCTTGACAGCAGAAGATTGTACGCCAACGCCGTTTTACAGTCTGCAGAAGTGTTTCTTCCATATCCTTCCAATGAGGTCAATTAGTTTAAGTCCATTGCCTGGCTTGGTGTATGCTTTGTTTTCGGACAATATTACTTAAGATGTTCTCTTTACCTAAGCTCAGGGCTCACGCCAGTTGTCCGGTTGCACCTTTTCTGTTGAGTGTTCTAACATTCCAGGTACGTACGTCGTTGTCCTTATTTCGTTTATCATGGTCTTCAACAATAGAAACACGACTTTCCGAGACGTTCTTTTTATTCTTAACAATAGAATTTTCCATAACTGGGTAGTAAACCCAGAGCACAACCTGATGGGCCCGACCAATATTTTGACCTAAGGACAACAGGACGGATATTTCGTGCAAGTCATTCTGACCAGGTTTGTTTTATAGGGTTGGTTTAACATGGCGAAATAATTTAGATATACACATCCTATATCGATCGACTCAGAATCGCTAGCTGAGTCCGTTAAGCCGTGTATGTCTGTCTGTCCGTCTGTATGTCATAAATCTATAGTCCTTAAATTTTGAGCTAGGACAATGGTTTATATGCGCTTTCAACTAAAACACTTTTAAAAACCGCCTACTGTCCACTTTTCAGAAAAAAAATTAAAATTTTTATATTAAAAAATATAAAATCCTAAGGAATTTTGAAGAAGTAAGTATCTAGCACATCAAGGCAAATTTTTCTCTACTGATCATTTGAACACTCGCTCACTTTTTGGACGTTTTCCTAAAAAACGTTTTGTATACAATATTCCATAGGATAAACCAAAGGGTCTGTCCGAAAATTTGTAGCCAGAATGATGAAATTTAAGATCTTTGTTACATAAATGTACATTTTTTTTGAAAATATTGATCGACTGCCACACCCATTTTTTTATTTTAAACGTTGTTTTTCGTCGAACCATTAAGTATATTGACAAACTGACTGACATCATTTTTTATATAAAATTTTAAGCGACGCCGACGGCCACTTTTTGGGGATATTCATTTTATGTATGGGATGGAATATATGTACCTTTCTATCGTCCTCATCCCTACCTTCTAGGTATAATTTTGTCGAAATTGAAAATAAGCAAGGCTTAACCGAAAATTCATGTTTTAGTTCGTCAGGGTCTATCGTTTTTTTTACTACCCTTAGTGTGTGAAAATATATTTCTTTAATGATTGCGGGCCCTCCAGTTTTATGACGAATCCAAGTGGCTGAGTTGAGTTAAGCTTTTTATAACAATTGATATTATTCGGATGAGAAGAGAAGGGCCGATGTAAATTATTTTAGTGATGCTAGGACTAGTAATCAAACCCAGATCCAGTGCGGTAAGTTCATACAACTAACTATCGCATTAAGGATTTGTGAACGTTGGATAACAATTCCTATAAGCAGTTGTTTTTTTTTCAAATTAAAAAAATGGCTATCCTTTATCCAAAATCGGACTATCCTTAATAGTCGGGTGTGGGATGCTGATTGATATCGACTACCAGTAAAAATTGTAGGTGACAATATTTTTATTTGTTTTCATCGCAGTCAAATTGACTAAGTGGGCGGATAACTCATCCACACCAACCTTCCAAAGCTTAATATGTTCATTCTTCTATAATACAAACCTCTAAGATAAATCCAAACAAATTACCATCGTGACATCATTTATGTTGTGTTAGGTTCCGCCGCATGACTCAACCGACCACAGAATCCAGAAATTTCCCAAAACAAACGCTCTCCTTGGGTGGCTTCTCATCCATCCGCAAAGTTCTCGCTACATGTCGGGTCTATCGTCTTTGTCCAAGTTCACGCGTATTTGCATCAATTTTGCCGCCATCTAGCATAAGCTGCCGGCCGTGCCTATGCATATCGTGCCGCGTTCATTTCATGCAATCCTATCTAGCCCTGACTAAAGAGTGCAAGCATATAGACGAGTACCTACACCAAACACGGCCCATGCAACGAATACTATAATAACCTCGAGAGCTCAAGGCGTTTATTCATTCTATTAGACGTTGTCTAATTTACGTTTTAATATTCTCTGTCAATTTGTTTTGAGGAGTGGAAATCCATAGAGACAACGAACTTTTTGTGTGTTGTTTTATTCTTTGGGGAGGTCTCCATCTAAATCTCCACTCCATTGCTCCGTCTTGAGTGTGTGCTATGATTATGACGCCGACTACGGCATCATCATCATCGTGTCATATAGGAAGCATATGTAGATAGAACCTACCCAAGTGACACATCATGTGATGTAGCTGAGGCATGCGTTTCGATTGGGAATGACATTTGTGCGAGTTGGTTCCGCATCACTAGAGAATCCACCACTGATGGATTATTAATGATCCAACGATTTGTATCTGTAAACAGATATCGCTATTAGTTTAGAATGCCAATCGTTGTAGTTCGATGGGATTGAAAGTGAAATGGATGAGGGGAAGGGGGCAACTCAATGAAATCGATAGCCTAGTTGAAATACCAGGGGTATCAAATCTCATTTGAATGATTGCCATGGTTGAGATACAAATATAACATGGACAATGTGGACGGAATTGTAAATTGACTTGATGTTGGTTAAATTGACACCCTAATCGTCCGAGACGAAGAATCATCGTGTTGCATAGAACATGAGGGAAGATTCGAAGAGATTTGATTAATATAATGACACATTTCGGTCAATAGAACATCTCATTAAAAGAAGGGTGTGAAGATGCTTGATAACATTCTAAAGGGAATAATAGACGAGCTCTATTACTAATGCTAAAGGCTTGTGAATAGCTTTCTGTTTTCTTAAATGTAATTGATATGCACCCCGAACGTCCACCTGTTTCTTCCCCGTTATACCTATTTATCATCTTATAATGTCTGGTTTACGGTGTAATGTGGCCCATATCTGACGCCGATAATCAACCTGCTGGCTGAAACCCCCTAAAACCAATTTCACCATCTGGCACAATCTTCACCATGGCACAACGTATGAGAGTACACCCGTTGTCAATGAGAGACATGGCCTTAGTCCAGCAGACAATAGCGGATTGGTGTACACATCTGAACCTCATGATCATTGCCCTTTAAACAAAATACACTATTTCGTATCTTAGAACAGTGTTTAGAATCACTCCCGTAGCCAAGGCAAGTAAATCATGAATTAGTCTACCCGCTAGAAATGAAATGTTATATAGTCCATATAGGTTGCTAAGTGCGCACCTAGGCCAAATGAGAAGCCATTCGCAGGTTAATTTTAGCAATTGTATTGGACAAGGGAATTCATCTTGAATAAATCTGAACTAGTAGCTCAACCAGTTCGTCTTCAAGTATCTTGTTGACGCCCCGCAGCTCGACTTAGGGTGATTCATACATGCTGACAAGATGCTGAATATACTCTAAATGATTGGTTTGGACAACACATTCGTAATGAAGATCTATGTAGCTTTGACTGAAAGTTGTAAAAGTTTTGTAAGACTTCTAGATCGCTTGAAATTGTACCCTTTTGTCGCTTAAGTCAGACCTCTATTCATCACACCCATTTGGGTCACTGGTCATAAGGCCTCAAGTTCGTTTAAAGCTGATCCCTGTGAGACCAGGAATATGCACAATCTCGTGGTATGTATATTTTTTTAGAGCGAACTACAACGGGAAATTACTATAACTGGAGGTCCTCTTCTTTGTGCCGAAAATAATAAATTAGGACACACACATGAAGAGAGAAGCTATGCTAAGCTATCATCAGGTAACAACGTGGAAGTTATCTAACCACATAATAACGAAAAAAATTAACAAAAGGCCTCGAAAAAGAATGATTTTATTGTTGAGAACCTAACGAAAGAAGGACAACGACGTTAGTGCCTGCACCTGGAATTTTACAACGCTTAACAAAAAAGGTCCAAACGAACAACTAGTGGAAGCCCTATAGCAGAACAGGCAGACATTACTGCTATCGAGGAAATACGATGGGATCGGCCGGGCTAAAGAAAAAAAAACTATGACATCTTCTACGGTCGGTATTATTCGGATATGGATTTGTTATAAGCGACCGGCTTAGCCAATATTCCGTATACTTCGCAGACATGAGCGAACGCATTGTAAAAATCGGGATCTAAATGGTTGTCTGGACATTCCGAAGGGCTAACATAGACTCGGACCACTATCTTGTTAAGAACCCGGATATCCACTTCAAGTCTGAAGTCTGACTAAGAATCGAAGTCTGCGAGACGGAGTAATGCTGTCCATTCGCTCTACATGTCCTAGGCTTTTCCAAAGTCGAATGCAGAGTTCTTTAAATACGGGTATGTCCCTGAACAGCTCGTATAGTTCGTGGTAAAATCTTCGTCTCCATACCCCGTTCTAGAATTTTTCGCCCAAAACAAGAGAGGATTTCTTGATCCGATTTTTATATGAAACATGCTTTAACGCGTGCCGTAGATCAGGGCTGGGATAATAAGGGTCGTGTATGGGATCTCATAAGAAGTTCGAGTGAGGGTTTTAATACTAAATTACCCTTTGAGTTCTAAGAAACAGCAGCGAAGGGTAATTGTGTTTTATTACTGACGATGTGTTGGTGCCGAGGTAGACAAGGTCCCGACCTATCTCTGTTATATCTAGCAATGGTCCAATTCTGTCCAATTGCGATTATGTGTTGTCCTTTTCTGTTGACATACATAAATGCAAAATACTGGGAAAATATTGAAAGCCAAAAGGATTCAACCGATGAAGAACAATATCCTGCTTTCAGGCAGAACGAACCATTAAATATTGACCAGCCTCAGGGTCTTAATAAACTGGAGAAAGCAATATCTAAACATAATCTCAGCAAAGCTGCTGAAAATGACGGCCTTCTTGCCAAGCTATATAAAGCCGGTGGAGATGAAAAGTATAGGTAACATACACCAACTCATTGGCAATGTGAAAACCTGAAACCGTTCACCAAGTCCAAAACTGATCAAATCTTTGACAGACCAATACGAAAGCATTTATGTTGACGAACAGATAAAGTATTTTCGGACTTTGCAGATCAATCATCAAAATAAAAAAAATAACTGCTATCGGAATTTTTTTTTTTAATTTTCGTAAACAAATTCTCTCAGTGTATCCGTCTCAATTTGCAAGTGACACAAACGACAAAACCCGCATAAATCAAATTGTTAACAAAGGACAAACACACAATACAACAACTGGGTGGTCTTTCGCGTAAATAGACCCCACCACGCGAACTGTATTTCCTAGCCCAGCTTTGACTGACAGCCCAGCTAGTGAATCTGCAATCCAACGGGCAGTGAAACCACTTAACCCTTTGCACGACCGACGACGGCGCTGCTGCCTGAGCTCGTTCAAAAGAATAATAAAGGGTCAGGCCCACAGCCGCTACTGTGACAGTGTGCGCGTCACATCAAAATACAGATTCGTCCAAAGGAAATCGCACTCACTCGAGTACAAACTCAACTCGAATGTATGTTTGACGCGTCGAGAATGTATGTACGAGTGGTTTCTGCATCGTTAATCATTTGACATTTGAAACACCATGATGGTCGATTGGGATAGCAGGGATATACGATGGGTGTAGTGGGTGCCGCACAAGAGTGTATTGGGAATTCTGCTATTTGGCACGCGGGGAGATTTAATTTGAAATGAACTTTACTTTAGCAACAGCGATGTATGGTGGCGGTTGAATGACTGTTGGAACATGACATTTGAATCTACTGGCGGCATACTAATTATACCTCACACCAGGCCAACGGAGGGTTGTTGTGATCACTAAATGTTATTGTCTTGGAAGGCATGTTTCTGAAGTAATCAAAGTTTGAATTGACGTTTCCTGTCAATTTCGATGCACTTGGAGAATTTTTTTCTTAACAAAATGTAATTTAATGTAGGTCTTGAGATAGATAGGTTCAAAAAGATGATATGTTTTCCAGCCTATTTTAGCGTAACTGATCGGATTTAGATTTATTTATTTAGGTTCCGCCATTTGTGTAAGAGGTATACAGAGCGCCATATTTTATGTCGGTATGTAAACATTGAATAACTTTGACGTTTATTAACCGATTGACTTGAGTAGACATGTTTTTGAAACTCCAATTCAGAACAATTTTAACCATGAATAGAGAACAACATCCACCGTCTGAACGTTCCATTCGTCGTTTGGTGTCGAATTATATTGAACACGGGACCGTGGGCGATCGTCGACAATCGGTTCATCAATGCACACGACAACAATGAACTGGATGAACTTGTAAGAGAGAGTGTTTCTGAGAAACCTAATATTTCGTAGTTGCCGCTCTCGGCATTTTGAAGTCCTTGCGGAGCATTTAGAAGAATGATTTGGATTTCTTTCCGTAAAAAGTGCAATTGTGTCAAAGTATTCCACATCGCTTGTAATACGGCCAACCAGTCGATTGAATGGTTGACACTGAACGCGATTTATTTGAACAAAATGTTGATGACCGACGAGGTCCATTTCACATTCTCTAGCTCCGTTAACAAGCAAAATTGTCGTTTTTGAGGGACGGAGAATCCGCAAAAGATCCATGAAAAACTCCCTTGCATGGTCAACAAGTGACTGCTTGGACCCGCTTTTGCGTCAAAACCTTCATTGGTTAATTTTTTTAGGTGGGTGTTAGCGTAGTTTGCCTGACTACTACCTTTGCTGTAACGATATGGACTGGTCACCCAGTTCTCCAGCAATCCTCAGACGATTGACGAACTCAAGTCAAACATTCGCCGAAATCATCGCCCGGTCCATAGCTAACTGCCTCCGGTTGTGTACTTCTCACTTAAGGTAAGGCCTTATACTTGTGGTCCCCACGTCTGGCTGGGAACCGAAGTATTGATGTCCGTTCGGAATACATGTGTTAGCCATCTTAATGCGAAATTTTTTTGACAGATCTATGTCGCTATACAGCTCGTAACGTTATTGGTTGGATCTTCGTCTACTTTTACCGCTTTCTTCGCTTTATTAGCAAACGTGACATCTCGTCGAGTCCAACCGTTGAACAGATTTATGAAGATGGACCCTGATTTTTGCTCGGGAGCCTTGCATAATTCTCTCAAGAATAATGTCAAATATTTTGTTGGTATCGAATGTTTTGGTGAAGTCGTTGTAGATTCTAACGGATCAGCGAGAATTCAAACGAAGTAACTGGTCCGCCATCTAACGTTATTTTTTTCAACTAGTGCTTATTTCGTGAATGGTAACACTTAGCTCATGTCTGATTTGACAGATAATTAGTTTTTTCCTTCCGCTGAACGAATATGGTTGTGTATACGCTTGAACAAAGCTGGGAAATATTGCTAAGTGGGCCTGCGATCGACTTAGAGAAGATGCCGATTTTGCCAAAAAAAAAAATTTTCAGATGAAGCTCATTTTGATCTTGGCGGGTATGTAAACAAGCAAAATTGTCGCATTTGGAGCACAGAAAACCCGCACGCATACATTGAAAAGCCGATACTCCCAAAACGAGTCACTGTTTGGTGCGGATTTTGGTCCAGAGGCATAATTGGGCCATTTTTCTTCGAAAATGAGTACGGAGTGGCCGTTACAGTCAATGGCTATCGTTATCGGGCCATGTTGAACGATTTTTTGCTCACAAAAATTGAAGAGGAGGATATTGGCAACATTTGGTTTCAACAAGACGGCACTACGTGCCACACAGCCGAAGCTACACTCGATGTTTTGCGCCCTGTTTTTGAAGATCGCATTATCAGCCGCAGAGCTGATGTCGTTTGGCCACCTCGGAGCTGCGATTTGACACCGTTGGACTATTATTTGTGGGGTGCCATAAAAGATAAGTGTTACGCCGACAAGCCAGAGACAATTGACGCTTTAAAGGACAATATTTGTGAAGCCATTGGTGAAATACAGCTGCACACAATCGATAATGTGCTTAAAAATTGGACCGATCGTGTAGGCTACTGCATGGCCAGCCGAGGCAGCCATTTGAATGTAATTATTCTCCATTATTAACTGGAAGGATTGTACTTTCAAAGAAAAAAATAAAATTTGAGAAAATATTCAGTAGTTTTTTTTAGCATTTAAAAAAAAAAAAAGTTATTTGGCGGACCCTTAAGGTGAGGCTTTCACCATCCATGGCGAGCGCCACAGATCAATGAAAACCTATTTCTACTGACCGATTTGAACGATGTGCGGTGGTTAGTGCAATGAACTACCGCCCAGAACGTTTGGATTAAATTTCCAGCAGTAACAACACCTTAAATGTCTTTTAACTGGTCCTCCTCTCGCGATCATCTGACAAATCATGAATTAATGTCAACAAAAGCTTATCTCAGATTAGCTGTTCGGATTCGGCATAAAACATGAGGCCCCACCATCGTGCAAGAAGTACATACGCAAATATGAATGGTTGTAAGAACAATCCTAGACTCTGGGTACTAACGAGCCTGTTGCGCTTATAATTTATTTTATTTGGATGTGGACGACATGTGCACTAAATGGCACACAGCGATCGCAACTATGGAAATTCTATATGAACGCTTTAAGGGTAGGTTTATATCACAGGGAGTTGACATGAGATAAACCTACCCTTAAATTGGAAACCAAGCTAATTTATATCTCGTGTGGTTTTTTGAAGTCGCATAAGCCGCAATCAACCGATGAGCTTAAAATAAACTTAACCCAGACCTTTGCTTAAATTCAACCAGATCATTCATGCAGAAAGGATAAAAATTGAACCTCCCAGACCTTTTAAGGAAATTAAATGAAAATGCTATGTGTCCTTGAATTTCTGCACAAGCTTGGCGACTCATCTGACTATCAACAAAAAAAAAAAAAATACAAATTTTTGGCGCAACAGGCTCGTTAGTACCCAGGGCCTAGCTTTCTCACAACCATTCATGTGTGCGTGTGTACTTCTGCACGATGGCGGGACCTCCTGTTTTATGCCGACTCCGAACGGCTAAGTTGAGATAAGCTATTCTTGACAATTGATACTACTCGGACGATTTGTCAGATCATCACGAGAGGAGGGCCAGTGAAAAATCATTTAGGTGTTGCTATGGCTGGGAATCGAACCCAGACCTTCTGCGCGGCAGTTCATCGCACTAACCATCGCGCCAGTGAGCCCTCTGACTATCAACACCGAATATTATACCTAGCCTAACCTTATAAACATTAATCGTATACAGGTTTGCAGGTCTAATGAAGGATTTAAGTCGAAGAACCCATCTCAAGCAAAAAGGATATGTCAGTTGGTATTTCCAATGTCAAAGAAGTGATCCTTCAAGCTACGTTAAAAAAGGTGTTATCGATCAAAATTTCCATTTAATCCCGGAATAGAGGGAGGCCTTAAGACTCGCTATCACGCAATTTCAACAATCTAACTAAATTCATTGACAATGTCATCAGAAGCAGGGAATCCTGCCGACAATTTCGACGAACAACACCCGCAGTAGTAGGAATGTAGAGGGTTAGGTTGGCTAAAAGGGTTTCTATCGGGATTAAATCCCCGATGATAATGAAGATAAATTTATAACATACGAACTCTTCCCGGAGCTAATGCGTTATACTCAACATGTATATACCTCCCATATCTGCTTATAAAAAGCATGTAAAGACCAAACCCAAATTTGGTTGCATTTCTCATTGGAGCAGAATTTGAAGAATTTAAGGAGAACTCATTACTCTGCTGCTAACCGGAAATTATTCTTAGCTCACGTGCACTATTCAGAGCAATCAAGTTGAGCTGGTGGTTTCCCATAACATAGCAATTTAAATCGACTTCCTTGTATTTACCAAATTCTGTCGAAAGTATCCCTCTATAGTTGAATCGTTAAAAGGCATGCACACGAATACAGTCGCTCTTGAACAATCATTCGTCTAAATGAAAGCAATCAACTGCAGGCAAGTGTCTCAGTTATACGGGCTCTTCTGCTTGTGATCAAAAAGTAATTGCATGGCATCATCATGCGCAATAATCTTCGTTTTGAATACGATGACGGTATTGTCACTTCCAATACCGCCACGTCACTTGAATCCGCTCTCTACATGATAGTCGCATCATCATCACTGACGTTCAATAGTGGCACCGTGTGTCGTCCCTATCGCATAGATGCATCTCTCTTGTCATCGTATGATTATTGTCAGGATGATTTAATAAAAACAAATGACAACTGTCAACGACAACAATTTACTCGTAGGAGACGTAGAAAAATGCGCGAATCCCAGCAACAGAGTATAGCTGGTCATGTAGTGCACAGCCATTAAGAGATATTTTATGCATTTGCATGGAAGCACGGTATGTGGAACTGCATACTGGATGTGGGATATCTGCGCGATAGCAATCACCCATTTAACTAACGACCAGTCAACTTGCCTGACGGACAGAATAGGCAAAAAGGGTCGAGGTCAGTCAATGCTCAGCGAATGCTGATGGAGTCACGAGTATATGAGATATTTTTGCAAAACCATATCAATGGAAGGCGGACGGAACATGAAGGCTATACAGTATACATACGTACTTAGGGCGTTATAATGAATCACAAAGGAGAACTGCTTGAGAGCAATATAGCTCATAGCGGGTTTAGTTAGGTTTGGATGCAGGATCAGAGTTTCAGGGTGATAAGAGTGTCCTTTACTCCGACGTACTTGTCGTTGAAAAACTAATTGAAATATCTTTATTAGTGTGTGCAAAGTTGTATTGTTGCCATAAACCTCTTGTTTAACCCCTAATTTGAATGACAACTCTGAGAAGCTTCTTGGATGCTTTTCAGAGTTCTGCAAGGGTTGGAGGTGTTGTCATCGATGAGCTATGAATCTCTGAATTATGTTTCAATGAATAAAAAAATCACAGCTATTCTGCAAGAACTATCGGCACCTGTTTCCTTTTTTAATTGAGACATATAGGCTGATATCCTCAGAAAAGACTTCAGATTTGGAAATGAATCTTGGGTTGTAAGGCAACGATAAAGAAGTGGAAGAAATTCACCTAATAAGAGGACAAGGACAACAGACAAAGGCTTCAAAAAATTCTTATCTTTTAGGAATGTAAGCTTTTGGTCCAACAAGAACGAGGCACTGAAAGAGGTTAGCATGACGACACCATCTCACTGGGACTAGTTAGGCCTAGATTAAAGGAAAGCTTCTTGTCTTTGTAGTGAACCTTTCAAATTGCAGAACTAAGACTCACCGGAGATCAAAGAAAACTGCTAGAACTACGGATCCTGATGGTAGAGGTCTTTAAAGATATTTAATTAAGGTAGAGTAGCTCCGTATATCAAAAGACGAGTGTCAAGCCAGTCAAGAATACGTCCCATACATCTTCATGATGGTTCTGCAAAGTTAACTAGGGTTTAGATAAACAGGGTCAAGGTAGTCTATCAAATCGAAGTACGCAGACAAGATCAAGGACAGTATTCGTGTCGCAGTAATCGGTCTTTAAATTCAGAGCGAGGACTCATCGAAGACTTATGCAAATTACTGAAGTTCAGGATACTGTATGATATCAAAGATGCTCTGGAAGGGGTTTACATGACAAAAATACCAATGTAAACTACAAGAACAACAGATACTTAGTTGGGTCAATGAAACTTGTAAAGAGGTTGGTATGACAACTTCGATTTCCCGGAAGAAGTTCAACAAGTCAATAAATTTTTAGACAGCATTCCGTAGACAAAATCAAGAAGAGTCATCATGTCGCAGCAGTCGCAGATCTAAGGATTTTAGATGGCATCAACGAGGATCTAAAAGTATAGAAAGATATGCAAAAAAATCGAACTTTGCAGACGTGTATCAATACTCAAAATCCAAAACCAAGACTCACCGATGATCAATGAAAACCTCTTGACCTAGGTGACCTCAACGAGGATCGAAAATAAATTAAGCACGACAACAAACATGACCGGTAGTAAGTAGGCATGGTAAAAACATTAGCCAACAAGATTAAAAAGTGTCTCTTAGACGAACTAGAAAGTCCTGAGCCAAGACTCGACGAAGACTAATAAAAACTGCTAAAACTACGGCTCCTGTATACCCTCAACGAAGCATTTGAAAAGATGGCTTAAACTTCTGTTGACATTGGAAATACAGACCAAAAATTCACCAAACACCAATGGAAACTACTAAGGCATGTGTTGATACAGGTTGCTTTTTAGACTTTGAAGGGTTTCATTATTTTTAAATATGGCATATATCGCATACATGCTACATCGACAACACAGATGCAATTTGTTAAAATAATGTTTAAAAAAAATTGTGAACCTAATAGAACGTAATCAGACTTTTCCGAGATATGTCAGATGTGTTCATCGGTTTTAACCAAATGTTGACATTCATTCGGATCTTTAAACTACTCCACTCATTCTTTGATCTAGTAGAGAAGTGCCTCAAGCAAGAAGTGTCCTTTCTTTGGGACCTTGTACTCCACTCAGTTGTTGAGGTTGAAGGATCTAAGACCTAGTCGACCTAGGAAGTCGATTGATTCGTATCCCAATCTTATCTAAAATTAATGGTCTTATAAAGTCAAGAAATACGAATATTTGTTGTCAGATTTGTGCCGTTCCCTTGAAATTTCATTAGAATGCATGCTCCTGTTTTTTTTTTTTCGCGGATCCTCAAGGTAATATTGACAGGCAATTCAATCCACAAGTGTCAGATTAAGAATCACCTCCAACTTCATATCCGATACCTTGCCATTAGCTTGTCACCAGACTATAATGCCATAGGCATATGTATGGGGCTACATTCCAAGCAAAAGTCTGAAAGCATTCCACTTTCGAAAAGCATAACCAACCGTGGTGATTCTACAAGACAAACAAGTGTTGGGCATCTCTTTGTAAACTGAATTCGTTCTTAAATTTTCCACTACCGTAGCTCTACTGAATGCAACCCATTGACCGCAAATCCAACCGAGAAAAAAGAAAACTACTCGTATTGACCAAACCATACCGCGTTTTCACTGCTTCAGTATTGTTCTGATTTCCGGACCAGCCCTTTTGTATTTGCTTAGCTAGTCGTGAGCTGAAGGTGTGGTTTATTGTCAGGCCGATTGGAAATGCCCAAAAAATCTCCATCCATACAGATGATGGCCATTGGGTGAAATTAAAAAAGTAAACACATTAAAGCCGCGACACTTTTTCCCAAACTCATTGACGGAGAGATGACGAATGTTGTTTACCACTTATAGTTGCTGGTCTGAGCTCCCTCAAAAGGCATTTTGTTAGAGTGTCAATCACTTTGAGGAGCAAAATGTAAAACAAATATCCATTTGGAAGGATAAAAATACAGGAAGCCACAAATTCAGATCTAAATTTAGCCTCGAAATGAGTGTAAAACTCCTCAACGATGGGCGGAGGGACTGCCAGTCTTGCCTTAAAGATGATGCCCCTGGAAGATGCGGGATGATGAATTATCATGTCTGCAGGTTAGTTGTTTGTTGTTACATTAGTCGGGAGTATTTTTAAAAACGGTTTACAAATGACTCATTTGTGAGGAATTCCGGATGATGACTTGAATGAAGGGGGAATGGTAATTATTTTTTAGCGCTGAATGTTGAATGCTAACTCCATGGAGAAGGCAAAGTGGCAGATGGTATGGTGCAATGCTAGTTGGAGCTATGTGAGTACCGAATTTGTTTTCGACGAAAGACTTGCATATTGATGTATGAAAGATATATATGATGATAAAACGTATGTTAACAAAAAGGCACATTTTAATATCTAGACGATAGTGGCTAAGGCTTTCAAGGCTTTAATATCTGGGATTAATACCTTCTTACAAGAAACGAAAATGCGATGGTTAATAATTTCAGTGTTTTTATTATAAACTTGAGAAAACTGATAGACTAAACATGCATGCATGACAATCACAAGAATGCACAATCACACTCCTCCGACACACTTTAAATGCAAAGTGCGAAGTAATCATTCGTGTGTTTATTGCTGACTGAGGCTGTTCATCATTGTTAATGTTAAAATGTAGTCCCCAATTGATGTTTTCCACAAAACTACGAAATTCCAAAAATTCAAATATCAAAATTTTTTGAAAACACGTATGCCGCATGCAGAATCACACAGGCCACACCATATACAATCTCTATACGAAGGATCTCCGTCCGATCAGTCTATCTTCCTTCTTTCTTGAAACCTTGGAAATATTAATTGATCTACACCTCTGTATTAATATAGCACCGACTGCAATTTCCAACTGCCAACATTCATATTGCAAGGGGAAGTCGGTTGAGACAGCGCGTCACTAACTCGCGCGTCACTAACTCATTAAGAGTAAAGGATATAGAAAGCAGAAGCAGTTACTAAACTTTCGGATTTAAATGCTAATGATTCACTGGGGGCGCTAATAAATCAGCTACTTATAGGCAGAAATAACGGGTGATTTTTTAGCTGGTTTGGTTTTGGCAACACTGGTTTTGACAGCTGACGTGTGTTTAGTACCTTGTGTCACTGTCAAACAGCTTCAGTTTGGTTTGCAATTTAACCATGGATCGTCTTACAAATGAACAACGCTTGCAAATTATTGAATTTTACTATCAAAATTCATGACCGGTTCGAAATGTTCATCGCGCGCTGCTTCCATTTTATGATCGGCATTCTCGACCTTCTGAGCAGTCTATTCGGAAGATTGTGACCAAATTTCGCACCAAATTTACTTTGTTGGACATTAAACCACCAACACGTTTACGTACTGTAGTGAAGAAAATATTGCGGCCGTATCAGCTAGTATGACAGAAGACCGCGAAATGTCGATTCGGCGCCGTTCCCAGCAGTTAGGCCTTTGTTACAGCACTACGTGGAAAATTTTGCGGAAGGATTTGGGCGTAAAGCCTTTTAAGATACAGCTGGTGCAAGAACTAAAGCCAGCCGACCTACCACAACGCCGAATTTTTGGTGAATGGGCTCAGTGGCGCGATGGTTAGTGCGATGAACTGCCGCGCAGGAGGTCTGGGTTCGATTCCCAGCCGTAGCAACACCTAATTGATTTTTCACTGGCCCTCCTCTCGTGATGATCTGACAAATCATCCGAGTAGTATCAATTGTCGAGAATAGCTTATCTCAACTTAGCCGTTCGGAGTCGGCATAAAACAGGAGGTCCCGCCATCGTGCAAGAAGTACACACGCACACATGAATGGTTGTGAGAAAGCTAGGCCCTGGGTACTAACGAGCCTGTTGCGCCAAAAATTTGTATTTGTATTTTTGGGCTCTTGGAAAGCTGGCCGAGGATCCGCTTTTTTTATCGAAAAATTGTGTTCAGCGATGAGGCTCATTTTTGGTTGAATGGGTACGTAAATAAGCAAAAATGCCGCATTTGGAGTGAAGATCAGCCAGAAGCATTGCAACAGCTACCAATGCATCCCGAAAAAGCCACTGTTTGGTGCGGTTTATGGGCCGGCGGAATTATTGGGCCATATTTCTTCAAAGATGATGCGAATCGCAGCGTTACTGTCAATGGTGAACGCTACCGAGCGATGATAACAAACTTTTTTTTGCCCGAAATGGAAGTTCTTGACTTGCATGATATGTGGTTTCAACAAGACGGTGCCACATGCCACACAGCACGCGAAACAATGGCGCAATTGCGAGGCGAGTTTGGTGAACAGTTAATTTCACGTTTCGGGCCGGTCAATTGGCCGCCTAGATCGTGCGATTTGACACCATTAGATTATTTTTTGTGGGGTATGTCAAGGCTAATGTCTATAGGGACAAGCCCGCTTCGATTGACGCACTGGAAGCCAACATCCATGCATTCAACATTTGCATGAAATTATCTTTAAGCATTAAATTGCAAGGTTCAAACTATCGATTCAAATAAATATTTCATTCATTTTTTCGAATTTTTTGTGTTTTTTTTTAAAAAAAAGTTCTAAACCTCTTAAAAAATCACCCGCTATTAACACAAATCATGGCATCTCATCCGCACGTATATCTGTTAGCTCTGGCACCAAACAAGGGGGCGTCCTGTCTCCTCTTCTCTGGAATATAGTGGTTAAAGAGCTACTAGTAAATCTAGAGAGAGAAGGATGAAAAGTGATTGCATACGCGGATAACGTGGTAATACTTTGTATAGTAAAGTCTAATAGCTCCTGTAGGGTAACATCTGCACAAATTTCGCTTACAGATACATTTGGTAAAAAAAATATTATTGTCTGCTTGTCAAGACTGATAGAAAATAGTTCTTAGATTTCTTATATTTTAAACTGCTGATAATATCATACTTTCTTTAAAATATAATGAGAGAACTTGATGAGGACTTAACCTAGGAGGTTTCTGACATTAATATTAGCCATTTCACCTAGAATATCATTTTTTCTGGGAGAACTTTGTACTCATGTATCAGGGAAATACCTCATTACCCTTAGAGATCTATTACAAAATGGTTTCTCCGTACTCTCTAAATGTGCCGCCAGATGTGGACTCGGTGCGAACCCTCAGGCGCGTGGGTGGAGGTGTATTCTCCGAGATGCTTCACCTAAGCATATCCTCTCGCCTTCCCGATCATTGACAATCAAAGTAGCCTTGGCTTAGCTGAAAAGGAATGTCCACCAAGTATATAAGCATCTTCAGCGACAGCCAAGCAAAACCCTGGAAGCCATCTCGTTCAATTCGGTATCAGCCCACGAATGCCGGCTATCTGTTAACGAGATGGCATAACATTTTACCATTCACCTCTTTTAGGTGCCGGGCCACGGAGACACACCAGGGAATTACAAGGCAGATGAGCTTGCCAGACAGGGCACTACTCTTGACATTCTACCGCCAGTAGATATGATAGGTATGCCCCTCGGTACATGTAAATTACAGATCAAACTGGATGCGATCAAGAAACCAAACCACAGATGGATAAACGGCACAACGTGTCAACCTGCCCTCTCCAGGCAAATCTGGCCAATTTTTAAATAGAAGCGCTCCATCGCTTGACAATGTTGACATCAGCACCATAATAGGTGTCCTTAGATGACACTGTCGTATAGACCTACATGCATAAAACTAGTCTTCAACAATGACTTCTGTAGAAGCTGCTTGGACGAAGAAGAGGAGGAATGTATTATTCACTTTCTATGCTCTTGTCCAGCTCTCTCAGAAAAAAGGAAGCTTCATCTGGGATACGACATCTTCGATAATCTATGTGAGCTGGCTAATATCAATGTCAGAAACCTCCTACGCTACATAGTTAGCTCGGAATGGTTCAATTAGGCGAAAGAATATAAGAAAGTCGACAGAACCACGTGGTATACAACGGTCCTTTATGGTCTGAGTGGGTACGCGCATCGCGTGTAGCCACTGCAACCTAACCTAACCTATATAAGAACTATACCAACTGAGACAGAAAGCGATCTGCACCCCACACCAACAAGATCAGTGAAAAGCTGCAGAAAGAAACTCGTCGCGGGTGACATTTTGTTAGGTTTGAGGAAGCATCTATAAAGACAAAAAAACGAAACGTTGAAGAAGTTAGTTTTGCATGTGATATTTTAAGAGGATCAACATCAGCAAGTCAACATCAGCAGACTTTAAATCCTCATCAAGTTCTTGCTTTATAATTTGATCTTGACATTTCTTAGAAAGTTTAATATTATCCGCAGTTTTATGAATAAGCTATCTAAGAACTATATTCCATCTGTCAGAGTCTTGACAAGCAAGTTAGAAAAATTTTTGTTTACCAAATGTATCTGTAATCAAAATTCGTGCAGATGTTAACCTACAGGAGCTGTTAGACTTTACCCAACAAAGCATTGTAAAAAGCATTGACATCGATCTCGTCTCAGATTTAAAGCTAATTTGCAAGTGAGTATTTGATGGCAGTTCAGGACACACCCGTTACAAACAGAAAATCACCAAAAATACATCTCAAAGTGATGAATTTATGTTTTTGACAGCTTTTACTCCTCTCAAAATTGTAGATGACAATAAACTCTGAGGTCAACCTACTTTCCTCCACCGCCAAATAGGTCTGAATATTAAGTGCATTTTTATAAAGGAGAATCAGCATTTAGTAAGGGAGCAGGAATCCTTAATGAAAAGTTATCTACGCCAATTATCTGCGTATAAAATTAATTCCGAAGGTAGTTCTGTGCTAATGAAGTAAGAATTAAATTTTACAATGCTAGTTGGAAGTATATGTAACATTTTATCAGACACTAATTGCTCTGCTAAATGCCATATATATGGAGCGTCTCCAAAAGAAATAAATTTGACTGTGGTTTCTGAGAGGCTTCCTAACACTGAAAATAAGACTATATTCGATCAAAAAAAAAAAAATAATAAAAAACTTTTTAAAATTCGTATTGGGCTCTTAGTGTCCAAAACCGGGCTATGGATCCAAAATGATCGAAATACTGCGATATATTTCGATTAGTCGTCACAGAATATGCACTGTCCGGGGGAAGATATCTGCTGACGTCTTAATCACTGCCCGGTTAAACATTAGTCACTCGATCGAGCCGCCAATAAGTCGGTTGTAAGTTTTCTTGACGTATAATGACGATTTAAACGAATTACCGAATCGGTAATTTCGGATGTTGTTCAACTCCCTCTGCCACTTATTCCTTGTCTATACTATTATTTAATACTCCTCCCTCCATCTTTGCAGATGAATTTGTTACAACCAATGCTTATCTTTGAGGCGACTAGTTGGGATGTCATTCACACTTTGCCCTGGCACTGCAATGTAGGGAGGCAGTTTCAATAAGAAAGTCAGCTGGCGTTATTGCGATTGCGTACAAAGTTGTAATGCGCGCAAAATAACATTTTGCTTGATTTTCTGAAATCAATTTTACTCAAAATGTTTATGAATCTTCTTTTCAGTTATTAACCTCACCAATAGATAAAGCTAAAAAAACACTTAAGCAATTGCATCACTACGCCCAATAACAAGTTCATAAAAACAATATCTTGAACTCATAGCCAAACCCTGGTCCGCCGGTTTATATCAAAAGAAATCTTCGCATGATAAAACTAAACCTCTCAACGCAGCACTTATGCAAAATTGCTTCCTCATCGTTTTGCCTCAATATTGCACAAGTGCGCAACATTCTTCATCTCTCTATCTATTTTCCTCTGAATATCTACGATTTAATTTTCCTTAGTCAGAAATGCATTTCACTTGAAAATAAACTGTGCATCCATGCCAATGACAAGGCATCCAGCCAAGTCTTTGATGCTCCTGTTGATTAACTCCGAAACGTAAACATTTACTTTATTGGATGTGAAACAGAAATCAAAAAAAAAAAAAATAAGACGAAGAGAATCTACAAAGGCAATTTCTCAGATACATCATCCACAAAGACCATATACAGAGATATAAAGATACACCTGTTTTTATTGGATTCTCTTCGAAAATCACATTTATCCCCTTCAATTGAGTCCAAATCCAAGAAATTGCCTTCTTCCCCAAGATTTATAGTTCCCGATGAAAAGAAGAAGCAATTCCAAATCAATATCCAATATAGCAAGTGGAATATACCACCAGCACCACCATCACCATCAGCACCACTTTATGGTGTATCTGTCATAAGTTTACTTGAATTATAAATGAAACCATGCACACACAGAGAGGCGATGGAAGCATTTATATGATGCAACATGCCGTCACCGATTGATGCACCTCCAGCTGTGTGCATCAAGCGAATGTGTGCACTCGTCTTTACCAACAAAAACAAAATGGAATACTCGCCGCTGCAATTTCAGTTCTAAATTCGATTGCGTTTTCCCAGCCGACTTGGTCGTCCTCTCCTATTCATCCATTTGGAGTTCAAATTGTTTTGGCGCCGACGCCGACTGATTTATGCCCAATCCAAAACTGGAAACAACAAAAAGACAAGAAAGGGAATTGCCTGCCGAGCCGCATGAAAGTGACAGTTCTGGAGAAATCCCAAATAAAAAGGAAGGCCGCCCGCTGGCCGCATGCACACAATCTAGAATTTCAAATGAATGAAACCGAGCAACTGCTGCTGCCCTGATCTCTGTGTGATCACCGACCTTAGATAAGGAACAGAGTCGTCCGGCGCGGTACTACTAAGTGGTCACTGGTGAGATAAACAATTCAGACTACTAATCGACCTGCTAATGATATTGATGGTGCCGTCCCGGACAATCCTTTTTTTTTTTGTCTGCTGCGCTTTATTGGCGTGTGACCATGGTTAATCCTCCAAATCTCTTCTTGGGAAAGTTTATTCCCCACGTGCCAATGCCATTAAAGCGAATGTAACCGCACCACCCACTGGGCCCTAGTGGATATTCATGTCTCGTCCTTGCCCTCAAAGATATCACGTGCTTGCGATTTTCATCTTGATACACGCCAACTTATTATGTGCTTGTGTGTGTGAGTACTGCTATTTGCGGATGAAGAGTTCATGAACAGTTTTTAATTTAACTTTTGTCGGTATGAAACTCCACCATACCGCCGCCCGCTGAGAGGCGCTCTGCACGTATGAACCACTCGTTTCGAGAAAAAAAAAACTACGCAATGTCAAGTTGAATTGGGTCGGTAATGATGTGCTTTCTGTTGGGCGGCTTACTCATTGCAAAATGGAGTCATCAGAGGGAGGACACTGGACACATGCCATCGCGAAAAGTTTGCACTCTGAGTGAGTACGGGACACGTGGGCATACCAAACACGGGCCACAATCAATTGCGCTATACTTTGGTCCAACACGGGTTGGGTAGGGGAATTCCGTGCCACTAAGTGTTGAATCAATAAGCGTGCTGCTCAATTGCGATTTTTGTTTGCCTCATGTTGGGATGAGCCGGGAGCTTAGGGACATAGAGAGTTCAACTAGGAGGAACAATAAATAGGGCACGCAAATATTTGACAATTGATGGATTAACAGTCGGTCGCATGTATCTGAGCGCAAATTTTATAGATTTTTTTGGAATTCAATGGAACTCTGATATATATTTGTCAATTGTTTGTCATGTTCAGGAAAACTTTTGAGAAAATGGGACTGGACATGACTATGGGGTCATATAAATG
This sequence comes from Rhingia campestris, assembly GCA_932526625.1. Lineage (NCBI taxonomy): Eukaryota > Metazoa > Arthropoda > Insecta > Diptera > Syrphidae > Rhingia > Rhingia campestris. The sequence goes on along the minus strand of OW052182.1, from coordinate 60,970,292 downwards.
AACATTTTGGACCATAGCATACAACATACTGACATTATGGTCGAAGGCATGGAAAGAAGGTCGTGGAATGTACCTTTTCTGAACAGATAAAATTCGTGGAGGACATGGAGGGCATGTTGCTATATAGGTGCAGGTGCTTGTAGTGGTTAATGCGTTGGAATATTGATTTAGGTTTTTTTTTAGGAGTCCCAGATTTAACGACTTACAATGGCAAAACAAGGATGATCTTCTCCAAATCGGGTCAGAAGTTGTGGGTGCAGCTGCTCAGTGGTTAGCGCATTTAAATACCGATTAAGGGGTCCATAGGAGTTACAGCTTCTACGAATTACTATGACAAAGCAAGGATAAGTAACTCCAACTCGAGTAAGACTAACTACCATTCGCTTTGATATATGAACAGTAACCAAACTACTTATCTACCTACTTAAGTGACGCTACAGTCTGGAATGGACCTGGGCGTCAAAAGATATGGCTCCCCATATGCTAGTAGTTAAACAGATTTTTGAAAATTGAGCCTGCGGTGTCGGCTCGGGAGTTTTGCACAATCCTCTCAAGAATCAAATTGAAGAAGTCATATGACAGCGCATCGCCTTGCCTAAATCTTTATTTGGTATCGAATGTGTCGGTGATGGTGGTCATTTCCGACCCTGATGGCGAGAATTCTCCATCGTCATCCTACACAAACGGGCGAGTTTGGGCGGTATACCAAAACTAGACAATGCTCTGTATAGTTCGTTTCAAACACCGTTGAATCCATCTAAAAAATTCTTCCGAATTCTCTAGATTCTATCCAATGGGAGAAATAATAAGCAAAATGGATGTGTACTCAAAGTTACAAGGACTGGGCATCCCAAATTATCTAAATCTAATAGTGCATTCACACTGAACCAAAAACTGAGTTTTCGCAAAAACACCTGAAACCTTCATCGAAAACCGAGTTTTCCCATTCATTGTCAGTGCTCAAAACCTAGTAGATTACGACGTAACCTTCTCATAATCACTTCGCAGACGTCTTCTCGTTGAAGGTTGTTGGAAAGAACACACCTTTTCATACATTCTACACGAGTTCCACATGTCCCACAAAACAGCTGATGAACTTGCTGTCAAAACAAATGTTTTTTTTTTCGAAATTTACACACCAGATGAAATAAAAACAAAACAAGCGGCGGGCTTGAGAGTCAAAAAATGTTGTCAAAATCTTTAGATTTGTTTCATTTTGAACTTCAAATGGTAATATTAGTTTGATTATATTAGATTTCATTTTATTATTCAATTACAATATTTTCACACGCAAATGTTGCAGCTAGTATCACAATTCACAGCTGATTGAAATGTCAAACGAAACCTGGTCAGAGTCGGTGTGGAAGCATCCAGTGGTTTACGTAAACTTTTTGCCAAAAACTCAGTTTATGATTCGGTGTGTAAGCACTATAAATCTAAAATTAAAATAAGAAGTGTGTGCGAGATATCATCGAAAAGTTTTATTCATTCGAAAGGCTTATTGATGACATTATTTATGGAATATAACATCGTTCGAAAGTCCGTCGCGTATTTTCTGGGTGGCTCACATACGAAATGTCAAATTTTCCATGACTCTGGTGCATAAATCAGGCTAATTTTGACCGATGACATAGGAAAAATTCTAACGGGGTCAAATAGCTTTATCTCGGTAATGTGAATTACATCACATGTGAGATGAAGATGCCCCCGAATCGCTGGTGCAGAATTTCCAATATGGCGTGAGCTGTGTGCCACACAGCGCCGAATTCAACTTAAAATGTATAACAACATAATATACATCCATGCACAACTTTCGTTTTTTTTTTATTTCATGGAAAATGCATCAGAAATTGTAAGCATTGACTTTGTCAGAAGTTTGTCCCGAACCCAACTGAGCTTGACAAATCTGAAAACAAAATATAGCAACCAAACATCAAAATGTTTAAGCCCCATGCACATGTTCCCTACATCATCTTTTTTTTTTGAAGACTCCTTATCATACTATTCATTGAAGTCATATACCGTAAAAGTAGGGTTTCTATTTTAAGTCCAAAATGTTCACATGATGATCTTATACATCTGTGAAAATAAAAATGAACAACAATTCATTGGCACCAGATATTTATTTATCTGTTTCACTAACAAATCTTGTTCACCTATTTCTGAAAGTGCTTCCCTTAAATTCAGCCTCAAACCATTTTAAACCTTGTATCATGAATTTAAGAACATTAACCTCAACAAATTAATGATAATTCAATTATTCGATTATATTCTAATGAACATGATAAGTGGGTATGTACTGCTTCATTGAGAAATCATAATTAATTGCAAAAATCACCTCTGTCCTTGGGAGTGCTATTGCGTAGCATTGACACCCATACTTTGATGTTTCCGATTTCCACCTGGCATGGTCGCATTCTTTGGTTTTCATAAACAAGTTGATTCCATAAACATGCGCTGTATTGTTTACAAAATATCTTTGTTCAAAATGTAATTGAAAACAAATTCGATTGATCTTCAGAACGTCGGTCGGTCGGTGAAAAAATAAACTCAAAAAAGTCCGATATCGGTGAAGGTCAACGAAGGAAATTTGTATCGCCATTCTACCAAAAAAAAAACAAAGAAACTGCGTGTGTTATTATGAAACAATAATGCGAATTCAGTGAATGCCGCCACCCACTGCTTTCGATTAGGGTTCAGATACTCCCAAGGAATCAGCAATAAATTATATTTGTTCACATTACGCAACGCGATCGACACGACCGACGCCATACTATGCCCAGACATACCCATGATCGGTTTTTGTTGTTCGCAACTATGAGAAGATACATGTGTATCTGTTGCTAAATATAATATGAACAAAGTATCGCATCTTAAATGTCAACATGCCGAACACCGCCGACTGCATTGTAACAGCAGATCAATTCATTCGATTAAAAAAAAAATAGAAACGAAATCGAATCGAGGTTCAATGCTCGATGGGGCATTCGTAGAAGATCGACTCGAGAATCCGAGATTGTCTAGGAGATGCTATACAGCCGCTGGCAGTCATGTGGGGATACCTATTGTGGAACAATGAACCTGCTTTGGATTCCTCCTTTTCTGGCATGGATGTGGCAGTGCAACTACCGCAGATGATGGTATTGTGGTATCCAACTCTTCTCGACGTACTCGCACAAAGGCGCGACGACGAAAGATGTACCTTGGCGTGTGCAATCAGAGCGAGAAAAACGCGATTCCCGATGACATTACCTACTACAGTGTGTGCTTGCGCGTATTTTGGTTTGCTAGGTTTTTTTTTATTTTCTCCAACTGGCGAGCTCTCCTGGAGCACACTGCGGTACTATGCCATTGGCGCTATGGAAGCAATTCCACTTTGAGGAATTACTGAATAATGTATGAGGTTCCATGGAAGTGGAATAACTCTTTTTCCGAGTTCTTTGGCGCTATGGTGTAAGTGCTTGGGTTACGTAATTGTTACTTTATAATGAATTGGAATTCAGATACGAGAACGAAGGAGACAGCCAGATAATGTTTTCTTTTTCTGCAGAAATGCTGCCATATGCGTAAACAAGCACTTGTACTTTCTTTTTAAATATGGTTCCGTTCTGGACCTGCTGCATCGTCAGTTACAAAAAAAAATACAAATTTTTGGCGCAACAGGCTCGTTAGTACCCAGGGCCTAGCTTTCTCACAACCATTCATGTGTGCGTGTGTACTTCTTGCACGATGGCGGGACCTCCTGTTTTATGCCGACTCCGAACGGCTAAGTTGAGATAAGCTATTCTTGACAATTGATACTACTCGGATGATTTGTCAGATCATCACGAGAGGAGGGCCAGTGAAAAATCATTTAGGTGTTGCGCATCGTCAGTTAGGTTGGGGAATTCCAATTTAAGAGATTGTTACTCAGTACAGCAAGTAAAACTGTGAAGATTGTTTCAAAAGAGTCTGTTGGTGAGCTTTGACTTGTTATTTCGTTAAAAAAAATAAAAAGCTTCAAATCCTTTATATTAAAAAAAAATTACAGATTTTCTTTTGATGGCAGCTATCTAAGAAATCCAATTTTGAATAATATCTGCGCATTCTTCTTGTCAAAGAAGATATTTGGTTGAGAGAGTTCAGCTCTCGGACTCGGACTTATAGGACCAACCCATCTGAAAATCTGACAAAGTTTAAAAAACCAACATTTAATGTCCTCATAAAGCGTTTACAAGTTTCGTCATATTACCAAAAGTTGAAGCAACAACATAAAGGCCCAGTACCTACCAGTTCGAGTTCACGCATTTATTTTTTTCAAGTCTTTGTAGTGCTCCGCAACCCTATACAACGACTCATTATAGCTAAACGCTTTTTAACACTCCACCAATTTACACCAAAGCTCCTACATTAGTGCGATGTCGATACATGCAAACGTATTTCATCCATCTAAAACGTATGTCCATGAGCTATCTGCTGTGTTCTTAAGCGTTGTTTTCGCACTATTACTATCGAAATTATAAGCAATTAAAATCTGACGGTATTTTGTCACACAAGAAAGTTGCACTTCTTATCAGTATACAGAGAGAATACAAGTTTTCAAGTATAAATTCTACAATGTCTCAACATTGGCTATTTGTCAAAATTATAAGAAATTCATGTCTTTATCTATTTCGACGATCAGTCATAATGACATTCTACCTGTCAGGTATAAAGACCACTACTTAAGCTCTTCTATCTGTCAGTATCCTTTCCGTGAATATATTTGAAAAACTGCCTGTAAGAAATAGACCAATCTACATCTTTCTTTAGTTACCGGCGAATGGTAATTATGTCCCTTCTTTCAAGGTCATGGAATCGTTTATAAAACGTCAGGGTATGAAATATCTCGAAACACGAAAAAGCCGTAATGACCGGCAGTGTAATTTTTTTTGCAACAACAGGTCCAATGATGATTTTATGACATCTCAACGAAAATTTGAACCAATGAAACCACTATGGTGGTGAAAACAAGGTGCTTCCGCTTAATCGGCATTTGACAAAATTCATAGTCGTTAAATATGCAGCGTCTGGGTTTCTAAATCAATGTAAGAAATAGTTTACTCCTTCTAATCTGGCTTCTATGTACTGAGATACTTGATTTCAATGCTCAGGTCTTGTCGGCTATATTATAAACAACCTTGTACAATGAACATACTTGTCAGAATTCAAATGCATCCAAAAAAAATTACCAAGAACCATAAGATATGAGTGCGTCTTAAGACCACAAAAAATATGTTTTATAATTCGAAGCTTGTCAGCGGATAAAGCAGAAGCAATAGAAAAGGCTGCCAAGCTAATATAAATATAAAAGTAGCAAGAAAGCATTTATTCAACTAACCAGTAGTTAACTCAACTATCCAGGCATTTTCGGTTGGATTTCAAATAGCTAAGCACTGGTTAGTTAAATAAATCCATTCGTGGAAGTGGCTGTAGTCGTTAGTTAAGTCGGGGTCCCTTGTTCAAGTTCCAAAATTACCAACTCTTGCGAAAGTCTAACAAACATTTAAAATTATAAAACTGTAACGAGAAGCTTCTCAAATTTGTAGTTCGGATTTCGGTCTTAAACAGAAAGTTCATTTTTCTATTGCAAAAATATAACATCATACATAGCTTCATAGAAGCTTTATCGTTTATCTGAAAACCTTTCCATACTATTCTGATAGAATCGATTTAAACCAAGATTATGTGGACACTACTTTGCCAGCACTGAACACTAACACATCGGTGTTGTTAAAGCCTTCATTTAATTGTGCAAAACAAAACTTTCATTACGAAGATTAAGAAAATCGATCTAGCCATTTAGGCTGGAGAAGAAGATTACGAACAGAAAGAACGTCGGACCGAAAGACTGACACGCTGACAGACCGACAAACCGATGGACCGAATTGGGGGAACCACTTTTTTGGGTTCCTCCCATCATCGTAATGTTAGAATCAATATTAGCATAGTTATTAATTTTTATCAACATCGTACGAGCCGCTATCAAGACAATCATGTTTAAAGAAAACCGTTATATAAAAGGTACCGTTAATTTATAAGAATTTGTAAAAATATTAATTTCGAATTTTCGCGCCATCATTCATTCCTATACTACGTATACTGGAGAAAAAAACGGTTTATCCTTAGAACTAATGACAACGATACATAATTGAATAAAGGACTATTTTCGTCATAATTATATAAATTGACTTACGTTTACAGTAAAACAAATTTTGTTATTTTTGAACATGAAACTTACCTGAAATAAAAAAAATGTTATTATTGTAACAATTATATTTAAGAGAAAAAGAAATAATTAAAATAATAAAATTTCAAAACATGAAAAAAAATCGATGTATAGTTTTTTTTTTAAACTCTTTATTTTACAGTTATAATTAAAGCGAGTGGTGGGTGCACGACTGGGTCGTACGCAACTTTCTCTTTCACAGCGAGTTGGGCGTTAGATCAAATAGTACGCATTTTGATTATTGATGCTAAAAATGGCCAAAACTGAAAATTCCGTTTAGTGATAGTTGGGCTAAAACTTATTATGTGGAATTGCTTCAAGTTGCAATAGTAGTATATATATTAAATTTCATTCAATTTGACATAATAGTTTGCGAGAAATTATCAATTTTCCTTATATGACCTAAATGACAAAATCCGTTAAATGGATTTTCTCGAAAAAACTGGGTATGCAGTTTTGTTGAAGCTAATATGGTTATAGTATATAGAATGTTTAATCAAAATCGTTAGAGCCGTTTTCGAGAAAATTGAGGTTATGTGTAATGTTTATAAGGCAGGTACCGTTATTAACATGGCTGAAAGCAAACAAAAAAAATGGCCAAGAATTATGACTAAAACAAGCTTGGATACGAAGTTTGAAGAAAATCGGTCAAGCCGTTTAGGCTGGGGAGACCATTACGGACAGACGGACCGACGGACGGAATTCCAAAAACCACTTTTTTAGGCTCTGCTATCATCGTAATGTTAGAATCAATCAAAATCTCGAGGTCGAAAATTTTCACGAAAACAATATCTTTCTCTTTGTAAGAGAAAGTTAAAAATATTTTTAAATTATAAACAACAATTATGTATTAAGTTTTTTAATACTTCAACGAAATCTGGTCAATGTACATGTACAGTTTTCGAAAAATTGTTTGCCGAAAAACATTTTTTTTATGGTGGAACACCGTAATAGTTGGTTTATTAGATCAACTTCCCTTTTGCTTAAGTGGGGCTTAAGTCCGGACTAATGAACCTCGGCCTCAACCAACATGCCTCTCCAATTTTTCGAAGAATTTCTCTCTCAAATCGACCAAGGATTTCCTCATCCAATTGTGATACGGTCCATGATTCATCGCCGTATAGCAGGACTGGGATGACTAAATTACCTTCTTATCCCGAAGAAACAGCGGTTGCCAAGAGTAATTTTTCGTTTAATCTCGAGACGAGATGTTGTTGTCAGAGTTTATAGCGGAGCCGAGGTAGACTTTGCCTATAGCATAAATGATAAATGACCTTTATATTAAAGATACCCAGGATCATATGGGCAAGTCAAAATTTTGCTTAATGTTTACGATCTTTACATCTTGAATGCGTACTCCAGCTTTAAATGAATAAATTAAAAGAAGTATGTAAGACAATAAGACCTCAAACTACTTATGCGATTCACCGAAACTCCATTTTTTTCAACAAAAATAGATATAACTGAGTTTTTGTATTTTTGCCAAACTATGAACATTGTGAATTGTCGTAGACTTTTTGTCCTTCTAGCCCCCTAATAATAACTACAATTATTTATTCTTGGAATAGCGTATTATTCCGGTAGTAAGCAATTTTCCTATTAATCATCACTTTTTAACATAGTGTTGCAGTGGAGTAACAAAACCTGCAGTTGAGTGTGATCATTTGTCAAAAATCATTTCTCATTTACAATTAACATAACACAATCTAAAAAAACATTAGAGAAGGCTACAATTTAGTTTGCGAATAATTTTAAACTAATATCCCCTAAAAGTGCGTGACTTAAATGTTTATGGGGATAACATATAGAAAACTACATTGTCACAATATATTGTTATGACAGTTTCTCAAACATTTTTGAGGTGCTAGAAAAAGGAACGTTTTTCTATTGCATCTGCTAAGGGGTTGGATTTATTGGAAAACGCCCCAAAAAAATGTGTGTGAATTAAATTCCCCTATAGACAAAATGTTGATATTAACATAATTTTTGCATCTGATTTAAAAATTTCTTTTACATTTTACCGAAAACCGTTTTTTACTGAAAATAACCTCATAAAGTTGGCAAAAAACTTAATATATTTCGTCTATATAAATTTGTTGGCCAACTTTTAAATATTAAGATTGTCTAAATATCCTGTTTAGAGGAGACTTTTTCCAAATTCCTTACTGTCTGACCAAAAAGAACGTTTTTCTGAAAAGTGAGCGTGGCAGTAGAGCCTGGCCCTCCAGGTTGGGGGTTGTGCTTTTGGGTTAGCTACCCATCCACGGAAAAAAAGCTTAAGTTACGAAGCAACCAATAGCCTCGGAAAGGACTGATATTATTGTTGACGACCATGCTAAACGAAAAAAGGACAACGACGTTCGTATCTGCACCTGGAATGTGAGAACATTAAACCGAAGAGGTGCAGGCGAGCAACTAGCGGAAGCCCTAAACTGCTACAAAGCAGACAATACTACCATCCAGGAAATACGATGAGATGGGCCGGCCAAAAAGAGGATGAAAAACTTTGACATCTACTATGGACCGTGTTATAGTGAGCAGAAACAGCGACTATTTGGATGCGGATTTGTTATAAGTGCCAGACTTAGGCAAGAAGTCTTATGTTTCCAAGACATTAGCGAACGCATTGTAATAATCCGCATCAAGGCCAAATTCGCCAACATAAGCCTTATATGCGCTCATGCTCCGACGGAGGAAAAAGATGATATAACTAAGGATTGCTTCTACGAGCTCCTCGACAAAACCTATGAGCGACTACCAAAGTACGATGTTAAAATCGTGCTGGGAGATTTTAACGCAAAGTTAGGAAGAGAAGACATCTTTAGCAGTACTGTCGGAAAATATAGCCTACACGACAACACGTCTGGGAAAGGACTTAGGCTGATTGACTTCGCTACGGAACGAAATGCCACTATAGCCAGCACACGGTTTCCACACCTCGATTTCCATAAGGGGACATGGAGGTCTCCAGATCAACGAACACTCAACCAAATTGATCACATTGTGATAGACAAGAGGCACGCATCCAGTATTTTGGATGTCCGAACATTCCGAGGGGCTAACATCGACTCGAACAACTACCTTGTTGTAGCCAAGGTAAGGATGCAGATATCCACCACGCCACAAATAACCAGAAATACTGTAAAAAAAAAATTAATGTCGAAAGGCTGCAATCGCCCGAGACCGCCAAGACCTTCGCGCAATGTGTATCCCTTAACCTCTCTACTCACAACACACCACCAGCATCTAATGTCGAAAAACAATGGCAGCGATGCCAACAAGCCATTAGATCAGCCGCAACTGATGTGCAGGGTTTCTCGCGGCCACCAGCAAGAAACCCCTGGTTTGATAAGGGATGCCGACAGATGCTCGCAGCCAAGAACGAGGCCTACAAGGCTAAGCTGCAGGTGAAGACGAGAGCTGCCAATGAGCTCTATAGGCAAAGAAGAAGGGAAGAACATCGGCTATTCAGAAAGAAGAAAAAAGAGCAAGAAAAGCGCGCGATCGAGGATATAGAGAGATGCCACTCTAGGAATGATGTTCGCATGTTTTACCAAAGTGTAAAACGTCAAAGCCAAGGATACAAGGCTCGAACAGAATCCTGTCGAGATGAACAAGGAAATATCGTAGTTGAGACACAGTCGATGCTGAGGATATGGAAGAACCACTTCTGCAGACTGTTAAACGGCGATGACGAACAACATTCCGCTGTCAGGCAGAACGAACCATTTAATATTGGCAAGGACAGCGAAAACTGCCAACCACCCGACCTAAGTGAAGTGAGGATAGCAATATCTAAACGCAAGCTTAATAAGGCCGCCGGAAATGACGGCCTTCCCGTTGAGCTTTATAAAGCTGGCGGAGATGACTTGGTAAGTATCATCCACCAACTCATAAGCCAAATCTGGTCGGATGACAGTATGCCTGAAGAATGGAACCTCAGCATCGTTTGCCCGATCCACAAAAAAGGAGACCCTCTGAACTGCGCCAACTACAGAGGCATACGTCTGCTCAACATCGCCTACAAGATCCTATCTGCCGTAATATGTGAAACCGTTTACCAACAACCTGATCGGCCCTTATCAGTGTGGTTTTAGGCCAGGAAAGTCCACAACCGATCAAATTTTCACGCTTCGGCAGATCCTGGAAAAACCCAAGAAGTCCAAATCGATACCCACCACCTATTTTTCGATTTCAAAGCCGCATACGACAGCATTTATAGAGACGAACTATACAGAGCCATGTCTAGTTTTGGTATACCGCCCAAACTCGTCCGTTTGTGTAGGATGACGATGGAGAATTCTCGCTGCACCATCATGGTCGGAAACGACCACACCGACACATTCGATACCAAAAAAGGATTTAGGCAAGGCGCTGTCATGTGACTTTTTCAATTTGATTCTTGAGAGGATTGTGCAAAACTACCGAGCCAACACCATAGGCACAATTTTCCAAAAATCGGTGCAACTACTAGCATACGCGTTGACAGCATATACATGGACAGATATGGTTATATATCTATCGAAATTATTTCTCTATGTTACAAACATAATGTCAATATAATAGTAGGGGAATTCAAAGGGTTCCCACTTGAATTTCAGTTTTTTTTTTATTACATGGAATTTATTCGGCAAAAATAAAATGTTGTTCATTGGTACTTAAATAAAGTATTCGAAAACCAACCAACCAACGTCAATGATAATGGGTTGCAGTCATATATCATACAAGGCTTCCAATACATTTAGCACAGCTATCCTACGTTTCGTAGCCATGATATCTACTGAAAAAAAAAACATTTATCTATTTGTACAGTCCTCCAAAAGCTTAAGAATGATGTGGTATTTGAAGAACCCCTAGTATGAATATTGCCTTCCTCAAAAGTAGAAAATATTTATATTTCTGCTTAGCATTTTTCCCATCCTTTGCACCCCTACATGAAAATATTTCCCATCACTGACCACTATCACATCTGGGTTTGTTGTCCGTGGATAGTTTGGTGACTTGACGAAATAAATCGACTGGACAAAGGCATGACACAAAATATTGTTCGTAATAATTTAACACGATGGACTGACACTGTATATCATTTACATTACATGGCTAAGTGTGTCCATAAACGGATTCATTAATTATCCTTATGCTTAGGGGGATACGCGTGTATATAGGTGGTGGATAATTTATTAGTTTTCGAGAGTGCATCGCTGATAAAATGTTAATTGGATGAGTACAGCGTATCAGCTGGTACTCTAATGAACGACGTTTTCGAACATTTGACACGTTTATTTATTTTCTTTAGCAACGGTCGGATGAATATGGAAAATATTTTGATTACGGTGCACAAGGTAATTAGGACGTGAATTATGCAGGAACGTGTGCTAGTTGCGTGGGGGTTGACGTAGTTAGATCACCATATGGGATGGACAAATAGGATTCTATTTTTAACTCTTTGACATTGCTTTGGATAGCCGATGGACTTTTGGAAAAAAATATATCGTATGCAGACATTTGTATTTAGTTTGAAAGTAGAATGGTCACCAGATTGCGGGGCCGTTTTTTTTTTGTTTTTTTTCCTAGTACATATACGCAGCATAGGGAAGTATTGTAATGCCTCGATTATCCGGAGTTGGGATTTTTTTTAATTGAATCCAAAAAAGGAGTTTTAAAAAAAAACGTATGCCTGGCGTCTGATAGATTTAAAATAAATTCGTCTATGTTAACGGTACCTCCCATCTTAGAGCACGGTTAGCTCGAAACGGCTGCAACGATGTTGAATAAACTGAATAACCAAACTTCTACATGTTCTAGAAGTAGATGGCAAATGCAGTTCTTTTACATATGACTAATATTTCAGAACGACGGCGAAAATAAAAATTAGTATGTATTGTATATCCGAACTTTTGAATATAACTAGATAATCTGATTTTTTTTATAGACAGTTAACTAAGGGTACATTTTGCGGCAAGTTTTGTAAAAGGTCGATTTTCTCAAACGGCTCTGAAGATTTTTATGTATTAGAATCTATAGCTGGAATGGTACAGACGTGTATTTCCCCAAAAATGAGTACAACGGAAATTTATAAATTTAATAATTTCTCGAAAACGGATAATAGAATTTTAATTAAATTTAATAAGTTGTATAGTGGTGCCGATAGCAATATACATATCTACATAACGATAATATTTTTGTCAAAATGACGGCTAACGGCATTTCACAAAAATTTTCAAAAAAACTACTGAATACATTTACCTGAAACGTTGTATTTATACTCAATTTTTTGCTAAAAAAAAAACAAATAACGGTTCTTTTTTATTAATTTTAATGTTTAATTATTTTAATTACTTCTTTTTCATGTACAGATAGAGTGATTTGTGTATGAAGGGTTACTCAGATCTATGTGGTTATTCTAATTAAAAAAAATGTTTCCAGTTAAATAAAATTGAACAAATTGCGTATATATATCGAAAGTGGTTTTGTTTAAACTTGAAATCAAACAGAAAACTCTAATAAATTTCTGGAAACGTTTGTGGTAATGTCGGGGCTTTAATTTTGTTGATATGTTATGAGCTAGCTACGCATTATAATGATTCTTCTAATCGGTGATCCAATAACAGCTTGCTGACTTTTTTTAAAGTTAAACACAAAAACTCAATGTATTGAGAAAAATCTTTATTTGAGGTGTAAGTTTGGTTCATGCCAATTAATGTTTTAAGATAATTTCCTTCAAATATTGCCCATGACTAATTCTTAAATGGTGCATTCTGTGAGTCCAATTTTCGACCACTCTTTCCAGCATATCGGTGTGTATTCAAGGTATTGACAGGACCATTTCCTGAGATGATGTATTCATCGAACGTTTCCCTCAATAAAGAGACACCAATATCCTGAATTTTCGGTAACAAAAATTTATTGATCATTGCTCTGTAGCGATCTCCATTGACCGTAACACGTGCTTCTTCCGCATTTTTAGAAAAATACGATCCGATGATGCCGCTTGCCAATAAATCGCTCCAAACAGTGCATTTTTAGGGTTACATTGGTAGCTGTTGGATTGCATATAGCTGTTTATCGATCCAATTACAGTAATTTTGCTTATTAACCCTGTTTAAACCAAAAATGAGCTTAGTCAACAAAAACAATTTTTCGATAAGAAAATGGAACAGTATGTTCCAAGGGTCACAAACCGAACTCTAATCGTAAACCGAGGTCAGTCGGCTTCCATTCTGGAACGAGCTGTATTTTATACGCTCTTAAGAGCCTTACACACTTTCAATGGAAATTAACAAGTTTAATTGACGCCTTTTTTGTCAAGTAATATTGATGGAAAATCACTACCACACGTATCAATGAACATTGACAATATTTTTATATTTATGTATATTTTAAATATTTCTGTTTAGTCGATTACTATCTGTCTACAAGAATGGATAATAATATAACATACCATATCCTATAGGAGTTTATTAGTTTTTGTATATAGTTTGTAACATAAAGGAATAATTTAGGTAGATAAACCTTGGTATATGGATCAACTCAGAATCGCTAACTGAATCGATTAAGTCATGTTTGTCTTCCAGTCCGTCCGTCCGTCCGCCCACTTGTATGTCACCGATTTTAAGGCCTTAAATTTTGAGCTAGGGGAATGAAATTTGGTATAAAGGATCCTTGTGCGTTGCTTCAGAACAAGTGAACATTTTTTTAATATCAGCCGACTGCCACGCCTACTTTTCAGACATCTTGCCTCTACGATTACTATTTCGCCAATGAAAACATTGACAAGTAAAATTGATTCACCCTGAACATCATCAATCTAGTAAACATGAAAATTGAAGAAAACCAAATCAGTTTTGGTTTTCATCAATGTAGCAAGGTTACTTGACAAGAACATTGAAGAGCACACAAACGATCAATATTAGTTGATTGATGACTCATTCGAGTAATATTGAAAAGTAACATTGATCGTCTGTAGGGAGCTTTAAACCAAGATTACTCTTTAAAATATGGCCACAACGTTCCATAAGAGATTGAGAACTGCGACGAAGCGATCGTGGTCAACAGGAATACCCTCTGTTACTGCAGCAATATTCTCATTAAAACTGGCTATACGCACGTGGTTGTTGGATGAATATCCAATAGTGTAAAATTGGTTCGGAATTGGAATCGAAGAACTTTATTATAAATTTTAACTGAGCATCAATTTTGGAAATAAATTGTCACCATTACTAAGCGTTGTTGCGTCGTAAATCTATTCAGAATAAAATGGCAATAAGAAAATACCGAACACAAACGTCGCGTCGTAAAGAAAAGCTAGTTGACATATATAATAACTTTAAAATAAACGCTATTGAAAAAAATACCTTGTATTGGATCATCCGTTATAAGCAAAAAAAGGGGGGGGGGGCAGAACTATTCCGTTTTCAGAATGAAACCAAACATTTAGAGACTTTCCACATATAGTACCTACTAACTGGAGAGATACCGCCTTGTCCATTTCAAGGTATTGTGACCATTTAATTCCTCTAAATTGGAAGGATATATGGTAACTTTATCCTCCTTTATATTTTGTAAAAAAACATGGTTCAGGACATCATATTATACTCCTTTCGAAGACATTGTTGCTAAGTCACATCAGTGCTTGCCATATTGTTCCATTTTGATATCGAACGATTCGAACGTTTTTTTTTTTGCCGAACTTGATTATTCCGTGGAGAATTCAATATAAAACGAACATTTTTTACTATCTATTTAAAAAGTCAAAGAAATATTAATCTTTCGAATATGAACACCTGAAAACAAAACTCTGTTGCCTGGTAACACGTAAAAATGGTCCTTTGCATTTCTAAGGTATTGAGCAGTGCTAATTCAAAAACGAAACGAAAATAGAAAAAGAAAAGAACTTTCGAATAATATACGATGGTGATGTCCCATTATTGAATTCGCGCTGTGTAATCACCCTTCAAAAATTTTAAAATAATAATGATATTTTTTAAAACTTTCCAACATTTTAAAAGTACAGGCAAAATGAAGTTTGCCATGTAAATCAGTGTCTGAGTGTTTGAGAAACCTTGATTCAAAAATCTGCCGTTTTTTTGGTTAAATCATTATTCCTCTCAAAATGTCGGTAAATTCACTTTCCGTTTCCATCAGAGAGTTACATAAATTAACAAAAATCCCCCAAAGACATACAAAACAAACAACAAAACAACTCCCCACAAAGTACACTTTAAACTGCTCCCATTTTAAAAACAAAAAATTTAAATAATTCTCAGCTTAAATAAGTTATTGACCCTCAAACACTGGGGAGGGCAAACGTTCGGTCACTTTTAAAATAATTGAAGTTGATCTCTTCAAGTGAAAGTGAAACCACCATAATTACTGAAGAAAACAGTAGACTCACTTACTGAGTACACAATTTGGGGAAATTGTATTTTCTCAGCCGAAATGGAACAACGAAAACAAAAAAATCCAAAAGGGTGTTCCGAAAAGTGAATCAATTTACGCCAAGGAAGCCAGTCTATATGTTCGCAATTGATGGTAGGTGGGTGTGGCGGTAACGCTTCGAGCATTTGTTTAAATTAAATCCAATTCCCGAACAGAAAAAAAAAGAATCACCCACATCCAAGCGTCTGCAAACCACCAATTGACCAAATGTAATGCACCACGGAATTGCGGACGAACCGCAATCATGGGGGTGTATTATTATTTTGTTGGTTTGTTTTAAATAAATTTACAGTTACTTAAGCTGGGTATTGCCGGAGTAGGGAAGGTTTTCGGTTGAATTTGATTTTTGGGTTATAAATTGGAAAGGGTTCCTCAAATGGTTAAACTATTTTTTTTAGAGAAGGGTGCAAAAACATAGTGAACTCTTTTCACAAGTGAAGAGGGTATTGTCTGTATAGTCGTCGTTCACAAGGATTTGCCTTTTCTGCGACTTCAACTTTGCGAAATTTGTATCGAGTCTGTACTCGAAGATAATAAATTAATCCAAAAGCTAATTGAACTATGAAGCACTTCAAAGTTGAACCAAATCTTGGCTAAAATAAATCATCTTTAGCGATAAAACCTAGTTTTGGATGAATTGTCGTTTGAAAAACTTAAATTGTCGGATTTTGGACAAGTCTATTCCACACAACACAACGGCTATCGTGCGACCAATGCTCACATATGGCAGTATAGGTTGGTGGCAAGCCACAGACAGAGCAACCAACATGAAGCAAATGACGAAAATACAAAGACTAGCGTGTAAAGGGACAACCAGTACGATGAGAACAACCCCAACCTCTGGATTGGAGGTGATTCTGAATCTGCTGCCCTTAGATCTATACATGCAGGAATCAGCTGAAAAAGGTCCTCGAGGATCAGCCAGACGAACAGCTGGATCCCGAGCCTCGCTGGGCATGCGCAGGTCCTAAAGAAATACGTAGGGAGGGTAGTAAACTCTGACCATCTATCTCCCTATCTAGACTTCGATCGAGTCTTCACCTGCTCGTTTCCGAGCAGATACGACTGTGGAACAGGTGCTGGCATATTCTCAGAGGAATTAGAAATACACAAATCAATCAGGCTTCCAGATCATAGTAGTGTGTTCCAGGCTGAGGTGCTAGCAATCGCTGAAGCGGCTCATTTGGTGTCAATAGTGGAAATACCACACAGTGATATCACCATATTCATTTGACAGCCAAGCGGCTATAAAAGCAGTATCTGCTATCGAAATTAAATCAAAGCTAGTTCGCTGCTGTCGCAAAGAGCTCAAGGTTCTATGCTCACAGCATAATGCTGATCTCTGCTGGGTTCCAGGACACAGGGACATAGACGGCAACGAGATGGCCGACGAACTGGCAAGAAATGGATCTGCTACAGATCATGACCAGGCACTACAAACGGTCGAACCACCACTCTGTTACCTCAGAGAAAGAGTGGAATACAAGACCCGAATGAAAGCCAATACCAGGTGGAAGTCATTGACTACCTGCGAAATATCTCGGAAGCTCTGTCCAGAATACAAAAAACCGGACCAAACTTTTGCGGTACGACAGAATCTCCTTATCTAAACTAATAGGGGCTCTCACTGGTCACAACTTTCTCAGAACCCATACAATGAAACTAAATCTCAAGGATGACGATATCTGTAGAGGCTGCGGTGATGAGGAAACAAGGAAACACACGAGGATACACCTCATTTCCTCTGTCACTGCCCGAGTCTCTGTCACCTGAGGAACAGAACACTTGCAAGCTACTACTTCCAAGACATCCAAGAGCTTTCCGATATTCCATTACCCTATCTTTACAGGTTCCTACGAACATCAGGATGGCTGGATAGATTGTAGTGACCCGTAGTAGCGATTAGGAAGGACGTAATCCCACCAAGGGTATCACAATGGGTCCACATGGACCTAAGTGTGGCGGATTATAGGATCCTCTACTCCACCAACCCGTTAACCTAACCTTACCTACACAACTAGTGTCCCACTTCGAATGTGCTTATGTGCGAGGGAAGCATCCAACATCGTAGAAGTACACATATTCTTAGGGGAAAATGTTGATACTGAAAATTTTCTCGTCGCTACCAAATTCAGAGCTCGACTATCCAGCAAGAAATGGGGATTGTCAGAGTCTACAAGGAACAACTGACAGAGAGAGTCCACAAATATTGATAAAATGGTGGCCCAATCCACAATAGGCTACCAGTCCCCCATGAAAAGCTGCTCTTATGACGATATTTGCAAGTACAAAAATGAGGTGACAGAAGAGGCCCTGGAATGCAAACCTGATGCAAAAGAAAATATCAAGACGGAAGAAGAGAAGAGAAGGAATCGAAGATTCTCTTGACAAGAAGTAAATTCTAAAAAAAAAAATAAATAAACGATTGGCAACAGGCTTTAAAGTAGGAACACATGCATTACAAAATAACAATGGCAACATAGTCATTGATGAACAGGCAGCATTTCCAGCAGCTGCTTAATAGGCATAATGCCGAGAGAATGATATGGCAAGAACTCACCCACCTCTAGTTAACGAAGAGGTGACGCTCCCTCCAAGTATTAAAGACATTACCAAGGCAGGCGGTTCTATTGGATTACAAACAAAACTTTTCAAAAACTAAGGTGATGTCATGGAACTATGAATTCACCAAACCATCACAAATGTCTGAAATATCAGCTACTTATGGGGCATCTACAAAAAAGTTGATCCCATGTCTTGAACTAACTACCTAGGTATATCCCTGCCAAATGTCGCAATAAGAATCTATCCAACGTTCTGTGTAACAAGCCGGCTAGGCAGATCGACCATAGACCAAATTTCCACACTAAGGTACACCCTGGAAAAGACCAACTAATTTAAAGTCGAAATACACCTTTTCATCGACTTCAAGGCCGCGTATGATATTATTATTTATTAAGAGATAACGGAATTCGGTATATGTACCAACAAAACTGGTACAGCCCTGTCGCCTAACATTTGAAGGCATGCGATGCAACTTTTAACTTATAAACAAAGCTCATCTGATCTTTTCCAAACATGTAGTGGATTTCGACAACGAAACGATTTATCTTATCTCGTGCTGGAACAGAAAGTGTATAGGGCAGGAGTCCATATTCACTCCTAGCACTATCTTCAACAAATCAATCCAGCTACTGGGGTACACAGTGCTCGCTCCCATCGTAGAAGCATTTACGGGAATTGATGAACACGCGGAAAGAGTTAGCCTTGCACATGGTCAATTTGGTTGGCGGTTCCACCATCCGGAAATAGCCAGGTTGCTTTGTGTATTTGAAATCGTAGGAACCTCGTGCTGCTGGTAACCATTTGACATGTTACCGCGAAGTCTGTAAGTCGGAAGCCATTATCTGTTGAAGTTTCGTGGAGGCGGTTCTTTCCTACTAACCCGCCGAAAATATTTTCCTTACCGATATTCGAACGATTTTCACATCGTATTCCGGACAGGTTTTGTAGGCCCCGTCTTTGATAGGATTTTCAGTCTCATTGTTAGGGGCATATGCACGTATAAAGCTGTGTTGCAAAACGATGCTCTGATGTGGACTAGATCCCGGCGATTATTAACCGGCTTAAAGTCGATTACACTTGACATAAGTTGGTTTCCCACAACGAATCTGCAGCCTTGGGTGGCAGCTGGTATAAATGTCGCACGTGTTTCCCTTTTTTTTGTTCCTGATCCCGTAGAACATATTTCCTAATCGCTGTAATTTGTGACTTGTAGCGCCCGAGGACAGATTCAAGTTTTTGAGTAGCACCCATGTAGCATACATGCTCGTAAATCGTTGTCCGTAGTCGTTCCGGGTCTGGTTGGTATTTGACTGTTGTCTCTCTCATAACCAGGTATTCTTTTACGTGGTGAAGGAGTTCCCTTAACGGCATAACCACCAACTTGGATGTCCATTTCCAATTTATTAAATCACGGGGCCTCAAGCTTCCGTTGGCCTTCGGCTCATCCACCACCATCTCCGTTCAAGGGGCATAACTGGCCCATTAGATTCCTAAATGGCCTGTTGTCCTAATATGTCGAAGCAGCTCAAATTAGTTGTTTATATTGACCGTCCTAAATGGGACTGTAGACGCCACCGTTGACTCGCATCTTGAAAATTCCGTTGCTGCATTTGGAATAGAATATGTGCCTTCTTGAGTACACGTCTTCTCCTCTCTGTCATCTGTTGCCGTCAAGACTTCACACAGGAATTGAAAGCCTGTCTACGGTCAATGAATTAGTCACTAAGCGATCACCACGAGAAGGCTGAGAGTAGTAGTTAGGAGTTTGGAAGAAAGTGTCTATGATCGAAGAGAATGGAAGTATGACTTGCAGTGTTACCGCAGGGTCAATTTTTTATGAGTCCCAGAGGCTAAAAATATGAGTCGTTTTGAAAATAAATGAGTCCCTTTGAAATATTATAAAAATAATAAAATAATGTTATAAAAACATAAATATTCATAAATATTCGTAACTAACTAATTGTACACAAATCACATACGTAATATCAATAAGGGTATTCATGCAACGTCGTAATTTTATTACGTGCGAGAGATTGGAATTTTACGACTACGTTTCATGAACTAAAACTGCACCACTAAATAATGCGGTAACCCACTCAATTCAATCTCATTTTAGTAATTTATTTATTAATGGAATTTTGTTCCTATTGTTCTCCTTCCGTTCTCTATGATTTTTTTCAGTTTAGCGCATACGTTTGATATGTGCAAGTGACTGATTAAATGTCAAAATAGCATTTCAAAAGTTTACAACGTTTACCATCTCAGTTTACGCACCCAATTCCTGTGAGAAAATTCCGATATTGTTGGAAAAGATTTCCCATACAAATTTTGACAGTTCATTTATCACGTCGTAATTTTATCACGTTTACAACGTTTACGACGACTTTCTGACGTTGCATGAATACTCCTAATATGTATCACAAAAAATGTATGTGTTTTCAAAAAGATAAAAACGTTTTAAGTGCATTGTAAGAAAAACAAAAACAAACAGTTCAGGAGGTAATTAAACAAAACAAAAATTTCAATAAAAGAAGTTTTCAATTTGCAGTCCAAACTTTTTTTTTATTGCCTGAACAGTGTCCAAGTTGAAGATCCGAAAATGTCATCAGTTTCATAATAAAGTTATGGCGTTTTCAATTGGGAAAAAAAGTAAACTATTTTTATCTGAAGCTGTCAAAAGACCGATTTTGAAAGTTGTTGTGTTCCATTGGGCAAAAAGATTTTTTTTAATCTTAGATCAATTTTGCAAATCTGTAATTTTCGGCAGATTTACCAATACCAATACAAATATTAGCTGCCAGTTTGACTAGAGTGATTTTCATTTTGATTTATTACTTTAGTTGTGAAAAACAAGAGTGCTTTGCGTTTGGATTTATTAATGGATAATAGACACAGAAAATAATGTTATACGTGAACTATTAAATTCGTCTTCGGAAAAAGATGAAGATAATTTCTGTATTTTCAAATTTTTGTTATGTTTTTAATGTTGGCAGCTACTCCGACGCTAACTTCACAGACACGAAATGACATCAATACAATGACAAACAAAAATAAATCTGAATCATGTTCCATTGACACTCAAAGAGATCAAAATCTAGATATCCCAATATAAAACGCCGTTAGCAAACACTACGCAACCTTTGAAAATTAGTTTTTGTTCTGAAAATTGATATAAAAGTCTTTGGACTTGCAAATTGATTTTACCATATTATATTAAATGTTTATTTGTATTCTTTCAAAAAAATGAGCCAAATATTAAAAAGATGAGTCCCTGAGCCAAGCTAAAAAAAATGAGTCCCTTTTGACTCAAATGAGTCCCAGTGGTAACTCTGATGACTTGTCTCAGGCAAAGACCCTTCACAGTTCAGGATTCCCTTTAGTAATGTAAGTATAAGTGTATGAGTCTTCGCTTCAGCATCATACAGCGTGTCATACTAGCATTGCCACATACCTTGTCGTAAAAACCCTGAAGCTTGCAATCCACCTAAAGTAATAGTTAAAATACAACAGTAAACATGATTAGCCTCAAGCCTCCTCGCAACCCGAATTAAGTTCAAATTGAGTACTTAAATGAAATTCCTTTTAAAAAAACGATAATTGTGCACAAACTCGTTAGGGCAGGTTATGAATATGAAGTATGACAGTGAACTGTCAGCCACAATTGAGTACCTGCTCACAAATTAACATGCCCCGCCAAAAGCCTCGCATCTCGTTTGTGTCCGAAAATTATAAGTCAAGTCGTACTAAATTACTTTGCCATCAATTACCTCCCAAAAAAAAGATGCAAGCCCACAATATATAATTTATCGCTTACTCTCCAAATGAAGTTCGGAGAATAAGGCCCACTTAAGCGGTACCGGTAACCCATTTCAGTATTACTTGGCATATCCTCGAAGCATTCTCTGCCTCTCTTTTTCTCCCACTTATTTTTATTTTCTCAGGACAAGAACGGGTTTCCGAAAATGATTCCTTTCATTTGTTATTAATGGGTGATCCATCTGATATCCAATGAAAAGAACAGGGAAATGATACTTGTTCAACAGGATAAGGCCCAATTGAAGGGTATGGACCTCCGAATTGGAGGGCTGCTTGTGTGGTCTGGTACGACAGTCGTTAGTGTCATCACACGATGTACACTGGAGGACAATTCCATTGTCATAAATTATCCCATCCCAATAGTTGGCTTGAATTTCCAAAGTCTGCACCCCATCCGTTTTATGAATGTATTGAGTGAGTTGTCTGTGAGGAGACGCACATTTGAATATGTGTACGGGGACACGATTAACCACTTTATTAGACCGATCGCCGTCTCAGAGAGGACGATTTTTTTTTATGAGTCGTCGCTGTGCGTGTCTCCTTCTTCTCGTAATTTATCTCAACTTATCCAATGGAGTGTTAACATTTAATTTCTTTTAATGTGTCCTCTGAAGTTCATAATGGACACTTGAAAACGCAGTTAATTTGAATATTTACGGCCGTGTGTGGTGCGACGATGGTGAGATACCGGTGCGGTTTACTGGTTTACCACCATTCAAAATATTGTTACATGTGCATTTTGGACACCTATGAAACCAAAGTTAGGGCTTCTAACAATGAGATAGGAAGATTTTATTATCCGAGGAGATGTACGGATTAGTTTGACAAACAAACCCGCCAAGTGGTTCATAAAAGTCGGTCAATATCAAAGAAGATCCCTTTTATGTTAATTTGATTTATCTTATGAAGTCTGGGCGGATCGAGTTATCAGATATGTAGTGGATTACCTAATGCTTTAGTCAACCGACAGACGGTGGGCTTTATGTGTATCTACAGTACATACATTAGTCATATACTCGTTGCGGTTAGGGGCCGTTGTATCTACTCATGTTTGTAGAAGGGTGTGATCTCCGTCTTTCGAAAACAGCTGGATTAGGGATGTACAATTAGATAATTAAGAGGGTTTTATGTCCGTTATGCTTATTTGTAGCAACCAGTTATTGTACAAATGACTTGTTTTATGTTTGAAGTCATAAATTAAACACTACGGCACTGTATGAGTTCCATGAGTACAACTTAATGGAACTGCAATGTAGCAAGAGAAGGAAGCTTCTAACTTTGTAAATGAAATGTCCACTGGAAATCGAGTAAAGTTACAACTGGGACAATTTTCATTTCAATCGCTTGAGACTTAATCGACTAATTCGCCATTTTTTAAAGCACCGTTGTTTTTGTTTGTATTTTTCTGCGAAAAAAGTTTGTCCATCAATTGTGAGTTTCAAAAAAACATATGAAGAGGCTCCAATCGTCCGTCTGAAGTGCTCAATAAATTAATGAAATCCTTGTCGTTTCACCAAAATCGGTGTTTTGTTGTAAAAGTAGGCGTGACCGTGGATGGGTTTTAAAAATCTTTATACTTGAACTGAAGTCATGAAAAATTTAACTTTTATCAAAAATCGTTCCATTATAAAAACGCCCCCATAAAGTGGGCGTGAAAAAAATATAGTCAATGTCCCTATGGTTTAAAAAAAAAACACGTTTATGGGCCAACAAATATGTGACAGGCTGACAGATAGACCAGACGGACGGGAGGGTGGACGAACATATACAGCCAGCAATAAATTACAAGCAAAACATTCCAAAAATGCCAAGAAACTGTACATGTACAATACCATCACCAATGTTTGTATTTAAACTAAAGTCATGAAAAAAGATACTTTTTTTGAATTTCCTTAACTGTTATTAAAAATCGTTCCCTTAATAAAACGCCCCCCATAAAGAGGCAAGTCAAAAACTTTATTTGAACAAAATATAGACAATGTCCTTATGGTTTGACAAAAAACAGTGGACAGTGGGACCGGACGGACATACAAACAGTATAGATGTCACCACTCTGGATTTGTTTCTTACCTTGATAACTACCTTACACCTTGATAACTACACCATTAATGCATTATCGCCTCTAGGTTCAGGTCAGACCACTGTATCATATCAGCTGATTTCTCGAATTCTAACCACTAAAGTTCCACTGTATGGCAATACGAGAAAGGCAATTGCGAAGCATTTAACTTTTTTTTCTATGAATTTTAACTGGTCAGTATGTTTTCTCGATATTGACGTATATGCTGCTGTTGGTATGAGATCTATTATTCCAAATAGACTAAAGAATATTAGACCAAACGCTTATTAGCGCAACATTCTAACAGCAAATCAAATCTCAGATGAGGTCTTGGCACGACGCGACGTGTCAAATAACCAAACAAATTTGGACAAAGCTGAATTTAAGAACATCCAAGGGACTGATTTCGCCCGCTAGACTACATATTAGTGCTATTATAGTTGGCATACCTGGACACTGTCTAATTGGTAGGCACGCAGAAAGGCTTCACTAAAACGATTTGTACAGGAGCTGTATGGACGAAGAGTAAAAAGAAACAATACTTCATCTTCTTTGTAACTGCCCGGCCCTCTCTTCATCTTGGAGCTTACTTCTTTCAAAATGTCAGCGATTTGACAAAACGGAAGTGAGAAGACTCCTCTTTTTCATTAATTGCTCAGATTGGTTTGCTCAAAGGTAACAAGGACGAATTCCATGTGGTATCACAATTGACCAAAAACTTGTATAAGTGTCCTGTCGAATCGCAGGCAGCCACTCGAATCTAACCACCTTACCCATTAGACCAAAGCCAAAAAAGATGGTATGACTTGAACTGCAAAGAAGCTATCAGATTGAGAGAGAGAAACCTTCGGTTGTATAAGACAAGCATTACAGAGGTAAACTGAAAAAGGTTTAAACTGGCCAGAAATTACTGTAATGACAATTTTGAACAAAAAACTTCTACAAAATCTGGAAATGTGGGTCATTTGTCAAAACTTTAATAAAAAATTGGCCTCATCATCAGCTCCGACGATCATTCATAATGACAAGTCAATCTGCTTGCAGTGCATTTCGCTGACTGTTCCACCTTGGCAGATTTTGCCCAGTCTCTTCCTATACTTTAGAACGTGGATCTTTCAAGGAGACAAATCTTCTTTCGTAATCGTACATTTTCAAGTAAAACATACATAAATTCGCTGGTCCAGATGATAGCTAGCAAAACCACTGCGAAAGCTTTTCCATTTCTTTATGTCCTACTCATCAGGACTTTTTCTGATTAGATGGAAAGATGCATTTGTTCAGTCTTTAACAAAAAAAGGTGAAGGTTATTCACCCTCCAGTTACCAATCAATTGCGCTTACGTCACTATGGAAACGCTGTTAGATCATTTCATTTAATGAAATACCTGGCAACTCAAAAACATCTCAATAACCGGCATTTTTTTCTTTCACACCAATAGGTCCTTTGATTTGAAGACTAATCTCACCGAAAAGTTGAACCAATCCATGGTGGTGTAAGTAAGATTGTTGCGCTTGATATTTCAAAGGCATTTGACAGAGTTTAGCATCTAGTCCTTTTGACGAAAATGCTTACAATTGGAATCGATAACAAACTTCTTCTATGAATTAGAAATTATATTTGAAAATGTTCAATTTAAGGTTCAATTTGGCGGTTTCAGGCTTACAACTCACCAAATAAATACTGGTGTTCCCCAAGGCTCTATTTGGTCACCGACTCTTTTTCTCAGTTTTTATAAATGATCTCATGTTTGCAACTTCTATACCAATTTATTCCATCACTGAAAACAGTACTCCCATTCGTTGTCCCTTAAACTCTAAACAAAAAAATATGTTCAGCACATTGAATTCTGACCTTCACAGCATTACCAAATGGGGCAAATCTAAAAGGTGACGTGAAATAAGACCAAATTTGGCTGTTAAAGCAACCTAAACTCGGGTGTATGCATTTAGGATGGGTGCGAAATTGGATCTATGAAAAGTTTGAACATGGGTAGCAATCCAACTGTTTGGCTCCCTGTTGGATTTGGGTTGTGTGCGAGGTTGGCTGTATGCTTAATTTCTTTGTATTCATATTTCCATATTTGTATATACCTTACTCGAAATTATGCTTTTAAAAACGAAATATTGCATTTTTTTTTTTAAATTTGGCCTTATTTCACGTCACCAAAATAGAACTAAATGCTTCCAAAACACAATGCTGTCTTTTGTCATTGAAGCGAAACCAAAATATGCAGCCAATATCCATGAATCTAGGCTCGGTGTATGTTTTAGTAAGGTTCAGTGCAATAACACAGGCGGAATAAAGCTCCACGGAGTTTCACAGGGTTTAATTCACGAAAAAATAGAAATAGGCCCTGCGGGGCTCTAAATTCCCAAAAAATGTAATTATAAAAACCAACATTTTTGGGAAAAAACAATAATATTGCACCTCCTAGAATGAATTCAAATGCATGCCTAGTGGATATCGAAAAAGCCTTTGACACGTTTTGGATTGACGGTTTAATTTACAAACATTCGATATGAATTTCCATCTCATCTTACAAAGATGATAGCATCCATGCTATGTCGTAACAGCTGAAGATCATTCTAGATCTTGTTAGGAATCACTTTGTTCGTTCGGCAAGTGTTAGCGAAAACGAATTAATCTCTGGATTATTCGATCCGAATCCTGGGTATTTTAGAAATGCCTTGGAAAGTGGATACATTCCGCCAGAAACATTTCTGTTTCTGGATGCATATGGCCACCTATCGGATTCAACGAACGTTCCAATAATATACCATGCTGCAAGGAGAGCAACAGATAAAAGGATCCTTTACGAGCCTTTTGAGCCGGGGTACGGGAATACTGATCAAATGAGATACTGCATTACATACCTGAACGCGATAAAAGGTTAAATAGAGACCGATACTGGTGGCTAGACTGGGCTGAAGACGATACTTATTTTAAGTAAAACTAGGCCCTGACATGTGATCTCTGATCTAACGATAAATAGAGATCACAGGACAGGGCCTAGATAGGTTTAGATAGGTTAAGTTAGTCTTGTAAGTTTTAGTTTTATATAAAAACAAAAGTTGCGACTGTCTTCTAATAGGTTTTGAATCACATTTTCCTATTTTCAAAAAAAAAAATATCATGTTATGCGAACCATAATGGTCTTTTACTTTGGCAAAAGTTAAAAATGTCTAGCCTTTAAGTTTATTTAGGCTATTAATTAGTATTAAAGAAATTGTCAATAAATTAACGTTAAAAAAAATTCAAATGCATGCGAAAAAACGTAAAGCAGGCATAGGAATTGTGAACTCATTAGTTTCGCTTGAACATAATATAAATGTATCCTGCTTTAATCAAAAAGCCAGTTGCATATCAACGCAATACTCTCGCTAAGCTACGAATGGAAAACATTGGACGTTCGTTGAAATATAGAGATTCGTACATAAGCCTAACAACCAACTGTAAAATGCTCTAAAAAACTGTTTGTTTCTTCTCATTATAGCTCACTATATAGTTCAGTACCTCATTTCCTCTGATCCTTAATTTCCATAACACCCTAATGTGCTAAAACAGACGTAGAAGCAAGGGGGCCAAATACATGTATACTTGGAAAAAATTTAAAAATTTGTACAGTACAAAAACACTGACTGTCGAAACACGTGATAATTTTTATAATACTGTGTGCATATTGACCAATTCACTTGATTGAACTTGTGCATTGTGAGGTGTGACTTTATCAGATGCAATTAAGCAAATAAAACGACCAGATATTCAAGTGAAATATTTAGCAGTGCTTGAATTGTTATAATTTTTTTAACTTTCTCTTACAAAGAGAAAGATATTGTTTTCGTGAAAATTTACGACCTCGAGATTTTAATTGATTCTAACATTACGATGAAAGCGGAGCCTAAAAAAGTGGTTTTTTGAATTCCGTCCGTCTGTCCGTAATGGTCTCCCCAGCCTAAACGGCTTGACCGATTTTCTTCAAACTTCGTATCCAAGCTTGTTTTGGTCATAATGCTAGGCCATTTTTTTTGTTTGCTTTTAGCCATGTTAAACGCATCCAGTATTTTGGATGTCCGAACATTCCGAGGAGCTAACATCGACTCGGATCACTACCTTGTAGCAGCCAAGGTAAGAATGCGGATTGCGGATATCCACCACGCCACAACAATCCAGAAATACTGTGAAAAAATTAAATGTCGAAAGACTGCAATCGCCAGAGACCGCCAAGACCTTCGCGCAACGCGTATCCCTCAACCTCTCGACTCACAACACACCACCAGCATCTAATATCGAAGAACAATGGCAACGATGCCAACAGGCCATTAGATCAGCCGCGACTGATGTGCTAGGTTTCTCGCGCCCACCAGCAAGAAACCCCTGGTTTGATGAGGAATGCCGACAGATGCTCGCAGCCAAGAACGAGGCCTACAAGGCTAAGCTGCAGGTGAAGACGAGAGCTGCCATTGAGCTCTATAGGCAAAGAAGAAGGGAAGAACATCGGCTTTTCAGCAAGAAGAAAAAAGAGCAAGAAAAGCGTGCGATCGAGGATATAGAGAGGTGCCACTCCAGGAACGATGTTCGCAAGTTTTACCAAAGTGTAAAACGTCAAAGCCAAGGATACAAGGCTCGAACAGAATCCTGTCGAGATGAACAAGGAAATATTGTAGTTGAGACACAGTCGATGCTGAGGATATGGAAGAACCACTTCTGCAGACTGTTAAACGGCGATGACGAACAACATTCCGCTGTCAGGCAGAACGAACCATTCAATATTGGCAACGACAGCGAAAACTGCCAACCACCCGACTTGAGTGAAGTGAGGATAGCAATATCTAAACTCAAGCTTAATAAGGCTGCCGGAAATGACGGCCTTCCCGCTGAGCTCTATAAGGCCGGCGGAGATGACTTGGTAAGTAACATCCACCAACTCATAAGCCAAATATGGTCGGATGAAAATATGCCTGAAGAATGGAACCTCAGCATCGTTTGCCCGATCCACAAAAAAGGAGAACCTCTGAACTGCGCCAACTACAGAGGCATAAGTCTCCTCAACATCGCCTACAAGATCCTATCTGCCGTGATATGTGAACGCCTGAAACCGTTTACCAACAACCTGATTGGCCCTTTTCAGTGTGGTTTTAGGCCAGGAAAGTCCACAACCGATCAAATTTTCACACTTCGGCAGATCCTGGAAAAAACTCAAGAAGTCCAAATCGATACCCACCACCTATTCATCGATTTCAAAGCCGCATATGACAGCATTTATAGAGACGAACTGTACAGAGCCATGTCTAGTTTTGGTATACCGCCCAAACTCGTCGATAGAGAATTCTCGCTGCTCCATCAGGGTCGGAAACGACCTCACCGACACATTCGATACCAAAAAAGGATTTAGGCAAGGCGATGCGCTGTCATGTGACCTCTTTAATCTGATTCTTGAGAGGATTGTGCAAAACTCCCGAGCCAACACCAGAGGCACAATTTTCCAAAAGTCGGTGCAACTACATACTAGCATACGCTGACGATATTGACATCATTGGTAGGACTCAACGTGATGTCATAGCCACGTTTGCTATTATAGAGAAGGAAGCGGCGAAAATGGGTTTAGCAGTAAGTTAGGGTAAGGACTTAGTAGGTGCTGTCATCACGAAAGGACTCACAACATCGACGAATTGGACAGAACGTCACCACTGACAAATATAACTTTGAGGTAGTACGGGATTTTGTCTACCTTGGCTCCGCTATTAACTCTGACAACAACATCTCGTCAGAAATTAAACGAAGAATTACTCTTGCCAACCGCTGTTTTTTCGGGCTAAGAAGGCAATTTAGTAGTAAAGCCCTCACTCGAACTACTAAGGAGATCCTATATAAGACCCTGATCATCCCAGTCCTGCTCTACGGCGCTGAAGCATGGACCGTATCAAAAGCGGATGAAGAAATCCTTGGTAGATTCGAGAGGAAAATTCTTCGAAAAATCTTCGGTCCCGTTTGCGTTGACGGGCTATGGAGAAGAAGATTCAACCAAGAACTATACGAGCTGTACAGCGACATGCCCCTGGTCAAAAAACTCCGCATTGGACGTTTAAGATGGCTAGGACATGTAGAACGAATAGACACCAATACTCCGGCTCGCAGAGTCTTCGATTCCCAGCCAGACGTCGGACGCAGTAGAGGAAGACCTCGCCTTAAGTGGCGCGCACAAGTGGAAACCGAGCTCAACCAACTTGGAGTGCGTAACTGGAGGCAGTTAGCTAAGGACCGGGCTAATTGGAGAGGCATGTTGGTTGAGGCCCAGGTTCATTCCGGACTGTAGCGCCACTTAAGTTTAGCCATGTTAAAAACGGTACCAGTCATATAAAAATTGCACAAAACCTCAATTTTCTCGAAAACGGCTCTAACGATTTTGATTAAACTTTATATATACTATAACCATATTAGTTCCAACAAAATTGCATACCCAGTTTTTCCGAGAATATCCATATAACGGATTTTGTCATTTAGGCCATACAAAGGAAATTGTTAATATCTCGCAAACTATTATGTCAAATTGAATGTAATTTAAGATATATTCTACTATTACAGCTTGAAGCAATTCCACATAATTAGTTTAAGCCCAACTATCACTAAACGGAATTTTCAGTTTTGGCCAATAACGGAAAATCATTTTATTATTCACATTGACATCGATTCCTTCAAATTTCGGAGTAAAAATTCGTATAAATACATTTTGAAGAGAAAGTTGCGTACGACCCAGTCGTGCACCCACCACTCGTTTAAAGTGGGTTTAGCTCCTACAGGTTAGTTAACAATATTTATGTAAAACTATAGTTCGGTGTGATTAAATATTTTTTTTGCAGATTTAAAAATTGGGTGTAGTTTTAGAAAAATATTTTGTTACATCTAAAGTTCTACTTATGAACATGTAATAACATGCCTTCGAATTAGTGTATTCATGTATTCTTGTAGGAACATCAATAAAAATCTGCGCCTATTTGCGCGTTTTAAAATATTTGCTTCTCGAATGGATTAGTCTTGATTTTGAAAAATATGTTTTTTTTTTAAATATCTGTTTCTATATTTTTTTGTAGGTTCAGGTTCAAGCGATATTTTTATTAAAATTATAAATCAGAAATTTAGAGAGTCACGTATCCATGGACCACCTACTTCTGATCAGATTCATCAAATGGGCTGTTTCCCAGAAAAGGATTTATTTATTATCGAACACAATGCTCCTCATAACTATCTAAAAAAATGTTTATCCCAGTCCTTTCGGACAGTTTGACCAGAATAAAGGGATCTAAATCGAGCTAGAGTCTACTAGTTATCCATTGACTTAAATTCTCATCCCCTTAGTCATATAATCACACCACACACAGCTCCCATCTACTAACTCATATTACTCACCGAGAAAAATTCAAATGGCGTAGATACTCCTGTTCTTTGTTTTTTTTTTTCTGGCGAATTGTAATCAATTAGACTTCGCACAATTTAATATCTTGGATCTGCGATGGCGATCACATACTGTAAGTGGTTCGAGTGATTCATATGAACGAATTTATTTTTCAATATTTCTTCGCGTCTTGGTGTAGCGTGGGAGTTTGTATTTTCAAGGCTTCGTTGAATTTATAAAATTAATGACTCTATAGGTGGCCGGTGCGAAAGATATATTATCCGTAAGAAAGTAACACTGGAGGCATCGACCTGTTCATGGAACTCGCTAAATCAATTGTAAAAATTCCCATAAACTAAAATTAATTGAAATATGGTTTATTACACATAAGTACGTTCGAAATTTAATTTTCTGCAATCTGCTATGTTTAGGTGTGGTGTATTTTTCACACTAGGCTACAGGATCACCATTATCTTACTGGGAAATGAATCATTCGTCAGAATGTGTGACAACATCGTCACGATTATGACCTCGATAATGGTTTTCTCTTATTTGTTTTTATTTTTTTATAGCTGAGAATAAATTTCTTCTGGAGTTTAGGGAACTACGTGACAACAGTTTCGACCAGAGGCAATTGGCTTTTTAATAGGAGGCCTACGTCCAGTTCACCAACGTTTATTTATTTCGTTGTTTATATTTTTGTTTTACCAGACAAAACAAACATTAGGTGAACATAATCTGGTCATTTATTGTATTTTGCTTAATTTCTATTTTTTATTGAAACACCAAATTGGTATTCGGAAAAATCGGGTGCGTTGTGTATACAAATTTCTTATATGACCGATTAAAAGCAGCATGCATTTGCACAAGTCAAGCTAAATAAAAATGAGCTACAGGGGATGTTTTAGTAAGAATAGCAGATTGCACGAGTCTTATGTAGCAATACTCATTTATAGATAGTTTCGTAAAACGAATGTGTACAATGTTTTTGTATACAAGAATAGGTACAATTTTCGAGTGACATAATAATAACTGTATGTATTTTTGTTATGACTTTTGAAAAACCTGTGAAGGACTCTGGTTATGTTTGATCGGTTTTTGATGCTCAGCTAGCACGACAAGAAGCACACGCTGCCCTTAGTAATGTTGGATGTTGAATGTTTGTATAAAAATAAAATATAAAGAAACAGAAGTATCTAAGCTTAGAATAGTATACATGAGTATGGCACTCTTTAGTCTAACTGGCTTACGCGATTTTTTCAAAGTAGACTCCAGAACGAACGTCGATTTTTACTTTTGATCGGAATAGATTGCTGGATAGTAGGTGATAACCATTTATTCTTGTTTGGTATGATAACTGAGAGCTTTATATCTACATATCGGATCCATAGACAAGTGTCGGTTGACACCCCAATATAGGACACATTATATCAGTGCAGTTATATCAGTGCATTTTAATGGCACGGAAGAATACCCGGCCTGCTGTCCCAGGCGAACCTAGATGAGCTGCTCTGACATATTCGGACAACAGGTTGTCTAGGAATTTCAAGGGTTAGTCAGGCCCCTTGAACAGAGATGGTGGCGGATGAACCGAAAGGCCAACGGCAGCGCTCAATCCCGTAGTGGATACTGATGGCCCCGTGTCCTAGGGGTATCTAATAAATTGGAACTGGCCCTCCAGGTTGGGGGTTGTGCTTTGGGTTAACTACCCACCCACAGAAAAAAAACATGGTTACGAAGCAACCAATAGCCTCGGAAAGGACGGATTTTATTGTTGACGACCCTGCTAAACGAAAAAAGGACAACGACGTTCGCATCTGCACCTGGAATGTGAGAACATTAAACAGGAGAGGTGCAGGCGAACAACTAGCGGAAGCCCTAAACTGCTACAAAGCAGACATTACTGCCATCCAGGAAATACGATGGGATGGGCCGGGCAAAAAGAGGATGAAAAACTGTGACATATACTACGGACCGTGTTATAGTGAGCAGAAACAGCGACTATTCGGATGCGGATTTGTTATAAGTGCCAGACTTAGGCAAGAAGTCTTATGTTTCCAAGACATTAGCGAACGCATAGTAACAATCCGCATCAAGGCCAAATTCGCCAACATAAGCCTTATATGCGCTCACGCTCCGACGGAAGAAAAAGATGATATAGCTAAGGATTGCTTCTACGAGCTTCTCGACAAAACCTATGAGCGACTACCGAAGTACGATGTTAAAATCGTGCTGGGAGATTTTAACGCAAAGGTAGGAAGAGAAGACATCTTTAGAAGTATTGTCGGAAAACAAAGCCTACACGACAACACGTCTGGTAACGGACTTAGGCTAATTGATTTCGCTACGGAACGAAATGCCACTATAGCCAGCACACGGTTTCCTCACCTCGATATCCATAAGGGGACATGGCGGTCTCCAGATCAACGAACGGTCAACCAAATTGATCACATTGCGATAGATAAAAGGCACGCATCCAGTATTTTGGATGTCCGAACATTCCGAGGAGCTAACATCGACTCGGATCACTACCTTGTAGCAGCCAAGGTAAGAATGCGGATATCCACCACGCCACAACAATCCAGAAATACTGTGAAAAAATTTAATGTCGGAAGACTGCAATCGCAAGAGACCGCCAAGACCTTCGCACAACGCGTATCCCTTAACCTCTCGATTAACACCATACCACCAGCATCGAATGTCGAAGAGCAATGGCAACGATGCCAACAGGCCATTAGATCAGCCGCAACTGATGTGCTAGGTTTCTCGCGCCCACCAGCAAGAAACCCCTGGTTTGATGAGGAATGCCGACAGATGCTCGCAGCCAAGAACGAGGCCTACAAGGCTAAGCTGCAGGTGAAGACGAGAGCTGCCATTGAGCTCTATAGGCAAAGAAGGAGGGAAGAACATCGGCTTTTCAGCAAGAAGAAAAAAGAGCAAGAAAAGCGCGCGATCGAGGATATAGAGAGGTGCCACTCCAGGAACGATGTTCGCAAGTTTTACCAAAGTGTAAAGCGTCAAAGCCAAGGATACAAGGCTCGAACAGAATCCTGTCGAGATGAACAAGGAAATATTGTAGTTGAGACACAGTCGATGCTGAGGATATGGAAGAACCACTTCTGCAGACTGTTAAACGGCGATGACGAACAACATTCCGCTGTCAGGCAGAACGAACCATTCAATA
This sequence comes from Rhingia campestris, assembly GCA_932526625.1. Taxonomy (NCBI): domain Eukaryota; kingdom Metazoa; phylum Arthropoda; class Insecta; order Diptera; family Syrphidae; genus Rhingia; species Rhingia campestris. The sequence continues at coordinate 60,935,593 of OW052182.1, read as the reverse complement.
TTGGCAACGACAGCGAAAACTGCCAACCACCCGACCTGAGTGAAGTGAGGATAGCAATATCTAAACTCAAGCTTAATAAGGCTGCCGGAAATGACGGCCTTCCCGCTGAGCTCTATAAGGCCGGCGGAGATGACTTGGTAAGTAACATCCACCAACTCATAAGCCAAATCTGGTCGGATGAAAATATGCCTGAAGAATGGAACCTCAGCATCGTTTGCCCAATCCACAAAAAAGGAGACCCTCTGAACTGCGCCAACTACAGAGGCATAAGTCTCCTCAACATCGCCTACAAGATCCTATCTGCCGTAATATGTGAACGCCTGAAACCGTTTACCAACAACCTGATTGGCCCTTATCAGTGTGGTTTTAGGCCAGGAAAGTCCACAACCGATCAAATTTTCACACTTCGGCAGATCCTGGAAAAAACTCAAGAAGTCCAAATCGATACCCACCACCTATTCATCGATTTCAAAGCCGCATATGACAGCATTTATAGAGACGAACTGTACAGAGCCATGTCTAGTTTTGGTATACCGCCCAAACTCGTCCGTTTGTGTAGGATGACGATGGAGAATTCTCGGTGCTCCATCAGGGTCGGAAACGACCTCACCGACACATTCGATACCAAAAAAGGATTTAGGCAAGGCGATGCGCTGTCATGTGACTTCTTTAATCTGATTCTTGAGAGAATTGTGCAAAACTCCAAAGCCAACACCAGAGGCACAATTTTCCAAAAGTCGGTGCAACTACTAGCATACGCTGACGATATTGACATCATTGGTAGGACTCAACGTGATGTCATAGCCACGTTTGCTAGTATAGAGAAGGAAGCGGCGAAAATGGGTTTAGCAGTAAATGAGGGTAAGACTAAGTATATGCTGTCATCACGAAAGGACTCACAACATCGACGAATTGGACAGAAGGTCACCATTGACAGATATAACTTTGAGGTAGTACGGGACTTTGTCTACCTCGGCTCCGCTATTAGCTCTGACAACAACATCTCGTCAGAAATTAAACGAAGAATTACTCTTGCCAACCGCTGTTTCTTCGGGCTAAGAAGGCAATTTAGTAGTAAAGCCCTCACTCGAACTACTAAGGAGACCCTATATAAGACCCTGATCATCCCAGTCCTGCTCTACGGCGCTGAAGCATGGACCGTATCAAAAGCGGATGAAGAAATCCTTGGTAGATTCGAGAGGAAAATTCTTCGAAAAATCTTCGGTCCCGTTTGCATTGACGGGCTATGGAGACGAAGATTCAACCAAGAACTATACGAGCTGTACAGCGACATGCCCCTGGTCAAAAAACTCCGCATTGGACGTTTAAGATGGCTAGGACATGTAGAACGAATGGACACCAATACTCCGGCTCGCAGAGTCTTCGATTCCCAGCCAGACGTCGGACGCAGTAGAGGAAGACCTCGCCTTAAGTGGCGCGCACAAGTGGAAACCGACCTCAACCAACTTGGAGTGCGCAACTGGAGGCAGTTAGCTAAGGACCGGGCTAATTGGAGAGGCATGTTGGTTGAGGCCCAGGTTCATTCCGGACTGTAGCGCCACTTAAGTAAGTAAGTAAGTATATCAGTGCATTTTATAAAACCATGATGCTAAGCACGAACTTCATCCTTAGACCACCAACTTTAGAGTACCATACGCGCCCAGCCTTTGGGATTAGGCTAAGACGAGTCTTAGGGGCTCTTGATTCCTGTGGTACCATACTATAGTCTATTGTTAGACTCCGCACATCTTCCTTGTGGGTTCCTTAGCAAATCCAGTTCGCAAAATTAAGTTACTAAGTCACTACTAACCAAGGTAAGTAATTAGCAGCAAGACCAAGTAACTCTCCCACTTTATGCGCCATCTAGAAGCAATTTCTTATTGAACACACTGTTTTATAGCTTGTTCATCTAGCAAAAGAGTCTGACTACGCTAAGTAGCGAATATCTTAATTGCTTAGAACACACTGTCTAAAAAACTTGTTCATCTTACAAAAGACTGATAAACGCGGACCTACATGAAGTCGGCTTGGATTGGTTCACCCCAAACTGGAATTGGCGACGACAGCTAGAACTACTAACCATCTGACCGAAGTAGTAAAGTCCAGAACTGATCAAATCTTCACACATTGAAAATTTTGGAAAAAAAACCAAGAAGGCCAAATCGATACCCACCACCTTTTCATTGATTAAGTTGCATGAGACGGCATTTATATAGACGATTTATACAGAGCTATGTCTAGTTTTGGTATACCGCCCAAACTCCGTCCATTTGTGCAGGATGATGATGGAGAATTCACGCTATCCCATCAAGTTCGGCAACGACCTCACCGAATCATTCGATACCAAAAACGATTTACATAAGGCGGTAGGAGGGGATTTTGCAAAACTCCTGAGCCAACACCAGAGGCACGATCTTCCATAAATCGGTGCAACTACTTGCATACGCCGACGATATTGACATCATCGGTCGGACTCAACATGATGACATAGCCACGTTTGCTAGTTAAGAGATGGAAGCGTCAGAAATAGATTTAGCTGTAATTTACGGTAAGACCAAGCAAGACCAAACTGCACACAACATCCACGAAATGAACGTCACCATTTATATAACTTTGAGTTATTACTGGACTTTGTCTATCTCTGCTCCGACAACAACATCTCGTTTGAAATTAAACGAAGAATCACTCTTTCCAACCGCTGTTTCTTCCTGCTAAAATGACAATTTTAGTCGTAAAGCCCTCGCTACTAAGGACATCATAGACAAGAGCCTGGTCATCTCAGTCCTGCTCTGCGGCGCTGAGGCATGAACTGTATCAAAAGAGGATGAAGGAATCCTTGGTCGCTTTCGAGGGAAAAATTCTTCGAAAAATGTTCGGTCCGGCTTGCGTTGTGGGGCTATGGAGACGAAGATTCAACCACGAACTATTCGACCTGTACGGCGATAAAGTCTAGTCAAAAAAACTCCGCACTGCACGTTTAACATGGCTAGGACATGTAGAGTGAATGGACACCAATATCCCGGGTCGGAAGGCAGACGTCGGACGCAGTAGAAGAAGCCCTCTCCTTTAATGGCGCGAACAAGTTGAAATCGACCTCTGCCAACTTGAAGCAGTTAGCTAAGGACTGGGCTAATATAAAAGGCTTTTGCTTGAGGCCTAGGTTCATTCCGGACTATAAGTAAGTAAATAGCATAATTGGGGTGAGTAGATTTTTGTCGAAAGCTTTTCTTATAACAACAACAGGAGCTATATGCCGTGATGCCCAAAGCATCTTTGGGCTCCAGTACATTTTATCAAGAGCCAGGCGTATGTGGGAGTCCCATGAAAGGGTATTTGTGAATATTACACCAGGATTTCTTGCAGAATAAACATACTAGGTATCTAACCCCTTAAGTTTAAATGGAGAAAGAAAAATTGGTTGGAGTTCTTCGACAACTTCACTGGCACCATTTTCTCTCAGATCAAGATGGCAGGTGTTGTAAAGTTGAACATCGTCAGCATACATATGTATGGACCTGAGCGCACCCAGAATAGAACCCTGTGGAACGCCTTTATTGAAGGAAAGAAAATATTGCATGTTGTTGTTCCCTACGACGTACCTGTGATCAAGTTGTAGATCACAGGTAATATAAAATAAGATCAAGTTCGCTGGTGAAAAATTAAACTGGTCTAGACGTTTGCTACAAGTATGCCGTGATCAAAAATGTCGAATGCTTTCAAACAATCTAGCGGGGAAAGAAGTGTGAACTTGTTTTCATCTGTTTTTCAAGAACGTGCCCTTATATGTATCTTCCACTGCTTTTAATAAAGCTGTTGTATAGTTGTGTTCAGGACGAAAGCCAACTGTTTCGGAGCAAAGCATGCAATTTGTTGAAAGATACTCACGTATTTCAGAGTTTAATATCTCTTTTTAGATTTTCGAAAGAAATGGTCAAATTGCCATCGGTCTGTAGTATGTACTAATACTCTTCGCCCTTTTTTGGAATAGGGATAATTTTTGATTAGTCGGCACCTGAACACATTAAACATTGTTCGATTGGACATCAAGAACTCAGCCGACCAATTTCTAAATGGCTGCTTTTACTAAGGATAATCATGATTTCGAGGCAAACTCGAGTTAACTCGATAAATTAAATGTTCAGTCAATTTAAATCCAGAGTTACCTCCGAGCTAAGCAAGTTTGATGACTCAACCCTGTATTAAACGATCAGATGTTTTTGACAGATGATAAAATAGTAAGCGAACAATTCCATTTACGGTAAAATTTTATAAAATTTTTAGAAAACAAATGTATATCCATTCAGATCTCAGCGACTCGGAATTGTTTGAAATATTGAGTGAAACTGTTTTAAGAAGAAAACAACTTGTGAGATCGCGATAAAAGCATTTTTATTTGTTTGGGGAAAAGCAAAGCACAGCTCATAACTGAGCAATGCAGATTCTAAACATTTCGATAACTCTTTGGCATTTTGACAGCAACATCGATCAGTGTTACCATATTCAAACCCAACTCGCGGTGTTAAAATTAATCCTCCACTGAAAAACTGCTTCATGAGTTAACTCTAGATTAAATTTAATTCAGGGTTAGTTAAAGCGGGGTTAACTCAGAATTATCTGAGCACTGAAAAACCGTGCCTAACGCGAAATGGTTGAATTGGTTTAAAACCTACTGTTACACAATTTGAAAGGATTTTACACACCCCATCTTTACAATAACATTTGCATTTTAAATTTCGTTAGCACTCGGGAAAAATACAATACAATGATCCCTGTTTGATCCCATTCAACAAAGATCATAGACCCATTTTTAAAAGAATTTCAATAAAATGGAAACATGTCAACTGCCTTGACAATTATTTATAGTTCACCATAAATTACCTATTCCATCCCAAAAGTATCTTATCTCCCAGCTGCTCACTTAAAAAAAAAAAAAAAAAAGAGACCGCATAGAATTTTTTCTACTCCGGGCAGGATATGTTTTCAAAAATAAACAAAAACCAAACTACCCCATCCAGGACAAAACGGATGTAATACGCTCATCTCCAACACGTATATCGATAAGCAAGCGACCATGACCACATAGCTATCATTATCAAAATCACACACACACCACATCGCATGTCCTCACGTCTCCACGTCCATGGCTGATTCCGATTTCACATAAAATTTGCGCGATTACATTAATTGGCAGTTTGGGTTAAATCCGCACAATGACTTGTGTTAATGTGAACTTCCGATTGAATTGACGGTCCCAGTCACACGACATCCGTCAAACAAACATTTAACACTGGTTGACATCTGTTGAATTTTTTTTTTAAATTGGCACAGCTATATTCGTGTCTATGTGCACTTGTGTTAGGCAAAGTGTCCACATATGCGTTTACCGCGAAACAAACACCATAACGGAGCTACAGGGGATGAAAGTGAAAAACTACTGGGAGGGTACAGGGACCCTCATATAGAGTGGTGTGTTTAATACTTTGTCAAGAGAGTTGGAAGTGGCAAGGGGTTGTAAAACCATAATAGGGTTAGGGTTGTTATGTTTAGCGCGTGTGCTATTAATTAAAATTGTCCTTACCGGTCTAACTGCGCAGAAAATATTTATTCAATGAAAACGGGGATTTTCACGATCGCAGGATAATGCTTACAAAAGGATTAATAGGGAGGAAAATATTTTTTTTTTTGATTGCACTGAACGCATTTAGGGGTTTCTGGAGACAATGAACTAGAAAAGGATGATAGTGAGACAGGGATTTGTGGTTGAAGTCAATGTGAATTAGGAATGTGGATCGTTGAAACTGTAGGATGGTAGCGTGGTATTTGGAAGTTTTCTGGGCGCACAAAACGTTACAAATAGATAGCATCTATACGTATCTGTATCGGGTATTCATTTGTCTGTTGATCTACCGTCTATCTGGTTTTCTTCTTCGAGTACCTATTTGGAAGAAAGTTGTACGCCCTTGATCAAGTTCTTTTATCGGAGCTCCCGAATAGCCTGGTTCTTATTAGAAGCTTAATTCCTTAGTTGAGTGGTGATACAGCCCGGAATAAACCCGAGCCTCAACCAACTAGACTCCCGCCTCCAGTTGCAAAGTTCAAGTTGGTTTTTACTTGTGCGCACCACTTAAGGCGAGGTCTCCCTCGATGTCTGACTGGGAATCGAAGACTCTCTAAGTCGTATTGTTTGCCCATTCGTACTATATATCCTGTCAATCTTATACGTACAATTCCGAGGTCTATATCGCTGTACTGCTCGTATAACCCGTTAACGCAAACGGGACGGAAGATTTTTGGAACATTTATTCTCTCAAAAACGACCAAGGACCAAGTTTCAGCACCGTAGAGCTAGACTGGGACGATTAGAGTATTGTAAAGGATCTCCTTAGTAGTTCGAGTGATGGCTTTACTAAATTGCATTCTTAGCTCGAACAAAAAGCGGTTGGCAAGAGTAGGTTAGATTAAGTTAAAGTGGCTGCCATCGATTCGCCAGCACACTTAGACCAGTTTTTGGTCCATTGTGATACCACATGGATTACGTCCATTCTCCTTGTTACTTTTGAGGAAACCAATCTGAGCTATTAATGGAACGGAGGAGACTTCTCAGATCCGTTTTTGTCAAATCGCTGAGATTTTGAAAGAAGTAAACTCCAAGATGAAGCTTCCTTTTGTTTGATAGGACCGGGCTGTTACAAAGAAGATGAAGTATTGTTTCTTCTTCCTCTTAGTCTGTAGCTCCTGTAGAAATCGTTTAAGTGAAGCCTTTCTACGTGCCTACCAATTAGAAAGTGTCCAGGTATGACCGCTATGGTGCCGCTAATGTGTGGTCTAGCTAGCGAAATCAGTCCCTTGGATCTTCTTACATCCAGCTTTGGCAAAATTTGTTTGGTTATTTGACACGTCGTTCCACGACTTCATCTGAGATTTGATTTGCTGTAAGCTTGTTGCGCTAGTAAGCTTTTCCATATAGCAGAAGTTATACCTAGTGCACCCGAGTCCAGTACGACAGGTAGTTTAGTTCCATGTCTGGCAAGTTCATTAGCCTTACAGTTCTCAGGAATTTCACTATGCCCAGGCACCCAGCATAGGTGAATTTTATTTCAGACAAGATGTCGTTGTGGGATAATAGCGGATCCGAGGTAGACAAATTACCTGAAAGTTATATGTGAATGGTGTCATACTTTCCAATTCGTCGATGTTGTGTGTCCTTTCGTGCTGACAGAATATATTAGGTCCTTCCCTCTGTTAAATCCATGTTTGGTGCTTTCTCCCCTATACTAGCCAACGTGGCTGTGACATCACGTACGTTGAGTCCGACCAATGAATTCAACATCGTCATCATATGCTAGTAGATCAACTGATTTATGGAAAATTCTGTTATTAGCTCGAAAGTTTTGCCAAATCCTCTGAAGAATGATGATCAAAAGATCAAAAGTTTTGTTGAAGTCGTGAAGCCTAAGAAAGCACCGAGAATTCTTCATCGTCATCCAGAATAGTCGAACGAATTTGGTCGGTATAACAAAACTATACATGGCTGGATATAATTCGTCTCTGTTATCAGTTTGGACTTGATTTGATCAGCTGTGTACTTTCTTGGCCTAAAACCGAACTGATAAAGGCCAGTTAAGTTCGTTCTACTTGACGCCTACCTGTTCGTTTTCGCCGTTTGACAATTTAACAAAGTAGTTCTCAGCATCGACTGTGACTTAACTCCGATTTTTTGTGGTTCATCTTGACAGGTTGACTTGTGTCCAAGGCTTTGACGTTTTACACGATTTTATAATGTCTGCTTCGTAGCAGCCTCGGGCTTCCACTAGTGCAGATACGAACGTCATTGTCCTTTTTTCATGGTCGCATGGTCGTCAACAACAAAATCAGTCCTTTCCAAGGCTCTTGCTTGTTTCGGTAGCATATTTTTTCACATGAGTGGCTCTCAACCTGAAGTGCGAAATATGTATTTGCCTATTGAAAAATCCGCCTCTATGTTGACATTTCTAAAAATTGTGGACTGGCGCATGTTTAACGTGCTGGCATAGGAGCTTAACATAGCAATCTATGTTTTCAAAAACTCAGTCCTCATATAAGATTGTTATTTTTAGAAAAATATAATTATTCGTGCCAAAACATCCAAGATACGCTAGAGGGGTCATGGGCTATTCTTAATCTTAAAAAAATTCCAAACTTAATAAAAATTCCCCAACAAAAATTTCATTTGTGCTGGTATTTCAGTTGATCAATTTGATATCCCATAATATGTTGCCCTTAAATACCTTTCCAGATGTCTGAATCCCCTCTACATAATTAAATGCCATAAAATAATAATAAGCACCCGATATGGAGCTAACATTATAAAAAGATCTAAAAAAGGAACTTTTCCCACCTCCCGTGTCTGTTTGTTATTTTTTTGTGTGCCATCATCTTTTGACCTTTCCGAAGATTCGAGTATTAAAATATTGTTTTCCTCTCAGGCACTTGAAAACTCCTCCAAGGTATAAAAGAAAAATCAAAAGAGAACCACAAATAAAAAAATTCATACACATCTAAAGAAGGAAGGGACCACTTGTCCCGGTATCCTTTTTTCTTTTGTTGTGCTATAAACATGCGTACATATCAATCTGCACATCTATTCCTTTTTCATTTAAAGGCTTTCCCAAAAAAGGTATACAGAGGCATAACAAAAAACAAGAAGAACCTCTCAAATGGTGAAGCTTGATGATGACGATGATGAATCCTGATATAGGATGAACCATGACGAATTACGATTTACCTCTCAACACGAGCAAGTATCCACCTACGTTTGGGAAGGAATACACTCTTTTTTTTATGAGGAGGAAAATAATTACGAAATCACGTCAGAGTTAGAAAATTCCTACCGGATGACACAACTTTTACCCTTTTCACTGGCAGGAGTCAACGGTGGTATTTCATTCTTGTCGTATGCGCACACAGGCTAAAGGCACAACGTCATAAAGGCATCTACCACATTCCATGCAAAACCACCGTCGTTAGCCCTCCGTCTTCCTTCCACTGCTGTGCCTACGTGTAATGCACACGTTTGGAAATATGCGCTCCTTAGCCGCAAGGTGATGCTGGGTTGTGTATATTCATGCACCTTAACACACACTGCATGCGAGCGGACAGACATTACATGTCGACTTTCGTCGACTTATTGTGCGCCCAAAGGCATCGCTCCGCTCGCTGAACTCCTGCAAATTGTTGGATACTGCATTCCTGTGTGATCTTCATTTAACAGTCGACTGGGTGCAGAGATATTTTAAGCCACGGTAGTGAGTCCCCCGATTCCGCATGAATATTTGTAAAGATTTTTAGGCCGGCTGGGGTACCCACTTCAAAGATGAATGGTTCCAATTGAAATGTTCCGCGCGGGAGATGATACACCTCATCCGTGAGGAGGGAGGATAATAATCATTTCGAAGTCTGAGTCTGGCCGTTTTTAAGGTCACCATTTCTGTTTTTGGTGGTATTGGTTAGGTATGTGCACCTGTCACACGATAAAATTCCTTCGAGGTGAAATTATGTCACAAATACCACAAACCCTGGGAAGGAGGGTGGGTGGTGGTAGTGGGGGTACACACAATTGATTGTGTGGTTGATAAATAATTAATTTTGTGTTTTTTTTTTGTTGCATGTAAACTTTTTCCGTTATTTTGTGAACTCTCCACAGTGTGTAATTAATGTTTTACCAAGTGGTATGTGATGGGTAGAGGGGGGCTCCATCATGATGGCGGCATCTTTGCCGCCTGGTGACGCGGAGGATGCTGTTTGATTGATATTGAATGAAAGAGGGAGGAAATTTTCACAGGATGCAACATACAGATTTTCTGCCAATTGATTTGAAATTGACTAATGATTGAAGGTTAAGGAAGGAAGAAATTCAATTCACCGTTAATGGGGGGTGAAATTTGCGCATACCTTGTGTGTGGGTGAAAGTTTTTTTCCTGCAGAGTGCGCGAATTTCTTTACGAACAATTAGTCAACCGAAAAAAAAAATTAACGTAAGGAGCTAAATTTTTACCAAGTACACTGAGTGCCTATCAATCACTTTCCGAGCGAATTACAATTTATGCAAATATGTGGTTAAGATGATGTATGTGTGATGGTTGAATTGTTGGACTTAGTTAATGATGCCTTTACGTAAGAAGAAGAGCGAAAGCTAGTTTACATAAAATATACTGACAGGCGGGTTTAAGAGACCACCAGGCGATAATATTTCGATGAAAGGAAAGCACTATCTCTGGCAAGGATAGGTTGGTTTGAACGAATGATGAATGTCGTGGCGAAATAGTGGAAACCATATTGTTTCAACTCAACAGAACAGCATGGGATGTATTGCTATGTACGAAGAATAGGGGGTGCATCAACTATATGGTGAACAAGAAAATAGCAAATAAATGGAAAGTTCTCAGAGCTCTTCGACAAGCTTCCAACGGTCTTAAAGACCATTAAAGACTTTTTTAATTGAAGATTATACCCGACATAAGCAAGGTATAAGCAATCGTACAAGAGACTGCCAAGTCCTCTGCCGGACGCATATTCCTTAACCACCTGATATTGGCACGTTGTCACCATGTCATACGGTCAGTCAAAGCTAATGTCTCAGGTCTCTCGCGAACACCAGTAAACCTCAAGTTTGATGATTTGACCAATGTTGCGGTGAAGACGTGAGCCGCCATTGATCGTCGTCAAAACTGATTTACGAGGTTTCTCGAGCACAGTAGCCTGAAACCTCTACGTTGATAAAGAACACCGACCGAACCTTGCAAGCAAAAATAAGGCCTACAAAGTAATGTTGCAGGTGAAGACTAGACCCGCCATTGAGGTTGATGGGCTTTTCAGAATGTTGCAGGTGAACATGAGAGTCGCAATTGAGCTTTATGGGGAAAGAAGGAGGAAAGAATTCAGAAAGAAGAAAAAAAGAGCAAGAAAAGTGCACAATCGCAGACATAGAGAAGTGTTTACCAAAGTGTAAAAGATCAAATTCTTGGATGCAAGTTCCGATGCTGAGAATAAGGAAGAACTACTTCGGTAATCTATCAAACGGCAATGACGAAAAATCTCCCGCTATCATGCAATCAGCGAAAACTACTAATCACCCGACCTGAGTGAAATGGAGATAGCAATATATAAACTTAAGCTTGACGGCTTTTCTACCGACCTATATAAAGCCGGTAGAGATAAGTTAGCAAGTAACACACACTAGCTCATCTGCTAAATTTGGTCGGATGAAAGTGTGCCTAAAGAATGGAACCTTAAAATTGTTTGCACGCTTTACAACAAACTTCGCCGACTTTGCCAACAACAGAGGAAACTACCCAATATCACCTACAAGGTCCTATCTGCCGTAATATTTTATCTCCCGCAGCCGTTGACCAACAACCTGATAGGCCTTTATCAGTATCGCAATCCCCAAAAGTCCAAATCTTTACAGAGCTATATCTAGTGTTGATATCCCGCCTCATCCTGCCTTAATAACACGTCTTTACTGGATGACGGTGGAGAACTTAGCCTCCAACCGGACTGGCAACTACCTAACCGAAATATTTTATACGAAAAAAAAGGACTAAGTTAAGGCGTCGCACTGTCATATGACTTCTTTAACTTAATTCTTGAGAGGAATGCGCAAAACTCCCAAGCCAATACCAGGACACACAACATCGGACAAAACGTCACCATTGACAGATACAAATTTAACATAGTAAGCGATTTTGTCCACCTCGCCGTCGCTGTCAGCTCTGACAACGACATCTCGTCAGAAATTAAACGAAGAACTACTCTTGACAACCACTTATTCTTTTGGCTAAGAAGGCAATTGAGTAGTAAAGTCATAACTCAAACTACTATGAAGATCCTATACAAGAACGTTATCATCCCAGTCCTGCTTTTAAGTGTCTAACTATGTCCATGGACTATATCAAAAGCGGATGAAGAAAGGCTTGGTCGTTTTGAGCGAAAATCGTCAGTCACGTTTGCGTTGACGGGCTATTGAGACGAAGATTCAATCATGAAATATACGAGCTGTACAGCGACATACCCCTAGTAAAAAACTCATCATTGAACGTTTGAGATGGCTAGGACATTTATAGCATATGGAAACCAATACTCCAAAACCAGAGTCTTCGATACCCAGCCAGACCTCGGATGCAATAGAAGAAGACATCCACTTAAGTAACTCGTACAACTCCGAACCAATAATCCGAAACCAGAGTCTTCGATTCCCAACCAGAGCTCGGACGCAATAAAAGAAGACATCCCCTTAAGGGTAGGTGTCCCATGCAAAAATAGGTTGGAGTTTTGCGCTAAATTGTGTAGCGCTCACAATTTTCCGAATATTTAAATGAAATAAACGGTGATCGATTGGAAATATGTTAAGCAAAGTACTTGTTTAGCATTTAAAAAACATTAAAATATCTTTGAGCCTCAAAACCGCCTGACATGTAGAAAAACCATACAAATAAGTTAGATGCTAATTGCGTTCCATTTTTATCTCTTTATATACATATTTTTTATTTTTTTTATATTTTTTTTCTACAGACAATAGATTTGCGCAGATAACACCGGTTGTTTTTTGTTGTGAATTTTAGTATTTATCCCGAAAAAAATGCACAAAACTATGAAAAATAAGGTAAATTTACAAAGTTTAACTAGATATAACTTCTAAAGTATAAAAGGTAACGAAGTCAAATTAGCTTTTTTACAAAGCTAATAGATATGTGCAGATACCTTTTTTTTTTTTTTTTTTTTTGTATTTTGTACAGTAATTTTTTGGTGACAAAATGGAAAAAAGGTGTTTTTTTTTTTAAACGTTTTGGGTTTTTTGACTGGGAAATCGATAGTTATATTTCCTAATTTTTGGAAATAATTTTTTAACCAAGCGACAATATATAGGGCACAACGTACCGGTCTTTAAAACATGTTTTTTTTCTTCTAACATATTTAAATATGCAATTCAATATGACATTATTTGCAATGCCGCTGTGAAAAAAGGACAACCAAAATGATTCCGACATATTTTTTTTATTTTTTTTTGGTATTTGTATTATTTAATTCAAAATACAAAATAGTTTTTTTCCACACGGTTTTTCAAATTTTGATGTTAGAAAAGTGGTCTATTTTACGTTTTTTACATAAAAAAAGATCGAATTCACGCACACAAAGAAGTTTGTTTCAAAATAATGTCACTAGGTGGTGAGTTGGTGACATTCTCTTTTCATTATTCTCTTCTGTAAATACAGGCACTAGGCAGGCGAGATTGTTATTATGTATGTATCTTTTGTTTACCTTTTCGGGTAGACTTGATGAAAGTTCGTGTGGACTTCACGTGGACATGGTACAGATCGTTACATTATTGAAATGTTTGCTATCGCTGCTGATGAATTGTTTTGTATGCGTATGTTTGCACGTGACAGAAAGGGTTGAGTGGGAAGTAAGTCAAAGTGTAGGTACTTGTGTGTATAATTTTGATAATTTTTGTGAATAGTAAAGTGTTGTTTACTGTGTTATTTTTTTGCGGCAAATTCATTTGTGACACAACTTAAAAAAAAATTTAATTGTTTATGTTATTTTTTATATTGTATATACATATGTATATTATATGTATATTATATGTATATATATATAATGTCTGAACAACATTTTTACAGAATATCAATATCTATATTTCATACATATAAAGTTTTTTGACACGCCCACTTTTTGGGGGCGTTTTTAGTAAAAAAACGTTTTTCTGTAGGTACATTTTTTAAAATAACGGGTCTGCCATTGGTAAATACAGCTGCACATAATCGATAATGTGCTTAAAAATTGGACCGATCGTGTAGGCTACTGCATGGCCAGCCGAGGCAGCCATTTGAATGAAATTATTTTCCATTATTAACCGGAAGGATTGTACTTTCAAATAAAAAAAGAAATTTGAGAAAATATTCAGTAGTTTTTTTATAGCATTTTCAAAAAAAAAAAAAAAGTTATTTGGCGGACCCCTTATTTGAAAAAAACTTTTGATGCAGGATTATTGGTTATGATTATATAAACATTTCATACCCTACCCCATAGCATATGAAGGAGAAAAACGTTGTTTTTTGTCGAACAACAAAAGATTCTGATAAACTGTTTGAACTATGTCATTTTCTATATTATATTTATTAAATTTATTTGATTTTTTATTTACTAATTTAATTTTCCGAAACTTTACAATTTACATATTGATTGAAGGTATGTTGTAAAAAATCGTGTTTCGGAAGATCTTTCTTCAACGTCAACAACATTGACGAACGTTGAAATTGAAAGTGAAAACATCAGGGTCAGGAATTTGAAATTCCTATGGAGGTGGACATTACAGTGAAGGACAACTGTAGTTTTGTTCCGGAGGGCAGGCGTATAATTGATTTAAATACATTTCTCAATAGTTTAAAAAACATTTCGCTGCACGGAAAAACGTTTTGGTTTTTTTTAAAATTCGACTCAAATAGTATTTGTTTGGTGAATTGGACACCTTGCACCTACAAAAATTAATTATAGCGGTTAAATTAACTTTCGTAAACTTCTTTTTTTTTATATAAGGTGCTTAGGTACCTTCATAACGAGCATTGATAGAAGATGGGGTGACAATTACCTAGATAAATATCTATCATTTTTTGTTATTTGATTTGAAAAATTTCATCCTACTATTGTTGCGACGAGAATCAGTAGCACTATTGTCTACCGTCCTATTATTTGAGTAATCGAATTTTCATCCAAACAAGTGTTTTCCTACATCTCATAAATTAAGAAAAAAGTTAACCTAGGTAAGGTTTACACATTTTTTTATAAGATATACAATGAAAACCTCAAAAACTGCTTTTACACCTCGCTGCGCGGCAGCCAGCAACAATTTTATCATTTTATCACCAAATCTGAAAGAAAATTACAACACAAAATATGTACACCAAACCAACCCTCAACTTGATTTTTTTCCTTCTCTTTCCATTTTTGTTTTCAAGTTATTTGCTTGGTGTCTGTATATTGCATATGTAGGTAGGTAGGTATATGTAATATTAATCTGCGCTTGCTACTTTTTGTGATAAAATGATAAAATTGTTGCTGGCTGCCGCGCAGCGAGGTGTAAAAGCAGTTTTTGAGGTTTTCATTGTATATCTTATAAAAAAATGTGTAAACCTTACCTAGGTTAACTTTTTTCTTAATTTATGAGATGTAGGAAAACACTTGTTTGGATGAAAATTCGATTACTCAAATAATAGGACGGTAGACAATAGTGCTACTGATTCTCGTCGCAACAATAGTAGGATGAAATTTTTCAAATCAAATAACAAAAAATGATAGATATTTATCTAGGTAATTGTCACCCCATCTTCTATCAATGCTCGTTATGAAGGTACCTAAGCACCTTATATAAAAAAAGAAGTTTACGAAAGTTAATTTAACCGCTATAATTAATTTTTGTAGGTTCAAGGTGTCAAATTCACCAAACAAATACTATTTGAGTCGAATTTTAAAAAAAACGAAAACGTTTTTCCGTGCAGCGAAATGTTTTTTAAACTATTGAGAAATGTATTTAAATCAATTATACGCCTGCCCTCCGGAACAAAACTACAGTTGTCCTTCACTGTAATGTCCACCTCCATAGGAATTTCAAATTCCTGACCCTGATGTTTTACGTGATCACTTTCAATTTCAACGTTCGTCAATGTTGTTGACGTTGAAGAAAGATCTTCCGAAACACGATTTTTTACAACATACCTTCAATCAATATGTAAATTGTAAAGTTTCGGAAAATTAAATTAGTAAATAAAATAAATAAATTTAATAAATATAATATAGAAAATGACATAGTTCAAACAGTTTATCAGAATCTTTTGTTGTTCGACAAAAAACAACGTTTTTCTCCTTCATATGCTATGGGGTAGGGTATGAAATGTTTACATAATCATAACCAATAATCCTGCATCAAAAGTTTTTTTCAAATAAGGGGTCCGCCAAATAACTTTTTTTTTTTTTTGAAATGCTATAAAAAAACTACTGAATATTTTCTCAAATTTCTTTTTTTATTTGAAAGTACAATCCTTCCGGTTAATAATGGAAAATAATTTCATTCAAATGGCTGCCTCGGCTGGCCATGCAGTAGCCTACACGATCGGTCCAATTTTAAAGCACATTATCGATTATGTGCAGCTGTATTTCACCAATGGCAGACCCGTTATTTTAAAAAATGTACCTACCGAAAAACGTTTTTTTTACTAAAAACGCCCCCAAAAAGTGGGCGTGTCAAAAAACTTTATATGTATGAAATATAGATATTGATATTCTGTAAAAATGTTGTTCAGACATTATATATATATACATATAATATACATATGTATATACAATATAAAAAATAACATAAACAATTAAATTTTTTTTTTAAGTTGTGTCACAAATGAATTTGCCGCAAAAAAATAACACAGTAAACAACACTTTACTATTCACAAAAATTATCAAAATTATACACACAAGTACATACACTTTGACTTACTTCCCACTCAACCCTTTCTGTCACGTGCAAACATACGCATACAAAACAATTCATCAGCAGCGATAGCAAAATTTCAATAATGTAACGATCTGTACCATGTCCACGTGAAGTCCACACGAACTTTCATCAAGTCTACCCGAAAAGGTAAACAAAAGATACATACATAATAACAATCTCGCCTGCCTAGTGCCTGTATTTACAGAAGAGAATAATGAAAAGAGAATGTCACCAACTCACCACCTAGTGACATTATTTTGAAACAAACTTCTTTGTGTGCGTGAATTCGATCTTTTTTTATGTAAAAAACGTAAAATAGACCACTTTTCTAACATCAAAATTTGAAAAACCGTGTGGAAAAAAAATATTTTGTATTTTGAATTAAATAATACAAATACCAAAAAAAAATAAAAAAAATATGTCGGAATCATTTTGGTTGTCCTTTTTTCACAGCGGCATTGCAAATAATGTCATATTGAATTGCATATTTAAATATGTTAGAAGAAAAAAAACATGTTTTTAAGACCGGTACGTTGTGCCCTATATATTGTCGCTTGGTTAAAAAATTATTTCCAAAAATTAGGAAATATAACTATCGATTTCCCAGTCAAAAAACCCAAAACGTTTAAAAAAAAAAACACCTTTTTTCCATTTTGTCACCAAAAAATTACTGTACAAAATACAAAAAAAAAAAAAAAAAAAACGGTATCTGCACATATCTATTAGCTTTGTAAAAAAGCTAATTTGACTTCGTTACCTTTTATACTTTAGAAGTTATATCTAGTTAAACTTTGTAAATTTACCTTATTTTTCATAGTTTTGTGCATTTTTTTCGGGATAAATACTAAAATTCACAACAAAAAACAACCGGTGTTATCTGCGCAAATCTATTGTCTGTAGAAAAAAAATATAAAAAAAATAAAAAATATGTATATAAAGAGATAAAAATGGAACGCAATTAGCATCTAACTTATTTGTATGGTTTTTCTACATGTCAGGCGGTTTTGAGGCTCAAAGATATTTTAATGTTTTTTAAATGCTAAACAAGTACTTTGCTTAACATATTTCCAATCGATCACCGTTTATTTCATTTAAATATTCGGAAAATTGTGAGCGCTACACAATTTAGCGCAAAACTCCAACCTATTTTTGCATGGGACACCTACCCTTAAGTAGTTCGCACAAGTAAAAACCGACATCAACCAACTTTAAGTGAGCAACTGAAGAGCCTTATTATCCCAGTCCTGCTCTAAGGCGGCGAATGATGTCCATGGACCATATCAAAAGTGGATAAAGAAATTCTTGGTCGTTTTGAGCGAACAAATTCACGGTCCTGTTTTCGTTGACGGGCTATGGAGACGAAGATTCAATCAAAAGCTATACGAGCTATACAGCGACATAGACCTGGTCAACAAAACTCCGCATTGGAGGTTTGCGATTGCTAGGACATGTAGAGCAAATCAACTTGAAGTGAGCGACTGAAGACAGTTAGCGTAGGACCGGGCTAAGATAGATGTTGATTGATTCCCAGATTCATTCCGTAACGTACCGCCAATTTTCCAAAAATTGGGGATTTCATGGTTTAAGGATTTAGCTCTTGCATGTTATGTATTACGTTGCCGTGCATGGTCACCCTGATAGGGACAAGTTAATTTTTTTTGTTAAATTGAGCTGCACTGTAAACAAAACACACACATACAAAACTATTGGCATGGTCCTCAAGAGAAAATTAGTATCTATAATTACATGCAACAGTCATGCATATATTTCATAACAATTTGTCAAACAATGATCTATGGGTGGTCTAAAACCTCTGAAAGTAATTTTCTGAAAAGCTTGGGCGGCTAAAATTTGTCGGTCATATGGTTTTTAATGAAAAACCAGATTTGCAATATTCCAGTCGCCAAACTGATTTTTCGAAATTGTAGCCTTGAGGCAATCAATGGTAATGTTGCGACCTGAACTCCAACTAAATTTGCACACTTCCAGTGTAGGAGTTTGTTTACTGCACACAACCATTCCATGTCAATTCAATTCTTTATTCAATTTATCTAACACGTCTTCAAGCCTTCGCTGAAAACCTTCAATTGGCACACGATCATTTGCAAGCATATGCCGAACATTTAATTGATGATATACGAGCATGTATCCCCCTGATTACACCATATGACCACACTTTCAAAAATTTGATTTATGGCACCTTGCTGCCCACAACATGTGATCGTTCTGCTTCTAGGTGGGTATTCCGGCACAACACCTGACCATAATATCCCACCAACTGACAGGCACCACATTGCTTCATTCCACGACCCATAAAGTCGACCAACCTGACGTAGTAAATTCCTCAGCAGAAATACCCTCTCAAATAGAGTTATTGGCGAACACATGGACTCCCAAAGCCTATTCAATTATATGTATCTAAACCATCGGCAGCAAAACGCAGATACCTAAGCCGAAAACTGTGCGTAATCCTTTATGGTGCGCACGGTGATTCTACATGTTGCCGTTCCAGCTTTTACAGCGGCTTCATAAAAACTAATGACGCGCATTTCAACAATAAAACGAAAAATGCTTATTACAGGTAATGCTCGGTCGGGCGGCCTTATGGTGGCTGTCTGGAGCTGATGAAAGAGTTTCGATTTCAATAAAATACCAAAATTTATGTTCAGCATTTAGGCTGTCAAGCGCGCGCATTCTCAGTCAGAGTCAGCGACTGTGTGACTTGCAGAACGATCTTGGGTATTGTTGTTGGCGAAAAGAAAAGCTATCCGATGGATACTTGCGCGAGTACAAGTGTGGAGTAGCGTGGCCAGAAGCGGTTTCAAATAGGCGAGCGATTGAAAAGTAGTTATGGGTTGGAAATACCGTGTTTGGAAATTTTACCACATCCACGCAGTTTAGCGGGGCATAGATTTAGTGTGGCATATGCGAGATTTATTAAGAGCATGGGTAATTATTGAAAATTTATAAAAAAAAAAGAGGCTTGGGTAATGCAGTAGATACCGTTTTGAAGGTGGATTGAAGTAACAAATGGTATATTCCAATAAGAGTCGTTTTTAAGTTCTGGGAACTTTTATATGAAGGTCAACTTGATGGGTGACGAAGAACTAGCCCTGAAGTAAGGTTTTACATATCAATTGTCCAACTTTGAGAGGTGGCAAAGGAGACATTATAAGCTGTGTTAGGTAGCCGGAAAATATGCACTCCTGAAAAAGTTATTCACGTTCGAGGATACAAAAATAATAGAACACCTACTTCCTCAAAGGCCTCTGGGATTATGGAAGATCTTAATATAATTCACAACAGAGGTAATACCACATGTCATGACAGAATTTAATTTTTGTTGGTGTGTTGTTACAATAATAATTTACAATAACTTCTTGATTTCGCCATACAGGACAAGGAAGAAAGCAACACCAGTACCTCTGAGAACGTTGGAGAAAGCACCCTTGAAAAAGGCACTGGTACCTTCTTGTTTGGCAATTGTCGGCCAGCAGTGGACTGTGCTCTTGTAAATAACCTCAGTGGCCTTGCGACCAGACTGCATCATCATACGACGACGAACTGTGTCGAATGGATAGGAGACAATACCAGCAACAGTTGTAACAATTGAGCAATAGCCCAGCTGATGTAGATTGGTGTGCTCTTAGGATCGGGAAGCATGCCGACAGACACACCGAAACCACGGTACAGACCAGCAATACCGTCAGATTTGCTGATCTTGACGAGACAGTTTCCTAGACCGGTGAATTCACGTTGACCTCCCTTGCCGTTATCAGCGGCCAAGCGAGTACGAGCGAAATCTAATGGGTAGACGAAGCACAACGAGGTAGCTCCAGCGGCACCACCGGAAGCCAAGTTACCCAAGAAGTAACGCCAGAATTGGGTGTTCTGCTTGTACTTATCCTTGAAGGCAAAGTTCAAAGCGTGGGTTGGGAAATAACGGATGACGTTAGCCATGTTACCACGCCAGTATAAAGCAAAGCCTTGTTCTTTTGGAATGCGGACAAAGCAATCAACCATGCACTTGTATTGTTTGTCGGGGGTGATTTGCTTTGAAATGTGTTGCACTTGCAACAGCAATTTTACTCGTTCAATGGGTGCGACGGCAGTTTTAGAGATTGCTGCAGAGATACCTCCAGTGGCAAAATCCTTAGCGAAGCTAACGGGATCAAAATCACCTTTACCCATATTGCTGTAAGTTTTAAAACGTCACAAATTATAAAGATTTTAAAAAGAACTTTACGCTGCAGCTATTTTAACAGGTTTTTTTTCATCAAAATATGTTTTAAAAAACTAAAAAAAATGGCTTTGCAACCAAAAATCCGTTCGAATTTATGTCAATTTTAGTGAACAATCACTCTTTTTATATATTCTAGACATTTTTTTTGCCGTCTACAGTTGATGAGCTGTCTGATGGTTCTTTTTTAATTTTTCTTAAGCCACGTACACACGAGCAATAAATTTGCAGCAAATTGTTTGCTCGTGTGTACGTAGCTTAAATTTCGCACTGAAAATACGTGTAACTTCATAATTGTCTTAAAAATTTAGAATGTACCTACATATTTTCAAGGATCTTAAAGTAGAAAATGGATAAGTAAGTTTGTTTTTTATCTATGAAAAATTTCTTCGTACAAGTGGACATATTATGTTTGTAAAAAATTGGTTGCTTATTAAAACATCAAATAATGATGGAAATCAACCAGTATAGATTCAATAAAATGTTTTTTTTTTTTAACTTTCAACACATTGCTGAAAAGTCATTTTTCATCACTGCCCTCCATTCTATCTTTGGATAACTTGGATAAAAGAAAAACTTCTTTAGGCCATCAATAGCTCAAAGCATTTTAGTCCTGGACCAGATGTAATCATACCTGCGGAACTCAAATACAACCCTGAGATCCTGCTACCATGGCTACTAACCATAATGACAAGTTCTCTATGGTTAGTAGACATCCCCCGGACATGGATGGTCTTGAGATGAGTAGAAATTGAGTGAACATTTTATTGTATGAGTAGAAAGATCTCTCACATAAATCTCCGTCGGATAAGAAGAAATGGGGTATACAACCACATCTCTTTCTGGCTATACGTGTCTATCATTAAACCCATACTCCTGTATAGTGTCTTAGTATGGTGGACCTTCTAGGTAAAGTTCAAAGATCAGCTTGCATATGCATTAGCGGAGCTCAAATCTTTCTACGGCAAACAGACCGCAGCCTCGTCAGAATGGACAGCCCACGAATGACGACTATCTCTTATTGATATGGCAGAGCATTTCACCACTCACCTCTTCTTGTTCAATTAGCTCTAAATAGTTCAATTAGGCGAACGAATATAGGCAAGTCGACTGGTACCGCGTGGATCGGTACCACAACGGACCTTTATGGTATAAGTATGCACACGCATCGCGTGCAGCCACTGAAACCTAACCTAACCTAATGAGGGAGTACCACAAGGTTCAGTCCTCGGCGAACATTGATTTTCTACGAACGCTTTAAATGTCAAAAAGTTTCAAGCACCTTAGATTTTTTGTATCTAATCAAACAAACATCTGACTTGTTTGAACATTTTTTGACATAATTCTGTTACTACCGATGACCCTGTTGCTATTGCCCAAGAATTTGATTGCACTGAAGATGTTGTTGATGTGAACGATTTTGCTGCTGTCGAATTTTCCAATACCGATCATGAAGATGAAGTTCAAAATGGTGATGGCATAATTAGTAGATCGAAACGAATCGCTAAACCTAATGCGAGAACTGAGGCAAGTTTTAACGTTTAATCTGAATATCTTGATCCATCGAGAGCTGAAGCTGCCATGAGCAGTTCAGACGCGAATATATGAAAGCATCCAATGGAAGGCGAGTTAGAATCGTTCAGAACTAATAATACATGACGATTTGATGAGCTCCCCAATGAAAAGGCCGGAATCAAGTGTAAATGAAACTTCAAAACAAAGGCTCGTTTGGTGGTAAACGGATGCTCCCAAAAGGAAGGGATCGACTACATCTTTTTACTTACCCGTGTCGGCAGGTACTCATCGATTCAATTTATGGTTAATTTATGCATCTGCCAAATGGATGCTGTCACGGTATTTTTAATTGGAGAAATCGAGGGAGCCATACATACTTCAATAGGAGAAGTTCAGAGATGGCTCTACGTAGGTGTACAAACTACACAAAGCTCTTTATGAAACGAGAGCTTGAATGCTGTTCTCCTGCAGTCTGGACTAAGGAAATCTGATGCCGTTTAGTGTATATACGGATGAGCCATGTAGTGATTTCTTTTTAAATCAAAGGTTATTTTGACACTGACAACTGTTTCCCGGTAGAAATATTGACAGAAAGTCAGTATCATATCTCCGCGGAACGAAATGAGTCGCTTTATGCTTGAACAACGTTGGGAGATATTGAAAACTTATTTCTAAAGTCAGTGCTGTCAGTGCGTTATTTGAAAATAAGGCACACAGCGCGCATGTTTTAAGCAAGTTTGTGCAACAAGTTCGTGAGATTGGTATGCTAGTAAACAACACTCATGGTCCGCGTAGTCGAACGGTGCACAGACAAGAATGTGGCTGCTGTAGCCGAGATTGTGAGACTTAATTCACGAACATCAACTCGCCATCGATCTCAACAGCTCAACATTTTACCCACTAGCCTGAGGAGAATTCTGCACAAAAATCTCGGATTATTCGCTTATAAAGTTCAATTGACTCAGCAATTGAAGGCGCACGACCATCCGCTTTGTTTCGCTTCGCAGTTTGGGCTTTAGAGCAGCTTCAATAGGATAACGATTTTGGGCGAAAAATCATATTTTCTGGAGCATTTTTATCGGAAAACCCGCCCGTTATTGTCGAGAAGCCGATGCATCCACAGAGAGTGACAGTTTGATGCGGATTGTGGAGTGGTGCCATCATAGGATCATTTCTCTTCGAAAATCGTCTGGTAACAACGTTTTGGTCAACGTTGGGCGTTACAGAGCCATGTTAACCGATTTTTTTTTGCTGAAATTGAAGACATGAATTTGGATGACCTGTGGTTCATGTAGAATGGCGCGGCATGCCACAAAGCCAATGCCACCATCGATCTTTTGCGCATCAAATTTCCAAATCGTGTTATCAGCCGTTTTGGCGATGTCAATTGACCGCCTCGGAGCTGCGATTTGAAGCCTTTGGACTTTTTTTGTGTGGAACCGTGAAAGGCCGATGTTATGCCAACAATCCGGAAACAAATCAAGCACTTAAGGGCTACAGCCCGTATTCGTCGCTGTGTACGTTGATGACGTTATAATATTTTCCATTGACGAATGGTCTTAAACTGCTTTCAAAGAGCAGTTAAAAAGAAACTTTCGGCTCATATACTATAAGTGGCGCTAAATTCGAAATGAATCTCGTCTGTAACTAACATGCCTCTCTAATTACTTCGGGCCTTAGGTAACTGCCTTCACTTGTGCACTTTAATTTGGTTGAGGTCGGTTTCAATTTGTGCGCGCCATTTAAGGTAAAGTGTTCCTCTACTGCGTCCGACGTCTAACTTGGAATCGAAGACTCTGCGAGCCGGGGTATTGGTGTCCATTCTATATTCATGTCCAAGGCATCTTAAATGGCTCATCAGTGCTTGGAATTCAAATTACTCCAAATAAATTGGGTGTAATGATAGCTATTGATCAGTCGCAGTATATCTTCGAAATCCTCGATAGTTTTAGGATGTCAGATAGCAACCCAGTCTCCACAGCACTGGATCTTAAACAAAAGTTAACTTCGAATATTTCTCCAAGCTCCCTATGTCCTGATGTCAAAGGTGCCATACATGGAGGCAATCGGGAGTATGCTTTTCGCAGCAAACACAACTAGGCCGGATATCATGAATTCTGTGGACTTTCTTAGCAGATAATGCAATAATCCCGGCAAGGCTCAACAAACTGCACATCTAAGGGACGTAAATTTGCAAGGGGTACAACAATAGATATTAGATAGACCACCAAACAAAAATGAGTACTTCACAGAACCAGTATCTAAGTGCTAAAAAACTACTGGCTTCTAAGTATATGGTTAGCGGAAGTTTGACTTTTCTACAGTTCCCTCATTAGACAAACTTATTAGTCATTTATACCATTGGGTTGATGATTACATTACTGCGTCTCAAAGCTACACCGATATGTGATGAATTTTTGCAGCTTCAAAGATGATAAATGATCTTGCTGTGGTTTAAACTGCTGCAGGAAATCCCAGGTTAGTGTTTTGTTTTCTTTGAAGAAACCGTGTAAAGTGATATCATCTCATATTTTCTACATAAAGAACAAAATTCGTCACCGAACCTGCACTCCTTCCAGCTTTAATTTGATGATCATTAGCAGTAGAGTTCTTCAGTGTTTTCAATGGCAAGACATCACATCACACTGTCAATGAAAGCACTTAACAAATGTCGCTTGTTAGAGCTTACAAAAGAAACTAACCCCACAAGCGATGCGGCACGTTTAAGATGTTCAAATCCGGCATCTTTATGAATAGAAATGAAGAACTATCTCAATCAGTTGAATGACATAAGCAGGTACAAGATTAATGTTTATTCATTCGTTCGGTTGTTCTATTTCTTTTTTGTTTCCCCCAATCATGTCATGTTTAATTTTTTTAAGGCCGTCACATACTCACCCCTATATACGAAGGTGTACAACATGAGCTGTCGAAAATAACAACGATTTCGATCATGAAAGATCGGTGACACGAACCTACACGTCCCTCGAACATTATTCCAATTTTTCATCAAACACAGACACACACACACTCAAAACAAAACTAATTTCAGATTCGAATGATAGATACAAATGATCTTCAACGCCATCTTGCATCTCATTAATAAGCATTGACATCAAAATTCATGACAACGATGCATGGATGGATACAATATGTAATCCTCGTTCGAAAGTATTCAGTGCAAGGATGGCATTGCGAGGTCGCGTCGATTACGGAATTAAAATCTATGATACCCTTGTCTACACATGTTAAGAGTGACTTAACGAGATGCACATTTAATCAGTTTTATCGTAGTAATAAAGAATTTAATTACTCGACAGAGCAACAGATACTTTTGCATCCGATATACTCATGCGAAATTCACGCACGCATCTGAAATGTGCAATCTTTGTGCGCGTTTTATTTGCAATATAATAGTAGACTTTGGAATGCAAAAGAGTGCCATGTGTGGCATCCTACCCCCGGTGTATGGTGGGGTGGGGTGGTGTTGTCTTGTTTGAAAAAAAGGTTATAAATAGATTTACGACATATTCATCCGGATGGGATTCGTTTTGCGGCACCAGCACTCATTAAGATGGCTTCTAATGAGATGTAAAGTAAAAATAGCTAAAGTCGCAGAGTGGAAAAAGAGGGTCCTGTAGTGGCGAATTTGTTGTTCAATGTACTTGCATACTTATTACCGCATACGCTTTATGAGGGATTTTATGATGTACAACTTTGAGAAAAAATTCGCTTCAAAATTAACTGTCTATGACGCATTCCAGGAGACTGTTGAGTGTCATTAAAATGTCCTCATAGTCGAGGAATGTTGAAATATCAGATTGGATACTTTTTATTGAATGGAAGGCTTGAGTTTCCTTCATAAGATTTTATTAATCAAATTAAGCTTAACAGGCAACAGCAGAAATATTCATATCTATGGAGTGAATAAAACCCGATGATCATACAGGCGATTCCGAAAAGAATGTGATCCTTTGAACTGCACCAACTGGAGAGGCAACGCACTCAAAATGTTGATAAGCTTTTATGAGTGCGGATTAAGAATATTGCTTGTTAAGCACCTTTTGCGATGTTGAAGATCTTTGGTAATTTCCAATTGAGTGTTGCCAAACATTAGCAAGTGAAGTATGCACTAAAGTGGGATTCAGACAGTAACACCTCAAAAGTTTACAGAGTTTTTCTATAAATGGGCCGCCAATTGTGGACTCGGCACGAACCCTCAAAAAACCGAATTGGTACTTTTCAGCAGGAAATACAAAGTCCCGCACTTGACCCTCCCAAGCTTAATGGCGTCAGACTCAAGTTCGCAGAATCAGCCAAATAACTGGGTCTGGTTTTGGATAAGAAACTGAACTGGAAAGCCAACATCCAAGAACGTGATAAGAAGGCCACCGTAGCCTTATACTCTTGTAAAAACGCAATCGGAACTCATTATGGTATGCAACCACATATATTCCTGCTTTACATGTCTATCATTAGATCCATATTCCTGTATGGTATCCTAGACTGGTGGACGGCTTTAGAAACAGCCTCCTACCGCAACCTACTAGGTAAAGTTCAAAGATCAGCTTGAATATGTATTAGGTCAAGGTCAAGAATAATCGACTTTAAGCCGGATAAGATCGCCTGGCTGTAATGCGCAAAAGAGAAACGTTTACAACACTATATGTATACACGCCGCTAAAGGTGAGACTGAACACCCTATCAAGGAGAAATTTTACGACCTAATGGACGGAGAAAAAAGACAGAAAAGCTACATTTCACGACGCTACAACGCAAACCACGCTCCGCTCTGGAAGGATTTCGAGCAAGAAAAAGGGAAAAAAGAAAACTCGCAGTCTCCCAGTAGGAAGAAGTAGGAACGCACGAAAGGTAACGCTCCCTCCCAATGTTGTCAGCAGTCATCAAAAAGCTGAAGAACAACAAGGCAGCCTGTTCGAATTCATTACCAGTAGAAATCTTTAATCAAGGAGGGTTTGACATAGAATAGTGCATGCACCAAACCATCAACAAAGTCGTGATGCATGCCCGATGAATTGAATATCAGATCCATATGTCCCGTCTACAAGAAACGCGATCTTTCATCACCGGTGTCTTGGACCAATTACCGAAGCATATCGCCACTAAATGTCGCATATTCTATCATGCGTACTGTGTGAATGTCTTAAGCCTTACTACAACTCTTCATAAATCATTGCGGCTTCCAGTCAAAAAGAAAGCGTTTGACGCGCAGATGCAACTGAAGCTGAAGAACAACAAGGCAGCCTGTTCGAATTCATTACCAGTAGAAATCTTTAATCAAGGAGGGGTTGACATAGAATAGTGCATGCACCAAACCATCAACAAAGTCGTGATGCATGCCCGATGAATTGAATATCAGATCCATATGTCCCGTCTACAAGAAACGCGATCTTTCATCACCGGTGTCTTGGACCAATTACCGAAGCATATCGCCGCTAAATGTCGCATATTCTATCATGCGTACTATGTGAATGTCTTAAGCCTTACTACAACTCTTCATAAATCATTGCGGCTTCCAGTCAAAAAGAAAGCGTTTGACGCGCAGATGCAACTGGAGAGAAAAACATAGTTTCCGTTAATGAGCGAGACATATATAATCAACAATTAAAGCCAAAAGTAAAATACCGACCTCGAAAAATAAGACGCATCCTGAACAATTTGGACTGTAAAAAAGTCACTGGACCTGACGGATTTCCACTTTTTGTTAAACGTCTATCCGAACTTGCACCCGTTCTTTGCAGATTATTTTCTATATCATACGATCAAAAGGTTTTGCCCAGTTTTAGGAAAAAAATGAAGAAAATGCATGACTGACACTAAAAACCATTAACCCCGAGATTGTCGATTACCTAGAAAGGAACGCTCAACTGGTGACCTTATAAGTTATGTAACCTATCTATGAACATTGGCGTTAGAAAATCATGGAAAATCAAGAGCTATTGCCCTGGATATTTCCAAGGCTTTCGATCGAGTTTGGCAGATATCTTTGCTAGCCAAATTGACAGCACACGGACTTCCTCAAATAATGTGTGGCTGGAGGGAAAACTTTCTTAAAGACAGATCTTTCCAAGGAGTGGTGAATGCAGTTCTGTCGATAGATTTCGTAAAGGGTGTTTTTTTTTAGAGGTATAGAACTTCGAATTGAAATTAAACACAAGAAAATCGTTTCAATGTCCATCAATTTCGCTTAATTGGAAGGATACTTTTATGCCATTAATGTTTAAATATAATTTCGGGGATGTGGCCGTCGTGGCTGGTTCGAATAAGGCCAAGTTTAGAGGTCCAATTTTCAACCACTTTTTCGAGCTTTTGGGGGCGTATGTCGGCAATAACGCCACGAATGTTGGCTTCCAAGTCCCCTAATGTTTCTGGTTTGTTGGCGTAGACGAGTAACTTTACATATCCCAAAAAAAAATAATCCAAATGTGTCAAATCACACGATCTTGGTGGCCAATTGAGAGGTCCATTCCGCGAAATTATACGCACATCGAATGTTTCCTGCAATAAATCGATTGTGACGTGCGCTGTTGGAATCACATCTCATCCACATTCATGCCATCCAATTCGGGAACAAAATAGTCGGTTATCATGTTCTATACCGGTCTCCATTAACGGTAACTGACCCTCCAGCATCATTTAGGAAGATGTATGGCCCAATGTCTCCACCAGCACATAGAGCCCACCAAACAGTCAGTTTTTGTGGATGTAATGGCGTCTCAAGGGTCTCATGTGGATTCTCTTCACTACAAATGCGCAATTTCGCTTGTTAACGTAGCCATTCAACCAAAGATGAGCCTCATCCCTGAACTAAATTTTGCGATTAAAATAAGCATCGAGATCAATCTCATTTTCGGCCCATACACCAAAATCACGACGCATTGCATGGTCTCGCGGCTTTAATTCTTGCACAAGCTGAACCTGGAAAGGTCGTTAGCCAAGATCTTTGCGCAAAATCTTCCATATAGTTGATGGACAAAGCTCCAATTGCTGTGCACGGTGGCGATTCGATTCATTCGGGTCCTCTTCAACACTTTGCTCCACAGCAGCAATTGTTTCTTCGGTGCGCACTGTTCGACGTTTCTGCGGATGTGTATTATCACATAGTGCGAAAACGATCCATGATTAACCGAATTAATTGCTCTGATGGACGATTATGTCGACCATAAAATGGACAGAGCTTGAGATGAGCTTTGCGAGCTGAACCGTTATTTCGAAATAAATTTGCACGATTTGCAAGCGTTCATGATGAAATGGCAAACAAAACTGAACATAAATGACATTAGAGTTGTCGGATTTGACCACAAAATGTCAGTTTTATCTCTATTCGAAAAACCAACCTCTAAAAAAAAAACACCCGTTATCAACGCTGGAATTTCTCAAGCATCAATTCTCTTATCCACTCTTTTTTCACATTATTGACATTTTATGAGGACAACTAATAATCGCATTTTAAGTTTTGCAGATGAATGTACTCTGTTAACGACTAACACAAACGACATCCCTTTTTGCGCTTTTGCTGCACACCAGCAGAGATGCGAACAAATATGGTCTATAAACAAAGACCTACAAAATGAAAAGGAAAACCTAGCTCAATTCAACTAAAAGAAAACGGAGGATACAAGCTTTACAAGAAGGAACATGTCCACTGTTCCGCAGATCGAAATGGAGAGAGAATACAGTCGTCATCTGCTATGCCTTACAATTGGGTCAGTTGTATCATGGCTACAACATGTAACCTCTATTGCCAAATCTTGGACACTGCTGATTTGGCAATAGAGTTAGCTTTACATAGTTAAGAGATATTTTACACCAGCCCAGCTTCTTCTTCTTTCTAAAGTCCAAGATCAGGCCTTGAATAATGTTCTCTTGTTTGGAGTTCGGCCACGAAACATACACTGAACTTACTGGAGTCCATCCAAAGACGTGTTCTTAATAGTTACGACATAAGTCTGAAAATATTTTTAAAAAAAATTGAACTTGAGATAGTTATATAAACGCCGTGGCTAAAGTCGATGGAGTACTATGTACTATGCTATGGGTCTCACAAAACCATGTCTTATGATCGCAAAAACACGAGTAATACCGTGTCTCTAATTTTTCAAAGCAAATCTTTAGTATTCCTCTCGATCGGCTCCTACTCTAAACACATAAATATCTCTATTCAATGTAATTCAGATACATTAACCTTGGTTTATTTTCAAAAGATAAAGATTTGGTTCATCAAACAGACCTGTAACACTAATGCATTCGCGATTTTTAACATCTCAGAGACCACTTATCATGCTTGTGAAATACCTTAACAGCAGAATAACTTTTCTATTTAAATATGGAAACTGTAACCTAGTTTATAAAATGCCATAACTTACTACTTAGGTCGACTAAGAATAAATAAATAAATTGTGCTCGAAAACATCTCAGCTGTGGAGCAAATATACTCCAAAGTTCAGTCTTAATACTTTGTTTCGAAACGCAGCAGGTGCTGTTTGCCAAAACATTATATAGCTGGAAAGATACTCGTGTCTAACCTTTTTCACTTAAAGTACAAAATGACACGACTGCGATTTGTTGACGTGCTGTTAGCAAAGGCGCCCAAAATTTAGCTTGCAGACAAAACACTAACATGAGACGATGTCAATGAGCCCTTACCCAAGAATCAGCCCATTTAGCCCAGACAAACCAAACTTTTTTTTTAGAAATAAATACAAAGATGGAAAAGAAACAAAACAAAAAATAAGATTTTTCTCCGAAACTAAAAGTCCCTGTCCCAACCAGTTAATGGAACTCGAACCAGGCATTGCTATACATTTATACGTAGTTACGTATGTCTACCTAACCTATAATTCAAAATGATAAACAAAAACATCCACTTAGCAAATCGCATTCTGACCACGCCAACATAACAAATTCTCAAGAATTGCAACAAAAAAAAAACAAAAAGATCTTCAAAACCTCGTTGCAAAATCGTTGCTTTTTACGTTTGTTTTCGCCTTTATCCTCGTAACATTGTGACCAGCAAGTTTCAAAACGAAACTGAAAGGGTTAACTCTAGATACATTTGTAGGTACTCATACCAACCTACCTACGTTTTGGTATAAGCACTTTTGTATCCATCCATCCATCGTCTGCGTCGAGACACACTTTTGTGTAGTGGAATTGAAATTCGTGAGGTAGACCCTTTTTGTCGCCCTCTATATGGTCCGACCATGGTGTACACACCCTATGTATGCCAAACAAACAAACCTCCACGACATGTTTGTTTTTTTTTTTTCAGTCAAAGAACTTTGTTTTCGTTGAGTGGCTTTAAAGCGAAAATAGATTTCAAAATGCACCTCGAACTCAATGTCAACCGCGACCGCGCATTCGTTTGGCAATTTGCTTGTGGGAACGAAACCTCTAATGTTACGAACTTTGTATTACCAACAGGGTACCTGTAAAGCGCTGAGTTGTATTCATAGTTCAAATCAATGAACCGTTGTGCAACAGGGTGTGAATGTTATCGACGTTACTATACAAAGTTGCTGATATCGTACAAGTGATATGTTAGGAACCCAAATAAATCGAATAAGGCTAAACCAAGCTGTTGCGCAATGCTTCTGACATCTCTCTGGGCAATAGGACTGTCTATAGTCGATTAAAAGTATTATAATAGATTTGTATCCTGGGAAACGACATTATCCTTGAAAAGTTCATTATGAATATTTGTATGGCTTGAGCTGTCGACGGGGAAATAGTCGGGAATTCTCTGGAACTTTCTATAACCTTTACGACTTACAAATTGCCAATTAGAGTCGGCTACAATAATAAGAGAATGCAGGATTCCATAATAGTAAAACTTTTCTGCAGTACTGTAACTCGGAGGGATGCAGCCACATCATGACGTGAAGTGAAAGAGGTTTTTATATCTGTGTCTAGAAAACATAGGCATATTACCAGGTGAGGTTAGGTTAACAGGGCGGTGAAGTGGAGTGTTTTCTATCCGAAATTTAGAACCTAGTCAGATAGTATGTACTTAAATACGTATCTAGGTGGTGGAGTTGCGCCATTTTAAGTCCACAAATGTTGACAACAAACCGTCTGACACTTCTGCAGCTAACACTTATCACAATATGTACAAGGAAATTAGAAACTAAAGGTTCATTTATTAAGCGCGGTGCATCTACGAATTTAAGAAAATGAAGTTCTTTCTAGTAATGAAGACCTCACTCGATTTACTAAGGAGATCCTATATTAGAGGCTAATCACCCCAGCTCTGCTCTGCGGCATTGCCATGGACTCAATCAAAAGCGGATGAAGAAATTCTTGGTCGTGTTGATCGAACAATTCTTCGAAATATTTTCGGCCCCTTTTTTGTTGTCGGACTATGGAGATGAAGGTTCTACCAGTACGAGCTCTACAGCGTCTCAGATCTGGCCAAAAAAATGTCTCATTGCACCTTTAAGATAAATAGGACGCAGCGAAACCGACCTCAACTTACTTAAAATGCACAACTGGAGGTAGTTAGATAGGCACCGGGCTTATTGAAGAGGTTCAGGTTCATTCCGATCTGTAGGGCCGCTGAAATATGTAAAAAGTTATATTTGTTGTTTAGAGGATCGTATTTGAATTTTTTAGTTGAATGATCATTCGATTCCCTGACTAAATACTGTCCCACTCTGACTTTTAAAGACCATTCTTCCATATCTATCTATACGGATGGTTACAAAATGGACTTAGGCATGGAAGCGGGGGTGTTTTGCGAAAAAGTGAAATGAACCTAAAGTAAGACTGGCTTTCAACCAGCTCTTCGAAGAAATAGTCATGAACTACGGCATCGGTAAAATTTGTCTCGCTTCATCAGATGGGCCAAGTACATCAGTGTCCAGCATCAAAAGGCCGGCGCGCGTCTGAAGGTTCCACCAACAATCCACGCACCCATTGGGTAAGACTACCGCCCGCAAGTTGTTGGTGAAGTTGAGGCCCTAGCCCTCTTTGGTGAAGAAGCAGCATTTAAAAAAAACTCGTCGAAGCTAAAGGGGTCAAAACTCTTAACCCCAGTCCTACATTACGACGCCGAGTGCTGTACAATAAGCAGAGACCCTCTACGCGAAGTTGTAAGGTAAAATAAGTCGAAGCTGATGTTAGATATCTGCACGAGTTTCGAATAAAAATGGAAACCTTCTGATGTGAGAGCCAAAAAGAGATAAAGGCAAAACCAACTTGTGAAGACTTAACAGCTCGTTAAGATCGGTAGTACAGACGGAATTCTTCAGTAGGTTGCGCTGTTGTTCTTAGTTTCTTCGGTCAGGAAAAATCACAAGAGCTAACACGAATAGCAAGGAAGTCCAGCCTAAAAAGAATTAGGCCAAGGCTTTCAATGTCAGGCCCGGCACCAACACTGTCACCAAATTGGTTGAACAGACAAAGACCCAATTGGTCGCCATCGCTATTGATATCTTTCTCTTCGGGTTTGTTCTGTTTTTTCCATCTTTTTGCCGCAAAATGGGTGGTCCAAACTTAATTGTTAAGTTCAAGAGCCGCACTGACGACGGATAATACATCCGTCGTCAGAGCTTCAACGCATAAGCTTTGTCCAAACACCCGTGAGCAACATACTGTATGTATGTGGCCTTGAGGTTTGTGCGTAGGACAGTGGACGCAGTGGCCTAGTGTTTAGTCCATTGGAATTCTTAGCGTGGGGTTCCTGTTTCAAATCCCGAAAGTGACAACTCACAACACCTAAGATTTTTTCACTGCTCCAGACAGTCAGACAAATATGCAAGTGCAACACTGTCATGTGAAGCTTCACAAATTGTCCGTTCGGAATCAGCGATAAACGGTAGATCCCATTCTTTGTGGCAAAAAAAATAAGCTAGCACACACAAATGAATGCAGAATCTAGGGTTGATATTTGATTTGTCCTTCCCCAAACTTGAAGGGCCTGGTCTATGTTTTGACCTAAAGTAAGCAGGTTGGATTTTGTTTACCAGCCATTCTCCCAAACTCAAGGCTTTACACATAATTTATACCTGATTACGATTCGTTGATGCTCGAATCAACTCGATTTCAATTCGAATATACTATCAATGCTAACATGAGCTACACCAGAGTTGAATCTTTCATGGAATCATGTCGCGACACAATATTAACCCTCATGATCTAGTTTTACTGATGTGATGATGTGTTGGTGTATGTTCCCAATTATGTCACCTTTCTGCAGGAATAATGCACCGGCTGTCTTGTTAGAAATTAGTTGCTTTTCAAATGTCTTTAAGGTCGTGCGGACATTATATTTCGACCCAATTCGGCGTTTAACAGTCTGACAAAAGTGTTACTGCCAAAAAACTCCAACCAGGCTATCTCGTGGATATGTATTGCCACATGGATATGCTTTGAGCCTGCCAATGTCACGAAGAGTGAAGTTTGTATGCTGGCTCAAAGCACTATCATACACATTATTGCATAGAAGAGGGCCTAGGGCATATCCTTGTGAAACGCCTGCTGAAAAGTTTTGGTACTCTGTGCCTTTATCGCTTTAGTAACTTAGCCTTCTGTTATTGAAGTAGCTAAAGAGTATCTTAAGAATATAGCTCGGCACTTTGATTTCGACTTATGAGCTTATGATCAAGGACCAGTTTCCGGAATTGAAGGCATTTTCGATTTGGAGGTTGACAACTGAGCAGTCCTTTGTTCCAAATCGGCATCGTTTTCCCTCGATTGCTATTGCAGCTGTGTTGGCACCAGTTTAATGGCGTCTACTGTGGATCGAGCTTTTTAGAATCCAAAATGGTAGTCTGAAATTCCCCCCACCTCCAGCTATTGATATAAGTCTATTATAGACGACCTTTTCTGTGATTTTGTCAATCGTGTCCAAAAAGCAAATGGGGCGATAGGACGAGGGGACTCCTGGAGGTTTATTTACCAAAGAAGCACCAATATTTGCGGTTTCCAGTGGTCAGGGAATGTCACTAACATTAGACAGCTCTTTATTGCTTTCATGAGAATGTCAGGTCTGGAGCTAATTACCGTTTTCAGTGATCTGCTTTAGGATTCCATCTGAGCCTGGTGTCTGCTTGTATCCAATCTTTTTGCACACCGACAGTATTTCCTCTTGTTTTACTGGTGGGATAATTTCGTTGGAAACAACTTGGGCTTATGTTGCGGGTAGAGTGTCGTTACAATATTCTATAGCCTTACTAAATTTCACAACTTCTTAAAGTTATGCTATTTAACTGATAATTAATGCCATTTTAAAGGATCTCCCGGCGTTCTTGAAGATTCTAATTGAAATCCGCTAGCGTTGCCCTTTTCACCTGTCACTCAGACAAACTGATCGAATGGCTTTGATGTCATCGTTTCACCAGTTACAAGGTGAGCCGCGTGCTAGGCTTCACCATGACATCAGTTCTGTAAATTGTAGAGGTAGGCTATCCGACGTTTCCGGTCAGTGGCCTTCCATTTTGGGCCAGTGATTTGCCACGTTCTCGACATTTCTCACGTAGTAATCGCTGTGGGTGTAGTCTTCGCTAACCCACCATTCTGTGCTTCTTGCTAAGGTGCTGTTAATAGACCCAACCCTGCTTTCTGATAGAACGACATTCAGAGTTCTGTTTTAAGCAGTGCTCGTCACCTGGCATTCGTTGTCCTGAGGCCCTTTTCTAAGGTCCACATGTAAAAATCTCCTCCTAACTTCGCCTACGGGTGTTTTCCTCTTGTTTCTGTTATGAGGTCATTTAGCAGCTTCTGATATTGTTAAAATATAAGACTCGGAGGTGCGTAGCAACTATTTTTATTTTTGCGCTGGCAAAAGGTCCATACCGACGCTTTTCTTTATCCATTTGTCCCCGTACATACACTTACAACCTTCGCTGATCAGAAGTCAGAACGATGTCAACTTGTTTTTCCTTGCTGATCTAAGCTCATCGGTTGTGGGCGGCTTTATAAATGGCTTCATTCTATCAACAAGTAATTTGAAAGTGCGTAATTCATGAATTAGGTCGCTCCATTCCTGCACTTTTTTAAGGTTTTAAAAAAATATATATAAATCTAATCAGAAACGCTACTATTTGTGTTGCTGTTTCGGTAACACATGAAATATATCATTTAATATAAGTTCAAAGGTTATCAGGAGCTCAGGTAACAGAAAAGCCATAATACCCCATCTATCTCTAGCTTAAAAACAACTAAAAGATTTATTTATTAAATTGTTAAAAAAATACCCTTGACATTGCTATCAGTTACAAGCTTCAAAGACTGAATTAGACTTGACTTGTTCAGCATTTTCGAAACACACATTGTAAATTGATAACGATTCCCTGCAAGTATATTGCATTCTAAAACTTGATACCAATTAGAACGCCAGCCAAAGTGGGTTCACTCTTGCTGAAACAACATCAGTTGAACGTCACCATAAACCATAATCGACCTACAAAGATACGAATGATTAAGGTCGAATTTATTGTATTGTAACTCCGCCGCATGCCAAATCGGGCGTATGAATTTTTTAGTACGTGCCACAAATTGTGTTTCAAGTCCCCCCCTCTATTCGAATTTCAAACGAATTAGGTTACAAGAGTGTTTATTCGAACATCTGACCGCTTCTGGAGAATGCATTCGAGATGAATCATACACGTAGGGGGCTACTTTTATCTACGATAAATCGCTTTTATAGCTTTGGTCTTTCAAGTATGATGAGCCTTTTCCATAAAACAAAACGGACGCGGGCCTTTTAAAGAAATTACCGTAATGGTTGTACAATAGGCTGTCCGAACAAACTGTTATATGGAATGTCGTTGAATTAAAAGGGTGACTGACTTTATTGATTTTTGTCCATTTTATCAGCGGATCTTCTCGTAATTGGTGATAAAGAATTTTTAATAGGTTTTCGATGAACGTGAATTGAGTGTCTCCATTGTACAAGCTATTAATAAAAAAATTGTCATAAAAATGCTAACACGCATTCTCAATATTTAAAAATTAAATTATGGAAAGTATTTGATATCAAAATATATTTCGTAATTCGGTAGACAAGAAGTGCCCTCAGTTGAGGCTTGCAGTGCAATGTTTATTGACTCTGCTCTTGAATAATTGAAAATAGCTTATAGGTGGAAATATGTCTTCGGAAAGTTCGTCCCATTGTTTGCTTGTTCTATAAGAAAAAAAATTTTTTGTACTCCGTTGTTCGAGTCATGAAGACGAGAGCTGCCATTGAGCTATATAGGCAAAGAAGGAGGGAAGGACACCGGCTTTTCAGAGAGAAGAAAAACGACGAAAAAAGACAGTGAAAACTACTAACCACCTGATATAAGTGAAGTTAGGATAGCAATACTTAAACTTAAGCCTGTTGAGGCGGCCGAAAATGACGGCCTTTCCGCCGAGATTTTTAAAAACGAAGAGGATGACTTTGGTAAGTAACATTCTCCCAACTCGCGATCCACAAAAACGGATAATCTCTTATCTGAGCCAACTTCAGACGCATAAGTCTGCCGTAAAATGTAAAATCATTGTGGTTTTAGGCCAGGAAAGTCCACAACAGATCAAATCTTCACACTTTGGCAGATCCCGAAAAAAGCCTAAAGAAGTCTAAATCGATAGCCACCACCGATTTAATAGTCGCATACGACATCATTTATAGAGACGAACTATTCAGAGCCATGTCTAGTTTTGGTATACCATCCAAATTCGTCCGTCTGTGTAAGATGACGATGGAGAATTCTCGCTGCTCCATCAGGGTCGGAAACGACTTCACTGACACATTCGATACCAAAAAAGGATTTAGGAAAGGCGATGCGTTGTCATGTGACTTCTTTAATTTGTTTCTTGAGAGGATTGTGCAAAACTCCCACCAGAGGCACAATCTTCCAAAAATCAGTGCAACTACTAGCTTAGGACGACGATATTGGCATCATCGTTAGGACTCAATGTGATGTCATAGCCACGTTTGCTAGTATCGAGAAGAATCCGGCAAAAATGGGTTTAGCAGTAAATGAGGGTAAGACTAAGTACATGCTGTCAACACGAAAAGACGCACAACATCGAAGAATTTGAAAGAATGTCACCACTGACAATTTAAAACTTTTAGGTAGTACGAGACTTTGAGAGAGAAATTCTCCGAAAAATCATCGGTCCGTTTGCGTTGACGGGCTGTGGAGACGAAGATTCAACCACAAACGTCAAAAAATTGGACGTTTGAGATGGTTAAAACATGTAGAACGAATGGACACCAATACTCCGGCTCGGAGAGCCTTCGATTCCCAGCCAGACTTCGGACGATGAAGAGGAAGACCTCGACTGAAGTGGCGCGCACAAGTATAAATCGACCTAAATCAACATGAAGTGCGTAACTGGAGACAGTTGTTCGTGTCGTTGTGGACAAAATGTCTGTGGGCTGAATGCGTGTCTTGTAGGAATGATTCCACTAAGATCCTCCGAAAATTTGCCATTATAATATCTGGAATAGAGGGACAAGTCGTCTCCATGCGTGTCAAATGTTGCAGATTTGACGTAAGGAGGATACATCTGACCCAATGGCGATATCCAGCAGATTTAGGGATTCTTCTGATTCGAAGACTGTATTCTCCATTTCGATTTGCGGCACTGTGTTAATGTTGTATACTGCGTTTTCTTCGAGGTGAATTAAACTAGGTTTTCCTTTTTCCATTGCATTTTTTTATGCCTACGTTTATAGAGCAGATTTGTTCGCATCTCTACAGGTGTGCGGCAATAGCGGTAATATACGTGTATTTTGAGTTAGAGACTAACATCATCTGCAAAACTAAAATTCAATTATTAGTTGTCTTCAAAAGGTCATTAATGTGCAGTAGAATTATAGTGGGTGAGAGAATTGATCATTGAGGTACCCCAGCGTTTATAGAGAATCTATTTAACGAAACGCCAGCCACCACTACTTTTGACGGCAGCCACATTGCATGGGAGATTGGATGTTTTGCGCAGATGAACTTCAATTTGTTCTTGCACAACTCTTTTGAATAATTGCGATAGAAAGGGAACCACAGAAATCGGTCTCAATACCAACATGATTTGAGGTTATGTATGTAATACATACCATAAAAAATACAAAAAAAAAATAACTCGCTATTCTAAAGCCATCTAAACAAGAAAACTCCAATTCACCTTACGAAGAAATTTTTTTTATATCTAAAGTACTTATTTGAGCATCGAAGGAGATATGATCCGGAAGTGTCACAATTTTACTACTACGATTCTGGGAAATATTGAATGATTACTTTGCATATAAATTCGCTGAGCTCTAAGAATCACATCCTCCGCAGCTCTTGATGCTTTTTAACATCTAGAAGCCTTCGACACCATTGACAAATATACTGCAACTTAAACAGACGTAAGGCTGTGAGGCAGTAAACTCTGAGGATGGACATAAAAAGATCCTAAATGAATGGGAGTCGAACTCGCTTAACAACTTGATTCATATCTACACGAATGGCTCTAAAATCGACTCTGAGGTGAGCGAAATGTAGTCGAAATATAATCTTCTGTAATGTGTTGTAGAGTTTTTCAGCCGAAAATTATGACAATTTAAGACCCCTCATACAGGCTGAAGTGGAATCTGGCATATCTACGAAGAATATCAGAATCTTCAGCGGCCATAAAATGTTTGGGATTTATTGAAATTACATCAAAAACACCATCCGAATGCCGACTATCTATTAAGGAGAAATCATATCCCTATGACGTTCACCTCTTTTGGGGACCAGAACACAAATACAATAGCTGAAGACCTTGAAATTTCGGGCACTATCCGTGTCATTGCACCACGAGTATACATTTTTAGTATATTTCCCTCGCAACAAGTGAACTATTACTCCCCGTTTATGTAATAGTTCACTTGTAGATGAAAATCGACACATATAAGCAGGCAACTCTGTCCAAACTTTTACCAAAAATATTCTCTCAGTTTGATAATCCTGAAAAGATACATATGAGTACACTAGTTGGTGTAATAGGACACTGCCTCATCTAAATCGACTACCATACAAAAAGTATGGTGATCGTCATCAATGACCTCTTTGAAAGCCGTATAGACGAGGAGTCGTATGGTTGTATGTTATCCTAGCAGTGATTCCACTACCATCTCTGTTTATGTCCAGTATTATATCCAGTAAAAGAAAACTCTACCTCGGAGGATACTTATTTCACAATATTGTTGAACTTGAAAACATAAACATTCATAACACCATTTCTGTTTACCAGGACGGCTTGTTCACATAGGCAGACGTATTTAGAAAGACCCTCCAGATCCACACAACGTATCACAGCCGACCTTTGTTCTAAGCAGAACCAAATACGAACTTAAAAAAAAAATACAACCTAAATAAACTTTCAAACGAAGGCGTTCCACTATGTAGGAGCGAATGATACAAATAGCCTAATCTAAGGCGCACATGCCTTCATTTTGTAGCTTGCCAATTTATTTAAAAATAAAGTTTTTCCCCTTCCGATGCAACAGCTATCCATATCCACCTACACTACACTTATGCCATTCAATTGCGCAAATAATTCTACTTTTCAATTGAGAAACATTCCCTCAATCAAAACGCCCCCAAACCATGTAAATCGCTATTAGAGATAAATTTTCAGCAAAGAACAAATAAATTCGAAAAAAAAAAACACAAAACCGATATCTACAACTCGTATATACAAAGATATCTCGTATCTATTGCAAGCACTTGTGCCACTCGGATACTGAACCCAATAAACATAACTTGTCGCATTTTGTTTCCAATCAAATTCCCAAAATCTACACGAATAGTGTCCCTCCTTCACAGATACAATTGTCCTAATCAGCCATTTCAACACACTCCGCCAGAGATGTATTGGTTTACGCCAAAAATGTATCTATACATTTGAGTAGAGATATTCATACTCACACTCGTGCTTAAAAAATCGAAAAATTCTTGTTCATGGTGCGTTTCAATTCAATGGGGCTCTATGACATGATAGGACACTACCACATCATGGTCTCGTTATGTTATAGAAACCGCTGTGTTAGGACTTAGACTCGACTCAATTCAGAGTTGAGTTGGTGGCATTCGAAATGTCCACGTTTATATGGTTTACGATCGGTTTTTTGCCAACTTTATTAGACACTCTCACACACACTCAGATCCCAATAGACTTGTCCATTTCTGTCCTCAAAGGTTTTGCTTTGCTGTCCTTTCGGGTGATAATATAATTTTAATGCGATTTGGGTGCCTCTTAAGCAGGCGGACGCGTACAATCGTTGTTTCCATCTTATGAGCCGACACAACAAGATGATTTGTTAAATTCGGTCACTTTAAATGTCAGTCGGCTTGGGTATTACTCCGTTCAAGTGGACACAAGTCGAACGTGCCTATCGGTCTATCGTATGTGGTCATAGTTGGTGTTGGTTTCATTCGGTTACATCACATAAGAGATTTTGAAATTGAACGTTCTGAGGTGGAAAATTCGGTTTGGAATATCAAATTAAGTTCGGGTGGTAGAATAATTGGTGATGAATGAATATCTGAATCTAGACACGAGGTCTACCTGTCATAACCAAGTTGTGATTTGTGTGTCTCAATGAAAAGGTGTATGGTATACCACATGTGTACATGCAGGTTTAATGTTCAGGATAGCAATTAGGCTTTATGTTGCTTTATAGAGAAATATATTCATCTCTGAAAAAAAATTGGAAACAGGAAATTTATCGTCGAACTATATTTAACCATGCGAAACCATGCACACCGTATCCCATTCCACCTTATTATTCTCGAAATAATTTTATCAAAATCTTTTTATTTTATTTATATATTGTTCTGAAACGCCCCCAAAAGGTGGGCGTGGCTAAAAACTTTATATGCACGAAATATAGATATTACGATTGTCTAAATATGTTACTCAGGCACTGATGCAAAATTCTTAACCGCTTAGCCAGAAACAGCATTTAACTGAAAAGTGGGCTTGGCAGTGAGCGGACTTTGAAAGAGAGTCTGTATACCGAATTTCATCTCTCTAGCGCACAATTTAAGGCATAAAAATCAGTGACACACAAACGGACGGACGGAAGGACAGACAGACATGGGTAGATCGACTCAGCTAGCAATTTTGAGTTGTTTATTTTGATCTATACGTGTTTAGATATATCTATCGAAATTATGTCAAATCTAATACAAGGTGGCGCAAAAGTTGTCACCCGTCGCAAAAGTTGTCACCCGATGATTCTTGGCCGTCATTTTTTTAAGTGTTTTGCAAAAAAATCGAAACAATTATTATAGGTGGCGCATAGGACATGAACCGTGGAATAAATTTTTCTACTTTTTTGCGGAAGAATTCAAATATTTGCAACCAAAAAACATCGGGTGACAACTTTTGCGCCACCTTGTATATCCCTATGGGATGGGGTAGAAAAACTGAGGAAACCTCCTTGACCTGTTAAAGCACGGAGTTTCTACTATCCCTGTGTCTTAACACACAACATTTTGTGTGCCAATTTTATTATGCTTCGGAATGGCCACACTAAAACGGAAAATTAAAAAAAATGGATAAATAAGGCGGTATTCAGCCGAATATTTTGTTACTCATTTGATGGTATTCTATCCTAAGACTACCGACACCTCTTCTACGCAGTGCCTCTATCAATCCAAAAAGGCAACAAAGGACTCTCTACCACTATTACAATCGTGGTCATCATAATCTTTCAGACTGACTTTGATCTCATTAAAGGATATTGCGATGATTGCAACTTGAAAATCCAAAAATAAGCTAATTATTGAGAGGACATTTTAGAGGCACAATTTTCCGTAAATCAGTGATATCATATGCTGACAACATTGACATCATAAGTCAGGCTCAACTTTATGTTACAGCCACGTTTGCTATTATAAATAAAAAAGCGGCAAAAAAATGGGTTGAGTCGTAAATGACGGTGAGACCAAGTTTATGCTGTTAACAAGGTAGAACAAGGACGAATTGGAAACAATGTCACCATTGACTGATATGAACTTTGAGGTAATAAGGGACTTAATCAACCTCGGCTCCGCCATTACCTCGTACAGAAATAAACCGAAACGTTACTCCTGCCAACTGCTCTATTAAATCTTTCTTTCTTTCTAAGAGGAGATTCCGATCATTCCAGTCCTGCTACATGGCGCTAAAGCATGGACCGTGTCAAAAGCCGATAAAGGCAATTTTTAAGCGAACATTTCTTTGAAAAGATAATTTTGAATTGTTAGATTACAAGGTTCAAATTAAAAGTAAACATAAAAATAGCAGGTGTTGAGAAGGAAGGGCGCAAGCCTGACCTACTAAAAAGTAAATTATTCAAGAAAAGTTTCGTCACTGAAAAAGCGCAAAACCTGAATGTTTCGCCGAATTAGCCACAAACGCACCTTGGCTGACGTTCAACAGGAATCAAAGAATATAGTCTCAAACAATGGAATTGGGAACGCCTCCTACATTGTTCCTGTCGTTCAGTAATAGACCGAACGTACCGGCTTTAGCAATGCCTTCTAATGCTCGAATGAGTCTTTCTCTAATTGAATCTCATTGGTATCTCTATTGGCTTCAACCATCTCGCAATACAGTTCGCCATCGTCATCAACTCTAAATACGCCTACTGGAGGATCATCCACAAATAGCGCTACAATAGTCGTATCAGTAGTGTCTGTAACGTCATTTGGAGCTCAACTCTACATATCAAAGGCCGTCCACTTTGCATATAAACTATACACCAGTGGCTGTTTTCACAAAAATCATCACTCAAACTCTGGCTCTGTCCCCTTTCTCCGTTGGGGACCACGACGGATTCCCTATCGCCATTTGCATTTCCTATCGGCCATCAACCGGGTGCATCACCATACATAGACTGGCCGATTCACTTGGAATTCCGGCAGACGGTCA
Source organism: Rhingia campestris (assembly GCA_932526625.1). NCBI lineage: Eukaryota > Metazoa > Arthropoda > Insecta > Diptera > Syrphidae > Rhingia > Rhingia campestris. The sequence goes on along the minus strand of OW052182.1, from coordinate 60,891,425 downwards.
TTTCAATGGTGGACGAGAGCCGAAGGATGCTCAAATGCCTCTTAATGTGACACGAAGCATATTTAGACCTAAACGGTAATAAAAAAATTATCGAACAAGGAGTCACTATAACCCTGAAATTCTTAATGAGATGGAGTTGCTTCTTACCTATCTCTCTCGTTCTCTTCCTCTTTTGTAATCCTTTGTATGTTTAGGTACAGTAAGGGCGCCTAAAAATACAAAGGGTATTCATAACCCCTTGTTTACGAGCAAATTTAAAAAAATAATAAAGGAATATATTTGAGCCTTTCTTTTTTAACGGTTACTAGATGTCGTTATCAAAAACTACGCTTTTATATTTTTTTTAATCTGTGCAGATTTTAGATTCAACAATATGGGACATGTTCCCTTATAAGCAGGACCTGACTACATCAGATTTTTTTCGTCCAGGTTTGCTGCAATCAGGAAGTGTAAAGGGTGCGCCATCTTTGCTGTAGGTATGTGATTATTAAATAATTAAAAAAAACCCAATTCAATATATAAAGTATTTTTATTTAATTTTAACGTTTACGATATATTGGGACTAATTTTTGAATACAAGGCAAGTTCGGTTCCGTATCTGTGCGTTTGATCCCAGCTCTACGTGGTTCTGGTATCGTATCGGCTCCAATCCCTAAGAAGCTGTTGAACATGGCTGTTATTGAGGATTGTTACACCTCGGCTCGTGGCTCCATTTTGAATAACTTCGCCGAGGCCACCTATGCTGCTATTGTCAAGACATCAAGTGAACCATTTTGCTGGTTTTCCGTCACTTTTTCAAGCATCTCGTGGGGTAAAACAATGATTTCGACACTAATGTTTGCCTTGAGCCAGTCAATGCTCTAAGGCTTGCTTGCGTACACTTTGTTAAAAAAAAAAATAAAATAAAAAAAAAGACCGATGACCGATGGATCAAATCTCGGGACTGGGTGGCCAGTCAATGTTGCACTATTTAACAGCACACGTCCAGGGAATTTGCTTTACAGCAAATGCATTGTTTGATCTTCAGTGTGGAGTGGCGTTTTTCACACACATGTGGGCAGACATAACGAGCTTTCTCTGAAATGGCCCAATGAAGGTTTTGGTGTAAAAGTCGGCCCTAACCATCACTTTTTGGGCATACAATGGTGTTTCATTGATCTCGTGTGGATTCTCCATAACCCAAAAGGGGCAAAATTTTAAAATTTTCATTGAAATTCGTTCATTCAAAAATTTGGTTCACTGTCAACCATTCCAACGACTATTTAAGCCGTATTTAAAGCGACATGGACGGTCTATCGGAAATATTCTTTGAGTCAATTTTACTTTATACAAAAACAAATCCAAATCTTTCTTCAAAATGCGGTGCACATTGGTCTGGTTCCACTGACTCGAAAAAGCTGAGCGCGGTGATAATAGGAAACTTGAGGGTTCTCAGCAAAACTCTCTCTTTCAGGTTCAACCAGTTTATTGTTACGACTTGGGCGTTGATGAACGGTATATCGAAGATCTCACACTGTGCTCAACAAAATTCGACACCAAACGATGAATAGTGTTGTCAGATGGTGGTTCGTGGCCAACAAGCAACCCCTGACAGCACTATTTTCGACGATATGCACGTTGAGTTAATACAACTGAACGACTATTTTCAATGTACAGCGTGATTATTTCGGTTCGATGTTTCGTTGTGATGCGATTCGTAGTTAAAATTGCACTGAATTTAAAAACTTTACTTCACTCTACTCAACCCAATTGGTTGATAAATGTGAAAGTTATTCAATGTGTAGATACCGACATAAAAGATGGCGCACCCTTTACAAAACGAAAATATAAAATTCAAATGATCACAAACAATCAATTAAGGCAGTTAATTGCACTGAACTATCGATAAAAACCGATTGTGACGGCTATCGATAGTTTTGCACCTCCTGAGTCACCCCATATCTCTGCTGATCACTGTGAATCATTAACAGGAAAGTTACCAACAACCTCCATTATTCAGTTGCGGTTTCACAACCTTCTCATTAAATCGCTGATAGACATAAACGGACTCTTTAATTTAAGATGCTTCAAAAAGACTTATTACCCCCTAAAACAATTTATAATCCAAAAATTCATTCGACCTTTAGACACTGGAATGCACACGAAAATACCTTTCCCAGAAAACAACTTTCTATACAGTTGTGTGTATCTATAGGCGAGAATTTTCAACGCAACAAAGGTAATGGTCGTCCCTTAATCCGAAAAATGCCTTAAAAATGCACTTTCATGCTTCGTTCCTTTCATTCAAGATTCCACTCATTCAATTCAGCCTCATTGGCAAATAAATCACAGCACGTCGGTAATTAACACTCCTGACAGCACCTGGTATTTAGGTAGACCCAATACCAGCGAATGCCTCTAAGAGCCCATGAAACACGTTCGTGTCAGGTCAGATGCAGTAAACACTTATCAGATGCAACCAACCAAAAAAAAAAACAGAACTCCTTTGAGCTACATCATTGCGAAACGTATCGGACAAACCGAACAACAAGAAAGACCATTCGCAATGCGTGCCGAATTGGCATCTCCATGTCCAAGTGGGGCCCCGCACTTCGTCTGTGCCGGTAATTACGTACTACGCGCTCCATTTAGATAACACGGCTACATAACACATTAACTCTTAGATGAACTGACGCTGTCCGATTAGGGGGAATATGCGGCGATGCCTTCGGTTCGGTTTGGTTGGGGAGTGTGTTCTAGATTCGTCGTTCGAAGATGCAGTCTCGTAGGAAGGTGTACACACAAGTCGGTACCAAATGGCGCTGTGCGTCTAATTACATTGCAACTGCGCGAATATCCTCACAGCTAGCTTTTATCAGTTTTCGATAGACTCTGGCCAGTTCGCACGTAGTTCGAAGCCAGCAAATGCGTCTTCTATCGTCTTCGTCGTCATCATCATCGATGAAATGTAGTCTACTACTACTCATACGTGCAGTTCTTGCAGCAACAATTTATTATTGAGTCGTTCTTGTCTGATAGTGGTCCCGTATCAGTGAGCTGTGATCGCTTCCGATGTGAGGCTGAGGCATAACCGAGTTGCGGAGTCTTGTATAATTAAGTTAAAGAGTTAATGAATTTTGTGTATTACATTCGTATCGTGCCTCGACAGAGTCGTCGTAGTCGTAGTCATCGAATTGGGTCAAATTGATTTGGAGCAATTTTTTTAGTTTGGCCTTTATTCATGCATTCATTCATGGAGAGAGTGAATTGAAATGTTTTGGGTCGCAATTGATTGCGCCGGGTTTATGGTTGATATAGTCCCGGTACAGTTTTAATTATTTTATGTACGTTTGTGTGAGAGTTTTCTCCAGCAAAATTTGTTGATTTTGTTGTTTATGAGTTGTGATTTTTACGAGCTTGCCGCACACGGTTTTTTTAACTTTCACATACGTTATGGAAATTGGAGCAGGCAGCAAGTCTTCGCACCTAAATAAGATTTATTTGATGATAATGAAGGCGTGAAATTTGTTAAAACTGAAAGGGAATTATAAGACATGTTGAAGTGTAACCCGAGTGTACTGCTATAAATTTTCATTCGCGCAATCATGTCCTTATAGACCAGGGCTTTGGTAGCCTATGGTTGCTTTATACCATAATCTCTTATATTTAAAAATGGAGGGTGTATTTGAAATCTATATTTGGCTAAACCAATAAACCGATTTTCTTGAAATATTCACAGGAGCTGCTTATCAAAACGAAACAATGGACTTTTTTTGATAGTAGTTTGGCGGTTCCGGCAAAACAAAAAATCTGGAAAACTATGAAAGCTACATTCTTGAAACTTAGTCTGAGCATATGAATTGTTAATCTGAGTATGTAGTTGAGTAAGAAATGGACGGGGTAGAACATGTAGGTACATAGGTTAGGTTAGGTTAGGTTATAGTGAAAATTGATTTGCTGTTAGCATGCTGCGCTAGGAAGCGTTTGCATGTAGCAATAGGAATACCTAGGGCACGCGTGTCCGGTACGAATGGTAGTTAAGTCCTAGACATGGGACGTTCATCAACCTTACAGTTCCCTGGAATGTCACTATGCCCAGGCATTCAGCATAGATGAATGTTTAACTGCTCAGACATCTTTTGAAGAGAAGAGCGGCAATCTAGGGTTGTCTTTGATAAGAGGTTTTATTCATCATTTCATGCCCATGACATTCTTGCTTTCTTTACTCTTTCTGTTATGTTCAGCTTCCAGTTAAGCTTCCTGTCCAAAATAAGTCCCAGGTATTTTGTTTTGTCTAAGACATAGTATATGCTGTCAACACGAAAGGACACACAACATCCACGAATTGGACTGAATTTCACCGTTGACAGATATAACTTAGAGGTAGTACGGGACTTTGTCTATCACGGCTATCCGCTATTAACTCTGGCAGCAACATCTCGTCAGAAATTAAACGAAGAATTACTCTTTCCAACCGCTTCGGGGTAAGAAGGCAATTCAGTAGTAAAGCCCTAACTCAAACTTCTAAGGAGATCCTATATAAGACCATGATCATGCCAGTCCTGCACCACGGTACTTAAGCATGAACCATGTCAAAAGTGGATAAAGAAATCCTTGGTTGATTTGAGAGGAAATTTCTTCGAAAAATCTTCGGTCCCGTTTGCGTTGCGGGCTATGGAGACGAAGATTCAACCAACAACTATACGAGCTGTACAGGGACATGCCCCTAGTAAAAAAAAAACTCCGCATTGGACGTTTGTCTGTCCGTCCGTACGTTCGTCTGTATGTCACCAATTTTTGAGCTAGGAGAGTAAAATTTGGTATATGGGATCCTTGGGCGTTGCTTCAGAACAAGTGTAAACATTTTTAAAATCTGCCCACTTTTCAGAAAACCGTTTTTGGTGGCCAAAAATGTTGTTTTTTTTTTTGAAAAAGTGTGTGAACAAAATATTTAGAGACTCCCAATATGTTGTGACATTTTCATTTTCAATATTTCATTGCCATAAAACCCACATTTTGGAGATATTAATTTTAAGGATGGGATGGGATAGGGTATTAAATGATCCGCACAGCGGATTGTAGCCTTCTCATATGTTTTTATTTATAAATAATTCATAGTTCCAAGAATTGAGCAAGTGCCTGCATTACACGTGTTGAATTGTTAGTGTAGTGTGGGTACTCGTTTTCAATCTAAAATGATGTTTGTTTTTAATTATAAACCTAATAAGGGGTTTCACTTTAATAAAGTACCTAACAGTGTCTGAAGTTTTAATAGGCATAATTAATTGGCGCAAAATTCAAATGAATTTTCAACTCATAATATAAAAATAATTATTTCGAAACTTTTCTAGTGCTTCATATTGAATTTACAAAGTGACGCACAATTTTATTTACTCACATTAAGTTCGATAAGAGTTGTAAAACATGAGCAACTTACCTGAAAGGAAAAAAAAGGAAATAATGGTCATTATATGAAAATTAAATTTTGTTTTCATTTAGTATGTTAGGTGATATGTCAAATGAACATGAATATTAAATTGTATTACCTGTTTTAATGGATGTGTCAGTGTCAAATGATCTGGGAACGTGTTTGAAAGGAAAAACATCAACTTAAATAAAGAGGTAAGCACCCATGAATCAGGACGAAGACTGGAAATTGACCATTCGCGTTGCGCTCTAATCGCAGCCGATGTATAATTCAGTTTTTATAGACGTTCACAACTTAACGTATATAGAAAACGTTGTATTTGGTTATTGAAGATCTGAATGGCAAAGATGGCACATTAGATTTTATATATGGATAATAGTGTTTAGGACACGGTCAATTCCCTGAAGACCAAATATACCGAAATGCAAAATATAAAAAAAAAAAACATTTTCAAATCGCGATTTAACAAGACGTCGAATTGTCGACATACCCGAAACAGGAAATTTGATTCATTTTGTGTTTCGTCTATTTGAAAGCAGGTCCGTGTCATATTTCCTAACACCATATTCCAAAAACCTAAGAAACTTTACGTCGATCAAGATTTTTTTTTACTTGTCTCGACAAGTCATCATACTGTCGAGCTAAATAAAGCCGGTGGAGATAATTTGAGAAGTTACATATACCAACCCGTTATAACAAAATTTGGTCGGGTTAAGGATGCCTAAAATCTCATGCTAGATCTACTACAGAGACATAAGTATTGTCAATATCGTCTACAAGATCTCACCTGCCATACAATGTTAACGCCTGAAACCATTCACCCACAACCTGATGGACCCTCGTCAGTGTGGCTTTAGACAGAAAATCTCACAACAGATAAAATCTTACATTTCGGCAGAGATATCAAAAACTAAACCCAAGAAGTTCAAACGTATACCCTACACCTATTCATCGATTTTAAAGCCGCATAAGACAGACTTTATAGAGACGAACAATGCAAAGCCATGGCTAGTTTTAGTATACCCGCGTGTTAAGTATGAATATGTGAAATTCTTGCTGCTCCATCTGGGTCAGCAACGACGCATTGTCGTGTGACATAATTCTTGAGAGGATTATAAGGATTGCAAGGATTGCAAGACTCAATATATTGGTGCTATTACTAGCATACGTCGACGATATTAACATAATTGGTCGGACTCTACGTGGTGTCGCAGACAGGTTAGTTAGTTCCCTATTCTACCTAATTTGTCTGTGACATCAAGTTGATTCCGACCAATAATGTCAGAAACGGGGCAAATATGTGTTCTAGAGTAAATAGGAGTAAAACCAAGTATATACATTCAACAAAAAAGGACATAAAACATCGACGAATTGGACAGAATCTCACAATTGACAGATATATCTTTGATGTATGGACTTTTGTCTACCTCGTCTGAGCTATTAACTCTGAAAACGATATCTCGCCAGAAATCAAACGAAGTAACTCTTGCCAAGCGCTGTTTCTTCGGGGCAAGAAGGCAGTTTTGTACACTACCTACTTAGATCCTATATTACAACTTTTTCATCACAGTCTTCCTGTTCCGCACGCGCCGAAGCATGGATCATATCGAAAGCGGATGAAGTAATCCTTGAGACAATCCCGTTTGCGTTGACGGTCTATGGAGACAAAGATTCATCACAAATTTTACAAGTTGTACAGCGATATAGACAATGTTACGTTGAAATTAACTTTAACAAGGCTCAGACCCTTTTCGCCTTAAATCAAATTGTTCCGTCTTTTCCTTATGGTCGCAAAACCGAATTTTGAAGGAATTGGTGGCAGCCATGGCTCCCACCAGCCACGACCTTCAAATCCGGAGAATGCCAAAAAAAAAAAACAGGTATAGCGATCAAGTTTAATCTACTTGCAGCCCCAGGACGACGGATCAACATAAACTTTCGACAGGCAGTCAACGGCAAAACACCATCGTCCGGTCTGAATGGTTTGATAGGTGGAGGAGGACGATACCTGAATTATCCACCCCAATTAAGTATGTTGAGTATGTCACTGTGGCTAAAAATAATTACAAGATCTCAAAAGAAAGAAAAAAGTTCTAGCTCGAAGGAGCTATGGTAAATGTGATGAACTGACACGCAGAAAGTCTGGGTTCGACTTATAACCATAGTAACACCTAAATGATTTTTCCCTGGTCCTCCTTTCCCAATGATTCAAGTAGTACCAATTGTCCAGAAAAGCTTACCTCAACTCAGTCGTTCAGATTCGGCATAAAGCAGGAGGTTCCGCACTCATGCAGGAAGCACACACGTACACATGAATGGTTATGAGAAAAACCTATGCCCTTCGTACTAAGGAAATTGTTGAGCCAAAAGAAAGTTTCCATTTATAATATAAAAAATGGTGAGCCTTCTATTGAACCTCATAGGATTTAAATCAGGACTGTGTTACAATGTTACCTCCCTTGGAGATCAATTCGCCACAAAAATTCAATGAACTCGAGACCTATTGGACGTGTGTAACGTTGCTTCATCCTGCTGGAACCTTGTTCTTTGGCTAGAACTAGATATCCATATGTTTTATATAAGGACTGTGTAGGCCAATTTATTTTACCTCTCCAGGAGGTCAATTTGCGACAAATATTTAACAAACTCGAGAGGTATTGGACGTGAGTATCATTGCTTCGTCCTACTGGATCCATGTTCTTTGGCTACAACCAGATAAGTTTTGCAATTCAGATAAAAAGAAGTCGACTGAACATCTACACAAACCGTTCGGAGTTCACTGAACCTGCACGTCGCTTTTTATCTTCTAAAAAATAAGAACCGATAATTCCTCACACCAACATCGCAATCCATACGCTCCCTTTAGGCGAATGAAGGGGTTTCTGATCCTTGCGGCATTTCGGATTGTTTGGACTCCAGTAGCGGCAGTTCTGCTTATTCACGTGTCCATTAAGATAAATATGAGCTTCACCTGACGATACAATTTTGGTAAACGTTGGAAATCGCTTAACTGCCTGGTTTTTAGGAAATCAAGTCTCTAACTGCACCATTTTGTAAGCATGCAGCTTTAGGTCTTTGCATAATGACCGGTGTAAAGATGCTCTACGTGCATTAAACGTACTTGAGCGCTTACGAATTGAAAGGTTCAAATCGCCGCGAATACACTAATCAATACTCATTATATCTTCTAGCCTTCCTTCTTGATGGTCTTGGTCGCCCGGATTTGTTCTTTTGTCAGTACTACACCAGTCTTTTCAAACTTGTTGGCCCATTTTCGTATGCTTGTCGCACAATTTAAGTGGCGGGAACTTCAAACATTGCTAAACTTCAAACGTGCTAAAGCCGAATCACAGTTTTGAATAAAATCTCGAAAACCAAACTCTTATCTAATGAAGCTCATCACAGAACTCAACCTCATTTAAGAGTTAGTCGATAGGGTAGATTGAAAGCACTGCAACTCATTTATGGTGAAGCCAAACTTGATGTATACAGCAGAATCTAATTAGCCTAAATGAAGCTTAGTATGCTGTGAAACATATAGACCAACAATCCATCTTACGACACATAATCTCACTTAGAAGTAATTCCCATATATTTCCAATTATTTCCAAATCAGCGGACTCCTTATCGGGGTCACTTCAACCAACCACCAAACGTAATAAGAAGAAGTTATGCCACCATAGTCACGATCTTATTTCTCGACCACTAATGGATTTCCATCTTATACCTTATTAGCCGCTATTTATGATAAGCTCTTGCAACAGCACCCTGGCATACTTTTGCCGCAACATCTGGACCTGTCCACTCCATTCGGAAATCCTTGTTTACGTCTCCAATTACAGTGAGTTTACCTAAAGCTCCCACTGACACATCTAATTAAATTGCACGTAACCACTAATAGGCTGTCCCACAAACAGCGTGCCACTGTACCGAATTACGTTACCACATTATCCCAAAAAAAAAGCTTGATAAATCAAAACTGCGCCAACCTAATTCCTAAGCTCCGGCTCCCTCAAAAAAAAAAAAAAAACAAATCCGCAACATATCCAAATTGAAATGATTTCCCATTGATTGCGATTGTTGAACGCAACAAAATCGGGGACTGTGAAAATTCCTCCATCATCATTCCAATGCAATCGGTTGCGCATGCGCAACACTGCGAAAGTTGTCACTTTGTGGTTTAAGTGTCCTATGCAACCTCTCCAGAGATATATACATGTTACTCCGTCGCACACACGAATTGTGTCAAATATCTGAGAGAGTTTCCTATGCGCGCCAGAGATCTTGTCAAGCGGCAGCGGCCCAGTTGACTTACTTACCACAAATGCCGCCAAGTTGTAAATTTTCCCCGATCTATGGCGATTTTATTGTACTCACGCTAGTGAGGGACGCGCGCAATGACATTCCCGCGGTGTGTCTTTCGGTAGTGCGCGCAGATCTGTTTGACAGCTGCTGCTCGCTCGGTCCATGTTGGATAGTCGAAACGGCAGCACTCTATGTAAATGGGGCTAATCCTAGCCGCTGGATACCTAATTCTTTCAACGCTCACCAGCCAAAGTGACATGCTGTGTGTCATGCCAGCTCCTTTTTTTTGCTGTGTACATTGGTGCGCATGCGCTTGTGCTTTTTGATAAATGTGAAAAGAGTTTTTCACGAATTTCATGTTTAACACAAATAGCTCCACTCCTACCTACCCCCCAGCCATTACAATGGGTCATCATATGGGCTGCTGTCTCACTTTCATGTAAGTTCTGGGAATTCTAATTTAAGGAGTAAGTCTAGGACTGAAACCACGCGTAACCATACTTGTCGCGTTGTCGTCGAAAACAGTGGGGTGTAGGTGAGTGTACCCATCTTTCTACATGCGACCGCACATGTGCAATTAATTATGTGCCACCATAGATTCCCAATGACACTTTGATATATTTAAGCAGATAAAAGTGTCAGTGGTTGCTTCCCCCTACCCCGATTTGGAGGGGGGGTTTGAAATTCACAAAAGATGCTCACAGGTTGGCCAGGTCTCTGGTTTGTCGTTTATCGATTCATTTTTAACTGTGAAAAATGTCAAATGGATTGTTCGTAGGTAGATGTGTAACATTGGGTTAGTGGGTAGCACTTGAACGGTTAAAAGGCTCCAGTCATTCGTTTAGGCTTCCATACACGTACAGGAGCCAAAACACACATGATGATGGATATTGTTGGCTTGGCGGGACTGAACATTTGAATTAAGGGGTAGATGACAGTTGGCATTTGACAGCTACTGCTCGATTGGGTCGTGTTTTCACTTTTAGCTGATGATGTATCGACTGAGGAAAGTTAGACGACAACCGTCTCTGGGAATAGGTATAGAGTGGTGCTGTGGCGACAACCAGACAACATTGTATAGAGTCCGCGCGCAGATAGGTGATCTGTGAGAAAAGAGTTTCCCAGCAGCCAGCAGCCTGCCAGCTGGATGATGGGAATTGATGATAGACTTATAATGGTATCTTCTATGAATCTGATGAATTGGATTATGCTGATAGGTCGCTGACAGCACTTGTCATTTGGGTAATTTGTTTGTTTTGAGAGGACAGACAGAAAGAAAATACAGTTTTTGCATATCAGTCAATCTTTTAACCTGTGGTGATATGCGGCTGACGCTGATTGATGATATCAGTAGGTCGAGTGATAGGTTTGCTAGCTTTCTTGCGTTGGTTGTAAGTTGCAGAGCAGATATTTGAAAATTTATAAGGAATTAACATGGGAATGCATGATGTGTTCGTGAAATCAGATCATGGATAGGGTGGTACAGTTGTATCTTATTTCGTATCTTGCACGTTCAAATTACCGACAGCAACCACAAGCGGGAATAATATAAAGTGATTGCCCGCATTCAAAAAATCCCAGTGAAACTACGTTGGGAGAAGCAACTGAATTTTCTGTACTGAGCGGAACATGTCCAACTCTCAATCATTTCTTCCACGGAAAGCACGTCGAAATAGCAAAGGTGATTGGAAAAGAATCCGGAAGTGCTAAAAAGGAAAAAGCTACTAACGCAGTGCATACAAAAAATCCCGGTAATCATAACGACTATCACAAGCTGAGCAGTTCACATTTTCTAACCTATAACAGTCGAATTGGTAAAGTTAAAGAGACGATAGGTGATTTCAGGAAGAAATAGTTTAATAAGCAACCGCAACATGGGTTCGAAAGAAACGCTCAACTGGACACTGCTAAGTTATGTAACCAATCTATGGACATCTGCAATAGAAAATCATGGAGAATCGAGTTTGGAACAGGGCTTTGCTAGCCAAATTGACAGCATACGCACTGGCTGGATGGCAAACTTTCTTAAAGACAGATATTTGCAAGTAGTGGTAGATGGCGTTTCCTGAAATAGATGCTCACATAAGAAAAGTTTAGAAAAAAGGAACGTCTGCAACATTGTAAAAAAGGAATCCCTACCGATGAAGTCTATAGGTGTAATAAGACGCAAAATCAACCACACCCAAATATAACACCACCTCTGTCAGTTGCGGGAAACTAAGATGGTCAGAAGGAATCTGATTTCGCACATCATACAGTTCAAACATGCCTCTCCAATTAACCCGATCCTTACCCAACTGCCTCAAGTTTCGCCCTTCAAGTTGGTTGAGGTCGGTTTTTACTTGTGCGCTTCATTTAAGGCGGGGTCATCTGGGAATTAAAGACTCTGCGAATCGCAGTATTGCGAATTGAAGATTCTGCCAGAATTTCTTCATCCGCTTCTAATACGGCTGATGCATCAGCGCCGTAGACCAGGACTGGGATGATAAGGGGCTTGTATAGGATCTACATACTTAGTATTTCAAGTGAGAGATTTACTGCTAAATTGCCTTCTTAGCCCGAAGAAACAGCAGTTGGGAGGAATTTAATTTCTGACGAGATGTCGTTATCAGACTTAATATCGGAGTCGAGGTTCCAAGGTTCCATGCTATCTCAAAGCTATATCTGTCAATGGTGACGTTCTGTCCAATTCGTCGATGTTGTGTGTCCTTTCGAGTTGACAGCATTGACAGGCTTAATATCTGAGTCGAGGTTCCAAGGTTCCATGCTATCTCAAAGCCAATTCGTCGATGTTGTGTGTCCTTTCGAGTTGACAGCATATACTTGTTCTTACTCTCATTTACTGCTGAACCCATTTTTGCAGCCTCCTCCTCTATACTAGCAAACGTGGCTATGATATCACGTTGAGTCCAACCAATGATATCAATATCGTCGGCGTATGCTAGTAGTTGCACCCATTTATGGAAGTTTGTGCCTCTGGAGTTGGATTGCAAATTTTGCACAATCGTCTCTAGAATGATGTTAAAGAAGTCACATGACAGTGCGTCGTATTGTCTAAATCCTTTATTGGTATCGAATGTGTCGGTTAGGTTGTTTTCGAACTTGATGGATCAGCGAGATTTCTCCATCGTCATCCGGAAGACTAGACATGGCTCTGTATAGTTCGTTTATATAAATGCTGACATATGCGTCTTTGAAATCGATGAATAGGTGGTGGGTATATCTATTGGGACTTCTTGGGTTTTTTCAAGGATCTGCCGAAGTATGAAGGTTGTGGACTTTCTATACCTAAAATCACACGGATAGGTTGATCACATATTATTGCAAAAAGGATTTTGTAGGCGATGTTGATGCCTTTGTAATTGGTGCGTTTTGAGGGTCTCGTTTTTGTGCACCGATGCTGAGGTTCTATTCTTCAAGCATACTTTTATCCGATCACATTTGGCTTATAAGTTCTATAAAACTCGGCGGGAAGGCCGTCATTTCCGGCAGGGTTGTTAAGCTTGGTATATTGCAATTCTCACATCACTTAGGTCGGGTGGTTGGTAGTTTTTGCTTTCGTCACCAATATTGATATTGAATGGTTCGTTCTGCCTGACAGCGGAATATTATTCGTCATCGCCGTTGAACAGTCTGCAGAAGTTGTTCTTCACGGATATTTCATTGTACATCTCGACAGAATTCTGTTCTCGGCCTGGTATCCTAGGCTTTTACGTTTTAAACTTTGGTAAAACTTGCGAACTTCATTCTTGAAGTGGCACCTCTCTATATCCTTGATAGCACACTTTGCTTGCTATTTTTTCTGCAGTCTTTACCTGTCCTCGTTCTTGGCTTCGAGCACCTGTTGTCATTCTTCATCAAACCAAGGATTTATTGCTAGTAGGTGCGGGATACCTAGCACATCTAATACGGCTTATCGAATGGTTTGTTGACATCATTGCCATTGTTCTTCGACATAAGATGCTGGTGGTATGGTCTTAATCGAGAGGTTAACGAATACGCATTCTGCCTTTGAGGCCTCTTGATATTGCATTAAAAGTCTTGATAGCATAAAACTTCTTGCCTATAACTGGCAAATATAACAAATCCACATCCGAATAGTCCCTGTTTCAGGTCACTACAACACGGTCCTTCGTAGATGTCTTAGTTTTTCATCCTCTATGGGCGGCTCGGCACATCTCACTGTATTTCCTGTATGGCAGTAATGTCTGCTTTTTAGCAGCTTAGTGCTTCCGCTCATTGTTCTGCTGCACCCCTCCTGTTGAATGTTATCACAATCCAGGAGCAGATAAGAACGTTTTTGTCCTTTTTTCGTTTAGCATGGTCGTCAACATTAAAATCAGTCCTTTCCGAGGCTCTTCTTTGCTTTGTAACAAATTGTAAGAGGAAACATGAGATCGTTTAGTGTCACAAGTAGAAACCAACCTTAACGTTCTAAAACTGAAGGGTTGCACAGACTGAGAGTCTGGCATGCATTTTTTTGTAGAAGGGTATACGGACGAGATCCTGCGCCCTCGGGCGAGTATAGAGAGCGAATACCAGCATGCCTGCAAAGTGCCCCCTTTAGCGACATAGAAAAGACCTACGTCATGAGTTAATGAAACCCCAAAATGTCGGCCCTTACAGTCTTCCACTCCTAGCCAGATGATAAGCGCATTATGGGATGATCTTGACCAGCACGAGTAGAAACCCACTTCAACTAACTTAAAATGAGCAACTAGAGGTAGCTGGCTAAGGACTTGGTTTATTGACCTGCCTGTTGTTTGAGCCCTAGACGGGTTGATTGAATCTCAGACTGGTTAAAAATTTGGTCTATATAAATACAAAACAGGCTTGTTAGTACCCAGGGCCGAGCTTTCTCACAACCATTCATGTGTGCGTGTGTACTTTTTGCACGATGCATAGCGGAACCTACTGTTTTATGCCGACTCCGAACGGCTATGTTGAGATGAGCTTTGAGATAAGTCTATATAAGAGAAACTAATATTTATTTAAGGGTTTTCTTTTGAGAATAAGGACTACTAGCACCAACGCATTTATTTAACTTACCACTGGTTACCTCCCTCAATTCAATCAGAAAATGCAAGTCAGCCTAAGAATAATAATTCTGACAAACTATAAGGAATAGGAATGTCCTTTATGTCAATAATAATGTCAATAATTTTCGCAACATTCCTTCTCAAGTGTGCACCTCATAGTCGCATACTCTCCCGACTATTGCCCTCGGCAAATTGCATTAAGTAATGCCCTCCCAACTAAAAAAAAAAACGCTCATCTCCGCCAAGTTGTTTGCTATTCGACAGATACCCCAGCACAATGACAATCAGCATCATCAGGCTGTTTGCCTATTTGACATGATTAATGCGTTTACAATGAGCTCATTACAAGAAGTGCGATGGTCGGCCATCCTCCGAGCTGGGCGCTGAGCCGGGAGCACCGTTGCTCCCCTTAAATTGGCAAATAATGCGGAAAATATAAAACACCCTCGACTTTGATTGACAATATTGTTTAAGTTGAGAGAGCATCATTGTCGTGGTCGTTGTCAGTCGCCGCAGGGTGGATTTTCGTCTTTTTACGATACAGCGCGTACGTGTCAATTGTTGTCTTAGGTCGCAACAAGTGCGGCTTTTTAGGCAATTGCGTTCAAATTAAAGCAGGTCTGTACTTACGTACATATGTCTTGCAATTTCAATCGTATTGCGCTGTTTTATATAACAGATGAGTGGTATCGGTAATCATGAAACTAATTACGATGTCAGTGTCTTCATGAAGGTATCTGCACTTTGCAAGTGTCATAAAATGCAATTGAACAAAAAAAAAATCACACATTCGACAATAATTCTCAAGATTGTTGTTTTTTACGACCCACTAAAAATTGACCGTAGGTTAGTGGATTTATTCCCCGTTAACAGTCTTGAAGGCATGAACTCATGTCTTCGTCGTTAGTTTATGAGTAATGCATCAAAGCTTACGTAATCGCTGTGCAGTGGCAGTATCTGAGAAGTGATTCAGCAAATGCCAAAAAATGTATTTTCTACAAGTTATTACTCACTTACTACTTTTTTGCAGATATCAGTTGAGTTTGCCAATTTAAGTGGAAAATGCTTAGAAAGATCAAAATATACCTCGATTGGTTTAACGACAATCTAGTAGCGATACCATTTATTCTAAACTATTTATTTAGTAAAATGTATCTAGATGTTTATATCTATGATAAGTAGTGTCAAGGCAGTGATTGGAGTGTGACCAAGTTGATTTGCAATAATCAGATCGAAAGATTCCAATTGCCAGTAAGCTGAGAACAGAATTTGGAGCATTATGGTATTACGTGAAATATTTTATCTTAAACTTTATTAGTTAACTCTTCTAAGAACTCATCAAAATCAGTCTTAACTTATACCCATGAGATGAAAGAATATTTTTTAGTCCAAATTTGCAAAATAATAAAGTGGGTCTAGGTGAATTTGGTTGATTGCTGATGCAGATATTGTTGGACTTTTCTCATTTTACGTATGTTAGTGTAAATCCATTTTTAGGACCATTGGGGGTCTACTTGTATGGCTCATACAAGTCGAGAGTTTAAAGGATACGCGTTTTGCAAAAGGCTTGAAGATTTGAAATCGCAAAAGATCTTCAAGCCCTTTGCAAAACGCGTATCCTTTAAACTCTCGATTAGCACTATACCACCAGCATCTACTGCCGCAACTAATGTGTTTGGTTTCTAGCTCCTACCAGCGACAAACCCATGGTTTGATGAAGAATGCCGACAAATGCTCGCAGCCATAAACGAAGACCACAAATCATAACTAAGGGTGAAGACAAGAGCTGTCATTGCACTTTATAGGCACGGAAAAGGGAAGAACACCGGCTTTTTAAAAGGAAGAAAAAAGAGCAAGAATAGCGCTCGATTGAAGACATAGAGATGTGCTACTCCAGGAAAGAAAATCGCAAGTTTTACCAAAGTTAAAAACGTCAAAGCCTGGGATATTAGGCGTGAACAGAACCATGTCCAGATAAACAAGGAAATATCGTAGTTGAGTCACAGTCGATGCTGAGGATATGGAAGAACCACATCTGCAGACTATTAAACGGCGATGACGAACAATATTCCGCTGTTAGGCCGAACGAACCATTCAATGTTGGCGATGACAACGAAAACTACCAAACGCTCGTCCTAAGTGAAGTGAGGTTAGCAATATCTAAAATCAAGCTTAACAAGGTTGCCGGAAATAACGGCCTACTTCCCGAACTTTATAAAGCCGGTTGAGTTGATTCGGTAATTATTTGGAGTTGATTCGGCATTATTTACCAACTCATATGCAAAATTTGGGCGGATGGAAATAGATATGCCCGATCCACCAACAAGACGACCCGTTGAACTGCACCAACTGCAGAGGCATAAATCTCCTCAACAACGCCTACAAGATCCTATCTGCGGTAATATGTGAACGATTTAGCAATAACCTGATCGGCCCTTATCAAGTGGTTTTGGGCCAGGAAAGTCCACAACTGATCAAATATTCACACTTCGCCTTACCCCAAAAAAAAAACTCAAGAAGTCCAAGTCGGTACCCACTACCTATTTATCGATTTCAAAGCCGCATATGACAGTATTTATATAGACGAACTATACAGAGCAATGTCTAGTTTTGGTAAACCGGTCAAACTCTTCCGTCTGTGCAGGATGACGACGGAGAACTCTCGCTGCTTTATCAAGGCCGAAAACGACCTCACCGACACATTCGGTACCAAAACAATGATTTAGGCATGGCGATGCGCTGTCATGTGACTTCTTTAACATCATTCCAGAAAGGATTGGGCAAAACTCCAGAGCCAACACCAGAGGCACAATCTCCCATAAATCGGTGCAGATACTAGCATACGCCGACGATATTGGCATCATTGGTCGGACTCATCGTGATGTCAGAGTTTTGAACATTTGCAAGCATAGAGATGGAAGCGGCTTAAATGGGTTTGGCAGTAAATGTGGCTAAGACCAAGTATATGCTGTCAACAATAACAAAGGACACATAACATCAACGAATTGGACAGACCGTCAGCATTGACAGATATAACTTTGAGGTATGTTGTACCGGGATTTTATCTACCTCAGCTGCGCTATTTACTCTGACAACAACATCTCGTAAAACGAAGAATTACTCGTGCCAACCTTGCAATTTAGTAGTAAAGCCCTCACTCGAACTACTAAGGAGATCCTATACGGGACCCTGATCATCCCAGTCCTACTCTACAGCGCTGAAGCATGGACCGTAGTCTTTGGAAACCCTTTTATCATGTTTGCGTTGAGTGGCTAGAGAGATGAAGATCAGATCAAAAGCCTGAAACCTGACCTGATCAAAAACAATCCATATTAGACGTTTAAGGACATGTAGAGCGAATGGATAACAATACTACGGCTCGCAAAGTCTTAGATTCCCAGCCGGACGTCGAACGCTGTAGTGGAAGACCTTGCCTTAAATGACGCGCACAATTAGAAATCGACCTCAACCAATTTGATGTGTGCAACTGGAGGCAGTTGGCTAAGGACAAGGCTGATTGGAGAGGCATGTTGGTTGAGGTCCAGGTTTATTCCAGACTGTAGCGCCACCTAAGTATGGAATAAGAACTACTAATGAGATCCTTTACAAGCCCCTTATCATCCCAGTCCTGGTTTACGGCAGGCGCTGAAGCATTGACATTATCAAAAGCGGATGAAGAAATCCCAGTTCGTTTAAAGCGACAAATTCTTGGAAAAATCTTCGGTCCCTTTTGGGTTCACGGGCTATGCAGACGAAGATTCAATCATGAACTTTACGAGCTGTACAGCTACATAGACCTGGTAAAAAAAAAAACTCGGCATTGGACGTTTAAGATGGCTAGGAGATGTAGAGCGAATGGACATCAATACTCCATCTCGCAGTCTTCGATTCCCAGCCAGACGTCGAACGCTGTAGAGAAAGACTTGGCGCGCACAAGTTGAAACCGATCTCAAGAAACATGAAGTGTGTAATTGAAGAGGCATGTTGGTTGATTCATATTCGATTTGATGGGTCATCTCAAAGTTCCAAAATGTTGAATCCAAAGCTTAGCCTAGAAATAGATGGTCACACATTATATGGTCCATCCTATGCTTCTGACCCTACCACAGTTATTATAGTCCAAAGAGGAATAATTCCGAAATACACGCAAATGCTTCCTGTAACTTTCAGAAATGTTCTGGAATGACAATACTAGTTGTATATGCATCAATCCAACTCCTGGGAATGACAAATGTCCACATGTTGTTGCAAAGCGTTCTTATTAATGCGACTCATTAATTGTCAGGTAAATCTCTAAGAAAACCTCATGCACATGCCTGTCAGTCTGTTTTATAATGACGAAGATAACAATCACGCCTATTACAGCAAAATAAAATGCGGCGAGTTATCGCTGAAACCGTAAAGGTCACGCTAAATTGTTGCAATTTCCCTATTAACGAACATGAAATGACATGGAACCGTTTTTTTTTTAAATTAATGCATTAGAGCAAATGTGCTGGCATCCTGTTGCCCGCTGTCCAAATGACCCCACGGTTACACAATGCTAATGAACCTGAAAAGTGAACTCAAAGTGTACCTGCAGCCTTCACTTACATTTGATTAAAACGACTCCATTATTGTACTGATGTGACCCATCAAGGGCGGATTTGATCATTTTGTATGCCATCATGTAAGGTACTCCAATTTGTCATAATCCTTCACCGGGAAATTATCTCAAAATACAAAATTTATTTGCATTTATTACATTTATCACCACACACTGACACACTTATTTTCGATATAAAATTTCTCGATTTTCTAAATGACACATAAAATTGACAATTTTTTTTCAATGCCACTTCGATTTATATATATTTTTCACTCAAATGAACTGCTCTTCGTGCTTGTTATCAATAACACTTTTCAACACTACCTTCCTAGATACGAAACAAAAAATTCGAAAAAAAATTAATCAAAAACAAATAAAAAATGGAAAATACTACAAAAAAAAAACACCGGCACCATCACACACTCTTGTATACACGTTTGTTTATCTTGTTTTCATTAAGCAAACACTCGAAACCCCAACAAGCGACATAAAAACAAAACGGAACGAAGTGGAATCGGCACACGAGAAAAAAAGATCTATGGGGTATTTCTGAACAAGTGCGTATGTCCTGCTCTCGATCTCGATGATCCGCGAACAAAAGCCTATCTCACTCGCTCAGTTGTGTCACTTCTTGTCTGCGCGTATTTTTAGAAAAATTACCAAAAAATATCCATGGAACCCGCCAACAACAACAACACGAGTGTTTTTCAAAATTTTGTATACACACAGCAGATCAGAATTTGAAATTCAAAATCCGACAACAAACGCGCAACAATTTTATTCGCAATCGCTAGCCGCTGCTGTCGCATGTTTCGGATGAGGGGATCTAGATCTACAATACACCGCTCGCTGTATGCGACGGGTCATGAACCATCGTTGTTGTTGTTGTTGTTGTTGATTTTTCAAAAAATAAACCGAATCTCCATCAACACAAACACTGACAACGGCTATTCGGCTGCTGGAACAGAACCTCGCACTTATATTTTCAATTTACAAATGGTGTGTGATTAGGCTGCGGCGGACGGCAAAAAATTAGTTCAATTGATGAAATTCAAAAATAAATAAACAAACGGAAAAAAATTCAGCTGACGACGACGACTGCGAAAGTGAGTGTATCCGACACGACGCGCAACACATTTGATCGTTTCGACAAGATCGATTCTACTGACGAGGCAGTATAGTATGAGGAGGCCATTCTGCTTGCATTCCCCGTTGTCGTTCTGTCGTATCTATACGTTGCCCCACGAAGTAGTGCTATGCTCTGTATTGTGGTGTAGTAGACCGCGCGTTTGCCATCCAAAAAAATATTCAACCACCGCTCCCGCCACCACCAACCATAACCATCGTTGTGTATGTCGTCATTGTGTATAGGCCCCGTACTGGAACTCGAAAGAAGCCATGCTTGTTGCTCCATTCCCTCTATTGCTATTCGCCTGTTTTTTTTTTTTGACAAACATGGTCTACCTAACGCAGGATGGAGTGGCCCATGATCAAGGGTTTTTCTCCTTCCCGGTTGTGTTGCTACTCCTCTTTGATGTGATCATGCCAATAGCGAGATATTTTTTTTTATTCCATCCACTTGGTTGTTTCGATAGATGAAAGTACCAGACTACCTAACGTGCATGTTAAAAGTGGAAAAAGTGCCGAGATTCTAATTTGAAGAGCACATTCCACCTCCACGTTCAACTGCGATTCTTATCATCCGACCGGAAGTCACCGACAAGTGTGTGTTTGGTGTAGTGCGACTGTGTGTGCTAATTGAATTGAATTCAAAAATTTAATTTTAGAGCGACGTGAGATACTTTGAAATCACTTCTATTTGTGAATCAGATACATCAGCGATGAAAATAAATTTCTTTCCATTATTTCGCAAAAGTCGGAACGGACAAAATGATGAATTATAAATAAAAGTGAAGAAATGAAATTATTATTAGCGAGGAACTTACACCGCACAGCAGTTTGAGGTGCACTGGTATAGAGCGGAGGAAATCAGCAATGCAGTGTGGTTTGTGTCGATGATATACAATGGGGGTGCTTGTAGTCAAGCTCGCACCCAACTGCACGAAATATTCGAGAGTTGTGAAAACTGGAAGATAGGTGGCACATCGATTTTTATATTTGAAATATAGCCTAACGTTCTGATAAACGTTGTAGTCCTTCATTACGCTGCAATAGGATGGTTGTGTGGGAATTAGCAGAATTTGAGGATTTTTAATGCCGATTCACTGTTTTTTTTTCTTTTAGAGGGGCAGTTTATGTGGTTAAATACCTCAGTGTGATGGAACATGTTAAGTTGGTGAATTCGGTGAATTCCAATGTTTATCTTTCTAACGGGTGATTTTTTAAGAGGTTTAGAACTTTTTTAAAAAAAAAAACACAAAAAATTCGAAAAAAATGAATGAAATATTTATTTGAATCGATAGTTTGAACCTTGCAATTTAATGTTTAAAGATAATTTCATGCAAATGTTGACCGCGGCTGCGTCTCAGGTAGCCCATCCGCTGAGTCCAATTTTGGCATACTCTTTCACACATATCGGCCGGTATCTCACGAATGAATGCATGGATGTTGGCTTCCAGTGCGTCAATCGAAGCGGGCTTGTCCCTATAGACATTAGCCTTGACATACCCCCACAAAAAATAATCTAATGGTGTCAAATCGCACGATCTAGGCGGCCAATTGACCGGCCCGAAACGTGAAATTAACTGTTCACCAAACTCGCCTCGCAATTGCGCCATTGTTTCGCGTGCTGTGTGGCATGTGGCACCGTCTTGTTGAAACCACATATCATGCAAGTCAAGAACTTCCATTTCGGGCAAAAAAAAGTTTGTTATCATCGCTCGGTAGCGTTCACCATTGACAGTAACGCTGCGATTCGCATCATCTTTGAAGAAATATGGCCCAATAATGCCGCCGGCCCATAAACCGCACCAAACAGTGGCTTTTTCGGGATGCATTGGTAGCTGTTGCAATGCTTCTGGCTCCAAATGCGGCAATTTTGCTTATTTACGTACCCATTCAACCAAAAATGAGCCTCATCGCTGAACACAATTTTTCGATAAAAAAGCGGATCCTCGGCCAGCTTTCCAAGAGCCCATTCACCAAAAATTCGGCGTTGTGGTAGGTCGGCTGGCTTTAGTTCTTGCACCAGCTATATCTTAAAAGGCTTTACGCCCAAATCCTTCCGCAAAATTTTCCACGTAGTGCTGTAACAAAGGCCTAACTGCTGGGAACGGCGCCGAATCGACATTTCGCGGTCTTCTGTCACACTAGCTGATACGGCCGCAATATTTTCTTCACTACGCACAGTACGTAAACGTGTTGGTGGTTTAATGTCCAACAAAGTAAATTTGGTGCGAAATTTGGTCACAATCTTCCGAATAGACTGCTCAGAAGGTCGAGAATGCCGATCATAAAATGGAAGCAGCGCGCGATGAACATTTCGAACCGAGCACGAATTTTGATAGTAAAATTCAATAATTTGCAAGCGTTGTTCATTTGTAAGACGATCCATGGTTAAATTGCAAACCAAACTGAAGCTGTTTGACAGTGACACAAGGTACTAAACACACGTCAGCTGTCAAAACCAGTGTTGCCAAAACCAAACCAGCTAAAAAATCACCCGTTACTTTTGTGAATGCTGGCTTGCTCGGTTTAAGTTCGATTGTGTAAAGACTAGTTAGTTCCTACATTTTGAGTGTCCAATTTTTGTAATATTTGTAGATTGTAGTCATACAAAGGAAGTGTTCGAAGTTGCGCTATCCAATATTCGTGGGCTAAGAAGTAATTTCTTCTCTGTAGCAGCCTATATGTATCAACACAAGCCAGCGGTAATGGCACTAAGTGAAACCCAGTTGCGAAAAGACACCGATCCCACTGAATTTGCTATAGCGGGTTATACACTTGTGCCATTATTTGTAGCACATAGAGGTATCGCGTTCTATGTAAAAAACGAAGTGTCATTTCAAGTCCAGCGCCAAATTGGTTGCTCGGATGACCCATTTTTTCAACATCTCTGGGTCGAATTCACACTTGGAAAACATGTGATACACTTCTGCCTGCTATATCGAAGCCACAATTCAGAAAAAGAATGGACATTTAACCAACTCGATAAAATTTCTGAATCGATAACTAGTATTCTTTCCCGCGTTCCCACCAGCGAAATCATCGTTGCGGGTGATTTAATGTCCATAATACTAGTTGGCTTCGCCATTCTGCACCAACAACACCTGAAGGTTATTCCGCAGAGATTTTAGCCCAGCTGAAAAGCCTTACTCAACTTGTAGACAAAGCAGCATGCATTCCTGATATTGACTGTCACAGCCAACACACTCTAGACCTATTCCTTACTTCACATCCGGATAAGTATTCAGTCGCGGTTTTATCTCCATTAGGAGCATCGGATCATTGTCTGGTGTTAGCTAAATTCTCGTACTCAAAACAACCAGTTAAAAGGAAATACCTACCCTAGAAGAACAATATGCCAATACGAGAGTGCTAATTGGGGTTTTTAACTGGTCTCTATGTTTCCTCAATAGAGACGTTAACTGCAGACATGATAACAGACCTAATCTTGCTTGGGATGAAAAACAAACAAATGCATTAGCGTCAAACCAAAAGAAGAAAATTGGTTTAATACGTCTTGTGTGACTGCTATCCGGATGAAAGAAGTGACTTTTGCCCTATGGCGACAAACACCTTCTGAGGAAAATCAAAGTCTTTACAGGCTGGCTAGAAACAACTGTAAGATTATATTAAGACGTGCTAAATTCTTACGTGACCAAAAAGTGAGGCAAAAAATACTGCAATGCCCTAAAGGCAGCAAGTCTTTTTGGTCTTTCGTCAAACGAATAAAAGGTTGTAATTCATCAACAATCACATAGCTTGTCTACAACGATAGAAATATCACGGACTCCGAAGAAAAAGCAAATCTGCTAGCTTCACTATTCGCAGCTAATTCCAAAATACCAGACAGCCCTTCTTCACCACCATCACTGAATCCGGTACATTATTCTTGAGGGAAAATATTTTTCCGAACCTGTTGC
Organism: Rhingia campestris; assembly: GCA_932526625.1. NCBI lineage: Eukaryota > Metazoa > Arthropoda > Insecta > Diptera > Syrphidae > Rhingia > Rhingia campestris. The sequence continues at coordinate 60,867,041 of OW052182.1, read as the reverse complement.
TAGAGTCCTAAAAGATCTCAAACAAAATAAAGCTTCAGGTCCAGATGGAATTCCTCCCCTTGTTCTGAAGAGGTGTTCTTCCAATCTGGCCAAACCTCTACGCAAACTCTTCCACTTCTCGTACTCTGCAGGAATATTTCCAGATAGGTGGAAACTTGCGCATGTTCAGCCAATTCCAAAAATAAAACGATAAAACCTCCTCTTCAAACTACCGACCCATAGCTCTAACGTCAGTACTCTCTAAGGTTATGGAGAGTACAGTCCATTACCACCTCATGAGCTATCTAGAAAAAAATCATCTCATTAGTGACCGTCAGTATGGTTTTCGTCAACAACGTTCCACAGGTGATCTTATGGTCTATCTAAGTGAAAAATGGAATCGCTGCATTCACCAATTTGGTGAATGTAGAATTGTTGCTCTGGATATCTCAAAAGCCTTTGATAGAGTGTGGCATAGCGCTCTTGTTAATAAGCTTAGGTCTTTCGGTGTCGGTAACACTTTTATAATTTGGATTACGAGTTTTTTAAGTAACCGATCAATGCATGTTATATTAGATGAGTCAACTTCCACCTCCTTTTCAACAAACGCTGGAGTACCCCAAGGCTCAGTCCTCTCACCAACTCTGTTTTTAATTTTTATTAACGACCTTCTCTCTCTGACTTGTAATCCTATCTATTCGTTCGCGGATGACAGTACTCTTGACTTCGTTTACTCTCTAACGACTCCGCGACAAGAACCCCACGCCGTCGAGTCACAACGCCAGCGAATGTCAACTGAACTCAACTCCGACATTGATACAATTATCAATTGGGATACCAACAACCGGGTTGAGTTTAATGTGTCAAAAACTCAGTGCTGTCTCCTATCTCTGAAACAGGATACAAATGTAGCTGAACTTAAAATGGAAGGAGTTGAAGTTGAGGAATCCAATGGCTTGCTTGGCATGTACATTAGCCAAGACCTTCGTTGGAACCAGCATGTTATAGATGTTGCAAAAGGTGGTGCTAGATGCCTAGGATTTCTCAAACAATGCAAACGGTTTTTCACTCCATCGGATTTAGCTAATATCTATAAAGCCTACATTCGTCCAAAACTCGAATATAACTCGCACGGCGGGTGCTCCTGCAACTTGCTTGAGCCTACTTGACCGAGTCCAACGTCATGCTATCAAACTTATTGACAACCAATCAGTTTGTAGCAAAATTCATTCGCTCGAACACCGGCGGAATGTTGGATACCTTGCGCTTCTTTACCGTTACTTTCACCATAAATGTTCCGACGAAATATATAGTTGTATCCCGCCTGTCCGTCTGTTTAATACTCGTGCGGCTTCTTCCGCACACCCATATTGCATAGAGCCTGTTTTCGGGCGCACAGTAAAATTTAGAAGATCATTTCTTAACCACACTTCACGATTATGGAATAGCTTGCCTTCTTCAATTTTTCCAGATGACTACAATCTACAAAGATTCAAAATTAACGCGCATCGTCACCTCACTCTTTTCCCGCCTTATCCCAACCTCTAACACCTACAAATTCATTCGCTCCATTTTCCTTCCTTCCATCACTGGGTTAAATAACCTTCAAGGACTAAGTCCTAAGTGTTGAAAAATATTTAAAAAAAAAACAATATAAATCAAGCGTAAAACATATATAATAATTGACAAATATTATATTATTTAAAAAAGCATGCAACATTGAATACAGCTACCACCAAAAGCTGCACATGTTAGGAGGGAACAGATTCTGGGCAAGAGTATTAAACCTAAAGCCGGTCAGTCATGGCTGGCTGTGATCCGCATCAGCGTAACGTTTTTCAACATCAGCTTTATATGTGCACATGCTCAAAAAATGAGACTAGCGACCCTATCTAGAAGGAATTTGACAACCTCCTGGCATGTAACATGTACGCAATACACTGTAAAAATAATGCATGATAACTTCGATGCGAAAGTCGGCAAGAAAAACATCTTCGGCGGTTACGTTAGAAAGCACAGCCTCCAGGAAACGACAAAATACGATGGCTTCCAACAAACAGACTTCGGCATGTTATAATGTAATCAGCAGTTCAAGGCTCCAACGACTGCGAATCCACAAAGCAACCTGGAGATCTTCAGATGGTTGAACTGCCAACCAAATCGACCATGTGCTAATGGATATGAGGCACGCATCCAACACCTTGGATGTACACACATTCAAAGGGGAAAATGTCGAATTTGAACGTATTAGCCGAATTCGGAGCTCGACTATCCCAACAGAAGGAGCTGCGAACGGTACAGAAAATGAGTCTTCACGTTGGCCTTTACAAATTGTAGATAGCCAGAGTCTAAAAGAACAAACTGAGAAAGAAACTTTTTTCTGTGCCTCACTATCCACCAATATAGTGCGGAACGTTAAATACCCTATCCTATACCACCCTTAAAATGAATATCCCCAAAATGTGGACTTAATGGCGATAAAATATTGAAATATTGAATGACATTGTCACAACATATTGTTCAGACGGTTTATCAACATCTTTTATGGTTCGACAAAAAACAACGTTTTTCTATTGCATATGCCTTGGGGTAGGGTATGCACATGGTTTTTGTAGAAAAATGCACCTCAAAATAGTGGCCGTGGGTTAAAATGATCTAAAGACGAAATGTTCATATTATCATAATTAATAATCTAGCATCGAAAGTTTTCTCAAATATTTTCAAAATGTACCAAAAAATGTTTTTTTAATAAATAACACCCCCAAAAAGTGGGGGTGGGAAAAAACTTTGTATAGGCGAGATATAGATATTGAGATTCTCTAAATATGCTGCTCAGGCTCCTTACGGTTTGGCTAAAAACTACATTTTTCTAAAAAGATGGTATGGCAGTGGGCGAATTTCAAAATTTTTTACACTTGTTCTGCTTCGTCGGAAAGAGAGTCTATATACTAACTTTCAACATTCTAGCTCAAAATGTAAGGCCCAAAAATCGGTGACACACAGGCGGGCGGACGGACGGACAGCCAGACATACTAGATCGACTCAGCCAGCGATTCTGAATCGATTCATATACTTTGAGGTATATCTATCGAAATTATTTCTCTATGTTGAAAACTTAATGTCAAAACTAATATACCCTAATGGGATAGGGTATAAACAGTAGATACATAGGCTGGTGGCCTATGTTGGCTTCGAGGTATGGTGGAATTTGCAAGTATGCCAAAAAAAAGATGACAGAAGAGGCTCATATAAGGGCACTTAATCGCACGTCCGAAGTGTATCGAAATAGAAGAAGGGAAGAGGGGAAAATCCAGCTTAGGAAAAAATAGGACGGACTCAATGAAATCGAAGATTATCGCGACAAGAAGATCATTCGGCCGTACTAAAAAAAAGCGAAACTACTAGCAGGTGGCTTCAAAGTAGGAACGCAGGCTCTACGAAACAACAATGGCAACTGATGCACAAGAAATTGTAAATATATTCAGACAGCATTTTCAGCAGCTGCTTAATGGGCATAATGTTGAGAGAGTGATAGGGCGGGCAACCTTAAGTCAACGAAGAAGTAAGGCTGCCTCCCAGTATTGAAGAAGTTAGTGCAGATAAAAAAACCAGACAACACCAGTTGAATCTTGTATGTGTTTAGCCAAGATCTTCCCTCTGAATTTTTCAAGTAGTAGACCGGCAGAGACCGAGGTTCTGATAACGGAATGAGCTCGTTTTGGATGAATATCATAGAAAAGAGTAAATGTGGTCATAAATCGGTCCATAGCATTGCGTATTAGCTGCTAAGATGGACGATTATGCGCACCGTAAACTTGACGAATATATTTTCAACTTGAAACTTTTCTGCTTAAAAAACTTATAATGGTCTTATGACGCTTCAGTAGGCCATATCTTCAAATATGACCTGATGACCTTTTTCGAGAGATATTTCAAAATATGGCACATAAGATCAGTACTCAAGACCTAGTCGGTTTTATAGAGAAAAAGAACCTGGTCTGGTCTCTTGAATATATCTCTTAGCTCTAAAAACCTAACTTAGTTATGATGATTGTGCAACATCTGGAAAAACTGTGATGCCTAGAAGATGCATGGATTATGTTGATTTAACGACGGTTTTCTTCATTTTCTTTAAGTTGAATTGAAGTAGGTTATCCTTAACCCAATCTAATTCGAATTTCTTCACATCTCTGCTGGTGTCCAAAACAATAGCGCTGAAGGGAGGGATATTTGTGTTAGTTGCTATCAGAGAACTTTCATCTGAAAAACTAAAAATACGGTTATTTCTTGTTCCCGAAAAATCATAAACGCGGTGCAAAAATAAGGTGGGTTAGGGAATCGATCCCTGAGGTTCTCCAACGTTTATAGAGAATATATCTGAGGAAACGCCATCCATGACCACTTGTAAAGATTTATGTTTAAGGAAGTTTTCCATCGAGCCGCACAGAATTTTAGAAAGTCCGCATGCTGTTAAACTCGATCGAAAGCCTTGGAAATATCCAAGATAGAAGCTTTTGGAGAATCATGGAGAATCAATCGCAGTCGCAGATATCGATAGATGGGTTGCCTTAACAGGTCTCTAGTTGAGCATTTTTTCGGAACTCAAGAGCTAAAGATAATTCGGCACATTAACGGCATAGAACCTCAATTATGCCTCATCGTCATCGCAAATTTGGACAATCGGATGGAGTTGTGACGCGGTCTCGGCGGCCATTTGGCCGATGTTTTGTTCCATTCATAATTGAACCATACCAATATAATCATAATAAAAAGAAATGACAACAATTTCCTAAATAATTTGTGTTTTATTCAAAATCAACATCGGCCCTTAAAATTTAACCACCCTTTATAATAGAACTTCCGATAGGGATAACTGTCAATAGGGAGCTGTCATACTTATGAAGTGTGTTTGACTTTTTTTCAGTATACTTTGAATCGTGGAAATTAATTTTCAAAATTCGCGCTCTGTTCGCCAAACTAATAGAGCTCTACTTCAAGTTTACGGTGCGCATAATCGTCCATCTGAGCAGCTAATACGCAATACTATGGCTCGATTTATGACCACATTTACGGTACGGGCTCGATTTGGTTGAGCGTATTAGCTGCTCAGATGGACGGTTATGCGCACCGTAAACTTGAAGCTCAACCAAATCGAGCCCGTACCATGCATACAGAAGAAGCCATCGCCGCTGTAGACGTAAGTATGACAAAGGACCAGAATGATCCGACGCGGTTCTCAGCAACTCGGTCTCTGCCCGTCCATTACTTGGAAAATTCTGTGTAAAGATCTTGGCCTATATCTATATCAGATCGAACTGGTGCAAGAATTAAAGCCAGCGGACCATCAATTGCTTCGCATGTTCGGTAATTGGTCTGAGAATCAACTGGAGGTTGAATCAGATTTTTATCGTCAAATAATCTTCAGCGATGAGGCTATTTCTGGCTTGACGGGTGTGTAAACAAGCAGAATTGTCTTTTTTGGAGTGAGCACAATCCACCCTTGAGACTCCATTACATCCGAAAAAATCGCTGTTTGTTGCGGTTAACATGCCGACGCGACGGCGTCATTGGCCCATTTGTTTTTAAATCTGAAACCGGTGCCAACATTACCGTGAATGGCAACGCTACAGGCAAATGACTTGGAGAAAAAATGGTACAAAGAAGACGGCGCAACATGCCATACAGCACGCGTGCAACCATGACTTTGTTGAGCCAAACGTTTGGTGACCGAATCATCTCAAGAAATTGACCTGTGAATTGGCCACCTCGTTTGTGTGATTTTACACCTTTAGACTACTTTTTGTGTGGGTACGTCAAATCTTTGGTCTATGCTGATAAACCAGCAACGATTGATCACTTAGAATCCAACATTCGAAACACTATTGATGAAATAAGACCGGGAATGCTCGTCAAAATGCTGCAGAATTGAACCGGCAGGATGGCGTTCATAAGGTGCAGTCGCGGAGGCCATATGCCATAAATGATTTTAAAACGTTAAATTCCATGAAATTTGTGAGCTAATAAAGCCAAAATTTTGATCATTACATTGAATTTGTTGTGTTTTATTTTTAATAAAAAAGTTTTATTCCTCTACATAAATTTGGTTTAAATCTATTCTCTCTTCCAGCCTGTTGTCGACTATGATCTACTATGATCTCGCTCAAAAAGTATTTCTTACTGAAAGCGTAAGGAGGAACTCTTGAATTTCGAGGACAGAAATATTTTTTTTAGCGAGAGGATCATAGACTACAAGTCTGTCTTACATCTATGTCAGATTTTTTATTCGTTTGTCTTATTTTCCTGCGAAGTCTGACAAACTTTCAAGTGCACTGCCATGAGAAGCTTCTTAAATTTGCCGTACGGATTCAGCCTATAGCCAGTGGTCCTCTTCTTTGAGGCAAAAATAATAACTTCGCTCACACAAATGAAGGGAGGAGAAGATAGGTTTGAGAACCTGTAGATATGGACGGTAAATGTCAGATATTTCAATTTCATTTAGTTTTTCAAGTGAAGATTTTATGAAACGAAAAAGTGTAACGAAAAAGAGACAATTATAAATGTATTTATAGTGTTTAGGCTGTGAGAGAATGAGATAAAACGTGTTGCCATATATTAACCAGAATACAGTTTCTCTTCTACCGCGTGTAAACTCACACTCGATTTTTATACCCTATCCCATAGGGGTATATTAGTTTTGACATTAAAGTTTGTAACAAAGATAAATAATTTCGATAGATATAACATAAAGTGTGTGTGTCACCGATTTTTGGGCCTTACATTTTGAGCTAGAGTGAGAATTCAAAATCGGCCGACATTCCGGAAAATTAATTCCCCTGAAGATGAAACGCTGTCATCAAAGACAAGGATTTTTGTTCAATCCAATATGGTTGAACTCAACATAGCAATCGAAGATTTTATTTGAGTTCTCTGGATATAGCTCTTGAAAAATTACATTTACGACAGAATTCAACAAGCTTTTATTTTCATTCTGCCCATGAATTCAAAAGTATCCTTAAAATGGGTGGCGAAAACACCTGCTTTATGCTTATCCCTTTTGACACAGAAGTCTTGGATTACCCCTGAGACAGCGTGTTTAATCACTCTAATTGCTTTTCATATGTTTTTAAAATGTTTAATCATATCCTATAGCTTAAAACCCAGACAAAATTTTCTTTTTAACTCTTTATCGCTCTTCAACATGAATTGCTAGTTCAAGGCTCCATAAATTGAGACATTTACCCCCTATAAACAATAAGCTGCTGTAAATTGATGTCTTTATTTATACTATCAAGAATGAAGTCGTATCTCAAATACCCCCTTCACGTGTGACAGTCCAAATAACCTAAACCCGGTTAAAACTTTCAACACTCAACCCAACTTCAAAAATTCTCCGCAAAAACACCGTTTTCACATTTTTACCTCACATGCTTCTCGGCTATTAGGTGAAATATTAATGCGACTCGCTTACACTGATCGACAATCCACCTCCTAACCCCAATCAAAGGATTAACATGTCGGTCTCCTTCCAAAACCATACTCAACACACCATTTTGCCATTCAACTGTAACGAACTTCATTTCAACACACTCATTTACCGCTGCAGTGTGTGCACTGCAACCCGCAACTCTATACCAGGAGTTGGCCCTAGCGCGCAACAACAACGTAGGACGACAAAACCGATATCCTGCCGGGGAATAATGCAATCAACAGATTCTACACTGGGAGTCCATAATTATATGGCCAGGCAACAACTTTGTTTACTCGCAAAATGTGCGGAAAGCGACTGGCAATGTCTGGTTGTCACGGGATGCATACTAATTGGCCAGAACAAAAGTTCCTAAAGGCAGCTCTCTCTACTCGACTCGGGACGTTGGGTTAGTGCGCGATGGACCGACCTCCTAGTCGATGGTGTTATGTTGTCGCCTATCCCTTCGGCAGCAGAGGGGTGGCTTGCGGCAGGACGTGCTCTAACCATGCCACAGGTGAGTTTTTCCTTTGTATCTACCAATTCTCGCAGAGGGCAGAGCTGAATTTTAGGAAATTCTACACGAAAATGTTCCCCAGTCAACACTGAGAATGGTGGTGGACGATGTCTGCACGTGGAAAGTGGTTAAGAAAACGTGTGACATGTATGGGAAAATTAATGGAATGTGAATGCTTCTTAGAAGGGTTGTCCTCTCCTTTTTGGTGCTACTGGGAGTATAGCACCTTGACACTCTAGATTAATTAAAAATGACAAAACGGTAGGTGCTCCAAATTGAGTTAATGGAATTTCCATACCAACACGAGAAGGTTAACCTATAACAGGTTGCCTCTGAAGTCCTGACTAACTACACACGCCATTTATCATCAAAAAAAAAGAAGTTACCTGTCACCTACGTCGGAATTTGATCAAATCCAAGTCACAAAAAAAAACCTCATATCAGTGTCAGGTTATGATCGATAAATTCACACTATAATTGGAGTCCTTCTATGGAACTGCCTTGCTGCAGCGTCAGTGGATACTAATAAGAGCGAATCTAATTTATTTTTTTATTTATTGGCGCAGAGCTGCAACTGCAATATATGAACCTTATGAAACACAAGAGATACGATTTTTCAAGGCAACAACGAAACATAGAAAAAAATGTGAAATTGCAATCGCATAGCTTGTGCAATTTATCGGATATACTTTTTTACGACAACTATACGAGGACAACGGGAAGGCTTGTACACGTATGTACGTGTATGGGGGATAAGCATGTTATAGGGAAAAATATGGTAACATGATGGTGCTTTGAATATGAAACCATGTTATGATGGGTGCAGTTATCTATGGGGACATTTCAGCTTACGCCGGGATTTCGAATTTATTTTCTCCTATTTTTTACCATGTCCTCTGAACCTGAAGCCTTACAATGTGCACAATTAATAGTGTTTTTTATTTTTGAGATTTTTTACTATAAATTGAATGTTCATGATATATATTTTTTTTATTGAATGTTATTATAGCACTTTGATGCAAATTTTTTTAAAAATAAAAGGTTTATTTATAGACTAGAGGATATTTTTGTTGGAGGAAAGGTATTACAGTCCGATGTTTAAGGATTTGATCAGTTGCCGACTTTACTGTTCTAAAACCATACATCAGGTAGTAGGACTACAGTTTTAGGCGTTCCCATAAGCCGGTGGACAAGATGGTAAGCGATGTTGAGGAGGCTTATGCCTCTGTGGTTGTCGGAAGTACCATTCTTCAAGCTTATCTTCGAACGAATTATGCTCATGAGTTGGTGTAAGCTCATACATAAACAATTTGATATATTTTGATATTATAATTTGAGCGCATTCAAAGGTTATGAAGGTTATGAATAGCCTTTTAATGTTTTACCACAGTGGTGGGTGGTGTCCGAACTAACTTCGGGGAGTCACTATTTTTTGTGTTCGTTATATTCACAGAACTTCCATGATGGTGTATACTTTTAGGAGTAACTACCGACCTTATTTTATTTCTTTGAATTAAAGTTTAATGGATTTTGGCTGGGATTGTAAGCGCAACCTTCCACTCAACAGGCGAAGACATTACCACTACACCGCGGTCACCCACACTATCAGGTGGGTGATAGTATTTTTTTTTTCACTGCGTCACATCTTGCGAAAGTCTGACAAACATTCAAGAGTAACACTCTCATGAAAAGCTTCTCAAATTTGCCGTTCGGATTAGGCGTTAAGCAGGAGGTTTTCTTTTTTGCGGCAAAAATAATAACTTCGAACACACAACTGAAGGGTGAAGCTAGGTTTGAGACCCTGTGTGGCCCTTTAATTCCAAATATTTAATTTTTCTCATAGAAATTTATGAACTGGAGCTTAACAAGGAAACGCCAGCCTTTCTGCCGAGCTTTATAAAGCCCGTGGAGGTGATTTGGTAAGTCACATTCATAAGGAAAATTTGATCAAATGAAAGTGTGTGAAAGATTGAAACCTCAGCATTGTTTGCCCGACCCACAAAACAGGAGAAGCTCTAAACAAAGCCAATAAGTCTCCGAAACATCGCAAACAAAATCCTTTCTGCTGAAATATGTAAACTCCAGAATTAGTTTACCAAGAACCCAATCGGAACTTATCACTATCGTGTTAGGTCAGGAAAGTCCACAACTGATAACACTTTGGCAAATCCTAAAAGTTCATCTGTATCGAACTTCTTCTTCTTTTAAAAAAACACATGTGCAGGAGTATTTATAGAGACGACATCTGTTGAAGCATGTCTGGTTTCGGCATACCGTCCAAACTCTTAGAACTGAAGAGGGTCGGCAATACATCAACGAAATTTTATATAAAAAAGAATTTAGGAAATGTGTCAGGTGACTTCTTTAACTGCATTTTTGAGCATCCTAGCCAATAAAAGAGGCAAAATAATAAATCGGTGCAGCTACTAGCATACGCCAACGATAATGGCATCATTGGTCGGACTCAATGTGATGTTAGTGATGTTATCGCACACTTTTGAATCCTATAGGTAGGTGCAATAATGTCTTTGTGTATATAAACTTTTTATATTGAGGCTAGATCAGTGGGAGTTCAATAGTTTATGCATCGTTTAAGGAAACCTATACATTTTGCTGCAGTTTTAGCGACTTCAAATATGTGATCTTCGTTACTAACACCATGCATACAAGTTTTTCAATTTCAGACAGTTCAGTTCTTTCAGTTTAGGTTTTCGAGTTGAGCCCAAAATCTGAGAACAGTACTCAAGGCCTGGTTCTATTTCGGCTTTAAAGAAAATAACAAGCTGAGCTGTTGTAAAATATCCTTTGGCTCTAAAAAAAGTAACTTGTTTTTTACTCCGCTCATTCGGCAATCTTGATGTGGATAAATTTGAGTCCACAAACAAAATTGTCGAATTTGGGACGATACCGATCCACATGAGATCCAAGAGCGTCCAATGTATCCTGAAATTCACTGTTGTGTTAGGGTTGGCGGCGTCATTGGTCCATTTTTACTTTAAAAACGACGTTGGACATTGTAGGATATGGCCTACCTTCAACGGCGATCATTATAGGTTGATGATTACCTACTTCGTTTGGCCTGAATTGGATGATATAGATACCAATGAAGGCGCTACGTGCCATACAGTTTACGCCAAATTGAAAACTATGCACGAGTGATTTGAGGACATGGTCATCTGCATCTCACGTGGAGGTGATGTCCTTTTTTTGTGGAGCTTTCTAAAGTCGCAGGTCAATGCAAATATGTCACAACCACAGCGGCTCTCAAAACCATCCAACGTAACCCATCCCATCGGTCGATTGCAGGCTGATTTATGCGCCAGAATCATTGGAAATTGGACACTTCGAACGAACAAAAAAAAAACGGTTATAAAGGGTCCGCCAAATTTTGAAAATGCTATAAAAAAAACTACTGAATATTTTCTCAAATTTCTTTTTTTATTTTTTAGTACAATCCTTCCGGTTAATAATGGAAAATAATTTCATTAAAATGGCTGCCTCGGCTGGCCATGCAGTAGCCTACACGATCGGTCCAATTTTTAAGCACATTATCGATTGTGTGCAGCTGTATTTCACCAATGGCTTCACGAATATTGTCCTTTAAAGCGTCAATTGTCTCTGGCTTGTCGGCGTAACACTTATCTTTTACGGCACCCCACAAATAATAGTCCAACGGTGTCAAATCGCAGCTCCGAGGTGGCCAAACGACATCAGTTCTGCGGCTGATAATGCGATCTTCAAAAACAGGGCGCAAAAAATCGGCATCTTCTCTAAGTCGATCGTAGGCCCACTTAGCGAAGCGAAAACGCATTGGATGGTCAGTTGGCTTCAACTCCTGAACCAATTGGACTTTGTATGGCGTCATACCAAGGTCTTTATGCAAAATTCGTCTCAATGATGTCTCCGAAATGTTCAATTGTTGAGAACGACGGTGAATTGATGTTGATGGGGCTTCACGCACACTTTCTGCCACAGCAACAATATTCTCGGGTGTACGCACTGTTTTTGGCTTTTCACGCTTTGGTTTATCGATGAGGATGCCAGTTTCTTTCACTTTTTTCACAAGATGACGAACATACGGAGCTGGCGGTGCTTCTCTTCTTCCAAAATCCGTACGCAATTTTCGCACACATTCTGCAACATTACCATGATTTTCAAAGTAATGTCGCAATATTTCCCAGCGTTGTTCAAGCGTATACACAACCATATTCGTTCAGCGGAAGGATAAAACTAATTATCTGTCAAATCAGACATGAGCTAAGTGCTACCATTCACGAAATAAGCACTAGTTGAAAAAAAAAAACGTTAGATGGCGGACCCGTTATCTCACACACACTTTGTTTTATTTAAATTTGAAGATAGGAAACGCTTAATGAAAGACCCTTTATGTTGCTGATCAGTGCATTGAGGGTTTAAGATGGTAGGACATAAATGTACACAATTGCTTCAGTCAGCTGAGTCACAATATTTCGTATTAAGTGGCGCACACAGATAGAAACTGACGGACGGCCGGATTCCCACGGACTGTAACTCCATTAATGCTTTAAGTGACTTAAAGTTACTATTCGTAAGTGGGAGCTACAGTCCGAGGGAATCTACGTTCAATCATCATAATCAAATAATCCGCTTCAATATAAACAGTCCAGGTATACAAATAAATTATTGTTACTGACAATATCCTTGCTGATGACATCCAATGTTTAACAAAAGCGTCCACCATGTCATTTTAAAGACATCCCTTTAAATGCACATCTAAACCCAGTCCTCCATTCTCCATTTTCTCAGAGCCGTGCATCCGGAAAAGTCACTCTAACTACATTCGCTCTGCTTAATACAATCGTTGTTCCAGTTGTATGGGTGTATCCCCCGCAGTATCCTGCGTTGTTCGTTTGTTTCCAAGTAGATAATCCCACACCGAAACTTCATCCTCTAAACATGTCAAGAGAGATACTTTTTTAAGTAGGTGCAGACGAAGTTCATAATTGCACCCTTGTAATGCATATTTTTAAAGTTTTTTTATCTCTCACTCGTGTGTGTTTTTTTAAATTTAAATATTTCGTTCCCTCACGGTATTATGATGTCCCATGGCAGTGGCGTCGTTGTGTTTTTTTCTCCTTTTTTAAATTCCATGTTGGCTTGCTGCTTTACAAAAGGACTGAGCGGAGCTGAGCAGCTGAAAGGAAGCACAAGAGCAAGAAACAATAAAATAAACATTTTAAGGAATACCGCACCAACATTTCCATATCTACCATAACAATAACACATCTCTCCACTTTTAGTAATAACAAAGATTGCTAAAAAGGACGCCAGCAACTGGTATATAATCAACAAAACAAAACCAAAGGAACGGGCAAAATGAGTAAAAAAAATGACATCCAAGCGAACAACAATAGTAATTCCGAGAAGGACATTGACACTCGGCTTTCAACGAAGCGCGATGCCAAATCTTCGTTTGTCTTTCATGGTGGTGTAATGTGTTACTGCAGGATATGCCATTGCATATGTGTAGGCATGTAAGGATAGCGCAATTAACTGTGTCTCATCCTGCAGTGCATATATAGTTTGAGGTTTACTCCATCCCAACCTCTCCATTGGAAAGGGTTCTTGCAAATTTTATTATTATTTCCTCCAAACACACACAGACATCCATCCATCCAATCCACATGCACATAGTAATACGAACTGCAAAGAGATGTCTTGACAAATTTACATAACGGCTGTTGAAGTTTCCCAAAAAGAGAGCTTCTCTCCGTTCCGCGCAATGCCTTTGCCGGGTGTACTGCTCCTCCGCCTTTCATTTTTGGCTTTTTGAAGGTACAATGAACCTTTTTATATGATTTCGGGTATAGTCGAGTGGGGTTTTTCGGGACTTTCAAAGGAGCTGGAACAAAATGTTCCTGTCAACAATGGGAAAAGTGTTTGCTTTGGATGACTATGAAAACTTTATGCATTTGGAATTTGTTTTTCTAATGGACTATGGCATGGCGTGGAGATGTTTGCCAATTGTCACAATGGAAATGGAGTGTGCTTTGCAGGATATGCTAACGTTGAAGAGAATGGATGCAGCCTAATGTGTGGTTTGGGGGGATGCTTATTGTTTGAAGCATTAAATTGGGCCAATGACGAGGTAACTTAGAGTTTCTTAACTTCTCATGGTACGTCGTTATATAACCAAGAGATCTGATGTGGGTTAAGACAACGTTGAGTTCCAAAAGCCTTTCTTCAGGATATCATCGAAATTTATGAGGAAGCAAAGTCAATAGTCGGATACTCCGCTGGAGGTGCCAAAGAGTTTCCAATTATATTTGGTTTGCATCAGGGAAGCGTCTTATGTACTTTACTTTTTATTTTTGTCCTTAGATTCTCTTCCTGAAGGAAAAGTGACGAACTCCTTTGCTGACGATGAAGTAAACATAATCGTGGAACTAATGTTGCTGCAAGCCACGTAATGATTGGGTGGGTGTTTCAAAAGGGAACTCGTATAGAATTAGTTTTAGATAATGTATCTGTAGCCCGTTCCTTGATCAAGTTTGTACTATATTATGAAACAGGAAAAGCTTAAAAGAGTGGTTAACTTGTCACACTGATTACTCATACTTATGGAAAACTGATCGGGCCTCCAAGATACACAAATGGTAGTGTCCATAGGGATTCATCAGGGGACAAGATGAATCTCTTAATATTTCCAACGTGTGCAAATGAGATATTTTTAGAAGCAAATGAACCTTGCCATACTGAAAGAAATATATACACACACATGAATGGTTATGAGATTGAAGCTATGACCTGGATCCTAATGGGTCTCATTTGTATTTTTGTATGTTTTCAATGAATATCCTGTCATTAGATGAATGGAACTAAATGAATTGCTTGGACATTTTAAAGAACCTCCGTTGGCATCTAAGAAAGTGACTCCAAGGTCAAAGTTGGAGAACGAAGCCAAAGAAATTAAAGCTAATGATCAATGGTGGTGTTTTTAACAAAGCATTAGATTAGCTGCGTGATATTTTTCTCCGGCCAATCAGGATGAAACTTCTGGTTTGATATAGAGTACTGACATACTCCCATCCAACAATGAGGACTGCAGAATATGTTCCCATTGACCTTTAAAAGCAAAGATCAAGGAAAGTGCTCGATCGAAGATATAACAAGATAGCTTTTCAGAAATTATGTTCAAAAGTATTACCAACGTTTACGGCAAGCATTCAATGCCGGAAAATTATCATAAAAAAGAAAAAAAAATCTTAGTACAGTCACAGTCGACGCTGGAAATTTGAAAGAATCATTTCTAGAGGCGTTGGCAAGCAATCTTCCAGGGTAAGGGAGCAAGAAACATTGAATGTTGTTAACGACAACGAGAACTACCATCGGCTCGATCCTAATGAGATGAGGATAAACCATCTCGTGTGCCGAGTTGAATACATTAAGGGCATACCGAACTTATTTGGTTGGATAAAAGTATGTCTGCATCGTTGGTAGTATCGATTGTAAAAAAAGTTAAACAATGTTGGGATCGTATCGTATCGTTTCTCCGGTCTACAAAAAAATAAAATTTTCTGAATTTCAGTGTCGGAGCCCCATCCGATCCAAAATCATGGTTGCCGTATTATGTGACATGATCAGTGTAGTTTTAGACCGGGAACGTAGAAAACTGGCCAAATCTTCTAACTTCGATATATCTTAGAAAAAATCCAAGATGTTCATTTCGATATGCATCACCTATTTATCGATTACAAAATCGCATACGACAGCGGTTTTATTAGTTCACCCATAAAACCGCTGTCGTATGCGACATAGAGACATATCTAGTTTTGCTATACCACCCATATTCTTTATATGGAGGATGGCGATAAAGAATTCCCGATACCAAATAGCTCGGTTGTCATGGCCCGGTACCGCTCCCATATGAAAGCCAGCACCCGACCAGGCTCTTATTTGCAAAATAACATCCGTTCATACTGTTGACCAATAATCTGCACCACACCGATCATAATCTATCTTAATCAGCGGATGGATTTTGGCCAAAATTGGGGTTGGTTCTAAATGACCGACCCCTAATTCATCGAATGCAAGACGCATGGATTGATAGTAGTCCACTATCGATGCAAGTCCTTCCTTCAGACCTAGGTCACCATGTTTTTTCTATCCAACGTGCGTAGAGAAAAATTCTTTGAAAAATCTTCGTTCACTTTTGGGTTGACGGGGTATGGAGATGAAGATTCAACCAAGCTGTACAGCGACATAGCCCTAAAATAAGATGTTGAAATTGACTTATACACAAAATGTCGTGCATTAATGGCCCGTATACATGACCTCACATCTAGTTTTCTTATCCTTTGTGTGTGCGAGAGAATTTATTTTTGCTACAAATATAGGACCTCCAGCTTGAGGCTGAGTCCGAACAACTATTTGAGAAGCTTTTCAAGACAGTTTGATATTCTTGGCTATTTTTCAGACTTTCGCAAGTCAGGCAGGGGGAAAATGTATGTGCTGATTCTGTTGGATAGCCAGGGACTTCACGCTTAGTAGTTCAACGCACTTACCACTACGCCACCGCACCCTGTAATGTTGGACGGGGTATCCTAACGATTTCCCTAGCAAGCCCTAAACTGTTTAAAGCGCAGCACGCTACTGATTTTAAGGCGCAGCTCGCCGAAAGAGTATGGCCAGTTACGGCCGCAGTGAAAATAAGTGGAGTCGAGAGTAAGTTCAAGACTGATTTTATTAATAAAAATGTTTGGTATTTATACACAATTTCTTTTGTTCTATCGAACATATCCATACATATCCATCGTACATCGATCGCTGACCTCTCGTTGTTCGATTGCCTCATATGCATATTAGGGGTTTAACGCCCGGACATTCAGATAATTGTCCATCTTGCACAATCCAATATCCAAACACACTCACTGCAGCGGACTTCTAATGCTGATCTCGCAATAAACATATGATACACTTTCTGGCGAGTGCTTATTGTGTACTCACATGTCCATTATCGGTCGGCTATAAAATACTTTATGCCCATGCATACACAGCGTGTGTGTGTTGTACATCCGGACTGAATTTAATTGTTTTGAGGATGACGCGATTCCATGACATGGTGTAGGGGAATCGTGAGTGTCAAATATCGAGCACGATTGGATGCATTGCTATGTGGATATTAAACGGTCGCTGGTGCGATCCCCTTCACACCACCCTTCTTGGGGAAAAAAAGGAGAAATCATACATGTTTTGATTTCTTTGCAGTGTCTGTTTACATTATTATGTTATTGATTTTATCTTTATACAATTTTGATTTTATTCTTTTATAAATATATATGCATGTTTCTTTTTAATTATAATGCTTACTCTATGTTGTACAACGCAAAAACAGGTGAGAACCATCTCTCCTATTAAATATTTTTTTTTTTTTTTTTAAGTATTAATTATATAATATGAACTTAATGTATGTACCTATATTTTATTAGTGTTAATGTTTGGTTTGTTTATATATGAGTAATATAGGTATATAACGTTTATTAATTTTAAGAAATTTTAATTATTTACAACTTGTGTTTTCTTAAGACTAAAACTAATAGGTTTATTTAAATATACATCTACAAAATAATAATTTTATATATTTTTATTTTACATTTTAGGTATTAATAGTATAGATTGTGTAAAATGTTAGCAAACAAAGATATTTAATTTCATTATAAGTACAATTTATTTAATAAACGGAAATGAATAATTAATTCATCATAATTAATGAAAATATTAAAAATAGAATTATTAGTAATTAAATATATATATCAAATTTCGCAAGTTTAACAAAATGTATGAGACAAAATTTTTTTTTTTTTTTTATCTATTTAGATTTACAACGATCATATGTTTGAATGTATAATATCTCATTTCAAATTACTGTTCAGAAGAATCACAGCAGCAACATATAAATATAAAATGGTTTTAATCTATTTTTGTGTACCTTCATTGTTTTGTTTTCGTATTTAATCTCACAATTTACTCCATTCTGAGATAAAACTTCGTATGGTCCTATATATATTGGGTCTAATTTCTTCCTACATTCGTTTCTAAGCAAAACTAAACTTCCTACATTAAAATCCGAAATCTTTGCCTTAACATCACTATCGTACCTATTTTTCCTTATTATTTTCTTTGCTATTAAGGTATCTCGGGCATCTTTATGAGCAATCTGCAATTTGTGTTTTAGGTCTATCACATAGTCTTCGTAGTTATAAACTGGATCTACAGTTTTGGTAAGGTTGGAAGGTAGTTCGCACTGTCTTCCAAACACTAGTTCAAAAGGTGTAAACCCTGTTTCCGAATGTACTGAAGTATTGTAGCAGAAAACATAATATGGTAGCCATGTGCTCCAATCTGTATGTTTCTCAGATACATAACTCCTAAGATACGCTCCTAAAACTTTATGCGAATTCTCTAATGCTCCTATGCTTTCGTGATGGTAAGCTGTTGATTGCAACTGTTCTATCTTCAGCAATTTACACATATCTTTGAATACCTTATTCAAAAATTCGGTACCTTGATCTGATGCTATTCTACTAGGTACTCCATATTTAAGAACGAAACGTTCAACGAGTCCCTTAGCAACAGTGTTAGCTTCTTTATTTGGCAATGGTATTGCTTCCGTGAATTTTGTTAGTTCGTCTTGCAAAGTTAAAATGTATTTAGATCCATTTTCTGATTCATCGAGGGGTCCTACTAAGTCTAGAAAGATTTTTTCGAAACTCGATTCAGCTGTCGTTGTAATTGTTAATGGCTGTTTTTTTGGTTGAATATGTTTATTTCGTTGACACATTGGGCAGTGCTTTACGTATGTCGTCACATCGTTTTGCATCCCTGTCCATATATATTTCTTTCTTATATTTCTTAACATGCGATTTATTCCAGCATGTCCACTTGTTGGTAACATATGATAATCATTCAATAATAGTTTTATTTTGCAAGGGTCTGTAATCTTCGTTACGTTGTTCAAAAGGTGTACAATAATTTTATTTTCTTTAAATATTTCTTTTATTTTCTTCTTTAATATATTAATTTTCTCCTTATGACGGCCGTCTGAGAGCTTTAACAATTCTTCTTTTGTAATGTAAACTTTCTTGATGGATAAAGGTCCGCAAATTTTATGCACGTCCCTCGACAACATTTTGTCAAATGATGCCGATCGGGCGGTAGTGCTGTTCTTGGACTTATCTTCATCCTTTAATAATGGTACGCAAGTTTTCTGCACGTCCCTCGACAACATTTTGTCAAATGATGTCGATCAGGCATTAGTGCTTATCTTGGACCGATTTAAAATTAGACAACTACTGTCTGGTATGTAACCCAATATTTGAATTGGACTTACTACTCTAGTACCCTTAAATTTTGCAAATTCTTCATCATCTTTCATGAAGCTATTTATTATTTTTAGTTCAACTATCTTTAATCCTTTTTCTGGTGGTTTTAAAAGTTCCCTTATTATCTCTTCGGGGTTTTTACTTTCCTTAGTAGTGTTTTCCTCCTGTTGGTTTGAATCAGACTGTTTGGCTTGTGCTCTTGTTGTAACACAAACGTTAATTTTTTTTCTCAATCGATCGTATATCGTTTAATTTAGATTTAGTAGAGACCATATTGTTTTGATCATACGGATTTGATCTTTCTGTATTTCGGAATTCATTTCTCTTATTATAGTTATAGTTTTGTCTCGATATGTTGTCGAAAAAATCATTATTACATATTTTCAGTTGATTTTTATAATTATTTTCGCTATTCTGAAAGCTATTAAGATTATTATTATAGTATATGTTACCAGAGGTTTTGACATTTTTATATCTAAGATAACTTTTGTATGTACGTAAATGTTTTTTGAAAATTTAGAGCGACCTTCGTAATTTCTCGTTGATTGTTTAAGAAATCTACCGTATCTATCAAATAGGTGTGAAGTCGTACATGGATCAATTTCCAACAAGTGCTCGATGGCATCTTTCATGCTAGTATGTAGGGCACAACTTGTATCGATCATTAACTCCTATTTTTAAATATGCTAACCCTCTTAGTTCATTTGCGGCAGTTAAAATGGATCGACATTTTTCACCTAGCTCGACAACTTCTAGTTCTATCATTTTGGTAACTAAACATTCTATTGCGATTACAAATTTGTTTAAAGGTCTATTACCTTGTCGTGTTCTACTAAGTTTTGATAGAATACTTTCGATTGTTTCTCTGGGTCCGCATTTTTTTAATAAAATTGATTTTAGATCACTGAAAGTAATAGGTTTTGCAGATCCTAACTCTGTAAATGCCTTTCCTTGTATCTTACACTTGTGTAGAAATGTAATCAAAGTAGATTTAGCAGTTTCGCTTAAAATATCATGATAAAATTCTATAGAATTTAAAAAATCCCTTAAATTTTCTGCTCTTTTTGATTCCTCTTCTAATCTAAGCACAGGTAACGTTTGTGCCGTACAATAATCAAAGTTTGCCATTTTGAATTGTATTTTGCTTTTAATTTTACTAGTTAATCTTTGTTTTGCAAGTTTAATTTAAATATAATAATTATAATAAGTTTTATTTTTACATTATTTATCAAGTGTAACAAATTAGCGGTACTATGTATAAAATTAATTTTTTTTTTAAATTCTCAATATGATTTTTATTTCTTCATTTATTTTTATGTTTTGATTATGGTCATTTTGTATTCGATTTATTGTTGTTAGATTATATTGCAATCTATGCAAGTGAATCTTGTACTCCAAAAATTTGCTGCGAGGATCCTCTGTGGGCATATGTCTGCAGATTTTTCGGTGATGTACATTTGTAAAACGTTCTTCTTCCTCTTCACCATCATCATCCTCGTCGGTATCTTCATCATTCATGTCCATAATTCTTCTATTCTAGTTTGGTGGGTGTGCTTCGTCTATAAGGTTTTGTCCAAGAATAAAGACTGGTCCGTTACCCTTGTAACTGATGTATAGTAGCAAATTGGGTACGGTTGCTTCCTTGCTCACGCCAACTTCTGCGCCGTTCAA
Organism: Rhingia campestris; assembly: GCA_932526625.1. Lineage (NCBI taxonomy): Eukaryota > Metazoa > Arthropoda > Insecta > Diptera > Syrphidae > Rhingia > Rhingia campestris. The sequence goes on along the minus strand of OW052182.1, from coordinate 60,846,049 downwards.
GCTCTTCTTTATTGTACGTCATTTGGTCGTTGTCGCTCGCTTCTTCGCTAGTCGCTAGTTTGCGAAGATGGCAAGATCGCCATGTAATGTTTGGTGTTATTGTCAATATGTTCTTCTTCTCCTGGCAGGATCGCCATGTAACATTTGGTGTTATTGTCACAAATATTCTTTTACTATGGAGCCTACCTCCCTATGTCGTACAAAGCGCGACCCGCTCTTCTTTACTGTTTAACTCCTGGCAAGATCGCCATGTAAAGTTGGACGGGGTATCCTAACGATTTCCCTAGCAAGCCCTAAACTGTTTAAAGCGCAGCACGCTACTGATTTTAAGGCGCAGCTCGCCGAAAGAGTATGGCCAGTTACGGCCGCAGTGAAAATAAGTGGAGTCGAGAGTAAGTTGAAGACTGATTTTATTAATAAAAATGTTTGGTATTTATACACAATTTCTTTTGTTCTATCGAACATATCCATACATATCCATCGTACATCGATCGCTGACCTCTCGTTGTTCGATTGCCTCATATGCATATTAGGGGTTTAACGCCCGGACATTCAGATAATTGTCCATCTTGCACAATCCAATATCCAAACACACTCACTGCAGCGGACTTCTAATGCTGATCTCGCAATAAACATATGATACACTTTCTGGCGAGTGCTTATTGTGTACTCACATGTCCATTATCGGTCGGCTATAAAATACTTTATGCCCATGCATACACAGCGTGTGTGTGTTGTACATCCGGACTGAATTTAATTGTTTTGAGGATGACGCGATTCCATGACATGGTGTAGGGGAATCGTGAGTGTCAAATATCGAGCACGAATGGATGCATTGCTATGTGGATATTAAACGGTCGCTGGTGCGATCCCCTTCACAACCCACTATGGGTGGCATATAGGTTTAGAAGATACAATCGATATCTGGTCAACGCAGTTTATACTGCCATTCTGTTTAAGCTATCATCGTGAGGCGTTACTAGAAAGATACCCATTCAGATAAGCTGGCAATAAAACCGGACATAGCTAGTACGGTCACTACCAGAAACTAGTTGAATACCACCATCTTAATGTTATGAGAGTCGCATGTAATATTAACTAGGATGGCGGGACTTGACGATAGACGAATGGTGCAATCAAGAGTAATCGGTTAAAATTCAGCAGTTCCTCAAAACATATTGCATCCATAAAAAATAAGGTTTGCCGCTATAATTTCTATCCCAGATAATGTAGTCCTGCTCCCATATCTGATATAAAAAAAGTAAGTCGACGAGGACTAACAGGCACTTGACATAATTCAACAAACAGTGGCTAGGTGATAAGCCAGAAAAACGTCCAAAGATAAAAAAACGCTCTTTAGCTGAATTTAAGCAACAGCTGATCAAATATCAACATTTCAATGTAGTGACAAGATTGATAACAGCTTACAACCTTATGGAATGCGTAAGTACTTCAATAATATAAAACAAACTGACACACATAAAATATGCAAAAATGAAGAGATTCGGATGATCTGCAGGATTATTTCTATAACCTAGGGAGTCCGCTTTTACTGTAGAATGATATAAACTAGCTCATCCGCTTTGGTTTAGGATTAGCGATATTTAGCGTACATGCGGTCAAAGTTGGCTTGAGGATATACTGAATTGCATTAATAGCGTATCGACTATTGCGGCTAAATTGTTAAATACGGACTGCCAATGAAACTTAGACATCCTACCAGCCATACTTGTCTGAGGCTAGAACAAATTCTAAAGACGAAATTAGAAGTTGTTTCCATCCTCACAGTATGTAAAACCTTATTTCTATCCTTCTATCCTTTAAGAAGACTGCCAAAAATGAAATCCTTCCCGCCTGGCTTTATAAAGACGGTGGAAATGATTTGGTAAGTAACATTCACCAGCTCATAAGCTAAATTTGGTCGGATGACAGTATGCCTAAAAGATGGAACCTTAGCATCGTTTGCCCGATTGAAAAAAAGGGACCTCTGAACTGCGCCAACTACAAAGGCATAAGTCTCCTCAACATAGCCTACATGATCCTATCTGCCGTAATATGTGAACGCCTGAAATCGTTTACCAGGAAAGTTCACAACTGATCAAATTTTCACACTTCGGCAGATCCTGGAATAACCCGAATCGATACCCACCACCTATTCATCGATTTCAAACCCGCATACGACAGCTTTATAGATACCGATATACAGACCCAGACTAGTTTTTTTATACCGCCCAAACTGTCGTTGCTACATCAAGCTCGGAAACGACCTCACCGATCAAAAAAGGATTAGGCAAGACGCACTGTCCTGTGACTTCTTTAACAGCATTCTTGAGAATACTGTGCAAAACTCCCGAGCCAACACCAGAGGCAAAATCTTCCAAAAATCGGTGCAACTACTTGCATACGCCGACGATATTGACTTCATTGGCCGAACATAACGTGATGTCATAACCACATTTGCTATTATAGAGAAGGAATCAGCAAAAATTGGTTTAGCAGTAGATGACGGTAAGATCAAGTATATGCTGTCAACACAAAAGGACACACAACATCGACGAACTGGAGAGAACGTCACCATTGACATATATAACTTAGAGGTAGTACGGGACTTCTACCTCTGCTCCGCTATTAATTCTGACAACATCACGTCAGAAATTAAACGAAGAATTACCTTAGCCAACCGTTTTTTTTAGGACTATGAAGGCAAGTACTAAAGAGATCCTATACAAGATTCTGATCATTCCAGTCCTGCTCTACGGCGCAGAAGCATGGACCGAGTCAAAAGCGGATAAAGAAGTCCTTGCTTGTTTTGAGCGGAAAATTCTTCGAAAAAACGTTGGTCCCGTTTGTGTTGACGGGTTATGGACCCAAAGATTTAACCACAAGCTGAGTTGTACAGCGACGCGACATACTCTTAGTCAGAGTCTTCGATTCCCAGCCAGACGTCGGACGCAGTAAAGGAAGTCTTCGTCTTAAGTGACGCGCACAAGTAAAAAGCTGACCTCAACCAACATGATATGCGCAACAAGAAGCAGTTAGCTAAGGACCGTGCTAATTGGAGGTGCATATTGGTTAAGGACCAGGTTCATTCCGGTCTGTAGCGCCACTTAAGTAATTAAGCTAAAAAAAAAATACAAATTTTTGGCGCAACAGGCTCGTTAGTACCCAGGGCCTAGCTTTCTCACAACCATTCATGTGTGCGTGTGTACTTCTTGCACGATGGCGGGACCTCCTGTTTTATGCCGACTCCGAACGGCTAAGTTGAGATAAGCTATTCTTGACAGTTGATACTACTCGGATGATTTGTCAGTTCATCACGAGATGAGGGCCAGTGAAATATCATTCAGGTGTTGCTACGGTTGGGAATCGAACCCAGACCTTCTGCGCGGCAGTTCATCGCACTAACCATCGCGCCACTGAGCAGTAATTAAGCTAGAGAACATAAAAAATTAAGATTTGTAGTCATAGATTTCCTTCGAACGTAATAGTCAATTCAAAATTATGTTTTTAACCCTCGACGGAATTAAACCCGTTATTCTTTTTAATTTTTTTATTGTTCCTCATTGCAGAGCCCTAATAGCCATAATCTCTAATAGCACTAACTCTAGCCGTTCCGTGACCATGCTGCTGAATTATGCACAATTTTAGCTTTGTCGGTTGTATGTAAGTGCCGCTTTTTCATTGTTAAGGAACTAAAAGGACACTGGTACTTACCCATTTCCTTATTTCCAAATGTTCGATAATTATCATAATCTATTAAAATAAAATATCTACCAACAGCTCACGAAATATACAAGAGCATGTCCTTTTTAAAAAGTCAATTTTGGTTTGCTGTAAAAGGATTAACGCCTTGCAATCTCTCCGAAAACATTATCAAAAGCTTTATCGGATACTTTTTTAATTAAGCTCCAGTTCAATATGAATTATGTTCTCTTATTTTAAATATTTAATAGCATTCCACACCTACACTCACTTATTACACAATCCAGCTTCCATTTAATCCTTATATCAGCAGCGTAAGTACATTTCAGGATTATGTGCGAAACTTAAAGCAAAGCACTTGACATAATTCACCTCTTTTCCGCTTTCCATTATGCCCAAGGGCATTTAATTTCTGTTTGTGAACTCTATCACAACTGTAATTCAAAATAAATGGACTGTAATCTCTCGCAACATTTTGCACTATCCTTTTTGCATTCAAATGAAGTCTCCAAGCCACCCTTACTCAACCTATCAGCACGTTGATGGTGATTACGGCGGACGACTACCGACTACCGACGACGTTGACGATGACGACAACCCAAAAGCAAATCCTCAACAATTGAAATTTAATTTTGAATTTAATCTCCTCACGGAAAATCCAATCCACTTTCGGGATTCTCCAATTCATTATTCATAAATTATTTCTGAACTCATCTCTACCCAGCACCACTACACATCCACTCGCAAATCTCTGGCGGTAATCCATTTTTGCTGCTGGGCAGCGGCGCGCACATGCCGACACCGGAAAATCCCATAAATCCCCTCAAATTGTGTTATAAAAGTATTTGTTGCGCCAATTCATCGACCGAATGCATCCATCCCCACACCCCACTCAGATTTTAGTGGATTTAATCAATTATTTCGCCATTATCGAATAAAGACACACCAACACACGCATGCATGCAACACACATCTGCAGTGAGGGATACCGTTATATGGTATCAGTGGCACCATCGACAGCACCACCTTTATGGGGCCAAAAGTCGAGTGTAAAATCCACATTTGTGGTTTTCCTGCCATCAACGATGATTAATCCGTCGAATATCCATAGGATTCATTATTAGGGGTGGCCGACCCCTAAGCACCCTATCGTCGATTGTATGTGGTGGCATTGTCTGTTCGAATTTAATATCCTATACCACCGCTCCACCACCGACGATGAGGTGTGGAGATATGTGACATTTTTCGGACAAAGGGATGCGGTGACGCAGGGACGACGGTATACCGCATTCGATTTTGCCTGTGTGTGCGCAGCCAAACAACTAGCCAAACCGATGTGACACTACGACAGCAATAGTTAACTAAGATCAATTATTCAGTGGTATGCAGTTGTCTATAGCTAATTGGAGGATACACAGCATCCCACCAACACACACAACATAGGCCCGTGCCGGGGCTAATTTCCATTCAATTTGGACAAGCACCGAGACTGTCCCTGTCCCTGCCTCTACATCTGACTACTGTTGGACCTACTGCAGACGCATTTAATTCCATTTAAATAGAGCATAAATAAGCATTACGATTTGGCGCATGCATTAATCATCTTTGGGTCGTGTACCGAATCCGAATTTGTATCTGAATCCGAATGGTGTGCAGCGACTACAACGACGCGGATGTTGGTTATTAATTCTGGCATCGGTTAATGCGCGCACATAAATGCTTCACTTTGGCCAAGACTTGGATTACTTTTGGCAGATCTATTTAGGTGCACTAAATTATGCATCAGGTCAACACCAACAAACACATACACAAATCTATCCCTAGGATAGTCAAGGTTGTCAAACGATGGCACGCACGCACAACAGCCTTTAATTTGACTAATGAATTTGCGGGAGGAAAAGTCGCACTTGACAAGTTGCTGGTCGGTGATTGAATGAAGTTCCTTTGACTAACTATGGTCAAAGCGTGATTAGGTTCATTTATTTGGCTGTCGGTTTTATTCCACATTGCACACCCGCCTTTACGGTCTCAGCCAGTCAGAGGGAAGTTGGACAATGTGCCGCATGAATAAGTTTGAAATAAGTTTGTGCAGTCAAATTGTTGAATACTTTCGGTGAGTCTATGGATGTAGATGTCCTTGTACAAGGACTGACATGCTGACTGCATTTTGGAAGTTTTGTACAAGGAAAAATTTGTCAAAACTCTGTGATGAGCATTTTAGATGGTGTACATGGAGGGGAATGAAAAAGTTCCTCTTCCAACGATTAAGGCAAATAGTAATCATTTGCAGTCCAAAGCTTGGGTAAATGAAGATGTCTCACCTACTTTATGAATATACCGCAGGGAAGGGGCACTGAAAGTTTAAAATAGTTGTATTTTTCAAGAGATACAACAATTGTAGGATTAATCGTCTGTTTTCCAAGTTCCGACATTTAAGAAGGAAAAAGCAAGGTACTGGCCAATACCTTTGGTAGAGTCTCCGTCAAGAAATGATAAAGTGCTTGGATGATATCCATCATAAATTATGTCCAAGGGGGTGGCATTATAACACCTCTTCCATGGCTACTTGCTATGAAGAAAATAATCGACCATTTAGACAGTGGCTACCTACCTAGACAGGGGCTATTATTAAAATAGTGCGGAGGCAATAGTGGCGTGATGGTTAGTGCGATGAACTGCCGTGCAGCTCGGAAAAGACTGATTTTATTGTTGACGACGATGCTAAACGAAAAACGGACAACGACGCTCGTATCTGGACCCGATGTGTGGCTTTAACTTGGCAATTACCTCCAAGTGGTAACCATCGGGTACTAGTCTCATCCAACCGGATTTGACTAGCTAAACGTTAAGTGAGAGTGTTGATAACAATTCGAAAAACAACAACACCATAAACAGCCTGGTCAGAATGGCACAAAATACCCGGATTACTGTCCCAGGCGAACCTAAATTACCTGCTTCGACATATTTGGACGACAACAGGTTTTTTAGGAATTCCAAGGGTAAGTCAGGGCATTTGAACAGAGATGGTGGGGGTTAAACTGATAGACTAACGGCAGTGCTCAATCCCGTAGTTGATACTGATGGTCTCGTGTCTTAGGGGTATCTAATTTAATAAATTGGCCCTCCAGTTTGGGTTAACTATCCATCCATGAAAACAAAAATTGTTACGAAGCAATTGATAGCCTCAAATAGCTACAAAGCAGACATTACAGCCATAGGATGGGATAGGCCGGGCAAAAAAGGATGAAAATCTGTACATCTACTATTCGATTATTCGGATGCGGGTTTGTTATAAGTGCCAGACTTAGGCAAGACGTCTTATGTTCCCAAGACATAAGCGAACGCATAGTAACAATTCGCTTCAATCGCTAATCCTTATATGCGCTCACGTCCCGATGGAGTAAAAAGATGATACAGCCAAAGACTCCTTCTACGAGCCCCTTGACAAAACCTATGTGAAACTACAGAAGTACGATGTTAAAATCGGGCTGGTAGATTTTAACGCAACGGTAGGAAGAGAAGACATCTTTAGCAGTAATGTCGGAAAACACAGCCTACAAGACAACATGTTAGGCATCGGACTTAGGCTAACTTAGTTACTGAACGAAATGCCACTATAGCCAGCACACGGTTTTCTCAGCTGGATATCCATAAGGGCAGCATCGCGATCTCCAGATCAACGAACGTCTAACCAAATTGATCACATTGCGATAGAAAAGAGGCACGCATCCAGTATTTTGGAATTTTGGATGTCCGTACATTCCGAGGGGCTAACATCGGCTCGGACCAATATTTTCAGCAGCCAAGGTAAGAATGTGGATATCCACCACGCCATAACAAATCACAAATACCGTGAAATAAATTAATGTCGAAAGGCTGCAATCGCCAGAGACCGCCAAGGCCTTCGCAGAGCGTATCCCTTAACCTCTCGATTAGCACCGATGATCAGCCGCAACTGATGTGCCTGGTCTCTCGCGCCCATCTGCAAGAAACCCTTGATTTGATGAGAAATGACGACAGATGCCTGCGAAGGCGAGAGCTCAGAGCTACCATTGAACTCTACAGGCAAAGAAGAAGGAAAGAACACCGGATTTCAGAAAGAAGAAAGAAAGGCCAGAAAAGCGCGAGATCGAGGCCACTCCGGGAATTATGTTCGCAAGTTTTACCAAAGCAAAAACGTCGAAAGCAAGGATACAAGGCTCGAACAGAATTCTGCCGAGATGAACAAGGAAATATCGTAGCTGGGACATAGTCGATGCTGAGGATATGGAAAACCAGTTTTGCGGACTGTTAAAAGGCGATGACGAACAGTCTCCCGTTGTTAGGCAGAACTAATCATTCAATATGGGCGACGACATCGAAAACTATCAACCACCCGACCTAACCTAAGTCAGGATAGTAACATCGATCCACAAAAAAGGAGACTATCTAAACTACACCAATTACAGAGGCATAAGTCTTCTCAACATCGCCTACATCTGTAATATCCTATCTGCCGTAATATGTGAACGCCTGAAACCGTTTGCCAACAACCTGATCAGCCGTTTGCATTGAAGGGCTATGGAGACGTCCGTCGGACACAGTAGAAACCGACCTCAACAAACTTGAAGTGCGCTACTGGAGACATTAATCTAAGGACCGGGCTAATTGGAGAAGCATGTTGGTTGAGAACCATACAAAAGTAATTAAGTACGTACGGTCAACTGGTTTTTCCTAGTTACTGGACAATTGATCAAATCCAATCGATTCCTAAAAAACAGAAAATGCATGCGTCAAAACTACAGACTTTCAAAGGTAATGGAAAATCAGAATATTTCCAATACTGTGCTGCTGGATGGATAAATTTCTAAAAGACAAATATTAGTATTAGTGGATGGCGATTCCACAGATTGATTCTCTTTAATTGTTTGAGTTCCTCAAGTGAGTATTTTCTATTCTTTCCATTTCTGTTGCATATTAGGTAATGATCTCGTTGAGATCAATATCAATCTCCAACCTTTGGCTCAGCGAAGACTTATAGAAGATCCGTATCTTTATTACAGGAACGAAGTATGTTTAGAAGAGATAAGAGAAATCATCTCGAGACTTGTTACGTTTTATAGACCCACAAGAAACTCAGCTGCAGCTCAAAGCCATACAGACTATATAACTATGACACAATCAACGTAAGACCGAATAAACTTCACCAGCCGAATTATTACTTTCGGCTGTATAAAGTTTCCAATCGTTTAAATCACCCAGATCTGATGGCATTATTTTAGTGTGATGCTATCCTCAAAGGCTGTCTCTAGCTGGCTGGCTTACATACCCAAAACATGAAGGGAAAAAAATAGGAGTCACATACAAATTGAATAAAATTGTTCACACAGTGAAAAAAACACCAATGACCTACCTTGAGAAAGGCTGATCGATGTACATATTCACAATACCATTCGTACAGAAAGAAGAAGAGGAGTTCCTTTCAATACGGTCTGGACCCAAGATTATGGGACAAGTTCACACAAAGCTATACCTGTTATGGCAGAGGTGCAGCGCCAGTTTCAACATAAACTCATTTAAAGAAGCTTCACATTTCGTTGCCCCACAAGATGAAGTCCTACCCCCCCTTCATCGGAACCTAGTAGTGAACGGTAACAAAGGAATGAACTCTTAAGCGATGGAGAAACAGCCCAAGGTTTACGCCCAATACGGGCTGCTGAGCTGACTCGAACTGCTTTGATAACTCGTGAGAGAGTGTACTCAGCCTATGCAGTCTTCCACCTCAGGGTATCAAAAAACCAATCTTGACTGGATTGGCTCTTCAACATCGAAACAACTATGTATGCAGTCTTCCACCTCAAGGGTATAAACAAAAAACCTTGAATGGATACCCTCTGCAACATCACAAGGATAAACAAAATACTTCAACAAGAGGACCTTCGGATCATAGCCTCTCGGTTTCAAACGAGAATAAAGACTACTGGCTGAAGGATCAATCGGTTGAGATCGGTCAGCTTTAACTGAAGCAGAGTGCGCAAAATCGAAGAAAACAGAAAGCTGCCTTATATCAGATGGAGATCGGTTGAAGCCCATTAAGTAGGTAATATTAGCAGCTTATACTTGGCCTAAAACCTTATGTGGGGATGCTTCTTTTCGCATAATTGCAAAACACCTTTTACTAAGAAAAAACAAGAAATATCTGGCATTTAAGGCTTAAATAGGGCCTCATACCTAGCTTGTTCATTCATTTGTGTGTGGGAAGTTATATTTTTGCCACAAAGTAGAGGATCTCATATTTAATGCTGAATTCTAACGGCAAATTTGAAAAGCTTCACATTACAGTGTTACCCTTGGATGTTTGTCAGACTTTCGAAAGAGGTGGTGTGGTGAGAAGGTTTCGGTGTTATCACTTTCGGGATATGAGCCAAACGACCAAATATTTCTTCATCCACTTTGATACTTGGATTTGGATTCAAAAATTTTTACTTCATAACGACTTTTATTTGTTTTTCAGACTTCCGCAAGAGGTGGGTCAGTTGAAATCATGAAGGTTGTGAAAATTTAACCAAGGAGGCCCTCGTTTAGTAGAACAACGCGTTACCTACCCACTGAGTCAATTCGCTGCCACCTAAATCCTGTTCACTCATATGCCGAATAATTAAATCTGCATCCTCATAGTTACCATAAAAAGATCTCAGAAATTAATTGATATGGATAAGTAAGTGAAGTCCTTCATCTCCTACATAGTAGCTACTCGATCGATTTCCCTGGTCGTACAATAAATCTACAGAGTTCTGTAAATATACATAACTTACCCGGCTATATCGTTGTGGGTTTGGGGTAAAAACAGTCTTTCTCACCACACGTCGGTCCATGATGTCACTGTGATTCCTTAATTTCCATTCCAATCAGCTACCAAATATAGCCCTACAATCGAATGCAGAATGCTGCTGTTTTTTGTGACTGTGGCTGGTGAACCATTTTTCAGTGGTCCTCCATGCACTCCTCCAGAGCTGAGCTGCATGCCATCCGACCACACCACCACCACCAGACCATACCATACCAGAGTAGCGCTCAAACGAGCGGGAGAGAGGAGTTCATTCAGTTCTACTCAATAAATGTCAGAGTGATTGAATTTATTGCTAATTGATTGCGTTTTTCAATTCAGGCTCTGAATTGGAGAGAAGTGCCTTCTGGAGAAGTCCGCTTTTTACCTTATTCAACGAGATGGCAGAAACAAAACCTAGATGAAAACCACAAATGTATGCGCAGCAGTCCTCACTCATACTTTGGGTCGGTGTCCCTAGCTCTGTGTGCTCAACTTCGCTCATGCATGGGGATGAGGATCGACAAAAACACAAAAAAAAAATGGAAAGACCGATTGGCCCGCAACAAACGATGATGTTCTCTCCAAACCAAGCCGACCGACAACGACTCCAACGACGGACGACTAACCATGTGTTAGCTCTGTGGCCTATAGCCAACGAGGATGACGACGACCGACGACAACGACAACGACGTCGACTCGACGAAATAAATGAATTTGCAACAAGGCACGAAAGGCCTGTCAGATGATTTAGAAGAGTTTAGCGTCAATGCAATTTTATAATTGAAAACGTGATGCTCCTAAATGGATTCCGAGATGTTGGCTTTTGAATTCGTATAGAGTTAGCCGATGGTTGGTTGGCAGAGGGACCTGCTGCAGCAGGCAAATGGTGGACCGGTGAGGTGAAAATCCCACTCATGAACTTTGAAATGATAACTCCTTCCTGAATTTCGAATGCTCGTATAGTTAGCCGACGAGTGAATAATTACACAATTTCGTTTACCTCGTGCGCGCACCCATACCCCGAGCCCACGAGGTGTTATAAAGAATCCTTAAAAGGCAATTTCGTATGTACGAGCGGTAATAGTGTATTAAATTGCAAGTGGATTTGTGTAATTTGTATTTTTTTTCTGTGTGTGCGAACAAATGGAATGTCGGCAAGGAGCTCGCATCGAAGCGGTGCCTCTCTAAGGTTAAGGATTTTAAGAGGTAATAATAAATAGCTAGATAGTCAAGTTGTTAGGGTCGGTTAATAATCTATTCACATCGTGCAAGAAGTGCTTGAGAAGCTCAATTGCGGAGATGGAATAACACACACAAAACGAAGGATCTAAGGGAAGTTGTTAAAACCGAAGAGAAATTGTTTTTTTTTATTTTCAATTTCCTGGTACGTTTTGTATAAATAGTGAAGGCAGTACTTCATTACAGTTGATAGCCTATTGGCTAGATATTTTACCACATAGTCAACCATAAAGCCGAAATTACCTTCCTTCTAGATTGAATCAACTAAAGGGATAATTTGCGGAATAAGAAGGGATACTTTACATATGCTTCTCTTCAAGAGTATCCTGGCATAAGATACTGCTTTCTAAAGACTGATTGTCTTAAAATTAAGATTCAGTTAAAGATTTTGAAATTCTTTCAGAGACAGAAAAATGAAGCCTTAAAACAAGTTTATTTGTAAATAAAACTCAAATCGCGACAAGAAGAACATCCGTCAATTATATAAAAAGACTTCAAAGTAGGAACATTGTTTTCCCTAGAGAGAGTCACTGACGCGCTGAAAATTTTAGATATATTTAGGCAGGATTTCCAGAAGCTTAATGGACATAATGTCGAGAGAGTAATAAGACAAGAAACCAGTCCACCTTCAGTCTACGAAGAGGTAAATCTGCCTCCCAGTATTGAAGAAGTTAGAACAGCCATCAAAATGCAATAAGGCAACCTGTTCTGTTTATTTACCAGGAGAACTTTTCAAATACGGACGTAATGCAATGCACTAAACCATCAATAAAGTTTGGATGCATGAGGTTATGCCCGATGACTGCAATATCAGCTTTGTATGTATTTCCAATATTGTGATATTTAATTTTGCGGTGTATCCTGATTGCTTTGATCAAGCGCTCATTTGGCCAATCCATAAAAAAGGTGATCCATGTGATCCCAAAAATTATAGAGGAATATCCTTTTTGAACACAAGTTTAAAAATATATAGTTACATCGCTTTTAAATAGAAGGCTTACTAATTGGGTAAGCACCAGTAATAAATTAAGCGATTTTCAGTCAGGATTCCGAAAAGGCTAATCGATGATTGATAATATTTTTGTACTAGGATGTCTTGCTCGCTCAAAGCTTAACCAAAATAAAAAGCTATATGGTTTATTTGTTGACTTTAAAGCTGCATTTGATATGGTGGATAGAAGAACACTCAACTAAATTCGGCAGAGCATTGGAAAAAATGTATCAGCAAACAACTGGATGTGTATTCAATGGGACAGAAACATCGGAAAACATAAAAATGAATCGTGGAGTACGCCAGGGGTGCAACCTCAGTCCCTTATTGTTTGCCCTTTTTCTGGATGACATCGTCGAATGCCTACCATGTGGTGTGGAGTATGGTAACATTAAGATAAAAGTTATAATGTATGCGGATGATATACTAATTTTGGCGGAATCTCCAACCTCCCTACAATTGAATATAAACAGACTTTTGGACTACTGTAAAAGATGGGGCTTAGAAGTCAATACTGAAAAGACAAAAGTGATGATATTCCATAATGGAGCAGGAAGAACGTCTCGAGAAGAACACTGGAGTTATGGTGAAACAAAGTTGGAAATAGTAAAAGAATACAATTACCTTGGAATGACGATTTCCTTCAATTTAAATATGGAAAAACACCTCCAAGCCAAAGCGGATGTAGCGAAAAAAGCTATTTGTGCAAATTGGAAAAAAATATTCAACAATAAGTATATTTTGACAAATGCTAAGTACAATGTTTTTAATGCCACGGCTAAAGCTATTCTTTTTTACGGAGCACAAACCTGGGGTAGTAAGAAATTCGATATAGTGGAGTGCTTATTGAGGTTTTTTTTAAGAAAGATTTTTTTGTTGCCGCTAAACTCTCCAAAATACATGTACTACTTGGAAACAGGACTTCCTACGCTTTTCGTATCCACACTGAAGCTAAATGCAGATTACCTGGTAAGGGTAGTAAAAATGGAGGACACCAGATTGCCGAAGATAGTGTTTATGAATGCGGTACGTCGAAAGTCGCTATTTTACAAGGATTGGGTTGATCATGCAGCTAACTGTGGATGGAATCTCAACCTAGTAGATGCGAATCCTCTTGAATGGAGAAAGGAACTTTATGAAGTTATACAAGATATCGACGAAAATGAGAGATATTCATTCATAGAACAAGCAAGGTCATCGAGTGCAAGGACTATATACGCAAAAATAAACTATAACTTAAATGTTAAAAATTATTTTACAAAAAATCATTCTAGAAAATTGATAATCAAAATTTTTAAAGCAAGGGGAGAACTGCTTAAACTCAACTATAGGCCGCACAGGAACGATTTGGATGAAATTTGCTCTCTATGCAATATGCGGGTAAGAGAGGACATTTACCATTTCATAGGAATATGTCCAATGTTAAGGGAGCTAAGGAGGGTTTACTTCGAAAAGAATTACCTGCAAGAAGAAGACATCAATAGTATTCTAAATGGAGATGACTGGATTCGGCTATATGAATTCATTACAGAAGCGATGTCATACAGAAGCAGAATCATTAATGAACATTTTTAAATAAAATAATTTGGAGCTCTATTAAATCTATTAATTACGATGTTATTCCGTTTTTAAATAAACTAAAAGTCAGTATTGAAATCATTTTTGTTTTAACTAAACTAAAAGTCGCAATTTGAAATCCTTGTTTTAATAAATTAAAAGTTACAATTTGAAATTCATTAATTTCACAATTATGTATTTTTTACATTTTTTTCCGTTTTAACGAAACTAAAAGTCAGTAATTGAATTATTTTTGTTTCAACTAAACTAAAAGTTACATTTTGAAATCCTTGTTTTAACTAAACTAAAAGTCAATATTTAAAAAAATGTTTGTTTTGACTAAACTAAATGTTACAATTTGAAATCTTTGTTTTAACTAAACTAAACGCTACAATTGAAATTCATTCATTTCACAATTATGTAAATGCATAAACTGTAAATATGATACCAGCCACTCGGGCAGGTGGCAGAAATGCCATGCACAACTTTATTCACTTAAGAAAACAAAAATGTAAACCAAAATATTATATCAAATGAATAAAACAATCTATCTATCTATCTATCATCTATCTATCTATTTCCAATCCACAAAAAAAAGCGATTCAACGTTTTGCACCAAATACTGATGTTTATCCTTGCTGAATGTGGCATATGATCCTATTCAATACTGTCAACTTTGTATAGGTACTTCTTAAGCCTTTCTGCAACACACTTATCGAAACATACGATGAGGTTTTCGGCCCAGCAGATCTACCGTAGGCCAAATTTTCACATATCAATACATATCCTGCAAAATACCAACGAATCTCAAGTTGAAACACACCATCGACTTCAAGGCCGCATATGATAGCATCCATAGCCTAGAGCGATTTAAGCGATGGTGGAATTCGTTATACCATAAAAAACTTATACAGCTGTGTCGTCCAACATTACAGGACGTGCGATGTAGAGTTCAGTTTGAAAACAGCTAATCTGAACTTTTCCAAACTTGTACCGTATTCCAAAAAAAAGATGCGCTATCATGCGATTTATACAATCTCGTGCTTCAACGGATAGTGCGCAGGGCAGGAGTTAATACGGAAGGCATTATCTTCAACAAATCCGTCCATCTACTGGGGTACGCAGAAGACATCGATATCATTGGTCGCTCCCACCGTGCTGATGTAAAAGCATTCACGGGCATTGAGGAGGAAGCGAAACGCGTTTTCTTTTAGTTAACAAGAGACAGCTTTGAGGTAGTAAATCCGGAGTAAACATCAACCCTACGAATGACAACTTTGTGGAGATACGACGAAGTATATCCCGAGGAAACAGGTGCTATATTGGTTTAGCAAAACAAAATGGCTCCAAACTCTTAACCAAATGTTTAGTCTAAGGCTACCAGTCCTACTTTACCACGCCGAGTGCCGAACAATAAGAAGGAAATCTGAGCAAATGTTAGGCAATTTCGAATAAAAAATTCTTCGTCGAGTTTTTGGTGCTGTATGCTAGCAAGGCGAATGAAGGACAAAATACAACCGCGAACCTTCAGGTTCGAGGCGACAAGGAAGACTCAACTCAACTTAAGGATCATACGATCGCGGATGCCAGAGCGCTTTGTCTGAGAACCTCAACGGGTAGGGAGCTCGTTAAGTAAGTAGTTTAGGTTGGTGGGTTGATGAGGCAGACGGTGTGTATATTCCCTCATCGCACTTAGGTCAATATAGACCCATTGTGATGCCCGTTGGGGGTCCACTTGTGTGGTTGGTTCATTCATTGTCCCGTTACTGTCCATTGTTGTTAGCCTCTTTCCAGCCATCCAGATGTTGTTGCAAACCTGAAAAGATTAGGGAGAGGGGTTTCGGATAGATCCGTGAGGTCATGGGAAAAGTATTTTCCTAAGGTTCTCATTTTTAATTGGCTGAGGCCTGGGCAGTGGCACAGAAAGTGGAGGGTATCCTCGTGTATTTCTTCATCACCACAGCACAGCCTCTACAGATGTCATCATCTATGAGATGCATTTTCAGTTTGTGGCTTTTTAGTAAGTTGTGTCCAGTTAGAATCCCAACTAAAGTAGACACAGATTTCCTGTTTCTACGAAGTAGTTTATGGGTTCTGGCTTTGTCATACTCAGGCCACATCCTTTTGGAAGTTTCACAGGTGGGAAGGGAGTTCCACCTGTTTTTGGCAGTGATCAGTGTTTTCTGTCCCACCCGAGATTTGAGGTCACATAGTGGTGGTTTGACAGAATGGTCTGCTTGGTCAATGCTGGAGGCAGATCCTTTTCGCGCCAGTTCGTCAGCAATTTCATTGCCCTGTATGCCTCTGTGTCCGGGGACCCAGCAGAGCTTAACATTATGTTGGACGCCAAGAACCAAGAACCGTTTCACAAGCTGAGATTTTATTTCGACAGCAGAGATTGCTTTTATTGCAGCCTGACTGTCAAGGAAGATGGTGATATCATCTGGTGGTATCGCCAGCATTGAGGTCGCTTTGGCTGCCTCTGCTACTGCCAATATTAAGGCTTGGTAGACACTGCTGTGCTCAGGGAGACGAAAGGTGCTGTTTAGCTTTAGTGTTTCTGAAAACACTCCAGCTCCAACGCCTACATCCATTTTTGAACCATCAGTGTAGATGGATATGGTTTCGGTGCCCAATTCGTTCCTCTCCCACTCCTCTCTGCTTGAAAAGATACAGGAGAATGGTCTTTGAAAGTCATGGTGAGGCAGCATGTGGTCAGAGGATATAGCTGAGCCCAGATATCTGTGTAGAATTTGGGCATGTCCTCCTGAGTTCGATTTCCAGCAGTTGAGCTGGCTGATTCTTAGAGCACTTTTGGCTGCAGATTCTTGCATGTAAAGGTCTAGCGGTAGCAGGTTAAGGATGGTTTCCAGTCCCGCTGTTGGTGTGGTTCTCATTGCGGCAGTAGCGCCCACAAATGCTATCCTTTGTACCTTTGTCATATTTTCCAGATGGGTGACTTTATTTGTGGATTGACACCAGACAAGCCCCCTATATGTTAATATAGGTCTTATAATGGCCGTGTACATCCATAGGATGATCGTGGGGTTCGGATCCCAGTTTTTTCCGAATATTCGGTTACACGTATAGAAAGCGACTGTGGCCTTTTTAATGCGCTCGCGCACATTCAGGTTCCAGTTGAGTTTTCTATCAAGAATGACACCCAGATATTTTGCACTATCGGCTAGTTTGAGGGTAGTGCCATCAATAGCCGGTAGGTCAAATATTGGTACCTTCCTCTTATTCGTAAAGAGAACGAGTTCCGTTTTCTGGGGGTTGATGCCAAGCCCACATTGTTTTGTCCACTCGTTTAGAGTTTTCAATGCCCGCTCGAGTAGTTAACTAATAGTGGGTAGGAATTTCCCTTTAACTAGTATCGCTACATCGTATGCGTAGGCTATGACTTTTACCCCATTTCGCTGTAGCTTGATGAGTATCTCATTGATAACTATGTTCCACAACAGAGGTGAGATAACGCCTCCTTGTGGTGTGCCTCTTGATGCTATTACTTTGAGATGGGTGTCTCCCAGATTCGCATTTATATTTCTGTGGTTGAGCATACTTCCAATAATATGTATTAGAGGTTGGTCCACGTTGTTCTTCACGAGGTTTCTTTCGACTGCGTTTGTGTTCACATAATTGAAGGCTCCTTCAATGTCGAGAAATGCAGCGAGTGTATATTCCTTCTCGTGAAGAGTTTTTTCTATTGTACTAACGATATCATGTAGGGCAGTTTCGACTACCTTACCTTTCGTGTAGGCATGCTGTGCCGAGGATATGTATTGGGGGTCGAGTTTGTCACGAATGTAGATATCCATTAGTTTTTCATAGGTTTTTAGTATGAAGGATGTAAGACTTATTGGTCTAAAGTCCTTCGCGGTCGTAAGTTAATAAGTCTAGTTCATTGGGACAGTTTTTCAGTGCGAGATCATTAGTTTCAGGATCAGATACGTTTTTTATTCAATTTAATATCGAAAAACCCAAACAAAACTTAAATGAAATGAAATATTTGGCAAAAGGGGCCTATACAGGGTCTCAAACCAAGCTTCTCTCTTTATTTATGCGTAAAAAGTTATAATTTTGTCACAAAGAAGAGGACCCCCTGTTTATTGCCGAATCCGAACAAAATGAAAATTTGCTCTTTGTTGCTCCCAGCCAATGCCATGCCGCCTTTTTTGAAAAACGTGTTTTTTCGGTACATTTTTAAAATATTCAAAAAAAAACTTTCGATGCAGGATCATTGGATATGATAATATGAATATTTCGCAATTAGATCATTTTAACCCACGCCCACTTTTTGGAGGCGTTTTCCTACAAAAACCATACCTCAAGGCATATGCAATAGAAAAGCGTTTTTTTGTCAAACCATAAACTGTATGAACAATATGTTGTGACAACGTCATTTTCTATATTTTATCAACATAAAGCCCACATTTCGGGGATATTTAATTTAAGGGTAGGATGGGATAGGGTATTAAACGATCTGCTTAACGGATTTTAGCCTTCTCATATTTTTTTTTGTAGGGTGTGAAAAAATTACTACGGGCGGCATAAATTGGGTCTTCCCTAGGTGGCCTCACCCACGCTAGGCCACTGTGATAGAGGGAGCTACTGGAGGTAGAAAAAAGTTACATGCAAGGATCGAAAAACAAAAACAGGATACTTCCTCCTTCAAGACCTAGACGGCGACTAGAAAAAAAAACTTCATATTTACCCATATACCGTTTTGCGCAGGTACATGCAGATTCGCGCAGTGCCTTTCAAATGACACATTCAAGCTTATGAAAATTATTTCTAACTGGTCATACCACATATCTAAAGCAAGCTTATGGAAAGTGAAGTCCGCACAGACTTCTTCACACTATTTCGTTTCTCAGCAGATAGCAATGGAATGGATAAGAGGTAGAAGATTGTTAACTCCAAGTCAACCTATATAGATGATTCAAAGATGGATAGTATGGAAGGCACTGGCTTCTTATTTGAAGCCCTTTGATTGTCAGAATCAATTAAATTCCTGTTAAGAGCAGTTTTTATTCAAACAAAATTCTATTTTAGCATTTTCTATCCTGGTCCCAAGCCACCAATATACAGCAACCCTCAAAACCTTTCAAACCGCAGAAGGTTTTTAAGAAAACTTTTTCAGGATCTAGAAGAACTTACCTTCAAGTTGGTGAATGATATTTATCTTAAACTTTATTAAAACTTCGGGCGATTTAGAGAATCACAGGCGAGAGTCTTATAAATGAAGGATTCACGCAACCCAACGACATCACAATGAATAATCAATGAACTAAGTGCGTCAAAGCTTGGCCTCGTCGTGTCACTTTATCAAACATACCAAACGGTCAAATTTGACACCACAAAATTGCTGTAAATGCACAATAAATATCTTAAAAAAATTTCAACTCACCAGATATCCCCGCATCGTTTATGCTAGACGTCGACGAGAACCCCGGCAACTTGCGCCACCCCTTGCGATTCCAGAAACTCCTCGCTTTCGATTCGGTCGGCACAATTGGTCCCGGATCTTCGGCGGCCTTAATTTTCGCACAGTTCAACACTCGATGACCGCACGAAGTCCGCGTCAGAAAAACACTATTCCCCGACTCTTGGTCCTGGGAACGTTGCGACGACCGGCAACTATTCGAACCGAAGAACGTACAATTTTGCGGATTATGTCGGTTATTACCGGCCGCTGCCGCAGCAGCAGTAGCTGTTTGTCGCGCGGTCAGTAAATTTGATAACGCCGCATTGGTCTTGTGCAAACGGAGGCTGCCAATATAACTAGCACCACTACTACCACTGAAACCACTGTCCAAGTCGCCACAGAAGGCCGGATTTGTGTTAGTCGCCACTGGTGACAGAAGGTCATCCGACGGACCGACCGTATTTAGTAGTTCCGCAATATTTGCCTCGGAAATTGCATCGTGATGACGATTGCGTGATGTCCGGGCGTCCGCCGATGTGGACGATGCATTTGCCGATGACCGGTTGTCATCATCGGTGGGACTGCCACTTGGTGGTGTTTCGGGCATAAGCATGGCCTCAACAGATAAATTCAATTCGCCCAAGATCTTCCGGTGACGATTCTGGACACGACGAAATTCTTCCTCGACCATCGACTGATTGAGCGAACCAGCCGACTGTGAGGTTGTTGCTCGCATTCCGGCGGAACTGCCACCCCCTACACCCGTGGAGGAGGATGAGGCGTTAGAAGTACCACCTGCACCAGAATTGGCTGCGGAAATTTGTTGACTCCGATTTTCGCCGGAAATTTCCTCGTAAAAGTTCTCATGGGTGCCGCCGTAACGTGTCTGGTAGGACTGTCTTGTGGCCGGCGACACGAGCTGTTTGTTCTTTTTGCCCTTGGAGAGGAGTGCTCGTATTGAGTTGGGCGGCGGTGGTCTAGACGGTCCGGGCAGCTGTTCCGGTGGTGGAATGTTCGAATGGCGCATTGCAGCTCCCGGCTCGTAGTACGCATAGGAGTAGTCTTGGTGATGCATCACATGATGCAGGCCAGGTGACATGGTAGCTGTTGTCATCGTCTCAATAAGGCCAATATTGGACTGCGATGAGGAGGAGGATGACGTCGACCATTTCGCGGCTGCATCGTGACCCAGGGTAGACGATGATGCTCCTGCACCTACAGAAGGCGACGACTTTTTCCCTCGAAATGACTTTATCGATATCGGCTGCTGTTGGTCTTTGTCCTGAGTGCACACCTCAATGGCATCCGGATCATCGGGATAACGTGGCATTATTCTTCGGTTACTTGGACTAATGCCAACAGTGATACCCACACCAACGCCTCCTAGTGCCTCCATGCTGGATGAATTCATATTGGCTGGGGTGTCAACACCAGCAGCAGCAGCGGCGGCGGCGGCTCCTCCGCCGCTCATATGGTGCGACTGCGGATGATGGTGCTGATGGGGATGCACATGATGACTACCACCTGCGCCACCTGTTATGGCTGCTCCGGCAGGAGGTGTATTATTAATCTGTTTCATATTTGTTGTCAGGCCCATTTGAGACGGATAATCAGGTGGAGGAGCGAAGTGTGGGTACAAAATGGATTGGGATTGATGTTGCTGTGCTGTGGGTCCTCCTCCTCCACCTCCTGGAATCCGATCAGGCATAACACCTGAGTTGTACTTTTGGTAGCTCTGATGATGTGGACGTTGTTGCTGCTGCTGCTGGTGGAACAGTTGATGGTGTTGCTGCTGCTGGTGTTGCTGTTGATGCTGTTGATGCTGTTGAAGCTGTTGGTGCTGTTGGTGCTGCTGGTGCTTCTGCTGGTAATGATGATGATGTGCTTGCAGATGCGAATGTGGGTGATGTTGATGCTGGGGATACAGATGATTTTGGATATACGACTGTTGGTGCTGCTGCTGCTGCTGTTGTTGTTGCTGCTGTTTTTGCTGGAGCTCCTGCTGCTGTTGATGCTGTGATGGTGGCTGTTGCTTTTGTTTGCTGCGCCGTCCTCCCAAGCAATTCTCCATGGCACATGGTGAATCGATATTCTACGCTATGCTGTGTCTAATGGTCCTTTTTGTGCGTCTCCTTCTGCCGGCGCGGTCTATGCACGTTTTGCCGGAGATAAGTCGCTGCGGCAGCGTTCCTTTTGTACAGTCTTCTGGTCGTGTCGCTGGTACTGGTATGGTATAACTGCAAGCAGAGGAGAAATGGTAAAATGTCATTAAAGCGGATTATCTTCCGTAATTTATTGCTGTAATCAAGAATTTTATTGCGATATTCTTCCACACGCGGGGTTATGATGTCTAAAGTGGATGTAAAATGGAAAAGGATCATTACCAGAAAGGAAACTTGGTTCCTACTGTGTGGTGGTTGCTACCACTGCTGGTGGGGTAGGTGCGATGAGTAAATTGGAGTAGGGTACACGGAAATGGATATGTTTTGGGCGTACAAATTCCTCGCACTTACCCACATTGCGGTTGGGTGATTATGGCGTGACGGAATTTTGAATGTGGACAGAATAATGGGGTGTTGGCAGAGCCAATTGACAGCCAAGAGGATGTTATTGGAAAGGTCAATGGCTTGAAATTGTTTTAAATGGTGTACATTATGGTCGCTTGTGAAGTGAAGTTGGGGATTTGGTTTAATGTTTTCAAGTGATAAATAGGTCTCTTAAAGTTGAAAAAGGAAAATGCAGCTGATCCTTGGGAGGTAGGTTTCAGTTCTTGAGGACTTGGCGGTCGTTCAGTAGTTTTCTTTTTATGGGTGGCCAAGTAGTAGGTAATGTGATTAAAATTCTGATCGACTGATCCTATACCTATCCTATCCTATATATGATCTTCATACTTCGGCAGATCCTGGAAAAAACTCAAGAAGTCCAAGAAGTTTCAAAGCCGCATACGACAGCATTTATAAAGACGAACCATAGAGCCATGTCTGGTTTTGGTATACCGCCCAAACTCGTCCGTCTGTGCAGGATGACGATGAAGAATTCTCGCTGAGCGGAAACGACCTCACCGACACATTCGATACCAAAAAAGGATTTAGGCAAGGCGATGGAATGTTATGTGATTTCTTTAATTTGATTCTTGAGAGGATTGTGCAAAACTCCCGAGCCAACACCAGGGGCTCAGTCTTCCAATAATCCGTGCAACTACTAGCATACGCCGACGATATTAACATCATTGGTAGGACTCAACGTGATGTCATAGCCACGTTTGCTAGTATAGAGAAGGAAGCGGCAAAAATGGGTATAGCAGCAAAAAACACAGCATTGGAAGTTTAAGATGGTTGGTACATGTAGAACGAATGGACACCAATACTCAGGGTCGCAGAGTCTTCGATTCCCAGCCAGACGTCGGAGTGCACAACTGTTGGCAGGTACATTTCGGTTCATTGGTGGAGGTTCATTCCGGACTGAAGTGCCACTTAAGCAAGGAAAGTAAGTATTGGCTTAACATCGTCAACTGTGAATATAAGTTAGGCTTGGTTACAGTGGCTGCACGCGATGCGCGTACATACATAGGCCAGAAAAGGACCGTTGCGGTGCCAAGTGGATCTGTCAATTTTCCTAATATTCGTTTGCCTAATTCAACTATTCAGAGCTCAATGTAAACGGGGAGGTTTCTGACATTAATATTAGCCGGCTCACATAGATTGTCAAAAAAAAAGTCTCCTAGATGGTTTCTGCGCTCTGCGGTATGCGATCTGTGGTTTGCTTTCTTGGTCGCATCCGGTTTGATTAGGGATTTACATGTAGCGGGGGGCATACCTAACATTTTTACTAAGGGTAGAATACCAAGGTAAGTGCGCTGTTCCCTAGTTTATCTGTGTAGCCCGGTACAAAGAAGTGAATGGTAAAGTGCTCTGCCATCTTATTTAGAGAGTGGGTGTCCATTGCCACGAGGCTATTAGTCTCACAGCTGCACAAGATGCGGTCTGTTTGCGGTGAATATCTAGAAGCACTAGATGTAGGATAGCTTTTAGGGCTAAGAAAGGAGCTCCACTAATGCATATGCAAGCTGATTTTTGAAGTTTCCTTAGAAGGTTGCTATTGGAAGCTGTTTCTAGAGCCGTCCACCAGACTAAGACACCATACTAGTCTGATATGGTGATAGATAGACACGTAAAGCCAGAAAGAGATATGTGGTTGCATACCCCATTTCTTTCCGATTGCCTTTTTACAAGTTCATAAGGCTACGGTGGCTTTCTTTACGTGTTCTTGGACATTTTCTTTCCAGTTCAAGTACCATACCCAGGTACTTGGCTAATACTGCGAACTTGAGACTAACGCCATTAAGTTTGGGAGGAACTTCTATTTCCTGCTAAAAATTACTATTTTGGATATTTGAGCGATTCCACCACTGGCGGCCGATTTAAAGAGTACAGAGAGACCATTTTGTTCTTTATACAGCCTTTGACATGTCATCTGCATAGGCAATCACCTTGATCATCTTGCTCATTTACTAGTAGCTCGTTGACCACTAGGTTCCAGAGAAGATGTGGGGTGCCACAGCCTACAACTCTACGTGCGGATGAGACGCCAAGATTTGAACTAGTTATTCTGTCCGCAATTAGCTGACTTATTAACACACCCAACGAGTCATCAACATTTAAATCTGAAAGTGCATTTGTGAATGCGTCCTCTTTAACATTGTTATATGCTCCGCCTATATCAAGAAAAGCAAAACCATTCGTACGAGTGAGTGAAGCGCTGTGTCAACCGACTCCCCCTGTATTAAGTATGCCGATTGAGGGTCGGAGATAACAGTTGGTTCCATATTAATACGGAGGTGTGGATCAATTCATATTTCCAAGGTTTTTTAAAGAAAGGAGGATAAACTGATCGGACGGAGATCCTTCAGTTTTATATAAGAGCTCTTTCTAGCTTTGGGGATGAATACAATTCCACTTTGTCATTGTCGTGAATGTGAATCGTAGCATCTGTCACGATTATTAGTAGCCATGGTAGCAGGATATCAAGGCTGTATTGAGGCTCCGCAGGTATGATACCATCTGGTCCAGGGGATTTGAATGGATTCAAGCTTTTGATAGCCCAGGGAAATGTTTCTTGGTGATGATAAGGAATGGATGTGCTGATAATCTCTGGTTCAGTGTACCCATGGGATGTTGGTGTTCAGAAATAGGTCAATAGGTGTTCAGAAATAGGTCAATGGTTTCATACTGGAGGTTGTCCATTGACCGTCTGGTTTATGTAGGTAGCTGCATATTGGTGGATCGGTGGAGATAATTTTACGGAATCTAGAAGCCTCTGAGATTTTGTATATTTTGAAAGACGACTTATAGTGCCTCTTTGGAGCTCTTGGCTTTGTTAAAAAGTTGCCTACATTTTTTTCCTGAGATTGCAGAGGTTAGAATTTCACCACAGAGGCTTTGTCTTCTCACGAGGCCGTCTGATAGGGCAGGCTAATGATCTTGCATCTTGCATAGGTTTCAGAGAGAAGTTTATTGGTTAAAATATCTCTATTTAGTGACGAGTTGGTTTTCTTGGGATTCCTAAAGGCCTCTCAGTAATAGCCAGAACTGACTGAAGGACTAATCCACCTTAGGATCAAGCTTGGATCTGCGCTGTTAAGGTAGTTCGTAAAAACTACCTGAAATGGAAATTGCCATTTTCATGGACAGCTAAGGTGCACAAGATTAATAAAATATTACCTCCTCACACTCAAGGCTATAAGTAATCAATTGCTGAGTCGACGCTCAAGAGGCACGAAGCAGGATTTCGCAGTGGCCGATCATACGTCGGTTTAACACCTTGCGAATGGTCCTTGAACAATCGTCGGAGTACCTCTTTTCCTCATGTTCGTCGAATTTGAAAAGCCCTTCAATATCGTTGATCGTGATTGCATCTGGCGATTGTTGCTGTAATTAAAGAGTCGTATAACAACGCAAGGATTTTCGTTTTACATAGTGGATGGCTTTCCGATGCATTTGAAATGCGGCAAGGAGTGACACAAGGAGACGTACTGTCACCAACCCTGTTCTTACTTGCAATTGAAGATGTAATGACTGTTTGTGGGTACAAACAAAAGACTTGGTATTCAATGGAATCCGTTTGATAAGCTAAGCCATTTGGACTGCGCTGGTGATATCTGTATCCTGGCAAACAAAATTAGTGCCCTTAACCAAATGAGTCAATCTCAAGCAGGTTACAAGCTTTTGCCAATCGTTGTCTGCGTTACATCCTAAAGACTCGGTGGCCACAAGCTATTTTCAACAATGAATTGTGGCTTAGGACTGGACAAAAAGTGGATATTGACAACAAGCAGAGAAAATAGCGCTGGATTGGCCATCCACAGAGGAAACCAGATGACAACATAGCAAAGCATTGCATTCAGTGGAACCCTCGATGTGTAAAGCGATTTGGTAGGCCAAGAACAACATGGAAGTCAACTGTTTTGACGGAAACTCAATTCGATTTCCGATCGTCGATACAGCTAAGGTATCGAGCTTCAAATAGATACAGATGGAAGGAACTGTGTGTCGTTTTATGCTCCGGGAGTAATTAAAGTGTTGCTACGATAGCAGATCCCGGAACAAAAGAAGAAGAAGACGATTACTACTAATAGATTCCGGGATACGTCGGAGTGGAAAGGGACAGAAAAGGGATGAACTTGCCCATTTGAAGTGAATAGAAACAGCGTTAGGGTGTTTTTTTTTAATTCGAAGCAATTATAATCGGTTTTCCAGTCTGGAAACAAAAAGCATATGAGCTCCTGTAAACGCCATATTCCAACGCCAGGAGTTTTGCTGTTCTTGTCCTCATCGAAGAGGCAGGCGGATGTAAATGTTTGTATGCGGATCTAATCCATACATGGGTACACTCCTTTGATTAGGTTGAAATGATAAAATTAATAAAAAATAATATATCTGGCTCTAGAACTGGAAACTGGAAGTCGTGTCGGATCAAAAAGGAAAGAAGGTTGTCTTCTCTTAAGCAGAAAATGCTCGACGAGTCCGGTGAACATTAATAACCACAGAAGCTCTATAAACTGATTTAACTGATTTTCACATCATTCTGGAGCAAAGATGTTGCATCTGAGCCATGAACTGCCGGAAGGGTCGACAACGATGCTTATTGCAGTACAGGAAAACCTTCTACATGGGTTTCTACCACGTGCTGTGCTTCGAGGACTATTTTCCGCTAACTCTCCAATAAGAATTCTCTTCAACAGAGAATTCTCAACGAGTCCGGTGACCATTAATAACCATCGAAGCTTTATAGACTGATTTGACTAATTTTCACATCATTCTGGAGCATAGATGTTGCATCTGAGGCTTGAACTGCCGGAAGGGTTCACAACTATTCTTGTTGCTGCTCGGAAAAATCTATTACATTCCTTCCTACTACCAGCTGCAGTGGAAGGACTATTTTTCACACACTCTCCATTAAGGAATGCAGTTAAATGATTTCCACCAGTGTTGTTATGGCCATTTGTCAAAAACCTTAAACCTCAACCAACCATCTCAACACCTCTTCCACTGCGGCAAGCCGTTAAAACTCCATTCAGAAGCTACATGTAGGTATCCCATAAAAATAAGACACAGTTATTATGCATATTTCAATTTTGCTCCTTTCTTTGGTCGGATGGTTCTCCTGGAAATCTACAAGTAACTAATCAAATCGAAGAATGGCAAGCATAAAACTCAATTGGAATGCACACACATGGCTTCGATTGTGTGTCCAGAGACAGAGCAACCCCTTCCCGAATTGCAAATGAGAATTAACGCACGGTGGTGCTCTGCAGCGAAGCGCATTCACTTCGACAGGCAAACGAGTTTTGTTTTCAAGAAAAATCGGACCAAGCGGACAAGCCGCCGAGCCAACAAATCCGACCGCGAGGACCATCAGAATTCTTATCTCGTGCACAAGACATTTCTTCAGGGAAAAGAAACGCAAAATTATTGAAATGTTTCGCGGGCCGGTCCGACAGTGCACACCACCGACCGCGCCACCGCCAGTCTTTTGCTAACATTTATGGAAGCGAGGGCCTCGCTCCATTCTTGCGTTCGTGATGTTTAATCTCCATCATATAGGACTTGATGGTGGAGCGGGCAGCACACATCCAACAACTGCCCGTACAATCGAATAAAATACGCAGGTTGCGAGCCCGATGCACAAGGGCAGTGCTTGTATCAAAAGTCCAAATCAAAGACCGACAAAAATTCAAAAGTAAACTAAAAGACCTCAAAAATTGTAAGCGGCGGTTTTTTTTTTTTGGATTTACCCAGGTTGGATCTAAATCGCATTCCGCCCGGACTCGCGGACATCTCGGACGAGGATCAAGTTGATGCAGTTTGGGTTGGCAAAGCGTTGGAGCGAGTCCTCCACCCGTCGCGTCGTCCGATGTCGACGAGCAAAGAGAGCACTTGGGTGCGGACAAGTAATTAGAGAATACTTTAGGTGGAGCATTTTATTTATTTGCACTCGCAGTCCGTTCCGAGTTGGTGTTAGATGAAATAGTGGCCATAAATTAGCCCCCCCCGTGCCTGGCCGGTGAAAATTTATAACATAAACGCAACGCATTCGGAGTGTTGCTCGTTTGCTCCATTGGGGAACGAACGAAGCGACGGCAGGAGTCATATGGGGATGCCTGGGGACGACTCCATGGCTGCTTGCAGGAGTCATGTTTTGCATGTACACGTTAAGTGGTTAATTTGTTTAAACTAACCGCAATGATATGGTCGGCGGGGACAACGGTCATGGTGCGGTCAGGGGGTTCCATTTTTTTTTCCGCCCAACTTTATGCGAGAGCACAGTGAACATTTGATATGGGATGCTGGCGCGGCGGTACGGTAGCACTAATTTGCTAAAGTTTGGCCATTTATTAGCGTTGTAAGTTTCTGAAATATGAGGATCAAATTTGCACTTCGGGTTGGACAAATACAACACCTTTCTTCGTTTGAATTGGCAATTAAAATTGTGCGGACGGTCAAATCAAGGGGCTGTGCCGGCAGTTTGTGGAGATTTACGAGTATGCTGGGTTGTTGGGGAAAAAAATGTTTCCAGCTTGGATTTGGACATGTGGAACGATGAACGGGTTGGAGTGCATATTTGCAATGTGATCTTTGATGTTGACAGTCATGAAATGGAGCCGTATAGAGTGTTTGACTGGTGGTACTTTTAATTAAGGGTATCTTCTGAATTATGTGAGACGGGGAATTATAACTCAAGAGAAGTTTTAATGTACACACGATTTCTCTTAATGGTGCCAAGGAGGTGGGAAATGGTTACCTGGTTAGGATGGAGGAAGGGAGATTTGGTTTTAATACCTCAAATAGAAACATCCTCCTTGATGTTGATCGATCAGCAATATAAATTTTGGATTGGACAAATCTTTATAAGCTACTAAAAGCAAATGCTAGCGTTTGCCTGGATAACACAGTGCAATGGTGCCAATGTGGTAGATACTGAAAACCTTAGATTATTCTCACAGAACTGAGGAGGTTGCTTTGTTTTATAGACAAATCGATGGCAGTGCAGCAAAACGAATTACTTCTTACTAACTTAAGTGGCGATTAGCTAACGCAAGGTCTTTCTCCTTGGCGTCCGACGTCTGGATGGGAATCGAAGACTCTGTGAGCCGGAATATTGGCATTCATTCGCTCTATATGTTCGAATTATGTTAAACGTCAAATGCGGAGTTTACGGGCATGTAGCTGTACAGCTCGTATAGATCTTGGTTGAATCTTTGTCATAGCTCGTCAACGCAAACGGCACCAAACATTTTTCGAAGAATTTTCTTCTAAAATCGACCACGGATTTCTTCACCCAATTTTGATAAGGTCCATGCTTCAGCGCCGTAGAGCAGGAATGGGATGATCAGGGTCTTATATAGATTCTCCTTAGTAGTTCGAGGGAGGACTTTACCACTAAGCTGTCTTCTGAGCCAGAAAAAAACAGCGGTTGGCAATTGTAATTCCTTAATTTCTGACGAGATGATGTTGTCAGAGTTTATAGCGGAGCTGATGCAGACAAAGTACCGTACTACCATATCGTTATATCAATTCGTCGATATTGTGTGCCCTTTTCGTGTTGACAGCATATTACCCTCATTTACTGCTAAACCTATTTTTGCCGATTCCTTCTCTTTACCATCAAATGTGGCTATGACATCCCGTTGAGTCCACCGACGATGTCAAAATCGCCGGCGTATGCTAGAAATTGCACCGATTTATGAAAAATTTTGACTCTGTTGTTGGATCGGATGTTTTGCGCAAGTCTCTCAAGATTGATGTAAAGAAGTTACATGACAGTGTTTAGCCTTACCTAAATCCTTTCTTGCTATCGAATGAGTCGGTAAAGTCGTTTCCAACCCTGATGGAGCAGCGAGAATTCTCCATCGTGATCCTGTACTGACGTACGGGTTAGGGCGGTATACTAAAACTTGACATGACTCTGTATAGTTCGTCTCTATAAATGCTGTCGCATGTGGCTTTGAAATCAATGAATATGTGGTATATAGCAATTTGGACTTCTTGGGTTTTTTCCAGGATCAGCAGAAGTATGAAGATTTGGTCCGTTGTGGACTTTTCTAAAGTAAAACAGCAGTGATAAGGACCGTTCAAGATGTTGGTAAAATGGTTGTATCAGACGTTATCAAGGTTAGGAAACCGTGTGCCGGCTATAGTGGCATTTGGTTCCGCAACGAAGTCAATTAGAGTCGTGTAGCCTACGTTTTCTGACAATGTATTCTCTTTCTATCTTTCTGTTCCACCAGCCCCAGGGGGGTTGGGCCCCTACTGGGCGCGTCCTCAGGTGATGGATAGAGGTAGCCGCAGGAAAGCTAGTTTCGTTAATTCGTTACTTAGCTATCTGCGGTGAATGTGGTCATAGCAGTTTACTGTGAAAGCCCATCGTGAACCAATCCAAGCCCACTTCATGTTGATCCACAACCATTTGGCTGCTATAATTCGCCGTAAGGACATTCTTTGTTCGGTAACCGAATAAAGTTATGTCCGAAAAGGCGAGGCAGTCAAGCTCTTTTTGTTGAATGAACAAACGTGTGTTCAATGAACAACTAGAATAAATGGTGCATGAAGTGGGAAAGTTACTTGTTGTTGCCACTGATTACTGCCTGATTAGTGGTGGACTTAGTAACTTCGAGACCGGACTGGGTTGTTATGGAGCCCATAAGGAATCGGTGTGGAGTCTCACCATTGACTATAGAATGGTACCACGGGAATCAGAGCCCCTAGGGAGTATCGTGGTGGCTGTCGGTTGTCAGAAGTTCGTTGAAGCACATGGCATTCTAAAGAGCGTGACTTTAGAATGCAAGAGGTGCAGATAGGCCTCGTCTCCTCAGCAAGGTTGAAGTTCGTGCCTAACACATGATTTTCGAATTGCTACCAATGGAGTGCGGCCTGCGTTGGGGTGCTAACCACACTTAAAAATGGTTGCGATATGTGGGTAGGCCCACCGTGAGATAAGAGTCGTAAAGGCTAGGTGCTCACGTTAAGCCATCTTACATTATCTTGTTCCACCAGCATGATTTTAACATCGTACTTCGATAGTCGCTTATAGGTTTTGTCAAGGAGCTCATAGCGGCAGTCTTTTGCAATATCATCTTTTTCCTCTGTCGAAGCGTGAGTGCATATAAGGCTTATATTGGCAAATTCGGTATGTTGGCATGGTCGTCAACAACAAAATCAGTCCTTTCCGAGGTTCTTGGTTTCTTCTAAACAAGAATCTGTGGATGGGTAGTTAACAAACCTTGAGAGCCAGTTCCCGTATATTATATAACACTCGGATACGGGCAATCAGTATCCACTATGGGAGGAGCGCTGCCGTTTGCCTCTAAGCTCTTCCGACACTACCTCATTTCAAAGGAACTGAAAAAACCTTCGAGATTACTAGATGGCCTGTTGCCCGAATAGCTCATTTAGGTTAATTACTTTGTCTGTGCCAACTGGGACGGTAGACGCCACCGCTTTCTGTGTTTTAAGAGTTCTTCCGCTGCCCTCTAAAAATGAAATATGTGCATTTGGGGGAGTACAAGTATTCTCCCAGCTCTCATCTGCTACCGCCGAAACTCAGAGATTGAGTCCCTATCTACGGTCACAGTACTTGGCGGTCGCCACGTGAGAGTTGGAGTTGGTAGGTGTCAGCTAGGAGAAAACTAAAGTTTGCATTTAATCGCATTGCCTACCATTTGACTTATTATTGGTAAGTTAGATTGAAGCATTTGTCCAGTATTAAGTATTCTTTTGTCTAAGAGTTTATCAATATTCAATTCATCCAATTTTGGAGAGACAAATCCGATATCTCCATCGTCTAGAAAAAAATTATCCAGTGATGCCACGAGCCCACAAACTACTCCAAATAGTAACTTTTCCTGACTCCAGACCATATTCGCCAGAAAAGATCATCTTAGTCGAAAAATTGCTGAGTGAAATGGCAGGAGTCATTTGTAGTACAAGGACTATAATTCTTTCCCATTTCGATTTTGCAGGGTTGTTTTTGTTTATAATCCTGCGTAGAGTAGTAAAAGCAAACCCAGTTGTGTACTTCTGTAACAAGTCGAGGTGATTGGCACCTTTCGGACACTTCACTGGTCTACATTGTGAAATTTTGGGCGAATTTTAAAATGCTAAAATGTCCGTTTTTTTAATAACATTGAATATAAAACATAAGACAACCAACTGCTATTGGCTCAATCTTTACAAAAAAAAGTTAGTGTTTGAAGCATTGCGCTTTAAAGGACCTAAAAACGCTTTCATTAAACACTCAGCTGCACTTCTATCCCCTAGGCTGGCATTGCAGATTCCACACTACAGCAGCTTAAACCCGCAATTAACGTTAAGTAAACAAAGTACCTAAATCCAAAACATAGATTCCATCAAGCATTCGTTGCTCATTAGGAAATGATTACATAATTGCAATCCGCTTTGATGACTGACATTCAAAACACATAACTCCATTCATGACCTGTTGCATTCGAAAGCCACCACCGTAACGGATTATTGATTGAAAATAGCATGAGTAAAGCGTAATAGATATTCAAAGCAAATCCTATCACAATCCCTATTCTAGGAATCTAACGCAGTTCCTTTGTACATCGCTCTGTATACTCACTTCTGTAATTAAAAATACAAGCCCAGTGGAAAACTATTAATCAAACGCGCAAATATCCTTTTTTTATTTGCAATTAAAAAACTATTCAATTCCTAACTCAGCCTCCAGCGCACTTATTTGTAACTATGAAACGCAGTCAAAGACTTGCAAAAAATTGAAAGCAGACCACCTTCATAATCCCCAGCGTTACGCGCTTATAATCCCCGTCAGAAAATTAATGCTTGCATAAAAATATCCCTCTACTTTGTCCTGCAAAGTAAAAGCCCCACGTAGAGTGTACTCAAATGGAATTCCAACTGAAAGTACATGTGCATTGGACCTTGAGTCTCAACTCTGAGAGCAATGGAGAAGAGGCGATCAGAAGGCCGCACAAAAAAGAACCCATTAGCCCACTATCAGTGGGCATAAGGATTTTCTCTTTTTTTTTTTGCAAGTCCATCTTCCCACTCTGGAGTGACAAACTCCAACTGAGGTGACGCGGATTGCCCTACCCCGACATGACAGAGGCTTCTGGTCTTTACACACACACGTTTCGCGCCCAATCATCGTCACTATACGAGATCTCGGAGAGATTCAGAAAATCCCTGGCCCGGACTGGGCAATAAAATCTCCCAGCTAATGAACAAAAATTGCTGCTGTGTATGCGAAAAATGCAAAAAAAAAATGGTAGGACCTACCCACCTACCAACATACATCGAACCGAGCCACAATAACAAAGGCAAAGTGCGCGGCTCCTCTCAAAACTCGGACACTTAATCCGGACCGGGGGCTCTGGCCATTATTAATTAGTGAACACTGTGCGGAGCACTGAACCCAAAGTGGATAATAATATAATAACAATAATAATTGACGGTGCAGTCTTAAAAAGCGGAATTATTGACATTCCCGTGCGTGCATCTGCATCTGCATCTACATTGGCATGCCCGACACAATGCGAATGGACAGTGTATAAGGACGAAGCCGAAAGGACAGACAGAACTGGCAGGTTCGAGTTCTTGTCTCATTTTGATCATTTAGTGTGAAATTTATGGTGAATACGCCATGTTCTCCTCACCCCCAATTACAGATGCCAAGCAACAGACAGGCAGACGAACAATATTTTAAGCACCCAATATGCTTGTATCTACAACCAAACGGGACACAGTGGAACGATCGATGATAAATTGCGGACATTATTGCAGTTTATATACCTTATCCCATAGGGTTTATTAGTTTTGACATTATTTTTGTAACATCGCTAGCGGAGTCGATTTAGCGATTTATGTCTGTCCGTCCGTACGTCCGTCTGTGTGTCATTGATTTAAGGGCCTTAAATTTTGAGCTAGAGTGGTGAAATTTGGTATATAGACTCTCTTTCCGACAAAGCAGAGAAAGTGTAAACATTTTTAAAATCCAACTAATGTCACTGCCTCGTCCGCTGTGTCGATCTAGCCATGTCTGTCTGTCCACCCGTCCGTCCGTCTGTGTGTCATTGATTTAGGGCCTCAAATTTTGAGCTAGAGTTTTGAAATTTGGGAAATAGACTCTCTTTCCGACGAAGCAAACCGAGTGTATACGCCAACTTTTCAGTAAAACGTTGTTTTTGGCCAAACGGTTTAGCATTTTGAAAAAATATCTGAACAACATATTTAGATCTCAATACCGAGTGTACACATTTTTTTAAAATCCACTTACTGCAACGCCAACTTTTCAGTAAAACGTTGTTTTTGGTCAAACGGTTTAGCATTTTGAAAAAAATATCTGAACAACATGTTTAGATCTCAATACCGAGTGTATACATTTTTTAAATCCGCTTACTGCAACGCCAACTTTTCAGTAAAACGTAGTTTTTGGCCAAACGGTTTAGAATTTTGAAAAAAATATCTGAACAACATATTTAGACAATCTCAATATCTATATTTCGTCTTTATAAAGTTTTTAACCACTCCCACTTTTTGGGGGCGTTTTCCGTAAAAAAAATGTTTTTTATTACAATTTAAAAAAACTTTTGAAGAAAATATTTGTAGAATAATACTATGAACCCACAACTAATTTTTGGGGACGTTTTTAAAAAAAAATATTTGTCAAACCTATCCCATAGATAAACGTCTTTTTTGTCGAACCATAGGAGATTAAGACAAACTTCCTGAACAGGATGTGGTGACAATGTCACTTTTTGTGGACATTTATTATTGAATGGTGGCCTCTTCTTTTGTTGGGTCGATGTGCTAGCTTTAAGATGTTCGTTTTGTCATATCACGCTCAGGTCAGTATCGCAACAATAGTCAGTAACGCTCCCTATTTTGTCTCTCTGTCCAGCCATCCGCATAATTGGGAAGAGGTTTTTTTTCATAAGTTGACTAAGGCTTAAGCATTAGCTAGTTAATACCTACAGCCCATTCACCAAACACTGAGTAACCCGATTTCTGGCATTTGTCATGATCATTTTTGTCATGTTGCCAATTTCTGCTCGGATTATGGCCTTCAAGTGTTGTAGTGTCCTTAGATAGTTAAACTCAAAATTAAAAAATCGAATGTGAGTTCAGAAGTGAAACTGTACTCTGCTTAATTTGTCTCTCTGATTACCACCTCCATAGTGTACACATCTCATTCGGCCTCTGCACACGAGACGAATTGAACAGGTATCCGTCAGAGCGGACAATTTTCCGCAACGCATACTTCTTCGCATGTTCAAATTCCATTCGAGGTATGTGTCATCGGTTCACTTCACTACAATTCGTAAATAAATTCCGCGAAGAATTTGTGTCGGAGGAAATCGGAAAAAGAATTCCACTTAGCTGTCCAAAATTTAACGAATAATGATCCTGAACGCACTTCAACGCAATTCGCCGGGATGTGTTACAAAATGTCGGAGAAATTGTCCAAACAGCTTTTCGGATGAATTACTTACAGTAAAAATCATCCGAATCATACAAAATCGGAGAATTTTCCGCTTCGACGGATATCTCGATAGGGCTGATTGTTGACAATTGCCTTGGGTACTTTCTGACAATTCGCAAGCTCTTGGGTTTATGTGAGAGTTATATGCAATTATATTGATGTTGACTGTTCGAATCACAAAACCCGTATGAGAGCCGAATGACGTACAGTTTTGTTCAGAACTAAATTGGTAAAATAGTGTTTTGATTAGTTTTCAACATTGTTCTACCGCACAAACTTGTTTGAAGAATTTCAACTATTTCTTACAAATACAAACCCAGTCTAATACCAGTTATACAACAAGTGGTATTCCCAAGATTTCCCATATCGAATTACTAACCTCGACCGACGCTGCTTGGTTTTGGTAATCAGACGACAACCCACAATTTGTTTGATCTTTTTTCGTTACAAATTTTCGTTTCATAAAAACGTCCCAAAAGAAGTTTAACTTCAAAATGACAATCATACAAATATCGCCAAATCCAACGCTTCACCTTTCGGGTAGACTCCCAAATATTGATAAAATTGTTAAACATTCAAAAGGCAATCTTAGTCAAAAATAATGTTATACAACTCATACATCAAATCTGAATACGTCATCCCACCCAAATCAGACCACATACCAATTTTCATCCTCATCTTGCAGCCTCTCTCGTCCAATATGTCCTTTTCAAATTTGTAAAGGGTGTTTTTTTTAGAGGTAGAACTTTAAGTTGGCAACAATATTTTAACTGGCGCCCATTTTGTCAGCTTTCAAGTGATTTCTTTTTAGTTTTGTTTGTCATTTCAACATGAATAGACTGACGTCTGAACAACGCTTCCAAATGGTGCAAATTTATTTTGAACATCATGGTTCTGTTCGAAATACGTATCGCGCACTACGCCATTTTAGGTCAACATAATCGTCCATCAGAGCAATGAATTCGATAAGTATGTAACGTATTCGCACCACGTTAACTTTAAATGATAATAAGCATTCACGGAGACGTCGTACAATGCGTACAGAAGAAGTCATTTCTGCTGTAGATCGTAGTGTAGAGTAAGACCCGAATCAGTCTACCCGCCATCGTACACAGGAATTGGATATGTGTCCACTGTCCATCCACTTTATGGAAGATTTTTCGGAAAAATGGGTTTGCGTGCTTACAAAATTGAACTCGTGCAAGAATAGAAGCCACAGGATCACCTAGCAAGGCGTAGATTCGGTGAATGGGCCCAAACCAAGATTGCCGTTGATCCCAATTTTCATAAGCGACTTCTGGTAAGCGGTGAAGCTCGCTTATGGTTGAATGGAGTGCTGATAATCCTCAAGTGTATGTTGAGACACCGTTACATCCACAAAAACTGACTGTTTGGTGTGCTTTATGGGTTGTTGGAATAATTTGTCCGTACTTCTTTAAAAACGATAGAGCCATGGTTACTGACTTTTTCGTTCATCAATTGAACAACCATGATGTCCAGGAGCTGTGGTTTCAACAAGACGGCGCAACATGTCACATAGATCGTGCCACAATGGATTTGTTGATGGAAACGTTCGGTGAGCGCATAATAAATTGGTCATGTGAATTGGCCTCTAAGATCGTGCGATTAAACGCCGCTTGACTGTTTTCTGTGGGGATATGTGAAATCTGTAGTCTACGCCGATAAGCCCGAAACGATTGACCACTTGGAGGACAACATTTGCCGCGTTATTGCCGATATACACAATGTTGGAAAAAGTCATCGGAAATTCGACCTTCAGATTAGACAACGTCGGAGCCAGCCGTGGCGGTCATATGCCAGAAATCATGTTTAAATTATAATTCTAGAAGATTATCTTTCGAATAAAGTAAATTTCATGTTTATTTAAGAAAAAAATCATCTTTGTTTTATTCCATTTCAAAGTTCTAAACATCTAAAAAAAAAACTCATTTTTAATTTGTCGTCATATGTATGTAAAACGCCGTTCTTCCTGCACAGCACTCTAATGCCAAATATACTTCATAATTATCACTAATCACATACACATCGAAAACTCAATCAAAGCTACTGGTTTGGATTTAAGCTTCAATTACAGACTCCAAACGTCAGACACACACCTTCGCTAAAACATATTTATGACACCAAAAGAAATCGAGTACCATCGATCAGCTATCATTTCAAAATTCAGAGCAACTTTCGTTGAATTCTTATTCATAGAATATGTTTGTCACCGGTTTCAAATACGACAAAAGGGCTTGATGCCAAATCCTGTCAAATACCTTTGAAATATCATGTGCAACAATCTTGCTTTCTCAACCATTGCTTGGTTTTATCAAATCACCAAAGGGCCTGTTGCTGAGAAAACCATACTACAGGTCATTGACAAGTTTTTACGGTTTTCCATGACGGATACGCAATTAGTCGGTAACTGGAGGGAGAAAAAGATTCGAAAATGCAGTTTCCATCTATACTCGGAAAGGGTACTGGTGATAGAAAAGCTTACGCTGTGGCTTTGCTAGCGTAGAAGAATGCCTCTTCAGAATAATGAGAGATATACCATCTGCCGAGATCAAATAAAACTTTTCCAACTGTAAGAGTACGAAAGTGAATTCTGTCCTTACAATTAGTTTTAAACCTCAGTTTTGTATTTCGACGCATGTAAATAACTCTACCTGTTATCCAGAAGGAAACACTACTTTTTTAAGAGCTTGTCCGTACTGTTCAATTTCAATTTTTGATTACCCTCAAATTCCTCCTTAGAGTTCTTATAATCACATATTTTATATGTATAGCCTTATTTTAAATTAACCTAACCAAACATTATTCCAACTGATTTTTTCCATTTTAAATTGTTGCATACATCTTATTTAAACTTATTCGCAGTGAAATAAAACGTTTTGTATGAACCAGTCGTGCATTTTGTTTGCATAGTCATTATAGAAAGTACATTAACAATCCAGTACCCCAATCAATATTTAATTCCCGCAGATCTATCCACCACCGGCACATAATTCGCCGTTTCAAATATTTCGTACAAAGCCACATCAATACGATCCACTGTAATCCGTCCAATTCGAAACACGAATACATGTACCCATGTAAGGCAGTTTATAATGTGTCCATTTGTATATACATGTACCACTCAGGAATCAGGATGCCAAGGGAATAAGGTGGTACCAGGCATCCGTACCAAACGAGACATGTTATCATTTCGCTGCCATGTGCATCTCGCCCCATAAACATGGCGAAATAATTTTTGAGGGATTTAAGCTGACGATTCGACATTTGGTTTAATGGACCGTGTAAACAACGGCGACAGTTAACATGGACTCTGGAATAAGTTTTCAGATTTTATTGCATTTTGCATGGTTGCATGGACGTGTATGTGATTATTATGTGTTGTACGAGTATGTGCACGCACGCATCCTTTGACGGACATTTAATTGTTTGTCGTTGCGTAATCGCCGTGCCATTAGTTGCACGATAATTATAATTTTGATGTGGCACCGGACTAATGGAGGTTTTAATATTTTTTTTTATCTTTAAGTCGCTTTTTTTGGAATTTGACATGGGAACTGGTGACGACTCAGGGGTGTAAACTGCATTCCAGGACAATACAAGAAAATACTCTCAAAACGAAGAGAAAAATACATGCGACATTTCCTTCACTCTATAGGTACCTATGTAACAAAGGATATCAGGGACGTTGTAGCCTGACCGCCTTCCACGCCCTCAACCCAGGGGGTGTAGATTTTACGAAAGAAAAACTTTCATCTGTAGGGACCAGTCTCTCCGCGTTGCTCGGTGTTGGTAGAGTACTCACTTTTAACTTAATTTCCGGGAATACCAAACTGGAATTCCATTAACAGTTAAATTAGTTTGTATTCCGGATAGAAACCCCACATTGTTCCGGTCAAAATAGAAAATTAATTTATACCAAGGTTGCTGTTGTTATGTGTGTGTGTAATGGAGGAATGCGAAGGCATTTATTTATGCGTTTGGAATGTGCTCATGGATATGAGCAGAACATGTGACTTGTATCTACACCGTTTCCAAGGTATTTATTGAATGCAAGTAATGTTGTTACTTATAAGACACCAATGGAAGAATGTCTACATCAAATTTGGGGAAACTGTGGAGGCAGCCATCGTTCCACTAATGCCGAACTAGGTATTTTATACATTTTAAGGGTCACTTGAACAATATCGGTTTATATGTCAATAAGAACGGGATAAATGGTTTGTTTCCCATTTTCATTATTAATTACCATGTAATCAAGAGTCTCAGAAAAAGCAAGTCCCAATACATGGTCAATGATAAGCAAAACGGGCCACCCATATCATCGTTGCACTTGAAATAAACGAACCCTATGCAGGAAGAATGCATTCTAACAAAGGATGATAGAAAACTTTGACATCTACTACTATTTACAATTACCGACTATTCGGGTCGGTATACATCTTCAAGGTAAGCAGTTGCATGTTTTTACTTCGACTTTAGCGATTTTTTTTCAAAATTCATTAAGATTAGTTTGTCTAAATAAAATTGATTAGCGCTTACACTTCGATATGGCGGTCTTTGGAGTTTGAAAGGTCTAACAGATTGGCGATATCTAGCTACAAATATCGACTCGGAACTAAGGTACAAATGTGGTTATCCAATTCGTGACAGCAACACGGAAGTAATGTAGCGAATTCGCGGATTTTAGGCTTTCTAAAGAAATAATAATTTTTCGATTAAAAAAAACACGATCACACATGCTAATCGATTGCGTCAGCTGATGACATCCATTGCCTCTGTCAACACAGATTTTTGGGTACCGTACACAGATTGAGCGATGAAATCGCTTGAGACTAACATGATCTGTGGCGGAACACAAATATATCCAATTATTTCTCGGTGTTCACCATACTTCCAGAATCACGTGTCAAACTTATCAAAAAGACCTGTCAGATGCGTTCAGATTCTTTAGTCAACTACTTAGAAACTTATTGATGGATTTAGGATACTCAAAAGCAGCCCTATAGAATTCTGATATAGCTGCATGTTCAAAATTGAGATGACAGAGCAAGAAAAGTGAACTATAGAGGGTCAAGACAGAAACAATGTTCGAAAGTAGAATAAATGAGTAAAAGATCAAAATCAGGGATTTACATAAAAGAAAGCGATATTTCGGAATGAACAAGGGAATAAATGTATCAGAGTTAGCTACATTCGCTGCTGAGAATACGAACACTGGTTTAGGATGATGGTGAGCAATCTTCCGAAGTCAGCAGCCTGGTTCATTTCAAGACGAAACCAATACTGTCACCCGAAATAACTGGCAGTAAAAACCTATATAGGGCTTAAATCTCATTTATTTTTGTGTGCTCGGTTCTATTTTTACCACAGAGAGCGGGGAAGTACGTTTAACGCCAACTCCGAATGTAAAATTTGAGAAGCTTCACATGACAGTGTTACTTTTGGATGCTTGTCTGTCTTTTGCAAGTGGTAGAGCACTGAAAAAAACTCACATTAGGGTTTGTATCAGGAACCCGCGCTTTATACTCCAATACACTAGCCACTAGCCCAACACACCCAAAAAAAAAAAAAAATTAAATCCTATCATCCACACAATCTCAATGAAGCAAGGATAAGAAATGATTAGCGAGTCTTCCTATTTTTAGGAAGAATAAAACATAAAAACATCGGAAAGGAATGATTTTATTGATGACGACCATCTTAAACGAATAAAAGACAACCACGTGCTTATCTGCACCTGGAATGTGAAAACATTAAAGCCCTACGTTGCTAAAAAGCAGACATTACTGCCGTCTAGGAAATACCATGGGATGGGTAGTGCGAATAAAGCATGAAAAACTATGACATCTGCTACGAATCATGGTATAGTGGGCTAAAACCGCGACTTTTTGGATGTGCATTTGGTTTAAGTGCCAGACTTAAGCAAGAAGACTTTTGCTTTCAATATATAAGAGAAAACATTACAATAATTCGCATCTAGGGCAAATTCGCTAACACAAGCCTTATATGCAATCGAGATCCGACCTAGAAAAAAGAGCTTCATGACAAAACTTATTAGCGAAGTACGATGTTAAAATCTTTCTGGGATGTTTTAACAGAAAGGTAGGAAGGGTCAAATTGATCACATTGCGATAGACAAGAGAGAGGCATCCAGTATTTTGGATGTCCGAACATTCCGAGGGGCTAACATCGACTCGAATCACTACCTTGTTGCAGCCAAGGTAAGAATGCGGATATCCACCACGCCACAACATATCAGAAATACTGTGAAATAATTTAATGTGGAAAAACTGCAACCGCAAGAGCCCGCCAAGGCCTTCGCAATACGCGTATCTCTTAACCTCTTGATAAAAATCCTACCACCTGCAACTACTTTCGAAAAACGACGATGCTAACAAGCCATTAGATCCGCCGCAACTGATGTGCTAGGTTTCTCGAGCCAACCACCACTAAGAAACCCTGCATTTGGTGAAGAATGCCGACGCTATAGAAACACTTTCCAGCGATATTAGGCATACAGATATCTGTCGAGATAAGCAAGGGAAAGGCTAAGAATATGTAAGAACCACGTATGCAGTGTTAAAAACCGATAACAAACAATCTCCCGCTGTCAGGCAGAACGAA
The DNA here is from genome assembly GCA_932526625.1 of Rhingia campestris. Taxonomy (NCBI): domain Eukaryota; kingdom Metazoa; phylum Arthropoda; class Insecta; order Diptera; family Syrphidae; genus Rhingia; species Rhingia campestris. Next base: position 60,803,659 of record OW052182.1, on the reverse strand, counting down.
TCATTCAGTATTGGCGACGACAGCGAATTCTACCAAAAGCCCGACCTAATTGAAGAAGGATAGCAATATCCAAACTCAAGCTTAACAGGCTGCCGAGCTTTATAAAACCGGCGGAGATGACTTGGTAAGGACCATTCACCAGCTTATAAGCCTAATCTGGTAGGATGAAAGTATGCCTGAAAAATAAAACCTCATTGTTTGCCCAATCCAAAACAGGAGACCCTCTCAACTTGTCGAACTACAGAGGCACAAGTCTAATCAACATCGCCTACAAGGTTCTATTTGCCGTAATATGTGAGCACCTGAAACCATTTACTAACAACCTGATCGGCCATTATTAGTTTGGTTGTAGCCCAAAAAAGTCGACAACTGATCAAATCTTCACACTTCGGCAGATCCTGGAAAATACCCAAGAAGTCCCAATCGATACCCGCCACCTATTCATCGATTTCAAAGCCGCATACGGCAGCATTTGTAGAGACGAACCATACAGAGCCATGTCTTGTTTTGGTATATCGCTCAAAGTCGTGCGTCTTACCGACACATTTGATACCAAAACAGGACTTGGTGAGGACAGGGTGAAGCACTAGCATGTAACTTCTTTAATCTCATTCTTGAGAGGGAATGTGCAAGACTCCTGAGCCAACACCAGAGGCACAGTCTTCCAAAAATGGGTGCAAGTACTAGCATATGGCAACTTAATGGTAAAGCCCTCACTCGAACTAGTAAGGAAAACCTGCATAAGACCCTGATCCTCCCAGTCCTGATCAACGGCGCTGAAGCATGGACCGTATTAAAGCGGATTCTGGCGTTTTGAGAGAAAAAATCGTCGGTCCCACTTGTATTGACAAGCTATGGGGACGAAGATTTAACCACTAACTATAAATAAGCTGTACAGTGACCTAGGCATGTACAAGGTGGCGCAAAAGTTGTCACCCGATGTTTTTTGGCCGCCATTTTTTAAAGTGTTTTGCAAAAAAATCGAAACAATTATTATAGGTGGCGCATAAGACATGAATCATGGAATAATTTTTTCTACTTTTTTTGCTAAAGAATTTAAATATTTACAACCAAAAAACATCGGGTGACAGCTTTTGCGACGGGTGACCACTATTACACGTGGTGGACTACCCTGGTATGAAAAGAACCATGACTCGCATATTATGTTATGTTGCCGCACCCTTATAAAACTCCTATTAAGTGTCTCTGAAATACCTTCCGACTTATAAATATGACTATATGAAGCACGTGTCTACATGTCGCACATCTTATTCACATTCAACCCCCTTAAAGAGCCTTCTTAAGCCTAGAAGTTAATCTCATTACTTTCTTTTCACTTTGCCATAACGCACAACTGCGCTCTGTATTTTTATCAACTTATGAAAGAGTTTTCCAACTAATCCTGGTCAATTAGAAATTTCTAAAGAAAATTCTTTATAAAAACAAAAAACACATGCACGAAGGCTTCTGGAGGTGCTGATGTGCTGAAGCTTCTGGCTGGCTCTCATGATACTCCTACTTGTAGTAATGAAAAAAGTTTCATATTTCCTTCCTTCCTGGTGGCGTTGACGCCAAGTGCTAATTTAATGGTCGAGTGCATTGCATACCATGGGAGGAACATTTGCTCTAATTGGATTGTGTCACTGGCAAAGAGAGCAAGTCCGACTATGTACGTTCTGCATGCAAAACTACACATTCATAATGCTGCCAATTAGATAATTATATCTTTTTTTGTTTTGTAGCTACATCCACATCTACACCCGCCCTTTGAAGAGGTTAAACATTTATTTTCGGTCCTCGTGATGGTAGGACATGAGAAGGTGTAATTGGTTTTTTTTTCGGGAACATCTCGAACTACATACTTCGTCTGGTCGTTTTGGGAATCATACAAGAAGCTGGGAATCATGCAAGATGCCAAAGTGAGGTATAGGTTGTCTCTGATGTGAATCGGCGACCACCTAGCCGGAGCGAGCAAATGTGTAAAGGAAGCCTTGAGTACCAGAAATTGCACATCCTATTGATGTTGTGCATTTGTGCGTGTACAAATGCTTCATCAAGGGAGACCACCCATGAGCCTCGCTGCGCAAAAGATGAACTGCCCTAATGAAAAGTTGCTCTGCCTCATTTGTAATAATTTTATTTTTTTTATTTTTTTTTTGCTAAACTGCAGACATGTGAGTGGGTAGCGAGAAGTTTGTAAATGCTGTTGAGATGATATCTACAAATGACTCTAGGACATTTAATTAAAAATATAAGGTCCGATATGCTTCGGATAGAGTTTTGCTAATATTTACAAGAGGAATATGTTTAAGTCAAAACAGGCGGAAAAAAACTTATTTTCTGAAGATCAGTTTTTTTGTGGCCTAACTAGAAGCTCACCTACATACTTTTGAAAGTTGACAAAAAGTTGCATTTCAAATTTAAGAGAACTTAGTGAGCTGAAAGTAAGATCGCTATGCTTAAGTTTGAGAGGAATCGCATAATGTTTTTGTGGTTCAGTTCAAAAATTATTATCATGGACTGTAGACAAATTTCCCAATGTCCAGATTGCAATATACAAGGTGGCGCAAAAGTAATCCTCCTATCAGAAAATGCTATAAATTTTGCGATTGGCCCCTAATGTCAGTTCTGTTTTGACATTTGTGTAGTAAACACATGCGAAATACACGTTAAAAAACAATGTTACGCTACACTGCTCCAGAACGCGGAATATTGGAGACTATTTATTTGAGCAATAATCGGTCGGTGACTTTGGCACAACGTGAATTTCGTCGCAGATTTGCTAGCCGTCCAACGCCTACTGGTGAAACACTGCGACGTTTAGCCGCTCGCCTCGAAGTGACTGGCACAACACGAGATGCTGCCAGGCGTGGCAGACCCCGGAGTAGCCGTTCTGCAGAGAATACTGCTGCTGTAGCCGAAGATGTCATGGAAGCGCCGTCGACATCGACCAGACGACTTGCCACGCAAATGGGTATCAGTCGACGGTCTTTACAGCGAATTTTGGTACAAGATTTGAAGATGTTTCCGTACAAAGTCCAGACGGTGCATCAGCTGTTAGCTGCTGACCGCCAATCGCGTCTAACATACGCTCAAGCCATCCTTAATCACCACCAAGAGGAAGATGATTTTTCATCAAAAATAATCATGATAATCATAACCATTTCCATCTTAGTGGGTACGTAAATAAGCAAAATTTACGCTTATGGGGCACTGAAGATCTGCGTGTAACGCACGAAGAGCCATTACACCGCTCAAAGTCACTGTATGGTGTGCTGTTTTCGCTGGAGGAGTCATCGGACCTTTTTTCTTCGAAGACGTCGCGGGCCAAACGGTTACTGTGAATGGTGAGCGCTACAGAGCAATGATCAACGAGTTCTTTTGCCGCAACTTGATGAATTGGGATTGGAAAACATGTGGTTCCAACAGGACGGTGCAACGGCACACACTGCACGTGCCACAACCGATATGCTGAAGGATGCATTTCCCGGGCGCCTAATCTCCTCCTCCTCCTTTGGCGATTTGCACTAGCCAGCAAGATCACCTGATTTGACCGCTCCAGACTTCTTTTTGTGGGGCTTTTTTAGTCGCGGGTTTATGTCAACAAGCCTCAGACTCTTGCAGCTCTTAAAGACAATATCCGTCAAGAATGTGAGGACCTATCGCCGGAAGTTTTGGCCAAAGTGATGGAAAATGCCATAAAAAGGTCTCAAATGACAATCAACTGTGGCGGCGGCCATTTACATGACATCATATTCTCGACTTGATGTAAAAAAAATTAAAATACCAAATAAAAATAATCCACAAGAAGAATCAAGTTTTTCATTTTTTTTTTAAATTACAGCCAAAAAACATCGGAAGGTTATTTTTGCGCCACCTTGTATACCATAACTGAACTGGAAACTAAATTTCTATAAACGCACATGTTTTGTTTCTTCAAGGCTAAGAAACGTATATTAGCAGTTGCAGATGTAGCCAAGACGAACTAAGTGATGCCGAAATCTCACTTAATGGGTACAAAATACTTAGGCTGGGTTAGGTTAGAATGGCTGCCAGCGATTCGCCAGCACACTTAGACCAAATGTTGGTCCATTGTGATACCACGTGGATCTTATGCTTTCTCCTTGTTACCTTTAGGAAAACCATCCTGTGCTATTAGTGAAGCGCCCAACTAACAATTATTCTTCTAAAAGGCACAAAAATGTAATTCCCACAAGCAATTATTTCTATAGGCCTTATATAGTACTTGTGCACGGAGGTTAAGCATTTTGGCAGTCGATTGTTTATGTAGAAGCTTGTTTAAGACATTATGCAGGAAAATTCACAAGCATAACCGAAATTGTGATAGCGAAACTTCTGTAAGGTTTTTTTTAAGCTTCCGGAGATGTGTGTACATGTACCATAAGTTAAGATGTTTCGGTAGAACTTCGCACAACTTAATCCGAAGCATTGAATTTCATACATTCATTATAACGAATTCGGTTTATAAGAGATTGAAATTGGAATTAATAAAAGTAAAAAAAAAATTATAAGAAAATATGAAAACAAAAAGAAAATAAATAAAAATAATGTTATTTTTCAACTTCGAGAAGATATGCAAATATTTTTCTTTAAGGCTTATTAGAAGTATGTAAAGAAGTCTTATAGAAGTAAATAGCTTCCTAAAAGTGCGCCAAATGTTTTTCCATAAGACTTCCTTCAAGTATTATTGCTGGAGGGGAAATAGCTTCGATAGTACTTTATCGAAGCGAAATTGTCGGGCGGAGGAGACAGATCACTTCCGTGTTTGACAAATCGTAGAGATTTTAAAAGAAGTAAGCTCCAAGATGAAGCGTCCTTTTGTTTGACAGGGCCGGGCAGTTACAAAGAAGATGAAGTATTGTTTCTTCTTCGTCCATGCAGTTCTTGCATAAGTCGTTTGAGTAAAGGTCAAGCCTTTCTGGTTGTCTACCTGTTAAACAGTGGTGGCGCTAATGTATGGTCTAGCGAGCGAAATCAGGCCCTTACTTACTTACTTAAGTGGCGCTACAGTCCGGAATGAACCTGGGCCTCAACCAACATGCCTCTCCAATTAGCCCGGTCCTTAGCTAACTGCCTCCAGTTGCGCACTCCAAGTTGGTTGAGGTCGGTTTCCACTTGTGCGCGCCACTTAAGGCGAGGTCTTCCTCTACTGCGTCCGACGTCTGGCTGGGAATCGAAGACTCTGCGAGCCGGAGTATTGGTGTCCATTCGTTCTACATGTCCTAGCCATCTTAAACGTCCAATGCGTAGTTTTTTGACCAGGGGCATGTCGCTGTACAGCTCGTATAGTTCTTGGTTGAATCTTCGTCTCCATAGCCCGTCAACGCAAACGGGACCGAAGATTTTTCGAAGAATTTTCCTCTCGAATCTACCAAGGATTTCTTCATCCGCTTTTGATACTGTCCATGCTTCAGCGCCGTAGAGCAGGACTGGGATGATCAGGGTCTTATATAGGGTTTCCTTAGTAGTTCGAGTGAGGGCTTTACTACTAAATTGCCTTCTTAGCCCGAAGAAACAGCGGTTGGCAAGAGTAATTCTTCGTTTAATTTCTGACGAGATGTTGTTGTCAGAGCTAATAGCGGAGCCGAGGTAGACAAAGTCCCGTACTACCTCAAAGTTATATCTGTCAATGGTGACGTTCTGTCCAATTCGTCGATGTTGTGAGTCCTTTCGTGATGACAGCATATACTTAGTCTTACCCTCATTTACTGCTAAACCCATTTTCGCCGCTTCCTTCTCTATACTAGCAAACGTGGCTATGACATCACGTTGAGTCCTACCAATGATGTCAATATCGTCAGCGTATGCTAGTAGTTGCACCGACTTTTGGAAAATTGTGCCTCTGGTGTTGGCGTTGGAGTTTTGCACAATTCTCTCAAGAATCAGATTAAAGAAGTCACATGACAGCGCATCGCCTTGCCTAAATCCTTTTTTGGTATCGAATGTGTCGGTGAGGTCATTTCCGACCCTGATGGAGCAGCGAGAATTCTCTATCGTCATCCTACACAAACGGACGAGTTTTGGCGGTATACCAAAACTAGACATGGCTCTATACAGTTCGTCTCTATAAATGCTGTCATATGCGGCTTTGAAATCGATGAATAGGTGGTGGGTATTGATTTGGACTTCTTGAGTTTTTTCCAGGATCTGCCGAAGTGTGAAAATTTGATCGGTTGTGGACTTTCCTGGCCTAAAACCACACTGATAAGGGCCAATCAGGTTGTTGGTAAACGGTTTCAGGCGTTCACATATTACGGCAGATAGGATCTTGTAGGCGATGTTGAGGAGACTTATGCCTCTGTAGTTGGCGCAGTTCAGAGGGTCTCCTTTTTTGTGGATCGGGCAAACGATGCTGAGGTTCCATTCTTCAGGCATATTTTCCTCCGACCAGATTTGGCTTATGAGTTGGTGGATGTTACTTACCAAGTCATCTCCGCCGGCCTTATAGAGCTCAGCGGGAAGGCCGTCATTTCCGGCAGCCTTATTAAGCTTGAGTTTAGATATTGCTATCCTCACTTCACTCAGGTCGGGTGGTTGGCAGTCTTCGCTGTCGTTGCCAATATTGAATGGGTCGTTCTGCCTGACAGCGGAATGTTGTTCGTCATCGCCGTTTAACAGTCTGCAGAAGTGGTTCTTCCATATCCTCAGCATCGACTGTGTCTCAACTACAATATTTCCTTGTTCATCTCGACAGGATTCTGTTCGAGGCTTGTATCCTTGGCTTTGACGTTTTACACTTTGGTAAAACTTGCGAACATCGTTCCTGGAGTGGCAGCTCTCTATATCCTCGATCGCGCGCTTTTCTTGCTCTTTTTTCTTCTTGCTGAAAAGCCGATGTTCTTCCCTTCTTCATTGCCTATAGAGCTCAATGGCAGCTCTCGTCTTGACCTGCAGCTTAGCCTTGTAGGCCTCGTTCTTAGCTGCGAGCATCTGTCGGCATTCCTCATCAAACCAGGGGTTTCTTGCTGGTGGGCGCGAGAAACCTAGCACATCAGTTGCGGCTGATCTAATGGCCTGTTGGCATCGTTGCCATTGCTCTTCGACATTCGATGCTGGTGGTATGGTGTTAATCGAGAGGTTAAGGGATACGCGTTGTGCGAAGGTCTTGGCGGTCTCTTGCGATTGCAGTCTTCCGACATTAAATTTTTTCACAGTATTTCTGGATTGTTGTGGCGTGGTGGATATCCGCATTCTTACCTTGGCTGCTACAAGGTAGTGATCCGAGTCGATGTTAGCTCCTCGGAATGTTCGGACATCCAAAATACTGGATGCGTGCCTCTTATCTATCGCAATGTGATCAATTTGGTTGACCGTTCGTTGATCTGGAGACCGCCATGTCCCCTTATGGATATCGAGGTGAGGAAACCGTGTGCTGGCTATAGTGGCATTTCGTTCCGTAGCGAAATCAATTAGCCTAAGTCCATTACCAGACGTGTTTTCGTGTAGGCTATGTTTTCCGACAATACTTCTAAAGATGTCTTCTCTTCCTACCTTTGCGTTAAAATCTCCCAGCACGATTTTAACATCGTACTTCGGTAGTCGCTCATAGGTTTTGTCGAGGAGCTCGTAGAAGCAATCCTTAGCTATATCATCTTTTTCTTCCGTCGGAGCGTGAGCGCAAATAAGGCTTATGTTGGCGAATTTGGCCTTGATGCGGATTGTTACTATGCGTTCGCTAATGTCTTGGAAACATAAGACTTCTTGCCTAAGTCTGGCACTTATAACAAATCCGCATCCGAATAGTCGCTGTTTCTGCTCACTATAACACGGTCCGTAGTATATGTCACAGTTTTTCATCCTCTTTTTGCCCGGCCCATCCCATCGTATTTCCTGGATGGCAGTAATGTCTGCTTTGTAGCAGTTTAGGGCTTCCGCTAGTTGTTCGCCTGCACCTCTCCTGTTTAATGTTCTCACATTCCAGGTGCAGATACGAACGTCGTTGTCCTTTTTTCGTTTAGCAGGGTCGTCAACAATAAAATCAGTCCTTTCCGAGGCTATTGGTTGCTTCGTAACCATGATTTTTTTCTGTGGGTGGGTAGTTAACCCAAAGCACAACCCCCAACCTGGAGGGCCAGTTCCAATTTATTAGATACCCCTAGGACACGGGGCCATCAGTATCCACTACGGGATTGAGCGCTGCCGTTGGCCTTTCGGTTCATCCGCCACCATCTCTGTTCAAGGGGCCTGACTAACCCTTGAAATTCCTAGACAACCTGTTGTCCGAATATGTCAGAGCAGCTCATCTAGGTTCGCCTGGGACAGCAGGCCGGGTATTCATCCGTGCCATTCTCACCAGGGTGTTTATAGTGTTGCTGTTTTTCGTCGTGTTATCAACACTCGCACTTATCGTTTAGCAAGTCAAATCCGGTTGGATGAGACCAGTACCCGATGGTTACCACTTGGAGGTAAAGATAATCAGGCCCTTGGATCTTCTTAAATCCAGCTTTGGTCAAATTTGTTTGGATACACGTTGCGCCAAGACACCACCTGAGATTTAATTTTCTGTTAACATGCTGCGCTAGTAGGGTTTTGCATATAACAGGTGGCGCAAAAATAACCTCCCGATGTTTTTTGGCTGTAATTTAAAAAAAAAAAAAATTTAAAAAAATAGTCACCAATATTCCGCGTTCTGGAGCAATATAGCGTAACATTGTTTATTAACGTGTATTTCGCATGTGTTTACTACACAAATGTCAAAACAGAACTGACATTAGGGGCCAGTCGCAAAATATATAGCATTTTCTGATAGGAGGATTACTTTTGCGCCACCTTGTATATATAGCAATACCAGGTGCACCCGTATCGGGTACGACTGGTAATTTAGTTCCATATCTGCTGAGTTCATAAGCCATACAGTTCCCTGGAATGTGACTTTGCCCAGGCACCCATCATAGGTGAATGTTAAACTGCTCTAACATCATTTTGAAGAGATGAGCGTCAGTCTAGAGTTGTCTTTGAGTTTGTTGACGCTATAGGTCGATAATGACAAACTTCTTTTGGCCTGAATTGATTGATATTGATATTTGACACCAACGCGGTTTCCGAAGGAAGGTGCTAAGCTCACGCCATATTGAAAATTCTGCACGATCGATTCGAGGGCATGGTATTTTCATGTGTAGGTGATGTGAATTAGCTTCCGAGATCTTGCGATTTGACCCCACTTTTTGGGGGCGTTTTCAGTAAAAAAAAAACTGCTTTTGGTGCAGTTTAAATAAATTCGTTAAAACGTTTGATGCAAAAACGTCGGTAACATTGATATGAACATGGTGCAATGGTCTGCCGCGCAGAAGACAAGGTTCGATTTCCAACCGTAGCAACACCTAAATGATTTTTACTGGCCCTTCTCTCGTGATGATATGAAAAATCATCCAAATAGTATCAATTGTCAATAAAAGCGTATCTCAACTTAGCAGTTCGGATTCGACATAAAACAAGATGTACCAGTACCGCCATCCGCACATCTGAATGGTTGTGAGAAAAAGCAAGGAGCTGAGTATCAACGAGCTTGTTGCTCCAAAATATTGGGTTTGTATAGATCTAATATTGATGCGGATGGCATTAGAGCAACAGACTTAAAAACAAACAATGAGTTATTCGTTCCTAACCGTATCAAAAAAAAACTTAAAGGAGCAGTCGTTAGGCCAATTTATAAAGGCGGTATCAAGAAGAGTGTAGAGAACTATCGTCCAATAGCAATTCTACCTGCTATAGATAAAATAATAGAGGAGATCATATCTTATCGAATAAGGGAATTTGTGGAAAACATAAATTAATAAGTAAAAATCAACATGGTTTTCAAAAAGTAAAAGCACAAAACCAACTCCTCGGTAATTTTAAAAATCTAATCCACACCACCCTAAGCAAACGTCATCACGTTCTAGTCCTGTTCTTGGTCTTTAGTAAAGCTTTCGATACTTTAGACCACAGTAAACTTATCGGTACTTTGGAAAGGATGGGGATACGAGGAAAACTATCGGACTGGATACTAAATTACCTGAAAGACAGAACGTTTCGCGTAAAAATCAAAAATGCATATAGCAGTGAATACGAAGTGTTGCATGGAGTTCCGCAAGGGTCTAAGCTTGGTCCATTACATTTTATTTTGTATACCAAGGAGATGCTGAAGTGCCTCAAAGAATGTGTTCCATATGCATATGCAGACGATACAAAAATCGTGGTATGTCTTCCATCTCTAGAAAAAGCAACAAGTGTGATGCAGTCTGAATTGAACGTTGTAGGAAGATGGTGTCACGACAACAGGCTGGTGATCAACGATTCGAAAACCAAATTAATGCACATTCGCAGCCCAATGTACCCACAGTCGGGTATCATCTTAAAAACCTTTAGATGCGCCAATTCAAAAATATGCGAAAACATTGAGGCTGTTATTACCTGCAAGTTTTTAGATGTCATCATAGACTGTCATTTTCTGTGGGAACCGCACATCAATAACCTGCGGAAAAAGCCGAGGGGATCCTTGTTTGCGCTTGCCTCCCTACAGTACAAATCATCAAGGTATTTACAAGCAAATTTATCATGCTCTTATCGAGTCGAGGTTGAGGTATGATGTACTAGCGTGGGGAGGTGCGGCGAAATCACACATCGAGGAACTACTACGCATCCAAGACAGGGCAGTCAGGTTAATTTCAGGAAGAAATGGCAGTATAGAAGTGAACGCCCCGAAGGTAAAGCAGATCTATGTAATGAGTGCCAATAAGTCATCGGTTCAGAACACGTAGAAGAGAAGAGGGCTGATATCAGCTACCACCAATCATCAACGAGTACGGAAGAAGACAACTGTTGTATACCATACCAAGAATATTCAACACAATACCCCATCAGCTTAGATATATTGAACAAATTAATGTCAAAAAAAGAAAATTAAAAATATACTTTTTAGAATCAATACTCGAACCAGCATATTTTTAACTTGAAATTTGTAATTTAACAATGATATCTAACACTGTTTTTTTTATTTTACTATACTACATTTTAAAATGTCAATATAAATTCATTTTGATGATTGAAACATGTTAATTAAACGATTTAGTAAACAACCTCCTGCAGACAAGCCATAAGGCTTCTCAGGTTATAAAAAAAACCTAAAGTTAAATAAAGAATAAAGTTATAACCAACGCCCCCCCTTTGGAGGTCTTTTCCCATTGAAAAGCTATTGGTATACCACACCCCATAGCATATGCAATAGATTCACGTTGTTTTTTTGTCGAACCTTAACAACGAACCCTTTAAACAGGTTAACGATTTTGGTCTCAAAATGTACGCTGTCAAAAGGCGTTCACTATTGCCTTCGAACAGTGAAACTTCTTGCTTAAATCTGCCACTACAAATTCGCAAAACGAAAAGTCGCTGATTCTGTTTACTAAAGCATAGACCGTAGTAACTGTTATGGTATTTCCTTGATGGCAGAAATGTCTTTTGCTACCACTCAAGGGCCCTATGCAAAGCTTTTGGTTGCTTCTGAACAGTTCTTTCTTAATAAATTTGAGTAGTTAACCTAAATCGAACCCTCCAAACTGGGGTGACACGACTATGTATTTATCTAAGGACTACGGGACAGATATTTCGGTATTCTCAGTGTTCAAAGTGTTGCTATTTCTTCATTAGAGACTATCATTTATAAGTATAGCAAGTCAAATTCAGTTGGATGAGAACAGTTTTCGTTGGTTACCAATGGGAGTTAAGATAGGAATGAATATTGTGTTGCTAAAGTTATATCACTTAGAAGTTGATGCCAATTCAACAACTCTGTAGCTATTACAATTATAAAAGTGCGACTTCACTAAATACAAGGTGTCGATGTTTTTTGGCTGTAATTTAAAAAAAAATGAAAAACTTTGATTCTTCTTGTGGATTATTTTTATTTGGTATTTTAATTTTTTTTACATCAAGTCGAGAATATGATGTCATGTAAATGGCCGCCGCCACAGTTGATTGTCATTTGAGCCCTTTTATGGCATTTTCCATCACTTTGGCCAAAACTTCCGGCGATAGGTCCTCACATTCTTGACGGATATTGTCTTTAAGAGCTGCAAGAGTCTGAGGCTTGTTGACATAAACCCGCGACTTCAAAAAGCCCCACAAAAAGAAGTCTGGAGCGGTCAAATCAGGCGATCTTGCTGGCCAGTGCAAATCGCCAAAACGGGAGATTAGGCGCCCGGCAAATGCATCCTTCAGCATATCGGTTGTGGCACGTGTAGTGTGTGCCGTTGCACCGCCCTGTTGGAACCACATGTTTTCCAATCCCAATTTATCAAGTTGCGGCAAAAAGAACTCGTTGATCATTGCTCTGTAGCGCTCACCATTCACAGTAACCGTTTGGCCCGCGACGTCTTCGAAGAAAAAAGGTCCGATGACTCCTCCAGCGAAAACAGCACACCATACAGTGACTTTGAGCGGGTGTAATGGCTCTTCGTGGGTTACACGCGGATTTTCAGTGCCCCAGAAGCGTAAATTTTGCTTATTTACGTACCCGCTAAGATGGAAATGGTCCTCATCACTCATGATTATTTTTGATGAAAAATCATCTTCCTCTTGGTGGTGATTAAGGATGGCTTGAGCGTATGTTAGTAGCGATTGGGGGTCAGCAGCTAACAGCTGATGCACCGTCTGGACTTTGTACGGAAACATCTTCAAATCGTGTACCAAAATTCGCTGTAAAGACCGTCGACTGATACCCATTTGCGTGGCACGTGTAGCGTAACATTGTTTATTAACGTGTATTTCGCATGTGTTTACTACACAAATGTCAAAACAGAACTGACATTAGTGGCCAATCGCAAAATTTATAGCATTTTCTGATAGGAGGATTACTTTTGGGCCACCTTGTATATCTCAAGACACAGCTAATTCAACCGATTCTTAATTCTACCCGATATTGTTCGATGACGGTTCTCCACAAACCTCCTTTTAAACCGTTCCTGCCATACCATCAGCCTGTAAATAACTTTATTATTTCCAATCCAAAGCCTGTCCAATTTGGATGACATTATCAATTAACAAATTGATCCGAAACTTTTTGTCCGTTCCTAACAAATCACCTCAATCCACAAAAGCTTTCAACATTCTGCCAAATACCAGAGCAACCTACCAACAACAACAACAAAAAAACCCAACTCCATTCTCAGAAGTCATTAGTATCCGTCATACTGCCAGATGACGATCATTTATATATCTCACTAAACTTGTCCTGCAAGAGAATTAACATGGAAAAGTGGAAGCCCAAGTACAAGAAGCACACACCATCTCGCTGCCACCATCGTCATTGCCACTTCACCGGAATGTTATCTTCTGTCATTTGGTTTGGCTTTTTCAAGTCAACTCAAGGCATGTACAAAAGTCGAATCGGTGTACAGAAAAAACCTTTCGACACGATTCCGATCCGTATTCAAAATTACAACTCCACATCCACTTAAGTTGAGAAGTGCTAGTTGGTGGTGTTGTTGCGGACGGTGGTGGCAGGTGGCAAGGTAATGGATTTCTTTTCTTCTTAGATGGCGCAGGAAAATACCGCGCTCATATAGAATGGCAATGGTGTGTCGAAGTCGCAATACCATATTCGAGTCGGTGCTTGACGGCTGTGAAAAGGTATTTCGCTTCTGTTTTCCGTCGAGGTGCACGTTTTGCCGATTTGAGGTGTGAATATGCATCTCGTTCGGCGGAACAATTACCCTTTTCTGAATTTCAATTGAAAACATGTCCTTCAATTATCGAAACTGCATGCAAGTGGCATTTGGTTGCGAGTTAATGTTGTACGCTGTGGATTTATGCGCCCCGATAGAGATTTGTTTGACCATCAAAAGGTGGGCAATTACATGGTCTACCATAAAGTGCTGAATGAGATTCCATCTGATTATGGCTGGCAAAGCCGTGCTGTGCCGATTTGAAGGAGTAAATAAGAAATGAATCGATTTATTGCATAAATAGTCTTGCTGGAGAGTTGAGGGGTTCTATGGAATGGTGGTGGCGGGTATAGATGGGAAACGTGTATGAAGCTTTGTATTATTTCATGGTAACGTTTTAGATTATTTGTTAACAAATCGTGTCTTTCCATCTTATATAATATGAACTGGACAAGGGGCTCATATTTATTAGACAAAATTTGGAGCATGGCGTTATCAGATATTCTATTTATTTGAACTTTTATTGAACTTTTTCAAGATTTATTTTTAAGAAAGTGCTGCCAAATATAAATAGAAGAAATAGAAATGCATCGAACATCATTAAAAAACGTTCCGCTATGAAACGTTTGAGTGTTTCGTTTTCTTAAGAAAACGTTCACTTTATGTGGACCTCACTGTAGACAAAAAAGTTTTTAAATAACGGTTTTTCGGAAACTTTTTTGACCTTGACCTGCAGCAATACAGACCTGCCCGCAGAGTTTTACATTCCCAGCCAGTCGTCGGACGCAGTCAGTGAAGATCTCGCCATAAGTGGTGCAGAAATCGACCTTATCCAACTTGAAGAGCGCAACTGAAGGTAGTTAGCTAATGACCGGACCAATTGGAGCGGTATTATCCAAGATGCTCTGGCTTCTGCGATTGCTTGATCCTTAAAGCGAAGATTCGGTCTTCCTTGTCGCCTTGAGCCTGGCATTCGAAGATTTCTTTGGCTTGACCATTATTGTTCATTTGCTCGATTGTAAAAACAAAACACTACTATGGCAACACCTCCGTATTTGATGAGATCTGCTGGTTATCCAGCCTTGATGTTCTTCTGTTTTTTTTTTTGTGGCTGCACTAGCTTCTTCAATACCTGGAGGGAGCGTTAACTGACTTGTTGACTGAAGATGGTCCGAATTTCTGCCCTATCACACTCTCGACATCATGCCTGAACACATCTACAATTCCCTATGAGTCAGGGACAGGTCATTGTTATTTCGTATAGCCTGCATTGCTACTTTTAAACCAGCTACCAGTAGTTTTTCTTTTTTGTAGAGACCCTTTGATTTCCTGGAGCTGGGAGGCTGTGTGTTATCTGTCTGTATCGCAACTGTTATCCTTTCTTTCCATATTCTGGTTTGCTACTGTTCCCGCGCGTTGCATGTTTTCCATTGTAGCGCAAATCCTGTCATTTGTTTGGTACTTGAAAATATCATCATACAACGGACATCTTTTTGGGGGTGACTGCACAGGCAAGCTGAAGACTTTTTGCTCAGCAATTTTCGTGTTGAAGCCTCCAAGTACGATTTTTACATCGTATTCCAGACAGGTTCCGAAGTCTTCGTCCAGGAGGTTGTAAAATTCCTCTTTGAATGTGTCTATGTGTATACACCTCTACCGATGAGACTGGTAGAGGTATATACACATATAAGCCTGATGTTGCAAAACGTTACTCTAATGCGGATCACAGCCAGGCGATCACTAACCGGCTTAAAGTCGATTACCATGCACGTACTACATATTCACGTTTTTGAGCAGCGTGCGTGTACGTTCCAGGTGCAAACTCGTAAGTCATTTTCTTTGGTCGTTCGAACCTGCTTTTCATCTCATACCTAGATATTTTGAAATCTTGGGAATTCCTCAGCTACCGCCTTTGAAATTGTACACGTCATTGAAAAATGAGTACACGTCATACGTCTTCCCGCCGCTTTCATCAGCTGACACCATGTCTATACACCATGAATGAAATATTATCTATGGGCAAGGTACTGGACACTCAGCGGTCGCCACGAGAAGCCTTAGATTCGGAATTGGTAGGCATCAAACAGGTGAGTAACATTGATTGAGGCCCGAATGCACTCCGAACTGAAGTGCCATTTAAGCAAGTAAGTCCCATTTACTAAAGTCTTCCTCTAAACGGCACAAAGGAGACCGTCTGCAAAGTGTTTTTTTTAAACACTATAACGGAAAAAAAAAACGCTGAGAACAACTTTAGACAAAATCCAGGAAACTGGCATAATTACCAAAGACAAAAGGAGGTGGTGATCTAAAACTCAAATTGAAACAAAAAAGAGGCTGAGAAAAGCTTGTCAAAAGCACATAAACAAATTTGACAGGGTTGAATCACATTATGTGAGATCGAACACATCGAAAGAATTTTTACATGCAGATCTTAACGTGCGGATGTACTTGGAAGAAAATGACAAAAATCGAACGATAAGCCTCCGTACTTACCTCAACTAATTCAAACAATGAATCTGAGCTTTCACGGACCAAAGATGGATCAGTGCAGTTTGTGCATGACATACAGGCAAGGAGATAGTCAGGTCAAAGAAAAGCTAGAGGAACAATTTAATGCTCATACTTCGGAGAAAAATAGAGTGAGACAAATTTAGGAAACCCTTAAAAATGTTGCAATGCAAAACAAAAAACACGTCGTTGCAGTCTTTGACCTTCAGAAAGTAATTTATCTTCCTAAGTGTAATGAAGGTGCAATTTGGTTACAAAAGATTGCCACTGCTTCTTCTGGAACGAGGCCATCAGTCCCTGTGTTTTTCAGTTTTTGACACTATATGCTCAAAATGGAGTTACTCACTTTGATCTTTTCTGTTACGGCTGTCCGGCCAAAACAAAAGCACAATAATGGTAGCCATGCTACTTTGGGCAGTTTTAAAGCATCAGACTCAAAAAATAAGTTTTCGATATTTTGAAAGCAATCATGGTCAAAATGAATGTGATTCGGCTCACAGTGCGATTTCCTATTCCATCAATCATAGAGGAGATCTCTTCCTAGCATCTCAGATTGTATCGCTTGTGTCAAACAACTTGACACAAGCGACGTCTATGACTTTAAGGAGGTCTCACTTTACCTACGGCTTCTAAGGTAAAGAAGGGATAATGAAACAGCCAGTCCGATTAATTGGACAGAAGTTAAAGAGGTGAGGTTAAAGAAAGACTTTCCTAGAGAGACAGAATTCAAAACATCCCATAACAGTCAGTCTTATAGATCGATATCGTTACAATGAACTCTGAAAAATGGTTTAACAAAGATTTAAAAAATATAAACCAAGGACCGCCCAAAGTTCCCGTTGCAAAATATTAAGATTTCATATCATTGACTAAAGGACCAAACCCCGTCTTTAGAATTGATGAACACAACATCTTTTACAGAAACTTACCACATCAACCAGGGGTAATTTTTTTCATTTTTATTTCTTGTGACCTTTACCCATTGTTAACTTAAGATTAAGAAGTTTAAGATTTATTTTAATAATAATTATCATCAATAAAAAAAATAAAAAGTTCGTTTTATTTATTTATAAAAAAACACCTTTTTTCAGTTTAAATTATTGGTCTTCAAGTAACTCTCCGGCATTGCGAAGCACGACAAAGAGGCGTAAGTGATATCTTTCGACTTTCCAGAGCGATAAAATCACTTTCAAAAGGAAAACTCAGAAAACGAGACAAAATACCACTTCTAAACAATTTTTAAAACAATAAAAATATTTTGTCAGTGAGAAAATCCCAAAAATGTCAATATACAGGTGGCGCAAAAGTTGTCACCCGATGATTCTTGGCCGTCATTTTTTTAAGTGTTAAGTGCAAAAAAATCGAAACAATTATTATAGGTGGCGCATAGGACATGAATCGTTGAATAAATTTTTCTACTTTTTTTGCGAAGAATTCAAATATTTGCAACCAAAAAACATCAAGTGACAGCTTTTGCGACGGGTGACAACTTTTGCGCCACGAAGAGAAATCATTTTTTTTTCTTTTTCTCCTGCAAAATTGGTAAATAAATTGGTACGCCCCATTCAATTTCGATGATCGAGTTGAAGTACCCCACATAATGAATTCCCCAACTCTTATTGGAACGTTGCAATTTTTGTTAAATACTATCACAACCAAACTATTCGGATGTCCCTACAATTCCCTCGAATAATAACGTACAATGTTATGTGTTGCTTCTTAATCGAATGCCTCCGGCTAAGCACACTCTAGCTAAAGTTAAATTTATTTAATTTCCAGCCATTACCAATGGCTCCGAGATCCATATCCTAGCGTAACAAATCCCTAACTTACGTAACTGCATGGCCATTATCCCGCGGGTGTTCGTCATCGTTATACAACGCTAAAGTATCCACACAAATCACATAACATAGCCATCCATGGTAACCATGCAAAGTCATCTCTGCTGCAACAGAATCCAACATCCGTTTAAGCTTTACAGTTTTAATTATTACATCCTTTATTTAATTTATATTTCTTTGCGGCTTTGTTGTGCAACACTATACTCTCCTGCAATTGCATGGACAACTTTTCCTAAGCCACTGTGACTTACAAATCCGCTGCTATTCGCATCCCGCAACCCATGCCACAAACTGCTACTGGGTAGCTGCCTTTGTACCGCGCGAGCTACTACTCAAACGAACTTTGAACTACTTGGCTCTGGCATCGTTACTCATTATTTATTCCGACCCCGACAACATGACGTTTTGCATTTTCCGCATTCAATTACGTTACAGATCTAAACAGATTCCTCTTGTTTCCTGGGCTTTGGTTGCTCCTCTGTTGGTGTGTCTGTGTGTGTATGCATTTTGATTTAAATATCAAACAAACAGAATGTTGCCTTCCTGAGCGGTCACTGGGGTTTGTATGTATTGTATGTTGATTTGTATCTGCCACCCGCAACAGTACTACTTAACAATTCGAAATGTTTGATGTTATGTAAGGGACTCGTACAGTGGTCAGTCTAAAGAAAATTGCAAACAATTTCATGGGTAAGGTGTTTGTAATCAGAGAGGATAGGGACACTTTGGCTTCATTGGACTCGACGTGTGTTCGCTGAATGAAGTCAGGAGTAGTTGGGGGCTGACCCTTATCTTTTAGTTTTTCTAATTTTCATCAAAAAATCATCTTTTGCGGTGAGGCTAATGAGATAAAACAGCATCCAATGCATTCCGAAAAAGTCACTGTTTGGTGTGGATTTTGTGCTATCGGCTTCATCGGTCCATGTTTCTTTGAGAACGACATTGGCCAGGCCATCACTGTCAACGGTGAGGGATAAAGGTCGATGATTGCCAACTTCTTTTGGCCTGAATTGAATGATATGGACACCAACTATATGCGGTTTCAAAAAACGGCTCTATGTGTCACACAGCACACGATGTGGAAATTCTGCACGAGCGGTTCGAGGACGAGGTTATCTCAAGTATAGGTGATGTGAACTGGCCACCGAAATCGCGCGATTTGACCCCGTAAGACTTTTTCTTGTTGGGTTTTCAGAAGTCGCATGTAAAGCAAATTTTTTTAGGTAAAGAACTTTAAGTTGGCAAAATTTTTTTCACTGGCGGCCATTTTGTAAGCTGTCAAGTGTATTATTTTAAGTTTGGTTTGGCACTTCAACATGAATAGACTGACGTCTGAAAATTATGATCATTGATCCCAATTTTCATATTGCGAATTTTGTTTAGCGATGAAGCTCACTGTTGGTTAAATGGATACTTCAATAAACAAAACTTCCGTTTCTGGAGTGATGACAATCCTCAAGTGAATGTTGACACACCGCTACATCCACAAAAACTGACTGTTTAGTGTGCTTTATGAGTTGGTGGAATAATTGATCCGTAGTTCTTTAAAACGATGCTGGCCAGAACGTTAAAGTCATTGGTGACCGCTATAGAGCCATGATTACTGACTTTTTCGTTCATCAATTGAACAACCATGATGTGCAGAGGCGGCAGTTCTGTTTTATGATACCGAGTGCTGGACGAAAAGCAAGAAGGGAGAGCTGATACTGGGCTCCTTCGAAAGAAAAATACTTCGACGGATTTTTGGTCCTGTGCACGAGGAGGGCGAATGGAGGATACAACGCGAACTCTTTGAGCTGTACCAAGATGTGGATGTAGTCCAAAAAGCCAAAACACTTCGACTACATTGGCTCGGCCACATCGAGCGAATGGACAATAATGCTGCCGCTAAGAGGATCTTCGAATCCCAGCCCCCAGGTTCGAGACGGCAAGGATGACCGAACCTCCGTTGCAAAGACCAAGCCATCGCGGATACCAGAGCGCTTGGTCTAGACAACTGGAAGCAGCGAGCCAGGGATCGTAGAGGATGGAAGGCTGCAGTGTCTCGGGCAGAGACTCTTCACGGGTCGGGAGCCCGATAAGTAAGTAAGTAATGTTTGTTACACCTCCCCAAGAGGTGGGATAGTGAAAATTGCTTAGGCCAATGTCCAAAAAATTTCAAAAAATTAAGGGCCCCAACAAGGTAAAATACAGATGTACGGACCAACTAACACCACTTGATAGACTCACTTCCCATGCTGATCCTATACACTATATATTTCAAGTTATATATCCAAATACCCTTTGGATATTGGGTGTACAAATTGTCTAGAATTATGAAATTAAAACCTAAAAACAAAAAGTTTTCCAAAAATTAGTCAATCATTCAATTGAAGAGAATTGAATGCGGAGCAAACAATCCTCAATCTTCAGGGACTACTGCAAACTAGAGTTCGTAAAGCAATTTTTAATCACTGTTCAGTATTCAGGGTAAAGCATACCAAATCATTGCACGTTTGCTTCCAAATTCGGCTCCTCGTCCTCGTTGCCCGCTCCGCCCAAATGTTTAATTGCACGTTCCTACATGACGCTGCCTACTGTTGGTGCACAAAGAAGTGATGAAAAAGCGCATGTGGAAATGCAAATAATAAAACCATATACAGCTCGCGCAAAGACAGTTGAAAGGCAACAGAGCCAATTAAGGCATGTTAAGTGGCTTTCCCTTTCAACGTCATCATCTCATCTTTATCATCGGCATACACGTCGTCGGTGCAGTGCACAGAGCAATTGCAACGGCATGGCAGCACAACTTCACTGCTTTAGAAATCAGAAATCCTTTCCCGTTTTGTTAAATACTTTTTTGTACCTCTGCACCAAGGCACCCCGCCCCCAACCACCATCCACAGCCTCTTTAATTTTCAAAGAAAATTCATCTCCTTTTGGGTGAAAACTGAAAACAATATTACCTCGGTCTTCTCCACCAGCGAATGCGAACATATGCACTCTGCACTTATAGATACATGTATCTCTATTAGCCCTGCACATCATCATCATCATCATCATCATTGTCGTCATGGTAGATTCAACTTTTTCGCATTGCATCTAGAAGATACACCGAACAATATAATGCCAAAGCGGAGGGTGGAGGTACCATAAAATCTCTCCTTTCCTGCACTTATCTAACATAACCTGCTCCTCCAGAACTTGTGTGTATCCTCTTGGTGGTGCCCCCTCCGCTGAGCTGTTGAAAAAAGATAAAGAGTCACATAATACACTACCCTGGTGCTCCCATATTTGCATGACATTCAGCCAAAGAAGAACCAACAAAGGGAAGACAAAGATGGTACAAGAAGAACCTCAAGATCCAAAAGAAGTCACATCCACGTCAAGGGTGAGTTTCGCGTTCGTGCAAAACAAAGTCATGTGGCGCGCGATGCACACAGAAACCCTGGAGGAGCTAATAGAATATCAAATGCAAATGAAGCAACTCCTCGCTTTTGCCGCTGGCAGTCACCGGTCCAATGCCACTCCGATACATACAGTGCTCAGAATGAGGAGAAGGAGGAGGAGCAGGAGGACGATGATGGCAATTGCTTCGGAGACCAAGGAAATTTCGCTGATGCACTTCGACTGGCTCTTAACGCGAATATATTTCGCGCAACGACCGAAAACGTAGCACCGCATGGAAAGAGGTAAATCTGGCGAGAGCGCCGCTTCATTGGGGGATTAGAGTGTACACGGGACAGATGGGTTCCAGTTCCAGGCAAAAAGGCAATTGGCACTTTTAATCAAAAAATATCCTCGCTCCTGTTCGTGTATGTGCTTGGGCTTTTGCAAAGGGCGGCTTTTTCTTTCACACCAAGGAGCTGCGAGCTACTGGTTTGGGTTAAGTGTACGCGCTACAACCTGTGCAAAAAGGTTAAGCAGGCCCATGACAATGATGGTGGTGTTGGTGGTGGAAGAAGAAAAATCGTTCTGGGATTTGAAAATAAGTATAAATGTGACTGCGATAATAGAGTTTACTCCTTAGGCAGACAGGACTGCTGAAGATTACACGTGACCATTTTCTTTGGTGTCTCTGTTCAAATTCAATGGCTGTACGAGGACGGAAAGTTACTTTCGATTATGAATCACAATTTGAGATGGAAGGCGAGTTGATGGCTCCATCGAGTGGGAGTGGGAGTGGTCCTGGTAACAAGAGTCGATTTTCCTGTCAAACACGTGACAGTGTAAAGTTTTGAATTATTAATCGGATTTTTTCCCTGCTGATTTGAGAGGGTTAAGATGGCACGTTTACTGATTTCCATGTAAAAAGGGGAGCTTTAAGAAAAATTTAGTTTTATTCCATTTGGAAATTAATTTTTGAAAAATGGGAAGAAAAACCTCAAAAGAGTAGATGTAGTTAGGTATGTTAGCAATATAATGGTGATGTTAAGTTATATAATCATTGCATACCCACAAACCACTGTGAAGTAGCTAATAAGATTCCCTAGGTCAATGCATTTTTATACGCTCTTTATGAAACTAGTAGCAAAAATATTGGTTTCACTAAATCAATTCCAAAAATCGATCAAAATGCAGGGGAAACAGCAGAGAAAGTGTTGGAGAGGTGGCGCCCAATGTGGGGCCCAAAGTTTTATCGCTATGTTTCTCTTCCCCTTCAAATTTGGCAATTGTTTTTTACATGAATATTCTGTATCCTGCTTTATGCAAATGATGACAAGAAGACTGTTTCAAAATGGTACAATCATGGCTTAGCACCATCCTACATGGAAAAGATACTTCTGTTTGAGAGGCGGTTTCTCCGATGCTGCGAAACATAAACAACAAGGTCCTATACGATGGGGCTCAGCTGAATAGAATTGACAATTTCCTTATTAAGGTGATTCGAAGGCACTTCGCGACAACAGCCTGATTTTCGGGGCTTCCTACCCGAATGATATATTCATGGAGAGTACGTTTTTGTCATTTCAAAGGCATTCGTTTATATCGACTCGATAAGGTTAGTTCAGAAAATAAATGGTATCCCGGTGTTATACCACCGCTTGGCGATATCAGATCGTGATAAAACTGATGCTTAGATGCAGCGCACCGAATTTTGGTGGCTAAATGAGGAAAGTGTTTCTGCACAACCTCAGAACTTTGCGGACTTTTAGTCCACTTAGTATTACATATTATTTTAAGAAGCAGGGCCTAGGGCGGTGGTCGTCGCACGTATTAGTTGTATTTCATGTTTTATGACGGGTACTGGTTATATTATGTATGGAACAAAATATCGGCCAAATAGCCGCCGCGACCTCTGCGGCACACCTCAATCCGATGGTCCAAATTTTCGATGATGCTGAGGCATAATTGAGGTTCTCTGCCGTTAATCTGCCGAATTATCTCATCCCTATAGCTCTTGAATTGTTGCTGGCTTATCGACGTACACCTTTTCTTTCAAATAACCCCATCGAAAGAAGTCCTACGGTGTCAAATGACAGGATCTTGGCGGCCAATTGACATCGCCACCACGTGAGATAACGCGGCCATTGAATTTTTCGCGCAAAAGAGCCATTGTTTCGTTAGCTGTGTGGCAAGTGGCACCGTATTGTTGAAACCACATATCGTCCACATCCATATCTTCCAATTCGGACCATAAAAAGTTCGTTATCATCTCACGATAGCGAACACCATTCACAGTAACTGCCTGACCGGCTTCATTTTGGAAAAAATACGGCCCGATGATGCCGCCAGCCCATAAGCCCCACCAAACAGACACTCTTTGTGGGTGCATTGGTTTTTCGACAATTTCTCTTGGATTATCATTCGCCCAAATGCGGAAATTCTGCTTATTGACTGAGGTGAAAATGTGAAATCACTGAAGATGATTTTCTTCGAAAATTGATCATCCACCGTTGCCATTTCTTGCCACCATTCTGACTATTGACGACGCTTGAAATGGTCAAGAGGCTTTAGTTCTTCTTTCCATGGTTCAAATTGAGTTTGTCTGAAATTGAGAAGTGTCAAATGAAATGTAGAAATTAACTTGACGTTTCGGTGTGGTTCACATTCAACATCGGCCCTTAAAATGTAACCACCCGTTATAATCCAACAATATTGACATGATTTAAGGTTTTAATTTTTTCTTTGGAAATTAAAATTCATTTTGTATAATTTTTATATGACAGGTACCCTTAATTTAATGGCTAAAAGTAAAAAAAAAATGACCTAGAGTTATGACCAAAAAAACCCTGGATAGGAAGTTTGAAGGAAACGGTTAAGCCGTTTAGTCTGGAGAGACCATTACGCACGAACGGAATTCCAAAAACCACTTTTTGGGTTCGCTATCGACGTAATGTTAGAATCAAGGTCGAATCCTAATCTTTTTGCTTCCCTTACACTATGGAATTACCCAAGGTGGAAAAGAATTGACTTAGTCGGAACTCGGGCCTCGTTAGAACCACGTCCTTTGTAAAAAAAAAAGGGAAAAAGAACAAGAAACACGTTCGTAAGTTCTACCAAAGTGTAAATTGCCAACGTTAGGGATGCAAGACGTTAGATGAACAAGGAAAGATCGCAGTTAAAACACAGTCGATTCTGGGGTAATGGAAGAACCATTTCTAAAGACTGTTAAAAGCCTAAAGGTCTATGACCCATCTTAAGCTGCCAAGCTTAACCATTCAAAGACGATGGCAAAAACAACCCCCACCGTCCTAAATATAGTGAGGATAGCAATATTAAAACTTAAACTTACTAGACCTGGAAATGACGGCTATCATTTCGAGCTAAATATAGCTGAACTACATAAAGCTGGTGATGATTTGGTAAGCATCAGTCACCAATTTATTAGCAAAATTTCGTCGGAGGAAACTATTGCTAGAGATTAGAACCTTAGCATCGTTTGCCCGATACACAAAAACGGTGACCCACTGAACTGCCCCAACTACAGGGTAAATGTTTTAGCTTTAAAAAGCTTCTTATTATAGATGTTTACTATTGGATGTTTGTAAGACCTTCGCAGAAGGTGGGACTGGTTTTTTTAAATCTTCCCACTTTGGCAGATCCTGGAAAAAAAATCCAAGAAGTCTAAATCGATACGACGACACGACGAAGTAAATGAGGACAAGACTAAGTATATGCTGTCAACAAACAAACAAGCATCTGTCCACCGCCTAGGACCTGACGTCACTATTGATAGCAACAATTTCGAGGTAGTTAAGGGGTTTACCTACCTCTGAGTCAACATAAACTCCACGAATGACACCCTAGTGGAGATCCGGCAAAGAATAACCCTAAGAAACCGTTGCTACTTCGGTTTGGCAAAACAACTGGGTTCAAAACTCCTAACTCGAAGGATAGCGGATTTTTGGTCCTGTGCGTGAGGAGGGCGAATGAAGGAGAAGATCCACCGCGAACTCTATGAGCTGTACCAAGATGTGGATGTAACCCAAAAAGATACCAAAAATGCAATTCGACGCACTGTCATGTGACTTTTTGAACATATTTTTTGAGATGATTGTGCGAAACTCCGAAACCGACATAAGAGGCACATTACTCCATAAATCGGTGCAAGTACTACCAAGTACTCAAGACTTACACAGCCACTTTTGTTAGTTTATAGAAGGAAGCGCCAAAAATGGGTTTAACAGTAAATGTGTGTAAGACGAAGTATATGCTGTCATTACGGAAGGACATACAGCATCGACGAATTGGTCAGAATGTCAACATTGACATATAACTATGAGGAAGTATGGGACTCTGTCTACCATGATCTAGCTTCGATAATAACACCTCGTCTACCGCAGTCTCTTAAGGCTAAGAAGGCAATTTACTATTAAATTAGTAGCCCTCACTCGAACCGCTAGGGATATCCATTACAAGACCAAGGTCATCTACGTCCTATGGCCCTGAAGCATTGACCTTATGAACAGAAGAAATCCTTGTTCGTTTTAACCGAAAAATTCATCGAAAATGCTTTATGACTTGTAGTATCAGTCGGTCCTGGAGGAAGGAAGCCTCGCTAACGCATTCCCTCGAGAAGTTGTGTAATTGTTATCCATGGTGAATGAGGATATAACATTGAAAACTCTAAAAGTAGACATTGAGAACAAACCCGACATCGCAATTTAATCCTAAAAGGATTTATCCCACAGCGTTGAAGAAGTATGGATTTTTTTTGAAATTATAGTCAGATACCAATGTGCCCCACCGATCACTTATTTCGGTTGGTGGAATTAATATATCTCTAAGAAGTTGTTAGCCTTACAGCAAAAGAGTTATTAGATGAATTCGAATCCTCATTAAGGATGGTGGCTATGGAATTTAATAATCACTAACTTTACTCTGGTATAGTGTCCCTACCCTAGAGTGTTGACCAACACTGTTCGATGGTTCTGGTCTTGTAAGTAGGCTCACCCTGAAGTTAAGGTTGTCATTGTCAAGTGTTTGCATTAATCTCGGCTTAAATTATCTATCTCATTTGCTCACTCACGACCAAACTGAAATAAAATGCTTTCTCTGCTTTCGCCCAAAATAAGTCCTGAGGAAATATCCTTTTTCTGTTAAAATTGGAAACACATGAAAATATATTTCCACCACGTAAGTTCCCTTTTAAAATGGAGGTCTCGTCACACAAAAAATATCCAATAAGTTCCTCAGCAAAACACAAAGAAATCTGTTGGAAAATCCTCACCAGAAGGGTGGTTTAATTTATGTGCAAAACCTGAAACAGATAACCAGTGTCAGTATCCAATTTTGTGTTCGGTAAATTCCAGGATTAGCCCCCAGCCAAAGTATAGGTGCAGAGTTAGAGAGGGTATAGGGTAAAAGTCAATTCCTAATATAAATCTACCTCAGTGTAGAAAATTCAGCTACCGGATCATGTATCTAAAGAGATACATTTCATAGTATCAATATGGTTAACTCCGAGGATAGTTTTAGGTTGCCACATGACCTATTGCCAAGGCAATTTGATGTTTTTTTTTGTATTGAGGGTTTTTGGTGTTAAAGAGGGTGATGGATTCATTTGGGAGACTTTTTTTTTATGGTATTTGGAAAGTGTCATTTTTCTTTTTTAATTAGAAAATGTACGAGAAGTTATTATGTGAGATAATTAAGATAATATTGGGTATTTCCTTTCAAGCCTATGAACTATTGTTGTAGTTTGGATTCATGGCAGTTATATTTCATATCTGTTACCGAAGCGAGTATGTAATCCAGACTCTGCAAAGCTAGCTTATCTAACGTTTTAAAGACTTGTAAGTTGCTTTAATTCTATGCATCCATTTTCTAATTTATAACTTGTACTGGCAGGTCTCTCAATTATGAATACCATTGTCAGTATAGTAAGCGATTGCTGGTGTTGTTGCATTACCAGGTAGAAGGAGTGGGGGGGGGGGGCTATTGCAGGGTGAAAAATAACCGAAACCACATTCAAACATGTGAGAATGAAAAACTGCGACATCTACTACGGATAGTGTTATTGTGAGCAGAAACAGCGATTATTCGGATGCGGATTTGTTATAAGTGCCGGACTTAGGCAAGAAGGCTTATGTTTCCAAGACATTAGCGAACGCATTGTAACAATTCGCATCAAGGCCAAATTCACCAACAAAAGCCTTATACGCGCTCATGTTCCGACGGAGGAAAAAGATGATATAACTAAGGATTTCTTCTACGGGCTCCTTGACAAAACCTATGAGCGACTTCCAAAGTAGCAGTATTGTCGAAAAACACAGTATACACGACATCACGTCTGGCAACGGACTTAGGCTAATTGATTTTGCTACGGAACGAAATGCCACTATAGCCAGCACACTATTTCTTCAACTCGATATCTATAAGGGGACATGGCGGTCTTCAGATCAACGAACAGTCAACCAAATTGATCACATTGTGATAGACAACAGGAACGTATCCAGTATTTTGGATGTCAGAACATTTCGAGGGGTTAACATCAAATGGTTGGGTGCTGTAGAACGAGGGTAGACTCTGATTGGCGTTAACTTGGCAATGCCCAGTGTTGCAACTCTGACTACACATCAAATGTGCTTATCTTTTACCTCCAAGTGGTAACCATCGGGTACTGGTCTCATCCAACCGGATTTGACTTGCTAAACGATAAATGCGAGTGTTGATAACACGACGAAAAACAGCAACACTATAAACACCCTGGTGAGAATGGCACGGAAGAATACCCGGCCTGCTGTCCCAGGCGAACCTAGATGAGCTGCTCTGACATATTCGGACAACAGGTTGTCTAGGAATTTCAAGGGTTAGTCAGGCCCCTTGAACAGAGATGGTGGCGGATGAACCGAAAGGCCAACGGCAGCGCTCAATCCCGTAGTGGATACTGATGGCCCCGTGTCCTAGGGGTATCGAATAAATTGGAACTGGCCCTCCAGGTTGGGGGTTGTGCTTTGGGTTAACTACCCACCCACAGAAAAAAAAACTTGGTTACGAAGCAACCAATAGCCTCGGAAAGGACGGATTTTATTGTTGACGACCCTGCTAAACGAAAAAAGGACAACGACGTTCGTATCTGCACCTGGAATGTGAGAACATTAAACAGGAGAGGTGCAGGCGAACAACTAGCGGAAGCCCTAAACTGCTACAAAGCAGACATTACTGCCATCCAGGAAATACGATGGGATGGGCCGGGCAAAAAGAGGATGAAAAACTGTGACATATACTACGGACCGTGTTATAGTGAGCAGAAACAGCGACTATTCGGATGCGGATTTGTTATAAGTGCCAGACTTAGGCAAGAAGTCTTATGTTTCCAAGACATTAGCGAACGCATAGTAACAATCCGCATCAAGGCCAAATTCGCCAACATAAGCCTTATATGCGCTCACGCTCCGACGGAAGAAAAAGATGATATAGCTAAGGATTGCTTTTACGAGCTTCTCGACAAAACCTATGAGCGACTACCGAAGTACGATGTTAAAATCGTGCTGGGAGATTTTAACGCAAAGGTAGGAAGAGAAGACATCTTTAGAAGTATTGTCGGAAAACAAAGCCTACACGACAACACGTCTGGTAACGGACTTAGGCTAATTGATTTCGCTACGGAACGAAATGCCACTATAGCCAGCACACGGTTTCCTCACCTCGATATCCATAAGGGGACATGGCGGTCTCCAGATCAACGAACGGTCAACCAAATTGATCACATTGCGATAGATAAAAGGCACGCATCCAGTATTTTGGATGTCCGAACATTCCGAGGAGCTAACATCGACTCGGATCACTACCTTGTAGCAGCCAAGGTAAGAATGCGGATATCCACCACGCCACAACAATCCAGAAATACTGTGAAAAAATTTAATGTCGGAAGACTGCAATCGCAAGAGACCGCCAAGACCTTCGCACAACGCGTATCCCTTAACCTCTCGATTAACACCATACCACCAGCATCGAATGTCGAAGAGCAATGGCAACGATGCCAACAGGCCATTAGATCAGCCGCAACTGATGTGCTAGGTTTCTCGCGCCCACCAGCAAGAAACCCCTGGTTTGATGAGGAATGCCGACAGATGCTCGCAGCCAAGAACGAGGCCTACAAGGCTAAGCTGCAGGTGAAGACGAGAGCTGCCATTGAGCTCTATAGGCAAAGAAGAAGGGAAGAACATCGGCTTTTCAGCAAGAAGAAAAAAGAGCAAGAAAAGCGCGCGATCGAGGATATAGAGAGGTGCCACTCCAGGAACGATGTTCGCAAGTTTTACCAAAGTGTAAAGCGTCAAAGCCAAGGATACAAGGCTCGAACAGAATCCTGTCGAGATGAACAAGGAAATATTGTAGTTGAGACACAGTCGATGCTGAGGATATGGAAGAACCACTTCTGCAGACTGTTAAACGGCGATGACGAACAACATTCCGCTGTCAGGCAGAACGAACCATTCAATATTGGCAACGACAGCGAAAACTGCCAACCACCCGACCTGAGTGAAGTGAGGATAGCAATATCTAAACTCAAGCTTAATAAGGCTGCCGGAAATGACGGCCTTCCCGCTGAGCTCTATAAGGCCGGCGGAGATGACTTGGTAAGTAACATCCACCAACTCATAAGCCAAATCTGGTCGGATGAAAATATGCCTGAAGAATGGAACCTCAGCATCGTTTGCCCGATCCACAAAAAAGGAGACCCTCTGAACTGCGCCAACTACAGAGGCATAAGTCTCCTCAACATCGCCTACAAGATCCTATCTGCCGTAATATGTGAACGCCTGAAACCGTTTACCAACAACCTGATTGGCCCTTATCAGTGTGGTTTTAGGCCAGGAAAGTCCACAACCGATCAAATTTTCACACTTCGGCAGATCCTGGAAAAAACTCAAGAAGTCCAAATCGATACCCACCACCTATTCATCGATTTCAAAGCCGCATATGACAGCATTTATAGAGACGAACTGTACAGAGCCATGTCTAGTTTTGGTATACCGCCCAAACTCGTCCGTTTGTGTAGGATGACGATGGAGAATTCTCGGTGCTCCATCAGGGTAGGAAACGACCTCACCGACACATTCGATACCAAAAAAGGATTTAGGCAAGGCGATGCGCTGTCATGTGACTTCTTTAATCTGATTCTTGAGAGAATTGTGCAAAACTCCAAAGCCAACACCAGAGGCACAATTTTCCAAAAGTCGGTGCAACTACTAGCATACGCTGACGATATTGACATCATTGGTAGGACTCAACGTGATGTCATAGCCACGTTTGCTAGTATAGAGAAGGAAGCGGCAAAAATGGGTTTAGCAGTAAATGAGGGTAAGACTAAGTATATGCTGTCAACACGAAAGGACACACAACATTGACGAATTGGACAGAACGTCACCATTGACAGATATAACTTTGAGGTAGTACGGGACTTTGTCTACCTCGGCTCCGCTATTAACTCTGACAACAACATCTCGTCAGAAATTAAACGAAGAATTACTCTTGCCAACCGCTGTTTCTTCGGGCTAAGAAGGCAATTTAGTAGTAAAGCCCTCACTCGAACTACTAAGGAGATCCTATATAAGACCCTGATCATCCCAGTCCTGCTCTACGGCGCTGAAGCATGGACCGTATCAAAAGCGGATGAAGAAATCCTTGGTAGATTCGAGAGGAAAATTCTTCGGAAAATCTTCGGTCCCGTTTGCGTTGACGGGCTATACGAGCTGTACAGCGACATGCCCCTGGTCAAAAAACTCCGCATTGGACGTTTAAGATGGCTAGGACATGTAGAACGAATGGACACCAATACTCCGGCTCGCAGAGTCTTCGATTCCCAGCCAGACGTCGGACGCAGTAGAGGAAGACCTCGCCTTAAGTGGCGCGCACAAGTGGAAACCGACCTCAACCAACTTGGAGTGCGCAACTGGAGGCAGTTAGCTAAGGACCGGGCTAATTGGAGGGGCATGTTGGTTGAGGCCCAGGTTCATTCCGGACTGTAGCGCCACTTAAGTAAGTAAGTAAGTAACATCAACTCGACCACTACCTTGTTGCAACCAAGGTAAAAATGCGGATATCCATCACACCACAAAAAACCCGAAATACTGTGAAAATTTTAATTTCGGAAAACTGCAATAGCTAGAGACCTCCAAGGCCTTCGCGTAACGCATCGAATGTCGCGAAAAATGTCGAAGAACAATGGCAACGATGTCTACATGCCATTAGATCAGGCGCAACTTATTTGCTAGGTGTCTCGCGCCACCCAGCAAGAAACACCTGGTTTGATGAGGAATGCCGACAGATGCTTGCAGCCAAGAACGGGGCCTACAAGGCTAAGCTGCAGGTGAAGACGAAAATACGCAAAGAAGAAGGAAAGTACACCAGCATTTCAGAAAAAAGAAAAAAAGGAAGAAAAGCGCTTGGTCGAGGATATAGAGAGGTGCTACTCCAGGAACGATGTTCGTAAGTTTCACCAAAGTGAAAAAAACCCATAACCAGGGATAACTGAATCCTGCCGAGATGAACAAGGAAATATCATAGTTGAGACACAGTTGATGCTGAAAATATGGATACCTACTTCTGCAGATTGTTAAACTCCCGAAACAACACCAGAGGCACAATTTTCAAAAAATCGGTGTAACTACTAGCATACGCCGACGATATTGACGTAATTGCATCACGTGTTGTCATAGCCACGTTTCCTAGTATAGAGATGGAAGCGGCAAAAATGGGTTTGTCAGTAAATGAGGGCAAGACTAAGTATATGCTGTCAACACGAAAGGACATACAATATCGACGAATTGGACAGAACGTCACCATTGAAAGATATAACTTTGAGGTAGTAGGGGACTATGTCTACCTCGGCTCCGCTATTGACTCTGACAACAACATCTCACAGAAATTAAACGAAGTACTCTTGTCAACCGCTATTTCTTCGGGCTAAGAAGGCAACTCAGTAGTTAAGCCTTCACTCGAACTACTAAGGAGATCCTATATAAGACCCTGATAATCCCAGTCCTGCTCTACGGCGCTCAAGTATTAACCGTATCAAGGTGGATGAATAAATCCTTGGTCGATTTGAGAGGAACATTGTTCGAAAATTTTTCGGTCCCGTTTGCGTTGACGGGGTATGGAGACGAATATTCAACCAAGAACTATACGAGCTGTACAGCGACAGTCCCCTATTGAAAAAACTTTGCATTGGTCAATTAAGATGGCTACGACATGTAGAAAGAATGGACACCAATACTCGGCTCGCAGAGTCTTCACAGCCAGACGTCGGACGTAGTAGAGGAAAACATCGCCTTAAGTGGCGCGTACAAGTAGAAACCGACCTCAATCAACTTGGAGTGCGCAACTGGAGGCAGTAAGCTAAGGACCGGGTTAATTGGAGAGGCATGTTGATTGAGGCTCAGGTTCATTCCAGACTGTAGCTTATGTAAATAAGTAAACTTAAAACCAAATATACAGAAATGTAATGGCTACTCGGAAAACATTGCCAGATCAGTACCGAAACAAACTGCTTTTATAAGGTATGCCAATATTTAACAAACTTTTATAAATAAAATGCCTAGAGAAACTGTGCAAGCACCATGGTATACTAGAAATGATATCCAAAGCGATCTTAAAAAGCATAGAAAATGAATAATCGGACATATCAACAACCCAGTCCTACAAATTTTCGACGATAAGAACTTATTGCGCCGACTACAAAGAACGAAACCTTTCGACTTGGCGAGATAAGAATTAATCGCAAATAAATTGTGGAACATGTATGATTTCTTTTACTTTTATCTTAGTTGCAGTAACTAAGAATTTATATCGCATAGTGGTGTTTTTTAAGCAGTAAGATTGTGACACTGCTATGAATACAAGAAGATTCTCACCTACCCTTAGAGACAAAGAAACCAAAATACCTGTGCCTCGACAATCTTTTCATATAACAAGGTGTCCGCTTTATTTATTTAAAGACCATTGAGACACCAATATTAATTTAAAATTTTATTTATATTTTCGTAATTACGATAATGAAAACATTAACCAACCAATCCCGTTTCATGTCATGTAAACTTGTCCATATTTACACGTTCATGTCGGCCTATAGACGCAGCTCCATCATGAAGCTTATTTAATTTTCATAATTACAAAATATTGAATGTGATGTGACAAAAGTGATTATCAATATCCGAACAACAAGGACAACAAAAAAAAATAACGGTTTAAAAAGGAGAGTACCAATTAAGTAAAATATGTCATTAAATAAAATTGACGGTTTGAGTGATGCATCCCCAGTCCTGAGAGTTATTCCTTTTTTTGTGTTTGTTTATTCGAATCTGATGGTGTTGGTTTTATTTTTTAATTGAAAGTTCACCCATGAAAGGATAATTCACAGGTAGACCTACAAAAGTATTGAGGGTTTCTCGGTACTTCAATATTTATGTTTGACTACAGTTTACCGATAAATTGCAATTGGTAAATATAACACTTAAGTGCAATTTTGTCCTGAGGATGTATGTGATTAAGGATGTCAGGAACATTGATACAAATATTCTTTTCGGAATATCACTGCGGGTCTTATCTGTTTGAAATGATGTGGCAATTAATATGTAATTTGTTATGAAGGAGCTTCTTTTGATTTTTAGCTTTTTCGTAAAAGACAGAGGTATTGTATTCATAATGATTTTCGAACGCGAGATTTTAATTGATTCTTACAAAGCGATGATAGGGGGACCAAAAAAAATTGTTTTCCCTATTCCGTCAGGCTGCATAAACTTGCTATTCATGTCTAAACAGCAAGACCAATTTTCATCAATTTTGCATTTGGAGTTTTAATATCTACAATTCTAGAACATTTATTTTTACCTTTAACCTCACTTTTTTTTCAAAGAGGAGTAACTTAACTAGTGCGGCACTTAAACGGTCAATTAATTGACATCATGCATCGTGTATGTGTCGATTGACGCTACCCCTTACACAGTTCAATCGATTGAAGTGAATTTTTTAGTTTTTGTGAGTTTTCGTGGTGTACGGATGTGCGATGAGTGATCGATCCTCATCGTCAATCCAACCCATACACACCTCAATCAGCATTTTTTTTAACGCTTATTTATTCACAATTTCTTTAATATTAATTAATAGCCTAAATAAACTTAAAGACTAGACATTTTTAACTTTTGCCAAAGTAAAAGACCATTATGGTTCGCATACATCAATCAGCATGACGTTTATCATGTAAAATCAAACTTGCTTTGATTTTCGTCAATCAGAATTCACCAAATGTGTGTGACTCATACATATACATTTTCACAAACACATGTTAGTGCTTGATGTCAATCGATTAAACTTGTAAGGGCCGCTTTAGACTTTCTTTGGTAGCTCTTGAAGTACATGTTCGGTAGTTATAATTTAATGTAAGATTTTTCAAAACCTGGAAAAAACAATTAAAGACAAGATTTTTATATTTGAATCCTGTCAGAATTTGTGGTTAAATGGAAGGCAATGCGATTATATGAAACCTTGAGTTTTCACCTAGATGATGCCAATCAACTCCGACTCTCAGCCTTCACGTGGCGACCGCTGAGTACTTGGTACCTTGACTGTCGTTAGGGTCGTAATCACGGTATAAAGCAGCAGACGAGAGCGGAGGAAGAGGTGTACTAACACAAATTCACTATTTTCAGGCGGAAGGGTTCCCAAAATGGAGTCTGGGCCCTCTAAAATGGCCCTCTCGATATATTCGAACAACAGGTCATTTGGGAATATCTAGAGGAGCAGGCGGGTATGCCGAAAGGGAAATGGCAGCGCTCAATCCCGTAGTGGATACCGATGGCCCCGTTTCCTAGGGGTATCGAACAAATTGGAACTGGCCCTCAAGGTTGGGGGTTGTGCCACTACCACTCACGGAAAAAAATCATTGTTATGGAGCAACCAAGATCCTCGGAGAGCCACGGAGAGGGCAGATTGTGTTGTTGACGACCATGAGAAACGAACAAAAGGAGAACGACGTTCGTATGTGCACCTGGAATGTGAAAACATTAATCAAGGGAGATGCAGGCAAACAACTAGCAAGAGCCCTAAGCTGCTACAAAGCGGATATTACTGCCATCCAGGAAATTCGATGGAATGGACCGGGCAAAAAGAGGGTGAAAAACTGAGACATCTTTCGTATTCGTAATTGGCTTCGATGTTCGCCATGTAGGGCCATGTTCGCGAGCAAACCTAATTTTTGCTGTGAACGCCGTCGAGTTCACACACGAAATGAATGCTTGCCAAATATGTACGTCGTGTAGGGGATAACGCAAACGAGCAAGTTGGGCGAACATGTTCGTCGTTTAGGACTATCTTTAGGCAAAAAGTCGTAAGTTTCCAAAACATAAGCTTACGCATTGTTATAATCTGCATCAAGGCAATATAAGCCTTATATGCGTTCATGTCCCGATGCCGACGGAGGATAATAAGCGAAAGACTACTTCTACGAGTTCCTTTACAAAACGTATAATTGACTACCGAAGTACGATGTTAAAATCATGCTGGAAGATTTTAACGCAGAATAGGAAGAGAAGACATCTTTCGCAATATTATCGGAAAACACAGCGAAACCACGTCCAGCAACAGAATTAGGCAAATTGACTTCGCTGCAGAACGAAATGCCACTATGTAACCAGCAAAAGAATTCCTCACCTCGATATCCATGTGGGGACATGGCGTTCTCCAGATCTAATAAAGGTCAAACAAATTGATCACATTGAGATAGGCCAGAGGCACGTTTCAAGTATTTTGAATTTTCGCACATTCCGAGGGGCACATCGACTCGGACCACTACCTTGTTGTAGGCAAGTTAGGAATGCGGATATCCACAACCAATCAGAAATACTGGGGAAAAATTAATGTCGGAAGACTGCAATCGCAAGAGACCAGTAAGGCCTTCGCAGAACGCGCATTCCTTAAAATGTCTAATAACGCCACGACCACACCGTCAGCATCTAATGTCGAAGAATAATAGCAACGATGGCAACAATTCATTAGATCAGCCGCAACTGACATGCTAGGTTTCTCGTGACCAAAGAAACCCTTAGTTTGATGAGGAACGCTGACAGATGCTTGCAGCTAAGAACGAGGCATACAAGGCTAAGCTGTAGGTGAATACGAGAGCTGCCATTGAGCTCTATAGGCAGAGAAGAAGGGAGGAACACCGGCTTTTCAAAAAAAAATACTGGGAAAATAAAGCGTGCTATCGAGTTTATAGAGAGGTGCCACTCCAGGAACGATGTTCGCAAGTTTTACCAAAGTCAAAGCCAAGGATACAAGGGTCGAACAGAATCCTGTCGAGATGAACAAGAAAATATCGTAGTTGAGACACAGTCGATGCTCAGGATATGGAAGAACCACTCCAGAAAACTGTTAAACGGCGATGACGGTTGTCAAGCAGAACGAACCATTCAATATTGGTATGGTGACAGTGAAAACTACCAACCACCCGACTAAGTGAATTGAGGATAGGAATATCTAAACTGAAGCTTATAAGGCTGCCGGAAATGAATACCTTCCTGCTGACCTTTATAAGCCTAGCGGAGATGACTTCGTATACCTCTAAACTGCGCCAACTAGAAAGGTATAAGTCTCCTCAACATCGCCTTCAAGATCCTTTCTGCCGTAATATGTGATCGCCTGAAACTGTTTACCAACTACTGGACCGGCCATTATCAGTATGGTTTTAAGCCAAGAAAGTCCACAACTGATCTAATCATCACACTTCCGCAGATCCTGGAAAAACCCATGGAGTCCAAATCGATACCCAGCACCTTTTCTTCGATATCAAAGCCGCATACGACATCATTTATATAGACGAACTATACTGAGCCATGTCTAGTTTTGGTATACCGCCTAAACTCGTTCGTTTGTGTAGGATGACGATGGAGAATTCTTGCAGCTCAATCAGGGTCGGAAACGACCTCATCGACACATTCGATACCGAAAAAGGATTTAGGCAAGGCGATGCGCTGTCATGTGCCTTCGTTAATCTGATTCTTGAGAGGATGGTGCGAAACTCCCTAGCCAACACCGGAGGCATAATCTTAAATAAATAGGTGCAACTACTAGCATATGTCCCCGATATTCACATGATTGGTAGTACTTAACGTGATGGCATAGCCACGTTTTCTGGTATAGAGAAGGAAGCGGCGAAAATTGGTTTCGTAGTATATTCTGTCAACACGAAAGGACACACAACACCGACGATTGGACAGAACTCAACCATTGAATGCTACGGACTTTGTCTTCCTCGGCTCCGCTATTAACTCTGACAACAACATCTCGTCAGAAATTAAACGAAATATTACTCTTGCCAACCGCTGTTTTTTCGGGCTACCAAGCCAATTTATGAGGGCTTCACTACTAAGGAGATCCTAAACAGTGGATGAAGAAATCCTTGTTCGTTTTGAGAGAACGATTCTTCAAAACCCTTCGGTCCCGTTTCCGATGACGTACAGCTACATAGAACAGAAAAAATTGACATAGACCTGGTCAGAAATCAGCGCATTGGAGGTTTAAGATTGTTATGACATGCAAAGCGAATACACACCAATAGTCCGGCTTTTGATTCACAGCTAGACGGCGGACGCAGCAGAGGAGGACCTTACTTTAAGTGACGTGCACAAGTAGAAAGCAACCTCAACCGACCAAAACTTGAAGTGTGTAGCTGGAGAAAGTTACCTAGGAACCGGGTTGATTGGAGAGGAATATTGGTTGAGGCCTAGATCCATTCCGGAGGTTAGAGTCACTTAAGTTATGAGGAGAGAAGTGAGAACGATTAATTATCCTTTTTTTCATCAAACCCGTGTATATAATCCTTTGGTAAAAAATGTAATTTAAGTCCCAACAAATACACAAAGCTGTTTTAAAAGCTTTACGATAGCTTATACTTTGTTATCGTAGCTGCTGTCGATGGTTTGAAGCTTAGGTGAAATACTGCGGAAGAAAACCTTACTCGTCCTTTTACAACAAAAGTGCAGAATTCCCCGCTTCTGACACGAAGTCTAAATGAAGTCGCAACCTAAGATTATCTTTTTTTATTCAGACAATGACATTTTGCCTAAAAATAAAAACAAAAATACAACCAAATTATCCTAAAAGGATATTCCTCTAAATTCTTTAAAAAAAAGTCCCCCATATCAAACAAACAAACTATAAAAAATGTCAGTCAAGGATATTGACGAAATTGCACATCCTAACCCCATAAAGCCATTTATGCCTTCGACTAACCCATTGTAACTCAAAGTGAACGCTTCGATATCCACAAAGGATTCATCCATAGCTAGACAAAGCTAATTTCTCCTAAGGAAACGAATTGAAACCTCCAAATTGCATTGAATAATGCTACAGCTCAGCAACTAAGAGGAGTAATCCATCCTGAAACGAGGAGCATCGTCGACGCTATACCTACATCTATGTGTGTGCAGGATTCGATTGTTAGATAGTATTCAAGTCACAAATTGCATTTGGATCTTCCATGTCGTTGTACGTTTCCGATTCAAGGAATCAGAAATAATTTCTAGAATTCAGTTGAATTCCATTTTTTTTTGTTTTCGATCCGACAATTGGGCCTTTCACCCAAGATGTCATTTGATCCAATTACTGTTGTCTCTACAACTCAAGCGTGTACATTCATATCCTGTTGTTGACAGCGGCCCCAACTCCAATGGGAGGAGGAGGATGCCTCTCCTGTGATGCTGGCTTATCAAATACACTCTCCCATCTTGTACTCAATCTTCTTCTACGTCTAACCTTCCACTAAGTATGCAGTAGGTACTACAGTACGGGTGTATGTAAAACCAATGAAGAGACTGAATCAACACACACTTTGCAAGTTGTACCTTGTACCACACCAGCCACCATCTACCAGCCACCAGCCACCAGCCACCACCCATCACTCAACAAGTTTGCACTTGGAATCAAAAAGTACTTAACACTCACACACCATGAAGATGACCTGGCACGATGGGAATACGCGCGAGGACGAGGAACAGAATGCTCTCTGCCAAGAAGAAGCAGGCATAGCCCATTACATAGGCCGAAGTTGAAGTTCGCCTAGAGAGTATATCGGGGCAAGGCAAGGGTTTTGGTTCACCTTCCACCTGAACCGAAACGAACCGAAGCGAACCTAGATACACACACAGAGTGGGGTCTTATTCTACTCCTCGTCCTCGTCCTCGTTCGCGTACACATACGTGCACGCCTGCTTGTGCAGACCAAGTTAATGTGGATTCAATCGAATTCGAGCGAAATGTGAGTGGTTCTCGAAGATTAATGGCAACTGATATCTGAACCGAAGGTGCTTGTATTTTATGTCAGTTGATATATTGTATGTGGATGGAAGTGTGTTCATATATCAAAGGAGCCAACGATAAAACAACAGCTTACCACTTAATGCCTCGGTTTTGCCATGTGTTCGGGGCTATACGTGCAGCAAAGTCGTCCCGGATCGGTGTGGTCGGTACACTCTGGGTACTCGAAGCTGCATTATGCGGTGTGTCGTCGTTGTCGTGGTATGGTATACACTGGACTGACTGAGGTGGTAATGGAGAATTCAAAATCTTGTGTTTGAATTAGGCTTCTCTGTTTGGGCACGTAACGTCTTGCGTTACATGCGTGCTATAGCCAGCCAGCGTTCTACTGCTGCTTTGTCGACACTTTTGATCGGACAATGTGTACACATGCATGCAAGTCGAAATTGCTTGCCAGCCTGCCTACCAGCCAGCATGACACAGTTTGGCATAAAGGAGTTCTTTTCGAGTGCTTTTGTATATATTTCCCGAAACGTGATGGTATCTGATGTGAGTATCTAGTGTTCACAAGCTAGTTCTGGCATGTTCCACAAATGGCATGCAATTAAAAGTATATGGAGTGATTAAGGTATTTCAAAACATTCGGTTAATACCCTTGCAGAAGATTGATAGGGTCTGGCATAGAGGGGAGAATCGTCTTTGCATCTACATCCAGCGATGGAAATAATGAACGGGAACTTATTAAAATTATGAATGAGACAGAGATTCATGGACATAAGGTGGTAATCTTTTCTCGATATGACTAATCCCTGAAGTTGTAGTTGTAAGAAGAAATATAAAGTGAATTCTGCCCGCCAGATGTCCTTAGGCCATTTAGAATTAACTTTTTTCAGACAGTGTTTCTAGTTACAAATGCATATTTTTGAAGGAACAAATTCGTTAGAAAGTAGGGCCTAGCTTTATCTCACAGCCATTCATGTGTGTGTATTAAATTCTCGCACTATGAAGGGAAATGCACCACTATTGGCCAGACTGTTGCGGAGGCCCAGTAAAAAAACAATTTGGACTCAAAACCCAGGCCTTCTGCCATAACGCCACTGAGCCTTTCATTTAGCGAAAAGCTAGGGTATCCGCCGCAATCACTTGATTCATCATGCGGACATTTTTTTAAGGATTCTTTGAGCAAGGCTTAATTGAGCGAATTTAAAAGGATTCTGCCTTTATATGGATACACCCAAATCATATTAAAACTCATAAGCTCACGGTTGATTGTTTTTAAGATGGAGCTAAAGGAGACCTTTCTGAACTACAGAGACATAAGTCTCCGCAATATAGCCTACAAGATTCTATCTGCCGTAACATGTGAACGCCTGAAACCGTTTACCAACTACCTGATCGGCCCTTATCATTGTGGTTTCAGGCCAGAAAAGTTCACAACTGATCAAATCGCCATACTTCGGCCGATCCTGAAAGAAAATTAAGAAGTTCAAATCGATAGGTACCACCTCTTAATTGATTCCAGAGGCGTATACGACAGCAATTATAGAGCGGAACTATACAGGGCGAAGAATTTCTCTTGCCAAATGCTATTTCCTCGGGCTTAGAAGACAATTTTGTAGTAAAGCCCTCACTCGAACTAGTTAGGAGATCATAAATAAGACCCTGAACATCGTAGTCCTGCTCTAAGCCATGGACCATATCCAAAGCAGATGAAGAAATCCTTGGCCGTTTTGAGAGAAATTTTGGTACCGTTTGCGTTGATTGGCTATGAAGACGAAGATTGTACATTTCGTCTATCCCTATTCAACAAACAATTTCGCATTGGGTGTTTAAGATGGCTAGGACATGTAGAACGAGACACTAATATGACTCAATTTCGATTCCCAGCCAGATGTCGGACGCAGTAGAGGAAGACCTTGACCTCAACCAACTTGGATTGCGCAATTGCAGGCAGTTAGCTAAGGACCGGGCTAATTGGAGAGGCATGCTGGTATAGGTCCAGGTTCATTCCGGACAGTTTTATTAGGCAAAACATTGGCTAAAATTTTGTTCACCTGAATCGAAAGTTTTCTAGAAAACAGATCTCTTAAAGTAGTTCCAGAAGTGCAGTTCTACTATTTTAGTTGTCTCGGGATCTGCTATCGCTGTTCGGTCAAATGGTGAGTAATGCGATTATATGAACACAAACGTCTTTCATCTAGCTGATTCCTACCAACTGCGAATCTCAGCATCCTCTCGCCGACCGCTTTCTGCATAGTATCTTGACCGTAAACCATTCAGTAATGTTTTGGTGGTAGCAGGTGAGAGCAGGGGGAAAAGTGTCCTTACACTCAGATAACTATTCCTTTTCCAGGACGACAGCGATACAATTCACAACATGGAGTGGAGTGGTGGGGTATAATCTGTCGGTATACAACTTATGTGAGCTGCTTCGACATATTCAGATAGCAGGACATCTAAGAAACTCAATGGTTTGTCAGGCCATTTGAACAAAGATGGTGTTGGAATAGTCGATCGTCTAACCGCAGTGCTCAATCTAGTGGTCGATGTGTATGGCACTTCAGGTTAGGACTCAATAAGAATTCAAATTTTTGGCGCAACAGGACTAACGAGCCCAGGGCCGAGCATTATCAAGAACATTCATGTGTGCGTGTGTACTTCTTGCACGATGGCGGTACGTCCTGCTTTATGCCGACTCCTAAGTTGAAATAAGCTTTTCTCGACAATTTTACTACTCGGATTATTTGTCACATCATCATGAGAGGAGGGCCAGTGAAAAATCATTTAGGTGTTGATACGGCTGGGAATCGAACCTAGACCATCTACGCAGGAGGTCATTGCACTAATCATCGTGCCACTGAGCCCATGGAAAGACTCTATTGTTACGAATTAGCTAAAAGCCTCGGTAAGGAATGATTACAATCTTGATGTCCATTCTAATTATTAAAAACGCCATCGACGAAATTCCTTTATGTATACCTGGATAGTTAGAACAATTACCAGAAAAGCTGCACCTGAACAATTAACGGAAACCCTTAACTGCAACAACGATAATATTACTGCCATCCAGGAAATACGTGGAAAAGGAGGTTGAAAAAAGGTTATATCATCTACAGCGGTAGTTTTTTAACAGAGTCACTTGATTTTCTCCAAAGAATCCTTTGCGATTCTTTATGTTTCCTTGAAACCAGAATCTGGTGAAACATTTTCTCGAATTCGCCGGAAATGGTAAACCAATGACGCCGAAAACGAAGACAAACAGGTCACGCTGATATGTTTGATCTACTAAGAGAGGCTTGGTTAGAGATTTTCAAGTGTCAGTCTAAGCTGATCTATCAAAAACAACTCGTATCTTTTTTGTAGTAAGCAGGAAATGAGATCATTTGGATGTGGATTAGTTATTAGCAGTGGACTTAGGCAAGAAGTCTTATGCTTTGAAGATGTAAGCAAACGCATTGCAACAATCCGAATCAATGCCAAATTCGCAAACTTAAGCATATGCTCCGATAGAGGAAAAAGATTGCCTATCCATGAGCTCATAGACACGTTCCTTGTCTATGAGCTCATGGATAGGCAACTGTCAGTTAGCGATGCTAAAATGGTAATTGGACATTTCTACGTAAAGGCAGGAAGAAAGGACATTTTTATCAGCAGTGTCAAAAAAACGCAGACTACACAATAACACATCTGGGCTGCTTACCTAGACTCATAAACTTTACTGCGGAATGAAATGCCACTAGAGCCAGCACACTGTTTCTTTAACTTGATATCCATAAGGAGACATGGTGGTCTCCAGACCAACAAACGTTCAATCAGATCACATTGTGACAGAGGCAGGCATCTAGTATTTTGAATGGCCCATCATTCCAATGGGCTAATATAGATTCGGACCACTACCTTGCTCTATCTAAAATTAGAATGCGGCCACAACAAATGTGAAATACTGTGAGAAAATTTAATGTTGAAGGATGGCAATCGCG
This sequence comes from Rhingia campestris, assembly GCA_932526625.1. Taxonomy (NCBI): domain Eukaryota; kingdom Metazoa; phylum Arthropoda; class Insecta; order Diptera; family Syrphidae; genus Rhingia; species Rhingia campestris. The sequence continues at coordinate 60,759,992 of OW052182.1, read as the reverse complement.
AGACCAGTCAAGTTCTATAAATTATCTCTCGATTAGTACCATACCACCAGCATTTAATACCTAAGAACGGCCCAAACTAATGTAGTAGGTTTCTAAAACCGACCAGCAAGAAACTTTAGGTTTGTTGAAGAAAACATATGGATGCTCTGATCCAAAAATCAAACCTGCAAGGTTCTGTAACTTTGGAATTTACCGAACCATTTGACGTAGTTGAGGGTTTCAAATACAATATGGGTATGGTGAGTCCTTTGGAAAGCTGTTACACGTCGTTCGATTTTGGACTTCCTAATTGGACTTAGCACGATGCAATGTTGCCGCTTATGATGTTTGAAGTTTTCTCGAGCTCTATATTCTTGAGTCTGGTTAGCAGCCAAGCTTTACAATTTTTATTGTACCTCACAACTTAGAATTTGGCTTCGATAAAGCACTATCGGAACTATTTCCGATCACAGCTGCTATAAGCCTTTCTTCAGAAGCTATAAACAGATCATGCTTCTATATTACTTCGGCAGAAACTCTTCCAAAACTTTTTATAAATGTCACATGTACAAACATCCCCGGAAACTTTATAGAAGCTTTACAGAGAATATAGCATCGCATCCTCTTTATAAATCCTTTGGGTTTACCTTATAGTGTTTGAGCACAGCGCGGGCATTAATGAACTTGAAGAGAAGAAAAGAGGGTACACCGATGTGCGTTGGATTTAAATGTCTGTAAATTGTAATGTTTAGGAAAAACTGAATTTTGGTAAAGCATTCCAAATTCGTGTTGTACGGTTTAGGTATGAGTCTCTATATTTCGCAATACGTCCGAAGATAGGCTTTAAATTGAATTGTTTAGCATTCGTGGCATGGCGAGTATTACGGTTAAATGTTTGAAGGGGAGGAATGCAGCTGGCTATTTCGGTCAAAAAGTGTTAGACAGAAAATATTCCTACGATGTTCAAGGGACTATAGAGTTCGCTACGGTTGAATCTCCTATCATTTTATCGAACGCTTTTGTATCCTATAGTAGGTGGTGATGTTTTTGCTGCCCCTGATGTTGGCGTAAAACTCAAGTTTGGGCCGTATATACGCTTTATATATTGAGGCCTGATCAGAAGGGGAGAAGTATATCTTATATCGATTGAGGAATCCTAAACATTTCGCTGGGTTTTTAGCGATTTCGAATATATGGTTGCTCCAGCGAATGTCGTTACTAACACACATACCGAGCATGTAATGTTTTTCGGTTTCGACGATGCAAGTGTCATTCATAGATAGTGCTATAGGTGTTGGTTTCGCTTAGCTGGCAGAAGACAGCATTGCGGTTTGGAAGCATTAAATTTCACTCTATTAGATTTACCCAATTTAATTATGCTGTCGAGGTCGAAATTTAATGAACTTAACATTTTTCTGTCGTTTTTATTCCACATCCGAAGGTGTAAGTTGGGCTTCCGTGCTGGATTACGATTGTTGGCACGCTATTTTGCAATCAGCATCCACAATGAATTTTTCGGAACTCAGGGTCTATCGTATTCTTCCGAAATTACGTGGTATAAATGGACCCGGTGGTAAGAACATATTTTAGTAGAAGTAGTAGAGGCGACCGTCGATTAACGAGCAGATTGGGAACAAGGACTTCTATATCTCGATGGGCGCTCCCTTAAACCAATATGGGTTTGAGCTTTTCACAGAATATCGGCGGTCTAGAAATTATCATCATTTCACTGGATTATTCAGTTGAGTGTCAGACGAATTTTCCTTCAAACTCATCTTATGTCATCAATTCACGCACGTCCATTTGGGTATCTGGCTAATACCCGTCGCTAATTAGTCCTTTGAGAACCAAGTGAAGCGCTATAAAATTGCCAATGGCTTCCAGATTTTAAAGCGAGACTCGTTCGCATGAGGCCAGACACTTTGTGCAGGTTTTACCAAGGCTTAGTAATGAGAAATAAAAATTAATTAGACAAAGAGTCCTAAAATTTAGCTTCTTCAGGCATTTGTTCATTCGAAGTTATATTTCTGCCGCAAATGAAGAAGCCTACAATTTAACGCCGATCTTTATCGGCAAACTTGATAGACTTCGTAAGACTATTTCATACTCTTGGATGTTATCTAGACTTTTCGGTGGGACACTAAAAAATATTAAATTGTTAGCTATTGTTGCTTTCTGGATTTTAGCCGGGAACTCCTGTTAAATGCACCAATGATATACTTTGGTATATCAGGTCGATAAAACTTATAATGCCTTTATTTATCGGCTGAGAATTGAAATCTTGCTAACCATCAGCAAATATTTCCCCCAAAATTTTGAAATTTCTCCCAGTCACAGTTAATTTAAATAACATGTCTCCTCTTCCCCGTTTTTCTTTTTTATCAAATCACCAAACCATCACCCTTTGACTACCTATTTTACGATTACTCCTTAATTTGCTATCAATCAGTCACCACAGGTGTCGCCCACCTTTCCTCGTAGGCTTACACCCGATAACACATTTATATTCGTATAAAGACATTTTATAGCACACGCTAATGCGTTTTATTGACGCAGGTAAAAGCTATTAACAGACCACATCAAATAAATTTCTCTCACACTTGTCTAAAGCGAAGATTCCTCGCATGAAAACCCGATAATTTATTCAGAATCATAGTCTTACCAGGTGATAAGAGCCTCAATCATTGTTGTCCCTACTAAGCTAAAAAATGTATCGGTTTCCAAACAAGTTAGATACCCACACACACACATTTAAGCCATTCGAAGCAGATAGACACTACTTGATGGTAATTGGTTTCCAACTCCACGCTTCGACTTCGATATCAGCGATCGTCGAGCGTAATAATGCTAGCATTCGAACCAGGCATCTATGTCTGAACAGCTTTTTCTGACAGTTAAATGACACACTTTGTCATGTCTACACATGTGGACAGCTATTAGGCTGATTAACCATACTTTAGACGAATTTGCTTACCAGATTCATTCGAACGTCTCGTTCGATTAGCAATTTAAATCGCCTTTGCCTGATCGATGTTATCGATTGCTACTTTTGACTGTTTTAGCTCATAGGTGGATTTGGACGTGATTTGAATTGGCATTCGGTCGGTGGGTAGATTGGTGGATTTAAATAATCAATTTTTTATGGGTTTGTATGGTTCACTTTGATGGGGGGAAGGGTTTATGTCTAGACGGTATTTTATTCTGATTTACGAGCAATATAGGCGGTTGAGCAATAAAAATATAAACATGAAATAAAAAAAAATATTTCTTATTTAACGTAGGATACAGTTAACAATATTTGCTATTAGGGCAATAAAATAATGTTTTAAACGTATAATGAAATGATTTTAAATGTATAATGATGAATGATTCCGTTTTTCCAATTAAAAAACTTTTTGGCTTGATATTTTTTGTAACTTATTTTAGTTTTATTTGTACAGTGTTTATCGGTTTTCTGTTTTATGTAGTTTGTTCATTTTTTCCTTTTTTTACAATTTTGTGTTGTTTGCTGTTGCTCGTGGTGTGGTTGGCGCGGTGGTCAAAAAGCGAATGACTGAGCGAAAAATTTTTACATTTTTTTGGGCGTTTCAGGGCCATGTTAATCGACATTTTTTTTAATGATATTGAAGACATGAATTTGGATGACCTCTGGTTCGACGTTCATATCTGCACCTGGAATGTGAGAACATTTAAAAGGAGAGGTGCAGACGACCAACTAGCGGAAGCTCTAAACTGCTATAAGGTATACATTACTGCCACCCAGGAAATACGATTGAGTGTGCCGGCCAAAAGATGTTGAAAAACTATGACATCTACTACGGACTACGTAAAAATCCGCTTCAAGGCCAAATTCGCCAACATTAGCCTTATATGCGCTCACGCACCGACGGAGGAAAAACAAAACCAATGAGCGACTACCGAAGTGCGATGTTAAAATCGTGCTGGGAGATTTTAACGCAAAGGTAGAAGACATCTTAAGTAGTATTGTCGATTGACACCATACCACCAGGATCGAATGTCGAAGAACAATGGCAATGATGCCAACAAGAAACACATGGTCTGATGAGGAATGCCGACAGATGCTCACAGAACGAGGCCTACACGGCTAAGCTGCAGTTGAAGATGAGAGCTGCCATTGAGCAGAGAAAAAGGGAAGAACACCAGCTTTTCAGAAAGAAGAAAAAAGAGAAAGAAAAGCGCGCTATCGAGGATAGGGAGAGGTGCCACTCCAGTAACGAGGTTCGCAAGTTTTACCAAAGTGTAAAACGTCAAAGCTAAGGATACAAGGCTCGAACAGAATCTTGTCCAGATGAACAAGGATAATTATCGTAGTTAAAACACAGTCTATGCTCAGGATATGGAAGAAAAACTTCTGTAGACTGTTAAATGTAGGTGACGAACAACATTCCACTGTCAGGCAGAAAGGAAGCATTCAATACTTGCGATGACAGCGAAAACTGCCACCACCCGACCCCCGACCAAAGTGCAGTGAGGATAGCAATATCTTAATTCAAGCTTAACAAGTCTGCCGAAAATGACGGTCTTTCCGCCGAGCGTTATAAAGCCGGAGGAGTTGACTTGGTAAGTCAACTCCGGATAAGGCAAATATGGTCGGAAAGTATGCCTGAAGAATTTTTGCCCTATCCACAAAAAAGGAGACCCTCTGAACTTCGCCAACTATAGAGAGATAAGTCCTCTCAACATTGCCTACAATATCCTATCTGCTATAATATGTGCCGTAATATGTGAACGCCAGAAACCGATTGCCAACAACCTGATCAGCCCTTATTAGTGTGGTTTTAGGCCAGGAAAGTCCACAACTGATCAAACCTTCACACTTCAGCGGATCGCGAAAAAAAATCAAGAAGTATAAATCGATACCCATCCTTGATTCATCGATTTCAAAGCCGCATTCGATAGCATTTATAGAGACGATCTATGCGAAGCCATATTTAGTTTTGTTATACCGCCCAAACACATCCGTCTTTGCAGGATGACGATGGAGAATTCTCGCTGCTAAATCAGAATCGGATATGACCTCACCGATACATTAGATACCAAAAAAGAGTTTAGGCAAGACGATGGCTGTCATGTGACTTCTTCAATTTGATTCTTGAGAGGATTATGCAAAACTCCCGAGCCAACACCAGAGGCACAATTTTCCAAAAATCGGAGCAACTACTAGCATACGCCGATGATGTTGACTCATTGGTCGGACTCAACGTGATTCATAGCCACATTTACTAGTATAGAGAAGGAAGCGGAGTAAATGGGTTTAGAAGTGAATGAGGATAAGACTAAAGGCCTGCTCCGAATGCATATCTGTAGCTGGTATCTGTAGCTGAGTGAATAGTTAAAAACAAGGCAACCCGTAAGCGCTTACACAATGTGTATCTTCGTGAATCTGTAGCTTGAAGTTGAATAGAGGGCAACTTCATGCAAGAAATGTATCTGCCTTTTGACAGCGATGCAAGATACCACCTACAGATATGCATTCTGAGCAGGCCTTATGTTTATGCTGTCAACTCGAAAGGACGCACAACATCGATGAATTGGACAGAACGTCAGCATTGATGGAATGATTATTCAACGATTTGCATAGCGAACTGTAGCCTTCTCACATTTTTTCTTCTTCTTTGAGTATAAAGCTCAATGACAGGTTTGCCTTCACCGCCAAAAACACCCGAAATTTCAAATCGACCGAGCACTTTCGGCTCCGAACTCCAGAATAGATTCAAATATTGAAGACTCCAAACCACAACTAACTCTTTCGCTGCAATAAAGCTGTAGTCAACTATACTAAGTCTTTATGAAATCAAATTTGGCGCACTATGTAGGATTTCTTTGAAATATGTATCTACAAGACTTGCAAAGGAAGCAAGCCTTACCGAAACTCAAAAATAACATAAACAAATATGAAAATTTTGTATTTATTATAAATATTTTTAGTAAAAACATATATTCCAGTTTATACTGGAATTCGAACTCGGCTATTTTGTCATCCACTAGGCTGTTCTCTGCAATGTTAAAAAGCACATGCGCATTCATTATACCCACTCCTATATGGGTATATTAGTTTTGATATTGCGATTGTAATATAGAGAAATAATTTAGAAAGTTGTACCTTTAAGTACAAGAATCGACTCAGAATCGCTAGCTGCATCGATTAAGGCATGTAATTCTCTCCGTTCGTCTGTCTGTATGTCACCTATTTTTGGCCTCAAATTTTGAGCTAGCATAATGAATTTCGTATATATTTGGTCCATTCCTCCGGTACAAGTTCTAAAAATCCACCCACGGCCAAGCCAACTTGTCAGAAAAAAACTTGTTTTAGGTCAAATTTTAAGGCATTTCGAAAATCTGTCTGAGCAAGTTATTTGAATATAATAATTGTCTATATTTTATTTATACCAAGTTTTTAGGCACATCCACTTTTTGGGGCGGGAGATTTATTTTAATGATGGGATAGGGTATTAAATGATTCGCACAGCGGATTGTAGCCTTGTCATATTTTTTTATAATTTCAAATCTTACACATCGCTTATAGCAATCGGTAAAATTTACACCAAAAATGAGAAAAATGAGTAAAATGGGTCATAAGCAATGTGTACTCGAATTATATGTTGGTGTTGTAAAGACTGGGAATCGAGACTCTTGCGTGGTAGTTCATCGGATGCAAAACATAGTTGTAGTAACGAGTGATCCAAGTAGAGATACTTTTTTCAATAGCCTTTTTTGACAGATCACGTGTGAGTCGTGTCATGCTGTCATGTTATTTTTGTTTAGTATTGTTTGGCATTTCATAATGGAAAGACTTACGCGTGAACAACGTTTACAAATTGTTCAACTTTATTATGAAAATTCACGTTCTGTGAGGAATGTGTTTCGTGCACTTCGCTCAACTTATGGTCAACATAATCGGCCTACTGAGCGTACTATTCGCAACACCATCACCCATTTTGAGACCCAGCATTCATTATTGGATGATATTCGACCGAATAGACCACGTCCAGCACGCTGTGAAGAAAATATAGCGGCCGTAGCTGAGAGTGTACACGAAGACCGTAGAGAGTCGATTCGGCGCCGGTGCGAAAGTAACCGTCAATGGCGACCGTTATCGTGCCATGATAACCGACTATTTGATGCCTGAAATTGAAGCTCGTGATCTCGGCGACATTTGGTTTCAGCAAGACGGCGCCACTTCCCACACATCGCATCAATCAATGGACTTATTGAGAGAACATTTCGGTGAGCACATAATTTCACATTTTGGGCCGGTCGATTGGCCACCAAGATCGTGTGATATCACACCGTTAGACTTTTTCCTGTGGGGATATGTAAAGTTAAAAGCTTATGCCGACAAACCTGCTTCGATTCAGGCCTTGGAGGAAAACATCACGCGTGTCATTCGCCAGTTACCAGTCGAAATGCTCGAACGAGTGATCGAAAATTGGACTCAACGGATGGACCATCTGCGACGTAGCAACGGCCAACATTTGATAGACATAATCTTCAAAAAATAAATGCCAAAGAATGTTCTTTCAAATGATAATAAACATTCTCCATTAAATTTGAATTTTCTGTGTTTTTTTCTTTAAAAAGTAGGGAACCTCGAAATGGATCACCCTTTAGTAGCTTCTAAAAGCCTTCAGTCAGAAGGTCTAAGCAGGTTATGCTTCTACTTTGGCAGGACGTCTACAAAAACTTCTTAACAAATATCACATGTGAACACATCTAACATCACATCGTGTGTTGATTTACTTGCAGGATATATTAAACAGGCCACTACCAAAACGAACGAAAGTAAAAATGCTCCACTCCACCCTACACGTACTATATCAGCTCAATAAAAGTGGTTGCTTCCGGAAATCGATAATTTGTGCATTACAGAGTCAATTGTTAGTTGGAAATTCAGATTCAAAAATCTGGACGGCAGGCATACATTTTTTAAGCTACTTCCAGGACTCAGGGCCTTCACAAAATTGTCCTATTCAATAGCAAAAAAAAAAATATCGAAGGAAAACCGAACCGCCGCGGTTCAAACGACCAACCACACTAAGTAGTCGCCCATTTTAAAGATTTTATTAAAGCTCTTGTACCGTTGAAACAGGATACAGCACAATGTTACATAGGAAGGAACAAACAAAATTATTCTAATTGTGTTTGTACTTCTGTGTTTGTTTTCTGGATGTGGTTATGCATTAATACCGCGCTTCCACTTCCTCTGTTAGTACAACCAAATATGGCGCCCTTATTTTTAAATAATTCATTAAAAATTATCCCCGTCAATCAGAGCGCTTCATCCCGTCGTCAGTGGCTCATGTTTTGTATAAATTTGAATCCTTTAATAACCACTCCTGTCCCTGTCATGGTATGAAATTCAAATAAACTTGCATTAAGTTTTAATAATTTAGGCGAAAAGTAAACACAAATTATGATCTATGATGCTTATAAACAACAAATTGCGTTTGTTTTCCGGCCACAGCAAAATTGAAAAGCCTCCAACACAGTATCCGGATCATCCCAGCCCCAGCTCCCCCATTATCACCATACCGCTACCGCTACCGCAACCGAACCGAAACCATGCTGCCGCTTCAACCCTAAAATTAATTAACTCGAAATAATCACAAATCATTTTTGACTCTCACCCATATGTGGGCCATCGAGTAATTGCAATAATTAATTTGGTTATTTTAACTACAGTGCCATTAACGGTTTCAATCAGGAGTCAGTTTTGTTGTTGTGAAGTTTTTTTTTTTTGAAATTTCCCTTTTCAACGACAAAGTTGTTGTAGCACCTCTACTGTAATTAACACCGACATCATGTGGTCCCCTCACTCAAATCCGTGGAGCACTTACTGAATTATGTAGTAGATTTTCAAAAAAAAACGCATATCCTCTATGGAGAAGGAATTTATGAAAATTCAAAACAAAACAAGACCGACACGGGATGACGTGGCGCTCGGATCGATGTAAGGTACACCGAATGCCAGTCTAGTTGCATTTTTGTTCATCGAATTTTATTGATTTTTCTGATAGAGAATATCACGACGCGGCGGGGTGGAACTCTTTCAAATTGTTTTTGCAATTTCAATCATGCAACTTACATTCTGAACGTACACACTCGTACAAGTACAAGCATTGGAGTCAATGTACCCGAACCGTCGACTTCGATGTGAAATGTGAGCTCCCTCCCGGACAGCGAAGCGAACGTATACATTGAACAATTATGATTATAATAATAATAACGACCCCGTACAGCTACCAATTCAATCTGTATGGCAATCTAATAGACTGTGTGTATTGGAAATTCTTTGTCTACTTACTGCTGTACAGTGAGGTTGAAAAGTTAACATACACCAATCAAATTCGTTGGGTACCTGCGATGAGGATGTCTCCAGCGGATACATAAAGATACCCTTCTTATCCTCAACTGCTTTTGGGCCTAAAATTTTGTGCAAAATTTGTATTTCAATCAATACTCGAGAAACTCAAGTTTTAAAAAACCTTGCGGCCAAATGTAATATTATTCAACTGTGTATAAATTCATATCTATCCAGTAATATTCCATATATCCATATTATACCATCTACTAATTTTTATTTATATCAACGCAGTAGTTCTTGAAAAACTACATAGTGGCAAAGCATAGGTTATTTTGACACTGACAGCTGATTCCCGCTCGAAATCTTGACAGAAAGCTGTATCATGCCTCCACGGAACAAAATATGTCTGTTTCCACTTGAACAAAGTTGGGAAATATTGAAAACATATTTCCAAAATGAGTGCTGTGTAAAAAAAAAGAAAACATCTATTCTGACGAGGATCATTATCATACCGGAGGCGTTAACAAACAAAATGGTGGCATAACTGCACCATTTTTCTGCGAAAATGAGGCCGGGAACGTTTCCGTCAACGGTAGTGGTTACAGATTAACCGCCTTTTTATACTTAAATTGAAGACATAAATTTGGACGACCTCTGGTTCATGCAGAATAGCGCGCCATGCCACGCAGCCCATGCCACAATCGATCTTTTGCGCACCAAATTACCAAATCGTGTTATCAGCAGTCTTGGCGATGTCAATTGGTTACGTCGGAACTGTCCCCTTTGATCTTTTGGACTTTTTTTTTGGTGGAAACCCTGAAGAACCGATGTTATGCCAACAATCCGGAAACGATTCAAGCACCGTGAGCTTGGAAAATTGGAGTGACAGATGCGCTACTGCGAGGTCAGTCGAGGCAGCCACTTGAACGACGAACGTTGTGTTCCATTATCAATGGGGATGTTTGCCCTTTGTTTATCTTATCGACTTTTAAAAGAGAAACTTGTATTTGGTCCACCCGTTTCTTGTAACTACTTCTAGAGCTTTAGTTATACAATTTTATCAATTTTATCTGCCATTATCGAGTGATTCGTGTTTTGAAATAAACTCACTTTAGATGGAGCGTTAAGTTTTTAGCTAGAAAAACAATTCCACTCTGTAGGACCGCCAACGATACACAAAGCCGGAATTTCAGTCAAATCAAGTGAGCAGTTTGTGCTCCAGTTACGATAAAAGTCTGCAGAATGTGATGATCTGACAAATCATTCGAGAAGTATACATTGTTCAAACATTCCGAGGGGCTAACATCGACTCATACCACTACCTTGTTGCAGGCAAGCTAAGGATGCGGATATCCACCACGCCACACAAGCCAGAAATACTGTGACAAAATTTAATGTCGAAAGACTGCAATCGCAAGAGACCGCCACTGCCTTCGCGCAACGCGTATCCCTTAACCTCTCGATTCACACCTTACCACCAGTATCTTATGTCGAAGAACAATGGCAATGATGCCAACATGCCATTACATCAGTCGCAACTGATGTTCTATGCTTCTCGCGGCCACCAGCAAGAAACCCCTGGTTTGATGAGGAATGCCGACAGATGCTCGCAGCCAAGAACGAGGCCTACAAGGCTAAGCTGCAGGTGAAGACGAGAGCTGCCATTGAGATCTATAGGCGGAGAAGAAGGGAAGCATACCGGATTTTCAGAAAGAAGCAAGAAGAGCAAGCAAAGCGCGCGATCGAGGATATAGAGAGGTGCCACTCCAGAAACGATGTTAGATGTTTTACCAAAGTGTAAAACGTCAAAGCCAAGGATACAAGGCTCGAACAGAATTATGGTGAGATGAACAAGGAAAAAAGAACCACTTCTGCAGACTGTTAAACGGCGATGACGAACATTTCGCTATCAGGCAGAACGAACCATTCAACACTGGCAACGGCAGCGAAAACTGCCAACCACCCGACTTTAGTGAAGTGAGGATAGCAATATCTAAACTCAGGCTTAATAATCCGATATTGACATCATTGGTAGGACTCAATGTGATGTTATAGCCACGTTTGCTAGTATAGAGAAGGAAGAGGCAAAAATGGGTTTTGCAGTAAATGAGGGTTAGACTAAGTATGTGCTGTCAACACGAAAGGACACACAATATTGACGAATTGGACAGAACGTCACCATTGACGGATATAACTTTGAGGTATTACGGGACGTTGTCTACCTCGGCTCCGCTATTAACTCTGACAACAACATCTCGTCAGAAATCAAACGAAGAATTACTCTTGCCAACCGCTGTTTCTTCGGGCTAAGATGGCAATTTAGCAGTAAAGCTCTCACTCGAACTACAAAGGAGATCCTATATAAGACCGTGATCATCCCAGTCCTGCTCTACGGTGCTGAAGCTTGGACCGTATCAAAAGTGGATGAAGAAATCCTTGGTCTATTCGAGAGAAATATTCTTTGAAAAATCTTCGGTCCCGTTTGCGTTGACGGGCTATGGAGACGAAGATTCAACCACGACCTATACGAGCTGTACAGCGATATACCACTGGTCAAAAAACTCCACATTGGTAGTTTAAGATGGCTAGGACATGTAGAACGAATGGACACCAATACTCCGGCTCGCAGAGTCTACGATTCCCAGCCAGACGTCGGACGCAGTAGAGGAAGACCTCGCCTTAAGTGGCGAGCACAAGACGAAACCGCCCTCAACCAACATGGAGTGCACAAGAGAGGCTAATTGGAGAGGCATGTTGGTTGAGGCCCAGGTTCATCCCGGACTGTAGCGCCACTTAAGTAAGTAAGTAAGTTATAAGCCAACTGAGGATTGGATTGGACAGATGAGGTGATCAATTATGAGATACTTTTTTGTAATTAAGATTCCATTGTATGGACATTGCAATCGTTTTATGAACTAAAACAAGATAAATCGTGTTATTTCAAACGAGTTTGACAAACTTTTCTGATCGATTTTGGCAACGATACGCTCGCAGAATGATATTGCACTTGCACTTGCTTCATCAGGAACTGCATCTACATTGCTGCAAGGCGGCCGAACTGCTCATTCAGCACTCAAGTTGCTATTGAATACAAAAATCAATCGTGCAACATTTCCAAGAATACTGCGATGGCCAAAGTTTGATTGTAAATACAAAGCATGGTGTAGCAATAACCCACCAAATTGCCAAAACGGAATAAAGTGGTATATGGATGGTTCTAAAATGGACTCAGCGGTAGGAGCTGGCATACATGAACCAAATAGGAACATCTCAATACCTATGGGAAAAAACCCTTGTGTATTTCAAGCTGAGCTCCATATCATAAAAGAATGCGCAAACCTAATACACAACTCAGGCATTGAAAGCTCCAACATCCATATATTCACGGACAGTCAAGCAGCTATAAAAGCCCTTAGCTCACACATTATTGACTCCAAATCAGTACTACACTGCTTCAATTCCCTCCAAACACTCAGTTCCAGGAATAAAACCAGACTATGGTGGGTCCCCGGACATTAGGGGTTTGAAGGTGCACTGCTGCTGCGCCGCCGAGTACTGCTCGTTAATTGTGGATTTAATTTCATAACATTCGACCGCGGAGAATCGTAATGAAACCTAAAGGATTTTGAACGAACAATCTGATGAACTAACCAGAAACGGTTCAGAAACCCCCTTCATTGGACCCGAACCCTTCTGTGCAATCCCCAAATCAGCCATAAATCTGGTTTTAAAAAACTGGGAACAAAACAACTGTTATTCATACTGGGAGAACATCCCAGGCCTAAGACAGGCCAAAAGAGCCATTCAGCCCTTCAAAGCAGATGCCAATAAGACACTAAATCTTCGCAGGTCTGTGATATCACCTAAATAAAATGCATCTAGTCGACTCACCGGAGTGCAGACTATGTCTAGAAGAAGACGAAACAGCCGAACATATCATATGTGCCCGGCCCTTTACGGTATGTGAAGGGAATCTTTCTTCTGGGAATTATTAGGTCCCGAAGAACTGTTATCATTCTACATTATCAGCTACATTAGGAAAGTAGAAGCGCTACATACCTAAAAAAACATTTAAAGGCAAGCACAATAGATCTTTTAGGTCGACGTGCATCAGAATTCAAAAATACGTTTTAAAATTTAAAGGCAAAACATCGTTTCAGCTAGTTTTCAATGAATTTTTGTTACCGAAAATGTTAAATATTGATGAAGCTGACTTGTGGCTTCAACAGGATAGCGCTACATGTCACACAGCTAACTAATCAAATGCTTTTTTTACTATACAGTGCGGTTCACATGGTTAGCCGCACCATTTTTCTCTCAATAAATTGCAGTTTTTCTGTTTGTTTTTTTTTTTTTTCATGAACTAGGGTAGAGTTGCCTTATTCCGGCCGTCTCCACTTTTCGGCCACCTGTCATAAAAAGCGTCGTAATTAGTGAAACTGTTGCCGTACTTCTCTGGTGCGATTTCGTCGGGACACGGTTGTGTTAAGTTTTGCTACCGAAAAGTTTTAGTGAGACATTGTTCCAGAATAAGTGTTTGTTTTGAAATATTGTTGGGTAAGTGTTTTTTATGAGCTTTTATTTGTTTATTAAGCTATATTTTATATAAATTTACCTTAAAAAGTAAACAAATGTTTATGTTTGCGATATTTTCAAGGGGACCGGTAAAAGGACACACAAAAAACCCGTGTTGCCTTTTTTCGGCCACCCCGGCCGGAGATAGGAAACCACAACATTTTTTTGTTTTTTGAGTGAAGAGCACAAAATAAATGACTGCGTTATTATAAAGCTCTCTGAGCAAACAAAATCGTAGTATAGAGTATGGTTCCAGTATTCGGCCCCCTGTTTCTATTATAAAAACAAGATGGCCGAATACTGGAAACTCTGTTTCCTTATTTCGGCCACCTTGAAAATATGAACTAAATTAACAAGCAATGTATTATTTATAGGTACATAGTTTTTTTTTATTCAGGGGGCTGAGTAAAGGAGCCAAATTTGCCGAATTTGGGATCCTAGGGACCGAATACAGGAAAATATGAGTTTTTTCATAAAAACGAAGAAAAATATTATTTTACATTGAAATATTACTGTTTTATTTTTGTATATCTCTTAAGAAATATCAAATCAACAATATGAAAAAAAAAAACAATGTAAAAAACTTAACAATTCAAGCCTCAATGACAAGTTTTGTAGGAAAATCGCGTTAAGGGGCCGGCAATAGGCAACTCTACCCTACCAAACAATGCATTTATTGGAAAGGTTATTAAATTCTCTTCGAAAAAAAACTAAATTCAAGATTAGTGAGAGACACTTAACGGTTGTTTTGATCTCTTTCTTCCCACTAGTGCAAAAAAAGCTCAAAAATCGGTTCACTTAGTTAGACGCACCTGTTGAAAGTTTGAAAAAGAAGACGTTGATCGATTGCCATCATATTTTTTTTTTGCTTTTTTATTATTAATTTAATTATTTTGCACAATCTCAATACTTTGTACAACCTCCACGACTTGAAATGACATCAAAAATTCTACTTTAAAGCGATTCATACAATATTTTTAAATAGTCTAATGAAATCTTAGACCAGGCTTCTTTAATTGCTGCAATAAGCACCTCACAGCTTTCATACTGCTTGCCTCCTTCATAAATTTGACGGGTCAGCCATCCCCAAAGGTTTTCAATAATGTTTAGATCAGGTAGGTATGGTGGCGACGGCACCAATTCCACATTTTCACTAGCGAGAAATGCTTTTACAACGTGCGCGTTGTGGATCGGAGCATTATCTTGTTGTAAGATCCACTGGATTTGTCCAAAAAGCTCTCTTATGACTGGAAAAGCTGTTTGCAAAAGATCTTTATAAGACATTCCTGTCATTTTGTGAGACACAAAAACCAACTCAAAGGCACCATAGTATGAAATGGCCCCCCATACCATTACTCCTCCTTTCTTGGCATGGTTGCGATACAAAAAGCATTCGTCTTTGCGGATATCATGAAAATAAAAATTATACCCATCAGGACCATCTAGGTTGAACTTTTTCTCATCAGAAAACACCACAGTTCTCCAATTTGAAACACTCCCAACCTGAGTATCCCATGCCATATGAAGACGCGCGAATTCCAACCGAAGTTCCTTTCTTGCAGCGTTTAGTGGTATTTTTTTTTGTAACTTTTTTGAATTTCAAGTGTGGTGCACCTAAAATAGCTCGACGAACCGTTGATTTGCTGGCACTTACCCCCGCTAATTGTCTGATTTTCATCGTGGAGTGTGCTGAATTTGAGGCAATTCTTATTATTTTCGCTTCTCGTGTAGTGTTAATGCTGTTTTTGTCCTTCCTTTGTTATTTTTTTCCATAGGTAGCAGGGTTTGATAAAAAATTTCGAACTGCTTTATCACTTCTTCCTATTTTGCTTGCAATTTTCCGCATAGAAAAACCTTCTGAGTGGTAGGCCTCAATTTTTACCATTTCCGCCACCGTCAACATTTTTTTTACCCATATTCACTTTAAACACTCGGAAAAACTTTGATAACGTTTACTCATTAACAAAATTTAATTTGCATTACCCAGCATTAAGAAATAACTGAATAAATTCGTGCTTCTAACCAAGTGAACCGATTTATTTGAGCTTTTTTTTTTGCACTAGTGGGAAGAAAGTGTCTCTCACTAATCTTGAATTTAGTTTTTTTTTCGAAGAGAATTTAATAACCTTTCCAATAAATGCATTGTTTGGTAGTTCATGAAAAAAAAAACAGAAAAACTGAAATTTATTGAGAGAAAAATGGTGCGGAATGGTGTGAACCGCACGGTATTATTGATGGAAACGTTCGATGAAAACAATATCTCAAGAAATGGTCCAGTTAATTTACTACCAAGATCTTGTGATTTGACACCATTGGATTAATTTGTAACGGGTGTTTTTTTTGAGGTATAGAACTAAAAGTTGGTAGTTGTCAAGTGATTTATTATACCCTCCCCATAGGGGTATATTAGTTTTGATACATAGTTTGTAACATAGAGAAATAATTCAGCTACATATACCTCAAAGTATATGGATCGACTCAGAATCACTAGCTGAGTCGATTAAGCCATGTCTGTCTGTCCATCCGTCCGTCTGCATTTCACCGATTCTTAGGCCTTAAAATTTGAGCTAGGAGAATGAAATTCGGTTTATATAGGATTTTTGTGCAGAGGAGCAAAACAAGAGTAAACATTTTTGGAATCCGCCCACTGCCACGCCCTCTTTTAAAATAAACGTAGTTTTCGGCTGAACCGTAAGGAATTTTAAACAAAATTTTTACAGAATTTCAATATCTATATTTTGTCTTTATAAGGTTTTTTGTCACGCCCAATTTTTTGGGGCGTTTTTAGAAAAAAAAAAAACGTTTTTCGGTACATTTTTGAAATATTTGAAAAAACTTTCGATCATTGGTTATGATAATATGAACATTTCGTCCTTTTATTATTATTATTATTATTAGAAGCTTTTATTAACCATATATACTAATTCTACATTACAATTACATTTACATTTTTACAATCTTGTGTTTACATATATAAGTTAAATAATTGTTGCGATCTTATGTTTTACAATTTATTCTTCTAAGATTTGAATGTTCCGTTACTAATTGTCTTTTATATTTAATATTTTCTAGTCGTTGTTTCGGTTGGCATAAGCCTCCCCCATTGTTGTCCATAGATTCTTGTTCTTTGCGTCGTTGTACCAGTTGCGATTGAATTTAAGTAGTTCATCATTCCATCTTTTCTTTGGTCGTCCTACTGGTCTATTATCATCCGGTATCCATTTTGTTGTTATTTTCGTCCATCTTTGGTCCTGTATTCTTGATATGTGTCCTGCCCAGCTCCATTTTAATTGTTTTATTTTTGTGATTACGTCTGTTATATTTGTGCGTCTCCTTATTTCATCATTTCTGACTCGTTCTATTTGTCTTATATTTAATAAGTGTCTTTCAATTTTCGTCTGGCAAATTCGAATCTTCTCGGCTATGTTTGTTGTTATTGCTAATGTCTGTAGTCCATATGTCATAACAGGTAGGATCGTCGAGTCGAATATATATCTTCTCGTGCCTGCTCCTATATTACAATCCAGTATTTGTTTAGTACTCCAGTATTGTTTCCAGCTATTTGTGATTCGTCTGTTGATCTCTTTTTCCTCCTGATTTGAAAATGATTTTATTTGTCCTAGATATAAGTAGTCTTCAACATATTCAATGGCATTATAAGATAGTATTATGGGATATTTTATATGATTAGTCATAGCTTTAGTTTTTGTCATATTTATACTTAGTCCATGAATTTTGTATGTTGCTGAAAGTTGGTTAAGCATTGTCTGGATGTTGTCAGATTTATTTGATTTAAGAACGATATCGTCAGCGAATCTTAAATTGTTCAAACGTTGTCCATGTATTTTACTCCATAGTTATTAGTCCAATTCATTTGCATAAATATATCTTCTAATACAGCTGCCAATAGTGGAGGCGATATTGGATCTCCTTGTTTAACTCCTCTGTTAATTTTGAATTCTCGTCCCGTTTTGTCAGTTTTAATTCTTGCTGTATTGTTGGAATAAATATTTTTATATGTTGTTATGAAGATGGGGTCAATGTTCTGGTTCTCCAGCGCCGTCCAAATACTTTTGTGTTCTACCGTGTCAAAAGCCTTACTGAAGTCAATAAGTAGAAAATAGAGAGGTTTCTTGTATTCGTTGAATTTTTCGATCAATTGGTTGATAGTCTGTAAATGGTCAGTAGTTGAATATCCTTCTCGAAAGCCAGCTTGCTCCCTTGGTTGTTTATCATTTAATTTATGTTTCATTTTCATATATATTGTCTTCGAGAAGAGTTTATATAAAGTCGAGATTATGCTTATCGGTCTGTAGTTATTTACATCATTTTTTTTTCCTTTTTTGTGGATTAGTATGATTGTATTTGCTTCCACTGTGATGGTATTTTCTGTTTTGAAATAATGGAGTTGAATAACTTTGTCAGAATAGGTGTAAGGGCTTTTTGTCCGTATTTTATCATCTCTGCATCTATGCCGTCGTTGCCAGTGCTTTTATCTGTTTTTAAATTGTCTATAGAGGAGTTAATTTCAGTGTGATCAAAATAGTTTGAGGTAGTTATGTTGCTCTCTGTAATTTGTTGGTCTGAAATGTGTTCTGTCGATTTGAATAATGACTCGAAGAAGATCGGTGCTGCTTCGTTAATGTCTTTTCTATTTGTAGTATCTTGTCTTTTTAATTGATTTTGTGTTGGTCAATATGTCTTTAATAGTTCTTTCGTTGTAATCTTGTATATCCTTTTCGTTGTAATCTTGTATATCCGTCCTTAGTTCATTTTAACCCACGTCCACTTTTTGGGGGCGTTTTCCTATAACAACCATTTGTATACCTTACTTCATAGCATATGCAGGAGAAAACCGTTGTTTTTCGTCGAACCATAAAAGATTTTGATATGCTGTCCGAACAATATCTTGTGACAACGTCATTTTCTATATTTCGTCACCATAAAGCCCACTATTTGGAGAAATTAATTTAAGGATGGGATAGGGTATTAAACGATCCGCACAGGGGATTGTAGCCTTCTCATATATTTTCTAGTTTGGTTTGGCATTTCAACATGAATAGACTGATGTCTGAACAACGCTTCGAAATTGTGCAAATTTATTTTGAAAATCATGGTTCTGTTCGAAAATACGTATAGCGCACTACGTCCATTTTACGGTTAACATAATCGTCCTTCAGAGCATTTAATTCGATTAAGTTTGGAACGTTTTTGCACCACGTTTACTTTAAATAATAATACGCATCCACAGAGACGTCGTACAGTGCGAAATCATTGCTGCTGTAGAGCACAGCGTAGAGGAAGACCCGAATCAGTCTATCCGCCATCGTGCACAGGAATTGAATATGTGTCCACTGTCCATCCATTTTATGGAAGATATTACTGAAAGATCTTGATTTGCGTACTTACGCTTGACTATTTTCTGTTTGGGTATGTAAAGTCGGTAGTCTACGCCGATAAGCCCGAAATGATTGACCACTTGGAGGACAACATTCGTTATTGCCGATATACGGCCACAAATGTTGGAAAAAGGTATCGAAAATTCGACCTCCGGAATATACTACGTCCGAACCAGCCGTGGCGGTCATATATCAAAAATAATATTTAAATTATAATGCCAGAAGATTATCTTCGAATAAAGTAAATTTCATGTCAATTTAAAAAAATTATCTTTGTTTTATTCCATTTCAAAGTTCTATATCTCTAAAAAAAAAAAAACCCCTTTATATGGGAATATGTGAAATCTCTAATTTACATCGATGAACCCGAAACGATTGAAGCCTTGAAAGCCAACATTACTCGTGTTATTAATGGAATACCATCTGATAAGCTTAAAAGAGTGGTCGAAAATTTGACCCACATAATGTTTCATTTTAGTCGTGTTCAACATTTGAAGGGAATTATTATATTTAAACATTAAATGGGTGAACCAAACTAAAACCTCAAATACACATTTTCCTCAATACATTATTGGATCACCCTTTACATGTATGGATGTGTTAAATATAAAGCCTTTGCAATAATATTTGGCTTGTTGAAATTTTACGACCGACATTGGAGATAATGCTAATTTCCTTCCTAGGTTTGATGATCTCAACTGGATGACATTTTGTAGCATATCTTTGGTGAAATCCCCATCAATATCACTAAACCATAGGAACCAATTTAATATCCTTATTAAACAGTTTAAGTTATATTATGCAGTAGCAATCTATAGCATGGCATCAACATACAATTTCATTAGAAACATATACCGAGTTACATCATTGCATCATTGGGACACGTCCTTTCATGTGATTTGTGGGTCAACACATAGCGCAAACTACGTGAAAGGTCAACGACAAATATTTTTGTTTTCCAAGCCTTCCAAAGCCAATGACCTTTGGAGTATTTTCAATTTGTTCCCAACGCTAGTAAACAAATCAGACGAACTTTAATGTCTGAAAATGCACGCACGAAGTCAACAACAAATGCGCCTGCGAAGAGGCTGGGTTTGTTATGAATGTCTGATCGTTTAAAGTGTGTCGCGTCGGTATGTGGACAAACACCATGCAGACTTGTTTGTAAACAAATTTGCAGCCATTTGATCATGCACACGTGTTAGTTGGTATTTGTGGGTTCGGTCTCAAATTGACTTAAAGGAACGAGAAACGTTCAAAAAATATGTTAGATATATGTGTATTGTAGGTAAAACAAAAACTAAAAATATAGATCGCGAAAATTTAAAGTTTTGTAAATTTATTTGTTTTAATATATATTGAGTCTAAAAAAGTAAGAACGGTCGATGAACTGCCGCGCATAAGGATCGGATTCGGTTCCCAGCCGTAACACAAATGATATTTTACTGGCCACCCTCTCGCGAACATATGACGTTCTAGTAGTATCAATTGTCAAGAAATCTAACCTCAACTCAGTCGTTCGGATTCGGCATAAAACAGTCGATCCCGCCATCGTTTAAGAAGTACACACGCAAACATGAATACATGCACACGTACTTAAGTGGCGGTACAATCCAGAATGAATCTGGGCCTCAACCAACATGCAAATCCAATTAGCCCGATCCTTACTTAACTGCTTCTAGTTGCGCACTTCATGTTGGTTTAAGTCCGTTTCTACTTGTGCGCGCCTTTTAAGGCTAGGGGTTCTTCTACTGGGTCCGACGTCTATCTGCGAATCGAAGACTCTACGAGCTGAAATATATGTCCTAGCCATCTTAAACGCCAAATGCTGAGCTTTTGTTTTGACTAGAGGTATGTCGCTGTACAACTCCTGGTTGAATCTTCGTCTACATAGCCCTTCTCCACAAACGGGACCGAACATTTTTTGAAGAACGAATACCAAGGATTTCTTCATCCGCTGGGATGATCAGGGTCTTGTATAGGATCACCTTAGTAGTTCAACTGAGGTCTTCACTAATAAATTGCCTTCTTAGCCCAAAGAAACAGCGGTTGACTAGAGTAATTCTTCGTTTCATTTTTGGCTTTCATAGCTATATCTGTCAATGGTGACGTTCTGTCGTCACCAACGTCGATTGACGAATTTGTGTGTTTTCTTTCGTGATGATAGAATATACTTGGTCTTGTAATCATTTGCTGTTAAACCCATTTTTGCCGCGTCCTTTAGACATACCCAACATGTCTGTGATATCTCGTGTCCGACCAATGAGGTCAATATCGTCGGCGAATGATAGTAAATAGTTGCATCGATTAATGGAAGATTGTGCCTCTGGAGTTTTGCACAATCCTCTCAGATTCAGATTAAAGAAGTAACAAGACAGTATCGAATATATCGGTAAAGTCGATCCCGACCATGATGGAGCAGTAAAAATGCTCCATCACCCATCAGTGAAAATTCAACATCATCATCCTGCACAGAGTTTGAGCGGTATACCAAAACTAGACATGGCCTTATATAGTTCGTCTCTATAAATGCTGTCGTATACGGCTTTGAAATCGATGAATACGATTTGGGTATCATTTTGAACTTTTTGGGTTTTTTTCCAGGATCTGCGGGAGTGTAAAGATTTGATCAGTTGTGGACTTTACTGGCCGAAAACCACACTGATGCAAGGGAAATCGAATAGGTAGTAGGCATCGATTTGGACTTCTTTTGTTTTATCCAGGATCTGCGGCCTAAAACCACATTGATAAGGGCCGATCAGGTTGTTTGTATACGGTTTTAGGCGTTTACATATTACGGCAGATAGGATCTTATAGGCGATGTTGAGGAGACTTATACCTCTGTAGCTGGCGCAGTTCTGAGGGTGTCTTTTTTTGGATCTGCCAAACGATGCTGAGGTTCCATTCTTCAGACATACTTTCTTCCGACCAGATTTGGCTTGTGAGTTGTGAGTTACTTACAAAGCGATCTCCGCTGGCTTTATTAAGCGCAGCGGGAAGGCCGTCATTTCCGGCGGCTATGTTAAGCTAGTGTTTAGATATTGCTTTCCTCACTTCACTTAGGTCGGATGGTTGGCAGTTTTCGCTATCGTTGCCAATATTGAATGTTTCGTTCTACTTGACAGCGGGAAATTATTCGTCATCGCCTTTTAACAGTCTGCGCAGTATTTCTTCCATATCCTCAGCATCGACTGTATCTTAACTACGATATTTCCTTGCTGATCTCGACCGAATTCTTTTCGAGCCTTGTATCGATGGCTTTTAACTTTTGGTGAAACTTGCGAACATCATTCCTGGAGGGGTCAATCTCTATATCCTCAATAGAACGCTCTACTTGCTCATTTTTTTCTTTCTGAAAAACCGGTATTCTTTCCTTCTTCTTCAGCTAAAGAGTTCAATGGTAGCTCTCATCTTCACCTGCAGCTTAGCCTTGTAGGCCTAGTTCTTGGCTGCGAGCTTCTGTCATCATACTAAGGGTTTCTTGCTGATTGACGCGAGAATCCTAGCACTTGATCTTCGATATAAGATGCTGGTGGTATGGTGTTTATCGAGAGGTTAAGGGATACGCGTTGCGCGAAGGCCTTGACGTTCTTGAACATTAAATATCCTCACAGTATTTCTGATTTTTTGTGGCGTGGTTGATATCCGCGTTCTTACCTTAGCTGCAGAAAGTTAGTGGTCCGAGTCGATGTTAGCCCTCGGAATGTTCGGACATCCAAAATAATGAATGCGTGCCACTTGTCTATCGCAATGTGATCAATTTGATCTGGAGACCGCCCAAGAATTGGTGACACACAGGCGGAAGGATTGAGGGACAAACAGACAATCATGGTTCAATCGCCCCAGCTTGCGATTCTGAGTTCATCGATATACTTTATGGTATATCTATCGAAATTATTTCTCTATGTTACAAACTTAATGCCAAAATTAAAATACCTCTATGGGAGCTCACAAAGAACAAGTACACACGACCCAGTAGTACAGCCTGATATCATTTTTTTTAATTCTTTTCTCCTGTCACCCTCAAATACCACCCTTCACCTGTCTTAAAATAACCTCACATCTCCATAAAATGTATTTAACAACGACCAACGACCTAAGGCTATTAAATTAAAAATATAAGGATGAAGGAATTTCCAAATACATTTTGGTATGCACCAAGTAGCAGAACTCATAAAACATAATATCGGCAAGGATCTACAAATTCTCATAATGCACATAGTGTGTGATAACTTCAGCACCCCGACTGTATCTAATACAGCTGAAGTTGCTCCAGCAGCTACTGCTGTTGTTCTTCCAACTTATTGTTCGATAATTGTTTTCATTGTTTAGGAAACAAGTACAAATAGTGGAGCTGGAGAACAACTTTTCGGGTTATTTAAGTCGGCGGTCGCATTGAACCCAAACACAGTCAGAGTCCAAACAGGGTGGCGACCGGGTTCCTAGAACATAGAACGAACAACAACTGAACTGCTGCACTTCAACTCATTGTGTATACATGTGTACAAATTTGTTTGGCATTAAATGCGAACAACAAGCCTCAGCGCCCCGAACAATAGCGCTCGGCAAGCCCAGCAACAACAACAATGCGCCACACACTCGTCGGATTCCGAAATAGCAAATATGTTTAAATTGTTCAACAATAGCGCATAACCCCACAGCAAGATGGAGCTGCCAAGTGACGGTAGCATAGTATAGCAGTGGCAGTCGTAGCGTCAGCCTGGAAGAACGACCAACTGCAATAGCAATAGCAACAGCAACAGCAACACAAGACTCTAATTTGAGGTTAGCAAAAGTTCAATTGAATTCCTGAAATTGTATAAAACTGTTTCCCTTCATTGTGTGCATGCAAGTGTGCACAATATATGCGCTCGCACATGAGGCGGAAGTTTTGATTACAAAACTGGTTACCGCAAAATAGAAGTTTTAGGATGAAAATGCGATGCAAATTGGCTGAAAATATACACGCTCCAAGCAGTGGCGTGGAGTGTTAGGGGGGTTGCAAAGGGCGGTCCTGCAATTATACCCGCTTACGCACCAAATGAATTTCTCTGCCGGGATAAAATATTTTGTTCCAATGCGGGCACTTTCCGGAAAATAGTTAACCGCCTCATAAAATGTAATACCATCGTCGCAACCTCTGTGTATCTATGCAGATCTGCATGCAGCGCACCATGTTGTGTTGTTGCAAGCGAAATTAATTTAACAACAATAATAATCAACTTGTTTTGGAATTAGTTTTAAATGTAATAATTATGTGAACTGGCTGTGATGGAATTATTCGAAATGGGGAAACGGCACAAAGTGAATTGTTCGGGGCACGTTAATGCGATTTGATCCGGGACCGCAGCAACCACTACCATCACCATTGACGCCACCGCCGCCGGAACAGATGTGTATGATGATTGAATTTTACGTAACAAATTGCACATATCCTTTGTACAACTATTTACTTTCATGTGGATTAATAATTTTCGATAAATTACGCATCGCATTTTGATTGCGAAAATTATATGCGAACGAACAATGTCTAAATCGGTTGCGGTTGTATAGTGAGTGCGGTGCGAGCTTAAAGGGGCAATCTGCAATATTTGAGGGGCATATATTTGAACGTGGTTGTAATTGCACGTTTTGGGTACTGGAATGAGTAATTGAACTGTAGGGGCCGCCAATGGTACGCAGTGTTGATGAGAAATTCGCAGAACTTGCAATAATTGCGATTTTGAAAGCCAGAAAATTGGCAATTTTGTGGTAAATTTGTAAAGTTGTGAGTAGAGGCCAGTAGAAGATCGTTTCTACTTAGGATAGGCGAAGATCGACCAAGTTTTGATTACCTTTCTAAATTTAAATATAATCTTATTACGTCAGGATCTAATGTCGACACAAGCCATGAAAACGGCCATAACTAACTAACTGTGCTAAATTTCCCTGAACAACAATATCTGGCTTTTGGTTTGAGGAAGAATACGTGTGCTCATAACTCACATGAGGCATACAACCCAGGCGAGTTGTTATTGAGCTTAGCAAGAAGAAGGGTCGAAAACCATCTTTTTTTTAGAAAAAGGGTTAATAAACACGAAAATTGTGAATAACGATTGCCAAAATGAAAAACGATAGTCAGGGATAACAGCCAGAAACATGCAGTCTTCCTGCAAACTATATAAAGCCGGTGTATATGTTTTGGTAAGCAAAATATTCAATAAATTTGAACTACCCCTCCAGGTTAAAGATTGTGCTAAGGGTCAAACATTCACCGAAGAAAAAAAATTCTTGTTTCGAAGCAAGAGCCTCTGAAGGGACTGATTTTATTGTTAACGACAATGCTAAACGAAAACCAACGACATATCTGCAATTCTGCACCTGGAATGTGAGAACAATCGACAGAAAAGGTGCATTCGAACAAAGTATTCTAAAAAGTAGACATAACTGCCATCCAGGAAATACGATGGGATGGGCCGGGTTAAAAGAGGATGGAAAACTGTGATAAAAAACTATTCGGATGCGGAGTTGTTAAAGGTGCCAGACGTCATATGTTTCCAAGACATAAACGAATGCATTGTAACAATTCGCATCAAGGCCCAATTTGCCAACATAAGCCTTATATGCGTACACGCCTGAGGAAAAAGATGATAAGATTGCTTCTACGAGCTACTTGACAAAACCAATGAGCGACTACCGAAGTATGATGTTAAAATCTTGCTGGGAGATTTTAACGCAAAGGTAGAAAAAGAAGACGTCTCTAGCAGTATTGTCGGAAAACACATCCTACACGACAACACGTTGGGCAACGGACAACTGACTTGACAGCACACGATTTTTTCACCTCGATAATCATATGGGGACATGGCGGTATCCAGATCAACGAACGGTCAATCAAATTGATCCCAATGCGATAGGCAAGAGGCACGCATCCAGTATTTCGGATGTCCGAACATTCTGAGGGGCTAACATCGACTTGGAATAATACCTTGATGCAGCCAAGATAAGAATGTGTCCACCACGCCACAACGTATCAGAAATACTTGCAAAATATTTAATGTCGAATTGCTGACACCGCAAAAGCGAGTTGCACCAATGTGTAAAACGTCAAAGCCAGGGATACAAGATTCGGACACAATCCTGTTGAGATGAACAAGGAAATGTCGTTGTTGAGACGCAGTCGATGCTGAGATATGGGAGAACCACTTCCGCACACCGTTAAACGGCGATGAAGAAACATCTCCCGCTGTCAAATAGAACGATATTGGCGATGACAGCGAAAACTACCAATCACCTGACCTAAGTGAAGTGAGCATAACATTATCCGAACTAAAGTTCAACAATGGGCATCAAACGACAACGCGGACTGAGATGATTTGGTAAGTAACATTCACAAACTCATAAGCCAAATTTGGTCGGATGAAAGTATGCCTGAAGAATGGAACCCCAACATCGCACCAGCTACAGCGACATTAGTCTCCTCAATTCTGAGTTAACCAAAAACCTGGTCTATCCTTATCATTGTGGTTTTAGGCCAGAAAGGTTCCCAACTAATAAAATCTTCACACAGGGAAATTCTGGAAATAAAAAACAAGAAGTCCAAATCGATACCCACCACCTGTATTCATCGATTTCAAAGCCCCATACGACAGCATTTATAGAGACAAACTATACAGAGGCATGTCTAGTTTTGGTACACCTACTGCTCAAACTCGTCCATCTTTGCAGGATGACGATGGAGAATTTCTCGCTGCTCTATCAGGGTCGGAAACGACCTCACCGAAACATCCGATAACAAAAAAGGATTTAATCAAGGATTTAATCAAGGCTACGCACTGTCTTCAATATTATTCATGAGAGGATTGTGCAAAACTGCCGTGTCAACACCTTTTTTTAAGTTCGGATCTGGAACCCAGGTATGGGGAAAAAACTATCTAAGTCAATCGCTGATGTGCATCTGTAATAAAAGCAAAAGGAGGTCCAACAAAGTTCTAGCTAACTATTATAGATAGAGCATGTTTCTCACGAGCAATAAAAAAACAAAAACATTGCAACAATAAAGCATTTTTCTTTAATCCCTATAAATGAGGCAGGTGCCTAAAAAAAAACAGCTTCCGGTCTAACAACTTTTTGCTCCAGTGACTTCGTGTAAAAAATTTAAACACTCTAAATATATGATGAAACGTTTAAAGCCTTACTTACTTACTTACTTATTGCATGCCAACATACGATTAAAGTCGCATAAGAAAATAAATCCTCATTAAAACATATGAAAAGATTACAATCCACTGTGCGAATCGTTGAATACCCATTCCCATTCCATACTTAACCTAAACATTCCCAAAACGTGGGAGTGGCAAATGGTTTTTGTAGGAAAACGCCCCAAAAAATGGGCGTGAGTCCAAATGATATATGAAGATGCATTTCTTACATTATTTTCAAAGTATTTGCAACAAAACTTTTTCGAATATTACTAAACTTTTGCCGAAAATAGATTTTTTAAAAAAAGAGACCGCAAAAAGTGGGCGTGGGTTAAAATGATCTATAGGTAAAATGCTCACATTAATATAACCAATTTGCGTCGAATTTCTTTAAAGTTTCACTAAAAATAGTTTTTTTTTGAGAAGTGGGCGTGTCAGTGAGCGAATTTTAAAAATGTTTACACTTGTTCTGCTGGGAGCAACGAATAGTACGTGTACTAGATTTCAACATTCGAACAAAAAATTGAAGGCCCAAAAACTGGTGACGTACGAACGGATGGACGGGCAGATATAGCTAAATCGACTCAGCTAGCGATTTTGAGTCGATCCATAGCTAAATTATTTCTCTATGTTACGGGATAGGGTATAATAACGAATGTATTGTTAATATGTTTGAATTAATCTCTACTTACCCAATACAACATAGAGTTGCGTAAATCAAAAAGAGCGTCCTGGCGCAAATACTGTGACGAACTCGAAGAGCTTCCGGCGGTGGCGTGTCTCCAGAGGGCACTCTCGAAAGATAAAACAAACTGCATGGGATTACTAGTCAAATCTGACGGTAAAATCACATGTGACCGGGAAGAAACGTTGACCACACTTCTTCAGGTACACTTTCCCGGCTCCACTATCACAAGTGAGGTTCATGAACACATGATAGATGACTCACCCCCTAGAAACCTGAAAAGGATTAATAGTTTATCCGGCAAACTTTTCACTCCGGATAAGGTCAAATGGGCGATCAACTCATTTAAACCATACAAGGCACCAGGGACAGACGGAATCATTCCTGCTCTTATACAAAAGGGCTTGGACTTCTTCTTACCCACTATGGTCGCCTTATTTAGGTTTAGTTTAAATTGGGGCTACATACCACAAACCTGGAGGGAGGTAAACGTGGTATTTATCCCCAAACCAGGTAAACCAATAGAACTACCTAAATCATACCGTCCAATAAGCATCTGAGATAACATCGTTTTTCCTGAAAACAATGGAAAAAATACTAGACGTACACATTAGAGAGTGCTTAAATGAAAGCACTCCTCTGCACCCCTGTAAATTCGCCTACCAAAAAGGTAAATCCACGGAAGGAGCACTTCTAAGTTTAACATCACAAATAAAAAGTGCATACGAAAACAAAGATTATGTGCCTTCCTAGACATAGAGGGTGCTTTTGACAACACTGGATATGACTCCATATCAAATGCTTTGACTCATAGAAGAATAGATCACCCCACCATCAAATGGATCAAAGCGATGCTTGAAAGTCGGAAAATAACTGCTTCATCAGCACTGACCTCAGTATCAGTAACAGCCGTTAAATGCTGCCCTCAGGGAGGAGTACTCTCACCCCTACTATGGTCTCTGGTTATCGATAACCTACTTCAAGACCTAAGTAGGTGTCAATATAATTGGATACGCCGATGACCTAGTCATCATAATAAAGGGCAAAGAACCAAACGAGGTTACAACACGTTTGCAAAACGCGCTTAAGATAGTCATAGACTGGTGTAGTAAAGAAAGTCTTTCTATAAACCCCAGCAAGGCTATCATCGTCCCTTTTACAAAAATGAGGAAATTAAATCTTACACAAATTTCAATTAATGGTACACACATTGAGTATTCTAACGAAGTAAAATATCTTGGAGTGATTCTCGATAAAAAACTAAGCTGGAACTCCCACATCAACAACAAAATTCAAAAAGCAACCAAAGCTTTCTGGGCTTGCCGAAACATGTATGGTAAAACCTGGGGAATCTCTCCAAAGACCACACACTGGATCTACACGATCATGGTCATGCTCAATATAACATACGCTTCAATAGTATGGTGGACCAAAGTCACCCAAAAAAAAACTATAAATAAATTAAACAAGGTACAACGGCTTGCCTGTCTGGGCATTACCGGAGCTATGCGTACCTGTCCCACAGCGGCTAAAGAAGCCTTAATAGGACTAACACCCCTCCACATTTATATAAAAAAAAGTGGAAATTCGCAGCTCAGCAAGTTTGACACAAGCGGAAGAGTTAAACATTAGTGAACACCTTAAACTAATTGAACTTCTATCCGACATTCCAGAACTTGACATTATCTGTGCGGTTACAGACCACTTACCAAAGACACTATGATTCGACAAAAGATTCTCAACGGAGATCACAACCAGAGAAGCATGGTGTAGCAACAACCCACCAAACTGCCTAAACGGCCTAAAGTGGTATACGGATGGTTCTAAAATGGACTCAGGGGTAGGAGCTGGCATGGACCAAATAAAAACATCTCAATACCTATGGGAGAAAAACCATAGTGTATTCCAAGCTGAGCTCCATGCCATAAAAGAATGCGCAAACCTATTACACAACTCAGGTATTAAAGGCACAAACATCCATATATTCACGGACAGTCAAGCAGCTATAAAAGCCCTTAGCTCACACATCATTGACACCAAATCAGTACTACGCTGCTTCAACTCCCTCCAAACACTCAGTTCCAGGAACAAAACCAGACTATGGTGGGTCCCCGGACATAAGGGGATTGAAGGTAACGAAGAATCTGATGAACTAGCCAGAAAAGGTTCGGAAACCCCCTTCATTGGACCTGAACCATTCTGTGCAATCCCCAAATTGGGGCTACATACCACAAACCTGGAGGGAGGTAAACGTGGTATTTATCCCCAAACCAGGTAAACCAATAGAACTACCTAAATCATACCGTCCAATAAGCATCTGAGATAACATCGTTTTTCCTGAAAACAATGGAAAAAATACTAGACGTACACATTAGAGAGTGCTTAAATGAAAGCACTCCTCTGCACCCCTGTAAATTCGCCTACCAAAAAGGTAAATCCACGGAAGGAGCACTTCTAAGTTTAACATCACAAATAAAAAGTGCATACGAAAACAAAGATTATGTGCCTTCCTAGACATAGAGGGTGCTTTTGACAACACTGGATATGACTCCATATCAAATGCTTTGACTCATAGAAGAATAGATCACCCCACCATCAAATGGATCAAAGCGATGCTTGAAAGTCGGAAAATAACTGCTTCATCAGCACTGACCTCAGTATCAGTAACAGCCGTTAAATGCTGCCCTCAGGGAGGAGTACTCTCACCCCTACTATGGTCTCTGGTTATCGATAACCTACTTCAAGACCTAAGTAGGTGTCAATATAATTGGATACGCCGATGACCTAGTCATCATAATAAAGGGCAAAGAACCAAACGAGGTTACAACACGTTTGCAAAACGCGCTTAAGATAGTCATAGACTGGTGTAGTAAAGAAAGTCTTTCTATAAACCCCAGCAAGGCTATCATCGTCCCTTTTACAAAAATGAGGAAATTAAATCTTACACAAATTTCAATTAATGGTACACACATTGAGTATTCTAACGAAGTAAAATATCTTGGAGTGATTCTCGATAAAAAACTAAGCTGGAACTCCCACATCAACAACAAAATTCAAAAAGCAACCAAAGCTTTCTGGGCTTGCCGAAACATGTATGGTAAAACCTGGGGAATCTCTCCAAAGACCACACACTGGATCTACACGATCATGGTCATGCTCAATATAACATACGCTTCAATAGTATGGTGGACCAAAGTCACCCAAAAAAAAACTATAAATAAATTAAACAAGGTACAACGGCTTGCCTGTCTGGGCATTACCGGAGCTATGCGTACCTGTCCCACAGCGGCTAAAGAAGCCTTAATAGGACTAACACCCCTCCACATTTATATAAAAAAAAGTGGAAATTCGCAGCTCAGCAAGTTTGACACAAGCGGAAGAGTTAAACATTAGTGAACACCTTAAACTAATTGAACTTCTATCCGACATTCCAGAACTTGACATTATCTGTGCGGTTACAGACCACTTACCAAAGACACTATGATTCGACAAAAGATTCTCAACGGAGATCACAACCAGAGAAGCATGGTGTAGCAACAACCCACCAAACTGCCTAAACGGCCTAAAGTGGTATACGGATGGTTCTAAAATGGACTCAGGGGTAGGAGCTGGCATGGACCAAATAAAAACATCTCAATACCTATGGGAGAAAAACCATAGTGTATTCCAAGCTGAGCTCCATGCCATAAAAGAATGCGCAAACCTATTACACAACTCAGGTATTAAAGGCACAAACATCCATATATTCACGGACAGTCAAGCAGCTATAAAAGCCCTTAGCTCACACATCATTGACACCAAATCAGTACTACGCTGCTTCAACTCCCTCCAAACACTCAGTTCCAGGAACAAAACCAGACTATGGTGGGTCCCCGGACATAAGGGGATTGAAGGTAACGAAGAATCTGATGAACTAGCCAGAAAAGGTTCGGAAACCCCCTTCATTGGACCTGAACCATTCTGTGCAATCCCCAAATCAGCCATAAATCTGGTCATAAAAAAACTGGGAACAAAACAAATGTTTTTCATACTGGGCAAACATCCCAGGCCCAAGACAGGCCAAAAGAGCTATTCAGCCCTTCAAATCAGATGCCAATAAGATACTTAATCTTCGCAGGCACGATATCAAAAACCTAGTAGGCTACCTAACTGGTCATCACGGTCTGCGATATCACCTACATAAAATCAAAGATTATGAATTCTATACAGATGACGCATTGAGAACAAAAAACAGAAACTTTTACTCAGTAGCTTCACGAAAATCAAGAACAAAAACATATGGCGGGCTGTGCCAGCACGACCCGCCATAGAACAATTTTTCTGATATGGAGTGCGTCATCTGTATAGAATTCATAATCTTTGATAAAATGCATCTAGTCGACTCACCGGAGTGCAGACTATGTCTAGAAGAAGAAGAAACAGCCGAGCATATCATATGTGAATGCCCGGCCCTTTACGGTATCTTTCTTCAGGGAATTTTTAAGTCCCGAAGAACTGAGGAAATCTTCGGCTGAAAGTATTACCAGCTACATTAGGAAAATAGAAGCGCTACTAACCTAAAAAACATCTGACGGCAAGCACAATAGATCTTTTAGGTCGATGTGTATATAACTGCTTAAGCAGGTCAGAATTTAAAAAAAAAATAATAGAGATATTCATGCAACGTCGGAAAGTCGTCGTAAACGTTGTAAACGTGATAAAATTACGACGTGATAAATGAATTGTCAAAATTTGTATGGGAAATCTTTTCCAACAATATCGGAATTTTCTCACAGGAATTGGGTGCGTAAACTGAGATGGTAAACGTTGTAAACCTTTGAAATGCTCTTTTGACATTTAATCAGTCACTTTCACACATCAAACGTATACGCTAAACTGAAAAAAAATTATCAAGAACGGAAAGAGAACAATAGGAACAAAATTCTATCAATAAATAAATTAATAAAATAAGATTGAATTCATTGGGTTACTGCATTATTTAGTGGTGCAGTTTAAGGGTCGTTCATGAAAAGTCGTCGTAAAATTATAAACTTTCTCACGTAGTAAAATTACGACGTTGCATGAATACCCTTTATATGTTTGAATGTTTAAACGATCAATAACATAGATTGAATGTAATTGATAAAATATAGAATGATCGATAACGATCACAAAGAAATCGAAAGTAAGTATAAAAATAAATCAAAAGTGAAATCTTAAATTTAAAACTGAAAGTGTGCTGTTGTTGTGTGTCGCAATTCTGTTCTAAGAATTTCCTGGAACCGATTTCGGACCGCAGCTGTGCCGGGTCGGTTACCTCAAGTACGACGAGAGTGGACACAACCTTTTAGCCGTTGAGATTAGATTTCATGTGGATATCGGTCATATACGTGAAGGTTGACGGTCCATTATTTGATGAAGATCAAACGGATATATTTCGATGGGATATATGACAGAAGGAGGAATTGTGTGCTGTAGACAGTGACCGTCGTGCCACGTATAATTTTGCGTGGGAAAAACATGGAGTGCCTAAATCTAAGCCGCAAACGGACATCGGACGCATTGGAATGTGTGTCGGCAGAATATTTTCTGATTAGAATTTGCCGTTCAAAATGGTGGCTTCGAAAATGTTTTTCATTTTTTTTTCTAATGACCAATGTTAATTGCAAATTGGTAAAACCGTGGTGGGTTCAAATTCCGAAGTAAAATAACCGGATATCCAACTTTAAAATTTCGTAAAAGGTGTGATGGCATCCCTGGCATATTCAGTGAGTTCAAAAACTCTTCTGGATAATTTCAAGCTTTGTTGGCATTGCAAAATTTGCTGCCAAAATGGCTCTTTCTGGCTTTTTTTGTATGTACATCGGGGAATATACGGTCAATGAGAGCATTGCAACGATTGTGCAGAAATCAGTGGGCCGATATCTAACAATTGTTTCGAGAATGTGTCAGCGTATGGATCTTGTAGCATTTTGACGCGCATGTTTATTTTTAACTGGAATTTTTCAACATCGTTGAAAGTGTTTGTCTAAAACCGCCTGAGTAGCCCTAAATAGTCTGTCGTTGTTTTTTTGTATCCTTGAATGTTTTGTTAACGCCTCAAGAGAATGTTGAATCATCCCAGTTGATAATTTTGCCTTTTTTAGTACTTTGGCCCTCGACAATTGTTTTTTTTTTAAATGTTACACACTTTATCTGGGTTACTTCGAATATTCAGAGGCGGCTGAACAGTTGAATGAGATGTTCTGGCTCCATCCAATAAAGCTGCAATGCCAGATGATGCAACGGCCAATGCGATGACCTTATTTAATCATATTTCGGCGAGAATTGTTTTGCGGGTTCCACCTGGTGCATCCAAAAAAAACTACACCATGTCCAGCCGAAACTGCCAGCATAATGTGGTCGCTTATTCTTAAGAAAAACGCCCCCAAAAATGTTCGTGGATTAAAATGATCTATAGACGAAATGTTCATTGTATTATTCTCAATATATTTTCATCGAAAGTTTTTTTTTCGAATTTACTTAAAATTGTGCCGAAAAAGTTTTTTTCGAATAACGCCTTCAAAAATTGGGCGTGGCAAATAACTTTGTGTTGACGATATACAGATATTCAAAACTTTTTCAAAATTTCTTACTGTTTAACGAAAAAACAAAGTTTTTTTTTGAAAAGTGGGTGTGCTATTGGTCGGATTTTGAAAAAAAAAATAAGGCCTTCTTATTATTATTTCCTGAATATTTTAAAAGAAGAAAACAATTAAAATAAAATCCGAAATCTAATGAAATTCATGCACAAAATTTCCGATTTCAACCAAACTTCGCAAAAATCCATAAAATCGGTTTAGGAGTTTAGGCGTGAATCGGCGACAAACATTTAAGGCTAAAATTTTATGAATATAGATTGCAACAAATTTGACAATCCATATTAGTAAAAAAAATAGGTATGACCAACATTTTTCGAACGACACTGTAGATTACCAGATTGATACAGTACAGATCACGAATTTAATCCTGTCTTTCTAAGTGGGTGCATTGGCCTTGTGATTAGTGCGTTTAGAGCGTGGTCGTTGAAATAAATCCTGAAAGTAACAACAGTAACAACAACACATATTATTTTATAGTAATATGTCGGTTTATTGATCCCATATACTTTTTATTTCTCCTAGTAATCTATGAGGGGAAAACTATCTGCGGCCAAAGTCGATCACCAAGTGCCAATAGGGAGTAATTGAAAATGACAGCTGCTGGCAGAATCGAAATGCATTCTGGCATGACCTCATCCCCTCGCAGATGGTTAACAAGCAAAATGCAATGGAAACTAAATCGAATCAATCTGTCCATCGATACTCTACACCGATTCTATCAATGCAAAGATATGACTTTTTCCAGCTTCACCTGCGTACCTTAAGGGTAGCAATCAACTATGTAACTCCTCTTTCGAAGGTTGTTGCCAAAAGAAAACAATTATCTACATCTTATGCAATATATTACAAGTGGAGGGTCCATAATTATTGTGCTCAGGAAACCAAACAAAATACGACCCAATTTGTGCCCTAACCCAGACACAGATACACACACAGTAACAATGATGTTGTTTGCAAGCATCGTGCGCCGAAAAAGCAACAAATTGTCCATAATGCCACCGCGCTGAAATCTTCTTGCACTGGGAGTACTCTGCAGAGGCTCATAAACCAGCCCTAACCCAAGTACGAGAACTACATCGGAAACTGTACCAAGAGTCAAGAGAGATGGCTCGTATATAGTCGTTTTGTCGTCCTCGTCCTCGTGGTTGTAGCTGTTTAACTTTACAACAATAAATTGTAATTCCGTTTTTTTTTTTGTTAAATTATTATTATTACTATGATGGCAGCCTAAGTGGGTGGCTGTGTATATTCCTCTTAACCCTTGTATATATGCGCTCCACTTAATGCAATACTGCCGCGATAATAGCCAGGACGTTCCGCGTACTGGGATCCTTCCATACTTCTTCTTCTTCATCATCGACTCTACTCTGGCGGCCTTCTGGTTAAAAGGTTGCAAGTAAGGAATGTGCAACAGCAGAAGGCTGTAAATTCTCCCCCTTCTCAGGTATTTTGCACTGGATTTTACACACTTAACCGAGGAAAAACAGTGCAACAGGATCGAGGCGGCCAGAGAGGGAGCCAAGAGAAAAAAACGAAGGAAATGATTGCACTTAATTGCATGTATGCGAGTCCATTAAGCTTGTGTAAAACTACAACTGATAAGAATCTCACAGCGGACACAGAAATTATGTCCAAGCTGGAAGCACTAAAGTGGCTTCATTCTTTTGAAAATGCCATGGTCCCGCTGGCCCCACTTTTGTGCGCGATGCCCGGGTGCAAAGTGTCGTTCGTGTCGACCGCTTGGCGGTTCCTTCATACAAATTGAGACTGGGGGGGGCACACCATCAGCATACACACGTTACGAGGAGGAGTCTTCGCTGTTCTCTAGAGATGATGGGCTTTTGTTAAGCGCTTCACTTTTATGCAATGCGTCCTGTGATGATGGGAGTTGAGTTGAGGATATACCAAACCACCGACCGATAATGGGAAGGCCTCCATCAAGACACAAGACCTTCAAACGATGCTCGTAGTATGTCATCGTTTGCCGACGTGATCATGTAGTTGTGCGAACGCGCGGGCTTAAAGTACTTACATGCCTGGATTCATGGCTTTTGTATACCTCCTCACAAGCCAGGCAAATTAATCGCGAACAGGTGTCGATAGTTTTGTTAATGGCTGATTGATTTTCGGTCCGTTCACTCCTCGGTTGTTGTGGCAATCAACGCCATCAGCTATGGCGTCAGGCTAATTGATTTCGAGAGCTGTTGGTCGCCGCGCTGCTCTCCGAGGCAAATTGTTCTGACCGTGCAGCGAGATACCATCGAAATCAGGACGTGAGAGCAAACAAGGTGTGCTTGAACTTGGAATCCTCGGAATTGGTTGATTTGACCAGGCTTACAGAGAGAAGCCATTTGCATAGGTCCCTAACCGGTGGTTCTATCAATTAAAGCTGTCGTCATCCTCCGTACGCAGGCTTAAATCTCATCCATGTTGTGAAAATACCTCGCAAAAAGGATGAAGGAAGGACGCAAAAAAAACACGAGCAAGACTAAGTCTGACAACAACCAGGAATTAATGGGAAACCAATTAACCTGGGTGGTCAAGCACTCAGCCGGGCTAATTCACTTTCTCCACACGTACGCCTCGGTGAGATGGTGAGATGTTCGCCTTTATGTGCGGTTCTGTTGTGCAAATTGTTGCACATGACAGCAAGGCGGGTAGCTGGAACGTGTGCAACTATGCAGAGGCAGTTCTCGAGGAGAATCCAGGTTCAAGCCACACGCCGCATTCTGTCATATTGATAATTGACCACAAGTATTTGTGTTCCTAGCTTCGAAGGCGGCAGTGCAGTGCAATGCAATGCAGTGGTGTTGGTATTTATTTCTTTTGTTGCGAGTATTGATTGTCTATGTGACGTGGTTTTTCTGCGCAGATATGCCATCTGGATGGTATCGCAGATTGCAATCTAAATACATCTCATTCTTTGGATACTCACGTGTATGGGGTAGCAAATTGAAGTGAAACGTGTGGTATGTGTATGTGTGCACAGGCTTTTCTTTTGCCTGTTGTTGTCTTCTGTTAATTACATTAAGCGACTGAGGATTATGGGTGCCCCCACATTGAGCAGGAACACAGGTCTTACATGGGTTTTTATTCAGATTACGCAATCCCAGATAATGCCAATCGTAATTTTATGGTAAAGAATCGACTGCAGGCTCAGTGAGTTTTACTTCCCTTGCTGCTTGGAGGTGGGTTATTGAATCTTTGTCAAGGTGGTCAAATGAGATGACTGCAGATTGGGTAGTAAGAAATGTCAGACAGAAGTGATATAAGAAATCAAGAATTTCAAAATATTATAACCCATTAAGATGATTATTTGGACGTCCTAGAACCTAGTGCGTTATATTCCATGGTCTCGCCGTTTGATATCCATCAGCGAAAAACTGTCAAGCTAAAAATTTGGAGCTATGTAAATCAAGAAGTAGTGTCCTAGATTAGGTTAGAGTCGATATCTGCATGGCTGCATTGAACTTTTCAGTCGCTTGTGTATGCTCAGGATACCTAGTGCCCTCTAGTTTTAACACAAACTTTCCTGTAATGTTGCTAGTTTCCCACGCTCCCTCGGGTGGAAGATAGTGG
The DNA here is from genome assembly GCA_932526625.1 of Rhingia campestris. NCBI lineage: Eukaryota > Metazoa > Arthropoda > Insecta > Diptera > Syrphidae > Rhingia > Rhingia campestris. The sequence goes on along the minus strand of OW052182.1, from coordinate 60,721,650 downwards.
AATCCTCTGCTGATATGTGGGAAATAAAATACCACTCGTGGGCCAAATCTACCAAGCTTTAAGGTCTCCTATCAAAAAACCTTTCCAGGTGGCAGCGAAAGAATTCCAACGGTGGCGTCTACAGTCCATCCTAACTGGGACTGTGGTCCTATTTGAGAACCATTTGAGCTGTTTTGGTTGGACAACAGGTCATCTAGGACAATAGGTCATCTAGGAATCTCGAGGGTTAGTCAGGCCCCTTGAACAGAGATGATAAAGGAAAAGCTCAGAGGCTAACGCAGAGCTCATTCCCGTAGTGGATATAGATGGTCCCGTGTGCTAGCGATATCTAATAAATTGGAGCTGGCACCCCAGGTTGGGGGTTGTGTGCTGGATTAACTACCTATTAATGGAAACAATTGTTGTGACGAAGCAACCACAAGCGTCGGAAAGGACTGATGTTATTTTTGACGACCATAGATTAGGCTCATTAGTAGACAGGGCCTAGCTTTTTCTCACAGCCATTCATAAATGCGTGTGTACTTCTTGAACGATGGCAGGATCACCTGTTTTATGCCGAATCCGAACGGCTAAGTTGAGATAAGCTTTTCTTGACAATTGACACTAGTTCAATGATTTCTCAGATCATCACGAGAGAAGCGCCATTGGAAAATCATATAGGCGTTGCTTCGGCTGAGAATCGAACCTAGACCAACTGCGCGGCAGTACATCGCACTAACCATTGCGCCACTGAGCCCTGCTATATGACCATGATAAATGAAAAAAGGACAACGACGTTCGTTATGCACCTAGAATGTGAGAACATTAAACAGGAGAGATGCAGCCGAACAAATAGCGAATACCCTAAGCTGATACAAAGCAGACTTTACTGCCATCCAGGAAATACGATGGTATGGGACGGGCAAAATGAAGATGAAAAACTGTGAAATCTACTATGGACCGACTATTCGGATGAGGATTTGTTGCAAGCACCAAACTTAGTCAAGAATTCTTATGTTTACAAGACAAAAGCGAACGCATAACAATCCGCATTAAGGACGAATTCGCCAACATAAGCCTTACATGCGCTTACGCCCCGACGGAGGAAAAACATTATACAGCGAAAGATTGTTTCTACGAGCTTCTTGACAAAACCTATGAGCGACTTCCAAAGTACGATGGTTAAATCGTGCTGGGAGATTTTAACGCAAAGGTAGGAAGAGAGGACATCTTTAGCAGTATTGTCAGAAAACACAGACAAGAAGACAATACATGTGGCAACGGACTATTTGACTTCGCTAAGGAACGAAATGACACTTTAGCCAGCACAAGGTTTCCTCACCTCGATATCCATAAGAGGACATGGCGATCTTCATATCAACGAACGGTCAATCAAATTGATCACGTTGCCATAGACCATAGGCATGCATTCAGTATTTTGGATGTCCTAACATTCCGAGTTGCTAACATCGACTCGGACCATTACCTTGTTGCAGCCAAGGTAAGAACGCTCATATCAACAACGCCACAACAAATCAGAAATACTATAAAAAATTGACTTTCGAAATACTGCAATCGAAAGAGACCGCAAGTCCAATAAGTCATTAGATCAACCGCAACTGAATTGGTAGGATTTTCGTACCCACCAGCAATAAACCCCTGATTTCATGAAGAATGACGACCGTTGCTTGTAGCCAAGAACGAGACGAAGACTGCGCTCTGTAAGCAAGACATAGAGAGATTAATGATGTTCGTAAGTTTTATCGAAGTGTAAAACGTCAAAACCAAAGGTATAAGGATCGATTAGAACCCTGTCGAGATGAACAAAGAATATCGAAGTTGGGACACAGTCAATGCTGAAGATATGGAAGAACCATGTCTGCAGACTGCAAAAGGCGATGACGAACAGTTTTCGCTGTCAGGTAGAACGAACCATTCACCAACCACCAACTACACGACCTAGGTGAAGTGAGGATAGCAATATCTAAACTCAACCTACTCAAGCTAAACTCAAGGCCTCTGGAAATGACAGCCTTCCTTCCGACCTTTATTATGCCGGTGGAGTTACTTAATAAGTAACATTCACCAGCTCATAAGCTAAATTTGGTCGGATGAATGTATGCCTGACGAACGGCACCTCAGCAACGGTTGCCTGATCCACAAAACAAGAGGCCTTCTAAACCGCGCCATTTACAGAGACGCCTTTGGTTTTAGGCCAAGAAAGTCCACAGCTGATCAAACCTTCAGATCCTGGAAAAAAAACCCAAGAAGTCCAAATCGATACCCACCAGCTATTCATCGATCATCAAACTCCCATAGGACAGAATTTATAGAGACGAACTATACAGAGCCATGTCTAGTTACAAATAAAAAATACAAATTTTTGGCGCAACAGGCTCTCACAACCATTCATGTGTGCGTGTGTACTTCTTGCACGATGGCGGGACCTCCTGTTTTATGCCGACTCCGAACGGCTAAGTTGAGATAAGCTATTCTTGACAATGGATACTACTCGGACGATTTGTCAGATCATCACGAGAGGAGGGCCAGTGAAAAATCATTAAGGTGTTGCTACGGCTGGGAATCGAACCCAGACCTCCTGCGCGGCAGTTCATCGCACTAACCATCGCGCCACTGAGCCCTCAACATGTCTAGTTACCGCCCAAAAAAAAATTCTTCGAAAAATGTTACGTCCCGTTTGCGTTGACGGGTTATGGAGACGAAGATTCAGATATTCTAGCTGTAAAGCGACCCCCAATGAAAAACTCCGCTTTGGAGTTTTAAGATGGCTACGACATGTAGCGTCTTCGATTTCCAGGCAGACGTCGGACGCAGTAGAGAAACCCCTCATCTTAAATGACGCGAACAAGTTGAAACCGACCCCAACCAATGTGCTTTACTGGAAGCAGTTAGGCAGAGGAATCGTAGAGACGTGTTGGTAGAGGCCCCGGTTCATTTCGGACATTTGTTCCACTTAAGTTAGTAAGTAAGTGCAACGACCAACTACTTGTGATAAAAACTCGACAATTTTGACATTTCGTCTTTTACGTGACGTCGGTGGTTGTCAGTTGTGTGTTGTCGTGCGTTTTTTTTTATTAATATTCTGGGTGCAGTTCAGAATGATGGAGAAGAATGGTGAACCGGAGTGTTGGTATTCCTTCGATCTACATTCCCTAGCTATCTTAAGCATTCAATGCTGAGTTTTTTTTCCAGGTCTATTCTGCTGGTCAGCTCATAAAGTTATTGGTAAAAACTTCGTCTCCAGATCCCGGCAATGCAAACGGGACCGACGATTTTTCGAATAATTTTTCGCTAAAAAGGCCCAAGGATTTCTTCATCCGCTTTTAATACGCACGGTGCATGCTTCGCGGACATAGATTAGGCGTGTATTGCTAGGGGTCTTATTCTGTACTACAAAAAATATGATCGGTAGCATTAAAGTCCGGTTGAGCAAGGATTCGTATTGATCCCATTTAGGAATTTAGGTAAGGTAGCATTCGTGAGGATAATATTGACTCTGAGGTTGGAATGAACATGACATTTTGTTCAAGGTTGTTAGTCGACAATACTGCGACTATCTTATTTTTAGTTAATTAGAAGACTAACACGTTTCGAAACTAGGATGATCTCTCGCTGAATACCAGCCTATACCGAAGTATTAGTCATTCCTTTCAATTTTCTAATGACCCGCTTGAAAGTCCAAAACCCGATGCAGACCATGTATCATAACCTATCCCAAATGCAAATACAGCGTGGAAGGAGAGCTAAGCCATACACCAAAGTAAAGTCAAGGATTATCAGCTCTTCAATTTCAACGGTGCGTGGACAAAACAGGGTTCTTAAGTTTCATTACAAGGCAAAAACTCCTCCCAAATGAAATGTAATCTCTCGACAAACCTATCCCTCAATCATCGGCTTTTACATTCAACTGAATGAACTTCCAATTGTAAAAGGTCATGAAGTAATTAGCCCTAAGGATTTCTTTGCAGCCATCAAAGACCGCCTATGGTGAGAGGTGGTTTCAAATTCTTAAAATGTGTGCGCTCATTCGATATCCCAATATCTGCATTTGTGCAAATTGTATGTGCTTACCAGGCTTGTGTGTGCTCAGCGATGAAAGGGATTTCCGTTCCTTAACGGAGTAGGAGGGTTCCAAAATCATGAGGGTAAACGTCTTCTACTACACCCCTGTGCCCTCTGTTATGTAGCTTGCCATCAGCATGTGGGAAATTGATTGTTGGTAAATTTAAATTAACTCGAACTTGAATACGTCGCCGCCCTCCACACCCTCCCCCAAAGGTGGGACGAGTAAGTCCTTGCCGCTACACACAGAGATTGAGCGAGAGGTCGGTCGGTGTGTTCTGCTCACGCCTTATTGGCATTGTTGAATGAGGCGACGTTTTTAGAACCTCCGACATGGGTCCGGGGTATGGCGCTTTATATGGGCAAATTATCGAATGACGTGCTTAATGACTTGTAAGAAAGGAGTTGTTGAGGAATTCCAACGCTACTTCTGCGTTCTTATAGCATTATTGCTTGTGCTGCTTTGCTGGTTGTCACCACCGTGTCGTAAAGGTAGCCCAGGTTGTCGACGGTGTGGCTTCCATTTTACCATTCCACCTCCTTCGGTGGATATGCATATGGATTGCTTCATTTAGTTAATGGCGGCTCAGAGCATTTTTTTTTCTGTTTTGTTCAAACCCAAACTCATTTTCTTTCTCTCACTAGTTTTTGTGTTGAATAGAGAATGCCAGGATGGAGAGAAGTGCACAAAATAAAATGCAAAAGCGTCTATACAATGGGGCTTGGCGTATACAATGCAAAATGGGAAACTTGATACACTCGTTTGGGGGGGAATTGTTTTTGTGTGCCTTCGTTCGGGTATCTATAGACTTACCGGTACTCGTCCTCGTCCCGGCGAACGACGACGTAGATCTTCTTTCAGGTTTTGCTAATTTCAAATTGATGTGAAAAATAATTAACTAAGCGGAATTCCTTATTTAATTTTGCTAGCTACCTAATAGTCAGGTCAGGTTGTCCCGTCAGTGTGTGTATATGATGTGAGAGCGTTGCTTAGATTGCTTCTGTTTGATTAAGTGTCCTTATTTGGAGGAACACACATCGATGGGAACAGATGGCTGAAGATTTTCGGTACATGTGGTCCATCAAGCTTGGTATGTACGTGTTGTTTTATTCTGATCTACCTGCACTAAGGGATACCGATACCCAGCTTATAATAACAATTGGAATTAAGAAACATTAACGCAGAAAGTTGTTACAGTTGACTAATGGTTAGTGTATGAGACGACTTCACGCAAGTCCCTAGTTAAAATCCTTAAAGTGACAACACTGTCACTGCTCCACCTCTTGCGAAACTTTGACAAGCATCCAAGAACATTACTGCCATGAAAAGCTTCTCAAATTTGACGTTTATATTCGGGGTAAGCTCTAGGTCCCCTTCTTTGCGGCAACAATAATAAGTTCGCACACAGAAATTAAGGGTAAAAGGTAGGTTTGAGGGCCGTTATGGGCTGTAAATGACAGTTAATTAATTTTTCTTTAACGCAGAAAGTTATATAAAGGGTGCTTTTTAGGGGTATAAAACTTTAAATAGTTATAACTGTCATACTTATAAAGTGTGTTTGACTTTTCTCAGTATACTTTATCAAATCACAATGGAAAGACTTACATTAGAACAAAGTTTACAAATCGTGGAAATTTAAATCGCACTTTGTTCGCCAAACTTATATAGCACTTCGTCAAGCTTACGGTGCGCATAATCGTCCATCTGAGAAGCTTATACGCAATATTATGGCTCGATTCATGACCACGTTTACTCTTTTGGATAATATTCATCCAAATCGAGCGCGTACCTGGTGTACAGAAGAAGTCATTGCCGCTGTAGACGTAAGTGTGACAGAGGACCCAAATTTATCGATCCGGCGCCGTTCTCACCAAATCGATCTCTGCACACCCACTACCTTGAAAATTTTGAGAAAAGATCTTGGTTTACATCCATAAAAGATCCAACTAGTGCAAGAATTAAACCCATTGCGTTGTGTGTTCGGTTCGGAAGTTAAACAAGATTTTTATCGTCAAATCATCTTCAGCGATGAAGCTCATTCTTGGTTTGACGAGTATGTAAACAAGCAGAATTGTCTTTTTTGAAGTGAGCACCATCCTCATGAGACTCTTGAGACTCCATTACATCCCGAAAAAAAATTACTGTTTGGTGCGGTTAACATGCTGAAGGCGTCATCGGTCCATTTGTCTTTAAATCCGAAACAGTCCTTTAGTTCTTATGTCATTGGAAATCATTTGGAAATAGTTCCAACAACATGGCTCAACATTGCATACAGCGCTTGCAACCATGGCTTTGTTGAGCAAAACGTTTGGTGACCTAATCATCTGAAGAAATGGACTTGTGAATTGGACATCTGGTTCGTGTGATTTGACACCTTTGGACTACTATTTAAGAGATACGTCAAATCTTTAAGAGAAACGTCGAATCCAACATTCGACGCACTATTGACGAAATAAGACAGGGTAAGCTCGAAAAAGTCGTAAAAAATTGGGCCAAAAGGATGGCGTTCATAAGGCACAGTCGCGGAGGTCATTCCATTCAATTGTTTGTGTTTTATTTTCAAAAAAAAATTGTATGCCTCTTAAGAACCCTATAATTAATTGTTTAATTGGGGTTGCAATCCAGAAAGAACCTGGATCTCAACCAACATGCCTCTCCGATTAGCCTGGTTCTCAGCTAACTGCCTCGAAGCGCAACATCAGCACCATAATCGGTGTCCTATAGCCCTACATGCCAAAAGACTAGGCCTCTTCAGCAATGACTTCTGTAGAAGTTCCTTGGACGAAGACGAGGAGGAAAGTATCATTCACCTTCTATGCTCTTGTCTAGCTCTCTCAGAAAAAAGGAACCTTCATCTGGGAGACCACTTCTTCGATAATCAATAGGTAAGCTGGCTAATATCAATGTCAGAAACCTCCTACGATACATATTTAGCTCTGAATGGTTCAATTAGGCGAACGAATGTAGGAAAGTCGGCTGGTCCACGTGCTACCACAACGGACCTTTATGGTCTAAGTGTACACGTGCATAGCGTGCAGCCACTGCAACCTAACCAACCTAACCTACCTAACTGCCTCCAGTTTTGAACTTCAAGTTGGTTGAGGTCGGTTGTGAGCGCTACTTAAGACGATGTCTTCCTTTAATGCGTCCGATGTCTATCTGGGAATCGAAGACGGTGCAGTGCAATAACCCCAGCGAGGCCAAATTCAAAACTCTCAAAGAAATCTAAATTTAAACCCAACAAGTGAAACGAATCTAAACATTTTACAAACTTTAGAAAACAAAATGTTAAGATCATTCGTCAATGCGCCGTGGTACGTAAGGAACGAAGATCTACGCAGAGATCTGGGTATTCCCGCGGTTAAAGATGAAACAAAAAATTTTGCACGAAGACGTTTATTAGAACACGTTAACACAACAGTCCTCCAAATTCTTGACGAAACAAATATATTGCGGCGTCTTCAAAGAACTAAACCCTTAGATTTGGCCCAATAATAACAAACCGCGCTATAAATTGCGGAAAAGCAGGATCTCTCAAAGGAAAGTTATCTGCCAAACATATTATATACTCGTGATAAAAAAATTGCTGGATAAGTCGAATACTTAGCTGCAATAGAATTACAAAATGGGTGGTGGTTTAAGTGAGTAAAAATCTCACACTTCTTTGGGCACGTGCTCATCGTGTCTATGAAGATTTCCACCAGTCCACGGAAAAAAAAAAGTGGGGGCATGGTGACCCCGCAACCTCCCCCCTCTCTGGGCTCAGTGTTGGATTTGGGTTGCGAGCGAGTTTGGATAAATGCAAAGGAAATAATCCCCATAAGCAAAAGGCATTAACAACCGCTGGGCTTATTTCCATTTCGAAAAGGAAATAGTCCATGCGGGGACTGCGTCCTTTATTATTGGCAATTTAGCCGCATGGGGCTTAATTCCACGGGGGGTATTGCACAGCACCATCGAAGACTATGCGAACCGGAGTATTAGTTTCCAGTCGCTCTACATGCCCTAGCCAGGTTTAAAGTCCAATGCGGAGCTTTTTTTGTACTAGGGGAATGTCTCCAAAGCCTGTCAACGCGATCGGGACTAAAGATTTTTCAAAGAATTTTTCTCTCAATACGACCAAGGATTTCTGCATCCACTTTTGATACGGTCCATGCTTAAGTGCCGTATAGCAGGACTGGTGAGGGGCTTAGGGGCCTTACTAATAAATTGGCTTCTAAGCCTGAAGACAAAGTGGTTGGCAGCAGTAATTCTTCGATTTATTTCTGACGAGATGCTGTTTTAACAGTTAATAGCGGAGCCGAGCTAGACTTTGTTATTTCTGTCAATAGTGACTTTCTTCTAAATTCATCGACGCAGGGTGTCCCTTCGAGTTGATAGCATCTGTAAAACTTTAAATGCGATTATTGTTTCTCCAAAAAAATTCATCAAATAGAGTGGGTGAGAGAATTGATCCTTTGGGTACCCCAAATAATGGGTGCAAGTTCGGGTGCTCATTTTTTAGTACAAAATCTATCTGTTCCAGTGGCTTTTTTACAGTCCAAATTGTTAAGAATGCGTCATATTTTTTGAGGTCGAAATTTTGGTGCAGTACAATAATCACCGTAGAATTAAGCCCCATGGGCATAAATTCCAAAAAAAAAAGGAAATAGCACCCGGGGCTTATTTTCTTTTCGAAATTTCCGCTACCACTTTGAAGCATTAACATCCGCGACTGTTATTGTCATTTGAAAATGGCATTCTTTTCAAGTTTGGTTGTATGCAATGTTTGAATATGAGTGGGGCATGTTTCCCCTCTGCAACCCACATGCTTCGAATAACTGTTGGTATAGGTTGATTTTGTTTGTGAGTTTGGATGTACGCAAAGGAAATAAGCCCTACAACCAAAATAAATAAGCCCTGTGGGGTCTATTTCCTTTTTTTGGAATTTAGAGCCGCGCGGCTTACTTCCGCAGGAGTTATTGCACTTCACCCGAAATTTGAGCTTCAACCAACCGGGTACGTGAATAGATTCGGTTGAATTTGAGCAATGGTCTGTCTGTGTTATGTTTATTTTGAAGGCATCAGTTGATTGCGACTTAATAACATTGAGACGTCACGAATCATCCGCTAGAGATATCCCTATCATATCATCGTTCATGCAGAATTTGGCCATCCGCTATGTGTCACGTAGTGACGACCTGCTGGAACTAAATTTCGTCTACGTCCATATTGTTCCATTGGGCCATTGGTTACGGGTTATCATTGCTCTGTAGCACATTCATGGTGATGGCCTCACCAACATCGTTTTCGGAAAAGTGCGAACCAAGTGCGAACCACCCTATGGTGAACGTCGTCCCTAAGAAATATTTTCCGGCCAAATTATGGTCAGCGGGAACGAACGTCGTTCTCTATTCTTATTAACTTTGCCTGGGTGCAGACCCATGTTCCGATGCAAAATTGGCCAAGTTAAAGTCCGGATATGCCCTCACTAGGCTATGCATCTTGAATATACCTGTCCAACCTATTGAAAGGAAATTTTGCTTTTGGATGATCGGGTAATAAGGCTTTTTTGTACTTCTAAAGTTGCACACTAGTGCGTCCCTTAAGAGCGAATGAAGAACTTTTATAAATCATTCCATGGCAGAGGTTGAGTTTTCTAGCTTGATTCTAGCAAGATGTGTTAGAAAGCCATTCTTTATGCTTTACGTCACGACCAAGAATAGACATAACCAAGAGCACGGTAGATGTCGTTGTACAATATTTCGACAAAGGTCATCAGTCGAGTTAAAGTTAATATGGTTAATCTTACGGAAATCTCTCTCATTGTCCCCATCTCATGTGAAGTCCTCTTCGCTTGTCAAATCTCCTACTCAGGTTAACAAATGACAATCTGTTCGAAATGTACAAACTGTCACTTTTTGATTTATACCACTTCTTCCTGTTTGCTGACGCTAATTATAATAAATTTCCCTCCTCTGACAATCCGTCCAGTAAAGCCTACCACTTGACCACCCGCGCTAGGGAATGTTTCCTAAACAAACACACGCATCTTACACGCTCAACAAAGGAATAATTTATCAGTGACAAATACAGACAAAAGAAAGGTTCTTAGCCTATGGAATAAGGATACGAATTAGAAAACTACGATTAGTCCAGTCGTCCGCGAAAGGAAAGGGAAAACAAGGAGTTGAGTACCTACCATCGGTAGGGTGGCACATGCGAATGACCTACTAAAAGGAGTTTGTTCTGTTGTATTGTATCCCTCCGCATTTATTAGTATGTGTGTGTATGTGTTTTGTTCTCCCTATTCTTGTCAAAGGAAATTTACGCAAGGGTTACTCATAATGGCGGTGCTTAACCAACAATAGCTAGAGGTACAAGTTGAAAGTTGCAAGTAGATAGAGTGAGAGTCCTTCGGCTTGTCATTGCAGATAATCGCTGTGTTCCTTTTTATTCTCTTACTTTCCCTCACTTTTGTACTTGTCACATTGAATGGAAGCCTTTTCGTGCAATAGAGAGATTATTAACCCGGCGATAAAAAGAAATCAAAGGAATCTGTTCCAAGAGCAAGCGTATAGAAATAGGTTGTCGACATTCACGCACTTAGGGCACATGGCATGCTGTGAAGTATAATGCCACTTGGAGGATAAATGGAGTTCCCCATTTCCTTTTTTTGTAAGAAATTATATAGATTCACCCGGAAGATAAGACGTTTGGAGATTATCTGTTTCTATGTGGAATTTCAATCTGAGAAGTCATCACATTTCATTTAAGATATCCCAAGACAGGAGCTTCGTCCGACCGCAGACGGATTTTTCTTTTATTTGAATCATTTTGAGTGCATATATCAAAGCTCTATCGGGGGAGATGGACGCTGGCAAAAATGGAAAAGAACGTTCCAGATCGGTTTGATGGATTTAGCATCTCCGTCAATGTTGTTAAAATGTACAAAGGAATCTATAATACCTTGCGGGATATCTAGGAGAAAATATTACAAAGCTAGGTAACCTTTTCCGAGATGGATGGAGCGAAAGCGTGATGCGGTTAAACGATAAAGGAAATGAATGGTTGTATGTACACTCAAGGATGCGGTGAGTGTTTAGACGAGACGACTGGAACTTTAAATAATGCAGGCGGGTGGGTCGAGACGGAATTTTTTTTTCTACGAATGCCTTTTAAATAAATTTATGGGATTCTTATTGGCAGAGGAATGGATTTTTTTTAGTTACCTCGGAATCAATCAGGAGTCTTGTAAGACGTGTACAGGATATATACGTGGTTCATTATTTTAAATGAAATAACGATTCAGAAATGCTATTTGCTCTAAAAGCAAATTTTATGATTTTAAGATTCTGGAGTGACTTCTGACCGATGGTTGAGTGTAATAAAACGAGCGTAGAAAAAGAGTAACATTAACTTCGGCAATGCCCAGTCGCTTAAACTTCGACTAGCTATTTTGCCTCCCAGTAATAACCGTCGGATACAGGTCTCAAATAACCGGACCTGACTTAGCAATCCAACCAACAACTATTCCTCTATAAACATAAAATTTCCAATTTTAAAAAGGAATTACTTGTATTGTACTTGTGTGGAAAAGTTCAGCCTGTTTAACAACTTTAAAGGTAAATTCAAAGAGTAAATGGAAAATGAAATGGTATATCAATTTAAAGCTTCTATAAAGTTTCCGGGGATGTGTATACATGTGACAGTTGTACAGATGTTTTAGTAGAGCTTCCGCCGAAGTAACATATAAGCATAATGTGTATAGAGCTTGTGACTTAAGGCTTATATCAGCTGTGACTACCTATTGCTATAACTGATGCCTATGATTTGTAACTAAAAAAAATCAATGTGTAGGGTACAAACGATCGAATCTGACAGCACGTTTCTTCGTCTTTCAATCGATGGTTTTACAGAACACGATTCAAGTGGTTTGTTACTGTGACTACTTTTGCATGTTGCAGAGAACAGCCTAGTGGATGGAGTGGTGGACTGGAGGATACCCGAGTTAGAATCCCAGTAAGAACCTGATTTATTTGTTTAAATATAATATAGGGTGTCATAAATAACACTGTTCATAATAAAATTTATGCATGTAAGCATTTATATAAACAAATTTGGAGTACAGAAATATTTGAAATAATGACAACAATTTCTTTTTGTTTTCATTATTTGTGAGCTTCGGTAAAGCTTCCTTAAGGAAACCTTATAGAGTCCCGTAGAGTGCACCAAATGCGTTTCCATTAGTATTCATATAGTTAATATTGCTTTCGGGGAAATAGTTTCGAAAGTGCTTTATCGAAGCGAAATTGTTAGTTGGGAAACTTATAAGTGAGATTGTCAGAATAACTCGCTCGGAATATGCGGCCTTAGGTTAAAACAGGGACATTGCCTTGAAGGTTGGAGATGGAATATGAATTATCATGAAGCAATCAAGAGCCTCTAAAAAGACTGATGCCTCCAGCTGAAATACTGCACTGAATGCTGACAACTAGTGGATGCCATAAGCTGGTACAAATTAGACATTACTGCCACACATGATATACGATTGAGGAGATTTCACAGTATAGAGACTTTACTGACTTAATCTGAGTGGTTAAAAGTTTACGAGCTTTCAGATGAACCGAATTACAATTACTTCACAACCCTTGACGAATTGACGGAAATTTTGATTAAACTAAATACTATGTGGTCAAGTGCTTTGGATAACATTCCAAACATCGTGATTAAGAATTGACAATTGACATCAAATGGCCATACTGTGTTATCTTTAACAATTGTATACATAACTACTACTTCCCGAATTTCTAAAGTTGATATGTTTCCAATAAGTAAAAAGTAGAAGACTCGTTCTAATTCTTCTAACTAAAGGCTCTGAGATCTGTGAGGTAGTTATAAGCAAGTCCATTTATTTCGTTTGTAATGAAAAGGAGGGCAAACTCTGAGCGGCGTTAACTTGACATTGGCCAGTCATTGTAACTTTGCCAACACATCAATCCAACTGGTAACCATAGGACAGCAACTCTATAAATAGCTTGGTCAGCATAACTGGCATGGAATATGTCCCCTTATGGATGTTGAGATCAGATAACAATTGTTTAAATATAATATAGGTTGGCTATAGTGGTACTTCGTACCGCAGCGTAGTCAAATACTCCGTTGTCAGTGGTGTTATCGTATAGGCTGTGTTATCTGATATTATTGCAGAAGATATCATTTTTTCAAAATCTTTTTTTTTTTACGTGAGCGACTTGTTAGCCGGAAGCACAACTTCCAAACTGTAGAGCTTACAAGTCACTCACGTTAAAAAAAAAGGTTTTGAAAAAGGGATATCTTCTGCAATAATATCGAATAACGTAGCCTATACGATAATACCACTGACAAGGAGTAATTGACTTCGCTGTGGTACGAAGTACCACTATAGCCAGCACAAATTGTTATCTCATCTCAACATCCATAAGGGGACATGACGGTCTCCTTAATGCGATAGACAAGCGGCACATATCCAGTATTTTGGGTTCTGAAGGGCGAACATGGTTTCGGACTACAATCTTGTTGCAGCCAGGATAACATGAGTAATACCGTAAAAAAAATTTAATGCCGAATGACTGCAAATGCAAGTGACCGCCAAGTCCTTCGCAGAACGCTTATCCTGCGTATCAACAAGCTATTAGATCAGCCGCAACGGATGCTCTAGGTTTTCCGCGCCTACCAGCAAACCGATAGTTTTGATGAAAAGTGCCGACAGATGCTCGCAGCCAAAAAGGGGGCCTACAAGGCTAAGCAGACACAGTAAATGCTGAGGATATGGAAGAACAACTTCTGAAGACTTTTAAACAGCGAAGAAAAATATTCTCCTGCTGTCCGGCAACTACAGCGAAAACTAACATCCACCCGATCAGTGTGGTTTTAGGCCATTACATAGTTGTGAAACTTATCAAATCTTCACACTTTGGGAAATCCAGGAAAAACCGAAAAACCGACGGAGAATTCTCGCTGCTTCATCGGAAACGACTTCACCGACACATTCGATACCATAAAAAGGATTTAGCCAAGGCGACACACTGCCCTGTGGCTTCTTCAATCTCATTATTGAGATGATTGTGCAAAACTTCCGAGCCAACACCAGGGCAGGGACACAATCTTCCATAAATCGCCGCAACTACTAACATATGCCGACGATGATGTCATAGCCACGTTTGCTAGTTTAGAGAAAAAACAGCAAAATGGCTTTAGCTATAAATGGGAGTAAGACCAAGTATATGCTGTCAACAAGAAAGGACACATAACATCGGCAAATTGAACAGAAGTCACTATTGACAGATATAATTTTGAGGTACTATACGGGACTTTGTCCCCCTCGACAAAACTATTTCGTCAGAAATAATACAAAGAAAAACTCTTGCCAACCGCTCTTTCTTCAGCCTTCGAAGGCAATTTAGTAGAAAAGCCCTCAGTTGAACTAGTAAGAAGAACCTTTTTAAGACCACTATCATCCAAGTCCTGGGTCTATACGGACTTTTTCGTTATAAAGTAGAGTAACACTTTGGAATAGATGATTAGCTCAAGGCCATTGAGGGTGAATACATTTTTAACCGTGTTGGAAAATTTTTACCACTGCCCAAGTTTCAAAGGTACCTACCCTTGTTTTTTTTAAATATTCAAGTGATTAACATATACAACAAAAACTTTATTCACTTCCTAAAGAGCTACATGTACATCTAAAACTACTTGATCCTTCAAATTGTTTAGCAATTCTCCACAGGAGGCGATTTCCTTATGTAAGCATTTAAAAACAGACCGTTTCCAAATACCGTAAAGGAGAAAAAAATTAACACGTCACAATTTCCCCATGCAACAATAACTCGACTCCTCTCCAAAACAAAACAGCCTCACAACAGAGCCTTGATCTTATCCAGTTAACAAGATCTTATGCAGCTGCTCGAGAAGTACGTGTTTTAAAAGCACTTTGCGCGGCACAGTATCAAGAGGACAAATGTGTGATCGCGATTTGCGACGCGTAATTAGGACTCTTAAAGTGGTTGCTTTCATCACACGGAATGCTACCTGCAGTTGCCATCGCGCAGCATGCTCCCTGCGCAGATCTCTTCTTATTCTTCGTCGTCATCATCATCTGCCTCTCCTGCCTGCATCGTCACCGGTGTTGGTTATTGTGGCTAAGGAAAGCACAAGTACGAGGTATACCCACACAAAAGAAACCAACAAAATCTCAAACTAAACCAAGCTCGAATATAATACGGGACCGTTAAAATATCTCCAAAGGAAACAAGACCATATACATACACGCAGACAAACAGACAAAAAAAAATCTCCAAAGCAGACGAAGACGTGAAGTCTTGGGTTTCAACTTTGTCCGTTCGTCGTTGTCGACTTTGCTGTTGGTTTCGTGCAGGAACTCTTATCCCCGGTGATGCACGACAAACGATCACTCCCAAGGAGTCAAACCAAAAAAAAAAAAACGTACTGTACTTTGAGCCATTGCAGGGAAAAGCTATATGTACGTGTGTGTGGATATAGACGTCGTCAGTCGTCGGTGGGGTCAAAAACCTGGCATCACTGGGTTTCCTTGGCGCGAAGGAGCGCTCCGCATGGAAGGGAGGCAATTTAGTGAGTCGCTTTTCTAATCTTGTTCCGCGATTTATTCGCGTTTTATCCTTTTTTCATTATTTTATTGGATCATGTTAGCGCGGCAGACTTTACTCCTGTGTCGGTTGTGGGATGTTTATTGTTAATGGCTGGCAGAGGGAGGAGGTAGGTACATTGTGTCTGAACAAGACTGTACTTTGAGTTCGTCCTAATTTTTGTTTCGTGAAAAGATCCCCGATCATATCGCTCGTTCTCAGGTAATGGGCTTTTAATGAGCGGCAATAGGTTTTTCTTGTTCTCATGCGAAACCGTTAACATAGTGGTTAATGTTTAAATTGGCAATAAATTTAATTTATAACAGAGGAGTGTATACCCAACACCTTCTGAAGAGGTTGTAAATGAGCTTTGAACTCAGTGAAAGGGAATAAATGCGAATGCAGGAGTTACGATTAATGGTTTCCCAGACATTGATGGGCTGACAAAGGTATTAAACGGAAAGGTTTATGATTTATGATTCTAAGGCCCATTACGCAGTAGGCAGTGTGTATTTCGTAATAAAGTCTGCTGAGTTAAGCAACTGCATATAGCCCAGCAAGACGACTTAGGCAGAACGTCACCATCGACAGCGATAACTGAGAGGTAGTTTGGGACCTGGTCTAACTCGGTTCCGCTACCATCTCTGACAACGGCATCTCGTCAGAAATCTAACGAAGAAATAATCTTGCCAACAGCTGTTTCTTTCGCCTAAGAGGGCAATCAAGAAGAGCCCTTTCTTGAACTACTAACGAGATCCAATATAAGACCCTAATTGTATGCCAGTCCTGCTCTACGGCACCGAAGCATGGACCGTATCAAAGCGAATGAATAATTCATGGTCGTTTTGAGCGAAATCATCGAAAATTCTTAAGCCCCGTTTGAGTTTATTGGCTATAGAGACAATTATGTATCGAAAGACTTTACGAGGTGTTCAGCGACATAGGACAGGTCAAAAATCTCCGCATTGGATGGTTGAGAAGACATTATCATTGGCGTAACAGGTGTCCAATAACTCTACCATTGGACACCTGTTACGCCGGCTGGCCAGCAGAGTCTTTAATTCACAGCTCGTCAGACGCAGTAAAGGAAGAATTCGAGAAAACTGACAAAAGGACAAGGAATGGATCTTAAGGATCATTATCGGCATTTTTTTCAACTTAAAAAAACGAGCGAAGTACAAGACCACAATGAAAGGGTCTTCAAGCTACTGCTTGAACCACTGCTCTACAATCTCAAGGAATGAGTGGAATAGGTACACAAGATGCAAATAAAAGCCACCACACATGACATATCTAGTATGCTAGGAAGATTCGGTAGATTGCATTCGATCTTCGGAAACTATCGATTTGTTTGAAGAGATTCACAACATTTTTCTGTCAACACTTGACCGTATTTGTTGAGCGTGTATGACATATATGCACATGGCCATCTAGTGGATTCTTTTTAAATCATAGCTTATTTTTATGCCCACAAGATCCTATCTGCCGTAATATGTGAACGCCTGAAACCGTAAACCAACTACCTGATCGGCCCTTATGAATGTGGTTTTAGACCGGGACTAATCAAATCTCCACACTTCGGCATATCCTGGAAAAAAGAAGTGAGGTCCAAATCGATACCCACCACCTATTCATCGATTTCAAACCCGCATATGACAGCATTTAAAGAGACGAACTATACAGAGCCATGTCTTGTTTTGGTATACCGCCCAAACTCGTCCGTTTGTGTAGGATGACGATGGAGAATTCTCTCTGCCCCATCAAGGTCGGAAACGACCTAGCCGACACATTCGATACCAAAAAGGATTCAGGCAAGACGACGGACTGTCATGTGACTTCCTAAATTTGATTCTTGAGAGGATTATGCAAAACTCCAGAGGCATACGCCGACGATAGTGACATCATTGGTAGGACTCAAGGTGATGTCATAGCCAAGTTTTCCAGTATAGAGAGGAAGCGGCGAAAATGGATTTAGCAGTAAATGAGGGTAAGACTAAGTATATGCTGTCGAAAGGACACACAACATCGACGAATTGAACGTCACCATTGACAGATACAACTTTGAAGTAGAACGGGACTTTGTCTACCTCGCCTTTGCTATTAACTCTGACAGCAGCATCTCGTCAGAAATTTAACGAAGAATTACTCTTGCCAACCGCTCTTTCTTCGGGCTAAGAAGGCAATTTAGTAGTAAAACCTTCACTCGAACTACTAAGACGAACCTATATAAGACCCTGATCATCCCAGTCCTGCTCTACGGTGCTGAATCATGGACCGTATCAAAAGCGGATGAAGAAATCTTTCGTCGATTTGAGAGGAAAAATATTTGGTGCCGTTTGCGTTGACGGGCTATGGAGACGAAGATTCAACCACGAACTATACGAGCTGTACAGCGACATACCCCTGGCCAAAAAACTCCAAATTCGACGTTTAAGATAGCTAGGATATTTAGAACGACACCAATACTCCGGCTCGCAGAGTCTTCGATTTCCAGCCAGACGTCGGACGCAGTAGAGCAAGACCTCGCCTTAAGTGGCGCGCACAAGTAGAAACCGACCTCAACCAACTTGGAGTTCGTAAATGGTGGCAGTTTGCTAAGAACCGGGCTAATTGGAGAGGCATGTTGGTTGTGGACCACGTTTTTTCCGGACTGTAGCGCCACTTAATTACTTGCTTAAGTGGCTACGTAAGGCTACGTAAACAAACAGCATCTGGTACTCGGAAAACCCGCACGTTATAGTCGAGAAGCCGATGCATTGACAGATAGTGTCAGTTTGGTGCGGATTGTGGAGTGGTGGCATCATTGGACCATTTTTCTTCAACAAAGAGGATGGAAACAACTTTTCGGTCAATGGTGGGCGTTACAGAGCCATGTTAACCAACTTTTTTTTACTGGAATTGAAGACATGGATTTGGACGAACTCTAGTTCATGTAGGATAACGCGTAATGCAAAAAAATCCCAAATCGTGTTATCAGCCGTTTTGGCAATGTCAATTGGCCGTTTGGGAGCAGCGATTTGACCAATTTGACCTTTTTTTTTGTGGGGAACCGTGATCGACCGATGTTATGTCAAGAATCCGGAAACGATACAAGCACTTAAGGCCAATATCATCCTAGCAATATCTGAGCTTAAGCGTGAAACCATTAACAAGGTCTTGAAAAATTGGAGTGACAGAATGCGCAACTGCGAAACCAGCCCAGGCAGCCATTTGAGTGACGTTGTGTTCCATAATTAAGGGGAATGTTTGCTCTTTCGAATAAACCCATTATACATGGAAAACATATTATTTTGTTCATTTATTGGATTTTTTAAAAGGAACCACCCGTTATTTAACAATCTTCAACCCCTTTAAAGTCTAAAAAGCAAACTGTGTCATCACCTGATTTAGTAGTTTCCATTGATATTTAGTGAGTCTTCATCTGGATTTCCAATCTCGACTTCAGAGCCAAGAATACACCAATTTACTCCCAGGGGGGCAGGAAAAGACTCTCCTTGACAGCCTACCCATTTTCTGGGAAAATGAAATATCTGGCATTAACGACCCATACAGAGCATCCAACCTAGGTTCTCCCTTTGCATTAATGTGTCCAAAGTTATATTGTTCCCAAAAAGAAGAGGACCTCCTGTTTAACGCCGAACTTTAGGAAGCTTCTCATTACAGTGGATGTTGGATGTTTGTCAGACTTTCACAAGTCTGGGGCAGTGCCAAAACTTAGGTGTCACTTTCCGGATTTGAACCGAAGGCTCCCACACTTAATAGTCCAAACTACTAACCAATAGTCTAGTGCACACTCCTACTTTGTAGAAGAAGAAGAAAACGGACACTTTTTGAAATTCATTGATCCAATATTAAATCTAAAGTCCCAGCTGTGTCGATTAGGTGTATAGCCTTGGACTTCGAAGACTGATACCACGACTCTTCTAAGCCATTGCTATGAATTTAGGTTTTTGCCTGCCTACCTAATATAATGGAGACGGTTTCATCATCTCTAAAAACCTACAGGACCCCGCTCAAATCCTTAGCTTTAGCAACTCTTTAGCGTCTTAAAAAGTCGAGATAAAAGTCGATCGTCATTTCACCCCCTCATTGCTATGCAAGTACAGCGTTACGGAAAAATATAGAAAAGATAACTCTGCTCTTATCGCCTTTTAACTGGTTGACATAATACCAGAAGTCAGGACTCAATCCTGACACCCACTTTTGCTCATCTCGGTGGTCATCAACTAGCTTCCTGTCGTGGAAGAGAGGTTCATAAACACTTACTTGTTGCGAAGACAAGTCAGAAAGTGTATCTAAATCTTACGTGTGGGTAAAGATGTGGCAAAGACGTGCCAGAAAGTATACGCTAACCTTTCGTCCGCGATATAAACTGCCTCCGCTGAACCGTGACATACCACATCAATTCGTCAGCATTAAAGTACTTCCTCGGCTCTATGGAGCCCTGTATTTGCTCTTTTTCTGAGTGAATATTATGAACTATAATTTCACTATTCGCATCGCCCTTAATGAGTTTTAATAATTTCCGTCATTTCTCCGCCCATCTCGCTAAGCACTAAAAACATTTTATTCTTCCATCTGTCATGCCAGAGGATGCTATGCACCGGCTCCGCCAGCCCCCCGTTTGGTAAACCAAATCAGATGTTGGATTTCATAACTCGCATTTAGCTAGCTGGCTGAAGGCTGACTGCACAAAAAGGAAGATATACTGCGCAGCGCACATAAACAACCCAACAGTTCGCCAGAACTCGTCACGAATTAATATTTTATCGCTAAAAAGTACTCGCCTCAGGGCAGACCGCTTACAACGATCCTCCTTCTTCCAGCCAGCGAGAGAGAGAGACTTCTTCTCAGCTCCGCGATACCCTCCGCGCCGCCGCAGCAGCAACACCACCACCATACACGATATGGATATGACGCGTGTATTGATCATGACCGCAACGCGGCGAGGTAGGTGCGCGGCGTGCGCAGTGGGTGCAATGTAACATCCGATACTCTAAATGTTGCACAACATTTAACACGAAATGAAAAGAAATTAAACGAAACAAACAAGAGATACATCTCGAGGAGGCAAAAATTGATTTGATGCATAGCGCGCTGCGAAATGAGCGCGCGAAACCTACATGAACGGGTATATGGACGGGATGGATGGCATGGATACCTACAGCAGATACACCAAGTGGAAGTGCATATAGGAGTAGGTAGGTATACCCCCCTTCGCCGTCATGGTCGCGTCATGGCGAAGGAGCGAGATGGCTTGGCGGAAGATCTGATTGAAAGCATCTGCTCACATTAACTCGCAACGACTTGTGGCACTGACAGGCCGAAGCTGTGCCTTTGGTTAGCGTTCTTTTTTTTTCTTCCTCCTCACCATCCTGCAGATACTCGTTCTCGTATACCTCTGACGAAAAAAAAAAGGAAGGCACAGTCTTTCTGCGTTATTTGCCATTTATTTCGGATAAATTACGTATCCCTTGGATGTGGAGGGGTCGCGATAGTCTGATTGTATCCAACTGTTCGACGGATGACTCGAGTCGAGTCGAATAGCGAGCCCGAAACAACAAAGCCAAGGAATGTTAGTTATGATCCTTGTCAAGGTATTTTTATTGCCGCTGAGTTATTGTATGATCGGGAATTAATTCTTTTTTAAAAGCAATTAGTGCAAGTTCAGAGATTGAAGCGTTTTGATGTACCTAAAGGGATTTTAATTTACGATTTGTGTTGCACTGCTGCCGGAGTTGGAGCGGTGGAGTCATGTTGACGTGGCATTGGGAATCGATTTTTGTATAGGTTTTCCGTGAAGGGGATTGTACGGGAACGTAATTGGAACATAAAAATCAACGAAGTTATAAAGGGTATAATCGGGAGAATGCATTGTAGGTGATGCGCCTGAGGGTGATTTTGAAATTGAATTCTTCTCAGGGAATAATAAAACGGTGAGATGAATTGGAGGAGCAATAAATATGAATGTTCCTAAATGCTTCCAGGTTGAGTTAAGAGTTACAACGCAATTATAGACCACCTAACGAAGTAATTGGGAATGGGAGCTGGGAGTTGTTGAATAATTGAGAAGGTTGTCAGGAAATGATTTTATTTGCAAGCATTATAGGGGATGGTGCTGAGACGTAGCCTTATACTGAGTTAAAATAGACTTGGACGATAAAATGGTTTTCTGTTAATGCAATAAATACGCATCTGAGTTGATTTATCTGCCAGAGGTTGCTAACTTGCTAACAAGAAACTTGAATACAAAGAGCTTAACACGAATTATTGCGTTATTGCGGGTAGGTAGGGCGAAATTGAAATTCCACTCGCCGATCAAAATTAGCTTGGGGTAAGGACGTCGAATTAAAAACCCAACATTGTTGCAATGGTGCCGTCCATAGTATCTGTAAGGCTACACGATTTGCTTTGACGTATTCGGACAATTTCAAGTGTTAGGCTGCGGTTATAGCTAGCTGCGAGTTGGTGTCAAAACAAAGCTTATGGATTTGATTATGTAAAAATATTTTAATTTTTAAGTATAGTTATCGCAGAAAATCACTTTTTATTTTTCACTGATCATGATTTACTTATCGGGCTCCCGACCCGTGAAGAGTCTCTGCCTGAGACACAGCAGCCTTCCATCCTCTACAATCCCTGGGTCGCTGATTTCAGTTGTCTAGACCAAGCACTCTGGCATCCGCGATGGCTTGGTCTTTGAAACGGTTCGGTTTTCCTTGCCTTCTCGAACCAGGGGCTGGGATTCGAAGATCCTCTTAGCTGGACCATTATTTCCCATTCGCTCGATGTGGCCGAGCCAATGTAGTCGACGTGTTTTAGCTATTTGGACTACATCCACATCTTGGTACACCTCATAGAGTTCGCGGTTGTATCTTCTCCTCCATTCGTCCTCCTCGTGCACAGGACCAAAAATCCACCGAAGTATTTTTCTTTCCAAGGAACTCAGTATCAGCTCTCCCTTTTTGCTTATCGTCCAGCACTCGGCACCATAAAGCAGAACTGGCAGGATAAGGGTTTTGTAGAGCACACATTTCGTCCTTCGAGTTAGGAGTTTTGAACCCAGTTGTTTCGCCAAACCGAAGTAGCAAGGGTTTCCTAGGGTAATTCTTCGACGGATCTCCACTGTGTGTCATTCGTGGAGTTAATGTTAACTCCGAGGTAGGTGAACTCCTTAGCTACCTCGAAATTGCTGCTATCAATAGTGACGTTTTGTCCATGGCGGTGGACAGATGCTTGTCTGTTTGTTGATAGCATGTACTTAGTCTTGTCCACATTTACTTCAAGGACAACGGAATTCGCCTGTTCTTCAATCTCGTGAACGCTTTTATCACGGCATGTTGGGAGCGACCGATGATTTCAATATCGTCCGCATAGCCCAGCAGCTGGACGGACCTGTTGAAACTAGTGCCTTCCGTGTTAACACCTGCCATGCGCACTATCTCCAGTACGAGATTGAAGAAGTCACATGATAGCGCGTCTCCTTGCCGTAATCCGGTGCATGTTTGGGATAGTTCGGAGGAGCAACTTCCAAACTGCACGTTGCAGCACGTGTTTTCCAGCTTCACGCCACACAGCTGAATCAGTTTTGCTGCTGCAAAATCGATTAGTCGGTTGTCTGTGGATTCTGTGCTTACCAACTAAACCGCCAAAGATGTCTTCCTTTCCGACTTTAGCATTGAAATCCCCGAGTACAACTTTTACATCATACTCCGGACAGACTCCGTAGGCTCTGTTCAGGAGGTCATAAAACTCCTCATTGATGGGATCTTCAGCCTCGTCGGTAGGCTTATGTTTTGGAACGTAGCTTTGATGCGGATCATAGAAAGGCGATCACTTATCGGCTTGGCATCAATGACTTGTCGTTCCACCGCAATGAGGTGGAATTTTCCAATGATTCCTATAATCAGCTATGGCGGTAAAATTTTAATTCCATCATGTGTTTTTGTTCCAATGAAGTTGTTCAATGATAGCTTATAACTGGACCCTTTGTCTGACCCCTTGAATGGAGGCGGAGGCCAACGGCAGCGTTCAATCATGCAGTGCAAAATGATGGCCGCATATCCTAACCGTTAATAAAAGAAAACCATTGGAAGTAAACAAGAGCCTCGGAAGGACTGACTTTACTGTTGACGAGAAAGGCAAACGAACAAAGGACAACAACATTCACATCTGTACCTGGAATGTAAGAACATTAAACAGAAGAGGTGCACCCGAACATCTAGCGGAAGCCCTAATCTCCTAAAAAATGGGATAAGAAGGATGGATAACTGTGACACCTACTACATTCTGGGAAATAGTGCGAATTGTTGAATACCATATCCCTTCCATCCATAAATTAAACATCTCCAAAAAGAGGGCGTGGCTTAAAAATGTATGAAGGTGATATATAGAAAATGACATTGTCACAGTATATTGCTTAGACAGTTTATCGAGATAGTTTCTGATTCGACAAAAAATAAAAGTTTACTATTGCGTATGCAATACGTGTACCGCACAAACCGTTTTATAGTAAAACGTCGCCAAAAAGTGGTCGTGGTTTTAAATGATCTATAGGCGAAATGTTCATATCAATATTATCAAAGTAAAAGGTGGTTAAATGTTAAGGGCCGATGTTGATTTTGAATAAAACACAAATTATTTAGGAAATTATTGTCATTTCTTTTTATTATGATAATATTGGTATGGTTCAATTATGTATGGAACAAAATATCGGCCAAATGGCCTCTGCGGCACACCTCCATCCAAGTCCAAATTTTCGATGACGCTGAGGCATAATTGAGGTTCTATGCCGTTAATGTGCCGAATTATCTCATCCTTTATCTCTTGAATTGTTGCTAGCTTATCGACGTACACATTTTCTTTCAAATAACCCCAAAGAAAGAAGTCCAACGGTGTCAAATCACATGATCTTGGCGGCCAATTGACATCGTCACCACGTGAGATAACACGGCCATTGAATTTGTCGCACAAAAGAGCCATTGTTTCGTTAGCTGTATGGCAAGTGGCACCGTGCTGTTGAAAACACATATCGTCCACATCCATATCTTCCAATTCGGGCCATAAAAAGTTCGTTATCATCTCACGATAGCGAACACCATTCACAGTAACTGCCTGACCGGCCTTATTTTGGAAAAAATACGGCCTGATGATGCCGCCAGCTCATAAACCACACCAAACAGTCACTCTTTGTGAGTGCATTGGTTTTTCGATAACCACCGCCCAAATGCGGCAATTTTGCTTATTGACGAATCCAGTGAGGTGAAAATGTGCCCATCACTGAAGATGATTTTCTTCGAAAATTGATCATCCACTGTTTCCATTTCTTGCCACCATTCTGACCATTGACGACGCTTGAAATGGTCAAGAGGCTTTAGTTCTTGAGTCAATTGCACCTTGCAAGCGTGTAAATGCAAGTCTTAATGTTCATCAACGACGAGCTTGAGAGGTGCAATTGTTGGGCACGACGACGAGTTGAGGTGGACGGTGCCCAAAGTTAATAGCTTAGCGTCCAAATCGATCCCAGTATGGCAGTTAATCGCAAAAACAAAGTTAGTAATCACAGCTGCTATAAGCCTTAAGTCAGGAGCTCTAAACATATTATGCTTCTATAAATCACTCTGGCGGAAGCTCTACCAAAACTTCATTACCACTGTCGCATCTACACACATCGCCGGCAACTTTATAGAAGCCTTAAATTGATAAACCATTTTATCTTCTATAAAGCCTGTGGATAAAACATTAAGATTTATTAAATAGGCTGAACATCTCCGCACAAGTAGAAAAAAAAACACAATATAGAAGCAATTGCTTCTTTAAATCAGAAATTTTAACTTTATAGAAGAAAAATTGTTAATTGGCAGACGAAATATAGACATTGAGATTGTCTAAATATCTTATTTAGATACTTTTTCAAAATTTCAATTTCATTCAATATTGACGACGACAGCGAAAACTAACAACCACCCGACCTAAGTGAATTGAGGATAGCAATATCTAAACTTTAATTTAATAAGGCTATCGGATAGGAGTAACATTCACCATCTCATAAGCTTAATTTAATCGGATGAAATCATGCCTGAAGAACGGAACCTCAGGATCGTTTGGCCAATCCACAAAAACGGAGATGCTCTGAATTGCTCCAAATCCAGAGAAATATGACTCCTTAACATCGCCTACATGATCCTATTTGCCGTAATATGTGAACGCCTAAAATTTTTGACCAACAACCTGATCGGAAAGTCCATCGCTAATATCATTCTTTAGAGGTGCAAAACGCTCCGAGCCAATACCAATCTTCCATACATCGGCCAAGGAAATGATCAGACTCAACAAGATGTCACAGCTTCGTTTGCTAGTATAGTCATAGTCATGCAAAAGCTGATTCATAGCCAGCTTATGAAATATCTTGAATGCAAAAAAACTTGTTAACCACCGCAAAAATGGTGTTCATAGCATACGGCCATAGGTGATTTCATGATCTCAGCGAATGATGGAACCAAGCACTCTAGTATGATAATGAAAACAAGATCACTACATGCAATTACGAGCTCTTTCCATTTATAAAACTCTTCTTTATTGGATCTTCAATGGACGGACTAAGTGGCGCTATGGTTAGTGCGATGAACTGCCGCGCAGAAGGTCTGGTTTCGTATCGCAGCCATAGCAGGGTTACCGATTGCTTTCCGTCGCGGCTACACACTCGTTTCTCGCTCTCCACTCGATCACCCAATTCCCCAACGTTTGGTCTTTTGTTAAAAATATAAAAAAAAACTTGGCCTCATCATCAGTTCCGACGCTCATTCACAATGTCATTCCAGCTGTCAGCTCCATTATTCTGAAGTGGTGTTCTTCTACGCTAGCAAAACCACTGCGTAAGCTTTTCTATCTATCCTACTCATCAGGATTCTTTCCGAGTAGATGGAAAACAGCATTTTTCCAACCTGTACAAAAACAAAGGCGAAACTTCTTCTCTCTCCAACTACCGACAAATTGCACTTACGTCGCTTCTTTCCAAGGTCATGGAAACGCTGATAAATCGTCAACTTATGAAATATCTCGAAACACGAAAACTTCTCAATGACCGGCAGTGTGGTTTTCGCAGCAACAGTTCTACTGGTGATTTGATGACATATCTCACCGAAAAGTGGAACCAATCAATCCACCATGGTGGCGAAAGCAAGATTGTTGCACTTGATATTTCAAACGCATTTAACAGGGTTTGGCATCAAGCCCTTTTGTCGAAAATGCGTACATTTGGAATCGACGAAAAACTTGGATTAGACATTATCTTTTGAAACGTTCAATTCAAGTTGTTTTGGATGGTTTCAAGTCTGCAACTCACTAAATAAATGCTGGTGTCCCTCAAGGCTCAGTTTTGTCTCCGACTTCTTTCTCATTTTTGTAAATGATCTCCTGTCTGCAACATCTAATCCAATTCATTCCTTCGCTGATGACAGTATACTCGTTTTCAAGTTCACGTCACTCATCTTCGAACGTGGACTCTAAACGACAAAATACGTTAAGCTCATTGAATTCCGAACTTGCCAGCTTCATCAAATGGGGTTAATCCAACAGGGAAGAAATTGATGCTTCAAAATTAAGTGCCATTATGCATGCATGGCACTTACGTCGAAGAAGCAGAAAAACTTTCCATGCTAGGTATGTGTGTTAGTAACGATTTACGTTGGAACGACCACAAATCGCTAAAAACGGCGCAAAATTTCTAGGTTTCCTTAATCTATGTAAGAAATATTTCACCCCTTCTGATCTGGCCACAATATAGAAAGCGTTTATACGCCCTAAACTTGAGTTCACCGGCCACGTCTGGTCGGGTGCACTAAAAAAACATTATTGCACCTCCTAGATAGGATTCAAACGCGTGCGAAAAAACTTATAGGAGGCATTAGGATAGCGAACTCTTTAGTTTCGCTAGAACATCGTCGAAATATCTCCTGCCTTATATGGTTTTATCGCTATCTTAGCAACCAATGCTCAAATGAAATAGCCAGCTGCATTCCCCCCATTCAACAATTCAGCCGCAATACTCGTTACGCTATGAATGTTAATCAGTTTACCCTTAAGCCTCTCTTCGGACGAACGCTGAATTATAGAGATTCGTACATAAACCGAACAACAACAAGAATGTGGAATGATCTGCCAAACTCTGTTTTCCCTTTAACTTACAGGCATTCAAAACCAATGTGCATCGGTGCCTCCTTTCTTCTTATCCCGAATTTCCTTAACGCCCGCACTGTGCTAAAACATATAAAGCGTATTCATAACCCCTTGAGTGCGCGCAAATTATAAAGAAAAAAAATACCTAAATGATTTTCAACTGGCCCTTCTCTCGTGATGATTTGACAAATCATCCGAGTAGTATCAATTGTCTCAACTTAGCCGTTCGGAGTCGGCATAAAACAGGAGGTCCCGCAATCTTGCAAGTGCGTGTGGAGCACACATGAATGGTTTTGAGAAAAATAGGTCGTGGGTACCAACGAGCCTGTTGCGCCAAAAATTTGTAGTTTTTTCTTCAATGGATTAGAAACCAGCTCATGAAATGTACACTTCAGGTTTTTAAGAATGGTTTCAAATCTGCTACTCAAATGCTGGTGTAACGCACGGCTCTATTTTGATTTCGATACTTTTAGCTCTCTCTCAACAATCTTTTAAATGCAACTTCAAATCCAATCTTTGCCTTTGCTGATTACATAACGTTGAGCTTTATAAATTCTTTCTTTATTGCCTTTCATCAGTAAAGCAAAACCTTCAGCCATTGAAAATCTATGTTCGATACAGCCTTTGTTCGACCAGTCGCATTCTTTAAATCACGCTACAAAATCGTAACGATTTTTTAAGCGGTGCAAGGACTATTTCTCCTCTTCAGATTCGGCCTAAATATAACAGGTTGATGCAAATGTATGAACCTGGCTTAAACTGAAAATACACATAAGCTTAAAACCTTACTAATACAATAATTATTATAATTTTTTTATATATATATTATTTTTTCCATTATGTTTTGGAAATAATCTCACTTAAAAAAAACGGATTGAAATTCGATTCTATTTGTACTGTCCCAATGCCAAAGTTGAACCTTATAACGGGTGATCCAAGTAGAGATACTTTTTTCAATAGCCTTTCTTGACAGATCACGTGTGAGTCGTGTCATGCTGTCATGTTATTTTTGTTTAGTATTGTTTGGCATTTCATAATGGAAAGACTTACGCGTGAACAACGTTTACAAATTGTTCAACTTTATTATGAAATTCACGTTCTGTGAGGAATGTGTTTCGTGCACTTCGCTCAACTTATGGTCAACATAATCGGCCTACTGAGCGTACTATTCGCAACACCATCACCCATTTTGAGACCCAGCATTCATTATTGGATAATATTCGACCGAATAGACAACGTCCAGCACGCTTTGAAGAAAATATAGCGGTCGTAGCTGAGAGTGTACACGAAGACCGTAGAGAGTCGATTCGGCGCCGTTCGCAGCAACTCGGACTGACGTATGGAACGACTTGGCGCATTTTACGTCAAGATCTTAAATTGAAAGCGTACAAAATACAGCTTGTGCAACAACTGAAGCCGCTCGACCTTCCCAAGCGACATCGCTTCGCTCTATGGGCTCTTGAAAAGTTCCAAGAAGATCCGACGTTTTCGAGGCAAATTTTGTTTAGCGATGAGGCCCATTTCTGGCTCAATGGGTATGTAAACAAACAAAATTGCCGCATTTGGGACGAAGAGCAACCTGAAGAGATTGAAGAACTGCCACTTCATCCAGAAAAAACAACGGTTTGGTGTGGTTTGTGGGCCGGTGGAATCATCGGTCCATATTTCTTTAAAAATTATGCCGGTGCGAACGTAACCGTCAATGGCGACCGTTATCGTGCCATGAAAACCGACTATTTGATGCCTGAAATTGAAGCTCGTGATCTCGGCGACATTTGGTTTTAGCAAGACGGCGCCACTTCCCATACATCGCATCAATCAATGGACTTATTGAGAGAACATTTCGGTGAGCACATAATTTCACGTTTTGGGCCGGTCGATTGGCCACCAAGATCGTGTGATATCACACCGATAGACTTTTTCCTGTGGGGATATGTAAAGTCAAAAGCTTATGCCGACAAACCCGCTTCGATTCAGGCCTTGGAGGAAAACATCACGCGTGTCATTCGCCAGTTACCAGTCGAAATGCTCGAACGAGTGATCGAAAATTGGACTTAACGGATGGACCATCTGCGACGTAGCAACGGCCAACATTTGATAGACATAATCTTCAAAAAATAAATTCCAAAGAATGTTCTTTCAAATGATAGTAAACATTCTCCATTAAATTTGAATTTTCTGTGTTTTTTTTCTTTAAAAAAGTAGGGAACCTCGAAATGGATCACCCTTTAGCACAATCTAATCAGAAAGGCTTCAAAATTATGCAATAAAGCTGATAGGAGACAAAAACCATTGTCTCGTCGAAAACCCAGACAATTTTCATGATAGATGTGCTTAAATAGAAAATACATAATACTTTGGTGAATTGAAAATCTGACATTAAATGACCACAGACCTAGCTTTTCCATTCATTTGTTATATTTTGGCGACAAAAAATGGGACCTCAACACTGATTCCGAATAGCAAACTTTTGGAGCTTCTAATGGCAGTTTTATGCTGTTGGATGTTTGTCAGACTTTTGCAGAAATTGGTATTGGACCAGGGACCCAACGCTTAGTAGTCAGGCGGTCTAACCACAAGGCCACTGCGTACCCGCTCTGTAATGCGCTACATTTATTAAAAGACTTCAGATCGTTGATAGCTGTGCAAATGATGAAAATGCCGATAGACCGCAGACCTTCTTGGAATCAATTGAAGACAACTACCAGAAGAGTGAAATAATTTAGTAATTGTATAGCTAGGTGTCTTTACATACGTCAAAGACATCTCAAGTGTCGATTTATGGAACAGGGGGGTTACATGATAGAGTTTTCCTGCACAGATTTATAAATTATATATGTAAAAAAAACAGCCTAATACAAGTAGCATCACATCTGATTGTCAAAATATCAGTTTTAGAAATCTAAGGGTACCCATCATCGCCCTTTTCTATTGTCTCCATATTACATGATCACCATCCCAATAACATCAGCCCCGACGTACCACCACATAACGTAAGCAAAAGTAATTAACAAAATTTGACAACCCTTCTGAAAATATATCGAGATACTCGAACAAAAAAAAAATCACTGAGTCGTGCTTTCACATTAAGCAACGAATCGCCGGCAATAATGCATCAGCATCGCCCTCCGACAGGGCCCGCTGCTGCTGCTGCTACTACTCAAAACGTTATTCACGTCATCTTTCGTCCAAAACAAGAAAGCATACCAAACGAACCGTTTAAATACTTTAACTGACAGTTGCAAATGCCAGAAAGACGTACGAACCGAAACGAATGGCTTTACCCGTCGTCATCTTCTCCAACTCCAGCCACCGACCGCCAGCGCACATGCAGGCTAAAGTCGACCGTCGCATTTGTTATATTACAAAAGGGCGCATTCGAAAAAGGGGGATGATGACCTTCACAAGACTGACCACCACCACCACTGGCGGTTGCATTGATGGATGTATAAACTCAAGGAAGGATTCTGCTCCAACACAACGACTCCAGACTGCTGCTGCTGCTGCTGACGACGACCACGATGATGATGATGATGATGATGATGAAGAGGAAGAAGTTGATTGCCGCACCATGACTTTTTGACTGATGTTAGTTGGAAAATTAGCAGAAAATACAGAGGAGGACCAACAGCGCACAGCTTAAGCAAATGTTGTGGTAACATTATGCAGATGCCTGCAACCATGATGTGTAGTTTCAGTGGAGTCCACGATTTTTTTTTATTTTTACAGCATTGCTCCAGAGAGCTTGTATGTCTGCCTGCGCAAATAGAGAAGGAATCGGTGGGGTAACAGGCGAGATACACGCATTTCGCATCGAGTTGAAGGCCGAAACTGGTAACGTCATTTCCAGTCTGTGACGTGACGAAAAGAACAATAAACTGGGAAATGCTGGTGGCCCCAAAAAAACTCGAAAGAGTCTGTGTCAGTCGTCGCAAACAGATTGTTGTTGAGGCTTTAAAATTCCCACCAGTGATTGTTTTCCTTTTTGTGAGGATGTGTTCTTTTCGCGGGGAATCCGTTATATGGGTTTCATTACGTAATAACCACACAGAGACACCATCACAAAAATTCGAGGCAGTGATGTGCTGTTCATCAGGAGTGAGTAGGAGTGGTTTAGAGAGCTACAGATACGCATTTGAAAATACAATAACGTAAGTGAGAAAGTTTTGTGTAGCGGTGTGTGTTTGTTTTTCAGAGTATGGGTTTAACAATTTGACATTTTTGCGAAACTATTGATATTTACTAAAAGGGGCCTGAGTGACAAACCTTAAGAGTGGCCAAGGATTTAACGTCTTACGATTCAGGTGCAGCCGAAAACCTAGAGTCTCCATTGATTTGTGTAAGCCAAGTATCAACGAATGGGACCTATAATTTAACGCCGATTTCAAATGGCATATCTGAGATATTATAATGATGGAGAACTAGGTTAGATAAGGCGGTGAAATAGGAAAAGGCCAACAAAGAACTTCACTTATTCTCCAACCTATAGTACGATAAATGGTACTCGGTCTGTGGATTTGTGGGACGCAATCAGGAAAACTATAAAACACCTCGGGAACAATAATATATTTTCTGTGAACCCTTTTTTATTAACGAGGTTCATATGAAAGCAATTCAAAACTTACGTCAATAGTCTCTATCAGGGCGAACCAATTCATCTAGGTCCGTCAACAGATCATCTAGGAATATCATAGGTTAGCCAGGCCGCTTAAACAATATAGTGGTGGATGGGGCGAAAAAGGCAACAGCACCCCTTAGTGGCAACTGATAGGCTTTTAGGGGTATCTAATTAATTGGAACTCGTCTATCAGGGAGAAGGTTGTGTCATCGGGGTTACTTCTTTACCATATGAAAAATTTAGTTATGAGAGGGACAACAGCCTCGAATAACGGATGTCATCGAATCTAAGATTTCAAATAACTATCAACCAGACCCGGAAATTCCACGGTACGACTTACGATTATGCACCTGGACGATTCGCACGTTGTTCAATCAGGTTGATGCTCATATTGCATATGCCTTGGGGTAGGGCATACAAATGGTTTTTGTAAGAAAACGCCCCCAAAAAGTGGGCGTGGGCTTAAATGGTCTATTGACGAAATGTTCATATTGATACTGCCAATGATTGTGCATCAACATTTTTTTCGAAAATTTTAAAATTTGACAAGAAAACGTTTTTTTTTATAAAATATAGATATTACGATTCTCTAAATAAGCTGCTCAGGTTTGGCAAAAAAAAACGTTTTCCTAAAAACGGGGCGTGGCAGTGGGCGGAATTACCAAAAAAATTTACACTTGTTCTGGTGGCACGACAAGGATCCTATATACCAAATTTCATTATCCTAGCTCAAAATTTAAGGCCCAAAAATCGGTGACGAACAGAAAGACGGACGGACGGACAGACAGACATGGCTAATTCGACTCAGCTAGCGATTCTGAGTCGATCCATATACTTTGAGGTATATGTAGCAAAATTATTTCTCTATGTTACAAACTATGTATCATAGCATATGTTGGACTACAAGAACCTTAACTCTTCACGACAACGCTCCACAAGCTTAGATTTTATTTCGACAGCAGAGATTGCTTTTATTGCAGACTGACTGTCAATGAAGATGGTGATATCATCTGGTGGTAACGCCAGCATTGAGATCGCTAATGCCAATATCTCAGCCAGTAAGGCACTGCTGTGTATCGCTATGGGCCCAAGTAGGCCTATGCGAGCTTGACGACTCACTCGAGCGTCAACAGCCCATCTAACCTAACCTAAGGCACTGCTGTGCTCTGGGAGACGAAAAGTGCTGTTTAGCTTTAGTGTTTCTGAAAACACTCCAGCTCCAACGCCGACGTCCATTTATGGTTTCGGTGCACAGTTCGTTCTTCTTCCACATGTAGTTAAAAGATACAGCTGAGCCCAGGTATCTGTTTAGCATGTCCATCTAAGTTCATTTTCCAGCAGTTGAGCTGGCTTATTCATAGAGCATTTTTGGCTGCAGATTCTTGCATTTAAAGGTCTAGCGATAGAAGGTTTAGAATGGTTTGCAGTCCCTATGTTTGTGTGATTCTCATTGCGCTAATTGATGGCTATGATCCACAACAGAGGTGAGATAACGCCTCCTTGTGGTGTGTCTCTTGATGAACTAGTTTTAGAATTCTACATCCACATGACCAACATGCTTTCCATTATTTTTCGAGCATCTCGTGTGGTTAAGCTATGGAAATTTCGAAATATTTGGAACTATTTGCTTTGAGTTCGTCAATAGTCTGCGTCCTGCTGTCGTACACTTTGATTTTTAAATAACCCCACAAATCGTAGTCCGGGGGTTTCAAATCTGGAGATCTGTGGTAAGCCAGTCAGACTCACCATTTTTTTGACAGCACAACTCCTGCCAATTTTTGTTGTAGAAACTGCATTATGGCAATCAGTTACCATTCAGAATTTTTCACACATTTGTGGGCAGACGACATAATGAGCCAATATCTACCGATATCGATTCCTATCGACTGCTTCGCTTTCTCTGAAAAAAAAGCTTTGGCGCAAACGCCGACGGGTCAAACAGTAACTTTTTGGTTTCATGGATCTTGTGTAAACTACACAAAAGAATCTCTTCATTCCCCAAAAGCAGTAATATTGCCTATTAACGCTGCCAAAAAGTGCCCCTTATCGGTCATCAAAGTTGCTTCCAAAATCAGATTCAGTGTCAACCAATAGAGCCACATTGTTGGCAATATTCAAACGGCCAAATAGCTGCCTGAAACCGTTCACCAACAACCTGATCGGCCCTTATCAGTTTGGTTTAGGCCAGGAAAGTCAACAATCGATCAAATTTTCACACTTCGGCAAATCCTGGAAAAAACCCAAGAAGTCCGATGCGCTGTCATGTGACTTCTTCAATTTGATTCTTGAGAGGATTGTTCAAAACTCCTGAACCAAAAATCGGTGCAACTACTAGCATACCCCGACGATATTGACATCATTGGTAGGACTCAACGTGATGTCATAGCCACATTTGCTAGTATAGAGAAGGAACCTTCAACAATGGGTTTAGCAGTAAAAGAGGGTAAGGACTTAGTATGTGCTGTCAACACGAAAGGACACACAACATCGACGAATTGGACAGAGCGTCACCATTAACGAATATAACTTTGAGATAGTACGGGACTTTGTCTACCTCGGTTCCGCTATTAACTCTGATAACAACATCTCGTCAGAAATCAAACGAAGAATCACTCTTGCCAATCGCTGTTTCTTCGGGCTAAGAAGGCAATTTAGTAGTAAAGCCCTAACTCCAACTACTAAGGAGATCCTATATTAGACTCTGATCATCCCAATCCTGCTCTACGGCGCTGAACCATGGGCCGTATCAAAAGCGGATGAAGAAATACTTGGTCGATTCGAAAGAAAAATTCTTCGAAAAATCTTCGGTCCCAGTTGCGTTGACGGGCTATGGAGACGAAGATTCAACAACGAACTATACGAGCTGTACAGTACCCCTAGTCAAAGCGTTAGCATTGGACGTTTAAGATGGCTAGGACATGTAGACTGAATGAACGACAATACTCCGGCTCGCAGAGTCTTCGATTCCCAGCCAGACGTCGGACGCAGTAGAGGAAGAACTCGCCTTAAGTGGCGCGCACAAGTAGAAACCGACCTCAACCAGCTTGGAGTGCGCAACTAGAGGCAGTTAGCATGTTGGTTGAGGCCCAGGTTCATCCCGGACTGTATCGCCACTTAAGTAAGTAAATAGCCGCTCGAATGGTTGACATTGAATCTGATTTTTGTAAATATAATCAATTTTGATGATCGACGAAGTCCAATTCACACTCTTTGGCACCGGCCGTCAACAAGCTAAATTGCCGCAATGTGCGAACGCACGCATGGTAGGTTAGGTTAGGTTGGTGGTTTGATGAGGAAGGCGGTGTGCGTCTTCCCTCACCTAACTCAGGTCAATATAGACACAATGTGATGCACGTCGGGGGTCCACGTGTGTGGTCGGCAATATTCATTGAGTACATTGCACTTTTTAAGGAGGCAAATCATCCTTCAAAATGCGCCGCAAGGTGGTTCCACTGACGGTAAAATGCTGAACGGGTTGAGGATATGACACATATGGGTTATCAGCAACACTCTCTCTTACAGCTTCAACAAATTCATTGAAACGTCTTAATCATTAATGATCGGCATGTCTACCGATAATCTCCCACTGTCCGGTGCTCAACAAAGTTCGACACCAAACGACGAATAATGTTTTCAGACGGTGCTTGTTGGCCCCCATATCTTTTAACGATATGGATGTTAACTTAACACAACTGAACGTTCATGTTCATTGTACTGTGTCACTATTTCGGCAAAATTGTTCTGAATTGACGTTTCAGAAATATGTCAACTCAAAACAATCGGTTTATAAATGTCAAAGATATTCAATGTGTACATACCGACATGAAAAATGGCGCACCTTATAACTATAATCAACGAGATGCTTATTTTATTTATTTCTATAAGGCAAACAATGCTTCAAAACTTACCTACCCCTATGGGATAGGGTAAACAAATCGATAATTAAAAAAAAACATTTTTATAGATATCTAGTGTGCTGTAGATCCATTTCATTGTCCCGTATGAAGCATGAACCCATTCTGTAGACGTGTCTGAGCCTGGCATTGCAGCATATCCTACAACCATGTGGTTGAAATTATTTACTTGTCGCTTCTTCGATATGCGTAGTAGTTAGCGGTTGCTAGTGGCTTCGATGGACCGCATCCTCTCTGTTTATGGACCACTAAATTGGTATTGTTATGGATTTGTGTGTGCAAAAACAGTTTGCATGTGCAAAAAAAAAATAAAAAATAAAAAAAAAGTTCACAATAGCGATGCAGACAGATTTCATTAAATTTGAGTGGCATACGACGACGTAACGATGTCACTGAATCAAATTACCTGAAAAACCGCAAAGCACAACAGCGTTGTTGTGGTTGCCTTGCACACTCAATTAGTATTGACAGAGGAGTGTAATTGTATCTTTTAGTTGTGAGATTTTATTATACAGGTGCCGTTGCTAGTACGATGTAACTGTTTTGCAACAAAATCTTTTTAATTGGGTGCCTATAAGGGCACTGCCATGGTGATTACAATGGCAGGACATTTGATAAGCAATGTTTCGATGGTGTATCTACTCGGAGATGGTATCCACATGCATGACAGCAATAATGACAATTACATAAGTAATTACGCATATAATCACCTCAATACGAAAGTCCTAATTAAATAAGCAATTTGTGTTTTGCAAACGTCGTCGTCAGGCCGTCGGAAGAACAGAAACGCGAACAACAAATCAAAACACAAACACCATCATCATCAGTATCTATGCGTGTATTTTGGCGTAATGATGCACACGTGTGCAGACATTTAGTCGGTAGACTAAACAAAAACAGAATACTCTCGTCATTATATCCTGTTTCAGTGTTTTCGTTGTGCAGACCAGCCAGACATTTTCAAAGGCAAATATTTGTGCAGAAGTGTATCTAGATACATGGGAAGTGTACTAGAGCACCGCGTGTATCTATAACAGACAAGAACATAACAGCGATACACTAATCTAAACAAAATCAAAGTCTACATGGCAAGGTAAACGCAAATGGTGGCTATGCCATGGGATAAAATGGCTTTGTCACCTTGCCGCGTATTACCATGTAAACGCTGAGCTTTAGGTTTAGTTGTTAGATTATTTGAAACAAACAGCGATAAAAGCACTCGTGTGGTGAAAACTTCCACGGATACTATATCCTATCCCGGTTAGTACTCTACTCATTCCAGATTTTGGGTGTATAGTTGGTTGTTAAACAGATCGTGAAGGGGTGTTTAATTAGATTAAAGAGCGGCATTCATTAAAAAAGAACACAGAGTTCTCTTTTTGTAAATTTTGGAGAAGTTTGGCAAAGAATGGATATTTATATGACACCAACTAAAAATACGTGACGACTCTGATCGGGTTTTAAGAAAGTCCGACTAATTTATCATTGGTCCTGATATCTACTAAGACTCAGTAAAAAACTTGCAAGTTTTAAATTTGTTTCCTAATTTTTATCTGTATCTTACAAGAGATTCTAACCTTTCTATAATAGCGGAACCCAAAATAGGTGTTTTTGGAATTCTGTCCGTCGGTCCGTCTGTCCGTAATGATCTCCCCAGCATAAACGGCTTGACCGATTTTCTTCAAATTTCGTACCCAAGTTTATTTTCGTAATAATTCTAGGCCATTTTTTTCTAGCAGAACCCAACCACCTCCGATTCTCAGCCTTCAATCAACCCATGTGAAATGTCTAAGTGACAGCAGATGAGAGGTTTTCGAGATGACTCAATCGAGAATACTAGGGAGCTCAGACTGAATAATTGGAACCATTGCGTCGAAAATTAAAGAAAATGGAAGCCTGCCTTGTCTCAAGAAGAGACCTTCAAAGGGTAGCGAAATTCATCCGACTTACTTACGGGTAAGTAGGTCAGAAGAATTTCCAAAATGGAGACAAATTAGAGTGCAACCAACATGAGCTGACATATAAGGAAAAACAACTTAAAGATGGTGGTGCATCACCCGCGGTATTAAGCCAACTGCGGTATTAAGGGCCGTATTGGATACTGACGATGGAGCACTCAAACTGGCATCCAACTCCCAGAGGATTGATTGAAAACTGTCTTTCCAGGTTATAGGTTAACTACTAAATGACGTATTTTTTTTTATTACAATAATAAAAGAAACGGAAAAACGATGGTAGTATCTGCATGTAGAGAGTTACACTCTACAGAAAACGTGCAGCCGAAAATCCAACAGCGGACAAATTCTGCTTTGATGGTTGAGGGTTTGTAGAAAGGTGGTCGACATTAAGCGGCACTAACTTGGAATCCGTTCAGTCGGTGTGACTTTAGGTTAGGTTAGGTTAGATGGCTGCATGCGGAACGCGTGCACATTAGACCAAGAAGGTGCGAACCAACTTTGCAGGAAATACAGCGACCCTGACGTCGAAGAAGAGGTCTCACACCTACTATGCCACTGCCCTGCGATCAGTGGCAGCCGTTTAAAAACACTAGGTAGCCTATACTTCGTTGACCTAAGAGACATAACGACTATCCCAATAGCGCTGATAGTCCGCTTTTGTAGCAGATCAGGATGGAGCAACTATCTCTTTGAGGCTGAAGGAGTAACACAGACCAGCACCGCATAAGTATCACTAGCGAACTTAACCAGGTATCCTCTTTCTCTATTTCAGGGTACATTCTTCGAAGGGTAGGTATCCCTATGGGCCCACGTAGGCCTATGCGAGCTTGACGACTCACTCGATCGTCAACAGCCCATCTAACCTAACCTAGACCAAGAAGGACCGTTGTGAATCAAACATCTTTTCCTACGAATCGTCTGCCTAGCTGAACCAATCCGAGATACAAATAAAACGGCGGAGGTTCCTGATGTCAATGTTAATCAGGTCACCTAGGTTGTCGAAGAAGTAGTCTCCTAGGTGGAGTCTTCATTTGTTGGAGAGCGCTATACATGTGTGTGATTTTGACTACGGACTAATTGTGCTTTTTCTAACTGCCTATACGTAACCATCAGATACTGGTCTCATCGAATCAAATTTAGATTGCTTAACTTATATCTGCTATGGTTTAACAGAGAATGGCTGCAGCACAATATCTGGCCTGCAGTCCTCAGATTAAAACATAAGCCTTGTCATCCAGATTATGGGGTTTGCCTTGAGTTAACTACTCAATCCAAGAAATACCCTATTGTTACGAAGCAACTAAAAATCTCAAAGGAATGATTATACTGTTGACGTTGGTTTCTGCATCTGGAATGTTACAACGCTTAATTTGTCGCAAAATTTATCCTACATGACATCACGTATGGCAACGGGCTTGTGCTCATCAAACAGTGACTCAAATTGATCACAGTGCGGTAGACAAGAAGGACGCATCCAGTACATCCCACGGAAAAT
This sequence comes from Rhingia campestris, assembly GCA_932526625.1. NCBI lineage: Eukaryota > Metazoa > Arthropoda > Insecta > Diptera > Syrphidae > Rhingia > Rhingia campestris. Next base: position 60,681,801 of record OW052182.1, on the reverse strand, counting down.
GCGAAATACTGTGAAAATATTCAATGTCGAAAGACTGCAATCGAAAGAGACCAAGTCCTTTACAGAATCCTTTACCTTCTCGATTAACACTAAACCACCAGAAATTAATATCAAAATACGAAATGCAAGCATCCGATGTCCTTGGATGATGAGGAATGCCGACAGATGCTCGCAACCAAGAATTATTCCTATAAGGTTAAGCTTCAGGTGAAGACGAGAACTCCCATTGAGCTCTATAGGCAAAGAAGAAGAGAAGAACACCGGCTTTTCAGAAAGAAGAAAAAAGTGCAGGAAAAGCGCGCGATCGAGGATATAGAGAGTTGTCACTCCAGAAAGGATGTTCGCAAGTTTTATTAGTGTAAAACGCCAAAGCCAAGGATACAAGGCTCGAACAGAATCCTTTCGAGATGAACAAGGAAATATCGTAGTTGAGACACAGTCGATGCTGAGGATATGGAAGAACCACTTCTTCAGACGGTTAAACGGCGACGACAACAACATTCCGCTGTCAGGCAGAACGAACCATTTAATTTTGACAACGGCAGCGCAACCTGCCAACCACCCGTCCTAAGTGAAGTGAGGATAGCAATACCTAAACTCAAGCTTAATAAGCCAGCCGGAAATGACGGCCTTTCCACTGAGCTTTATAAAGCCGGTGGAGATGACTTGGAAGGTTACATCCACCATCTCATAAGCCAAATCTGGTCGGGTGAAAGTATGCCTGATGAATGGAACTTCAGCATCGTTTGCCCAATTTACAAAAAAGGAGACCCTCTGAACTGCGCCAACTACAGAGGCATAAGCCACCTCAACATCGCCTGCAAAATCCTATCTGCCGTAATATGTGAACGCCTGAAACCTTTTACAAACAACCTGATCGGCCATTATCAGTGTGGTTTTAGGCCAGGAAAGGCATCAACCGATCAAGTTTTCACACTTCGGGAGATCCTGAAAAAAAAACCTTAGAAATCCAAATCGATACCCACCACCTCTTTATCGATTTCAAAGCCGCATACGACAGCATTTGTAGAGACGAACTATAGAGAGCCATGGCTAGTTTTGGTATACCGCTCCATCGGGGTCGGAAACGACCTCACCGACACATTCTATACCAAAAAAGGATGTAGGCAAGGCTATACGCTGTCATATGACTTCTTCATAGAGGATTGTGCAAAATTCCCGAGCCAACAAAAGAGGCAAAATTTTCCAAAAATCGGTGCAACTACTAACGTATACGCCGACGATATTGACATCATTGATAGGAGTCAACGTGATGTCATAGCCACGTTTGCTAGTATAGAGAAGGAAGCGACAAAAATGGGTTTTGCAGTAAATGAGGGTAAGACTAAGTATATGCTGTCGAAAGGACATACAACATCAGAACGGACACACAACAGAACGTCACCATTGCGGATAAAACCTATAACTCTTACAGCAGCATCTCATCAAAAATTTGACGAAGAATTACTCTTGCCAACCGCTATTTCTTCGGGCTTAGAAGACAATTAAGTAATAAAGCCCTCACTCGAAATGCTAAGCAGATCCTATATAAGACCCTGACTATCCCAGTCCTGCTCTACGGCGCTGAAGCATGGACCGTATCAAAAGCGGATGAAGAAATCCTTGGTCGATTCGAGAGAAAAATTCTTCGAAAAACCTTCGGTCCCGTTTGCGTTGACGAAGATTCAACAAAAACTGTACGAGCTGTACCGCGACATCTCAAAAAACTCCGCATTGGTCTAATACTCCGGCTGGCAGAGTCTTCGATTCCCAGCCGGACGTAGTAGAGGAAGACCTCGCTTTAAGTGGAGCGCACAAGAAGAAACATCTCAACCAACTTGGAGTGCGCAACTGAAGACAGTTTTATAAGGACCGGTATAATTGGAGAGGCATGCTGGTTGGGGCCCAGGTTCACCCCGACCTGTAGCGCCACTTAAGTAAGGTGAGGAATTAATATCTGTCAAGGTTTAATAAACTGCAAATAGAAATGCTTAAATTGCTTTTTCTTGAGAATCCCTGAGATTTCTGTTATTGCAGACAAGCTATGAGATCGTTGATGGCTCACAACATTTAATTCGTTTAATAAAACCTAGTAACCTTTAAGGCAAACACTGAAAACGAAAAAGACGAGACCAACCATCTAGGTACTTTAAGGCTGACTATTCTAGTATCCACATCTAAAGAGGGATGACCAAATCCGACATTCAGAATTGACACAACTTAAACTTCTAATACGAAAGACAGGCGGTATAGATTTTAGTTCGGAAGGTCACTCTTCTGAACAACCAAAGATGTACTCGATTTCGACAAGGAGAAGCAGTTTTTCCAATTTCGTGCTGGACCAGATATAAGGACAAAATGTATACCTGAAATCTACTATCCTTACTATCATAGCTAATGGAAAAACAATTAACTTCGAGATTTAACCTAGAAAGGAATGGATTAATAAGGGATAGGCAATAAAGACATCTGCGATGGAAAATCGTCAGGAATAGAGAGCTAATATTTCCAAGGCTTTCGATCAAGTTTGGCACATTGCTTTGCTAGCCAAATTAACAGTATCTATCCGGACTTCTTCAAATATATTGCGGCAGTATGGAAAATTTCCCTAATGACAGATTTTTACAAGTAGTGGAGGATAGATTTTCCACAAATTCTCTACATATGATGGATTACCTCAACTATCAATTCTCTAAACTACTCTATTTCTTCTGCACATTAATGATCTTTTGAGGAAAACTAATAGTACTCGGATAGCGACTAACCTTTATTTCTGTACACCAGCAAGGATGCTAACAAATCTGTTCCATATACGAAGACCTGCAAAAGTTTATACAATGTAGAAACGAAAATATAGCTACATTCAACTCAAAGAAAACACAATATACAGCATTTACAAAAAATAACCAGTTCACAGTATCGCAAATCGAACTGGAGAATACCAATAAATTCGTCAAATGTACCATGCTGATTTTTCATGGCAACAACATGTAACCTTTGTTGACAAATCAGCAGAGTCCAAACTAAGTAACCTTTTCAAAGCTAAGAGATATTTTATACCAGCTCAGCTTCTTCTTCTGTATAAAGCCTAAGTACGACCAGGTTTCGAATACTGTTCTCAGGTTTGGAAATTGGCCCTGAAATATAGATAAAATTAACTGGACTCTATTCAAAGACGTGCAATCCTTACTTCAAAGCTGCAATCTTTGACACAGCAAAAAACTGTAGGAGATCTGGGTACTCATTCTGTATCTTTCAAAACGATAATCATTGACGATAGCGAAGTAGACTTTCTGGGTACATAGGTACCGTGTAATTTGTATACATGTGCATACACTCAGTAAAAAAACTGCACACTACGTACCAAGAAAGTCTCTATCACTATCGTCAACGATTATCTTTTTGAAAGTTACGTATTGAGTGACCCTGTCTATATATTTCAAATTTTATAGCTGCAGAAGTTTGAAAGGCGTTAGGATTAGTTCGGTGAAATGCCGCGCAGAAGGTCTGGTTTGATTGCCATACTTAGCAACACCTAAATGATTTTTGACTATAACTCTCCTCTCGAAACGATCTAACAAATCAGAAGAGGGTATCAATTGTCAAGAAATCTGCGCAAGTAAAATCGAATTTATTTTCTTATGCGTTTTTGAACACCCTCACTTCCCAGAGTTTGTGCATTCATTCAACATGAAGGCTGAAGTTAGTACGTTTTTCATGTTACCATCAGTCATAAACGACAAAGAATCATCTCTGTCAAACTGGACCATTTTCAGATTCATTTTCCTTTAAATGCAATCGCGTTTACTCTGCAGTCGAATTAAAATGGCTGCCCGACGCCTACGATGTAGTTACTGCTGTTTATGAACAGAGGTTCTGCAGTTGGTCTTAGTTAGTTTGATCCAGTTGTTTGTCAGTATGACGTTTATGAACTCACTCAAGATACTCATGACAATTTTAAACTCTTGTCAGACTTTTGCAAGAACACTTAAAAATCTTAATTTTATAATTATTACATTCGGGATTTGAACCAGGCACCCTATGGTTATAAGTCTAAGGGACTAACCAATCAATGACATATTGTCAGCGTATTCAGTTTATGTTTCTCTTTTTGTGCAAAATAAGTAATAACCAGCTGACCCCAAAGACTTGCCAGTTGAGAATGTTATAACGCCGCTTATAGCTAAGAAAAAGAATAAGGAACCACCAGTGGAATAAATAATTCAGCTCGAGAGTAGCTCTATATTTCCTAGGTAGAAAAAAAAACAAAGAAAAGTCAGGTCAGGACATCATAAATTATCACACCAAATTGTAAACTTGTGAATTGTATGAGCAGCCGTTAAAGGATGTTTCACAGGAAGAACTCGCCAAATATTTCAAAACATAAAAAACCTGTAAAAATAGAAATAAAATAAAACTCAAACTCACCGTTAATCTAGATGAAAATGTTATAATCCAAACAAAACCACCGTTGACTGCCAACAATCCTCCGCCTGGCAACGTTGTAAAGCTCCTCAAACACTGCAAACGTTGACGAACGCACACTACCACTGCACTTGACGCACACAAAATAATTTTATTCACGCTTACACCAATACACCGATTACACTTGTTAGAATTTCCTGAGAAGTGATTTTCTATTTTCTTCTCTCTTCCTCTCTCTCTCTTTCTCACTCTCGCTGGTTGTTATTTTCTTTTTCTTTTTAATTTAAATTTATACGTTTCCACTTCTTGACACTACTGACGTATAGTAAATCACACAAAACGTCGGTCGTCCTTTTTCTGCGATAGAGCTCGACTATTCGACTTAGACTTTGGCTACACCGGCCAACGATGTTATTTCGCTCGCGGCACCCACACAATGCTACACACGGTCGTAACGTAAGTACGTAAAAACGGAAGAATCACATTTAGGCATTTAGCATCCATTGGAGTTGGTGCTTGGAGGGCCCAATGGAGAGAGAGACTGTTGGTACTAGGCATTCATTTAGCCATTATCGCACCTTGCACTAGTCACTCAATCGCACGTACGTGTTGTGGTCCTAGTCGTTGTTTGCCTCGATGGGGTGGTGGTGGTGGGGAGGGATATGAGAGGATTGCCTGCACAGAGATCTCGAACAAAAATTAGTTGCTAGCAAGGCTAGTGCAGCAGTAGAGTGCAACGGAGGAGCCAAATGTACACGAAAACGACACACGAAGAGATGTATCACTTTCGGTCCGGCTATATGACTTACAAACTCCTACGGAGGGGTGGCAGAATATGGAGGGCTAGTGATAGTGATTGGGGCGCGCGGCGGAGTGGGCTGTGGGCGCTCAGGAGGCCGAGGCATTAGGAGAAGTCCATGGCCCACGAAAAAAAAAAATACAACACAACGACACAAAACGAAAGACACGACGATGAACCCACAGGCGGCAAAGGCAACGGCAACGGCAATGGGAATAGCAACGGCAACGACAAGCGGCTGCTAAAGCATCCAAAGAGTCTCCTCCTTTTGGCAAAGTCTGCACCGGTCCCAATGGGACTCCTATAAGTAAACTCTCGGCGCTGGACCGGTTTTTGGGGACTCCTATAGATCTGTGTGTATGCAAGTTCGATTTGACCAGAGCTCTCAGTAGAACCGGATAGGAAAAGTCCACCATCCACTCTTGCCACACTTGCATGCGGGGCAGAATGTTTCCTTTTTTTGCCTTTAATTAGTTTGCTTGTCTATTTTTTTTTAATTTAATTTTTTTTAACATTTACACTAACGGTACGGCATAACTTTGGCAGAATGTCAACATACGGATTAAGGCAAACCACCGGCGATTTGACATTTGTAAGAGCGTCTGTCGTCCTCCGGTCAATGTTTACCATTCGCGTGTGTATCTAGATACTATTTACAGTTTCATTCATCACTTTATTTGTCGCGTTGATTTAGTTCGCATAGCTAGACGACAACGGTGGCATTAGGGCTTGAAGAGCACTCCATGAAAATACGCACGTTAATTCCGAAACAAATTAAAAAAAACTCGAAGAGCATCCAGAACCAGTGCTGGGCTTCGGGAAGCTTTGTGTGTCGGTTACACCACACTCTACGCGAATTCTTAGAGAGGAATGCTTACGGCGTCCTCCCACAGTCGAGTTGAATTTTGAACTGATGCGGCAGCCGCATTAGCTATAGAGGCAGGCGGCACGGCACGACAGTGCCAGAGTGCGAGTGGTTGAGTGGACGGATTCGACGAGGGAAAAACGTGTTCCTCTGGTTACGTAGTAGAAGTTCGGTTTGTCGTTCAAGTTTTGCCGGCTGGCAGAGTTGTTGGTTGGTCTGGTCCGGGTTGCAGAGAAGTGTTGTCGTTGTTTTGGTAACATTTGATAAGCGGAGTGAAAAGGTAGTTTTTTTTAACACCGATAAGAGTTATTTATTTTATCTTCCTCTATATATTTGGTGGTAAAAAACAATAGAAACAATGGCTTACTTACTTACTAAGCGGCGCTACAGTCCGGAATGAACCTGGGCCTCAACCAACATGCCTCTCCAATTAGCCCCGTCCTTAGCTAACTACCTCCAAGCTGGTTGAGGTCGGTTTCTACCTGTGCGCGACACTTAAGGTGAGGTCTTCCTCTACTGCGTCCGACGTCTGGCTGGGAATCGAAGACTCTGCGAGCCAGAGAATTGGTGTCCATTCGTTCTACATGTCATAGCTATCTTAAACTTCCAATGCGGAGTTTTTTTGCCAAAGGTATGGTACTGTACAGCTCGTACAGTTTTTGGTTGAATCTTCGTCTCCATAGCCCGTCAACGCAAACGGGACCGAAGATTTTTCGAAGAATTTTACTCTCAAAACGACCAAGGATTTTTTCATCCGCTTTTGATATGGTCCATGCTTCAGCACCGTAGAGCAGGACTAGAATGATCAGGGTCTTATATAGAATCTTCTTAGTAGTTCGAGTAAGGGCTTTACTACTAAATTGCCTTCCTAGCCCAAGAAACAGCGGTTGGCAAGAGTAATTCTTCGTTTAATTTCTGACGAGATATTGTTGTCAGAGTTATTAGAGGACTCGGCTCCTCAAAGCCCCGTACTACCACAAAGTTATATCTTTCAATGGTGACGTTCTGCCCAATTCGTTGATGTTGTGTGTCATTTCGTGTTGACAGCATATACTTCGTCTATGTATAGTTCGCCTCTGTAAATGGCCTGGCCTAAAACCCCACGAATAGTGCCTATCAGGTTGTTGGTAAACGGTTTCAGTCGTTTATATATTACGGCAGACAGGATCTTGAAGGCGATGTTGAGGAGACTTATGCCTCAGTAGTTGGCACAGTTCAGAGGGTCTCCTTTTTTGTGAATCTGGCAAACGATGCTGAGGTTCCATTCTACAGGCATTCTGTCATACGACCAGATCTGGCTTATGAGTTTGTGAATTTTACTTACTAAGTCATCTCTGTCAGCTTTATAAAGCTCAGCGGGAAGGCCGTCATTTCCGACAGCCTTATTAAGCTTGAGTTTAGATATTGCTATACTCACTTCACTCAGGTCGGGTGGTTGGCAGTTTTCGCTGTAGTCGCCAATATTGAATGGTTCGTTCTTCCCGACAGCGGACTGTTGTTCGTCATCGCCGTTTAACAGTCTGCAGAGATGTTCTTCCGTGTCCTCAGTATCGCCTGTGTCTAAACTACGGCGTTCCGCGGTGAGTCAAAGAGCCTAAGCCCGTTGCCAGTCGTGTTGTCATAGTAGGCTGTGTTTTCCGACAATACTGTTAAAGATTTATTTTCTTTCTACTTTTGCTTAAAAATCTCTCACTACTATTTAAACATCTTACTTTGGTTGTCGTCATAAGTTTTGTCAAGGAGCTCGTAGAGTCAGTCTTTCGCGATATCATCTGTTTTCTCCGTTGGGGCGTAAGCGCATGTAAGGCTTATGTTGTCGAATTTGTCGCTGTTTCTGCTCACTATAACACGGTCCGTAGTAGTACACCTCTTCCTCCGCTGTCATCTTTGGCCGCCAAGACTTTTCGCAGAGGTCGAGACCCTGTGACCACCCAGTGGTTTCCACGTGAATTGGTCAGCTATAGGTGAAAACCTTATTATCGCATTGCCTACCATTTAACCACCATGATGGTCGATATAAAATTTGTATTGTATGTTTGATACAAAGTTTGTAACATAGAGAAATAATTTAGCTACATATACCTCAAGAGAAAACTGTCGTGGTCGAATCAAGATGAGCCGACTCAAATTGTGGCCTAGATGAGAATAATGTCTCAAGATAGGCTTATGAACAACCCCAGGTTTTTGAAATTCTTTTTTGACGGTGTGAATTAGATCCAAGTATCCAAGTACTAACCACAACCGACGCTGCTTGATGTCGGTGATTGCTTGTTGTTGGCTTAATAGGTTTCTTTGAAGTGAAAGTTATTTTTGGACGGCTGTTGTTTGACCGTATGCCATAAACGGATGTATGGACTTGTATCTCAGACAATACGTTGGTGTGCAAAAAAAAGGGATGGTTTCTTGTTGTCATGTTGATTGGAGAAAGGGCGTTGGTGCACCGAAATGCACCACGAAAGTGTGTTGTCTGTCAATAAGTAAATTTGGGTACGTGGGATTGTGTGTGAGCAAGATCAAATTATGAATCTCATCGGTGAGTCCAGGAAAGTAATATCCATTGTTGTAAGGAATCAAACGAAAGTTGCTACATATATGGATGCGACATTTGGTAACATGTAGGTGGCCAAAATGGTTATTTCCCTTTGAATGTTGAATTGACACCTGATTTGGGTGTCATAAATGTGTTTTAACGAAGCTTGAATCCAAACAGGTAGAATTTATTGAGTTTTAGATGTGTATGTGGTTATTGATACTGAAGTTGTATTTTTGGGATTGGAGTGTTGCCTTCAGGAAGGACGGTGTTTTTCATATGACGACATTTTTAAAACGAGATGCGATATCGGGAACGCCTCTTACGTTTGTGGGTGTAAATACAAATTGCGATACTCTGAAAAGGACAGATTCATCTGCAATTCGGGTGGGATGACGTATTCAGATTTGATGTATGAGTTGTATGAGTTGCACTTTTGACTAAGATTGCTGACAATTAAAAGAGAATATCTTCACAGAAGGGACTAATGGCAATATTTGTATGATTGCCTTTTTGATGATAAACTTCTATTGGGACGTTGTGAATTTGATTCAATGAAACGTAAAAGTATAACGAAAAAGAGATCAAACAAAATATCGTTTGTCGTCTAATCACCAAAACCAAGCAGCGTCGGTCGGGGTTAGTACTTAGATATGGGAACGCTTGCGAACACCGCGTGTTGTTGGTCATTATTGTAAGAGAATGAGATGCTGAGTTCAACATTCATAAAACCGGTTTTGTAGGAGAGTTAACTGAGTTTCGGGCTAAGAAAAAATCAAACATCGTAATCTTCTAATCTTCTACCAATTAAGTCAATTAATTGTCAATATGTCAGTTTAACTCATTTCGACTGAAATGAATACACCATGGAGGTGGTAAATAGAGAGAGAGGGTGAGAGAGTGAATTTAAGCAGAGTACAGGGGTCGAGTTACCACATCAGCTATCGAGTTAGTGAATGATGGTGTAACTACAGCAAAAAGAGATCACCCTATTGGAAGATGCTCTTATTTTTGCAAATGGCCGCCAATTTCAAATCTGTTTTGATATCTGTGGGCTAGACAGATGTAGAATACAAGTGAGCAAGCCATGGAGCGCAGCACTGCCTAAGAACGCGGAATAACTAGGTATGTCTATTTTTTTTACGTAACAATTCGTCAGTAGTGTGGGCGCCGCGCGAATTTCGTCGCCGATTCACCGGCCTTCCGACACCGCACAAACACTGTGTCGTTTGGCCACCAACCTTGAAGAGTATGGGACCACAAGAGACGTTGCCAAGAGTGGCCGGCCCCGGAGCACCCGTTGTGCGGAGAATATCGCCGCTGTTGCCGAGGAGGTTGAGCTGACGCCGGAAACATCGGCCAGATGCCGTGCTTCGCAATTAGCCATCAGCCGGTCGCCCCTAAGGCGAATTTTGGTCAAAGACTTGCGTATGTTCCCGTACAAAGTCCAGTCCGTGCATCAGCTGCTGCCTGTCGACCGCCAACGCTTGTAACCTGAGCACAAGCCATCCTCAATCTCGAGGACGAAGTGGACGATTTTTCGACCAAAATCATAATGTGCGATGAGGTTCATTTCCACCTCAGAGGGTACGTGAACAAGCAAAACTATAGCTTCTGGGGCAACGAAAATGCACGAGGAGCCATTACAACCGCTCAAAGTTACTGCATGGTGTGCTGTTCGGGCCATTTTTTTCGAGAACGCCGCTGGTCAACGACAAAAGTGGACTGTGCGCGCTATAGGACCATGTTAACCGAGTTTTTTCTGCCGCAATTGGACGAATTAGGACCGGAGGATATGTGGTTCCAACAGGACGGAGCAACGGCACACACTTCGCGAGCCACAAGCGATATTCTGAATGGCCAAATAACATTTTATAACTTATTTTGGCCCAGCTTGTACATTGGGATGATGACATAGGAATGGTCACGTATCGAATGCATATTTAAAATTATACCATCCTTAGCAAAATGCTGATACATTGATGTTTGATGGCTGGGTGATGGTATTATTTTCCTGTGAATCTGATTAAAATAAATTGGTGTACTTAAACATTTTTAAGTTTTTAATGGAGTATGAAAATATACGCAATCAGTGATTACATAATACCAAAAATCCGATACTCGAACCTCGATACACAACATTTACCAGTCACGCGGTATAACTCGATAACTGATGTGGTAATTCGATTCCAGAACGAAGGCTTCTATGAAAGAGGTATAATGGAATTATTTTCATAATGACAAGAAATCATCAGCACAACGGCACATTATGGACCTAAATTTGATCAGTCTAACAATGCTAAATGAAACCTCAGATTTCATACAATAACAAGGGATTTATATTTACTTAAACCGAGTGCTTAAACCGAGTTATCCAACTCGGGTTGCTTAGATTCCAATTCGGCTTAACTCGAGTTTAACTCAGGCAAAAATAGCCGATTACACGATTAGGAAATGACCCATGCAGTAATTGAATTGTTTCTTTGGCTGTCCCAACTAACAATTATTCTTCTATAAGGCACAAAAATTTAATTTCCACAGGCAATTATTTCTATATGCCTTATATAGTACTTGTGCGCGGAGGTTGAGCATTTTGGCAGTCGATTGTTTGGGTAAAAGCTTGTTTAAGACATTATACAGGAAAATTCACAAGCATAACCGAAATTATGATGGCGTAACTTCTGTAAGGTTGTTTTTAAGCTTCCGGAGATGTGTCTACATGTACCATACGTTAAGATGTTTCGGTAGAACTCCACACGAAGTTAATCCGAAGCATAGCATATATAGAGCTTACGAATGAAGGCTTTAAAAAGCTAAGGTTAAAGGATCGGGATAAAGGTGAGAAGATCGGGACAAGGTGTAAAGATTGGAAAAAAGGTAAAAAGATCGGGAACCCACCGAAGAACTTACTTACTCTTCTTTCACGTTCCAGAGTACAGCCTGGTGGATAGCGTATTGGACTACCGTGCGCGAGAACGGCATGTGACGCCGTCTTGTTGAAATCACATGTTGGCCACATCCTTTTCTTGAATTTAGGCACAAAAACCTGGGTTATCATGCCACTATAACGAACACCATTAATTGTTACTGTATGACCAGCCGCAATTCCGAAGAAGAATGATCCGATAGCCTCCAGCCCAAAATCCGCAACAAACAGTTTCGCATTGTGGATGCATTTGCAACTCAATAACTAGGCGTGGGTTTTCAGAACCCCAAATGCCACAAATATGACGATAAACGAAGCCATCAAGATGAAATAAACTTCATAGCTGAAGATGATTTTGTTCGAAAAATTAGCATCCACTTGTTGTTGTTCCAAAATCCATTCAACGAACTCTCTTCGCGCTACATGGTCAGTAGCCTTCAGATTTTGAAAATTCGCTGCAGAGAACTTCTCGAAAATGCCCAATTTTTGACTATGGTGCCGAATTGATGTTCCTGGACTGACAGCAATACTGATGAACGACTTGTGACAGGACACTCAGGGTATCCAGTCCCCCTGAATTTTCCAATTATTCTCTTGACAGTTGATGGTTTTCAATCACTTTGACGGTCATATTTGTCCTAAACCGAACTGTCAGCTGTCAATTGTTTTATTCCGTTTGCAACACAGTACCAGAAAGTTGCGTGAAGTATGGAACACCCAAGTAACAGCCGAGCTCTTCCAATACTATTTCCCTCGATTTGATCCACGATGAGTATTCGCCACCCCAACAGCAGCAACTCTGTCAGGTGTCGACTGGCTGGGTTGTGGTTGTGAAGTTCGTTGTGCCAGTTGATGTCAGTCACGTTAGTGTGGACTTGTGGAGTGTGGTCCTGGTCCCCCTCGCTTTTGGTTTGTTCTGTTATTTTCTTTTACATTCTGTTTTTGTTCGCGTTCGCCTTCGCTTCGTCCATTCGTTATTGTTGTTGGGTTTGTGTTCTCTGTGTTCGCTGTTATTGCACTTCTTTCGTTTTTTTTGTGTCGAAAAAATGTTGGTTTCGGTTCGCCTCCGCGCCGTTTGTATGGAGCGCGCACTTCTTTTCTTTTATTTCACCATCGCTCAACATTTCTTGTTCGTCGCCGTCCGTTTTGTTGTGATGTTGTTGTTGTTGGTTGCTGTTGCTGCCGCGCTGCTGCTGTTGAAGTTGATGATGGTGGTGCTGCTCGACTTGGCTTAACACGGTGCGGATGGATGTGCATAGACACAAAGATACTTTACTCCTTTTTGCAGATGACGATGCTCCTGCTGCTGCTGCTGATGATGATGATGATGATGATGGTGTGATGGAAACGGCAAGGAACGAATCTACTGACTTTTGTAAATGTTTTCCCCACAAAAACGCGCACAGACACACGCGTTATAAAAGCGTGTGTGTTTGTGTATCTTTTTCTTTTTTTTGCATGTTTCTAAATACAATACACGGTATGGATGTCTAGTTACACAAAAAAAGGAAGAAAATACCGGCAGGGGAATTATTCATACTTTGGCAGATTTGTTAAGTTCTCGCTTGCATGTAGCCATGGTACACGGCGTGCGGTGGTACTACACGCACTTGGGACGCATACCTTGGCAAATGGAACGCAATGTCAGCCGCGCTAGCCGGCGCGCAACCGGCCGAGCTGTGCCAGCAGTTGAAGTGGCGAACGGAACATTCCAACGGATGCGGATACGCGATTTGTTTGGTAAACGAACACACTGGCTCTTAGTTTGTTTACCTATGATAGATTCATTCAGGGACTGGGATCGGCAGTAGGGAGATGCTTGGTTTATGTAGATTACTGCCAAGGACTGGCAGTGCGGGTATGCATGCGCCAAGGGGATTCGCAGTCGGATGCCATGCCAGTGGTTAAAAATAGTTCTTCCGTTCTCCCACCGACTATACGGAGGATATAACGATGAGAGTCGACAACGATGACGAGCCGGTGCTGTTTGATTGGGAGTAGTCGTGGTGTAGTCGGATCCATTCTGGAGTTTGGGGCAACATCGTGTTTGCTTATATTAAAAAGTTTCCTTATCCTCGTAACAGATGGGGGTGGGCTGGCAAGCTTTTACGCGAAAGCTTTCATCGTGAGGGGCTACTTGTAGTATGTAATAGAGTACGACGTGTATTTATAGATTTTAATGAATGAGTGCAGGGAATTCCATGTTCGAAGGAAGCTAAAGTGAGCAATTTAATTTTCAATTACTGAATATTGAAGTACATGAATGAAAAGGAAGGTACCTACTTCGAAAGAGTCTTCTTTTGAGGGAATTTCTGCGAAAAAGCAAATTGTTTTCTTTTTTAATATTTCGTAGACGTGGTGCTCGTTAATTCATTATCAATAGACTTGTTACGTTTTAGATTTTTAGGGTAGGAAGGTTCAGATAGATACGTAGTTTTACGTAGACTTAAGGACGACAACAAAGCCGTAATCTGGGACATTGTCATAATGTCTAGACGTAAAGGAGTGTTAAAAAGGTCAATTCAAATCTTCTCAAATCTATATGAGCCTAAAAATTGAAATGCCCTGATGTATAAAGTAAATTTGGACTGAATAGTAGGGCCAATATATTTAAGCAGATTCAGTTAAAATTAAACTTCTACTTCAAAGAAATTGCACTGCCCCATCTCTGTCGAAAGTCTGACATCCAAGAAAACAAAACTTTCATGCGAAGCTTAACAAATTTGCCGTTCGGAATCGGCGTCGAACTCGAGGTCCCATTCTCAGTAGCAAAAGATACTTCGCAAATACTTATGAATGGAAAAGGTAAATTTAAGGCCTCTGTGGGCCGTAAATGACTGATATTTCATTTTTTCCGTTAAAATATATTTTTAAAGGTCTGGAACAAGTCTAGTCAAATGGAAGGCAATTCGATTATATGAATCCACCTAGCTGATACCTATCAACTCCGACTCTATTCATTCTTGTGGCGACCGCATAGTGCATACTATACATCGACCATAGATAGGGTGGCAACATATGAGCGGTGGGAAATATGTGTCCTCACACTAAGGCACCTTTAGTCCCTTTCCAATACGGCAGCTGAAGAATTTCCAAAGGTGCCGTGTACTGTCCCAGAGGGATTGACAGGCAACGGCAGTTCTCAATCCCGTAGTGGATACTTCTAGCCATGTATCCTAGGGGTATACACCAATGGAAAAAAAACTCTTGGTGCGAAGCAACGAAGAGCGTCGGAAAAGACTGACTTTATTGTTGACGACCGTGCTAAACGAAAAAGGGACAACGGCGTTCGTATCCGCACCTAAAATCTGAAAACATTAAGCAGGAGAGGTGCAGGCGAACAACCAGCGGAAGTAGACATCACTACCATCCGGGAAATACAATGGGATGGACAATGCAAAAAGAGGATGAAAAACAATGACATCTACTTCGGACCTTGTTATGAGCAGAAACAGTGACTATTCGGATGTGGATTTGATATAAGTACCAGACTAAGGCAAGCAGAGTTATGTTTTCAAGACTTTTGCGAACGCATTGTACCAATTCGCATCAAGGCCAAATTCGTCAAAATAAGCCTTATATGCTCTTACGCACAGACAAAGAAAAAGGATGACAACGAATGTTTCTACGAGCTCCTTGACAAAACTTATGAGCTACTACAGAAGTACGACGTTAAAATCGTGCTGGGGGATTTTACCGCAAAGATAGGAAGAGAAGACGTTTTTAACAGTATTGTCGGAAAACACAGCCTTCACGACATCACGTCTGGCAACGGACAACGAACAATTGACTTCGCTGCGGAACGAAATGCCGCTATATCAACACACGGTTTCCTCAACAAGGATTTCTTAATGCTGATATACCGTTTTTTTTAAGAAAAACGTTCCAAAAAGTGGGCGTGGCAAAAAAGTTTATGTGTGTAAAGGAAATATGTTATTCAGACCCTTTTTCAAAATTCTTAACCCTCTGACTAAAAACAATGTTTTTTTTGTGAAAAGAGGGCGTGTCAGTGGGCGGATTTTGAAAATTGAAATTGTTATTGTGTTTCTCATTATGTTCTATGAAATTACTGGAACCGATTTTGGATGCAGCTGCATCAGGCCGGTTACCTCAAGTACGACGAAAGTGGACACAACTTATTAGACGTTGAGATTATATTTCAGGTAGATATCGTGCATATACGTGAAGGTTGACCTATTTGGCGTTGCGTAGTGGAAACATTTTCTTTCCGATCCCGAGTGTGATAACAGTCTTTTCTTTGATGAAGATCAAATGGTTATACGAAGATGGGATCTATGACATTGTGGTGGCTTTTCCACAAATGTCCGTAAACAAACTAAATAAAAAACGGGTCTTCCACTAAGACTATAAAATTTAGATGTTAAATTTATATAAGTAAAAATAGGTAAGGTTTTCGCAATAGATGATACACGTTGTAAGAGCGGTAAGTAAAAAACATATGAGAGGCTACAATCCGCTATGCGGATCGTTGAATACCCTATCCCATCCCATCCTTTAAATTAATATCCTCAAAATATAGGCCTTATGACGATGAAATACAGAAAATAACATTGTCACAATATATTGCTCAGACAGTTTCTCAAAATCTTTTGTGGTTCGACAAAAAACAACGTATTTCTATTGCTAATGCCTTGGGATGGGGTATACAAATAGTTTTTGTAAGAAAACGCCCCCAAAATGTGGGCATAGGTAAAAATGATCTATGGACAAAATGTTTATATTACCATTGCGGAAGTATTTGCATCAAAAATTTTTTCGAAAGTTTTAAAATTTGGACAAAAAGCGTTTTTTACTAAAAACGCCCCCAAAAGTGGGCGTGGCAAAAAACTTTGTATGAACGAAATATATATATTAGGATTGTCTAAATATGCTGCTCAGACACTTTTTTGAAATTTCTTACGGTTTGGCCAAAAAATAAGTTTTCCTAAAAAGGGGGCGTGGCAGTGGGCGGATTTCAAAAATTTTTACACTTGTTCTGGTGGCACGGACGAGGATCCTATATACCAAATTTGGTTATCCTAGCTCAAAATTTAAGGCCCAAAAATCGGTGACGAACAGACAGACGGACGGACGGACGGACGGACAGACAGACATGGCTAATTCGACTCAGCTAGCGATTCTGAGTCGATCCATATACTTTGAGGTATATGTAGCAAAATTATTTCTCTATGTTACAAACTAAGTATCAAAACTAATATACCCCCCTATGGGATAGGGTATAAAAAGAAAAGTGTCAATGTCAAAAAGACTTTTACATGTGGCTGTCAAAGTAGCGAGTGAGAGTAGGTGTTGCCATTAAGTTTATACGTTTGTGTCGTTGCCAGCAGCAATAACATACGCCATATTACTCCCCTTCCTTTTGAAAGCGGAAGTGTACCTTTCTTCCATAACGTGTCCGATATTCCGTCGGTCCTTTTGGTTGAGCTTCTTTTACTTTGGTGGTGACGAACGCTGCTTTCAATCGATCGATGCTTATGTTGCTTTTTCTTCCGCGGATGTCTACTTTAAAATATTTATCGGAACGCTCGAGCACTTGATAGGGGCCTTCGTATGGTGATTGCAAGCACCATACGAAGGCCCCTATCAACGTCGGAATGCATCACTTCGTATGAAGACTGCCGGTGTAGTGGTCAAGGAGCTCTCTATGAATGGTGAGCACTTTGCATGGTTGGATGCTTCTGATGGTCTCAACTTCTGCATAGTCATTCGCAGCTGTTTCACGAAGTCGGTTTCTACTACGGGCTCGTCTGGTTGCTTGTGCAAAAATTCACCCGGCAAACGAAGCACATCACCGTACACCATCTCCGCTGGAGTTGCTTTTAAGTCCTCTTTGTACGCTGAACGATAGCCCAACAGAATTAACGGCAGTACCTCGACCCACTTCTCTGTCTGATAGCATTTAATCGAAGCTTTTAACGACCTGTGATATCGCTCTATGATACCATTCGATGCGGGGTGATAAGCGGTCGTCCTCAAGTGCTTCACGCCGAGCAGTCTGGTAAGGTCGCGAAAAAAGAAGAACTCGAATTGTCGTCCTTGGTCGGTTGTTAGTCGTAGCGAATCTGGAAATCCAGTTTGTGTAAAACGTGAATGCGATCGTTTCCGTAGTGATGTCTTCCATGGGGTAGGCTTCTGTCCAGCGGGTGAAACGGTCAACGCATGTAAGGCAGTAACGGTAGCCTTTACAGGGTGGAAGCGGTCCAACAACGTCCATACTAACGTGTACAAATCTGCACTCAGGTAATGCATACGTTGAAATCGGTGACTTATTATGCCTTTGAATTTTTGCTCGTTGACAAGGTATGCAAAGTCGAGTCCACAAACGGCAATCTTTTTTTAAATTGGGCCAAACGAACTTCTCAGCTACCAAGAGAAATTGTACCCTGTAGACATTAACCGTCGATAAAAATAAAATAAAAACACATATCATAAATTTTCTCAACAAATGTATTTCATTAACGTAACTGACATCTCTTAAAAGTCTGGAAGTCTGAAAAAAGTTCTATAATTAGAAAATAAAATATTAATTTCGAATACCAATTGAGTAGTTGATATATTTTGTCAGTCCGCCTTCAGCCAACACAAATAAGCTCCAACGCGAGAACATACACGTTTGTCCGTGTGAAAAACATGGTTTTATGATGGAATATCCCAGATCAACCGTTAAAAAATCCCTTTTCGATGAACTTTATCCCCTTTTGCTGAATTCTAGTGCATTTTCAATAACAATTAATTATTCGCCTTGATTTAGAGTGGCTTTATATGAATCACAAGACGGGCCTAAATAAATATCATTGTTATCTAATTGGATTGTCACTTATGTCGATATAAATGGTTAAATCTGGCCTCATAAAATTTTGCAAATTTTATTTAAAAATAATAAATATGCTTTGGTTTCAGAACTGTATCTCTAGAAAGGATTGTCTTAACCTAAGGGTTCGGTTCACTATTGTTTGAAAATTGTTATTATATGAAATATTTTTCTATGAAAGGAAATCCCTTTAATAGCTAAAATGTCCCTTTTTCCCTCGGACATATTAAAATTCGCAGAAAATCCCTCAAAAAGGGATAAATTCCTCAAAATGATTTCACTCGTGTGCCTAAATCTAAACGCCGCAAACGGACATTGTTTGTCCTTGTCAATAGAATAGTAAATTGGACGCGTTTGAATTCAATTGGCAGGTCTGTAGGAATGCGTGTCAGCAATTTGCAATTCAAAATGGTGGCTACGATAATGTTTTTCATTCATATTTTAATGACCGAGACCAATGTGCCATTGCACAGGAACCCAAGGGGAGTTCAAATTTCTAAGTAAAATAACCGGAGATTCACCATTCAAATTTCGTAGAAGGTGTGGTGGCATGCCTGGCATATCCAGTAAGTTCTACAGCTTCGTTGGCATCGCAAACTGAATCGCCCGAATTGTATGATACCAATTCGCCTGGCAACGACTGCTGTATCTTGAAGTTCAAATCGTCGAAGTCTACATTTTTTGCTGCCAAAAGGCTCTTTCTGTCTAACTATTTGCGTACACCGGGGAATATGCGGTCAATGAGAGCATTTTGCGTTTGAACGATTGTGCAGAAATCGGTGGGCAATTCTATGCAACCAGTATTTTCATGGACAGCAACTTTTCCATCGCCCATATCTAACAATTGTTTCGCGAATGTATCAGCGGATGGATCTTGTAGCATTTTGAAGCTCATGTTTACTTTTAACTGGACTTTTTAACATCGTTGAATGTGGAATTACGAAACGTTTTTCTCTAAAATCAACTGAGTGCCGCTGAATAGTTTGTCGTTGTATTTTTTATATCATTGAGAGTTCTGTTCAACGCCTCTAGAGAATGTTTGTGTGCCATAGTCCATTCATTTCAGATGAACATTTTGCATTGCTTCAGCACTTTGGCCCTTGACAATTGGTTGATTATTTCGATTATTCAGATGTTGAATGAACGGTTCTGAGCTGTTGCTGCAATGCCAGGTGATGCAACGGCCAATGCGATGCCATTATTTGATGGTATTTCGGCGAGAATTAGCAAAATCTTTTTCCAGTTCCACCTTCCATCTTGTGCATAAAAAAAGAAACCTTGCCCAGCCGAAACTTCCAGCATAATGCGGTCGCTTTTCTAGGAAAAAAAGACCCCAAAACATTATCGTATGTTGATCTATAGACGAAATGTTAATGGTATTATTCTCAAAATATTTTCATCGAAAGTTTTTTTCAAATTTTCTTAATATTATACCGAAAACAGTTTCTTTTTTTACGAAAAGCACTGTCAGAAAGTGTGCGTGGCAAAAAACTTTGTGTTGAAAAACTATAGATATTCAGAATGTCTAAATATCCTGCTAATACACTTTTTCAAATTTTTTTACGGTTTAGCCAAAAGCAACGTTATTTTTAACAGTGGGCGGATTTAAAAAAAATAGGGTCTATGTCCTTCTCATTGTTTTTGTTGTTGAAAATTACGTGAATTATTCGTAAACGCACAAAATATCAAAATTGTTATATAAGGTGGCGCAAAAGTAATCCTCCTATCAGAAAATGCTATAAATTTTGCGATTGGCCCCTAATGTCAGTTCTGTTTTGACATTTGTGTAGTAAACACATGCGAAATACACGTTAATAAACAATGTTACGCTAGGATGCATTTCCCGGGCGCCTAATCTCCCGTTTTGGCGATTTGCACTGGCCAGCAAGATCGCCTGATTTGACCGCTCCAGACTTCTTTTTGTGGGTCTTTTTGAAGTCGCGGGCTTATGTCAACAAGCCTCAGACTCTTGCATCTCTTAAAGACAATATCCGTCAAGAATGTGAGGACCTATCGCCGGAAGTTTTGGCCAAAGTGATGGAAAATGCCATAAAAAGGGCTCAAATGACAATCAACTGTGGCGGCGGCCATTTATGTAAACAAAATTAAAAGACCAAATAAAAATAATCCACAAGAAGAATCAAAGTTTTTCAATTACAGCCAAAAAACATCGGAAGGTTATTTTTACGCCACCTTGCAGTTACGGCAATGACTGACGTCACGCCTAGCCTTCCCAAAGTATACACAAAGGTTACAGAAACTGCAACCCATCAATATGCATTATAATGTTTATCTGTCTCTATGTTACTAGAGCAGTAATTCAAGGCCAGTGAATCATAATATCTTCGCATTTGTTTACACAAGCATTGCATCCTTAGCCATAATCTGATGCCATGATGATGAAATTGATCTTTGATTCTATCTAACGCCCTCTTTTTCCATTTTTAAATTCAATTATCTTCTGATGGTATGCACCATTCGAAATATATATTTTTGACACAGATGCATCCATTCGATTTCCCTAATTGAATTAGCATGCTCATAGGTTAAGTTCTATGAGCATGCTTGGGTACTTAAAGACCCTAGTTCTGTTCACAAGTTCACAGTTTAGTTACCGTTCTCAATTCTTCCATCTGACTTCCCCCCACCAGTGGTAAGTGGTCAGCAACGTAAATGAATAAATTATATTTGTTAAGTAAAAAGTGTAAAAGTAAATAAAAGTGTTTTAATTTACCCCAAGTGGTCCGGGGTTAAGAAATATGACCCAACTTACAATTTCGCTTCGATAAAGCACTATCGAATATATTTCCCCTACAGCAATATAACTTGTAGGAAGTCTTATGGAAAAACATTTGGCGCACTTGTAGGAAGCTAGTTACTTCTATAAGACTTCTTTTAATACTTCTAAAAAGCCTTAAGGAAATAACTTTGTTTGCAAATTTTAGGCTTCGCTAAAAGTCATTCAAAAATATTTGCATTTTTTTTATTATTTTCTTATATTATTTACGTTTATTAATTTTAATTTCAATCCCTGAAAGTATGAAATTCAATGCAATTAATTATATAAAAACCCTCATCTTACTGGGATTCGATTTTCATTAGTTTTCAACCTTCTTCTACCGCACAAACTCGGTTAAAGGATTTCGATTATTTCTTACCCCAAAACTCAGTTCCTTCGCCTACAAAACCGGTTTTATGAAAGTTTAACTCATCTAATTCTCTTACAATAACCAACAACAGGCGGTGTTCCCAAGCATTCCCCTATCTAAGCACTAACCGCAACCGACGCTGCATGGTTTCGGTGATCTGTCGACAACCGATAATTTGTTTGATCTATTTTTCGTTACACTTTTTCGTTTCATTAAATCGAATTCACAACGTCCCAAAAGAAGTTTCACTTCAAAAACACAATCATACAAATATCGCCATTAGGCTCTTCTGCAAGATATCCAGTGTAAAGAAGATATTCTCTTTGAAATGTAAGCGTAAAATTCATAATCCAACTGTCCATCTTTCGGGAAGACTCCCAAATATCGATTAAACCGTCAAACAATCAAAAGGCAATCTTAGTCAAAAGTACATTTATAAAACTCATAAATCTACTTACTTACTTACGTATGCGGAGTTTTTTTGACTAGGGGAATGTCGCTGTACAGCTCGTAAAGTTCGTGGTTGAATCTTCGTCTCGATAGCCCGTCAACATCAAATCTGAATAGGTCATCCCACCCGAATCAGACCACAAACCAATTTTCATCTTCAAATTGCAGTCTACATCCACAAACGCAAGAGGCGTTCCCGATATCTAGCATCTCGTTTCGAAAATATCGTCTTATGAAAAACACCGTCTTTCCTGAAGGCAACACGCCAATTCCAAAAATACATCTTCATTATCACATTACATACACATCTAAAACTCAATCAAAACTACCTGTTTGGATTCAAGCTTCAGCTACAAACTCCAGACGTCCGACACCCTCGATAAAACACATTTATGACACCAAAATCAGCTGTCATTTCAACATGGGGAACCGGATCAAAACACCGTCATCGTGATGTTTTTCTGTTTCATAAGATCCAATTTACACCGTGATCCGTTACTTTGGTCGCGTCTGCCAAGGACTTCTTAGATCAAGACATCTGAGGTTAGCAAAAGGGTCTTCTTTTATGTAGATCAGGATAACGCTGCTGTGGTTCCATGAGGTTTCTTAATTGAATACGGTAAAACCGTGATTCTAAGATCTTCAAGCTTTGAGTTCAGTACGTAGATAGAAGTGATTTAGAAAGGCTCTTTCCTCAATATCACGATTATGATGAACAGGATTGTTCACCTACACTGTCACACAAAAATCCCTTATCGAATAAGCCTTCTCCTGAGGATTTTCCAGCGTGAAAAAAAGTTGGAGTCGACACTTTCTGGTCTAGTACCAACAGTAACGCCCAGTTTCACAGTGAGAGCTTAAGCTTCACGTCTAGCTTAACCTACGGTTTAACATAATTTAAGAGGTAACCACACTTAAGTGTTGATAAAACTTAAACCCCCGATTTTGGTGGCTTTAAAGTTGGCTAAACTTCTGTCAGAGCAAACTTTTGGATGTAGTAGAGACTTACTCCATTGGTGATGTCCGAACTAAATTCGAGTAATTGTGTCATATTAGCAGAATATTCCCGTTTGGTGTATAGTTGTAGGCGCGTAACTAATAAATTACCTACGAACCATTCACAATTACTTGTTATAGTTGGCTTAGCTAAACCATTCTTTTTAAATGACTTTGAAACCCGACAAAACTGAAGCCCAAACTTAAGCTCTGCGTTTTGCTTAGCTAAGCAACGACTTAAGCTCTCACTATGAAACCGGGCATAAGTGTCTGGCTATTCTCGGCGTCTGGAAAATTCGGTCGCATGGTATGTCCTTATAATCTTTCTCCAAAATATTTTTTTTACCTGCGGAGACATGTTTGGGCTACTGGTTTTTATAGCCTGAATTTTCTTGTCCCAGCGTCGTTTCGTTTTGCTTTGTAGATACATCATGCAGCCTTTCCATTGGGCAGCTCAAGAAAACTCTAACCCCCTTATTAATAAGCGCTGATTAGCTAATCAGTGGCTAAATTTTGACATTTGCGCGTGTATTTCATTATGGGAAAAACTGTCAAGTTAGCCAATGATTAGCCAATCCGCGTTTGTTAATACGGGGATAAGTGTTGTTGGTTTTTATCGATTCTAATTTTTCACGCGTCTGAATGGCTCATGGCAGCTTCAACTGTCAATGGATCAAAATATCCTCATTAAACATTAAAACTTTCTTTGATTCTCGTATTTCGTTTGGCGATTCATTGGGATCTACAAAATATCCCGCTATTCTGAACTTCATCTTCATACTTGGTATTGAAATCTTCAATAGCAGCGACATTTCAGACAGCAATATCATCGTCATCAGATATAGCTTCTTCAATACCAAAAGTCCACTGAGAATCGAAGCCAGACCCAAGGCTGCGACATTTTCCTTGCAACATCATTCCTGAAGTTGGAATAAATAAAAATCAGTTGCGCCTCATCATCATCCTACTGCAGGGAAACATCAGATGAATGCCCACTCTAATGCAAAATTCGTGTTCTTTTACTTAATAAACACTTCACCGTTCATGCAATTGAAGTCCGTCATTAAAGCCTGTACCTCAAATAAGGTGTGACATCCTTCCACACCATATGCCGAGTTCCCAATGGGAAACGACGAGAGTGCACCACCACAAGGATATGACCCACTTTCTGTGATGTGCATGTTTTTGGGGGAATGTTCCAAATTGAAATGCATTGGGCCCAGCACAACTTCCAATCTTATAGATAATTTAAATCTACCCGACCTATTTCAGTTTGACGATGCAAAGGTATTTTCCCGTATCCCCCCTTAATTACGTGTCAGAGCGTACAGTACATTTCCATTTGGGTTCCATCAACATGTATCTACCGCCGCCGTCGCGCCATTCGATCACTCGAATTTCTGGCAATCTGTCTGTCAATCAAAATACACCGCAATTGTGACTTTTCTCCCCGTTAAATCTCATATCCAAAATCAGCATCTCACCATCGTTGTATCTGTCAAAAAATTGAAAGAACGATTCACGATTTTAAACCGAACCAGAGGCATATTGCCACCGAAAGCCGAAACCACTGAAACCCCCGTCGTCCTCGTCGTTTGCACAGGTCTCTGCGACAGACATCCACCAAATGGATAAAGTATTTCTATTTAAAGCCACCTCGACGTTGTCGTTGGTCGTGACAAAATCCAAGCTCTGCACGTTCTGTTTATTCTGATTTTGCATCGCATCGATCGCATCTAAAAATACAGACACTACGGCAGTACTGTCATGCCATACTGAAGTAGTAGCAGGCAGCAGGAGCACCAGCTAAAGCCATCAGAACATGTAACATCTGGACGTTGACAATCTGAATTTAACTTCTGGTTTTGGCATGGCACTGCAAGCAGAAACTTTAGTTAAACGCGACCTCTGGAACAGTACCTACTCTCAATGGTGCTCTACACACACATACACACACGGCTAAAGTCGATTAATCACGATTCTAAGAACGATGTTCTATGATCGCCAAAACGATCAATTAAGACAATCGAAGCAATTTGAGAAAATGCTGAATTTGTATCTGCACACACAGAGAGCGCACACAGCGCAGATACAAATTCGAAGTAGTGGCTGTGAAGGGAGTTGTGAGGTTGTGCGATTTATCGAACAATAGGTTGAGGGTGGGGAGCTGCGCGCAGCGCAGTCGTTCTCAGGTACAGCAGGATGTAGGACACTTCAAAGTAAGCCAAACTTGGTTCGATTGTATCTACAGCTCGCCGGGTAAGGGTAAGCAGTGACAATGTTGGTATTTAAGCAAAAATTAGGTTGGATTTGTTTTGCTGTTGGGCACTTATCTGCGAATTTAAATAAAATCGCCAGATAATTTGTTAACTGAGTCATAAATGTTAGCCAAGGTATTTGTAATGAATTCTTTTGTCTTGTCATTGATCGGTTGCATGATATCCGAATATCTACAGTAGGCGTGACAATAATGTGGACAGTCATTTGCATATAAAGCTTTAAATGTTTTGCGGTGCGGAAAAAGCATAACGGTTGTTGGTAGGATATTCGACACAATTCTAGGTAGGTGTCAAATAGAAGAGAACAATTCTTTTGTGTTCTCTCCTTTCAGATATGGCTAATTTATAACCCTGAAGCAGCGCCTTGAATGATTGGAAATGCATTTTTTTCCTCTGCACTTTTTGGAGATTGTTAAGGCTCACACTATTTTCCCTTAAATGCTCATTTCCTTTTAGTCGCGAACCCAGATTCAAGTAGTGAGCAGCGCTGGTCTTACCAGTCCACGACCGTAAGATCCTGAGAATGCAACCCAAAACAGGTACAGCAGTTGATTTAAGCCTCCGTGTGGTAAAGCTCCAGGGAGAGTTGGGACACTCAAGATGTGAAGCAAAGTAAAAGTACGACGGGCTATCCAAGGGCAACATCAGATAGGACAACCTTTATGGATCTATGGGTAAAAGAGGAGGATCATTCGTTGATCCCAACACGACGATGACGGGTGGGAGAAGACGATTTCTGAAATCTACCCTCCAACAAAGCGTTATCGTCATCGCATTATCGGGGCAAAGGCAAAGGATCAATGGCAAGGATTTAAGTACTCTTTACTTGTTAATCCAACGAGAGAGTCACTGAGGATCATCAGAGGCGTGACACCTCTTCAACGAAGCCGCAACTTTTAAACTTATGGCCAACAGAAGACGATCCTTTTTTTACCAACAATGATGTTACGGAGGAGCAAACGATGTTTTTAGGCAGACGGCCGAGTATAAACACTCTCGCCACAACACAAACACGTGGCTAAGGAAAACTGACGTAATTGTGGAAATCAAATTAGGTTTACAAAAATAAATGAATTTGTCCATGAATTTGACCTGCACTTTTTCTGTTAAATATCCCCAAAGAAAGAATTCCAAAAGTGTCAAATCCATGACGCGCAAAGAGCCATTGTTTCGTTGGCTTTGTAGCAAGTGGCACCATCCTGTTGGAAACACATATCGTCCAGATCCAAATCCTTAATTTCTGGTCACAAGAAGTCCGTTATCATATCGCGGTAGCGAACACCATTCACGGTGATTACTTGGCCGGCCTGATTTTCGAAGAAGTACGGCCCGATGACGCCGCCAGCCCATAAACCGAACCAAACAGTCACTCTTTGTCGATGCATCGGCTTTTCAACAATCACTCGTGGATTCTCATTTCCCCAAATGTGGCAAATGGTCAGTAGGTTTCAGCTCTTGAGTCAACTGAACCTTGAAAGCTTGTAAATTAAAACTTTATTCAAAACTGGCATCAGTGATTTTCGTGAGATGTTCAATTGTTGGACACGAGGACGAATCGAGGTTGACGGCTCTTCTTCCACATTATCGTGAACAACAGCAATGTTTTTCGCAGAACGAACTGGGCGAGCATGCACAGGTGTTTTCACATTTCCTACAGACCCGGTTTGCTGAAATTTGAGCACAATTCTTTCGATTGTGAACACTTTTGTTCGATTATGCTGACCAAAAAACCCCCATTTTCGTAAAAGGCTTCAACAATCTTAAGGCGCTGTTCAATTTTTTAGCTCTCCATGGTTGAATTTGTCAAACACTGAAACAAAGAAATGTCAGATTAAGTTTGGCATAAAACTTGACGTTAATTAACATCGTGCATTATGGTTGGACCACCCTTTATCATCTACGAGAAGTTAGATGGATAATTGGATACGTTTTGGTAATCTTTATCCTTCCTAGGCACCAAGATCAGTGATCAGTTATTCTTTCCCGCTTTCCTCCTATCGTCTGTCTTCTTCTTCCCGTCCATTAGTCTGCCCGGGTTTCAGTTAACGTAAATTTCTTCTGTTTAACGCCGAATCCGAACGGCAAATTTGAGAAGCTTCTCATGACAGTGATAGTTTAAATTAGGCTAGAGTGGCTGCTATCGAAACGCCAGCACACTTAGACCAGGTTTTGGTCCATTGTGATACTTCGTGGATCTTGTGCTTTCTCCTTGTCACCTGAAGGAAAAACAATCTTTGCTAACAATGAAGCGGAGGAGACTTTTCACTTCCGTTTGACAAATCGTAGAAAGAAGTAAGCACCAAGATAAAGCTTCCTTTTGTTTAATAGGGCCGGACAGTTACAGTTAAAGAAGATGAAGTATTGTTTCTTCTTCCTCTTCGTCCATACAGCTCCTGCAGAAATTTTTCGAATAAAAGCCTAGCTTTTCTGCATGTCTAGCTATTATACAGTGTCCAGTGATGAAACCTATGGTGGCGCTAATATGTGGTCTAAAATTAGCGCCACCATAGGTTCGATCACTGGACACTGTATAATAGCTAGATCAGTCCCTTGGATCTTCTTAAATCCAGCTTTGGCCAAATTTGTTTCGTTATTTGACACGTCTTGCCAAGACTTCATCTGAGATTTGATTTGCTGTTAGCATGCAGTGCTAGTAAGCTTTTGCATGAAGCGATGGGAATACCAAGTGCACCCATGTCGCGTACGACTGGAACCTAATTTTGTTGTATGTCTGGCGAGTCCATTAGCCTTACGTTCCCTGCAATTTCACTATGTCCATTGTCCAGGCACCTAGTATATGTGAATGTTAAACTGCTCTGAAATCTTTTGAGCGGTAGTCTAGTGTTGTCTTTGAGTTTGTTGAGACTAATTTCAGAGATTTGACGGCTGTTCGAGAAACTGCTAATATCCAAGATAAACCTTCTTTGATCGCCATGAGTTCCACCTGGAACACGTTGCGTTGATCAGGGAGATGGAAAGAGGTTTAGTCTTTTACAGACGACACCAGCATCCACCCTTCATTTGTTTTGGATCCATCGGTGTAAAAATGGGTTTGTTTCTGCAGGTTCGTTACTTTCCCATGACGATCTGTCTGGGATTGTGACCTTTGAAATATTTTCGATGATTAACCTTGTAAGGGTGTAATCGGTATTTTCAGGAATATTTGTGTGTTCATTCGAAATTGTTAATTGGCCACTGCTAGATGGCTTTAAGTCGGATGGCTGAGTTAGCAGCCATTTGCTTGCCAAAATTTCAAAGGTGCAGAAGGCGAAAAATAATGTTCAGTGCTGCTAAGGGTGTTGTACGAAATGTACCACCGTTGCACAGACTCGCCGTTCTTTGCACCTTGGCTAGTTTATTGATGTTTATATCTATTTCTAGCGCTGTCCACCATACTACTACTCCATAGAGAAGTATCGGTCTTATAATCGAGATATAGAGCCAATGCGCGTGATAAGAGGTTACATTCCCCATTTCATGCCTATGTCTTTCTTGCAAGAATAAAGTGCAACTGCCCCTTTCTTTACTCTTTCGGTTATGTTTAGCTTCCAGTTAAGCATCCTGTCCAAAATAAGACCCAGAAATTTAACTTTGTCTGAGAAGGCTAGTCGCTAGTTCGATTCCGTTTAGTGACGGGGGGGTCAATGTGAGGAATTTTATATTTCCTAGTGAACAGGACCAGTTCATTCTTATGGGGGTTGACTCCCAAACCAGAACCAACTGCCCAATTTGAAAGTTTGTGTAGCTCATTTTGGAGAAGTTCCTTAAGTGAGACTTCGATAGCAACGTCATCCGCGTAAGCAATCAGGTAGCATCCCTCTGTTTCCAGGATGAGTAAAAGCTCGTTTACCACTAAGTTCCAGAGAAGAGGGGATAGGACTCCACATTGTGAGGTTCCTCTACTGACATGTCTTCTGACCAAAGCACCACCCAGTTTTGTGCTGATATTCCGGCTGTTTAATAGCAAATTAATCAACATTCCAAGTGAGTGATTGACTTTCAGACAGGTTAACGTCTTAAAGATCGCTCAAGATTTTTCCAGGGGTGTTATAGGGATAGCTGATTTAAATCAATGCTAATGGGTGTTTTTTTAAGAGCTTGGTTTTTCGAATAGAGATAAAACTGGCATTTAGTGGTCAAATCGGGCCACTCTAATGTCATTTATGTTCAGTTTGGTTTGCCATTTCATCATGAACAGGTTGACAAATGAACGACGCTTGCAATTCGTCCAAATTTATTTCGAAACTAATGGTTCAGTTCGCGAAGTTTACCGCAAGCTCCGTTCATTTTATGGTCGATATAATCGTCCATCAGAGTAATTAATTCGGTTAGCCATGGATCGTTTTCGCACTAAGTTTACTGTATTTTATAATACGCATCCGCAGAGACGTCGAACACTGCGCACCGAAGAAACAATTGCCGCTGTAGAGCAAAGTATTGAAGAGGACCCGAATGAATCGATTCGGCACCGTGCATATCGATTGGAGCTTTGTCCATTAACTTTGTGGAAGATTTTGCGCAAAGATCTTAGCTTACGACCTAACAAGATCCAGCTTGTGCAAGAATTAAAGCCACGGGATCATGCAATGCGTCTTGATTTTGGTGTATGGACCGAAAATGAGATTGATCTCGATGCTGGTTTTCATCGCAAAATTTTGTTCAGTGATGAGGCCCATTTTTGATTGAATGGCTACATTAACAAGCAAAATTGCTTGAGAATCCACATGAGACCCTTGGTGTGCTCTATTGGCTGGTGGAGTCATTGGGCCATACTTCTTCCGAAATGATGCTGGAGGTTGGAAAAAGTGTCGTGTATTTGTCGCATTCTATGTAAAAAGGTGTTTTAAATGTCTTGGATTTTATCATGAGGCGGCCAAGTGCACAGCAAAAGTTGCGTGCGCTCATTGCGGTGGAGAACATTTTTATAAAAATTGTGATAAAATTGACGTCCAAAAACCTAAGTGTGTAAACTGTGTTCATGCAAATAACGAGTATGGTTTAGAATTGTCAACTGACCATAATGCATTTGATACAACATGTGGAGTATACTCTAAAAAGCTTGAAAAAGAAAGAAAAAAGCGAATCTAGCAACAAACCTCTCAATTAAGGTGCATTTACTTTAATATTCAAAGCGCAACATCTAATATAGAACAATTAGCAGTGGTGGTTGAGGAATATGAATTTCCTGAAATAATTCTACTCAGTGAAACGCGAATTACTAAGGATATTCAAACTTGTGAAATTACAATAAATGAATACGTCCCAATAATAACATATTCACAATCAAGACACACTGGAGGGACGATGATCTATATAAAAGATACAGTGAATTATAGTTTCTTAAGTGAATATTTTATCGATAAGGTTATGTGGGTTACAGCAATAAATGTATTTTTGAATACAGAGAAATGGACTATTTCCGTAGTGTATAGATCTCCCAGCAGTCCAGTCAATTTGTTTATAGATGAATTAGAGCGATGGTGTGATGTTAACTTCAGAGATTCGAAAAATATTTTGCTCGTTGGAGACTTTAATATTAATTATTTCAAAAACGATAGTTGCAAGAATAAAGCATATAATTTTATGAACGACAGACAGTTAAAACATTTGGTCGAGGAACCAACCAGGATAACTGCAAATACAAGTTCTTTCATAGACTATTGTATATCAAATGTTGAAAATGGTGCAATAAGAGCTAGAATAGAAAAACGTTTTAAACTAACTGACCATGAAACTATATTAATTGATATTTTAGGAAATGACATAAC
This sequence comes from Rhingia campestris, assembly GCA_932526625.1. Lineage (NCBI taxonomy): Eukaryota > Metazoa > Arthropoda > Insecta > Diptera > Syrphidae > Rhingia > Rhingia campestris. Next base: position 60,650,782 of record OW052182.1, on the reverse strand, counting down.
CGAAAAGAATAAAAAAATAATAAGGCGACTAAAATACGATAAGAGAGTGTTTACACAACATTGGATGAGTGAGACAATACCACATCTAAACATACATGAGGAAGTGCAATATTTCAATAATAGACTTAATAATATTATTAAAAATACGACAGTGGAGTGTGCAATAAATACATCGCAAATAAATAAATGGTTTAATGATAATCTGAGGCAACTTAAGAAAATAAAAATTCAACTTTATCATAAAGCGTTACACTTAAAAAATACGGAAAATTGGGATAATTATGTGCAGTGTAGAAATAAGTATAAGACAGCTCTTAAAAAATCTAAATATACATATATTCAAAACGAACTTAGTGCTAGAGCTGGGGATCAAATTGGTCTTTGGAAAACATTGAAACGTTTCGTGCTAGGCCAAGAAAAAAGTACAATAAAAGAAATTGTAGTAAACGGTGACTCCATACAAAACAAAAATAAAATAGCTAATTATTTGAATATAACTTCTTTATAAATAGTATTAAGGACATAAAGAAATCAATACCATCTGTGATATTTAATAGTCTAATAGAACCGGTTACGTGCAATTTTAAATATAAATATCAAGTGCGAAGTTTGTGGAGATAGGTGTTCCTCAGGGCTCAATCCTTGGAGTTGTGCTGTTCCTGTTATATGTAAATGATATGTCTAGCGTCCTAAAATTTTGTAAGGTAATGCTTTTTGCAGATGATACACTTGTTTATGTCTGTGGTCATAATGTTCATGAAATAAAAAAAATACTTGAAGAAGACCTTCGTAATTTAAATGTATGGTTAAATAGTAAAAAGCTAAAATTAAATGTCAATAAATCTAAATGTATGTTCCTTAATAGTAATGAAGATATCGAAATTAAAATTGACAATGAGAAACTAGAAATAGTTAAACAAATAAAATATCTTGGTGCAATAATAGATCATAAGTTAGATTTTAAATGTCATGCCGATTTCATTTGTTCGAAAATAAGTAAAAAGATTAATTTTTTGTTTAGAATAAGAAAAAAACTCAATAGAAAATGTGCAATAACAGTATATAATACAATTATTCTACCACACTTTGATTACTGCACGTCCATTCTATTTATGTTTAGTGACACTGACAAAAGGAGATTACAAAAATTATAAAATCGTGCAATGAGAGCAATCTTAAAAGTTAATGTTTATAACCCAATAAATAACATGTTAAATTCATTAAATTTTTTAAGTGTGAAACAAAGATTAGTCGTAAGAAATTTGATATTTGTATATAAAATTAAAAACGATATGTTACCAGAATACCTAAAAAGAAACTTGAACTACGTTTCGGACAGACACAGCTACATACTGAGGACCAGAAGAAATTTTGATATACCAAGAGTCAATCTGTTGAGAAATAACAACCAAATATTCTACAAGGGACTTCATATATTTAATCAGCTACCACTATTTATAAGAGATCAAACAAATATAAAAATATTTAAAAAGGACTTAAACATATATGTAAGACAAAATCACATGTATATAAATTAGTATTCTAAGAGATGTTAAAAAGTTTTTCAAAAACTAATAAATATATAAAATAAATAAAAAAATAAAAATAAAATAAACGTTAGTGGATATAGAAGCCAACATTGGTGGCGTTTTTGCTGACATACGGCCCCAAATGCTCGAAAAAGTGGTTGAAAATTAGACCTCCAGACTTGGCTTTATTCGAACCAGCCGCGGCAGCCACATGACCGAAATCATATTTAACCATTAATGGCATAAATTTCTCCTTCCAATAAAGCCAAATTGATGGACATTAAAATGATTTTCTTGGTTTAATTTCAATTCAAAGTTCTATACCTCTAAAGAAAACACCCTTACTTTCGCAAGAGGTGGAGCAGTGAAAAAACTTAGGTGTTGCCACTTTCGGGTTTTAAGCCAGGGACTCCGTGTTTAAAAGTCCAACACACTGACCACAAGGCCACTGCACAGAACCTGTCTGCATATTTGCATTATGTTCGCTGGTGACAGTGACCTTCTTCGGTCACCCTGTTTGCAAATTCTGGTTTCGTAATCGAGTATTTTACGTAAATCTACCGAAAATGTTCACCGCTCTACGATCGGCCGAGAATGTTATATCACTTCTCCAGCAAATCAACCGTGACTACGCCAACAACGTCGCCAAGGCCCATTTAGGTTACTCTGTGTTCGCCGGAGTGGTAGAAAGTACTCGTGAAGTTAACGATTTGTTCAATGAAATGATTGAGGGTGGTGTCATCTCCCTGAAGGACAAGACCTCTGTGGTCGCCCTTGTCTACTGCCAGATGAATTAGCACCAAGGCGCCCGTGCCCGTGTCGCTTTGACTAGGTGGATCGTTGCTGAGTATTTCCGTGACCAAGAAGGATAACATGTATTGCATGTATTTCAGTCCTGTGAAGAATTAACGTTGCCTGTCATAGCCCTTCCAGGTCGCTGAAGTATTCATAGGTCATTTCGGTGAACTCGTACCATTGGAGGAAACCATCAAGGGATTCACGATTCAAATCCGAAGAATACGATCAATTGCCAGAGGTCTCCAAGGAAACCGCCTATGGAGTTGGTGCTGCACATAAAAGCTGCCACACCTACTGAGGAGTTATTTATTTAATACATCGGTTATATTTTTCATTTCCTTCCTAATATTGATCCATTTAACCAAACAATGTAGTCCTGAAAAGACAAAAATAAAAAAAAGAATGACTTCTCCTTACTTCGAGGGTTTTAACGAAAAACTATGCTCATACCCAGAAATGAAGGGTTTGAGTTAGGGTTGAGATGTGGCAAGAATAAATACAACGCTATGATCGTGCTCACCAGAAATAGCATTCCACCTTGTAGATAGTATTGAAACGCAAGCAAGAGGATGTAAAGGGTCCGCCAAATAACTTTTTTTTGAAAATGCTATAAAAAAAACTACTGAATATTTTCTCAAATTTCTTTCCTGTTGAAACCAAATGTTGCCAATATCCTCCTCTTCAATTTTTGTGAACAAAAATTCGTTCAACATGGCCCGATAACGATCGCCATTGACTGTAACTGCCACTCCTTGCTCATTTTCGAAGAAAAATGGCCCAATTATGCCTCTGGACCAAAATCCGCACCAAACAGTGACTCGTTTTGGGTGTATCGGCTTTTCAATGTATACGTGCGGGTTTTCTGTGCCCCAAATGCGACAATTTTGCTTGTTTACATACCTGCCAAGATCAAAATGAGCTTTATCTGAAAAGATGATTTTTTTGGCAAAGTCGGCCTCTTCTCTAAGTCGATCGCAGGCCCACTTAGCGAAGCGAAAACGCATTAGATGGTCTACAAGACCAACCCAACAGAGGAAAACCGAATAAAGTTCAAACAAACCAGAAATGACTGTAATGCCCATTTAAAGCGTGTCAAATTCCTCTATGACCAAAAGTTGAGGCAAAAAATTCTACAACGTCCCAGAGGTAGTAAAAACTTCTGGTCATTTGTTAAAAATATCAAAAATTCGGCCTCATCATCAGTTCCGACGCTCATTCACAATGACATTCCAGCTGTCAGCTCTTTAGACAAAGCCAATCTGCTTGCTGCGCATTTCGCAGCCAATTCAACATTGCCAGATTGTGTTCAGTCTCCTCCTGTACTTGAGAACGTAAATCATTCCATGGGACAAATTCACTTTCGTACTCGTACAGTTGCAAGAGTTTTATCTGATCTTGACATTCACAAATCCGCTGGTCCAGATGGTATATCCCCCATTATTCTGAAGAGGTGTTCTTCTACGCTAGCGAAACCACTGCGTAAGCTTTTCTATCTATCCTACTCATCAGGACTCTTTCCGAGTAGATGGAAAACAGCATTTGTCCAGCCTTTACCAAAAAAAGGCGAATCTTCTTCTCTCTACAACTACCGACCAATTGCACTTACGTCCCTTCTTTCCAAGGTCATGGAAACGCTGATATATCGTCAGCTTATGAAAAATCTCGAAACATGAAAACTTCTCAATGACCGGCAGTATGGTTTTCGCAGCAACAGGTCTATTGGTGATTTGATGACATATCTCACCGAAAAGTGGAACCAATCAATCCACTATGGTGGCGAAAGCAAGATTGTTGCGCTTGATATTTCAAAGGCATTTGACAGGGTTTGGCACCAAGCCCTTTTGTCGAAAATGCGTGCATTTGGAATCGACGAAAAACGCCTTCTATGGATTAGACATTATCTTTCGAAACGTTCAATTCAAGTTGTCTTGGATGGTTTCAAGTCTGCCACTCACTAAATAAATGCTGGTGTCCCTCAAGGCTCAGTTTTGTCTCCGACTCTTTTTCTCATTTTTATAAATGATCTCCTGTCTGCAACTTCTGATCCAATTCATTCCTTCGCTGATGACAGTACTCTCAGCTTCTCATACTCCAAACGACAAAATATGTTAAGCTCATTGAATTCCGACCTTGACAGCATCATCAAATGGGGTAAAACCAACAGAGTAGAATTCAATGCTTCCAAAACACAATACTGTCTTCTGTCGTTAAAGCGAAACCAAAATCTAGAGCCATTATCCATGAATGGCACTTACATCGAAGAAACCGAAAATCTTTCCATGCTAGGTATGTGTGTTAGTAACGACTTACGTTGGAACGACCACATATTTCAAATCGCTAAAAACGCAGCGAAATGTCTATATTTCCTTAACCGATGTAAGAAATATTTCACCCCTTCTGATCTGGCCACAATATACAAAGCGTTTATACGCCCTAAACTTGAGTTCAACGCCCACGTCTGGTCGGGTGCACCAAAAACATTATTGCACCTCCTAGATAGGATTCAAACGCGTGCGAAAAAAACTTATAGGAGACATAATAGCGAACTCTTTAGTTTCGCTAGAACATCGTCGAAATATCTCCTTCCTTACACTGTTTTATCGCTATCTTAACAACAAATGCTCAAATGAAATAGCCAGCTGCATTCCCCCCATTCAACCATTCAGCCGCAATACTCGTTACGCTATGAATGCAAATCAGTTTACCCTTAAGCCTATCTTTGGACGAACGCTGAATTATAGAGATTCGTACATAAACCGAACAACAAGAATGTGGAATGCTCTACCAAACTCTGTTTTCCCTTTCCATTATAACCTACAGGCATTTAAAATCAATGTGCATCGGTACCTCCTTTCTTCTTATCCCGAATTTCCTTAACGCCCGCACTGTGCTAAAACATATAAAGGGTATTCATAACCCCTTGAGTGCGCGCAAATTATAAAAAAAAAAAAACTTTTTTGACAAGATAACGAACATACGGAGCTGACGGTGCTTCTCTTCTTCCAAAATCGGTACGCAATTTTCGCACACATTCTGCAACATTACCATCATTTTCAAAGTAATATCGCAATATTTCCCAGCGTTATTCAAGCGTATACACAACCATATTCGTTCAGCGGAAGGATAAAACTAATTATCTGTCAAATCAGACATGAGCTAAGTATTACCATTCACGAAATAAGCACTAGTTGAAAAAAAAAAACGTTAGATGGCGGACCCGTTATAAACACTACGAACTCCTTAGTTTCGTTTGAACATCGTAGAAATGTCTCCTGTCTTTCATTATTCAAAAATCAATGCTCAAACGAAATAGTCAGTTGCATTCGATTAATGTAACACTCCACGAAAAGGGACACTCTCTCATCTGTCCAGCAATAGACTCAATTTTTTGTGACCACTTGAAATCGATCCATTCGAAAGCAACAATATTTTCGACAAGCTGCATTGTCATGGGAGTTATCTTCAAAAGTGAAACGTTAAGAGAAATATAAAACCCCAACCTAAGGACCAATTGCACCAGCACATTTCTTCCACTATCCGATGATTAGCTGCCCGAAATATACCAAAAAAAAACTTTTATAGTTGGACGTGCTTGCAAGTCACCCAAAGTCGTTATGTTCTCTGCTTTTGTGATGACATTAAACCCGCTTTTATACCATATTTCGACTTGTGATGTTTATGTTCCTTTGAATAAAACTCTCTGACACTCATTAAAAAGTTATCTAATTGCATAATTAATTCACACACCTATAACTAACCTCAAACACTTCCTTATTATGGAAATTATATTTCACCTAAGGATACGTACTTAAAGGAAGAAAAAAACGAAATGAGAGAAATGTAAAATGCAAAAAGGTACAGTTTCCTGAGAAGCTCGGTAAAGCCTTTGAGTTTTCCTCCTCACAGAGGAGCGAAGCAAAAAGGAAAAAAATGCCAAAGCTTCAATAAAATCACAATCCTTTTAAGTGGCGTCAAAGTAAAAAGCATTCTTTTACCTCAAAGATGAAGTTTTCCTTTGGCGGGATGGTTCTTTTTTTCCAATACCCCTCCCCCTCCTTCAGACGGGGAATAAAAAAGGAAAAAACATTTTCTGTGATCTTTATTATTCGGCTATCGCCTTTTGGATATGTTCGTCTCCGTTTACGACCCCCTCCCCCTGATAGTCTATGTCCTTGGCGGATATAGCGTCGTCATTAACGCAATAAGGATACTGGCGGCAAAGTGCATCATACGTTTTGCAGGTTCTTCGGAAAAGTGTCCTTACGTGAGACTCCTTTAATCCAATTCGAAAGACATTCCTAGATGATGACGCAAATGTGATTACCAAGTACTTACTCGTATGTGTCTCGTTTTCATTCCGACAGAGGAGTTCTTTTTGGAATAATTAAGACGAAGGATGTGTCCTGTGTGCAAATATTTTATTCCTAATAGGTTTGTATCAACAAGACTTAAATGCCGACATTCTGTTGGAATGTTGAGATTTCTTAGCTTTGACCGGAATGGGGGGAAGTGGTGTGTGAAGTGTATTAATTAGACTGTGTAACGAGATGATTTTTGACGTAAGTGGAACTTTAAGGCTTTAAAGTTAAGTGTGAGGTAAACAAACCTATTATTTTGCTATAACAAGGCGGCATGCGTAGCGCCGTTACAAATTGTAGAAGTAGGGCGATCTCTGATGCACCGAAGCGACGTTAACATGTCAACGCCCAATCTTTGTAACTGTGACAACACATCAAATGTGCTTATTTTACCTACAACTGGTAACTAACGGACACTGGAATCAGCCAACCGAATTTAAGGTGCTAAACTTATAAATGCAAGTGTTGATAATAAGACGAAAAACAGCAACACTATTATCAGAAAAACAGGTCACAATGACTGGCACGGAATACCGGAGCTGCTATCCTCAGGTGGAAACCTGGATCTGCCCCCCCATGTTAAGGGTTGTGCTTTGGGCTAACAAACCACTCACGTAAAAGAGCAACTGCTACGAAGTAACTAGTAGCCTTCGAAAGGACTAATTTTATATTGCTGACGACCATGTTAAACTAAAAAAAAGACAACGTTCGTATCTGCACCTGGAACGCGAGAAAAACTAGCGGAAGTCAAATGCTGCTACAAAGTAGACATAACTGCCATCCAGGATATACGATGGGACAGGCCGGGCAAAATGAGTTTGCATAACGGTGGCATCTACTACGGTCTGTGTTATAGTGAGCAGAGACAGCGGCTGTTCGGATGTGGATTTGTTATGAGTGCCAAACTAAGGCAAGAATTCTTATGATTTCAGGACATTAGTGAACGCATTGTAACAATCCACATAAAGTCCAAATTAGCCAAACATCAGGCTTAAATTGGCGCAGGCTTCGACGATAAAAGAAGATAATATAGCGAAAGACTGCTTCCACGAGCTCCTGGGCAAAACTTTTGAGCGAAAACCAAAGTACGATGCGTTGGGAGATTTTAACGCAAAGGTAGGAAATAAAAGTGGAAATATGTAGCAGTACGCTGGAAAACACAGCCTACATGGACTTAGGCTAATTGATTTCGCTGTAGAACAAAATGCCAATATAGCCATCTTACGGTTTCGTCGCACCTCTACATCCATAAGGGGACATGGCGATTTCCAAATCAGCGATCAAAGGAAAAATTATGAGAAAAAATCTAATTTCAGAAGACTGCAATCCGTGTCATGTGATTTGCAGAACGCGTATCCCTTAACCTCAAGATTAACACCATACCACTAGCTTCATCTGTCCAAGAACAACGGCGACGATATCAACAAGCCATTAGATCAACCGAAACTGGTGTGCTAAGTTTGCAGCGCCCACCAGCACGAGACCCGTGATTTGATAAAGAATACCGTTCACGATTGAAGCCAAAAACAAGGCGTACAAGCCTAAGTGAAGATGAGAGCTGCCATTGAGCTTTTTAGTCAAAGAAGAAGGGAAGAACACCGACTTTTCAGAAAGAAGAAAAAAGAGCAAGGATTTCTTCATACGCTTTTAATACGGTCCATGCTTCAGTGCCGTAGAGCAGGACTGGGATGATCAGAGTCTTATATAGGATCTCCTTAATAGTTTGAATGAGGGCTTTACTACTAAATTGCCTTCTTAGCCCAAAGAAACAGCGTCTGACAAGAGTAATTCTTCGTTTAATTTCTGACGAGATGTTGTTGTCAGAGTTAATAGCGGAACCGAGGTAGACAAAGTCCCGTCAATAGTGACGGCCTGTTCAATTCGTCGATGTTTTGGGTCCTTTCATGTTGACAGCATATACTTAGTCTTACCCTCATTTACTACTAAACCCATTTTTGCCGCTTCACGTTGAGTCCTACCAATGATGTCAATATCGTCGGCGTATGCTAGAAGATTTATGGAAAATTGTGCCTCTGATGTTGTCTAGGGAGTGTTGCACAATCCTCTCAGAAGAAATCACATGACAGCGCATCGCCTTGCCTAAATCCTTTTTTGGTATCGAATGTGCCTGTGAGGTCGTTTCCGACCCTGATGGAGCAGCTAGAATTCTTAATCGTCATCCTACACAAGCGGACGAGTTTGGGCGGTATACCAAAACTAGACATGGCTCAGTATAGTTCGTCTCTATAAATCGATAAATAGGTGGTGGGTATCGAATAGGACTTCTTGGCTTTTTTTGCAGGATCTGTCGAAGTGTAAAAATTTGATCGGTTGTGGACATTCCTGACCTTAAACCACACTGATAAGGGCCGATCAGGTTGTTGGTAACAGGTTTCAGGCGTTCACATATTACGGCAGTTAGGATATTGTAGGTGATGTTGAGGAGATTTATGCATCTGTAGTTGGAGCAGTTCAAAGGGTCTCCTTTTTTGTGGATCTGGCAAACGATACTGAGGTTCCATTCTTCAGGCATATACTTTCATCCGACCAGATTTGGCTTATGAGTTGGTGGATTTTACTTACCAAGTTCATCTCCGGCAGCTTTATAAAGCTCAGCGGGGAGACCGTCATTTCCGTCGGCCTTGTTAAGCTTGAGGGTTCACCTGCAGCGTAGCCTTGTAGTCTTCATTCTTGGCTGCAAACATCTGTCGGCGTTCCTCATTAAATGAAGGGTTTCTTGCTGGTGGGCAAGAGAAACCTAGCACTTCAGTTGCGTCTGATCTAATGGCTTGATGGTGTGAATCGAGTGGTTAAGGGAAGTTACCCCCTCGGAATGTTCGGACATCCAAAGTACTGGATGCGTGCCTCTTGTCTATCGGAATATGGTCAATTTGGTTGACCGTTCGTTGATCTGGAGACCGCCATGTCCCCTTATGGATATCGAGGTGTGGAAACCGTGTGCTGGCTATAGTGGCATTTTGTTCCGCAGAGAAGTCAATTAGCCTAAGTCCGTTAAGAGGAGTGTTGTCGAGTAGGCTATGTTTTCCGACAATACTGCTAAAGATGTCTTCTCTTCTACCTTTCCGTTACGATCTCATAGCACGTTTTTCTCGTCGTACTTGGGTACTCGCACATAAGTTTCGTCATGTACCTCGTAGAAGGAATCCTTAGTCATACTATCTGTTTTTTCCGTCGGAGCGTGAACACTTATATAAGGCTGATGCGGATTGTAACAATGCGTTCGCTAATGTCTTGGAAACATAAGACTTCTTGCCTAGGTCTGGCAGAAATAAGAAATCCGCATCCGAAGAGTTGCCGTTTCTGCTCACTATAACACGGTCCATATAGATGTCACAGCTTTTCATCCTCTCTTTGCCCGGTCCATCTCATCGTATTTCCTGGATGGCAGTAATGCCTGGTTTGTAGCAGTTTAGGGCCTGCACCTCTTCTGTTTAATGTTCTCACATTCCAGGTGCAGATACGAACGTCGTTGTTCTTTTTTCGTTTAGCAGGGTCGTCAACAATAAGATCAGTCCTTTCCTTGCTTCGAAACATATATTTTTTTTCCATTTGTGGGTAGTTAACCCAAAGCACAATCCCAACCTGGAGGGTCAGTTCCAATTTGTTAGATTCCCCTAGGACACGGAGCCATCAGTATCCACTACGGGATTGATTGCTGCCGTTGGCCTATCGACTTACTTTTGAGATTCCTAGATAACCTGTTGTCGAATATGTCGTAGCAGCTCATCTAGCTTCGCCTGGGACGGCAGGCCGAGTATTTGTTTCGTGCCATTCTGACCTCGCTGTTCATAGTGTTGCTGTTTTTCTTCTTGTTATCAACACTTCCACTTATCGTTTAGCAAGACAAATCCGGTTGAATGAGACCAGTACCCGATGGTTACCACTTGGAGTTTAAAATAAGCACATTTGATGTGTAGTCAGAGTTACAACCGCTGGGCATTGCCAAGTTAAAGCCATCAGAGTCTACCCTCGTTCTTTAACACCCAATCAGTACATCAGTCTACAGTAAGATAGACGTCATAAAAAGAGTTCTCATTGGACGTTTAAGATTTTTTGGACCGCGAATAAACACCTATATCTTAGATCAAAGTCTTCGATTCCTAGATAGGCTCAGATGTAGTAGAGGAATACCTCGTCTTAAGTGGCGACCTCAAGGCTCAGGCCTACTTGAAGTGCGCAACTAGATTCAGTTAGATAGGCACCGAAGTTAGAAATTCAAAACCACGTGATCTTATAAGCAGATCCTCTATAGGTGGCCAATGTGGAAACGATTGATACTGGACATGACCCCAATTTAAATTATCTTGCCGAACTGGACACACCCCACAACAAAATTTATAAGAAGGTGGAGAAAAGAGAAACGTCAGCATGACTACAACACACATTGAACACTTGTCAAGACTTTCTTCGACAGCCTTTGCGACCTATCTGAATAAAAAACCAAGGAACTGATCGGTTATTTAAATACCCCTAGATGGATTTAAACAAAATACTTATGCAATGGCTAAAATCCGCTGTGCGATTCGTTGAATAGCCTGATTCTATTAATGCTCCCAAAAAGTGGGCGTGGATAAAGACTTTAAAAATATCATGGTCAGAAATTGTTCCCAAATTCTGGATGGTTTGGCCAAAAACCACGCTAAAAATGTTTACTTTTGTGCTGAAGGTATGGAAAAAGGAATGTATGTATCAAATTTCATTAACCTAGCTCAACATTTAAGGCTCAAAAATTGGTGATAAGACTCAGCTACCTTTACTTAAAGGTATGTCTATCGATTTGTTTTCTCTATGTTACAAACAATGTATCGAAACTAAAATTCCCCTATGGGATAGGGTATAAGCATCGGTAACTGATCCTCATGTTTTTTATTTCTATGAATTTCGTGGATTTGGTCTGGACTAAAAAAACAACTTTGTAGTCAAGAGCAGATCACACCATGAAATATTTCACCACATTACTATCCATGCTGTTCAACGACTTATAAGACACGCAGTTGCAGCGCATAGTCACACTGTTCATCTAACAAGGACACGAACAACAAATAATTTTTTTTTTAGCGCAAGAGGCTCATTAGGATGTGTGCATGTGTTCTTCTTGCAACATGACGGAATCTCCTGTTATATGACGATTCCAAATGGGTTGAGAAATTTCTTTTCGTGACAACCGATATTTCTCGGATTATATGTCAGATCATCGCGAGGAATAAAAAATATTTTGGTGCTGCTATGCCTGGGAATCATACCAGATCTTCTGCTGGGAAGTTCATCGCACTATGACACGAACAGCGCAGTACCAAAACTTTTTTTGTTACAGAACAAGGAAATACTGAAATGAAACTTCCCACCAATATAACTACAATCTGCAACAATTCAGGGGCAGAGTCAATAAACAACAGCAACCTTCATATCAGGGTGCACATTGAGCATTATAGGTTCGCCTCATCTGAGAAAAAAATTGTAAACAACAAAATAAAACTTCTTAGGCCAACTGTTAACCCAAGGGCTCTCCAGATTATGGTCATCTGCCATAGTCTCTATTTTAAACTGAGTTATCTAACTAGATGACAAACAATTAGACTGACGTACTTAGATGGTTTTATTTATGAAACTTTGTACCAATGTACATCAATATTCACATACTAGGCCGTTTGGAGTCGTCATTGATTATTAGCACCCGCCATTTGCGAAAGAGGTACACACACACATACAAAGGTAATTAATTTCATCTCAATTGTTAATTCATGAAACGTACGTACAATCTTTTTGTTTCCAACATTCTAATCAACAATGAGAAAGCATATATTAACAAAAACAAATTCAGTGTTACCCACGTATCTTAAACCCATGCACTCTTGCACCCTTGCATCTCCCGATATATAGAACTGCCATAGAATCCATTTAATGCCCATGTTGCCACAATCACCATCACAGCCTTGAAAATGTATCTTTCAATAACAACGAATTCTAAATTTTGATTAATCCACGTCCGCAATTTATTATCTAAAACGACACCATGACACCATACAACCGTTATTATCATTGTCGAACGAGCAAGAACGTGAACGGAACACTTCTTGGAAAACACCCTGCCTGTGAGTGGTACATTTGCGGGCCACATGTCCCAAAATGTATCCAAACGCACGTACCACCCATTTGAGCAAGCATGAGACATTCAAAATCATCTTGGCACAATTCCCAAATATTGTCGCGCACTTGTGTCGATCCGCATGACATTTAAATCGTTCAACAAGTTCGCTCTCATAATGCTCCAAGTATCCCAGACACACTATTGCTCGGTTCCATCTCAATGGAAGGCTGATATATACGAATAGATACATGATGTCATGAATGCGCGGCCCCCCATTAAGCGCATTATTCACTTAAGCCCGCTGTTGCTTGTTATGCGTGCTCACCCATTTATTAGGTGGCTATTCTTCTCCAAAGTATCTCAAGATGCGAACACTCAACAAAAGTGAAAAGAGACAAATCTTCAATGAATCTCGAGCCCAGTGTTGCTCCGAACAAATTGTCGGACAACAATTACAATTAATCACTAAAAAGGGCAAATTCATTCACACTCACACATACTATGCGCTTTAGGATACATCTACTGATGCTATAGATACGGCTGATTTGAAAGGCTATGCGGCATGCAACACTTGTTCAACACGATCCGCCCACCATCAAGCTAAACCGTCGCGTCGGTCGTCCTCTTTAGTGATCTGCGCTCCTCCTCGACAAAACAAACAACAAAACCCTTCGGCTTTACGCGCCGACAGATAGATGAGCTGGTGCATCTCTTTCAGCCACTACAACAAAGCAACGAGGACTTGATTAACGATTGTAGATAAAAATTTGTCATGAGTCGTTTATTGTTTTAAATTGTTTTACCTAAAAATAAACACGCATTCGTATCTGTGCTGTTGTGTATCTGTGTGATGTGCGACCTCTTTAATTAAAACGAAAGAACCGTTTTGTTTTTTTTCGTCGTCGCTTTATGGTGTTGTTGCATTTTCGGGAAACAAATCCCAGGATACACTCGCGTGTATACAACGAATGCCGGGTGAAATTTGGCGTGTAATTGATTGTTTCAAGGCGAAATGTATTTTGATCAATCAATCAAGTTAATTGGGCTCAAATCGCGGAAAAATTCTCAGGGCAACTGTGTGATGTCTTTTTTTTTTTGGTACACTGTTTGTGAGCGCTTTATACCCACTTTGCAGATTGCTTTGGTGGAGGATTTCATTAAATCAGTCTCGCATCTGGAGCGGGACTGGGACATGAGATACAAGTGATGGGGGTCATCGATGTGTTGTTAAAAATTGACAAGGGGGATGGATATGCAATTGGGCTGGCTTTTAAATATTTTGCTGGGGATGTGGTGTTTAAGACTGAGTTGCTTAATTTGGAATCTTTAAAACGCATTTATTGCGAATTATGAAGTTATTGTAGTTTTCATTGCATCTGAAAGGTGTTTTGAGTTGGATTGAGAAAAACAACGATAGTGCCACAGGTAGTTAGAATGGAATACCAAATTTCAGCTACTTTCTGACTTTTCAGATGATGTGCTTAATAGGACCGTCATTTTGGAACCCATTCGTCATGGTGTCCATCAAAAGGGTTTGATTGGAGTTTATGTATATCACTTATGTTAGGGAAGACATTTTGGCTACTTTCTGATATTTTATTTGATGTACTTGTTACGACCTTAATAGCACCGAGCGTCTCTTAAGGCCTCCTTTATCATGGTGGCAAATAAATGGATACATGACAACGTCAGCAATGCCATTGTGACAAGCCACATTAAGAACGATTTTAAGACCAACAGAAAATCTGGTCTTTGGTCTTCAAGATTGTACAAGGTAGCGTCAACTTATCAACCTATCGAAAGATTTGATAATGTTTGCAGATGGCAGAAAATTTTACTTCGATATTTTTAAAGTATTTAGATACAAAATACACGTCATCAACGAACGTCGGTATTGAATTTTGGCTCTCATTTTCCGGTCGTCCGTAACCATCTGGGCAACATGGGACAACACGAGATGCTTCCATTTCTTGCCGGCCCGGATCAGCCGTTCTGCTAAGAATATTCAGAATATTGAGTGTACAAATCCACTATTTGTTCACATCCTTTATCATAACTAGGCAATTATTCCATCGTAAGTGGTTTACGGATAAATTTTCTGAACTCTTTCTAATCGTTAGTGCCTGGAACACATGTGGTGAATTCCCTATGATAGACGTATATTTCGACAAGTTAATCTCCGTAGCGTGATTATCAGACTCACACTGGATACATGCACGCAATTTAAAATTAAAATAAAAAGCAATGGTCCCTAATGGCTACCTTAAGGGACACCGCATCCGCATGTTATATGAATTTCGAAAGAAGTTAATTATCGATCTTAAACGAATCGGATAGATATTACTATCCTCACATCACATAAAGTTGTAGTTCAACATGTCTACAAAAATGATTCTTTCATACTCTAATTATCGTCACAGTTAACTACGATTTTGCATTGTCCACTCCGGCAGAATTATGTTCGCGCCTTCTATCGCTGTCTGTGACGTTTCATTTTTTAGTTAAACTTCGGCATTTCGTGTGGAGATGCTAGTCTCCCATCGAACGCATCCTCTGATAGAGGAAGTCTCTGAATAAATGCTGGATAGGTGGGAAGGGCTAAAAATCTCCCCAAGATAGAGACAACTGTGGTGGCGTATACAGGACCAGTTAGGATGGACAAAGTAATAACCTATGTAAGATGCTTCGGCATATTCAGAAAAAAGATCATCTAGGAATCTCAATAGTTAGTCAGGCCCCTTGAACAGATATGGTTGCAGGAGAGCTGAGAGGCCAACGGCAGCGCTTAATTCTGTAGTGGATACTGACGGACCCGTGTCGTAGGGGTATCTAACAAATTGACATTGACTTTCCAGGTTTGGGTTTACATCAGAGAACTGCATGCGGTCATGTTTTTATATCTTGCGATAGACTCAGAAAAAAGCGGTGCAGGTGTATACCGCCATCGCAAGCTATGCGATAGTTGCGTTGTGAATATGTTCAACAAAGGAGTCAATGAGTGTATGGCTCTCTCGCATACTCGAGTGTTAAATATGAGAGCCGTTGTATTGAGCACCACCGCTTCTGAATGCTGCCGGCTCGCCTCGGTGTCAATTGCGGTATATGCGGTGTTTCTGCAAACACCGCAATTATTTCATGGAATATTCTACCAAACGCAAAATAAAAGGTATTTTAATTTTGTTTTTACTTTTTATTTTGAATGAAACATAAAACATTGTAAATGAACAAAATTAGTTATTATACGTTATAACAATAGAGCCTTACGAAGAGCAATCATTGCAATGCGGTGGCGGTTAACACATGTATCGCTTATTTCTGCGTCAAATAAATACTCACACTTATTTTAGGAAAACACCGCTTTGACATATTAAAGAGTTACTTATACTCAGAGTATATGAGTAAGAGGGAGTGTGTAACACCGCAATAGCGTTCGTGTTTTGAGTCAATGCGGTGGCGATAGTTTTTGTTTGCGATATTTTTGAGACTGAGTCATTTAAAAACCGAGTATACATGCGATGTATTTGAGAGTGCGGTGTATCGGTGCAGATCTCTGGTTTACATACTTACATACTATCCATACTCACGAAAAAAATGTTTCTTACAGCGCAGCGCAACCAAGAGCCTCGGTTGAGCCTATTTTTGACGACTATGCTAAACGGACAACGGCATTCGTATCTATACCTTGAATGTAAGAAAATTATACAGTAGAGGTTCAGGCAAAAAAACTAGCGGAAGCCCTAAGCTGCTGCAAAGCAGACATTACTGCCATCCAGGAAATACGATGGGATGTGCCGGCAATAAGAGGATGAAAAACTGTGACATCTACTACGGCCCGTGTTATACTGAGCAGAAACAGTGAATATTCGGATGCAGATTTATTATAGGTACAAGACTTAGGCACGTAGCCTAATTTCTTCCAGACATTAGCGAACGCATTGTATCAATTCGCATCGAGGTCAAGGCCTTATATGCTCTCACGCACCAACGACGGAGGAAAAAGATGCTATAGCGAAAGATTGCTTCTATGAACTCCATGACAAAACGTATGTACGAGTACCAAAGTACGACGTGAAAATCGTGCTATGAGATCATAATTCAAAGGTAGAAGAGATGACATCGTCGGAAAACACAGCCTACAATACAACACGTCTGGCAATGGACTGCCAACAAGCCATTAGATCAGCATCAACTGACGTGCTAGGATTCTCGCGGCCACCAGCAAGAAACCCCTGGTTTGATAAGGAATTCCGACAGATGCTCGTAGCCAAGAACAAGGACTACAAGGCTAAGCTGCAAGTGAAGACGAGAGCTGCCATTGTGGTCTATAGGCAAAGAAGAAGGGAAGAACACCGGCTTTCAGAAAGAACAAAAAAGGCAAGAAAAGCGCGCGATCGATGATAAGAGAGGTACTACCCCAGGAACGATGTTCGCAAGTTAAGCTAAAGTGTTAAACGCCAAAGCCTCGAACAGAATCCTGCGAGATGAACAAGGAAATATCGTAGATGGAAACAGTCGATGCTGATGATATGGAAGAACCACTTCTGCAGACTGTTAAAGGGCGATGACGATAATCATTCCGTTGTCAAGCAGAACGAACCATTTAATATTGGCTACAACAGCGAAAACTACCAACCACCTGACATAAGTGAATTGACGATAGCAATATCTTAACTCAAGCTTAACAAAGTGCCGTAAAAAAACGGCCTTCCGGAAAACCTTTATAAAGCCGGCGGAGATAACTTGGTAATTAACATCACCTACTCATAAGCCAAATCTGGTCGGATGAAAGTATGCCTGAAGAATAGAACCTCAGCATCGTTTGCCCGATCCACAAAAAAGGAGGACATCTGAACTGCACCAACTAAAGAGGCATAAGTCTCCTCATGATCAACCCTTATCACTGTAGTTTTGGGCCTTGAAAGTCCACAACTGATCAAAATATATTCGCACTTCGGCAGATCCTGGAAAAACCCAAGAAGTTCAAATCTATACCCATCACCTATTCATCGATTTCAAAGCCGCATACGATAGAATTTATAGAGACGAACTATACAGAGCAATGTCTAGTTTTTGCATACCGCCCAAACTCGTCCGGCTGTGCAGGATGACGATGGAGAATTCTCGCTGCTTCATCAGGGTCGGAAATGATCTCAACGACACATTCGCTACCAAATAGGATTCAGGCAAGGCTATGCGCTGTCATGTGACTTCTTTCTACTGATTCTTGAGAGGATTGTTGAAAACTCCCGAGCCAACGCCAGATGTACAATCTTCGGTTAACTACTAGCATACGCCGATGATTTTGACAGCAAAGTGATTTCATAGCCACGTTTCTTAGTATTGAGAAGGAAGCGGCAAAAATGGGTTCAGCAGTAGAGAATGGTAAGACTTGGTATATGCTGTCAACAGGACAAGACACATAACATCGACAAATTGGCCAGAACGTCACCATTGACAGATATGTCGTTGAGTTTTATGGCACTTTGTCTACATCGGCCTCGTTATTAATTCCAACAACATCTCGTCAGAAATTAAACGAAGAATTACTCTTCCCAACCGTTGTTCCTTTGGTCTAAGAAGGCAATAAAGCCCTCACTCGAGCTACTAAAAAGATCCAATATAAGACCCTGATAAAACCCAGTCCTGCTCTTCTACGCTGTAGATGCAATAAAGAGCTATACGAGCGACATAGGGCGTAGTTAAGGCCAACGAGGTGGCAAGCCACAGACAGAGCAACCAACTTGAAGCAAATGACAAAAATACAAAGACTAGCGTGTATAGGGACAACCAGTGCGATGAGAACAACCCCAACCTCTGGCTTAGAGGTGATTCTGAATCTGCTGCCCTTGGATCTATACATGCAGGAATCGGCTGCCAAAAGCTCCTCGAGGATCAGCCAAACAAACAACTGGATCCCGAGCCTCACTGGGCACGCGCAGGTCCTAAAGAAATACGTATCTATCTATCTCCCTATCTAGACTTCGATCGACCCTTGTCCTGCTCGTTTCCGAGCAGAGACGAATGGGACAAGAATGAACCCACAAAAATTAAATCGATACTCATCTTCACAGATGGATCAAAGATGGACTGTGGAACAGGTGCTGGCATATTCTCAGAGGAATTAGTAATACACAAATCAATCAGGCTTCCTGATCATAGTAGTGTGTTCCAGGCTGAGGTGCTAGCAACCGCTGAAGCGGCTCATTTGGTGTCAATAATGGAAATACCACACAGTGATATCACCATATTCATTGACAGCCAAGCGGCTATAAAAGCAGTATCTGCTATCGAAATTTAATCAAAGCTAGTTCGCCGCTGTCGCGAAGAGCTCAAGGTTCTCTGCTCACAGCATAATGCTGATCTCTGCTGGGTTCCTGGTCACAGGGACATAGGCGGCAACGAGATGGCCGACGAACTGGCAAGAAATGGATCCGCTACAGATCATGATCAGGCACTACAAACGGTCGAACCACCACTCTGTAACCTCAGAGAAAGAGTGGAATACAAAACCCGAATGAAAGCCAATACCAGGTGGAAGTCATTGACTACCTGCGAAATATCTCGGAAGCTCTGGCCAGAACACAACGGAAACCGAACCAAAAAACTTTTGCGGTACGACAGGAGCTCCTTATCTAAACTGGTATGGGCTCTAACTGGTCACAACTTTCTCAGAACCCATACAATGAAATTAAATCTCAAGGATGACGATATCTGTAGAGGCTGCGGCGATGAGGAGGCACACGAGGATACACCTCACTTCCTCTGTCACTGCCCGAGTCTCTGTCACCTGAGGAACAGAACACTTGGAAGCTACTACTTCCAAGACATCCAAGAGCCATCCGATATTCCATTACCCTATCTTTGCAGGTTCCTACGAACATCAGGATGGCTGGATAGAGTGGAGTAACCCATAGTAACGATAAGGAAGGACGTAATCCCACCAAGGGTATCACAATGGGTCCACATGGACCTAAGTGTGGCGGAATAGAGAATCCTCTACTCCACCAACCCGTAAACCTAACCTAACCTAAGGCCAACGCTAGTAAGCGAGTGTACTTATAAAAAAAAGTCAATCGCACTTTTTTTGCGGAACCTTCCAAGGATAGAACTGGAATTCGGAAAACAGTTTTTTTTTTGCGTTTTTTAATCGTGTAAATTTGTGACTACAAGTACTACGACTGAATACAATAACAACAAAAAATTGTGAAACATAGACGCAGTCGGCTGTCAAAGTTTTATCATGGCTACTGAATAATCTTCAACCCACAACCATCTACTCTCCTCCGAAAATCCACAAAAAGTGTTTGCAACAAAGAAAACATCAGGAAAACAAGAGAATAACATTCCTTATCCAAATAACACACCCAACCGACTCTAATCAACAAGTTTATGCATTCAGCTTCTTGACTTTCCAACTTGCAGTCGGCTTCCTGATAAACCCTAAGAACCCACCCCCAACTGGTGTCTATTTCCTCCCCACAGTGCAATCTTCAACTGTATCCAATGGTCGGTAACGAAGGCTGAACAAAAACCAAAAAGACTAAAACCACAGACACAACTTTTCAAGAACTTTTCCCTAAGAACAACAACAACAACTAAGGGGTGGGTGTTGGTGGTAGTAAAAGAAAAAAAAACTTTCGAATTAAAATTGCAATTATTCATTTCAAATGTTTTGCATTTATTCATGCGCTAAAACGCCTTCCACATCCTAGACACCGAAGAGCACACAGTAGTAGACAGAACACGAAGTATCTGCGCCGCCTTCAAGTCTCTGGGAAGGAATTGTTTGGAAAAACTTTCTCCCGTAATTACGAGCCGACGCTTAAACGCATGAACGTTCATTTTGCACAGAAGAAACGTATCTAGATAGTTTTGTGTGTTGCATTCTTTTGTGCCGCTGCCACTAGACGTGTAGATACTTTTCATTAGTAACTGTCGGTTGCGTATACTTGTTCGTTTGTATGCATCGGATGCTTACTAGCGTCTTAAGTGCCATTTAATGACACCATACCACAACACATTCAATTAGGACAATCGGCATGCATCCACAGAGAGAGGTGCCGGTTGCTGCTCAATTAGATGTGTATCTATGTGCAAGTGCATACGAATACGTGCACTGGTAGTAAACGTATACACGTGCTACGATAAGCCATTCACAAATTTGTGCGGTAGTTTGTCAAGTATACGCCGTAGTAGACGCTCTCCATATATCTGTTCATTATTCCCAACGAAAAAAAAAACAGACGACCGACGTCGACAACTCCAACGAGATGCAAAGGACCTCAGTTTACTGATGGAAACGTTTACCTTGACAAGGAGTGCAAGGAATTCGCTTCGGAATGCAAAGTACACGACAACAATGCGCTATAAATTGAGTCCTTTTTTCGTAGGTTATTCCTCCTCTTTCTCTCTCATCTGGGTTTTTATTTCAGTCAGCGCAAATAAAGGATACGATTTGGAATGGAGATATGAGATGGTTTTTTTCCCAGTCAAAGATAAAAACGATTGCAGGAAAAAAGGATAAATTCAGATAGGAGTTCCTAGATTTGTTAACCGGGGGTGGTAAATCAACATCATGAAGACCTTTGCGCCTGGAATGGGATACGACATACACACATAGTATGACATAGTATATGCGGTTAAGGATTTACAACTTCTTCTCTGTTAACCCATCTTCTATAACATTGTGTGTGTGTATAGTAGGACTTGTACTATTTTTTAGCTTCTCTCTACATTGTGCCGTTTTTCTGCCGCCAGACGATGACTTTTGTGTTATTAGGATAATGCAGAGCCAGGATACATTCGCAAACACATATAGCGAGTAGAAAATGACTAAGCAGTAGGACGAGCGAAATTATATAAAAATGGAAACTTTGGCTTCCCTCAAGAGCGATGCAACTTTGCGTCATGTAAAAATTGTTCCCGTCGCCGTCCTCGTCGTCGTAGTCATCCTCATCGTCCAAGGACGTTACGTTCAGTTGTAGTGTACGCTACGCCGTGGTATAGTACGCCTCGTAGTACTACTACCTACTACATAGCGTATCTAGGGTCTGTTGCAGAAGAGAAATCTCTTCTTGATTAAATTGGTGTCATTCAGGAGTAGATTTAGGATGGTGATTTAAGGATTTATTTTCAGTTCGTGCATCGTTACCTGCTTCCCATGGAATAAATTGAATTTGTGCCCCGAGTCATTGCATTTGGTAAATAAGAAAATTTTCTTGACTTCATCTTGAGAATCTAGAGCTACTGTATGCTACTTCATCGAGTGCGACTACAAAAGGCAAACTTTTTAACGTAATGGAGATGTTCGTCCTTTTTTTTTGTGGGTTTCCACTCTTTGTCGGTTAAGTCTTCCTGTAGCGTGTGCACATCCCTTTATGGTTATGAAGTGAATTCATATTTTCCAAATGCAAACGATTTGGGTTGGGCGGGGGTGAGAAAAGTGGGTTTGGGGGACATGAATGAAAGATGAGATTAAACATTACATCCGCTACGTGAAGCACGATTTGAAACAGTTTTTCAAGGATTCTAAGTAGTTTGGTGGATTGGGTCGAGCTAGTGGAGTGAATTCCTAAATTGGGTTGTAATGGTTTCATCGATTGCGTAACTGGGTTTTTTTGAATGGTGAAGAGGAAACAAATGGATTCAGCTCTGAACTTTTGGTGAGAACGGGACGGACTTGCGGAGTAGTTTAAGCAACTATGACGCTAAGTCCCAGTATTAAACAAACCGCACCGAGTTTATGCCCTTCCTCTACCGATAACGGTTGACCCTGTTCTCCGACCCATACCACCAACTAACGTAAATACTAAGGGAAAACCTGGTGCAAGTTAAGTAGAGGTGTGTGCCTAGGTAGGTTACAGCTCTTTGGGAGAATGCGTATCCGTGCCATCGAAAAAGTAATTGGTTTAGGATCCTGCTCCGATACACATCCAAAAGATTGAACGGGAACACCCTACCCTTACTCTGACTCATCTGGGCCAACTTTATGTATGTCTTCGAGCCCGCATCTAGTTGACCCAGTAACAGCGAACTCTTGTCTCCACAGACGACTGACCACTGACAGTACATTAGGTTTTTACCCTTCGTGAAGTCTTTGCGGCAGAAAATGAAAGTGGGGGTACTATTTCCATTTTTCAGACTGCAGACTGCAGTCCTTAACTGGGCTACAAGGATATGGGTTAAGGCCCAGGTTCATTCGGAGTGTACAAGTGTACAAAGTTCCTAACATTTAGTGACACTAGCCGAAAGCATTTTTCCGACAAGTTTTATGAAGCTATCTATCTAGTAAACTTCGTCGTTGAATTCTCACCTCTAAAAGCCGAAGCCAACTATCCAAGTACCTTCTAATTACATGTGGCAAAAAGGTAGGCAATGAAGCTGCATGAATTTACAAGACTTTTTACCAAGCTGATGACATTGTGAACCCAGTTTTTCAGGGCTCAGTTAACTTGGATTAAGTAAGATATGAGGACACAAGCGTTCTCACTCTAGCCTATCACTATCAACTCCTACTCTCACCTCCACGCTGGTGACTGGTGGGTGCCTAGTACCTCGACTGGAGATGGGGTATTGAACCCCTGTGGAAGGTCGTTGGTGGCAGCAAACGAGAGAGGGGGAGGAGTGTCCTCTCACTAAGGCACTCACTCTCAGGTGGCAGCGGAGGAATTCCCTAGATGGAGTCAACGGTGGCGCCTACAGCTCCAGTTTGATCGAACTGGTAGTGAAATCCCTATATGAGCTGCTTCGACATATTTGAACACCAGGTCTATAGGAATTTCCAATACTGAGCCAGGGTATTGGAAAAGAGTTGGTGGCGGAGGAGCCCTCAATGGGTCAACGGCAGCGCTCATACCCCAAAAATGGGCTACTGACATCGGTATTTTTTTCCGGCCCGCTGTCCTAGGGTCAAAACAAGGGCCTGGCCCTCCAGGTTGGGGGTTGTGCTTTGAATTAACTACCCATCCACGGAAAAAAACTATTGTTACGAAGCAACCAATAGCCTCGGAAAGGATTGATATTATTGTTGACGACCATGCAAAAGGAAAAAAGGACAACGACGTTCGTATCTGCACCTGGAATGTGAGAACATTAAACAGGAGAGGTGCAGGCGAACAACTAGCGGAAGCCCTAAACTGCTACAAAGCAGACATTAGTGTCATCCAGGAAATACGATGGGATGGGCTGGGCAAAAAGAGGATGAAAAACTGTGACATCTACTATGGACCGTGTTATAGTGAGCAGAAACAGCGACTATTTGGATGCGGATTTGTTATAGGTGCCAGACTTAGGCAAGAAGTCTTATGTTTCCAAGATATTAGCGAACACATTGTAACAATCCGCATCAAGGTAAAATTCGCCAACATAAGCCTTATATGTGCTCATGCTCCGACGGAAGAAAAATATGATATAACTAAGGATTGCTTCTACGAGATCCTCGACAAAACCTATGAGCGACTACCAAAGTACGATGTTAAAATAGTGCTGGGAGATTTTAAAGCAAAGATAGGAAGAGAAGACATCTTTAGCAGTACTGTCGGAAAATATAGCCTACACGACAACACGTCTGGTAACGGACTTAGCACACGCTTTCCTCACCTCGATATCCATAAGGGGACATGGCGGTCTCCAGATCAACGAACAGTCAACTAAATTGACCACATTGCGATAGACAAGAGGAACGCATCCAGTATTTTGGATGTCCAAACATTCCGAGGGGCTAACATCGACTCGGACCACTACCTTGTTTTAGCCAAGGTAAGGATGCGGATATTCACCACGCCACAAAAAAACAGAAATACTTCGATAAGATAAGGAAAGCACTTATGGCCGAATTTAATGTCAAAAGACTGCAATCGCGGAGACCGCAAAGACCTTCGCGCAACGCGTATCCCTTAACCTCTCGACTCACAACACACCACCAGCATCTTATGTCGAAGAACAATGGCAACGATGCCAACAAGCCATTAGATCAGCCACCAGCAAGAAACCCCTGGTTTGATGAGGAATGCCGACAGATGCTCGCAGCCAAGAACGAGGCCTACAAGGCTAAGCGGCAGGTGAAGACGAGAGCTGCCATTGAGCTCTATAGGCAAAGAAGAAGGGAAGAACATCGGCTTTTCAGAAAGAAGAAAAAAGAGGCGCCACTCGAGGAACGATGTTCGCAAGTTTTACCATAGTGTAAAACGTCAAAGCCAAGGCTACAAGGCTCGAACAGAATGGAGCCTTGATGAACAAGAAAATATCGAAGTTGAGACACAGTCGATGCTGAGGATATGGAAGAACCACTTCTGCAGACTGTTAAACGGCGTTGACGAACAACATTCCGCTGTCAGGCAGAACGATCCATTCAATATTGGCAACGACAGCGAAAACTGTCAACCACCCGACCTAAGTGATGTGAGGATAGCAATGTCTAAACTCAAGCTTAATAAGAACGCTAGAAATGACGGTCTTCCCGCTGAGCTTTATAAAGCAGGCGGAGATGACTTGGAAAGTAACATCCACCAACTCATAAGCCAAATCTGGTCGGTTGAAAGCATACCTGAAGAATGGAACATCAGCATCTTTTGTCCGATCCACAAAAAAGGAGAAAAGGAGACTCAGCTGCGCCACCTACAGAGGCATAAGTCTGCTCAACATCGGCTACAAGATCCTATCTGCCGTAATATGTGAACGCCTGAAACCGTTTACCAACAACCTGATCGGCCCTTATCAGTGTGGTTTTAGGCCAGCAAAGTCCACAATCGATCAAATTTTCACACTTTGGCAGATCCTGGAAAAACCCAAGAAGTCTAAATCGATACCCACTACCTATTTATCGATTTCAAAGCCGCATACGACAGAATTTATAGAGACGAACTATACAGAGCCATGTCTAGTTTTGGTATACCGCCCATACTCGTCCGTTTGTGTAGGATGACGATGGAGAATTCTCGCTGCACCATCAGGGTCGGAAACGACCTCCTCGACACATTCGATACCAAAAAAGGATTTTGGCAAGGCAGTGCGCTGTCAAGTGACTTCTTCAACTTGATTCTTGAGAGGATTGTCCAAAACTCGCGAGACAACACCAGAGGCACAATTTTCCAAAATCGGTGCAACTACTAGCATACCCCGACGATATTGATATCATTGGTAGGACTCAACGTGATGTCATAGCCACGTTTGCTAGTATAGAGAAGGAAGCGGCAAAAATGGGTTTAGCAGTAAATGAGGGTAAGACTAAGTATATGCTGTCAACACGAAAGGACACACAACATCGACGAATTGGACAGAACGGCCACCATTGACAGATATAACTTTGAGGTAGTAGGTACGGGACTTTGTCTACCTCGGCTCCTCTGTTAGCTCTGACAACAACATCTCGTCGGAAATCAATAATCCTGACTATTTCTTATTTAGAATTCGCCTTGTACAGCTTAACTTAAAATTGAGACCATTACTGCTTCAACTATCGGTCCTTCCCTCCGAAATCCTTTCTCTAGATTGTTCTTCATAAATATCTTGTTTTTTTTTTTTTGCGAAAAGTCCCTCAGAGCACGTTTAGAGAATACTACCTGCATCCTTAATGACTACATCATCTGTTTGTTCTGACGACATTTTATTTTTGCTATCAAACCAATTCCAGGAGCTTTAGTTCACGCTCCTTTCAACACTCTTACATTGTACTCGTAAAACAGCGTAATATAAACGTCAGAACAAAAAAAATCAAACAACATCTCGGAAACAATTCCCGTTTTTTAATTTCCATGCAAATTTACATCCCTACATGCAGTTGTTACAATGCACATGTATAGCAAATAAAGAATGTTGGTACCCGTATGCGAGGGTATTATCCTTTTCCCTTTTCTTTGCTGTATTTCCATAAAATAAACGATTTTGCACCAGATGACAAACAAACATATTTCCTTTACACGTGATTTTCAACGGTTTATGTAACTATCTCCATGCATGTACACATGTAGATGCATGGATTATAATGACGTCAAGTATGTTTACATGAACGCTGTTGCAGGCGGTTGCAATATTCATTTTTTTTAAGACTCCCTAAAGTAATAATGCACTTTTAATAATAATAAATATTGTAGTCCTTTTTTGGGGTATTTTTACTATGTATATGGGGAAAGGAATGAATTTTCTTTAGTGGCGAATAAGCGAATAAAGCCATTACCCTAGATTTAATATACGAGCGAACTTTTTACACTTAGAGCTTCCATAACAAACTCTTTTTTACACCAATATTCTGTTTCGGGGGAAGTCTATTCAAGGCAACATTTGCCAAGTATGGTCCAATTTCCTGGGAAGGATGAACGACTGGGTGTATAGCCGTGTAAAAAGTGTAAAAAGTGTCTTGAAATTTACGTAAAATAGGAATCGCATTTTTACTTGCTCCTAATAGGGCAAATAATGGTTTTATGAAGCAAAACTAAGTCAAGATTTTAATCAAACGGGATAATACGATGATGGTGAAATCCAAAAAAACTGAGTCTCGCAATTCTGTCCATCTGTCGTTTTGTAGGTCTGCAAGCGAAGGTTTAGACTAAAAGGCACTACGAATTAACTTCAAATTCGGAGGTTCTTAAGTTAATTTTCAGAGGGGTATTCAAAATTGGCACTATAGGTCCAAAACTGATGGTACCCACCAAATAAGAGATGTTGGCCAATTAAAAAAAGAGGACACATTAACTGCTGCACCAAAGACTTCACAAAGATGTTTGTATCCAATCTACAGTCAAGATACTAGTCACCCAGTGCTTACAAACGGTTGATTTTTAAGCGTAGTTTTTTTTAAAATCTAATAAACACTCAAATTTGCATCAAATATTCAAAATGTTGTCAGCGGCTCAGTTTCAAATGGTCCATTCGGAAGGTCCGTCACTTTTTCCAGCAGTTTGGCCTGTATTCCACGAATTACTAGTGTTTTACTATCCTGTATCCTGCTTGTCCACATAGACTAACGACTTTATATAACCCCACAAAAAATAATCAAGAGGCGTTAAATAGCAAGATCTTGATGGCCAACTTACAGGGCCATTTCGAGAGATAAGCTGCTCACCAAATTCATCCTTCAACATTTGCATTGTTTCGCGAGCAGTGTGGCATGTGGCACCGTCTTGATGAAACCACATGTCAACCAAGTTCAACTCAGCCAACTGGGTCAAAAAAAAGTCGCGTATCATGGCTCGATATCGTTCGCCGTTGACGGTAACGTTTCTTCCACGGTCGTCTTTGAAGAAAAATGAACCGATGATGCCACCAGCCCATAAACCACACCAAACTGTCGTTTTTTCGGGATGCATCGGTAGTTCTTGTATGGCATGTGCAGAGATAAGGGAAGTAAAGAGATACCAAACTTCCACCTCTCTCACCCTGAATCCCCGCAAAAGTTGGTTGTTTTTGTTGTAATCCACCACCTATGCACTCCTGTCTGTGAATACATGTATTTCCGATTGAAAGAATTCAGCAGACGAAAAATTTTGGGTTTGGACATTTTCATTAACAGCTGTTTAGTAGTGTGGTGGATTTATTTTTTTTTTTGACATTTCAATTGGCATAATATTTTTTCGCAATTGTGGAAATTTTAAATACACACAGAAAAATGGTGGTAGCGGTGGAGGCGAAAAAAAAAAACAAAAAGGAACAAAACAGAAAGATTGAATCGAATAGTTAGTCTTATAGTTAATACTTTTTCCAGTCATAATACGGTGACACTTTTAGAAATAATTTTAGATGGGTTCACAAAATAAACAAAAGTAAGAATGTTTGTTTACATTCAAATAGAAAGTGACAGATTCAGAATTTGGTGAATATAAACAAATGGTTATGAACGTATTCAGTAAAGTAAATATTTTTTTCAAATAAAATAAATTGAATGTATTCAACTCTTCGGTTAGAACGTAAATCAAACTATTTATATATTTTATTATCTATAATAACCAAAATGAGTATTTATTAATTTTATAATCGCCTACGGGTATTTGTAGACCATTAATACATGTTGCCTAATTTAATACAAAAGATTCTGAGGATAATATATCCTCAAGTCAGATTTTATGAGTAGGGTAATTTGATATTAAAGAATCTAAGGAATAAAATATAATTGTTGGCCAGCGGCTAGCTGGAAAATTCCCTCTCCAAAATAAATATCCAAAATGGATTTAAAAAATGATTCAAAATGATTGATTTTATCGTCTAAAAACAAAAACGTTAATGATACATAAAAGAAATATTATTCATTCTTACATTGGTAGGAAAATTGGGAATCTTGCTACGGTCAACGTGGTAATGTGCGTATCGAAAACAAAATGGTGCAAAAAGAATTTAACATTTCGAATTCGAACTGTACCCACGTCGTTACCAGCTCAAAAAAAAAACCCAAGTAGGAAATTCATGAATGCATATATATTTTTTTAAAAATAGATTTGCTCGATGAAAATAATTTACTAAGCAAATAATGAAATTTATGGATAATTTTTCATGAGCTATATGAGAATTCCTACTGGTGGCTTGTCAGCTATTTTAAATACAAATTCTTTGTTGTTGTGTATCTTAACACTTGTTAAAATACCTCTAAACGCAAAAACCTTATAGAACTTATACAATGAATATTAGAGGCTGCATATGTTTTAGGGAATTCTAATGAATAAGGGTGTAATTGTATAAAGGTGTTTTGTACCAAATTAATTATAATTTATTTATTATTTTTTAACATAAAATCTACTAATTCACGGAAGTAGGTGAATTAACTAGGAATTAAATTGAAATTTGGGGAAAATATGATGTCAATTGGAATTTTAGTTTTGTTTTTTTGTTAAGTAGAGTATAGGTAGGTAAACAAGTATAAATAAGACTTTTAAGGCACACAGTTCCAGCAATGAATTCTATGAGAAGTTTTATTTATTTGCTATCTTAATTTTTGGAAACTATTTTGCACATACTTTTCCACTTTGTGTCCAATTTTCGGTTATTCAACAGATTGGATAACTGGTGAATTATAGGATTATAAGAATTTTTTTTTAAAACCGAGGATTACTCTCTCGCTCTCTCTTCAAGTGGTTAATCGTTAATCTCGCGCAAACAACGTAATTGTATTGGTTAAGAGTTAATAAAGTGTAATTGTCTTTCTGTATTGAATTGGAAGTGAACATTTTTAAAATATTTAGAATCCCCCTGCGTGGGTAACACGACTGTAAGCTATTTCGATTGGGACATAAGTTTTCATTTCCATTGGAAATAAAATTGATTTTATTTTAATCTAGATCACTTTGGAAAATCTCAATTTCCTACCTACTTACACCACCTTGCTTCCTTATGTCAGTTTGAAATTTTCATTTCGATAAGTTAATTATTTTTCTGAATTATAGAGATGAATTAGTGGGTGCAAATTACGTTTGTTTAATGCTCTGATAAAATATGTTAAAAAATAAACGCATTTAAAAGTTGTGTAATGTAGTTTACGTGTAATTTGTTTAAATCAGTTTCAACGGTTTAATTTGTATTTATTTAGAAAACATGTTTTTTTCTTACAATAATTAAAAAAATTGTAAAAATATCGAATATAAACACCGGAGAATACTGATTTCTCTTTTATTATTTTTGGTTGCAATTTATTCAAGAATTTCCTCTAATTTTTCCGAATGTAAAAAAATTTAATATTGGTTAAAGGTTTTAACGATTCTCTACAGATGCGAAGTGTTTGCTGAACAAAGTTCGAAAACCGTAACTTTGTGGTGGAAAACCGTAACTTTGTAGTGGAAAACCATAACTTTGTGAAGACACAACAAATTTCCCCTATTTTGGCTGAAGTTTTTAGGAAAGGTCGGTGAAGAGCAGGTGGAAAACTGGAGAAAATTGGTGAATGCTATAACTCACGCACACATGTTTGAGTTATGGTTTTTTGGTGAGTTCAAGCTTGTAGGCAAATCCAGAAGTTTGGTATCTCTTTAACTTCCCTTATCTCTGGGCATGTGGCTGTTCATCACTCCAGGTGCGACAGTTTTGCTTATTTACGTATCTGTTGAGCCTCATCGCTGAACTCAATTTTTCGATAAAACAGCGGATTTTTACATTTTTCACAGAGACGAATTTTGATGATAAATTTTAATTATTTCCAATTGTCGCTCGTTTGTAAGTCTTTCCATGATTAAATGGTAGAGT
Source organism: Rhingia campestris (assembly GCA_932526625.1). Classification (NCBI taxonomy): domain Eukaryota; kingdom Metazoa; phylum Arthropoda; class Insecta; order Diptera; family Syrphidae; genus Rhingia; species Rhingia campestris. The sequence goes on along the minus strand of OW052182.1, from coordinate 60,619,829 downwards.
ATGCTGAAAACTGGTCACTTTGACAGATGACGTTTGGACGCCATTACTAACCAGTGCTGCCATAGTGAAAACTTAACTCTTAAAGAATCACCCACTCACTTACTTACTTAAATGGCGCTACAGTCCGGAATGAACCTGGGCCTCTACAAACATGCCTCTCCAATTAGACCGGTTCTTAGCTAACTGCCTCCATTTATGCACTTCAAGTATGTTGTGGTCGGTTTTCACTTAAGACGAGTTCTTCCCAGGCGTCCGATGTCTCGCTTGAAATCGAAGACTGCGAGCCAGGGCATTATTGTCAAATCGTTCAACATGTCCTAGCCATCTTGAACGTTAATGCAGAGATTTTTGACTAGGGAATGTCACTGTATAGCTCGTATAGTTCTTGGTTGAAACTTCGTCTCCAAAGCCCGTGAACGCAAACGCGATTGAAGATAATTCGAAGAATTTTTCTCTCAAAATAACCAAGAATTTCTTCATCCGCTTTTGATACGGTAAATGCTTCAGCATCGTAGAGCAAGACTGGGATGATCGGGTATTGTATAACATCTCCTTAATAGGTCGAGGGAGGGCTTTACTACAAAATTGCCTTCTTACGCCAAAAAAAAAACCTGTTGGCAAGAGTAATTCTTTTTCAATTTCTGACGTGAAGTTGTTGTCAGACTGAATAACGAAACCGAGATAGGCAAAATCCTTTACTATCTCAAATATCGTCGATGTTATAGGTCCTACAGCTAAACCCATTTTTTCCTCTTTCTTCTCTATACTAACAAACGTGGCTATGAAATCACGTTGAGTCCGACCAATGATGTCAATATAGTCGGTGTATGCTTGTAGTTGCACCGATTTATGGACGAGTGTGCCTCTGATTTCTGCACAATCTTCTCAAGAATGTTGTTAAAGAAGTCATATGACAGTACATGACATGACATTAGTCATTTCCGACCCTAATGAGAATTCTTCATCGTCATCCTGAACAGAGGGACGAATCTAGACATGGCATCTCCTTATATGCTGTCATATACCGCTTTGATATCGATGAATTGGTGATGGGTATGGCTTTGGATCTCTTAGTTTTTTTTCCAAGATTTCCCAAAGTGTGAAGATTTGATCAATTGTGTTCTTTCTATGCCTAAATAAACACCATTTAGGTTCAATTTTGTAGGCGATGTTGTAAAGTCTCTGTGGTTTTAGCAATCCAGTGGGCATCCATCGGGCAAACGATGCTGAGTTTCCATTCATGAAGAGATTTATTGATAGGCGTTCTACAAAGGTCTTCACGGTCTCTTGCGATTGTAGTCTTTAGAATAAGATTTTCCAAAGTACTTGGCATTGGTTGTAGCGCATTCATATCTTGACTGCAGCAAGGTAGTGGTCCGAGTCAATGTTAGGACCTCGGAGTGTTTGGACATCCAAAATACTCGATGCGTGGCTGTTCTCTGTCGCACTGTACTGGCTACAGTGGCATTTCATTCCACAAGGAAGTTAATTAGCCTCCCTCTCCATATGTGATGTCGTGTAGGCTGTGATTATTGGCAAAAATATGTCCTTTCTTCCTACCAATGCGGTAAAATCTTCCAGAACGATTTCAACATCGTACTTCCGTAGCCAATCAAAGTTTTGTCCAGGCGTACTTATATAAATCCTTACCAATGTCATATTTTTCTGCCCCTAGAGCGTGAGTGCATATCATTCGGTCCCCAGCATTCTGGCATCCTCGATCACTTGATCCTTAAAACGCAGTTTCGGTCTTTCTCCTCATCGCATACCTGAAGGCTTGGATTGGAAGATTCCCTTGGCTGGAGCATTACTGTTCATTCGCTTCATGTTTATACCTTTTTACTACATTCACATCTTGGTGCAGCTCGTATAGTTCATGGTTGTATCTTCTCCTCCATTCGACTTATTCGCATACATTATACGAATTTGACTAACTCTTAAAATTCCTTTGCCTTGTTTCCCCCAATATGTCGGAGCAGCTCATGTTTTTTTACTTCGTCCTGCTTTATCGACGGGCTCAGTGGCGGGATTTTTAGTGCGACGAACTGCCGCGCAGAAGGTCTGAGTTCGATTCCCAGCTGAAGCAATACGTAGTTGATTTTTCACTGGCCCTCCTCTCGTGATAATCTGACAAATCATTGGAGTAGTACCTATCAATTGTCATGAAAAGTTTATCTCAACTTAGCCGTTCAGAGTCGTCATAAGACAGGAGGTGCCACCATCGTGCAAAGATACACACGCACACATGAATGGTTATATGAAAACTAAGCCCGTTGTGCCAAAAATGTTTGCTTGCCTTAATTTAGACATTACCGTTGATTTCATATTGGGAATTCTTTTGCTGCCGAGATTATCCCTAGTCTCGATCGGCAAGAGGTATTTTCTTTATCACCTTTCCATCATACATATCTCCAGAAAATTACTCTATCCGCCAGCGTACAACGAGTGGTAGTGGTAACCACGCACATAGATGGTTACCACTGCTAGCTGAAAAAACACAATTAATGTGTAATCCAAAGTTACGGCGACTGAAACAGTGTCTACCCTCGTCCTGCAAACACCCAACAATTGACAATTACGCAAACAAAAAAAAAAACAATCATGACCTGTCCTACCATACCGACCTCATAACGTCTGCAGATATCCACTAATTACTCGCATACCCATATGCTAGCTCAAATATGTAGATCCTTGCTTATCGCCGTCTAAATATGTCCATCTCCAAAATCTATTCAGCCAATATCCGCAGTGAAATCTCAATCTGAGAAAAAGCCCCCCAAAACATACCCAAGCAATCCTACGACTATCTCCGCAACTCAATCCGTATCTAAAGAGGAAATTTATGCGAAAGGATCACAATGATGGAACATCATTAATCCTGTATCTGACCACACAAAGCCAACCAGCATTAAACGCGCTCTATATAAGAGAATTCCACCGGTAATGACTGCCATAGACTTTACAGACTTACAGAGCATCCAGAGCGCTACCCAGTTCCCTGATGATGATGATGAAGATGACTTCGACGATGACTACAACGAACGTGGAACGACTCCGACTCGACTACGACAATGACTACTACGACTTCAATAATGATGATGAGGAGTCCATTCCGATTGCAATCGAACAATGTAACTAACAACTGCTGCACTGCAAGTGGGTACTATCAATTTCACGGTTCCGTAATCCAGATAAACATCAGAGCCCGTGCAATCGAAACGGTGGGCGAGATGCTTCAACACACACCATAGTTCCCCCGCTGGCCGTTGTATAGTAGGATACTAGCAATTCTTTAGGGCTTCCAGTTCTACCTCTCTCACTACTCCTGAGGAGGAGGATCTACGGCTGGCGATGCATCAATGTGGTGGCTGCTTGATTTGCTGCTACCCAACAAATTGATGATTTCATTCGTGTAATGGTATGCGATAAAATTGATTTTTGTTTAGTTTAAATTAATTGAGCGGGAGACCGTATTTCTAATAGAGAAACACCACCACAAGGGCAGGACGACCGCAGAGGTATCAGATACCAGATACCAGAGAGTAGATAAATTCCATCCAGAGGAATGATATCTTGGAATTCATTATCTCGATGCTGTTTGATTAAAGTGAAAACACATTTCTTGTAGGTGTAGCACCTCCTCCCCGTAGCGCCGCCACATCGTTCCCATTGTGTCGTCTATTCCACTTCTAATTATTCAAAGAGTCCTCGACACGAATGAATATCTACACCCGAGCCAGAGGAAGCCCAGCCAGCGTATAGCTACAAAAACAGAGAACGGACTGAAAATAAAAACGCGAGTGCAAAACGCAAACAAAACGCAAAACGATGCACAAGGACGACGACGATGTCGTCGCCCCCAGCGCAAAGACGCATAATTTCGCAAAGATGCATCTTAATTGTCGTTTTGTTATCGCATCTTGAATTGAAATAGCTACTTAGCATTTGCGTGCTGTTTTCTTTCGCTCTACTGTTCGCTGTTTTTCTTGGTTTGTTCCATCTGAATGTCTCTCTTTGTTTCGCTTTTGTTTCCCATCGAAGCGGCGGCGGCGGCGGAAAGCACTAATGGTGCATTTGGGTCGAGGAAGGGCGCTCCGCGTTGCATATGCATGTTTGTGAAGTACCAGTCAGGACGTGCACCTGGCAAAACATACCCACCTCACTGCATTAACAAATACCAGAGGCAGACAATTGGGAATAACTACTACTACTGCTGCGTTTCTGGGTCATTTGATTCGGTGGCGAGATAGTCCCCAGAGAGAGTGAGAGATGGGCCAACTGCCTGGGTACTCGTAAACGACACAGCGAAAGGATACTGCCAATACAAGTGCCATTGCATCACGGCTGCCGCGATGGAATAGAGCAAACCAGTCCCAGGATGCATCGCCTCCTCGTCAGGAGATGCAATTATTGGTGCATTTTTGATAGCACCAACTGAGAGTACGGATTGCACGTGTATAAGTAATTCAATTTATGTGGCAGTGCTGCAGAGTCCTGCATCAGGAATAGATGAGGGAAATAGTTTTTGAATAGGATAGAAGCCGGTGTCAGGTTTTGTGGTTACAAGTTGCAATCAGCGGTGTACTCCTATTTCAGAGCGGAGGTGTGGTCATGGACGAAATGAAGCAGGATCTCGCAATCAAAAGGGTGAATTAGTAAAGTTCATTTGCTGATTGGAAATGGACCGAATTGTAATTGGGGACACTTTAGATTTTGAGATGGATGTCCTGTGAGGGAGAAGTGTAAATCATTTTTGTTTGCAAAGCAGGCAGGGATAAGATCCCATCACCGAGTTGGTTTAAACTGAGTATTCGTGATGTAATGATTAAGGAATAAGGAGATATGAGGAGATGTGGTTTATTAGGGACATTTTCTGCAACTTTTGATCACGAAGTCTATGTGGATTACGGGCTCAATTAAGAAACCCTTCTAGAACGATAAGTCACTGTTGCCATTCAGCAACTGTGTGTAATGAGTTGTCCAACTATGTAGTATAGCTCAATGTAGTAAGAGGCTACGACCGCTAGAGACCTGGAGCTTAGAGGAACGTTTATTTATAAGTGCTAGGTAGGTCCACTGTTCCTCTGTTCAATTGAAGACTCTTGTCTTACATAAGCGCCGCAACAGTCCGAGGTCAACCTGGCACTCAACCAACATGCCTATCCAATTGGACTGGTTCTTAGCTAAGTGCCTAGTGCTACGCATTTCAATTTGGGTGAGATGTCAGCATGTGCGAGTCCTTCCTCATCTGTGTATATTATATGACTCCGAAACGAGTCAGTATTAGTATCCATTCGCTTCACATGTCCTAGCCGATCTTCAACGTCCAATGCCGAGTTTTTTTTTGACAAGGTCTATGTCGCTGTACAGCTCGTATAATTCGTTGTTGAATCTGTCAATTGTAACCTTCTATCGAAGTAATCGGTGATGTTTGTCCTTTCATCATTTACAGCTAAACCCGTTTTTTTTCGTTTCCTTGTCGGTACTAGTAAACGTGGCTGACACAACACGTTGAGTCCGACCAATTATATCTCTATCGTCGCAATATAGTTGCTCGGATTTATGGAAGATTGTGCCTCTGGTTTTGGACAATCCTCTGAAGAATAATGTTAAAGAAGTCGCTTGACATGCGTCGCCTTGTCTAGTTCCTTTTTGGCTAAGAACGCTTTGACGCTTTGTGAGGTCGTTGCCTATCCTGATTGAGGATCGAAAATTCTCCATATCCTACACAGAAGGACACGTTTGGGCGGTATACCAAAAGTAGGCATGGCTCTGTACACTCAGAGAAAAAACAACGTAAAATCAAAGAAAACCACTTCGATTTAAATATTTTTCGGAATGATTTAGCTTCGACTACGAAAATTTTAAAATCAAAGTGGCATGACATTAATTCAAAGGGTTTCCCTACTCTAAAAAGTATATCGTTTTAATTTGATCTAACCACGTATGTACCTTGATTTGATGTGGGATCATGCTTAAATCAAATTCATTTATCTTTAAAACAAAGTTCGTAAAATTCGATTCAACCATGTTGAATCGTAGTTTAAAATATATTCAACTTTGAAAGTACTATGCTATAACTTTAATTTAACAATGACGCATCGTAGAATCAAATGTATTTGACTTTAAAAACACTACGAATACATTTTGAAGCAATGACTGTGCATTGTGTATTCAAACAAATCCAACTTTGAAAGTATTATGCTTAAGCTTTAATTTAACTTTGTTCAGGCATTGATTTAAAGTGAAACCATTTTGAATAAGCATTTTTTAACTTAAATCTTACCATGATCCTTCGTAGATATAACCTCTTTCGACTTTGAAAATATCACGTTTATTATTTGATACAACAATAGCTCGTTGTAGAATCAAATGCTTTTAACTTTAAAAGCTGTATATTTCAACTTTGATTTTACTTGATATAGATATGTATTTTCAAAATAAATTTTTCGCAAAATTTTAAACTTTAGTACATACATTTTTGTTTTCTTGTTTAAAAATCAAAACAACAATAATTTTGAATTCATAAATTTTATTTTCAATGACATAATAACATAAAAAACTTAAATTATTCATTATTAACCTAAAGATGCAATCAGTTTTTTGGCCTAGATAAAATTATTTTTGAAATATGTTTTCCCATTATTTACCGGATATAAATGTAATGGTGAGCTCGTAAAAAAGGATGGTATTTGTAATGTCCTCATTTGTTAAATAGACTAATCTCGAAAACGTTCTGTCATTGGCTGAAATGAAATTCTTTTTTAATAAGTAAAAAGTCCTTCCAAACAAAAAGTAATAAAATTAAGTGCAATCCTTTGAGAACTTATATGGAAATAATTTTTGTTTGTGCATTGTTGTTGACTGCATGAAAAATTGTACTTCATTATACTAGGAATTTTTAGAAAATTAAGAAAAACAATGTAGGTATCCTTATTATGTGTAAATATACACATATGCACTAATTAACGATTTTGTATACATACACATAATTAATTTTTAATCGAGCACTTAAAACCAGATCCAATTTTTTCGCACACGTGATTTTATCCCGAGGTATTAATATCGAGTTAATACCTATTTTTTACTTTAAAATTTTACAATATAACAAAATTATTTCCATACAAACATGTTTAACTTACACTTCATTTGTAGGTTTCGCCTACGAATCAATGCACTTAATTTTATTTCTAATACATCCCAGGAATTATATATAATCACATAAAACCTTCATTTTAACACTGGAAATAGGCACTGCATATCAAATTCGGTCATTTATTTTTAATTTCTCGTCATCTTTAGACAACTGACACTGGATCTATTGAGCCAAATCAAAAATATTTATAAGCTCTTTACACAAGAGAAGTTGACACAAGAATAACACGACACTTCGCGGAACTGTAATAAGTACATTTCCCGTTGAATCTACGTTGATCGTTATTGAAATGAGTAGCATCAATGCGCATGTTCTACTTTGTTTCTAGATTGTTGTCACTTTAAAATGAATATGCAACACTTTATATCAACGTTCATTCAAGTTTGAAACTACAATGTGTGAAGAAAATGCATGTAAGTACGTTTTGAAGTTGATGGCGATTTAAAACAACGTTAAATTAACTATGCAACACTTTGAATGTACGTGGATGTGATTTCGTTACTTAATATTGGACAAATACTATCATGTTATTGAAGTGTAACATGATAGTAACTACGTTGAGAATAGCTTAAATATTTAAAAAAATGGTTTCAATGTAAAAGTGAATACGTTTCACTTTGAATCTAGGATGACTTTATTTAAAATTACATTACGTATTCAAATCAAATACGTTTCAACGTGAAAATAAATATTATTTATCAAAGTTGTCACAAAGTTTATTCAACGTAAAATCAAATAGATCGTATTACATTTTAGTTTGCATTTTTTCCCTGAGTGTATAGTTCGTCTCTACAAATGCTGTCGTATGCGGCTTCGAAATCTATGATAGGTGGTCGGTATCGATTTAGACTTCTTGGGTTTTCCAGGATCTGCGGTAAAATTTGATTAGTTATAGACTTTCACTCTTTAGTTGAGGACTTTCATAGTGACAGCCAAGCGGCAGTCAAATCCTTGAGATCTACCGCATTCACATCAAAATCAGCCCACGAATGCCGACTGCCTCTTAACGAGATGGCAGAGCTATTTACCATTCACCTATTTTGGGTGCCGGGACACAGTGATATCCAAGGGAACTGTAGGGCGGACGAGCTTGCCAGAAGGGGTACCACGCTTGATATTCTACCACATGTAGAAACGTTAGGCATGCCCCTCGCTACTTGTAAATCAACACTTAAAGTAGATGCGATCAAACGGCTCAACGTGTCTTATATCCCGGCAAATCTGGCCCATATATAGCCAGAAATGCTCCCTCAGTTTAATAATGCTGAACAGATCCACTATCAGCACCATTATTGGTGTCCTTACAGGACACTGCCCATAGGCCTACATGGTAAACGACTTGGCCTTTATATCATCTTCTTTGTTCATATCCAGCGCTCTTCAAGAAAAGAAGATTCCACCTGGGAGACTACTTCTTCGACAACCTAGGTGACCTGATTAACATTGACATCAGGAACCTCCACCGTTTTATTTGTAGCTCGGGTTGGTTCAACTAGGCAGACGATTCATAGGAAAAGAAGTTTGATCCATGTGGTAACACAACGGACCTTCTTGGGCTAAGTGTGCACGCATTCCGCGTGCAGCCACCTAACCTAACCTAACCGTCATTCTGGTCTAAAACGGTGACGTGAAATAAGGCCCAACCAAATAATTTCGATTGAAATCTGGAAATAACGCCAAATTTCCGATTTTTTTTGTTTTAGAAAAGTGAAATAAGGCCAAATTCAACATTTGGTCTTATGTCGTTGGGCCTTATTTCACGTAACCGCCTAAAACCACACTGATAACGGCCGATCAGGTTGTTAATAAATGGTTTCAGACGTTCATATATTACGGCAAATAGGATCTTGTAGGCGATGTTTAACAAGTCAAATCCTTTTGAAAGAAATCCATGTCCTATGTCTACCACTGGAAGGTAAAATAAGCACAAATTGTGAAGTTCAAGGCTTTGCCAATGTTAACGTCGCTCAGTGTTTATCATCGTTCTACAGCATCTACCCAACTTGAAATTGTCTGCGGACGTCAGTTTCTAAGTCAATTAAGCATTTGGGGCTTGCAATTTCCAATTCTTTGTCAAGACCTGCTGCAAAGAGTTTTATCGGATGTGTAGTTCCTAAACAGGATGGAAAATAGAAGTCGACTGTGTCTGGGCTACACTATCGCGTAAATTGCAATATTTTCGACATTAGGAACTGTACGAAGATGCTACTGTCACTGAGTCGGTATTTGCGGTAATATTGCATGAATGGGTCGATTATCCAAGGTGCAACCGCCAACCTGAAGGGTTGTCCTTTTAATGAGCCCCATCGGAACGAAATTAGCTACATACTTCGGTTTTCATTACCCACCTATTCCATAACTAAATTTGCAAACTCAATTTTTTGTTTTGCAATTTGTTGCAACTTAATCCGTGTTAATTAAAAATTTTCCTTCACCCGTTAATCGAACTTTTTTTTTCACCCAATTAACCCAAACCTAGTATTTCCCCCATTATCCTCGCGGATTAAAAGCCAGAAAAAAAATCCCTGAGCTATCAACGAAACTCTACTGTTATACCTTAACTTACGGCGTGCAACCAACCAACGCAGTGCTAGCCTCCATTCTTCATCCGTCTATTCAGAGTTTATATTCCTGAAATCGGGATTCCATTCCAGGCACTCAACGCCAGCAGTGCACCTAGAATGGCAGGAAAGTAAAATCCTTTCACTCGTAGTAAATCCCGAGTTGAGGTAGAAACAAAATTGTATGTATTTACGGCACACGGTACTTCATGGTTGGACAAGCTTTCCATCGGTTAATAAGCCGAGGTCAAATAATTGCTTCCTTCCTTACCCATGGCTCCTTTTTTAGCCAGGACATGTACCTACCTACATTTCTCTATTCACCGAGGGGATGTTACCCCTTTTTTTTATTTCGTTCCTCGCCCTCAATTAGTTGGTTCACTTACTTGAGGTTACTTGGAAACTTTTGTCCCACTTCGAAGTTCTTTACATCACGCTCCCCTAGGCCGAAAGTCGTCCTGAATGTGCAGCATTGTACAGATGAAGGTGTGTGAGTATGCACCACCACTGCGAATATAGGCACTCTTCGGTATGACTAAATTGAAATATAATGGGCTTTGGGTACGGGAGTGTGTTTGTGTGGGTGTGTTCAATGTCCACTGGGAAAGGGTGTACCTGACCTTCCCTAAAAATCGCTTGTTGACTTCTGAAGTACCAACGTAAGTGTATCTGCAACAGGGAGTTCTTTTTAGCACTTTCGAGAGTAGGTACTGCAGGATTTTGTTTTTTGTTTTTTTTTTTCATTCACTTTCAGAGAGGATGGTGTTAATGAACTCTGGAGTGGATGGATAAAATATTTAGGGACTTAGAGGGGGTTAGCCAAGGGACGAATAAATTCTCATCGTTGTGCTGTGCATGCACATTCTTCTTAATAAACCGTAATCTAATTTCATAATCTTTTGATATTGCTGGGGACGTAGATGAAGAGAATCCTTTTTTTGGCATACGTGTGAGGGACTTTTCAAGGGAACATGCAATAGATTTCCTTTCGAGGGAACTTCGTCGCTTGGTTGTGGAATAATTATTCAAAATTTTACTTTGAAACTTTCTAAGTCAAAAGGAAAGGAGTGGAGTGAGTCATCATACAAATGTATGAGTGAAGGTAGCCGGGTTTGTTGGTCAGTAAACGTCACTCCTTTGGAGGTCGTTCATGAAAGGACTCGGTAGATTTTAATATTCATATTCATTTGCGTATTATGGGAGTTTTATTAAATCCTTTGAGTAACCTATAAAGCTTTTCTGGTCTTATGTATTTATCTCTTGTCTTACTTGCTTATTTGGTTGGAAGCTGTGTATACCTGGAACTACAACAACACATATTGGACAGATCTAGGTGAAGTTGTCATTTCAAAAGAAAAGGGTCTTCCAATAGGGACTTCCGAAATTTGACGGATGATAGCGGCCAAATTATTGAAACTACATCTGTCATTCAGTCTATTTTGCCAAATCACCATAACACGTGTATCATTTGCAATCAGTAAGTTTTATCCAAATGGCTGTTCGCTGTTCGCTTCGCCTTCTTTACGGTCGCCATAATCTTCCTACTGAGTTGAATGTTCGCAGTGTAGTGGATAAATTTAAGTCCACTGGTCCAGTTCACGATAAACCAATGACGTACGTCGCCAAAACCCAAGATCTGCCGATAACATCGCCGTTGTTTTTGCGAGTGTGCAAGTGTCCGACGTAGTCGATTTCGCGTAGCTCACAAGAACTCGTCTTTTCGCAGACTACAACTTAGAGATTTTTGCGTGGTGACTTGAGCACCCGTACCAAATTCAACAGACCCAGGAAATGGCGGTAATTGACAATAGAGAACGACGTGTGTTCGCTGAATAAGGCTCTGGAGCAGTTGGAAATCCTAATTTTCAAATTGTCCACTTCAGATCCAAGAGCAACCAATGCATCCCGAAAAGGTCACTACTTACTGTGGATTTTGAGCTAATGCCGCCAGCTCAGTCGATATTTTTTAGACTTTTCGGATGTGGATTTGTTATAAGTGCTAGACTTAGGCAAGCAATCTTATGCTTTCAAGACATTAGCGAACTCATTGTAACAATCCGCATCAAGGAAACATTCCGCAACCTAAGGGAAAAGGTACAGGAAAAGACTGCTTCTATGAGCACCTTGACAAAACTTAAGAGCTACTACCGAGATTTTAACGCAAAGATAGGAAGAGAATACATCCTCAGGAGTATCATCGGAAATGTAGTCTGGCAACGGTCTAATTGATTTCGCTGCGGAACGAAATGTCACTATAGCCAGCACAGCGGTTCCTCACCTCGATATTCATAAGGATCGATGTCGGTCTCCAGATCAACTATCAAATTGATCACTTTGCTATAGACAGGATTCACGCATCCAGTATTTTGGATGTCCGAACATTCCGAGGGGCTAACATCGATTCGGACCACTACCTCGTTGCAGCCAAGGTAAGAATGACTGCAATCGCAAGAGATCGCAAAGTCCTTCGCATAGCTCGTATCCCTTAACCTCTAGATTTGCACCATACCACCAGCGTCGAGGGTCGAAGAACAATTTGAACGATGCCAAAAAGACATTATATCAGTCGTAACTGAAGTGCTAGGTTTCTCGCTCCCACCGGGAAGAAGCCCCTCGTTTGATGGAGAATACCGAGATGCTCACAGCCAAGAACGAGCCCTACAAGGCTAAGCTGCACGTGAAGACGAGAGCTGCTATTGAGCTCTATAGGCAAAAAAGGAGGGAAGAACACCGGCTTTTCAGTAAAAAGGAAAAGCAGCATGAAAAGTGCGCCATCGACGGGTAGTGCCACTCCCAGAAAGATGTTTGCAAGTTTAACCGCAGCGTAAAACGTCAAAGCTAGTGATAAAGGCGCGAACAGAATCCTGTAGAGATGGCCAAGAAGATGTCGTAGTCAATGCTGAGGATATGGTAGAACCACTTCTGCAGACTGGTGGTAAAGAATAATCTCAAGCTGTCAGGCAGAACGAATATTGCCGACAGCAGCGAGAATTATCAACCATTCGACATAAGGGAAGTGAGGATAACAGTATTCAAACTAAAACGTAATAAGGCTGCTGGAATGACGGACTTCCTACCTTGCATCATAAAGCTGGCGGAGATGATTTGGTAGCTAACATCCACCAACTCATAAGCTAAAATTGGTCGGATGAATCAGTGCCTGAAGAATGGGAACTCATCATTGATTTGCGCCAACTTAAGAGGCTTAAGTCTCCTCAGCATCCCCTACAAGATTATATCTGCCGTAATATGTGAACGCCTGAAACTGTTTACCAACAACCTGGTCGGCCCTTTTCAGTGTGGTTTTAGGCCAAAAAAGTCCACAACTGATCAAATCTTCACCTTTCGCCAGATTCTGGAAAAAACCAAGAAGTCGAAACCTATACCCAGTAACTATTCATCGATGTCAAACCCCCATACGACGGCATTTATAAAGATTTACTATAGAGAGCTATGTCTAGTTTTGGTATAGCGTCGAAACTCGTCCGTCTGTTAAGGATGACGATGGAGAATTCTCGCTGCTCCACCTCACCGATACAGGAGACACAAAAAAAGGATTAAGGCAAGGCGATGCACTGTTCTTTAATTTGGTTCGTGAGAGGATTGTAAAAAAAACTCCCGAGCCAACACCAGAGGCACAATCTTCCAAAAATCGGTGCAACTACCAGCATACGCCGACGATATTGACATCATTGGTAGGACTCAACGTGATGTCATAGCCACGTTTGCTATTATAGAGAAGGAAGCTACAAAAATGGGTTTATCAGTAACTGAGGGTAAGACTAACGAATTGGACGGAAAGTCACCATTGACGGATATTACTTTGAAGTAGTACGGGACTTTGCCTACCTCGGTTCCGCTATTAAATCTGACAACGAATAATTACTCTTTCGGGCTAAGAAGGCAATTTTGTAGGAAAGCCCTAAATCGAACTACTAAGGAGATCCTATATAAGCCCTTGATCATCCCATTTCTGCTCTAAAGCAATGAAGCATGGGCCGTAACATAAGTGGATAAAGAAATCCTTGGTCGATTTAAGAGGAAAAATCTGCCGTCCCGTTTGCATTGACTCGCTATGGAGACGAAGATGTAACCATGAACTATACGAGCTGTACAGCGACATGCGACACATTGGACGTTAAAGATGGCTAGGACATGTAGAACGAATGGACACCAATACTCCGGCTCGCAGAGTCTTCGATTCCCAGCCACAAGCCAAACACAAGTAGAAACCGAACTAAACCAACTTAGAGTGCTCAACTGGAGACAGTTAACTAAGGGCTGGGCTTATTGGAAAGGCACATGTTGGTTTAGGTCAGGTTCATTCCGTACTATAGCGCCACTTAAGTAAGTAAGTAAGTAGTACCACTTTATCAATATCGAAGTCCTTACGTAGCTTCAATGTCTACCTTTTCAAATTGCTGGTGGACATTGTTTTTTCCATTGATGAATTTCTCCAGTTCTGTGATTTTCTTTCCAAAAGAGATTTAATGGCTTCACGCTTGTCTCAATCCTCGATGGTTTTAAACTTCTGTTTCCTTGGTATGAGAACTTGACGGCATTTGCAAGGCCGTATCTTCAGTTCTTACACAGAGGTTCATATCATATCTAGGGTCAATGCACTAGGCACCCACGGAAAGTCGGAGTTATTAGGCGTCAGCTATATGAAAACGCAGTTGATTGCATGTAATCGTATTGCCCACCATTTGTGACGGAGGTGTGTGCTTTACCCAGTCAACAGCCTTAACGAACTCTGTATAGATAACATATACCTGAGAACCTTATTTTATTGTCCTTAAAGCTAAATAGTTAAATTTGTTAAAGTTAACCTGCCAAGTTGAATAAATTTGCTTTTACAAAAAAAGTATATTTTCTCTCAACAAACTTTCAAAAAATTTCGAAATTGTTGACATATTCGAAATTGGACGATAGTTTGTTACCATATTCCTACTGCCGGACTTATGAATGAAATCCACCAGAAAATGTCTGCAGAGTTGAATAAATAAATTGGTGCATGTACTCCTCATTGAAACATATTTGTCCCGGTGATCCTGACTCCTGATACCGACAGACCCACCCTCACTACTATCGTTCTACTAAATTCCATAGTACCAACATTCTGCAGAAACTATGTTTAATGGTAAAAAAAACCCTCTCAAGCGCCCCCGTTCATACGAAGAGGTTTTAAGGAATCCTCAGCTCTGCTACAAATAAAATCGAAATAATACCCTCAGTTCTTCCTAGCAAATCGTCTGCAAATTCCCTTCCCCAAATCTGCTGTCTGTGGCATTTGTCTTTATTTCTTGTGCCGTGTGTCAAACGGTTCCGACTGAAACCTATACATCTCCACTTTTGTTGTATCCATGGTCTCGTGTAACCCCAAATTGCATTGCAAACGACTGCACTCATTGTTGGTTTTAGAAATTTGAAAAATTCACACGATAAAGAAACTGAAATAAAACATGGAAAGGCAGGACCGAAAACTCGACTCGCATATCGTATTACATAAGTCGGAGGATTCCTCTGAGGACGAAGTATACTCTTGTATATCTACACCACACCGAACGAGAGGAGCACACAGAATAAATATCATTCATTGACAAGTATAATCCTTGAGAATGTGCAGAGTTGACATATTTCAATTGGCTTAATATTTTAGAAGATGACAATTCTCGAACGGTATGTATGTGCCTTTGCTGCTTTTTCTTTTTTTGTTTCTATACGTTTGTTCGTCCTTTTTCCTATGAATATTTCATGTACTTGGATTTTGGAGTTGCTACTGAATCGCTCACTCTGTCTGTGCATAAGCTGTAGGTATAGGTATAGGTGGAATGTATATTTTCTGAGACAAGTGGATTGTGATTGTGAAGGATTTATTTTTTGTGAGGATGTGTCCTTTTTTTTATAAAAATTATTTTTCCTTCAATCTTTATAGATTTATGAGCTGTTGGGAATATGTTACTTTATACAAAAAAAAACATGTTGACATATTAATTGGGATGTGCGCTGATGTTACATTTGTAAGGCTTAACTCCTCAATTTCGTGAAGCAAGTACTATACAGTGGGTGTTGTATATAAAAATCGGTTCCAATCGATTTATTTCATAAGTGACGCTATAGTCCAGGGTGAACGTGGGCATCAAACAAAATGCCTCTCCAATCAGTCTTTAGCAAGCTATCCCCCGTTCTAGGCAACATGGTGGTGTAGGTCGTTTTCTAATTCTGCGCGCTACTTTAGGCGAGTTCTTCATTTACTGACTCTACCATCTGGCTGCGAATCGAAGACTCTACTATAACTGTCTATTCGCTTTACATCTCCTAGCCATCTGAGGAGACTTTTTTTACAAGGATTTCGTGATTGAATATTCGTCTCCATAGTTATCAACGAAAAAGGCACTGAAAATTGTTGAAGGAATTTTTATCCGAAACAATGGCTCATGCTTTAGGTCGGGGTTGGTCAATGTTAAAATAAAATAAAGGCAGTTTTAACGAACTATTTTATTTCAAAGGTCCTTGCGCGCCTTTAAGTATGGAACATTACATGGTTCTTAATACGCCCGAATAAAAGCATCCTGGAAAACAATGCCCTGCTACATCGTTTCTATATCCGAAATGACATAACGAAATGCCGATCCACGGTACTGGTTTTACGCGGTTAAGTGACGAACCGCCCCTGTTAATCTCGAAGCCAGAACTGCACTATTGCAATATTTACCCACTGAAGCTAAACTACATTGTTTAACCGGTTGCCAACATTTTTAAGTACACGACCCTAAAACCACGATAAATTTTAACGATTTTACAAGACCCTAGAGTCATGATAAATTTACATTTTTCGTCAATATTTTTAAGTTTTTTGAAATCTTTTCATGAATTCAGAGTCTCTTAAATTTTCATTTTTTATCAACATTTTTAAAAATTTGGAATTTTTTACACGACGCTAAGGTTAAGATATTTTTTTTTCGTATTTTTCAAAATTGTACACGACCCTAAAACCAAGATAAATTTTAACGATTTTACAAGACCTTAGAATAATGATAAATTTTCATTTTTCAAAATCAAAATTTTTATGTTTTTAAAATGTCACACGACCCTGAGGTCACGATTACCTAATTTTAATTATCCATCAATATTTTTATAATATAATCAACATTTTTAAGTTTTTGAAAATAATTATCACTGTTGGCATACATGCATAGCAGTACATAGGCGATTGACGGGGTCAGTGGCACGATGGTTAGTGCGATTAACTGCAGCGCAGAAGGTCTGGTTTTGATTCCCAGCCGAAGCAACACCTAAATAATTTTTCAGTGGCCCTCCTCTCGTGATGATCCAAAAAAATCATCCGGGTAGTATCAATTGTCAAGAAAAGCTTTTCTGAACATAGCCGTTCGGATTCGGCATGAAACAGTAGGTCCCTCCATCATGCAAGAAGTACACACGCACACATGAAAAGTTGTGAGAAAGCTCGGCCCTGGGTACTAACGAGCCTGTTGCGCCAAAAATTTGTATTTTTGTACAAAGGAGATTCCGAATAGTTTGGCTGTGTCAAACGCTCTTTCAAAATTTCGTGTCAGATGTCCATTTGGTAAACTTTGTTCGAAACACATATGCTGTATGGAATATAAGCACAGTTATATAAAGGGTTTTTTTTTAAAATGCTATAAAAAAAACTACTGAATATTTTCTCAAATTTCTTTTTTTATTTGAAACTAGCTGCCCGGCCCGGCTTCGCCCGGGTACTGTTTCGTTTTAGGGTCCGTAATAGTATTTTAGTGTTAGTAGTATTTATTTTCTCAAAGCTGACCTGAGAGATTTTCTCAATATTTTTTTTCGTAAGAACCTTGTACAGAGTATTAGAAAACTACAAAAAAAAATCAGCCAAATCGGTCAAGCCGTTTTCATGTTATGTCATGACAACGGAAAACGGGTTTCATTTTTATATATATAGATTACAATCCTTCCGGTTAATAATGGAAAATAATTTTATTCAAATGTCGGCCTCGGCTGGCCATGCAGTAGCCTACTCGATCGGTCCAACTTTTAAGCACATTATCGATTGTGTGCAGCTGTATTTCACCAATGGCTTCACGAATATTGCCCTTTAAAGCGTCAATTGTCTCTGGCTTGTCGGCGTTACACTCCTGTTGAAACCAAATGTTGCCAATATCCTCCTCTTCAATTTTTGTGAACAAAAATTCGTTCAACATGGCCCGATAACGATCGCCATTGACTGTAACGGCCACTCCTTGCTCATTTTCGAAGAAAAATGGCCCAATTATGCCTCTGGACCAAAATCCGCACCAAACAGTGACTCGTTTTGGGTGTATCGGCTTTTCAATGTATGCGTGCGGGTTTTCTGTGCCCCAAATGCGACAATCTTGCTTGTTTACATACCCGCCAAGATCAAAATGAGCTCCATCTGAAAAGATGATTTTTTTGGCAAAATCGGCATCTTCTCTAAGTCGATCGCAGGCCCACTTAGCGAAGCGAAAACGCATTGGATGGTCAGTTGGCTTCAACTCCTGAACCAATTGGACTTTGTATGGCGTCATACCAAGGTCTTTATGCAAAATTCGTCTCAATGATGTCTCCGAAATGTTCAATTGTTGAGAACGACGGTGAATTGATGTTGATGGCGCTTCACGCACACTTTCTGCCACAGCAGCAATATTCTCGGGTGTACGCACTGTTTTTGGCTTTTCACGCTTTGATTTATCGATGAGGATGCCAGTTTCTTTCACTTTTTTCACAAGATAACGAACATACGGAGCTGGCGGTGCTTCTCTTCTTATAAAATCCGTACGCAATTTTCGCACACATTCTGCAACATTACCATGATTTTCAAAGTAATGTCGCAATATTTCCTAGCATTGTTCAAGCGTATACACAACCATATTCGTTCAGCGGAAGGATACAATTAATTGTCTGTCAAATCAGACATGAGCTACGTGTTACCATTCACGAAATAAGCACTAGTTGAAAAAAAACGTTAGATGGCGGACCCGTTAGTTATATAGCTATATAATTTTCAAGTTGTACGAATTCTTCAAACTGTTAAATGTTCACTTGTTGATTTAACTGTATTCATTTGATAATACTTCTTCTTAGCCCGAAGAAACAGCGGTAATTCCTCGTTTGATTTCTGACGAGATGTTTTTGTCGGAGTTAATATCGGAGCCGAGGTAGACAAATTCTCGTGTTGACAGGATATAACGGGTGATTTTTTAGCTGGTTTGGTTTTGGCAACACTGGTTTTGACAGCTGACGTGTGTTTAGTACCTTGTGTCACTGTCAAACAGCTTCAGTTTGGTTTGCAATTTAACCATGGATCGTCTTACAAATGAACAACGCTTGCAAATTATTGAATTTTACTATCAAAATTCGTGCTCGGTTCGAAATGTTCATCGCGCGCTGCTTCCATTTTATGATCGGCATTCTCGACCTTCTGAGCAGTCTATTCGGAAGATTGTGACCAAATTTCGCACCAAATTTACTTTGTTGGACATTAAACCACCAACACGTTTACGTACTGTGCGTAGTGAAGAAAATATTGTGGCCGTATCAGCTAGTGTGACAGAAGAAAATCGAAATGTCGATTCGGCGCCGTTCCCAGCAGTTAGGCCTTTGTTACAGCACTACGTGGAAAATTTTGCGGAAGGATTTGGGCGTAAAGCCTTTTAAGATACAGCTGGTGCAAGAACTAAAGTCAGCCGACCGACCACAACGCCGAATTTTTGGTGAATGGGCTCTTGGAAAGCTGGCCGAGGATCCGCTTTTTTATCGAAAAATTGTGTTCAGCGATGAGGCTCATTTTTGGTTGAATGGGTACGTAAATAAGCAAAATTGCCGCATTTGGAGTGAAGATCAGCCAGAAGCATTGCAACAGCTACCAATGCATCCCGAAAAAGCCACTGTTTGGTGCGGTTTATGGGCCGGCGGCATTATTAGGCCATATTTCTTCAAATATGATGCGAATCGCAGCGTTACTGTCAATGGTGAACGCTACCGAGCGATGATAACAAACTTTTTTTTGCCCGAAATGGAAGTTCTTGACTTGCATGATATGTGGTTTCAACAAGACGGTGCCACATGCCACACAGCACGCGAAACAATGGCGCAATTGCGAGGCGAGTTTGGTGAACAGTTAATTTCACGTTTCGGGCCGGTCAATTGGCCGCCTAGATCGTGCGATTTGACACCATTAGATTATTTTTTGTGGGGGTATGTCAAGGCTAATGTCTATAGGGACAAGCCCGCTTCGATTGACGCACTGGAAGCCAACATCCATGCATTCATTCGTGAGATACCGATATGTGTGAAAGAGTATGCCAAAATTGGACTCAGCGGATGGGCTACCTGAGACGCAGCCGCGGTCAACATTTGCATGAAATTATCTTTAAACATTAAATTGCAAGGTTCAAACTATCGATTCAAATAAATATTTCATTCATTTTTTCGAATTTTTTGTGTTTTTTTTTTTAAAAAAGTTCTAAACCTCTTAAAAAATCACCCGTTACTTAGAATTACCCTCATTTACTGCTAAACCCATTTTACCGCTTCGTTCTCTATACTAGCAAACGTGGCTATAAACGTTGAGTCCTACCAATGATGTCAATATCGTGGGCGTATGCTAGTAGTTGCACCGATGGAAAATTGTGTTTCTGGTGTTGACTCGGGAGTTTTGCACAATCCTCTCAAGAATCAAATTGAAGAAGTCACATGACAGCGCATTGCCTTGCCTAAATCCTTTTTTGGTATCGAAGCGAGAATTCTCCATCGTCATCCTACACAAACGGACGAGTTTGGACGGTATACCAAAACTAGACATGGCTCTGTATAGTTCGTCTCTATAAATGCTGTCGTAAGCGGCTTTGAAATCGATAAATAGGTGGTGGGTATCGATTTGGACTTCTTGGGTTTTTTCCAGGATCTGCCGAAGTGCGAAAATTCGATCGGTTGTGGACTTTACTGGCCTAAAACCACACTGATAAGGGCCGATTAGGTTGTTGGTAAACGGTTTCGTTCACATATTACGACAGATAGGATCTTGTAGGCGATGTTGAGGAGACCTCTGGCTCTGTAGTTGGCGCAGTTCAGAGGGTCTCCTTTTCTGTGGATCATATTTGATGATATTTGTATTAAAAAAATATAAAACATGCTCTCTGCACTTAGACTTTTAGTTAAGTTAAGAATTTAATGTTCAATGTTAATAATTTTTTTTACACTGGGGCTAGGTTAATTTTTTTATAATCATCGTGTGCGATCGGTATTTGCCCACACATCTTTTATTGTTACAGCGGATCAGTTGGTTTCGGTACGCGACACGTTTATGCGTTCAGTTTGTTGATACTATTTTCAGATCATCGCTTACGTACCAGGACGACTAGTTCCATTTATGTCTACTCAACAGTAGACACACTTGAAACTGAAGCTGCATAATATTGCATTGGACTAGTTGCCAGCATTCATAATCAAAGCCCTCAAATTGAGAAATCGCATTCCCGGTAGCTAGCTGCAAGACACACAGCAAGAAAGGGAGTTTTACGAGATCCAAGAAAAAGCTTTTTTTCGCACAAAATCAATTTATAAATAAGTCATATGTATTTCAACATATGATTCTAAAACATCCTGTGTGCCAATTTTTTTTTAAACTAATGAAATTGGTAGCTGTGGATTTCACCTTGATTTGAATACATAATACATATCAAAATCTAAATCTGAACTCGTCCAAAAGTTATGATTTTTGCCATCAAATATGGAAATGGGCCCACTGTGTGTTTTGACAGCTAACGTCATCTGACTGCGAGTAGGCGAACCAATCTTTAAATATTAAATAGCAGATTGAGTTTGGATCGTCTTGTTGAGAATCTTTTACTTTGCTTTGAATAATATTTAGTCACAAATGTAAACGATCAATTACCTTCACAAAAAAAACTGCAAACAGCTGTTTGTGTAAATTTACATATCCCCAGGTGAGATTTCGTGGAAGATTATCAATCAGCTGAAGAGTAAAGTAAGGAAAGTTATAAAGGTTATTACGTGGTTAATCGAGTTTGTTCTTTTCCATTAGTTAAAACAGAGTGTATGTTCATCAATATTCGGAATCCCAGCAAAACTGATTCAGCTGTGACGGGTGACGCTGGAAAACACGCGATGCAACGTGCAGTTTTTAAGTAGCTCCTCCGAAATATTCCAAACATGCACCGGATCTCGGCAAGGAGACGCGCTATCATGCGACTTCTTCAATCTCGAACTGGAGCAGATAGTGCGCAGGGCAGGTGTTAACACGGAAGGCACTATTTTCAACAGGTCCGTCCAGCTGCTGGGCTATGCGGACGATATTGACATCATCGGTCGCTCCCAACATGCCGTGATAAAAGCGTTCACGGAGATTGAAGAACAGGCGAAATCCGCTGGCCCTGAAGTAAATGAGGACAATACTAAATTCACGCTATCAACAAACAAACAAGCATCTGTCCACCGCCTAGGACAAAACATCACTTGATAGCAGCAATTTCGAGGTAATTAAGGAGTTCACCTACATCGGAGTTAACAAGAATTACCCTAGGAAACCGTTGCTACTTCGGTCTGGCGAAACAACTGGGTTCAAAACTCCTAACTCGAAGGACGAAAGGTGTGCTCCCTTCTTGCTTATCGTGTGCTGGACGATAAGCAAGAAGGGAGAGCTGATACTGGGCTTTTTCGAAAGAAAAATACTTCGGCGGATTTTTGGCCCTGTGCATGAGGAGGGCGAATGGAGGAGAAGATACAACAGCAAACTCTATGAGCTGTACCAAGATGTGAATGTAGTTCAAAAAGCCAAAACACTTCGACTACATTGGCTCGGTCACATCGAGCGAAAATAATGATCCAGCTAAGAGGTTCTTCGAATCCCAGCCCCCAGGTTCGAAAAGGCAAGGAAGACCGAACCTCCATTTCAAAGACCAAGCCATCGCGGATGCCAGAACGCTTGGTCCATGTTCGTCAAACTGACCATATCACTGTTTGTCTGAGACGCCTTCAAATTCTTTTATACGCAAGTCAAATTATTTTTCTATACTCGACAATTGTAGAACATGGTCCTTCGAGCCGGATAACACTCTTTATTTCCCTCATGTGGCCACATATTTGTTTATGCAAGCTGTGCATGCTTCACTGAGAGCTTGGTTTGACATAAGACGTTTTTCAACTTGAAAGAATCTTGCCAAAGCTGACCTCTTAGAGTTTCCGACATTAGGTCAATCATTGTTTTTAATGGAAGCCGAACTTCAAATCTCACGTCTTGCCTTCTTCGTCCTGTGTTTTGGTAATGCATTTGACAGTTTTCTTTTTCCTTTGTCAATTTTCGCTCTTCCATATTGTCTTCTATCTCTCAAAATTGCCTCAGTTGTGCATCTAATGTGACATGATGTTTTTGTACTGTTACTACTTTCGAACAGCTACTTTGATTGCTATTGGTATCTCGTGTAAGAACCATCCCAATTCAGTATTTTGTGCCATCAACGCTCTTAATCCGCCCTTCAAGTTTGATTGCTGCATCGATATTCCGTAGTAATTGTACTAGGGATCTGCCAGCGGAAGTTTGTCCAAATGGACGGAAATGTTTTTGACATTTCAATATTGCAGCCAGGAAGGCATCTAACTATCGGCCCAGATTTTCTTTCCTCTTACAATTTGACGGTCGACTTAGATAAGCGAAGCCTCGTCGATAACTCAATTAATATAGCTGTCAAATTCATTCATCTGACGTAGCATAGGTTACAATAATCGACAAAAAGCTACTTACGTTGAAGCAAAAATACAGAGAAAGTTTCACCAGTTACGAAATACCTCCCTAGAAAACCCATGAGCCCTATTTGTATAACCTTTAGTTTTTCTGCAAAACTAAAAGCATTTTTAACTACGACCCAGTTTTTAGTCCTACCAGGCCTACACATATTTATGGTTAAACTCGTCCTTTAATTTCATTTTATCTTGTTTGCATAATTAACAAACGTAAAAAGTTGTCAAACGCATAATGAGCTAGGTCATGATTGGTGCTCCCGTTTTGAGTCCTCGTACAAATGCGCTGCAAATTGTGTCAATTAAGTGCTTCCGATGTTAATTAATGTAAACGAAAGCAAGTTTAGAATATTTGTTGCCACTTGCAGTATGCTAGCGCGAATTTCGTTGCGCAAGTTTGAAATTTTCGAAATTCATTTTCACTGCGGGATGCCTTTGATGCTTTTGACTTTTGCTAGAATAATTAATAATTACGATGTGAGCTGCGCTCTAATTTATTTTTATCGAATTTTTGTTTTTGTTACAATTCAGGGGGTTAATAATGTGTCATAGTTGTGAAATGAAAATATGTTGGAATTATTCTCTTTAAATCTGCGGGCTTTGTCAACATAATATGCGAAGGTATTTTATTTATCATTTTAGAGCTGATTATTGATTTAACTTTATTATTTAAAGGATTGGTATTCAGAATTTAAATAAAGCGATTGATAACAGAATTAATTGGGACAAAAATAATTACAAAAATTGGTACAGAATCCTGGCGTTTATATTTAATTATGGAAATATTTTTAATGTAAACATCTACAATTTAAATTAAATTAGATATAGATTTTCTATAGGGAATTTAGAAACCGTTGCATTAAAAATATTTAGATGTTCCTTGAATTGAACTGCAGTCATGTACTACACATTTTTATAATCAGCCCCAGCGAGGTATCCGTCCGAGCGAAAAATTCACCGATTTTGTACGATTCGCAGGATTTTTGCTTCAAGGTATTCAAACGAAAAGCTGTTCGAAGAATTTCTCCGACATTTTGTAACACATCCCAGCGAATTGCATTGAAGTGCGTTCTGGTGCATTTTTCGTGCCATTTTTGACAGCCAAGAGCAATTTTTTTCCGATTTCCTCCGACACAAATTCTTCGCGGAATTTATTTACGAATTGTAGTGAAGTGAACCCGTCGCGTCTGTGTAGCAGTTGAGTGGAATTTCAACCTCCGACGAAGTATGTGTTTTGGAAAATTCTCAGCTCCGAAGGATACCTCGCTAGGGCTGAATATGTTTAGGGTGCGATACCATAACTGCCATTTTTAAAACGCAATAACATCCAGTTATGATCAGATTTTTTTTTTAATTTCCAAGCTTTGTTTTGTTTTTAAAAAAATATTTAAATTATTTGATGTCCCATTTGATTTCTGTCCGAAAAATTGCGTTCAGGTCCTAAAGGATAGGTACATAGACTTACTTACTTAAGTAAGTAATAAACGCTTTCTTAAATTAAAGATGAGAGCAGGGGGAAGACGTGTACTCACACTAATACACTTATTCTATTCCCAGGCGGCAGCGAAAGAGCTTCCAAAATATGGAGTCAACGGTACCATTAACAGACATATCTAGGATGGACAGAGTGAATAACCTAGATGAGCTGCTTCGACATATTCGAACAACAGTTCATTTTGGAATCTCAAGCATATGTCAGGCCCCTTGAAGAGAGATGGTGGCGGATGAAACGAAACGTCAACGCTCAATCCCGTAGTGGATACTGATGGACCCGTTACATAGGGGTATCTAATAAACTAGAACTGGCCCTATAGGTTTGCAAACACCTTTTGTTACTAAGCAACAAGTAGCCTCGGAAAGGAATGATTTTATTGTTGACGACCCTGCTAAACGAAAAAAGGACAACGATGTTCTTTCTCACATTCCATGTGCAGATGGAATGTGAGAACATAAATCAATAGAGGTGCAGGCGAACAACTGCTATAAAGCAGACATTACTGCCATCCAGGAAATATGATGGACTGGGCCGGACAAAAAGAGAATGAAAAGCTGTGACATCTACTACCGACCGTATTATAGTGAGCAGAAACAGGGACTCAGATGTGGATTTACTATAAATGCTTTAATTTCAGCAATTTCGTTTCTAATGTTGTCCTTAAGCATCGAGGTTGTGGTTGGGAGGCTTCAAATAAGGGGATCATGAAGGCCAGTCGATATCATTACTTTTTGACATTATTCAGCCGGGAATATTTTCTCTTAAAATTTGAATCGTAGAACGAGATGTGTGTTATGTAATGTAGTCTTGTCTAATTGATCCTTGTCGGACACAAGAAAGATTTCCAAAATGTCTAACATTTCACTGACACAAAAATGGCAACCAAATAAAATGGACCGGTAACATAAAACTCACCCTGAACTTGTCCGCGCAAATAAAGGCGAGGTCTTCTACTACTGCGTCCCACGCACCGTGCCGTTGTAGACATTTTTACAGCCATTGAGGTTAACAAGGGCCAGACAAGATTTATTCTATCAGTAAACAAGGTACTGACGACGCACAACCTGAGACAAAATGTCCAATCAAAACTGTTAATCCGAAAGTCCAAATTATTGTTTGCTCTACCGGACTTTAATCATGCCAGTCCTACTTAACGGCGCCGAGTGCTGAACAATAAGCAAGAAATCTGAGCAAATGTCAGGCACTTTCGGGAGAAAATTCCTTCGTTAAATTTTTGGTTGAACTTTTGGGCTGTACCAAGATGTGGATGTGGTACAAGAGGAATAAACACGTAGACTACATTTGCTCGGCCACATCGAGCGAATGAACAACAATGCTCCAGCCAAAAGAGTCTTCGAATACCAGCCTTCAGTTTTGAGGCGATAAGGACAAGGAATACCTAACCTCCGGTTTAGGGATCAAGCGATCGCGGATGCCAGAGCGCTTGGGCTGAATAACTATCAGCAAGGTGCCCAAAATCGAAGAGGAAAGAAGGCTGCCTTGTCTAAGGTATAGACCCTCAACGGGTCAGGAGCCCGTTAAGTAAAAAGTAAGTATCAATGTGGCTTTTATGGTGATCGAAATGGCAGAACGGCAAATCCTTGAAAATCCAAAAATAATTAAAATCAAAACTCATTAAGTTTTTATTGAATTAAAACAGAGTATGATAGCTTTTAAGACCTAGAGCCCTATGAAATAGTAACGTATTCCAGCCAAAACTGATCCGATCATTGAAGGACGCAATAGCAATCAGTTTGGAAGCAGTTCCTTTAAACTTTTACAGCTACAGAATTTCAACAATGAGATTTCTTCAAGAACAAGCAAAAAGTCAGGTAAACCATTGCAGGCACAATCTACAATAAATCTCTAAGGCAACTGATCTTGCTAATAACCAATTTTATGTAGATTAGGTACATCTCTAGCCCCCGAATGACACCTTAGTGAAGATCTTATGAAGATTGACCCTTGGAAACGGATTCTACTTTGAGTTGACTAAACAAATGGAATCGAAACCTTGTAATCCTAGATGTTGGCTATACTAGACCTCATTATCCATCTTGACTGTGCCGAACTGCCGAGGGCTAGACAATAAAGTGGAACAATTACTAGACACTTTCAAAAAAATGAATTCTTCGTAAATATTTGATCAAACATTGAAGAAGGTCTAACACAGGTATAAAGATGTAATCTCGAGATTTTTCAGGCATAGACATAGACATTCCACATACCAACATCATCATCCAAGAAAAACATCTTTGGGCCATTAAGAGCTTCAAACCATTGTATTATACCTGCGGAACTCCAATACAATCTTGAGATTCCTGATACCATGGCTACTAACCATCATGACCATTTGTGTACGGTTAGTACATATCCACAAGACAAAGTCGGAAGTAGAAGTTGTATTTATCCACAAAGCAGGAAAGAGCTCTCACATAAATCCTAAGGATCTCCTTCCTGGAAAGTTTAATTGATGTACAGTACACCTCCGTACTAGTATAGAACCGACTGCACTTTCCAACTCCCAACATGCATATTGCGCTGCTTCACTTACTTGTACGCATCATTGAATACTCACTAAGAGTAAAGGAATATACTAAGGTTGCCTTTCTTAATATAGAAGGAGCTCTTAACAATGTCAAAGCAAGAGCAATTACTAATGCACTCTCGGATTTAAATGTTGATAACTCGCTGGGAGTGCTAATAAATCAGCTACTCATAGGCAGAATTATTAACACTAATCTTTGTTTCTCCTCCGCAGGCAGATCCGTTAGCTGTGGCACCCCGCAAGGGGGCGTCCTGTCTCCCATTCTTTAGAATCTAGAGGTCAACAAGCTACCAGTTAATCTAGAAAACGAGGGATGTAATTGTCTACGCGCATGACGTGGCAATAGCTTTATAAGGGAAATACCTTAATATTCTTAGAGATCTATTACAAGATGGCCTCTCTGTACTCTCTACTTGGGCCACCAAATGTGGACTCGGGGCGAACCCTCAAAAAACCGAATTGGTCCTTTTCAGCAGGAAATACAAAGTCCCGCACATAGACCCTCCGAAACTTAATGACGTCAGTCTCAAGTTCGCAGAATCAGCTAAATACCTGGGTCTGGGTTTGGATAAGAAACTGAACTGGAAAGCCAACATCCAAGAACGCGTTAAGAAAGCCACCGTAGCCTTAGACTCACATATCTCTTTCTGGCTTTACGTGTATATCATGAGATCCATATTCCTGTATGGTGTCTTAGTCTAGTAGACGGCTTTAGGTAAAGTTCAAGGATCACCTTGCATATGCATTAGCGGTATATACGGCAAACAGACTGCAGCTTGTGCAGCTGTGAGACTAAGAGCCTCGTCATAATGGACACCCAATCAGGGTGAACACACAAAGATTCTGAATCACCTTAAAATTACATAAAACACCGACCACACCATTACCCAACTCAGTCGCCTTACCCAACTCCCAGTCGCCTTGAATGGAAGTCGGATTCGATCAAAACCAATAACTCAATTCACATCTACACGGATGGGTCTAAAACAGAATCTGGAGTGGGTGGAGGTGTTCACTCCGAGATGCTAAACCTAATGATATCCTTTCGCCTTCCCGATCATTGTAGCGTTTTCCAGGCGGAAATCATGACAATCAAAGAAGCTTTGTCCTGGCTGAAAAGGAGTGTAATATCCACGAAGCATATTAGCATCTTCAGCGGCAACAAAGCGGCAATCAGATCCCTGGAAGCAATCTCGTTCAATTCGAAATCAGCTCACGAATGCCGAATGTCTCTCAACGAGATGGCGGAGCAATTTACCATTCACCTCTTCTGGGTGCCGGGCCACAGAGACATACCAGGGAATTGCAAGGCAGATGAACTTGCCAGACAGAGCAGAACCCTTGATATTCTACCGCCAGTAGATATGATAGGCATGCCCATCGCTACATGTAAATTACAGGTCAAACTGGATGCGATCAAAAAAATCTAACCGCAGATGGATAAACGGCACAACGTGTCAAATATCCAAGCAACTCTGCCCTAGCTTTAACCAGAAGCGCTCCATCTGCCTAATAATGCTGAACAGACCAAACATCAGCACCATAATCGGTCTCCTTACAGGACATCGTCCCATAGGCCTACAAGCAAAAAGACTAGGCCTCTTCAGCAATGACTTATATAAAAGCTGCTAGACGAAGAAAAGGAGGAAAGTATTATTCACCTTCTATGCTCTTGTCCAGCTCTCTTAGTAAAAATGAAGCTTCATCTGGGAGAGTACTTCTTCGATAATCTAGGTGAGCTGGCCAATATTAATGTCAGAAACCTTCATTGTTAGCTCTGAATGGTTCAATTAGACGAACGAACTTAGGGAAGTCAACAGATCCACGTGGTACCATAACGGACCTTTATGGTCTAAGTGTGCACGCACATCGCGTGCAGCCACTACAACCTAACCTAACCTAACCTCAGGCATAGACCAGCAATGAGTCAAAAGCCCCATAAACAACCAATACAAGCTTTTACCTCCGTATTCGACATTTTTTCGATACCCACATACACCATTCCACCAAAGTGGTTAAGGACTTCCATATAATTCATTCCAAAAAAACAACATCGTTCGTTGAACGTACTTTCCCGTTTGTACACCCGTACTCATGGACAGTTGCCATTGTCAATGACATGACCAACTAAAATACGATACCATATCGCACTAGGCAACATCGGGTCTCAAAGCGATAACTATTCCCTTCGATTACTAGCACAATTACGAAAGTGTAAATCATTGGATCAATGACAAGAAGACATGCACCATCTTCATTCCATGCACCGACAAGAACAGCAGCAAAGCAGCAACCATCAAAGAAGGAAATCCTTGGTGTGCCAAGGCTATACAATTGCAACCTCAATAGATAGAATCCCACACGAGCAGAAGACATAAGCCAAAGCCTCACAAACACTTTCGAATGCACGACGACAACAAATCCACGAGATGATGATTTCCTTTCGGGGAATTCGATATTCCAGTCTCGTGATGCTCGAATCAAACCGATAAATCGTAAATCTTTCACTTTGCCGGGGATTTTTCCCTCACCCAGGACGGGCCGTGGAAAGCACTACACTCGTATAAACGGGGGAACTGATGGTACAGAAAAAAAAACCGACACGGAAATAAAAGGGAAACAAAGCGATAAAACCCAAAGACGGAAAAACTTCGGCAATGCCACAAGGAAAGGAACTTAGGAACCTACTGCTCTGCTGCAACAGAAGCAGCATAAAATCCAAAATCCAATAGAGGATACAAAAAAATAAAATTAAACCCAAGTGCTGGCATGTTCCTCTTCATTTCGACGAGATGTTTGTGCAAATCCAGGCCGAGCTGGTACTAGTGCATCTTCCTCTTCTTCTACTCCAACGTCTTGCCACACATATCCGTTGACTGGTTGATGTATCTTGGGCCCCTAACTCATCATCGGCATCACTCTCTGTTCGCTGGATGAGGACGGGACGCAGTACGTAGCCCACTTGTATTCCCTTTCGAATGGCATCTCCATCATCGGTCATCGTCTGAGCGGAGATGACCAATGCTGCTGTTGAGGTCTTGAAGTGGCAACGGGATATAAATCAAATGCAGGAGTTCAGCCATCATCAGCAGGAGCGGCTTCAGCATATACCAACTCTCGGCCAGACACGAGCAACAAAATTACGTGGATGTTAAGAAATTGTGAATCGATTGGACGCAGAGCAGCGCGAAGGAGTCCAATCAATTTTGACATACAGAACGATCTCGGGAGGCATTAAATCCATTTGAGGATAAAGTAAATGAAAATCGTTCCTGGTGTACGCATTGTTAACTGTTTTTCTTCCTTTTTTTGCGGTCCGTCGGTTTTTTTTTTCGTTTTGGGATTCAGTGGATATAAGCCGCCCAATGGATTGGATTTTCGGATTCAATGCGAATAGCTGAAAGGGGCATTGCCCGTGGTTTGCGATTTAGTCGCAATTTGAGGGTAATTTTATTGGGTGAGACCGCCTTAAGAGACGGAGGTTTTCCTTTTTTCTTAAACATTCCATTACACTGTAGGGGGTTTTTTGTTACCAAAGTTAAGAGACAAAAACTAAGTTCGAGGACCTGTACGCGGAAGGTGGTGACAAATATTTACACGTGCTTCAAGTGGGAAAGGAGATCTGCCTTTTCGGTAAACGGTTTCGAGGTGTAGGAATATTGTTTTCAATTGTGTGTTCTAGCGATTATATCTAACTGAACCTCTGGAATAGGGAGTACATTCCTTTGATGGTAATCCTTCAGCACTTGAAATTTATATTGGAGTGCGATAGGGTACCCTTTGCAGGGAAATTTTAACTAGGAGCTCGCTTTGGGGTATTATAGAGTTAAGGCACATGACAGCATTCTCCACACTGGAACGAGCTGGAAAGAGCGGTGAACATGTGGATGGTTCGATGTTGTAGCAGCGGCTCCCAATCTTTTTTGGTCGAGGAGCACTTTTTCGGTCAAACATTCCTTGCGGAGCACTTCGTTACACTTACGCTATTTTCGCAGTGTATGTGTAAAAAATGCAATACCCAAATTTTTTTTTTATATATTATTAAATTCAAGTAAAACAAGTAACATCAACGAAAAAAACAAGAACAATGTTAATTAAAGAACATAAGGAATTCAATATCTAGTGAGAATAATGTGCCTGTTTGGTTTTGCATAATGCTTGTATATCTGGTTGAATTTGGGACAACTGCAACCGAATATCTGGCTCTGCATCGAGACGGGATCTATATTTTGTTTTGGCTCCAACGTAGGCGGAGAATCCTGATCCGCACATGTATGTTGTTGCAAACGGCAGAAGAATTATTTTGGCTCTGTCTGACAAAATTTTGAATTCGTCCTTCAACATACACCAGAATTCTGATAAAGACTTCTTAGTTTCAAAATTTGCCTTTAAAGAAGAATCTGATGTCAAATCAATTAAGCACTCAAACTGCAACGATGTCAGAGATGCTGGCTTTTCCAACGCGGAGGAGTACGGGTCTACAACCCACACATTTTCTTTAATGTTTGAATGGTATTCTTCCGGAAAGTAGCTTTGGAAGTTTTCGAGCAAACTTAGCAGATGTAAATGAAACTCATTTAAAATGTCGTCAGGAATACCCAAATCTATTTCCTCTTTACATTCGCTGACCATTGGGAAGCTGTCTAGGTTTCGATTTTTTAAAGATTTCGCCCAAAACTTGATTTTCTTTTTATATGCTTCGACCTTATCACTGGCATCGAAAAAAGTTATTGTCTTTCCTTGAAGTGATACACTCAAATCATTTAATTTTTTTAAAAATATCGGCTAGATACGATAATTTCAAGAGCCAACGCTCATTATACAATCTGACGCCCAAATCAAAGTTGTCGTTCATAAGGAAGGTTCTGACTTCAGCCCTCATTTCGAAAAGCCGCGTCAGTGTTTTGCCGCGAGAAAGCCACCTTACTTCTGCGTGAAGAAGTAAAGACGTATGTAGACTACCCATCTCATCGCACAATACTTTGAATAGACTTGAATTCTTAGGTCGAGATTTAATAAAGTTAATTATTTTCACGCTTTTGTCTAACACCTCTTTCAAGGAGAGTGGCATTTTTTTCATTGCAAGGGCATGGCGGTGTAGAACGCAGTGACTTCTGCTGCATTCCTTGGCATTTTGTTTTATTCTTGAGACGGCACCGGACGTTTTTCCAGTCATGGCCTTGGCACCGTCTGTGCACACATCCACGCAGTTAACCCATGGGATATCATTGACAATAAAGAAATTGTCTATTTATTTAAAAATTTCAGCACCAGTTGTTGTAGTTTCCAACGGCTTGCAGAAAAGCAGATCTTCTTGAAAGGACTGTTGGTATTGGTAGCGCACAAATACTATTAAAATAGCCAACCCTGCAACATCTGTTGATTCATCCATTTGCAGCGAAAATTTTGAGACTTTTATTCGCGAAAGTAAAGTAATTTGACATTCTCTGCTAAGTCTCCGATTCTTCGTGATATTGTGTTATTTGACAAAGGAACGGTGTCAACTAATTTCTTGGCCTTTTCACCCAACATACACTCAACAATGTCCTGAACGCATGACTTGATTAAGTTTTCAGCGATTGTATGGGCTTCGCCAGTTTGTTCAACTCGGAAACTCACTAAGTAGGACGCCATCAACGCATTTTCGTTCACTGTCTTTGAGTGGTTAGTAATAATTGTTTGAGATTTTGTAAGTTCACCATACTTCCTTTTAAAAAAATTAGTCGGTTTGCTTTTGCAATCTGGATGAATCCCCTCAAAATGACGTTTCATTTTTGCTGGAAACATCGCACTATTCGGCAACACTTTGCCGCAAATTACGCATTGGGGTTTGTTGTCACTTGTCTCAGCAAATACAAGATTTAAATATGAATCGTGGTACTTCCTTTTTATTGTTTTTTTTTTTCTGCAGTAGGGTAAGGTCGGGAGGTTTTGACACGTTAAGGAACATTTGGATATATCTCAAAATCCAAAAACAATTCCAAATTTTTAAAAATTACATAAGTTACAATAGAATTTTAGCAATATGAAAGCATTAATGAATTATCGATATAAATATTTTTAACAGAGTTTTAAGGTTTTTCCCCAAACCTTACAAAGTGTCAATTCCTCCTACCATGAAGGAGGATTTGCCATCTGCCTAAGGAGGTTTTGACAGGGGGAGGAGGATCTGACACATAATAAATTTACAACAGTTTTAATATAATAAAACAACTTCTTATCGGTTTTTTGATCAACAAATAATATTTTTTTTTATTTTCAACGCATATTAGTCTTTGCTAATTAGCTCAGTCTACTTTTATTTAAGTTTAAGGACGTAGAATTAAAACAACAAAACAAAATTACAGACAAAAAAAACATTTCATAAAAACTTAATTTAAAATAAAAAATAAATCGCACTAAACAACGAAAAAAATTTATTGTCGGATTAAACTTTAATTCGAGTTTCAAGAGGTTACATTTAACCGAGGGAGGCTCTTCTTCATCGTTAGACACTTGAAAGGTATCGGAATCGTCCTGAAGACTAATTTCACCATCGTCAAAAGATGATTCACTGTCAAGAACTCGTCTTAAAAAAGTGGGTTTTGGCAATTTCCTGTTGCTTTTAGTTTTTATATGCTTGACAATTTTTTGTGCAGCTAATGCTGTTGTGTTGTGAGAACTTGTTTATTCGAATATTTTGTACTGAATTGTGAGTTAATTTGTTTGCCTTCCTGTTTTTTTTGGAGTCTGAATATTAAGGTGGTACGTTTAATACCAAATTTTCGGGCAGCACTGCTTATCGACTCCGTTTTGTTTTGAATTTCGTTAATGGCATTCTCAACACTTGTTTCATCGATGTTGCGGTGCGGATTTTTTTTCTTGTAAATATTTGGCATATTTACATTCTAACAAAGAGGAAAAAGTATTTTTACAACACAATTTCTATTTTGACTCATAAAGGAGGATTTGACATTTTGTCAATTCCTCCTTCAGCAACAATGTCAAATCCTCCTTTTCGATTACTTTTGCGACAAATACAAAAAAAAAGTTTGTAATGATGGGTACGATAAACTATTGTTTATTAATGATTTTAAAACTAATGAAGGTGCACTACATTGCACTGTGAATGTCAAAAGGTACATAATTTAAATATAACAGCTGGATTGCTTACCATAAATGTTAGATGAAATGCACACAAAAATAAAAAAGACGTCCACTTCGCTTATCTTCTAGACCACAGTAACTGTTTATTTATCACTCAAACCAATCGTTACTAACTTCGTTTTCTCATCATTTAAAGTGCTGCCAAGATTTTAGTTTTCAAGAAAAGTGCTGATGTCAATTCCTCCTGCATGTCAAATCCTCCCGACCTTACCTGATCACCATAGTACTAGTACTAGCCACATTGTCTGCCTCAAATTCTTCAGAAAGTTCTGACGCCGCTGTCTCTATTGCGTCATTTTCCTTGGCTCTAGAATAGAACAATAAATGGAAAACGAGCAAATTCACAAATCTGAATTGAGGATAACAACAGAAAAAAAATATTATAAATCCAACAAAACGCATCTAATCCAAATGCAGTTCTAGCGATAGGAAACTTCCCATTATGAAATAAACAAATATGGTTTTGTATGATGTACCTGCCAGTTGCTGACTCTTTAGTAACTACTGGGGGTGCTGTTAAGGAGCTTTCAGCGGTTATTTTTAACGACCCAGACTTTAGCCAGCGATCCATAGTACCTATTATTTTTTATCTCTCACGATCTTTTGATCTTTTCACGTCGAGTCACATCAATGTACAAAAAAAAACAAATAAAAAGCTAAATTCACGCACTAAAAGCAAAATATAGATTAAATACACCGTACTACGATTCGTTTTAACCTGTATAAATAGATACCGACCCAACAAAAACCGTCTATTGGGCGCGTTTAAAACCAGAGAAACGTCGTCCCAGTACAAATTTCAGTAAGCGTCAGCGTATATGGTCGTCTCTGGTACGTCTCTTTAATAATTTTCATTTGTCGGGGATTCCCACATCTTTTTACACGAATTATTTTTTAGTTTGTTTGTATGTATTGATTTCTTTTAAATGAGCATTTCAAATTCGATTGCTGCGATTAAAATGAATTTTGTAATGGAATTTTGCTATTTCGCACTTGGTGCTCCGCGGAACACACTTTGGGAAACGCTGTGTAGAGTGAGGGTAAACTCTGATTGGTGTTAACTTGGCGATGCACATTGCCCAGTTGTTGTAACTTTGACTACACTACCAATTGTGCTTACCTCCATCGGATACCGGATTTGACTTTCTAAACAAAGTATTTAGTATTATTTTCATTCCACGTGTAAGCAAACACCGTAAGAATTTACTTTTTCATAAATAAGTTTGCAAAAGAAAAAAGCTACTTAACAGTTGTTTCGTTATTAAGAAAAAAGAGAAAAATACTCCTTAAGCAAAAAATATATAAACAAGAATAATAATAGTACAATATATGTATCTCTATAGTAATTTTTCTTTTTAACGTTTATTTATTCACAATTTCTTTAATATTAATTAATAGCCTAAATAAACTTAAAGACTAGACATTTTTAACTTTTGCCAAAGTAAAAGACCATTATGGTTCGCATTACATGATATATAATTTGTTTGTTTAATTCAATCAAAAAGAGCGTCCTGGCGCAAATACTGTTAGGAACTCGAAGAGCTTCCGGCGGTGGCGCGTCTCCAGAGGGCACTCCCGAAAGATAAAACAAAATGCATGGGATTACTAGTCAAATCTGACGGAAAAATCACATGCGACCGGGACGAAACGTTGACCACACTTCTTCAGGTACACTTTTCCGGCTCTACAATCACAAGTGAGTTTCATGAACACATGATAGATGACTCACCCCCTATAAACCTGAAAAGGATTAATATTAATAGTTTACCCGAAAAACTTTTCACTCCGGATAAGGTCAAATGGGCGATCAACTCATTTAAACCATACAAGGCACCAGGGACAGACGGAATCTTTCCTGCTCTTATACAAAAGGGCTTGGACTTTGTCCTACCCACTATGGTAGCCTTATTTAGGTTTAGTTTCAATTGGGGCTACATACCACAAACCTGGAGGGAGGTAAACGTTGTATTTATCCCCAAACCAGGCAAACCAATATAACTACCTAAATCATACCGTCCAATAAGCTTAACATCGTTTTTCCTGAAAACAATGGAAAGAATACTTGACGTACACATTAGAGAGTGCTTAAATGAAAGCACTCCTCTGCACCCATGTCAATTCGCCTACCAAAAAGGTAAATCCATAGAAGGAGCACTTCTTAGTTTAACTTCACAAATAAAAAGTGCATACGAAAACAAAGAAGTAGCTTTATGTGCCTTCCTAGAGGGTGCTTTTGACAACACTGGATATGACTCCATATCAAATGCTTTGACTCATAGAAGAATAGATCATCCCACCATCAAATGGATCAAAGCGATGCTTGAAAGTCGGAAAATAACTGCCTCATCAGCACAGACCTCA
Source organism: Rhingia campestris (assembly GCA_932526625.1). Classification (NCBI taxonomy): domain Eukaryota; kingdom Metazoa; phylum Arthropoda; class Insecta; order Diptera; family Syrphidae; genus Rhingia; species Rhingia campestris. The sequence continues at coordinate 60,582,777 of OW052182.1, read as the reverse complement.
GTATCAGTAACAGCCGTTAAAGGCTGCCCTCAGGGAGGAGTACTCTCACCCCTACTATGGTCTCTGGTTATCGATAACCTACTTCAAGACCTAAGTAGTGCAGGTTTGAATATAATTGGATACACCGATGACCTAGTCATCATAATAAAGGGCAATGAACCAAACGAAGTTACAACACGTTTGCAAAACGCGCTTAAGATAGTCATAGACTGGTGTAATAAAGAAAGTCTCTCTATAAACCCCAGCAAGGCTATCATCGTCCCTTTTACAAAAATGAGGAAATTAAACCTTACCCAAATTTCAATTAATGGTACATACATTGAGCATTCCAACGAAGTAAAATATCTTGGAGTGATCCTCGATAAAAAACTAAGCTGGAACTCCCACATCAACAACAAAATTCAAAAAGCAACCAAAGCTTTCTGGGCTTGCCGAAGCATGTATGGTAAAACCTGGGGAATCTTTCCAAAGACCACACACTGGATCTACACGATCATGGTCAGGCCCATTATAACATACGCTTCAATAGTATGGTGGAACAAAGTCACCCAAAAAACAACTATAAATAAATTAAACAAGGTACAACGGCTTGCCTGTCTCGGCATTACCGGAGCTATGCGTACCTGTCCCACGGCGGCTATGGAAGCCTTAATAGGACTAACACCCCTACACATTTATATAAAAAAAAATGGCAATTCGCAGCTCAGCAAGTTTGACACAAGCGGAAGAATTAAACATTAGTGAACATCTTAAACTAATTGAACTTCTATCCGAACTTCCAGAATTTGACATGATCTGTGCGGTTACAGACCGCTTACCAAAGACACTATGCTTCGACAAAGATTCTCAACGGAGATCACAACCAGAGAAGCATAGTGTAGCAACAACCCACCAAACTGGCTAAACGGCCTAAAGTGGTATACGGATGGTTCTAAAATGGACTCAGGGGTAGGAGCTGCAATACATGGACCAAATAAAAACATCTCAATACCTATGGGAAAAAGACCTAGTGTATTCCAAGCTGAGCTCCATGCCATAAAAGAATGCGCAAACCTAATACACAACTCAGGTATTAAAGGCGCAAACATCCATATATTCACGGACAGTCAAGCAGCTAAAAAAGCCCTTAGCTCACACATCATTGACTCCAAATCAGTACTACTGTTACGACATGTATTTTTTAATGGACAAAATAGAGAAAACCGAAAACGAACATATAGGTAAAAAGACACCGTAGTTCCACAACGTTATAACATGTATATTCTTGTTTATGATATATTGACAGTTTTTTAGTTCTTTGTTACATGTATTTCAAAAATGTAAAAATGTATGCAATGGTATTGAATGTCGAAGTTATCTGTCATATTATGTTTATAGTTCAGTGTTTTAGCGGATATTATTTAACATTAAGGTTAACATACATTGGTAAATTATAGCAATTAATGATAATAGTATAAGTTCATAATTCTATCAATTTATAATCTATTTATTCGCCAACATTCTCCCCGCCTGTGAATGTGTAAATGATTCGCAACATTTCTGTTTTCGCATATTATTTTTGAACCTCGTTGACCACTCTGCATTTTAATGTGTCCTACATTGCCGACCTTCTTCAGTTGTAACAAGAAGTAACGAGTATCATGTAAAGAGAGACAATATTAATATTTTGACAATTAACATGCATAAATATAAAGGGAATGAGACAGGTCAATGAAAACGTAAACAATATCAACGACAACTACATAATCTGTATGATTTCACATTTGCATCTTGTTGTACATAGTTGTAATCCATGTTCAGTTTTAGTTTCGCATATGCGTGTATGCTGGCTTTATTGTTTATATTTAATTCGGCGCTTTAATCTAACCTTTGTATTATTAATTCACTAACTATTGGTTTGATTTGTTCATTATAATTCGGGTTTTGGTTTTAATTCGTTCATTTGTGTGTGTGAATTGAGTAATGAATTATATGTTTGCCGTGGCCATCTTGGTGGTTGGCGATACGATGCTGCAATAATGATGTAACAAGACGATGACGACAAATAATTTTATAAATAATTAATAATTAATAAATAATAATGATTATGAAAGAAATTATAAGATGTATTAGAGGTATATGTGTATGTGTTCTTTAGTAAATAGGATTCATTTATTATGTAAAAAGGATGAATGAATCGTTTTTTTTTTTTTTTTGACGTTTGACATAAATATTTTGATAAAAACGATTATGTTTTGTGAGATGTTTAATCTGCGCAAATTATAACGATGTTTAGATTCTCTTCCAGTTTTATTTATTATTATTTTCTCTTTTATGTGATTGCGATAAGGACTTGATTGCTTTATATGTTTAAATGTTTTATATTTGTTTATATGTTTATGTTTAATTTTACGTTTTGACATCGTTTTAATCAGATAGTATTGTTATGGATAATGTATTGTGTTGGTTGTACTTTGATTCGATTTAGTAATTATGTCTAGCATATGGTAGTAAAGTTATATGGAAATTGATTATTTATCACTATCGATTTGTTATTTTTGTTGTAATTTTCTTTGTTTACATTGATTTGACATAACATAAATGTTTTTGTTTTTCTTTTTTAATATCATGCGAGCGAATAAAAACGTAAATAAATAGTTGTTTGCATTGGAAGCTACGCTCTTGACAGAGACAAAACATTTTACACATCATGATGGACGTATAACTCGGCTTGATTTTAGAGATACATAATTTTATAATACAAGTCCGGATCTTTAGACCAGTTAGCATAATTATCTTGCAGTACGACGTTGGTATTGTCCTTTTGTTTAGTGAAAGTATTTGAGCACATGTTTGAAGGATGATGAAATCGATGACCTCAATTGTTTTATATAGAGGTTTTAAATTTGTTACCGATGGAGAAATATTATGGTGTGAAGACTTTTATTTAATAATGGTGTTGGGAAGAGGACATAAGTGTCTGGAACTCAAGCAGGCTTTTATCCGCTGAAGAAGCGTGGTGAGTTCCTTTTCGGTCAATCCCTCGTTCCAAACGACCCCTTTTTTGGTACTTGGTACTTGATAGATTGCACCCCGGCTTCTTTAGTGTTCTAAAACAGGAAGAAGCGGGGGGAATGTTGTGCCATTCAGTACCGGAATTCGCCATTAAGCCAGTCATTTCTTTACATATCGGAAGAACCTTGGTATTTATACAATCATTGTTAATCTGGATGTTACCGACGCTAGCCATGGCATTATCGAAGCCATGATTAACTCTGATGGAAAGCATATCATCATTCACAATAATTGATGAAGCTCTAGGTGATGTAAGTCTGGGTGATTTCATAAAAAGAGACTGGTGAAAATGGCTTCGTATGCATTGAGGACTTTGTGATGGAGTTTTTCCGAAGATGATCCAGCCAAGTTCAGTCTTCTGCGCAATTGGAGCAATACAATCGTCTGCTTTTATGATTCCTGGAAGGAGTATTTCGGCATATACGTCACCTCCGAACAGTAAATCCACCGGGGCAGGAACCAAAAACTATGGATCTGCTAGATGTAGTCCTCTTAAGTGGTGTCATTTATCAGGTATCATTCGTCGGGCCGGAAGAAGCCCAGTCAACGACTTGAAGACAAAAGCTCTTGCAGAACCTTCAAAGTCTGAATGTCGTGACGCAAATAAAATATCGACATAGTTCTGAGTTGTGCCGCTGCTGACCAACCCCAAACCGGATACCTCAACAAAAGTATGACCATTTTTTAAGCCTAACAATTCTGCCGCAGATTCAGTTATAAAGGATGCTTCTGATCCTGTATCAATCAAAGCCCTTAGATAATGAATACTTCCATTCACCGACCTTACCTTAACAACCGCTGTAGGCAACAAAACATTGGTTTGGTCATGAGTGTTGATCGAGTGATGAGTTCTGACCGTTCCACTGCATGAAGGTTGTGGCTCACCTATTGCTGCAAAGGCTGGTACACTGGGATTCATAAGACCTTGATATGGTGGCGATACTGATGGTTGTTGTTGATCATGTGAATATGTATTGTTGTTGCCATTATTTCTATAGCCGTTATTGTTTTGATTGAACCCGTTGGTTTTGCTGTTGTTGTTATAGCCATTATTGTTGTTTTTGTAACTATTGTTATTGTTGTTGCAGTAATCGTTATTGTTAATGTTGTTATTGAAACTATTGTTATTGTTGTTGCTGTAATCGTTATTGTTATTGTTGTTGCTGTAATCGTTGTTGTTATTGTTGTTGCTGTAATCGTTGTTGTTGAAGCTGTTCGAGTTGCTTGTCTGTATGTTGGTTTGCGGGTGCAAAAGTGAGTGATGGCGTTGTTGGCAGAATCGACAACATTTCGTGCTAGGACACTGTCGTACCATATGACTGTAACTAAGGCAATTGTCACAAACCCTTACCTTTTTTACAGCCTGAATCCGTTGTACTTGGTCCATATTGAGAAAGTGTTGACATTTACGCAACGAATGAGGACCCTGCTGACACAATTTACACGAAAAACCCTCACTGTAAGATGATTTTGCAAAAAATACCTTTGACACCTCTTCGTTTGATCGTTGCCTTGCATTGAAAGCTGATTCGCCCTTTGACCAAGTTCTAGAATATCCGCCCTGCTCTTGCTGATCAACTACTTCAAGAGTTCGGAACCGTGTCTCCAGAAACGCCGTAAATTGTTTGAATGTTGGTAGGTCTGTGTTATTTCCAAGCCTTTCCTCCCAAAGTTGTTGACTGAAAGCTGGTAGCTTTTGCACGAGAACAAAAATTAACACCGCATCCCAAGAATCAACATTCAACTCCAAATTCGACAAAGCGTGAATGCACTCCTGTGATGTATCCAGTAATTCCTTCAGACTATTTGCTGATTCCTTGGTAAAGGACGGTTGACCGAAAAGCAATTTCAGCTGTGCATTGACCAGAACACGTTTGTGGTCGTAGCGAGATGTCAAAAGCTCCCATGCTTTTGCATAATTTCCCGCTTCACAGGAGAGATGTTGAAGCAAACGTTCCGGTTCACCCTGTAAACAAGACTTCAAATAATGCATCTTGTCGACTTCATTTAGTGCACTGTTGTTATGGACCATGGACATAAACTGACCGTGAAAAGAGCGCCATGTCGTATAAGAACCGAAAAACTTAGGTATTTCGATTTCACGAAGCCTTATTTTGCTGCTAGACACCGTAACTGAATCCGTTGGTAATGATCCTGGTGTAGAAGAAGCTGCATGTGAGCATTTTTCTAATGCTTCCAAAAGTTCAGTTCTATATTCCAGGTAAATTTCGGTTATTTGCTCATATACGATGACTAACTCTTCTAAATTAAGCTCCTGTTCTAATCTTCCCGCCCCAACAATTGCTTGGTGATAATCCCTGGCCACCTTCATATTTTGCTCCAACATGTCGAGACGGCTAGCAACATATGCCTGTATTTTTCGTTTTTTGGCAGCATTTTTAAAACTGGTATAGCTGTTTACGACTAGCGTTAAGATTCCCCGCTGGAGCATTCCACAGTTAAAAGTGGCATTGGATTCCACCATTGTATTTTAGCAAAATCCTTATATATAGGTATAAGTAAAACAAGAACCACTTACTTGGTTAGAAAAAGGTAAAGTCAAGTGATGTCAAGTGTATCTTATATTTTTTTTAAATTCGTTGAATTAAGCGATACAATTTACACGACGCGATAAAATACGTTTTACACAGACCTAATAATATATATTTTTTTTTTGTTTTTAATTGAATATTGTTTTTTTTTGAAAGCTTCAATGTTTTTTGGATTAATTGCCAAAGTACTTTCGACGGCAAAATGGTAGCACTTTGACTTTGAAACATATGTCAAAATTACATTACATTTTTTTTTTATTTAAATTCTGTTTGAACCAATATTTTTGATTGGCAAATTAAATTCATTAGTACAATTAAAAGCTCGAAGGACCAAATGTTACGACATGTATTTTTAATGGACAAAATAGAGAAAACCGAAAACGAACATATAGGTAAAAAGACACCGTAGTTCCACAACGTTATAACATGTATATTCTTGTTTATGATATATTGACAGTTTTTTAGTTCTTTGTTACATGTATTTCAAAAATGTAAAAATGTATGCAATGGTATTGAATGTCGAAGTTATCTGTCATATTATGTTTATAGTTCAGTGTTTTACTTACTTACTTAAGTGGCGCTACAGTCCGGAATGAACCTGGGCCTCAACCAACATGCCTCTCCAATTAGCCCGGTCCTTAGCTAACTGCCTCCAGTTGCGCACTCCAAGTTGGTTGAGGTCGGTTTCCACTTGTGCGCGCCACTTAAGGCGAGGTCTTCCTCTACTGCGTCCGACGTCTGGCTGGGAATCGAAGACTCTGCGAGCCGGAGTATTGCTGTCCATTCGTTCTACATGTCCTAGCCATCTTAAACGTCCAATGCGGAGTTTTTTGACCAGGGGCATGTCGCTGTACAGCTCGTATAGTTCTTGGTTGAATCTTCGTCTCCATAGCCCGTCAACGCAAACGGGACCGAAGATTTTTCGAAGAATTTTCCTCTCGAATCTACCAAGGATTTCTTCATCCGCTTTTGATACGGTCCATGCTTCAGCGCCGTAGAGCAGGACTGGGATGATCAGGGTCTTATATAGGGTTTCCTTAGTAGTTCGAGTGAGGGCTTTACTACTAAATTGCCTTCTTAGCCCGAAGAAACAGCGGTTGGCAAGAGTAATTCTTCGTTTAATTTCTGACGAGATGTTGTTGTCAGAGCTAATAGCGGAGCCGAGGTAGACAAAGTCCCGTACTACCTCAAAGTTATATCTGTCAATGGTGACGTTCTGTCCAATTCGTCGATGTTGTGAGTCCTTTCGTGATGACAGCATATACTTAGTCTTACCCTCATTTACTGCTAAACCCATTTTCGCCGCTTCCTTCTCTATATTAGCAAACGTGGCTATGACATCACGTTGAGTCCTACCAATGATGTCAATATCGTCAGCGTATGCTAGTAGTTGCACCGACTTTTGGAAAATTGTGCCTCTGGTGTTGGCTTTGGAGTTTTGCACAATTCTCTCAAGAATCAGATTAAAGAAGTCACATGACAGCGCATCGCCTTGCCTAAATCCTTTTTTGGTATCGAATGTGTCGGTGAGGTCGTTTCCGACCCTGATGGAGCAGCGAGAATTCTCTATCGTCATCCTACACAAACGGACGAGTTTGGGCGGTATACCAAAACTAGACATGGCTCTATACAGTTCGTCTCTATAAATGTTGTCATATGCGGCTTTGAAATCGATGAATAGGTGGTGGGTATCGATTTGGACTTCTTGAGTTTTTTCCAGGATCTGCCGAAGTGTGAAAATTTGATCGGTTGTGGACTTTCCTGGCCTAAAACCACACTGATAAGGGCCAATCAGGTTGTTGGTAAACGGTTTCAGGCGTTCACATATTACGGCAGATAGGATCTTGTAGGCGATGTTGAGGAGACTTATGCCTCTGTAGTTGGCGCAGTTCAGAGGGTCTCCTTTTTTGTGGATCGGGCAAACGATGCTGAGGTTCCATTCTTCAGGCATATTTTCATCTGACCAGATTTGGCTTATGAGTTGGTGGATGTTACTTACCAAGTCATCTCCGCCGGCCTTATAGAGCTCAGCGGGAAGGCCGTCATTTCCGGCAGCCTTATTAAGCTTGAGTTTAGATATTGCTATCCTCACTTCACTCAGGTCGGGTGGTTGGCAGTTTTCGCTGCCGTTGCCAATATTGAATGGTTCGTTCTGCCTGACAGCGGAATGTTGTTCGTCATCGCCGTTTAACAGTCTGCAGAAGTGGTTCTTCCATATCCTCAGCATCGACTGTGTCTCAACTACAATATTTCCTTGTTCATCTCGACAGGATTCTATTCGAGCCTTGTATCCTTGGCTTTGACGTTTTACACTTTGGTAAAACTTGCGAACATCGTTCCTGGAGTGGCACCTCTCTATATCCTCGATCGCGCGCTTTTCTTGCTCTTTTTTCTTCTTGCTGAAAAGCCGATGTTCTTCCCTTCTTCTTTGCCTATAGAGCTCAATGGCAGCTCTCGTCTTCACCTGCAGCTTAGCCTTGTAGGCCTCGTTCTTGGCTGCGAGCATCTGTCGGCATTCCTCATCAAACCAGGGGTTTCTTGCTGGTGGGCGCGAGAAACCTAGCACATCAGTTGCGGCTGATCTAATGGCTTGTTGGCATCGTTGCCATTGCTCTTCGACATTCGATGCTGGTGGTATGGTGTTGATCGAGAGGTTAAGGGATACGCGTTGTGCGAAGGTCTTGGCGGTCTCTTGCGATTGCAGTCTTCCGACATTAAATTTTTTCACAGTATTTCTGGATTGTTGTGGCGTGGTGGATATCCGCATTCTTACCTTGGCTGCTACAAGGTAGTGATCCGAGTCGATGTTAGCTCCTCGGAATGTTCGGACATCCAAAATACTGGATGCGTGCCTCTTATCTATCGCAATGTGATCAATTTGGTTGACCGTTCGTTGATCTGGAGACCGCCATGTCCCCTTATGGATATCGAGGTGAGGAAACCGTGTGCTGGCTATAGTGGCATTTCGTTCCGTAGCGAAATCAATTAGCCTAAGTCCGTTACCAGACGTGTTGTCGTGTAGGCTATGTTTTCCGACAATACTTCTAAAGATGTCTTCTCTTCCTACCTTTGCGTTAAAATCTCCCAGCACGATTTTAACATCGTACTTCGGTAGTCGCTCATAGGTTTTGTCGAGGAGCTCGTAGAAGCAATCCTTAGCTATATCATCTTTTTCTTCCGTCGGAGCGTGAGCGCATATAAGGCTTATGTTGGCGAATTTGGCCTTGATGCGGATTGTTACTATGCGTTCGCTAATGTCTTGGAAACATAAGACTTCTTGCCTAAGTCTGGCACTTATAACAAATCCGCATCCGAATAGTCGCTGTTTCTGCTCACTATAACACGGTCCGTAGTATATGTCACAGTTTTTCATCCTCTTTTTGCCCGGCCCATCCCATCGTATTTCCTGGATGGCAGTAATGTCTGCTTTGTAGCAGTTTAGGGCTTCCGCTAGTTGTTCGCCTGCACCTCTCCTGTTTAATGTTCTCACATTCCAGGTGCAGATACGAACGTCGTTGTCCTTTTTTCGTTTAGCAGGGTCGTCAACAATAAAATCAGTCCTTTCCGAGGCTATTGGTTGCTTCGTAACCATGATTTTTTTCTGTGGGTGGGTAGTTAACCCAAAGCACAACCCCCAACCTGGAGGGCCAGTTCCAATTTATTAGATACCCCTAGGACACGGGGCCATCAGTATCCACTACGGGATTGAGCGCTGCCGTTGGCCTTTCGGTTCATCCGCCACCATCTCTGTTCAAGGGGCCTGACTAACCCTTGAAATTCCTAGCCAACCTGTTGTCCGAATATGTCAGAGCAGCTCATCTAGGTTCGCCTGGGACAGCAGGCCGGGTATTCTTCCGTGCCATTCTCACCAGGGTGTTTATAGTGTTGCTGTTTTTCGTCGTGTTATCAACACGATATTATATTTTAGCGGATATTATTTAACATTAAGGTTAACATACATTGGTAAATTATAGCAATTAATGATAATAGTATAAGTTCATAATTCTATCAATTTATAATCTATTTATTCGCCAACAACTACACTGCTTCAACTCCCTCCAAACACTCAGCTCCAGGAACAAAACCAAACTATGGTGGGTCCCCGGACATAAGGGAGTTGAAGGTAACGAAAAAGCTGATGAACTAGCCAGAAAAGGTTCGGAAACCCCCTTCATTGGACCTGAACCCTTCTGTGCAATCCCCAAATCAGCCATAAATCTAGTCATAAAAAACTGGTGTTTCATACAAAACAGATGTGTTTCATACTAGGGAAACATCCCAGGCCTAAGACAGGCCAAAAGAGCTATTCAGCCCTTCAAATCAGATGCCAACAAGATACTAAATCTTCGCAGGCACGATATCAAAATCTTAGTAGGCTACCTAACTGGTCATCACGGTCTGCGATATCACCTAAACAAAATGCGTCTAGTCGACTCACCGGAGTTCAGACTATGACTAGAAGAAGACGAAACAGCCGAGCATATCATATGTGAATGCCCGGCCCTTTACAGTATGAGAAGGGAATCTTTCTTCAGGGAATTTTTTAGTCCCGAAGAACTGAGAAAATCTTCGGCTGAAAGTATTATCAGCTACATTAGGAAAGTAGAAGCGCTACTAACCTAAAAAGCATCTGACGGCAAGCACAATAGATCTTTTAGGTCGATGTGTATATTACTGCTTAAGCAGGTCAGAATTTAAAAAAAAAAAAACAAAATAATTCAATTTTTATATTTTTTGTGAATTTCTGTATTATTGTTATGTACTATATTTTTTTTTTCAAAATAGGAAAATGTGAATCAAAACCTATTAGAAGACAGTCGCAACATTTTTTTTTGTATAAAACTAAAACCTACAAGACTAACTTAACCTATCTAAACCTATCTAGGCCCTGTCATGTGATCTCTATTCCATCGACTAACAAGTCATCGTTAGATCAGAGATCACATGTCAGGGCCTAGTTTTGGTTAACCTAAGTATCGGCTTCAGCCCAGTCTAGCCACCAGTATCGGTCTCTATATAACCTGTTAGTGTTACTTTTATCGCTTTCAGGTATGCTAATGCAGTATCTAATTTGATCAGTATTCCCGTCCCCTGACTCAAAAGGCTCATAAAGGATCCATTTATCTGTTGCTCTCCTTGCAGCATGGTATATTATTGGAACGTTCGTTGAGGGCTCAGTGGCGCGATGGTTAGTGCGATGAACTGCCGCGCAGAAGGTCTGGGTTCGATTCCCAGCCGTAGCAACACCTGAATAATTTTTCACTGGCCCTCCTCTCGTGATGAACTGACAAATCATCCGAGTAGTATCAACTGTCAAGAATAGCTTATCTCAACTTAGCCGTTCGGAGTCGGCCGTCCCGCCATCGTGCAAGAAGTACACACGCACACATGAATGGTTGTGAGAAAGCTAGGCCCTGGGTACTAACGAGCCTGTTGCGCCAAAAATTTGTATTTTATTTTTTTTTTGTTCGTTGAATCCGATAGGTAGCCATATGCATCCAGAAACAGAAATGTTTCTAGCGGAATGTATCCACTTTCCAAGGCATTTCTGAAATAGCCAGGATTCGGATAGAATAATCCAGAGATTAATTCGTTTTCGCTAACACTTGCCGAACGAACAAAGTGATTCCTTACAAGATCTAGAATGACATTGTCAATTCTGGACACACCGGAAGCATCCAGAAGTCTTTTGTTTGAGACGTAATGCCTATAATTGGAATGTGCACTCCTATATATCTGTGTGCAGGCTCTAAGGCATTTGCGCTCGAACACTCGAAGCTTTTCCATATACGATGGGTTAATGTTCCACCACACTGGACTCGCATAAGTCAGAATTGGACGAACGAATGCTTGGTAACAAATGATCTTCACATCGGATCTAAGTAAAACAAATCTATCATCCCTCTGACCACGGTTTTGAGATATAGCCCCTTAATACGCCTCAGCCGCAAACCATACCTGTAAAGTTAAAAAGTTGTCATTGTTACGTACAGTAGTCGTTCGTTATATGTTCTCGTCTGTCATTGTCGAATTACCAAAGGACGGCCCGCCTACCGCGCACACACCACCAACAATCATTATGAAAGCAAAATCAGCAACGAAATAATTTTAAAATTCAATGCACATTCATATTTATTAAAAGGAAAAAAACAATAAAAGGAAAGTTTTGTCCTCCGTAAATAAACTAAATTAAAATTCAGATAAATATCTTAAAAGTATTACTCACGATTTCTAGAGTTTTCCACCGAAGTCCTGCCGGCAGCACCAAAGGAGGATACACCTGAAATTTTGGCCACAATGGTGGTTTATCGCGCACAAAAACAACCGAAACACAAAACTAACTTAATTAACAATAAAAAAATTAATTCAAAAGAAAAAAATAATAAATTTACTTAACACTAAATTAATTATTAAAATTCATTAAAAATGTGTCTTTGAGCACTTTTCAATTAATTGAATTTAAGTATGAACTTCTTCTTCATTCACTATGTTCACTTTTCAATGTTCTTTGTTTTATACATATATAGTATATCTATATATATCTATTGTGGCGGAGCACACACTCAGCTATATGTAGCCTTTATCAAAATTTCACTTTCTTTAAATCACTTTGTGGATCTGTTAAAGATTACGGGTCTCGTGCCGTTAAAGCGTCTTTGTAAGGGTGCCTTAGCCACCGCCTACCTTTGCCGGTTCCTTTGGACACCGGTGCGACGTCCGTTGCAACGCTCACCAACTATACCCTATGGTGTTTTCCCAAAACGACTTTAGGGGCTCTAGAATGGTTCTAGCACTCGTTTTCCTATTTCACAAAAGAAGGGTTAAAATCTATGCACTTGAAACAAATGAATTTTCTTACTTTTTGGTCTGTTGTAATGGGGACTTCCGAACAAACACTTCAGAGTTAAGTGTTCCGCCTCGTTTGTAATGATAAACTATCTTGAGTAAAAAAATCTTTACCTTCCATTTGCTTTCTAACAATTCCTTAAAAAAACTCACCCATAAAATTTCTTTTCTCACAGGTGAAATTAATTTTTCGCTCCACTGGCAAAATTATTGCGAAGAAACAGCTGTGAGCGTTGACCCTCTAAACGGTGATCTTTCAAATGACACAAAAAAAATTAGCCATCGGCCGGCTAATGATCATTGAAATCAGCTGTCCCCATCTGATACATGATAATGTTCTACCTTTCTTTTTTTCATTTCTTTATTTGCCTCTCTAGGTTGACTTCACTTTTTCACTCTTTTTCTTTGTTCTCCTATATTGCTTTCGCTCTTCTTCTTTATTGTTTCTTTCATTAGACAGATTGTCTCTTTCGACAATTGACTGTCTAAACTTTCCCCTACTCTCTCAGAATTCGTCAATTCTGTCAATTGCCTATCATCAATTCAATCGTTCTCAAACTGTTTGTCATCGTCAAAATAAAAATCTTATCAGGCTTAATACTTAACATTGATAACTATACAGAAAACCCAATAATAAATAAATAAATTACAACAAACATCAATAAAATATCATAAACTGAACGTTAAAATGAATAACTAAGTCACAAAACGAATAAAACTTTAAATAAACAAATCTAACTACCTACCAGGGACATCCCTGGAAATTGGTTGCGATATTCGCCGAAACAGATCTTTTGACGAACATGGCCGAAGGAAAGAAAAAAAATATGACAAACGTCAAAACAATCAAAACAAACAACATTTTTGCAACTATGCACATTGTGCTGCAAATCATTTTTGCGATGTATGAAAATAAATCAAATAAAAGCAACAAAATTAAAGAAAACATATGGACTAATACAAGGACAATCGAAGGAACAAAAGGGAATTGGGAGGACATATCCAGGACCAGGTAAGGAGGATTTCCATCCTATTGGAGGTTTCCAATTGTGTAAAAACATTGGTTTTTACCAATTAGAAATCTCCAGTTGGATTATTGTTATTTCGGGGGTTCTAAATGTTATTTTGTTTTTCAGGTACACGTGTATGTGAGGATATGGAAAAGGAAAGGACGGATACTGGACTTAGTGGTTGCTGATGAAAAATGGATAGTGCGCCTAGGATGTTAGTATTGTGAGTGTTTAGTAGGTAAGGGTAGTTTATTTTAGCATAGGAAGTTAATAGTTTTGTTTAAAATTGGCTATAGTGTCGCAAGACTGCCGTAACATCCTGTCGAACGTATTTTCTTGATTGCAGTAATGTCTGCCCTAAACTGTGCGAGGAAAGATCAAGTACAGTGTGCGTACATTGACATTCCAAGTGCGTACTCGTAAGTCGTTGTCCGTGGACGTTTCGGGTCTGGTTGATATTTGAGGGTATCTGTTTTTCGAAGCCATTATCTCTCTCATAACTTGTTATTTTTTACATGGTAAGGAAGTTAACCTAATGGAATAATCCTTAACCTGGAGGGCCAGTTGGAATTTATAAGATACCTTGATTATGTCTCAAAATTTAGAACAACAAAAAAAAAAGGATCCTCCAGATTCCAGGGAAGAAAAAAGTGATCGGTCGAGCGAGAACTCCCTTCGTTTCACAACTACTTCTCCAACCGCCAACGAAGAATATAGTGAAGAAGATGAGGAGGAGGAGGAGGTGATAACCGGAAGAAGCGAAAAAGAGGAAAGGGAAAAAGAGGAAAGCGAAGTAGAGGAAAGCGTAAAAGAAGAGGAGGAGGTGGATTGGACCCAAACTGAACGGTCAGAAGTGGTGGAGGAGGATGACGTTATTTCCTTGGACACTACTCCTGAAACCAACAAGTCGGTGGACGAAGGAGAGGAGTATGCTTATCAGCAAGAGGACGTCATCGACGAAGAAGACACAAATAAGCGGAAAAGAGAAGAGACGGAAGGAGAGAAGAAAAATAAGTGCCGAAAGGAAAGCGTTGAGGAAGAGGACGTTATTTGCTTGGACACTACTCCTGAAACCAACAAGTCGGTGGACGAAGGAAAGGAGTATGCTAATCAGCAAGAGGGCGTCAACGACGAAGATGACACAAATAAGCGGAAAAGAGAAGAAATATAAGCGCCAAAAGAGGAAAGCGAAGTAGAGGAAAGCGTAAAAGAAGAGGAGGAGGTGGATTGGACCCAAACTGAACGGTCAGAAGTGGTGGAGGAGGATGACGTTATTTCCTTGGACACTACTCCTGAAACCAAGAAGTCGGTGGACGAAGCAGAGGAGTATGCTAATCAGCAATAGGACGTCATCGACGAAGAAGTCACAAAAAAGCGGAAAAGAGAAGAGACGGAAGGAGAGAGAAAAATAAGTGCCGAAAGGAAAGCGTTGAGGAAGAGGACGTTATTTGCTTGGACACTACTCCTGAAACCAGCAAAACGGTGGACGAAGGAAAGGAGTATGCTAATCAGCAAGAGGACGTCAACGACGAAGATGACACAAATAAGCGGAAAAGAGAAGAAATATAAGCGCCAAAAGGTGGACTCTTCTTCCTCGATTATGTCTCAAAATTTAGAACAACAACAAAAAAAGGATCCTCCAGATTCCAGGGAAGAAAAAAGTGATCGGTCGAGCGAGAACTCCCTTCGTTTCACAACTACTTCTCCAACCGCCAACGACGAATATAGTGAAGAAGATGAGGAGGTGGAGGAGATAACCGGAAGAAGCGAAAAAGAGGAAAGCGAAGTAGAGGAAAGCGAAAAAGAAGAGGACGAGGTGGATTGGACCCAAACTGAACGGTCAACTGAACGGTCAGAAGTGGTGGAGGAGGATGACGTTATTTCCTTGTACACTACTTCTGAAACCAACAAGTCGGTGGACGAAGGAGTGGAGTATGCTTATCAGCAAGAGGACGTCAAAGACGATGAAGGCACGAATAAGTGGAAAAGAGAGGAGACGAAAGGAATGAAGAAATATAAGCGCCAAAAGGTGGACTCTTCTTCCTCGATTATGTCTCAAAATTTAGAACAACAACAAAAAAAGGATTCTCCAGATTCCTGGGAAGAAAAAAGTGATCGGTCGAGCGAGGGCTCCCTTCGCTTCACAACTACTTCTCCAACCGCCAACGAAGAATATAGTGAAGAAGATGAGGAGGAGGAGGAGGTGATAACCGGAAGAAGCGAAAAAGAGGAAAGGGAAAAAGAGGAAAGCGAAGTAGAGGAAAGCGTAAAAGAAGAGGAGGAGGTGGATTGGACCCAAACTGCACGGTCAGAAGTGGTGGAGGAGGATGACGTTATTTCCTTGGACACTACTCCTGAAACCAACAAGTCGGTGGACGAAGGAGAGGAGTATGCTAATCAGCAAGAGGACGTCATCGACGAAGAAGACACAAATAATCGGAAAAGAGAAGAGACGGAAGGAGAGAAGAAAAATAACTGCCGAAAGGAAAGCGTTGAGGAAGAGGACGTTATTTGCTTGGACACTACTCCTGAAACCAGCAAGTCGGTGGACGAAGGAAAGGAGTATGCTAATCAGCAAGAGGACGTCAACGACGAAGATGACACAAATAAGCGGAAAAGAGAAGAAATATAAGCGCCAAGAGGTGGACTCTTCTTCCTCGATTATGTCTCAAAATTTAGAACAACATCAAAAAAAGGATCCTCCAGATTCCAGGGAAGAAAAAAGTGATCGGTCGAGCGAGAACTCCCTTCGTTTCTCAACTTCTTCTCCAACCGCCAACGACGAATATAGTGAAGAAGATGAGGAGGTGGAGGAGATAACCGGAAGAAACGAAAAAGAGGAAAGGGAAAAAGAGGAAAGCGAAGTAGAGGAAAGCGTAAAAGAAGAGGAGGAGGTGGATTGGACCCAACCTGAACGGTCAACTGAACGGTCAGAAGTGGTGGAGGAGGAAGACGTTATTTCCTTGGACACTACTCCTGAAACCAACAAGACACAAATAAGCGGAAAAGAGAAGAGACGGAAGGAGAGAAGAAAAATAAACTCCAAAAGGAAAGCGTTGAGGAAGAGGACGTTATTTGCTTGGACACTACTCCTGAAACCAACAAGTCGGTGGACGAAGGAAAGGAGTATGTTAATCAGCAAGAGGGCGTCAACGACGAAGATGACACAAATAAGCGGAAAAGAGAAGAAATATAAGCGCCAAAAGAGGAAAGCGAAGTAGAGGAAAGCGAAAAAGAAGAGGAGGAGGTGGATTGGACCCAAACTGAACGGTCAGAAGTGGTGGAGGAGGATGACGTTATTTCCTTGGACACTACTCCTGAAACCAACAAGTCGGTAGACAAAGGAGTGGAGTATGCTTATCAGCAAGAGGACGTCAACGACGATGAAGACACAAATAAGTGGAAAAGAGAGGAGATGAAAGGAATGAAGAAATATAAGCACCAAAAGGTGGACTCTTCTTCCTCGATTATGTGACAAAATTTAGATCAACAACAAAAAAAGGATCCTCCAGATTCCAGGGAAGAAAAAAGTGATCGGTCGAGCGAGAACTCCCTTCGTTTCACAACTACTTCTCCAACCGCCAACGACGAATATAGTGAAGAAGATGAGGAGGTGGAGGAGATAACCGGAAGAAGCGAAAAAGAGGAAAGGGAAAAAGAGGAAAGCGAAGTAGAGGAAAGCGTAAAAGAAGAGGAGGAGGTGGATTGGACCGAACCTGAACGGTCAACTGAACGGTCAGAAGTGGTGGAGGAGGATGACGTTATTTCCTTGGACACTACTCCTGAAACCAACAAGTCGGTGGACGAAGGAGAGGAGTATGCTAATCAGCAAGAGGACGTCATCGACGAAGAAGACGGAAGGAGAGAAGAAAAATAAGCGCCAAAAGGAAAGCGTTGAGGAAGAGGACGTTATTTGCTTGGACACTACTCCTGAAACCAGCAAAACGGTGGACGAAGGAAAGGAGTATGCTAATCAGCAAGAGGACGTCAACGACGAAGATGACACAAATAAGCGGAAAAGAGAAGAAATATAAGCGCCAAAAGGTGGACTCTTCTTCCTCGATTATGTCTCAAAATTTAGAACAACAACAAAAAAAGGATCCTCCAGATTCCAGGGAAGAAAAAAGTGATCGGTCGAGCGAGAACTCCCTTCGTTTCACAACTACTTCTCCAACCGCCAACGACGAATATAGTGAAGAAGATGAGGAGGTGGAGGAGATAACCGGAAGAAGCGAAAAAGAGGAAAGGGAAAAAGAGGAAAGCGAAGTAGAGGAAAGCGTAAAAGAAGAGGAGGAGGTGGATTGGACCGAACCTGAACGGTCAGAAGTGGTGGAGGAGGATGACGTTATTTCCTTGGATACTACTCCTGAAACCAACAAGTCGGTGGACGAAGGAGAGGAGTATGCTAATCAGCAAGAGGACGTCATCGACGAAGAAGACGGAAGGAGAGAAGAAAAATAAGCGCCAAAAGGAAAGCGTTGAGGAAGAGGACGTTATTTGCTTGGACATTACGCCTTAAACCAACAAGTCGGTGGACGAAGGAAAGGAGTATGAATCCGCAAGAGGACGTCAACGACGAAGAAGACACAAATAAGTGGAAAAGAGAGGAGCAGGAAGGAGAGAAGAAATATAAGCGCCAAAAGGTGGACTCTTCTTCCTCGATAAGGTGACAAAATTTAGATCAACAACAAAAAAATGATCCTCCAGATTCCAGGGAAGAAAAAAGTGATCGATCGAGCGAGGGCTCCCTTCGTTTCACAACTACTTCTCCAACCGCCAACGAAGAATATTGTGTCAGATCGAGGAAGTGCATTCACGTCTGAGGCGTTTGGGGACTTTTTAAAAGACAATAATGTACGACATGTAAAAATTGCTACTGCATCGCCGCAGGCCAATGGCCAGGTTGAACGCGTCAATAGGACTTTGGCACCGATGTTAGCAAAAATAACAAATGGTGGATTAGAGTTTTCATTAGAAAAAGCTCTACCTAAGATCGAGTTTGTCATGAATAACACTTTACACAAGGGTACAGGGCCTCATCCCAGTCAGTTGCTTTTTGGGGTAAATCAACGAGGAGATTGCTTGGCTCCAATGAAAGAAAGATTAGAAGAATTATATGAAAAGGAAAACGACAGGGATTTAGAAAAAATACGAAAGAGAGCTTCAGAACGAATAGTAAAAATGCAAAACTATAATAAACAGAAGAAAGATCAAAAGAGGGTATGTAAGGAATATAATGTAGGAAATTATGTGATGGTAAAAAATTTTGTAAGTCAGCCGAATGTGTGTAAGAAAATAATCCCTAAATTCAAAGGACGTTATGAGATACGACAGGTTTTACCAAATAATAGAAATGTGATAGGTGATGTGGAAGGGTTTCAGATTAGTCAGATACCCTATAGTGGAGTATGGGAGTTGGATAATCTATAGCCGTACGTGAATGAAAATTTAGAAGTCGAAGGCAATCGGGAAGTAAAAAACAGGCAAAACCAGACCTATATTACCTTATCGCAAGTACTGAAAGTTTCCTTGCACACATAAATGCTTAGACCTAGGCTTACTACACCAAAAACTTTTTTGATTTGGCTCTAAGATTTTACCAAGGTTCTCCCTCTAAGTCTCAAAAATTCGTGTGTTACTACACAGCTCCCTTCAACCAAACGCCATTATGTCCTTCAACCAAAAATAAAACCTCTCAAATTATCCTTACCACGGTCTAGTTAATTTCTCATAACTTCCTAAGAAAACCTGCCCACGAAACGCCTTTCATTAAACGTTGCAATTCGTCACACACCCACTTGACATCTTTAGCCAAACAAAACCGAAACCTCCACTTGGCATACTGCTTTCATCAGGAAAAATCCTTATTCACAGGACTTTTCAATAGGAAACGTTTCCAGTCCCGCCGCCGGCATAATCGTTGCAAAGAATTTTTTTTTGTTTGCCCTGGAAGCCGAAAGACAAGTGTTATAATTAAGAATCCTTAATTTACCTCAGCTGGTGATATGTGTGTGTGTTGGTGTTACATAGTAATCCACCACCACACTACCGACATGCATCCGAAGTGCAAAGTTTTAATTTCCAAAGTTAAATGCTTGGTCATTCCGAGACCTGTTCTCCGCACCGCGGCCATAATCCTTCTTACATGGTTAATCCAGCATATTCCCGTGTACCACAAAGGAGTTGGCTCCGAAGCAGAAACTTTATACTCCCCAGGAGGACGGGTACGCAGGTCGGGTGGTGTATACTACAGCACCTCCAACGAGAATGAATCTCTTTCAACTCTCAATGGCGCAATTAAACTCTTAAGCCCACTTACCAGTTGATATTTCTAATGACGGTATATTCTCGCCGTACCGCCATTATTCGACTGCGTAACTTTTGGAAAACTCGATTTTCCGTTGGCAAAGTTTTCGCACTAAACATCGCACGGATACAAGAAGGTGGAGGATAGGTGCTGGGTATGACTGTGGTTGTGGGAGCACTCGTAATGACATTTATTGGCCAGGAAGGAAGCTTATGATATACAAATTAAAGTCGACTATCACCTGAAAGTTTCCTTGAAAGAGACAAGGGCACGGTGGTGCATGGTGGAAGACCCGGGTGCTTCAGCTATATATCCGTATGGAACGACATCCCCCGGTAACGTTGTTTGGCTGCAACCGGGGAGATGTACTAATGAGGAGAACACTCCTCGGCAGCAATTTGTTTAAATAAATGAATAAAAGATTGCAATGGAATTTGAATTTGAAGTTGAAGTTGAATTCGCATTCAGTTGCTAGACGCGCTGTAAAAGTTGGTGTTTTGCCGCACTAATTACTCGGTTAGGTTGACAGTGGAGTTGTGTAGTTTCATCCTGGAACTACAATGATGTTTTTAATTCGAGTGTTTGGAGTGGCTTATGGGTGAGTTTTTTTTCGGAAGGGTTGGATACAAATGGAAGCTTGTTTGATGGAATTTAATTGGGTGGATGGTTCATAAGCTTCTGGAGCATCCTTTATGTCGGTTGGGTATAATAATTTGTTCACAGTTTTGATAAATGGATAAGGCTGAGGTGGTTTTTGGAGGTTGTCAATGGTTGCGGTTATATGGTTCCGTATGCGAATTGTCCATTATGTCATAAATGTATCTGGTTACTAATTGGATGAAATTGTTTAATTAAAAGTTAAAGGAAATTTGGTTTTATGACATTAAGTATTGGAAAACAAATTTTCAAATACTTCAATCAATCCATTCGGTCAAATTTTTAAAGACTTTTTCCCGATTTTTTAACCTTATTTCCACAAAAAAGAAGACCCTCCGAACTGCGACAACTAGAGAGGCATTATCTCCTTAACATCGCCTAGAAGATTCTATCTGCCGTAATATATGTGAATGCCTTAAACCGCTTACAAAAAAACTGATCGGCCCTTATCAGTGTAGTTTTAGGCCAGAAAAGCCCACAACTGAACAAATTTTCACACTTCTGCAGATCTTGGAAAAATCCAAATCGATACTCACCACCTATTCATCGATTTCAAAGCCGCCATGTCTAGATTTGGTATACCGCCCAAACTCGTCCGTCTGTTTAGGATTACGATGGAGAATTTTCACTGCTTCATCCGGGTCAGAAACGACCAAACGAGTGCAAGACCAAATATATGCTACAAACAACATCGACGAATTGGACAGAACGTCACAATTGACAGATATAACTTTGAGGCAGTTGTTGTCAGAGTAGCGGAGCCGAGGTAGACAGACCGCTACAACAACATCTCGTCAGAAATCAAACGAATAATTACGCTTGCCAACCGTTGTTTCTTCGGGCTTAGAAGCCAATTCAGTAGTAAAGCCCTTACTCGAACTACTAAGGAGACCCTTGATAAGACCCTGATCATCGCAGTCCTGCTCTACGGCGCTGAAGCATCGACAGTATCAAGAATGGATACAGAAATCCTTGATCGATTCGAGAGAAAATTCTTCGAAAAATTTTTGGCCCCGTTTGCGTTGACCGATTGAGACTAAAGGCTGAACTATAATAGAAGTTGGTTGCGGACGACCACTTCCGTAACTGTGCGAACACATGCAATTTGTATTGTACGACCATAATAGCTTTTCGCTTCGATTCGTTCACTTTTGCTCACTTACGAAAAAGCGAATTGTTTCGCTCTTTCTCTTTCTTTTTATCTTGCACACATCAGTTTGACATTTCACTTTAATAGCTGTGTACATTTTAAATTTGTAAATTCATAAGCAACGACATTTTGTTTTTATTGTTTGTAAGGTAAGTGCGTTTGAAATTAATAAAATTATCATTTGAAAGAACACAATCGTTTTTAAATTTCATTTGTATAGAAAGCATTTATCTACACAAATGGCGGCTTGCGCAGAGGATTACGATTTTCTTTCCCAGCTAATAAACTTTGTTCAACAAAATAAATTGCTGTACGAAAAAAGGGATCCATTATATTTCAATCGGCTGAAGAAAGAAAATGCTTGGGAAGATATAGCGAAACAAACCAACAAGACAGGTAAAATGAAACAGCATATAAATAAACTTTGTTCCAAATGCAAATACTTTCCAATTTTATGGTTTTTATAGCTTCCGAATGTAAAACAAAGTGGACACATCTCCGGGAGAAATTCTGTCGAGAACTGCGCAAGGAGGACAGGCCGACTGGCAGTGGTGGCTGCGAGGAAACTGGATGGGCACTATTCTCCGAGATGCTGTTTTTAAAAGATTCCATGAAGCCCAGACGGTATGTTTGTGTATCTATTGATCTGATTTGGAAATCGATATTGTTTCGTTTTTGTCACAGAACACGATGTAATGAGATATTGGATGACGTGACGGATTCTAACTCCACTAAATTCAACAGGTGAACATCTGTTCTGTTTGAGTTCCGATCTGTCATCCGTCTTGATCACACGTCCTGTCTCTATGTTCTCAAAGTCTAGCAGTTTAATCGTCTATTGTCTACCGTCCAACATAACAAATCTGAAATAGATAAACTTAATAATAACCGTCGGCTACCACCCCCCTCAGTAATAAAAAAAAAATCCCCAAATAAAATAATTATAAAACTAATAATACCAAAAGCCCTTCCGCGCGCGAATCTGTTAAAAAATCTATCAGTGAATGTGTAGTGCAGTGGTGCAGTGGAAGAAAGTCGCACAAAAGAAAATAAATAAAAACAAACAACAACAACATCAGACAACGTGTGGTAATCCCTCCCGCCCCATTCCATCTCGTTAGCTGTTGACTGTGCTTGGCTAATGCAAGTGCCGTATGATTCTATTTTCATGCGTGCACTTGCATTGGCGGAGCATAAGCATCATCTGGCGAATAGCGGGTCGTGAGTGAATATTTAGTTGGGTGACCAAAGCAATTTGTCATACGGGCATAACACCTATGACAAATTGTTATTGGAATCCAAACGTTACAATTTCACTTCACGGCTTTGCTTAGTTGGCGTCGGAGTTGTGTTTTATATATTTTTGAAAATTGTAATGGATAGAAATTTTAGAGTAGACGTTAGCAATATTCGTGGGTTAAGGTCGAATCTCTTTTCGGCTTACGTCCACATTTCAAAATATAAACCAGCTGTTTTGGCGCTTTGTGAAACACAGGTGGGCGAAAACTCTGATACTTCAGATCTTAGTCTACCTGGATATAACTTAGTACCATTATTCTTCTCTCATCGCGGCCTCGCCATTTATATACGTAGTGATGTAGCCTACCAACTTCAACAGCAATACGGCCAATGTTCCAATCCGGAATTTAATTTTATATGGCTGAAATTCCATGTCCGTAGACAATTAATTCACTACTGTTTCATTTATAGAAGCCCAAACCTGGATAGCAAATCAACCTTTAACGAGTTTGATGCGCTATCTGACTCCATCTCAAGAATTGTATCCCTACACCCTCGCACTGAAATCGTCATTACGGGCGATTTCAATGTACACAATTCTTCGTGGCTTCGACATTCTGGACAGTCAACACCCGAAGGAAGGTATGTCGAGATCTTTGCTGACATAAATAACTTAACTCAGCTTGTAAATGAGCCAACGCGCATTCCGGATATTGATAGTCAAGCCGCCAACACCCTGGACTTGTTCTTAACATCTCACCCTGACAAATACACCATAAATGTACTATCGCCTCTAGGCACGTCAGACCACTGTATCGTATCAGCTAATTTCTCGTACTCCAACCACATAGTTAAAGAACAGATTCCTAAAAGAACTGTATGGCATTACGAGAAAGCCAACTGGGAAGCTCTAAACGGTTTCTTTAAGAATTTTAACTGGTCATTATGCTTCCTCGATAATGACGTGGATGCTACGGCTGATGCGATAACTAACATCATTCTCCTGGGTATGAAAACCTATATCCCTCACCGGATAAAGAGTATCAAACCGAAGGTAAACGGGTGGTATCACTCGAGCTGTAAAGAGGTTGTTAGGGTGAAAGAGTTATGTTTTCGGTCATATAAAGCCAACCCAACTGAGGATAACCGTTTAAAATTCAAACGAGCCAGAAATGACTGCAATGCCCACATTAAGCGTGTCAAATTCATCCACGACCAAAAGTTGAGGCAAAAAATTCTACTATGTCCCAAAGGTAGTAAAAACTTTTGGTCGTTTGTAAAAAACATTAAGAATTCGACCTCATCTTCCATCCCAACGCTCATTTACAATGACATTCCAGCTGTCACCTCTCTAGACAAAGCCAATCTGCTCGCTGCTCATTTTGCAGCCAATTCAACGCTGCCAGATTGTGCCCAGTCTCCCCCTGTACTAGAGAACGTAGAACATTCTATGGGACCAATCCACTTTCGTACTCGTACCGTCGCAAGAGTATTAATCGATCTTGACATACACAAATCGTCTGGTCCAGATGGTATCTCCCCCATAATTCTGAAGAGGTGTTCTTCAACGCTGGCAAAACCACTGCGTAAGCTTTTCCATCTTTCCTATTCATCAGGACTCTTTCCGAGTCGATGGAAAACTGCATTTGTACAGCCCGTTCCCAAAAAAGGCGAATCTTCTTCTCTCTCCAACTACCGACCAATTGCACTTACCTCCCTTCTTTCTAAGGTCATGGAAACGTTTATCAGCGTTTATGAAATATCTAGAATCACGAAAACTCCTCAATGACCGACAATACGGTTTTCGTAGCAACAGGTCCACTGGTGATTTGATGTCATATCTCACCGAAAAGTGGAACCAATCAATCCACCTTGGTGGCGAAAACAAGATCGTTGCACTTGATATTTCAAAGGCATTTGACAGGGTTTGGCATCAAGCCCTTTTGTCGAAAATGCGTGCTTTTGGTATCGATGATACTCTTCTTCAATGGATTAGAAACTACCTCTCGAAACGTTCAATTCAAGTAGTTTTGGACGGTTTCAAGTCTGCTACTCACCAAATAAATGCTGGTGTTCCCCAAGGCTCAGCTTTGTCTCCGACACTCTTCCTCATTTTTATTAATGACCTATTGTCTGCAACTTCTAATCCAATCCATTCCTTCGCTGATGACAGTACCCTCAGCTTTTCATATTCGTTCTCGATTTCACGCCCCTCACCTTCGGATGTGGAAGAAAAACGACAAAATATGTTAAGTTCATTAAATTCCGACCTTGACAGCATAATCAAATGGGGTAAATCTAATAGAGTGGAATTTAATGCTTCCAAA
The DNA here is from genome assembly GCA_932526625.1 of Rhingia campestris. Lineage (NCBI taxonomy): Eukaryota > Metazoa > Arthropoda > Insecta > Diptera > Syrphidae > Rhingia > Rhingia campestris. The sequence goes on along the minus strand of OW052182.1, from coordinate 60,557,635 downwards.
ACGCAATGCTGTCTCCTGTCATCCAAGCGAAACCAAACTTTACAGCCACTATCCATGAGTGGCACTTGCATCGTCGAAACCGAAAAACTTTCCATGCTCGGTATGTGTGTTAGTAACGACCTTCGTTGGAACGACCACATATTCGAAATCGCCAAAAATGCTGCAAAATGTCTAGGTTTCCTCAATCGATGTAAGAAATACTTCACCCCTTCTGATCTGGCCTCAATATATAAAGCGTACATACGCCCCAAACTTGAGTTCAACGCCCACATATGGTCAGGTGCAGCCAAAACATCATTGCACCTACTAGATAGGATACAAAAGCGTGCGATAAAACTGATAGGAGACCCAACCATAGCGAACTCCATAGTTTCGCTCGAACATCGTAGGAATGTCTCCTGCCTTACACTCTTTTACCGCTATTACAACAACAAATGCCCTAACGAAATAGCCAGCTGCATTCCGCCCCTTCAACAATTCAACCGTAATACTCGCCGTACCACGAATGCTAATCAGTTCACCCTAAAGCCTATCTTCGGACGTACTATGAAATATAGAGATTCATTCCTTAACCGAACAACACGAATGTGGAATGCTTTACCAAACTCAGTTTTTCCTCTCCATTACAATTTACAAAAGTTCAAAACCAACGCACATCGGTATCTCCTCTTCTCTACTCCTCTATTTCCTTAATGCCCGCGCTGTGCTTAAACACCATAAGGGTATTAATAATCCCTTTAGCGCGCGCCAATTATAAAAAAAAAAAAAAAAAAATGAAAGATCTGCCACTAGCTGCCAAGGATAGTTTAAAGGAGCACATATTTGTAAAGGTCCTTGAAGTAAGAAGGGAAAACCAAGAATAGTTTAAGTTTTTTTTATTATCATTATCTTTTATTTAATATTTATTATTATATCAGCAAAAATGAAGTGCAAATATTATGTTATTTTATTGTTTTTATTATTATTATTATTACCCTTATGAGGTACAAAACTTAAGAGCAAATATATTTTAAAAAAAGTTATGAAAATGTTGTTGTTTTTAATGTTGCCTTAAAAATTCCGTGAGAATATTTCGTATGGCTGTTGATGATCTTCCTCCATAGTGATGAATATTGCCTGAAGACACAATTGACGGAATGTTGCTTCGAACTTCATTTCGCCATAATCCATCGTGATGTTGGCCATCTGAGTCCTCCCAATCCACATAGTTGTTAGGACAATAAGATGAATCATTGCCCTTGTTCAGCATTATAAAATTGTGTAACACCAGACAAGCTGAAACTATTTTTTCGGCATTTTCTGGGAACATGTGCAGTGTTGTGAGCAATATGCGCCAACGGGAGACAAGGATTCCAAAACTGTTCTCTATGGTACGGCGAGCTCTCGACAGCCGTTTGTTAAAATTTTCCTTATCTGGTGGCAACAGCACGCCTGAATGTGGTCGCATTAAATTTAGTCCAAGGGGAGAGGCAGCATCCGCAACAAAGTAGTGAGGAATTTTCGTTCGGCTGTTTGGCAAGTTTTTGGTGGCAGGAATTGGAAGATCATTGCTCAAAAGCCTCTTTCCAAATCGACTTACTTGAAGAATACCTGCATACGATTTGAAAAGTACCATTAGATGAGATTGAAAGCATATTTTTATACATTTTTATTACCTCCGTCACTTTGACTCCCGTATGCGCCAATAACTACGTATGTGAACCGATATTTAGCGTCACATGCTGCCATTAGAACTATGCTGAAATGCTTCTTATAGCAATAGAATTGGCTGCCACTTTTTGGAGGACACCTTATTGCAATATGCTTGCCATCAATTGCGCCAATACAGTTGGGCATACCCCACATATTCCAAAAGTCGGAGGAAATCTGCCTTTAATCGTCGGTGTTTGGCTCGGTCATATATATGGGGAAGAGAGTTTTCCACAGTATTTCTGCTGTCTCCAATATAATACATCGTACAGTTTCTTTCCCCAGCTTAAATGACCAAGCCAGCGACTGTATCGATGTACCTTGTGATAAATAACTGGTGAAATAAAACGAAATTACTTATCTTTGTTGGGGAAAATAAATACACATACTCACAGTAAAATTACAGCGAGTCGACATTCTGCACTAATGGATTCTCTGATGGATGTTTTTGTCAGGAACGGTTTTATTAAATTCAACAACACAGTATAAAGTTCTTTACTCATCCTGGTGTAGATAAAAAACTGAGCACTATCTAACTCTTTCATTTTTATAAACGAAACAATTAAAAAAACCATTTCGATTTCGGTCTCGGTTTATTCGGCGCACACAACAGGATCTTTTTTTCTTTTATTATTAACGGGTGATTTTTTAAGAGGTTTAGAACTTTTTTAAAAAAAAAAACACAAAAAATTCGAAAAAATGAATGAAATATTTATTTGAATCGATAGTTTGAACCTTGCAATTTAATGTTTAAAGATAATTTCATGCAAATGTTGACCGCGGCTGCGTCTCAGGTAGCCCATCCACTGAGTCCAATTTTGGCATACTCTTTCACACATATCGGCCGGTATCTCACGAATGAATGCATGGATGTTGGCTTCCAGTGCGTCAATCGAAGCGGGCTTGTCCCTAAAGACATAAGCCTTGACATACCCCCACAAAAAATAATCTAATGGTGTCAAATCGCACGATCTAGGCGGCCAATTGACCGGCCCGAAACGTGAAAATAACTGTTCACCAAACTCGCCTCGCAATTGCGCCATTGTTTCGCGTGCTGTGTGGCATGTGGCACCGTCTTGTTGAAACCACATATCATGCAAGTCAAGAACTTCCATTTCGGGCAAAAAAAAGTTTGTTATCATCGCTCGGTAGCTTTCACCATTGACAGTAACGCTGCGATTCGCATCATCTTTGAAGAAATATGGCCCAATAATGCCGCCGGCCCATAAACCGCACCAAACAGTGGCTTTTTCGGGATGCATTGGTAGCTGTTGCAATGCTTCTGGCTGATCTTCACTCCAAATGCGGCAATTTTGCTTATTTACGTACCCATTCAACCAAAAATGAGCCTCATCGCTGAACACAATTTTTCGATAAAAAAGCGGATCCTCGGCCAGCTTTCCAAGAGCCCATTCACCAAAAATTCGGCGCTGTGGTAGGTCGGCTGGCTTTAGTTCTTGCACCAGCTGTATCTTAAAAGGCTTTACGCCCAAATCCTTCCGCAAAATTTTCCACGTAGTGCTGTAACAAAGGCCTAACTGCTGGGAACGGCGCCGAATCGACATTTCGCGGTCTTCTGTCACACTAGCTGATACGGCCGCAATATTTTCTTCACTACGCACAGTACGTAAACGTGTTGGTGGTTTAATGTCCAACAAAGTAAATTTGGTGCGAAATTTGGTCACAATCTTCCGAATAGACTGCTCAGAAGGTCGAGAATGCCGATCATAAAATGGAAGCAGCGCGCGATGAACATTTCGAACCGAGCACGAATTTTGATAGTAAAATTCAAAAATTTGCAAGCGTTGTTCATTTGTAAGACGATCCATGGTTTAATTGCAAACCAAACTGAAGCTGTTTGACAGTGACACAAGGTACTAAACACACGTCAGCTGTCAAAACCAGTGTTGCCAAAACCAAACCAGCTAAAAAATCACCCGTTATAAATAATTATATTATTTAATGCACTAAAAGCATCCATCGCGAGATGCAACAATTTTAAATTATCCAGTAATACTGAATGTGTATTATTCATTTTTTGAAGTTTCAATAATTTTGCAAAATATTGTAACACACACAAATGCTAGCAAAACGATTTCCACTCTGAGTCTGACAATCGCTTCCATTCACAAAAGTCTATTATGGGCAACTTGAGTAATTTTCAGTACTGAAGAAAACTTAACGCAGAATTTTGACATTAGCTTCCGATTGCTTCCGCCTATTATAGTTCAGCCTTAGGTTCAACCACGGCTATACCAGTTATACAGCGAGCATAGTTAAAAAAAATCCGCTTTCGACGTTTAAGATAGCTACGATATGTAGAGCGAATGGACGTCAATACTCCGGCTCGCAGAGTCTTTTATTCCCAGGCAGACTTCGGACGCAGAGAGGAAGACCTCGCCTTAAGAGTCGTGAACAAGTAGGAACCGACCTCAATCAAAACTTGGAATGCGCAACTGGAGCCAGTTAGCTAAGGACCGGGCCAATTAGAGAGGCATGTTGGTTGAGGCCCAGGTCCTTTCCGCACTGTAGCGCCACTTAACTAAGTAAGCAGCTTACCACTTCCGCTAGATGTTCAGCTTCACCTTTTCTGTAAAGCTTTCTCACATTTCAGGTGCAGATATGAACGTCGTTGTCCTTTTTATTTAGCAAAGCTTCACACAATAGTCCTTTTCCGTCAGTTAACCCAAAGCACTGATCCAATCTGGAGACCCAGTTCTAATTCATCATGTACACCTAAGACTTGTCCGTTAGTATCCACATCCTCTACCATCTTAATTCAAGAGGTGGACTTAGTGTTAAACTTCCTAGATTACCTGTTGTCCGAATATGTCGGAGCAGCTCATGTATGCCATATTGTTCAGCCATCCTAATTTGACCTGTAGGCACTATCTTGAGAATTATTTCGCTGCTATTTGCGGAAAGAAGGGGTGCCTTGGTGAAAAGACACATTCTCTCCCGATCTCGTATGCAGTCGCCAAAAATGTACAAACGGGTTCGTACCTGATGTGGCGCCTTGTGATACCTACGTGGAGGTTGGGAGTCGGATTTGGAAAGCATCACTAGGTTAAAACGCTTGTGTTCCGGTGAAGTTGCATTGCCATTTGACATTTTGTCATTGTCATCAAAAATAAATAAAGACCTTCCGTGGCTCTTGGTTGCTTTCTAAAAATATTTGTCTTCCTCGAGTGAGTAGTTTACACAAAGCACGACCATCAATATGAAGGGATAGGCCCAGGTACCTGGGAGAAAGAGTGAGCAATTCACACAAATCGCAACCACCAATATGAAGGACCAGGCGCATATTTTGACATGATGACAGCAGGCCGAACTTCTGAAAAGGCTTTATTTATTGAGTTGCTAATTTCCTTTCTATGTTCAACGCTCCGGACTATAAGATTAGCAAGTCAAATCTGGTTCAAAAAGACTAGTATCCGATGGTTTATGTGTAGTCAAAGTCTCACCGACTAGGTATAGCCAAGACTTACGCCGCTAAGAGTCTTCCCAACCAACCATCAGGATAAATCTGACACAAGGGATACAAAATCCACTGAAGATTTTTTTTTTCAAAGTCTGATAAATCGCGTTTTGATGACGAAAATTGACTTGTTTCAGTAAAGGTTCCGAAACTTGTTCCTTGATGTGGTCTTCCTACTCCACTGTTTTTTCATGGCATTTTTTGTATGAACAGGAAGATAACCATCCAACATCGTTTGGACATCACTATTCCGTGCCATACCCGGCACATTGTATTCAATTAAGCTGCAGCAGCAGTTAATCGAGCTTTTCCTTTACTGTTACCCGATGCATATAATGGTTCAGTATACACGAGTAATAAACACAAAGGGTTGACGCAGTCTACACCTCGTGTTGCTGTTGTATACGGATAGCGAAAATAATAATTTACAGATATCTGATGTGCCCCCAACCGACACCTTTTTGCGAGCTTGGTAGTGATGGTGATGCTTCTCCTTACCATAACCATATACACAGCAGGACCTCGGGTAACAATCGTAGCACCATGACTTGTGCTCTTCCTCTCCGATTGTACTTCCATTATTTATGATGATCGATATTTTCACATTTGTTCCGATTCACTATCCGTTCCATGAATTGTATCTTCCTCGAGTGTTTTGTGTGCCATCCGCTTGCTTAATGTGTATCTGACGATTCGCTTTTTTTGCGTTGTTTGGTGCGGCACACACATCCCATAGTTTGCGCGTAGTCGCGTCTCTATCCCAGTTAAGTACGTTCGTCTGATTCTGTTCACACCAGTGAGTTTATTACTCGGTGTAAAGCATGCACACATAAGACATTAACTTCACCGCCCGCTGACTCCTTCCTCCCCCCACCAGATCATTCTGTGAATTGTTTGTTTTCTCGATATTCAGGGGTTCTCCTCTGACAATGGGACCTACAACATATACCGAGCTAAAATCACAATCAGCTGCACAATCTGCCAAAAGCTAATGCATTCCAACATTATTGTGAAAAAAAAGGATATACGTACGCTCGTACATATAAAACCATCAGTGCCACACTTGGATCCGCTGTAACCCCCCCTTTTTGTACTCTCTTGACATATGGCTTAGTAGAGAACTGGACTGGCCTGGCTCGGACACCATCAACGAGCGGAGCAGTAACACCATAACAATCACCACCACCAGCACCACCTTCCCAGTCACCAGAGGACGCGCGCAGTAAAACACAAAAAGGAACTTCTTTATGGCTCTGTTGATGGTATCAAAAGTTAATGTTGATGACATTTTTGCCTTGATGTGATTAATTCGCTTTTTGCGAGAGAAGTTGTCCTTGCTGCCACACCAAGCACCATAGCGACCGACCGCTCCATGAAGCAAAGCTAAAGAAAGTGTTTTGTAAAAGGAACGTCCAAGCCCTGGTGGAGGCTAGGAGGAGTGACTGGCAAAATGACAACATATATGTCGTCGCACTTGCTGATCGGAATCGCACGTAATAATTTTCATGTTAGGTGTTCATCGGGAATCACACAGTCGAATGGTATGACCAAGAGACCCAACAGAACTCCAGCCGGGCGATTGTGTGTGAGATGGCCCCGCAATGGGAACGGAGCGCGTCAACCTCGACGACGACAAAGTATTGGAATGGCGCTGTCGCATTTAGTTCACTTCGGTCAAAGGAAATTGCAATTTAGTTCGATATTGCTTTAGGTTAGGGCATCCCTTATTGGAGAGCCCATTCTAATTACCAAATTCGACCACATTTGGAGAACGAATATCATATAGCTCTGGAGAGTGACTAATTAAGTCGACTTTTGATCAAAGCAGCTGTGCGCTTGAAGGGTAAAGAAAAACAAGGGGAAATATTTCATATGGAATCGAGTTCGATTTTGTATTGCATGTGCAATATTTCATATTTGCATGCAAGTAGTGGTTTTATGAAAAAACTTCGAATTCGAGATTTTAATCAAAACTAACATTTCGAGGGTGTCCTACCTCTTTTACTGTAGAATCGATAATAGTTGAGCTACTAATTACTAGAAAGGGAAAGATTTAAAGTGGAGGCTACAAGGCAGTAGCTGCATTAGGAAATTACCTAAATAATCTCAAAGGATTATAATAAAACGGTCTATAGGTTTTTTTGCACTTTACGCGGACCGTAAAAAAACCCAAGTAAAACTCGCAAGTAAAACTAATTCCCGCACATTACTACTACTACTCAATCACAGAAGGGGCTTTTGTTATGAATCATTCAAAAGGCTCGAAAAAGACTGACTTTAAAGTTGACGAACATGAAATATTTGGCATTACGGGCAATATTGGGCCTCAAACCCAGCTTCTCCATTTATTTGCCACAAAAAATTGGATCTCCAGTTTAACGCCGACTCCAAGCGGCAAATTTGAGAAGCTTCTCAAGATAGTTTTATACTTTATTTTATTTTATTTTTTTTATTTTATTTTATTTTCGTGAATGCTTAATAACAGTAAGATACAATATCTTATTATTTAGTCATAAGCTAATTTAACAAAATTCAGCAAACTTCGTAAACTTCATAAAACTTAAACTAATTGATCATGAAACAAATTAAATTTTCTATCATAATTTTTGCAATTTTATTTAGACATTAATTGAAAAATAATTTCTTAAAGCCCTTTTAATACCTGTTACATTTTGAATTTCTCTTATGTACCGTGGTAAAGTATTCCAAAGGCGGACGGAATTTACAAAAAATTGACGCTCGGATGTAAGAAACGAGCATCGAGGATGAATCAATTGACGAGATCTTAATGAGGTTGCAATTTTAATTTTGTCAAAGCAGTATTGTGGTTGGTGTGTAAGCAGTATATCGGTTAACAATAGTAAGCTCCGAAGTTCAATATAATTTTCTAAAGGCATATTCAGCAGACGCGTAGCGAATCCAGATATTCTGTCGTATTTTCGTAGGCCAAAGACATAACGTACAGTACTATTAAAGGCGACATTAAGTTTTTGTTTGCTTACATAATTACAGTTGCAGTAAATTTCACAACCAAATATCAAAATCGGAATTACCAGTGTTTTTGCAAGAAGTAAACGTATTTTAACCGGTGTGAAAGACTGAGTTACCCATAAATTACGTAGTACACCATATACCTTGCCGACAAGTATGTTTATATGGTTATCCCAAGTCAAAAAGCGGTTGAAAATTAATCCGAGATTTTTTGCAGTTGCAACATATTGGATGGGAGCGTTGCTTAACACAATCGAAGGAAAATAAATAAGATCTAGACTTTTCCTTGAAATTACTATACATTTCGATTTTTTTGGATTTAAAATAAGGCCGTTTAATTGGGACCAATTTTCCACTTTCTCAAGGTATTCGTTGACACATGAAACTCCATGCTCAATGAGCCCAAGGGGACAGCTATGGTACAATTGAACGTCATCTGCATACAAATGAGTAGAGCAATTTGTCATTAAAAATGGAAGTTCATTGACGTAGATTGAAAACAAAAGAGGACCGAGTATGGAACCCTGAGGAACACCTGAAACATTCGGTAGAAAATTAGACAAATTATCCCCAACTTGCACTGCTTGCTTTCTTTTAGTTAAGTATGAGAAAATAAGTTTCGTAGCATTTGACGAAAAATTAAAATTCTGCATAAGCTTTCTACATAGACTAACATGATTGACTGTGTCGAAAGCCTTTGAGAAATCAAGCAGAACCAAAAACGTTACCTCATCTTTATCCAACGTTGTCTGATGTCGTCAGTAACTTTTAAAAGAGCTGTGATACAACTGTGTTTTTTACGAAAACCAGATTGTATCGGGGTAAGCATCGAGTTCGCCGTGAGATAAGCATTAATTTGTTTTTGTAAAATCCTTTCGAAGACTTTAGACAGATAGGGTAATATTGAGATTGGTCTAAATTCAACCCCTTTCCCATTTTTTGGAAATGGTATGATTTAGCAACCTTTCACAGGTCTGGAAACACACCTGACATCAAAATTGTATTAAACACAGAAGTAATATAAGGCAGCACTATTGGTAGAATCATATACAAAAATTTAGGGTGAATGTCGTCCAGCCCAACAGCATTTGACTTTATAGAAAGGCAACTTTCAAGAACATCAGCACTATCTATCGCGCAAAAACCAAAACCAGGGCGATCTGACTGATCTATAAACGGTAATGTGGTTTATGTACTTGTAGGAACCAGTGTCACTGGTAAGGACACGAAAGTTTTGTTGAGAACGTTACCATCGACATTCTCAGCTTGTCCGTTCCGAGACTTGCCAATGCCAATGTTTCGTAAGTTTTTCCACAATTGTTGCCCATTTAAGGAGGTGCTTAAATGATTAGCGAACATTTGTGCTTTGACTTTACGTATTTCAGCTACGACTCTATTGCGAAGTGAACAATACAAATGTCGCAACTCATTCAACCGGTAACGCTTCCAAGTTTCATAAGCTTCATCACGTCGTTGAATTAAATACCGTATATTATGCGTAAACCATGGTTTATTGCTTGGTTCAACAATTTTGGTTTTCAAGGGTACGTGAGAATCAAAAAGAATGTTTATGTTTCGGGTAAGGAATTGTAACTGTTAATTTGAGGACGGCATGTAAAAAATACTATCCCAACTTGTATCACGAGTGTGTTCTTCTAAATGCTGAACATTGGTATTATTAAAATCTCGATATGTGACTTTCTTGCTGGAGTAACCAAAGCTAAATTTTAGTGTTAAGAAAATTAAATCATGCTTTGAGAAAGCGGGCGCAGAAAGTTGATCATACAAAGCTACGTCGTCTGTATTACTAACAAAAAACAAGTCCAACAGAGTTGCATCCCCACCAAAGTAATGAGTTGGTGTAATTGTGTTAATTGGTCTTAAATTAAACGTTCGCATGTTATCAGTTAGAATATTAGAACTCAATAGGTTGCAATTAAAGTCTCCACATAGGACAATATTAGGCGAACCCAGCGAGATTCCCTCTAATAGTGTAAAAAGGGGTGAAAAGTCTATGTTCCTATTTGGCCTATATATTGCTCCTAAAAGTAAACTACCCTCATTGCCAACTAAATCAATGAACACATACTCAATACTGCTACCAGCATCAGATGAAAACTTTAGTTTGCATTTTATAGTCATTTTAACGTATATTGCTACACCTCCCCCAACACGATCAATTCTATTTAAGCGAAAAACTCGATAACCATCTAAGGAACAAACCTCGTCACTTAATTCATCCCTTAACCATGTTTCCGTAACACAAATGACATCTACATCCGATCCTGCAAAGATATCGCGAAATTCATCCATTTTCGGAAGCAAACTTTGAGCATTGATGTGACAAATCCGGAGACCGCATTTCTGCTTACTCAGAACTCGTACCATCGAACGCAATGCTGTGCTATTTATCATATCGAGTGCAACAGGGAGAAAAAGGTATCAATATTATAAAGGTATCAACAATAAAGACAAAATTAATGGAGATGTATGAAAAATTACAAGATCTAATTTTAAAATCAATAAAGATCTAAGTATTTAAAATCAAAAAATAAGAAAAAGAAAAAAAAAGTAATAAAGATTTAAGTAATTAAAATTAAAGAAAGAAAAGTAATAAAGATTTAAATAATTAAAATTAAAGGTAAGATAACAGTTTGAAGTTTACTGGAAAAGCAGAAGAAAAAGTATATCAAGTATTAATAGGTGATTGTCCTTGGGGGCTGGCAATATCGTTCAGTTTGGCGATGTTTTCAATGTTGACAGCTTCATCATGATGGTGACGTTTTACGAAAAGTCGACCGCGCATCGTAAACACCGAAGAGAGTAATTTTTGTTTTTTTTTAATTGAAGTGCGGCGTGTAGCAAGTTATTAATTGATCTTGACAGTCACTCGCGCAGGTAGACCGTCGTCTCGGAGTTTAATCCAACGTCGCTTAAGCTTAGTTGTTTCTTGTTTACCTTTTTGTATTTCGCAACAGAAGTGAGCACAAAGTTTCTTTCGTATGCGGAGTGAAATTTAATAATGATTGTGGAAGTGCTATTGTTATTATTAGACCGCGGAGGGGTACGGAAAATGTCTTTAATAAGCTTTTTTGGATGTTTGTCAGACCTTTGCAAGAGGTGGTGCTATGAAAAAAAAGCACGCACTATGACTACCAAACCACAGCACCCACCGACCATGCTAAACGTAAAACAATAAGCTACCACAATGCGGATATTACTGCCATATAGGAAATACAGTTGGATGCTTTTCGCGCAGAAGGAGGGTGAAAAACATTGGTATCTTCTATGTATTATAGGTAGACAAGATGTGTTAAGCTTTGAAGACATCCGCGTGGGCATTATAACATTTCACATCAAGGCCACATTTATCAACTTACTTTCTTACATAAGTGGCGCTAGAATCCGGAATGAACCTGGGCTCAACGAACATGCCTCTCCAATTAGCCCGGTGATTAACTAACTACCTCCAGTTGCGCAATTTAAGTTAGTTGATGTCGGTTTGTACTTGTGCGCGTCACTTAAGGCGAGGTCTTTATCTACGCCAGACGACTGGCTGGGAATCGAAGACTCTGCGAGCCGGAGTATTGGTGTACAATCGCTCTACAATGCAGAAAAGGGGTACGTCGCTGTACAGCTCGTATAGTTCGAGGTTGAATCTTCCACAGCCCGTCAATGAAAACGGGACCGAAGATTTTTTGAAGAATTTTCCTCTCGAATCGACCAAGGATTTCTTCATCCATTTTTGATACCATCCATGGTTCAACGCCGTAAAGCAGGACTGGGATGATCAGGGTCTTATATAGGATCTCCTTAGTAGTTCGAGTGAGGGCTTTACTACTAAATTCCCTTCTTAGCCCATAGAAACAGCGGTTGACTGGTTCGTTAAATTTCTGACCAAATGTTGTTATGTTATCAGAATTAATAGCAGAGCTGAGGTAGTCATAGTCACGTGCTACCTCACAGTTATATCTGTCAATGGTGACGATCTGTGGCGCGATAGTTAGTGCGATGAACTGCCGCGCAGAAGGTCTGGGTTCGATTCCCAGCCGTAGCAACACCTAAATGATTTTTCACTGACCCTCCTCTCGTGACGATCTGACAAATCATTCGAGTAGTATCATTTGTCAAGAATAGCTTATCTCAGCTTAGCTGTTCGGAGTCGGCATAAAACAGGAGGTCCCGCCATCGTGCAAGAAGTACAAACGCACACATGAATGGTGTGAGAAAGCTAGGCCCTGGGTACTAACGAGCCTGTTGGGCCAAAAATTTGTATTTTTTATTTGTGACGTTCTGTCCAATTCGTCGATGTTGTGTGTCCTTTCGTATTGACAGCATATACTTAGTCTTGCCTCATTTACTGCAAAACCCATTTTTGCCACTTCCTTCTCTATACTAGCAAACGTGGTTATAACATCACGTTGAGTCCGACCAATGATGTCGATATCGCATGCGTATGCTAGTAGTTGCACCGATTTATAGAAGACTGGTGTTAACTCTGGAGTTTTGCACAATCCTCTCAAGAATGATGTTAAAGAAGTCACATGACAGTGCGTCCCCTTTGCCTAAACCCTAGTTTCGGTAAGATATTTACCGACACTGATGTAGCTGCTGATGGTCGGTATACCAAAACTAGACATAGCTCTGTATAGTTCGTCTCTATAAACGCTATCGTATGCGGCTTTGAAATAGGTAAATAGGTGGTGGGTATGGATTTGGACTTCTTGGGTTTTTTCCAGGATCTGCCGAAGTGTGAAGATTTGATCAGTTGTGGACTTTCCTGGCCTAAAACCATAATGATAAGGGCCGATTAGGTTATTGGCAAACGCTTTCAGGCGTTCACATATTACGCAGATGATAAGAAGACTTATAGCCCTGTAGTCGGCGCAGTTCAGAGGGTCTCCGATTTGGTTGATCAAGCAAACGATGGTTTCCATTTCCACTCCAGTGGTACTTTCATCCGAAAAAGTTTGCTAATGGGTTGTCGTATCTGGCTTACCAAATCGAATACATCGGTTCTATAAAGCTCGGCAGGAAGCCGTCCTTAACAGCTTTGTTAAGCTAAAGTTTATATTTTGCTATTCTCACTTCATTTAGGTCCGGGGAGATAGCTATATATAGTTTTCATAGCTATATATAGTTCATCTCGACAGGATTCTAGTATCCCTATGATCACTTTTTCTTCTTTTTGAAAACCTGGAATCCTTTTCTCCATCTCTGCTTCGTCAAAGCGGGAGTTTCTTCAGGGTGATCGAGAGTAATCCGTCACATCTATTTTGGCCGATCTTATGGCTTGCTGACAACGTCGCAATTAGTCTTTGACATAAGATGCTGGTGGTGCGGTATTAATCGTAAGGCTAAGGCATACGAGTGTGCTTGGTATAGTGGCATTTTGTTCCGCAGCGAAGTCATTTAGCCGTTGCTAGAAATGGTGTCATGAAAGCTATATTTTGCGACAATACTCCTAAAGATGTCATCTCCCTACACTGCGGAAAAATCTCCCAGCACGATTTCACCTTCGTACTTCGATAGTTATCAAGAGGCTCAAAGAAGCAGTTTTTAGTTATGTCAATATTTTCGGCCATGGGAACATGAGCACATTCAAGGTTTATATTGGCGAATTGGACATTGATGATGATTGTCACAATGCGTTTGCTGATATATTCAAAATATTTGATGATTCTGTCCAATTCAACACGGACCGTATAGTAGATGCCTTTATGTCCAACTCATCATGTCGTATTTCCTCGATGGCAGTAATTTCTGCTTTTTAACAGCTTAGGGATTTGTGGATACAATGGCGTCAGTACTTACTTTCATAGTCTTTTGGTTCCTCCGCCGCTATCTTTGTTCAGGGGACCAAAGTTACCACTTGAAGGCTGAGAGACGGACATCGATATTAAAGAGGTTAAGAGGTATAAACTTACCCAACTTACTTACAAAGCTTCTTTAAGAATAAAGAGGTCAACAGTTTATGATGATTTATGAATGGTGGACAAAGCCACTTCGCTAATTTTGAGGTTCACTACAAAAGTATGTCTGGGAATACTTTTGCCCATCTGCTGATTATATTCCGATTTTCATATCTTCTTTCATATTTCACTTAAATCAATTTAATCAAAATATTCTCCAGAATAAATTTAAATTTCCCAAATTTCATGGTAAAAAAAACTTTCGACACTTCATACACCGAAACAATGCATTTCTAATGAGCTTACGACCAGCTCTACGTGTGTACAAAACTTTTTACACAAACAAGCCAACATCCCCACCCCCCATATGCACTCATATGTTAATGTGCTCCCCTTAGCATATACACCTTGCCAGAGTTATTGCAGATTTTTTGACAGGATATTTTAATTATTACTTCAGCCATGCATGCATGCAACTTTGTAGGTCATGACAAGTTTTGATATATTTCGCATTGGCCCGCCAAGGTGCATGCAGCATCGTGTAACTTACACCGTCTGCTCCTTGTTATGCAACAATTCATGATTACCAATGTGTCTTCCAGTCTATTACAATCCGTTTCACCTGGGATTGGAATTTATTCCCAACTATGCCTGTCTCACTCCAGCAAAACTTGGTAATACCTAAAATCAACACTCAAATAGTTTTCCAAAAACTTATGACAAAGGGATTAAGTCCATTAGAGGAAGGCAGCGCGCCCGGGAAGTTCCATTCAACACGCGGCAGACACGACTCTCCAGGAATTTATATTCACACTCCGGAACAGTCATGGGCACGCCAAGGGGATGGATGTGCTATGCCTGGGTAAACGAAAACAAACACACACGAAAAATGTATCTCGAGCTATAACCTGACTTAAATTGAGGGCGTAATTTAAGTTGCCTACATGCCAAAAGACAAACTTACTGAGACCTCCAGGTAGTTTAACATAAACGACATGTCACGCCTGGAATTCGTTGGTGTAATGCCCATTGCCACCGACCGATGCTGACTCTGACGACGACCGGCGACCGTACGCCCGTCAAACTCTCTGTTCGCAACAAACTGCGCGAACATGCAATCACTCTGCACGCGATAATCTACCGTCGTCCTGCACCAACACCACCCTTCCGTCCACCACCATCGTTGCAATTTTAATACAAATACCCGGGCACCCCGGCAAAGTTTACAACTCTTGTGGGCCCATAAACCAACAGAGGCCGACCGTGCAATCGAATGCAAGGCGAAATGAGCAATAAGACTTCGTGTAGCCGGGAATCGAATTGCTGTCGGACCAATAAAGTTAACGCGGGTATTTATTGAAAGAAAATTGAGGTGAACAAATGCATCGTGCCTCATAAAGGCCTACATGAGTACATGTTAATACACCGGCACCAGGAGCCTAAGGCCGACCGTCGCGTCGGTTTGGTATAGCAGGCGGGTGGCTGAGGTCGAAAAGTGGAGTCGGAGCTATTAGGCCGTCAGTGCGGGTAAATGAAGCGATTCTTAATGAAACCTTTCAAAACTCAAATTCGGATTGATGGATGTTTGTTTTGGTGGATGTGTGAGATAGAAACACATAACCGAACCACCCGTGGGTTGGGGTTTGTGGGTGGCGGGGACGTGCGCTATTAAGCGCACATTATCAATGGTGGCCACTTGAGGGGATAATATATGAGCATGAGGTGTGGATGCGGATACTGGGAAGGTACTGATAGTCCTAATGAACAATCGCAAATAGATGCCAGAGGGTTTAATTTTGTCGGATAAGAGTGGGAATCAGACAGTAGTAACCGTCATTCAGGATGGCTTGAAATTATCGTGCCTGGGGGTATTAATAGCCCAAAGAGGACTAGAATGGGTCAGACTATGCAGATGTCAATGACGATTTATGTTTTTTTAAGTGAACATTATTTTGGGACGGTGTGAATTGGATTTAATGAAACGAAAAAGTGTAACGATGCAACACTCTGAGTTCCAAAGCGATCCCTCCCAGCTTGTTGTTGGTTAAGAGAATGAGCCTCCGCACACGAGATGAGTTCAGCCGGCATAAAAACAGTTTTGTTGGCGAGGGTACTGACTTACTTACTTACTTATCGGGCTCCCGACCCGTGAAGAGTCTCTGCCTGAGACACTGCAGCTTTCCATCCTTTACGATCCCTGGCTCGCTACTTCCAGTTGTCAAGCGCTCTGGCATCCGCGATGGCTTGGTCTTTGCAACGGAGGTTCAGTCTTCCTTGCCTTCTCGAACCTGGGGGCTGGGATTCGAAGAACCTCTTAGCTGCAGCATTATTGTCCATTCGCCCGATGTGGCCCAGCCAATGTAGTCGACGTGTTTTGGCTTTTTGGACTACATCCATATATTGGTACAGCTCATAGAGCTCGCGGTTGTATCTTCTCCTCCATTCGCCCTCCTCGTGCACAGGACCAAAAATCCGCCGAAGTATTTTTCTTTAGTAACAGCCCAGTATCAGTTCTCCCTTCTTGCTTATCGTCCAGCACTCGGCGCCATAAAGCAGAACTGGCAGGATAAGGGTTTTGTAGAGCACACATTTCGTCCTTCGAGTTAGGAGTTTTGAACCCAGTTATTTCGCCAAATCGATGTAGCAACGGTTTCCTAGGGTAATTCTTCAACGGATCTCCACTAGGGTGTCATTCGTGGAGTCTATATTTACTCCAAGGGAGGTGAACTCCTTAACTACCTCGAAATTGCTGCTATCAATTGTGACGTTTTGTCCTAGGCGGTGGAGGTTGAAAATCAACTTTAAGAAATCTGAAACTATCCTGTTTAGGACACCGTTGTCTAAAGCATTAAAGGATACGAGAAATAACTGGCGTAAGCTGCTGATCGTAGGACCAAAAGGACAACCATTATCGAGTAAAAGTGTAGTCTAGTACCTTGGCATCTGGCTGGGTAAGTATCTATATTTCGGCAGACATGTAGATGCTGCTTAGGCGAGCGCTATGGATGCGTGTGTCCTGATAAGACGATTGTTTTATAGCAGTCGTCTTGGCAGCAGGGTGAAGGTGATTTGCTACATGGCCCTCATCAGGTCGATGATTGCCTTTGGGTACCCGGTCTGGTTCAACGTTGCCCCATCTCAAATGGAAAAGATTCTGGTGTTTGAGAGGCAGTGCCTTGTCTTCCTTCTGACGCAGTTAAGAGGTTCTCCTTTTTATGGATCGGGCAAACGATGCTGAGGTTACTCTCTTCATGCATGTTTTCATCCGACCAGATTTGACTTATGAGTAGGTGGATATAACTTACCAAGTCATCTCCGCCGGGAATGCCGTCATTTCCGACAGCCTTATTGAGCCTGAGTTTTGATATTGCTATCCTCACTTCACTTTGGTCGGGTGGTTGGCAGTTTTCGCTGTCGTTGCCAATATTAAATGATTCGTTCTGCCTGACAGCGGAATGTTGTTCGTCATCGCCGTTTAACAGTCTGCAGAAGTGGTTCTTCCATATCCTCAGCACCGACGGTATCTCAACTACGCAATTTCCTTGTTCATCTCGACACGACCCTTGCATTCTTGGCTTTGACGTTTTACACTTTGGCAAAACTTGCAAACATCGTTCCTAGAGTGGCACCTCTCTATATCCTCGATCGCGCGGTATTTTTTGGTATTTTTCTTTCTTTCTAAAAATCCGATATACTTCCATTCTTCTTTGCCTATATATAGAGTTCAATGGCAGCTCTCGTCTTCACCTGCAGCTTAGCCTTGTAGGCCTGGTATTTGTTCCATGTGATTCTGACCAGGCTGTTTATAGTGTTGCTCTTATTCGTCTTGTTTTCAACACTCGGACTTAACGTTTAACAAGTCAAATCCGGTTGAATGAGACCCGATGGTTACCACTTGGAGGTAAAAATAAGCACATTTGATTACAGTCAGAGTTATAACCACTGGGCATGGTCAAGTTAAAGCCAATCAGAGTCTACCCTCGTTCTACAACACCCAACCATTTGGTGATCAGACGACATTTTGTTTGATCTCTTTTTCGTTGCACTTTTCCGTTTCATTAAATCGAATTCACACCGACCCAAAAGAAGTTTCACTTCTAAAGGACAATCATACAAATATCGCCATTAGTCCCTTCTGCAAGATCTACATTGTGAAGATATTCTCTCTTCATTGTAAGCACCTCCCAAAATCCAACCAATGCTACACGCTCCACCTTACGGAAAGACTCCCAAATATCGATTAAACTGTCAAAAATTCAAAATGCTATCAAGCGGATCAGACAACATACCGATTTTCATCTTCTTCTTGCAGCCTCTCTAGTCCTATTTGTCCTTTTCAAAGTACCGCAGTTTTTAATTACACCCACAAACGTCAGAGGTGTTTTCGATAGCACCTCGTTTTACAAATATAGGTGTATGTAAAACACTTTCCCTCCATTCTAATTCCAAATGTACATCTTCATATCACTAATCACATACAAATCGAAAACTCCATCAAATAGACCTGTTTCGATTCAAGCTTCAATTACCGACTCCAGACGTCCTTCGCTAAAACACATTTATGACACCAAAAAAAAGCCAGTTGCATCGATCAGTTGTCATTTCAACATTTAGACGGAAATAAACATTTTAGCCGCCTACATGTTACCAAATGTCGCATCCATATATCTAGCAACTTTCGTTTGATTCCTTACAACAATGGCCTTGATTTTAAAGTCACCGATCATTTTCATAATTTGATTTTGCTCACACATAATCCCACGTACGAAAATTTACTTAATGACATTTTCTTGGTGCCGGTGCACCAACGTCCTTTCTCCAACCAACATGCCAACAGGAAACCGTCAACGCTATGCACCGCACACTTGGGTTCAATAACATACCAAATGTACACTTCCGACAATGATCCCTTTTTTGCACATCAACGTACGTGTTGCCTGAGATACAAGTACATCCGTTCAATACACCCGATCAAACAGCCATAACACTCCAGAACCAGCTGCGGATTTTTTTCTGACGCTTTTTCGTTTCATAAAATCCATTTCACACGGCCCTAAAAGATTCACTTCAAAAAAATGTTAAAACTAGTAACTTATAGTACATTAGCCTATTTTAGAATCTGACCCAGTCGTTTACTATAAATTATTAGACAACATTCACGTAACTCAAAAAGAAAAAAGAACGATATCCAAGATGTCTATCTAATTGCATACTTTTCTATTGACTTTAAGTTCCTAAATCTACAAGACCCAAAAAGTATTTACGAAACAGTCTTGCGAATTTAGATATTAAATCCTCAAAATCCCCCCCAACTATTCAAAACCTTTTATTTTCGAAAATGTTACCTCCGGCACTTTGTTTTATCGGCAATAGCAATGGCTATTTCCCAACACTATGACCACTCGCACCAGTAGTCCGGGGTATATATCCCAAATTTTGTGCTTGACCAGCGATAATGAATGCCCCCAATACTGGAAACACACTTTCTACCTCGGTGGACAGTGTCCAACCGTTTGATCGCACTTATTTAGCCTCGAGGTTGCCAAATTTTTAACCGCCACCACCAATTCCACTACCACCCACCCAACTAACGGACGATAAATAAATTGTATCAGTTCCACAGTTGCCTGTGCAAACATTGTACAGGGACATTGCCCAGCAAGGTCATTACTTATGTTCACTCCCAAAGGGGACACTATTCGCATCCATCTACCACCATCAAGCGTCCTCCTCGTGTCCTTACACAATCTATATACGCACACAGGAGTGCTTTAATTTACTCTTTGCAATTATTTTACAGTGCAGTAAGTTATGGCATCCGGTCATAAATTTGTCGGGGAATTGTTTGCATCAGTTTCGAACCGATTTCCATGTCTCCTTCCGCACAAGTTACCTTGTCCTCGAATTACCCATCAAAGAGTTAACATGCTGCTCCTGGTGTCTACGACAACGACGACGATGACGATGACGACGCCAACGACAACGACACAAAAGTGCACTGTTGTACAAATAATATGCAACCAAGGAAGCTAGTGAATGAGTGGGTGAACTCCAAATAGACCCTCGAATCTATTGTGGGCCACTGGCGCTTCACCAGAGCACACCCGCCCAGCTCCAAACGCCACCCATCAATTTCAGTCGATAGTAACTCTGTGTACATAGTGGCATGACAAACAGCACGGACACAGAAAAAAAATGCGGACCTCGTGATACCAAAGCAAACATCTGTGTCGGACACGGGAATCGGCAGAGGATAGACTTTGGACATGGTCGAGGCGACAGACTGACATATGTCTCTGGGGGTCGGCTTCCTCAATTCCCATTCCAATTTTGCGAGAGAGATAACTGACCTCGGACTGCTGTGGTCCATACGGGGTATTTATCACCCGAATTCATTCATTCCTGATTGTACGATTAAATCCTTCCGGAAATGGCTTTAATCGATGTCTGATTTTGTGTATCTGTGTATCGACTGCACTTCAATTAGAAGTTCGGATTTAGTAGTGCACACACCACCACACGCTCACATACATCTATGCAGACCAATCAAAGTCAGTGTCGAGTTTAGTGTCCCGAATGCGAACAATAGGGCTGCCGAACAATGCAGCCTGTGTACGTATTGGGAATGGTCAGGCAATCAATAGTGGAGCTCTCTGAAGCTCTACATAAAAGCAGAGATCAATCAACTTAAGAAACACCCAGGGACATGTGCGAACAAGGATACCATAAACAATAATTCACTCAAAGGGCTATCGAAATAAAAGTGAATTGGGAATGGAATTCCGGATAAATGGCTTTTGGTTCCGCATGCAAATGGAAATTGACGCCTGCGACTTTATCGGAAAGGAGATGATTGGAAAGTAGGCTAACAAGTTGAACGGGTAGTAGGTTAGGTTAGGTTTAATGGATTGACGAGGAGAAACTAAAAATCACACTTAATAAATCATCGTAGATAGATCCATTAAGATTGCCCTTGAGTTGTCAATCAGTTACTTTTGAAGCTATAACCTATGGTTTCTTGGGGTACCCTAAAAGCTTTAATGAACCACAAAATTGCCGGAAAGCTATTCAATATATTGTAGGAAATACTTTAAGGTAACCTAAGTTTTAGGTTAATTCTTGATCATTGAAACGATAGGGACATCAAAATTCCTTTTGGAGAAGCTACTGAAAGAAGTCTAGCGCCAATTCCCTTTAAAAACTCACCATAGTGGGTCCAAGTAATTAAATCTAGACTCCACAAAATATCAAAACCTACTTTGACTTCGACAACGGAACGGAACGCAATTAGCTAAACCTATGCAAATTTCATAAACCTTACACTCAAGAAATTTTCAGAAATAAAAGACTCCCCTTTGATGAAGTGAGGAAATCGTAAATTCGGGAAAATTACCTCGCCCATATTTTGACATCTTGCAGCAACCTTTTAAGCCTTTTAGAGATTGTCGTGAAATATAAAGGGCTATTCGAACGCAAAGAAGAGTAAATCCAATCCATACAACTTTAAAAAAATTCTTTCTTACTTACTTACTTTTGTGGCGCTAAGTCCGGAATGAACCTGGGCCTCAACCAACATGCCTCCCCAAATAGCCCGGTCCTTAGCTATCTGCCTCCAGTTGAGCACTCAAAATTGGCTGAGGTCGATTTTTACTCGTGCGCGCCACTTAAGGCGAGGTCTTACTCTACTGCGGCCAACGTCTGGCTGGGAATCAAAGACTCTGCGGACCGGAGTATTGGTGTCCATTCGTTGTACATTTCCTAGCCATCTTAAACGTCCAATGCGGAATTTTTTGAACAGGGGTATGTCGCTGTGCAGCTCCTAAAGTTCTTGGTTCTTCAATACGGTCCTGATCAGGGTCTTATATAGGATATCCTTAGAAGTTCGAGTGAGAGCTTTACTACTAAATTGCCTCCTTAGCCCAAGGAAACAGCAGTTGGCAAAAGTAATTCTTCGTTTAATTTCTGACGAGATGTTGTTGTCAGAGTTAATAGCGGAGCCGAGGTAGACAAAGTCCCGTATATTACCTCAAAGTGATATCTGTCACTGGTAAAGATCTGTCCAATTCGTCGATGTTGTGTGTCCTTTCGTGTTGACAGCATATACTTAGTCTTGCCCTCATTTACTGCTAAACCAATTTTTGCCGCTTCCTTGTCTATTCCAGCAAACGTGGCTATGACATCACGTTGAGTCCTACCAATGATATCAATATCGTCGGGGTATGCTAGTAGTTGCACCGATTTTTGGAAAATTGTGCCTCTGGTGTTGTCTCGGCAGTTTTGGACAATCCTCTCAAGAATCAAGTTAAAGAAGTCACTTGACAGCGCACTGCCTTGCCAAAATCCTTTTTTTGGTATCTAATGTGTCAGTGTGGTCGTTTCCGACCCTGATGGAGCAGAGAGAATTCTCCATCGTCATCCTACATAGACGGACGAGTTTGGGCGGCATACCAAAACTTGACATGGCTCTGTATAGTTCGTCTCTATAAATGCTGTGGTATGCGACTTTGAAATCGATAAATAGGTGGTGGGTATTGATTTGGACTCCTTGGGTTTTTTCAGGATCTGCCGAAGTGTGAAAATTTGATTGGTTGTGGACTTTCCTGGCTTAAAACCACACTGATAACGGCCGATCAGGCTGTTGGTAAAGGGTTTCATGGCGTTCACATATTACGGCCTCTGTGTTTGGTGCGCGCTTTTCTTGCTTTTTTTTCTTCTTTCTGAAAAGCCGGTGTTCTTCCCTTCTACCCTATAGAGTTCAATGGCAGCTCTCGTCTTATCCTGCAGCTTAGTCTTGTAGGCCTCGTTCTTGGCTGCGAGCATCTGTCGGAATTCCTCATCAAACCAGGAGTTTCTTGCTGGTGGCCACGAGAAACCTAGCATATAAGGCTTATGTTGGCGAATTCTGTCTTAATATGAATTGTTACAATGCGTTCGCCAATGTCTTCAAAGCATAAGACTTCTTGCCTAAGTCTGGCACTTATAACAAATCCGCATCCGAATATTCGCTCTTTCTGCTCATTATAACAAGAACCATAGTAGATGTCACAATTTTCCATCCTCTTTTTTCCCGGCCCATCCCATCGTATTTCCTGGATGGCAGTAATGTCTGCTTTGTAGCAGTTTGGGGCTTTCGCTAATTGTTCGCTTGCACCTCTCCTGTGTAATGTTCTCACATTCCAGGTACAGATATGAACGTCGTTGTTCACTATAACACGATCTGCAGTATTTCCTGGATGGCTGTAATGTCTGCTTTCACTATTTGTTCTCCTGCACCTCTCCTGTTTGATGTTCTCAAATTCCAGCAGATATGAACGTCGTTCCCCGTTTTTCGTTTAGCTAGTCGTCAACTATGGGGGCTCAGTGGCGCGATGGTTAGTGCGATGAACTGCCGCGCAGGAGGTCTGGGTTCGATTCCCAGCCGTAGCAACACCTAAATGATTTTTCACTGGCCCTCCTCTCGTGATGATCTGACAAATCATCCGAGTAGTATCAATTGTCAAGAATAGCTTATCTCAACTTAGCCGTTCGGAGTCGGCATAAAACAGGAGGTCCCGCCATCGTGCAAGAAGTACACACGCACACATGAATGGTTGTGAGAAAGCTAGGCCCTGGGTACTAACGAGCCTGTTGCGCCAAAAATTTGTATTTTTTTGTAGTCGTCAACTATAAAAATCAGTCCTTTCCGATGATCCAAATTGCTTCGTAACAATCATTTTGTTCGTAAGTGGGTAGTTAACTCCTAACCTGGAGGACCGTTCCCATTTTTAAGATACCCCTGGAACACGGGGCCTTTAGTATCCACTATAATATTGACCGCTGCCGTTGAACTTTCAGCTCTTCCTCCACCATCTCTTTTCAAGGGGCCTGACTAACCCTTCAAATTTCTAGATGACCTATTCTTCGAATACGTCAAAACAGCTCAAATAGGTTATTTACTATGTCCATCGTAACTCGGACTGTAGACGCCACCGTTGACTCCATCTTGGGAATTCTTCCACTGCAGAGGGTTTTTTAATAGGGAAACTTACCCCTAGCTACATTTGGTTCACAAGTGGTATTTTATTTCCCACCTTACCCGCACATCTGCAGAGGATAGAGGAGACTAGCAACTTTTTTAAATGTTCATAGATCATCATGTGTGGTGATCTATGAACATTTAAAAAACTTGCGCCCATACGAATCTAAATGTTGAGGTCGTCACGAACCTTACTGATTAATAATGACTGATCTTGATAGCACGGATTTTGGTTTTTCCAATGTTATACCGTTTTTTTTTTTTATATTTAT
Source organism: Rhingia campestris (assembly GCA_932526625.1). Taxonomy (NCBI): domain Eukaryota; kingdom Metazoa; phylum Arthropoda; class Insecta; order Diptera; family Syrphidae; genus Rhingia; species Rhingia campestris. The sequence continues at coordinate 60,533,278 of OW052182.1, read as the reverse complement.
GACCCGTTTTCTAATGAGAGGTATGGTTGGTATGGCGTTACGGTCACGAGAAAAGCTCCATAGAATCTGAATTTCCTAGTAAGCTAACCAAACGTAAACCTTATTTTGAGGCATCTTGTACTTCTAATTGTGTCCCTACATGTAGATAGGAACATTGTCTGCATATCCAACCACACCATATCTGCTCTATCTTTAGAAGTAAGTGGTTTATGACATAGTTCCAGAAAAATAGAGCACACCTCCTTGAGATGTATCATAATGTAGCTTCCTTATAGCTGAGCTACTTCCGAAACCAGCGGTCATAGATCTGCTGTTCAGAATATGGTTTATGAGGTCGAAGATCGAGTCGTTTATGCACAGCTCCTTTAGACAATTTTTGTCCACCATAGTGGCTTGTTAAAGATTTGTTTATGGGTTGAGTAATTCTTTCTACAGAACAGCCTTTTTGAGAGGTCATTACATTATACGCCTTCCACTACGTTAAGCTCAAAATTTTCATTCCAAAGAATCGCCTTTTCGATAGGTCTTGGAAAATACTGGTTACTTTGCGTTAAGGTCGATATTTCACTGAATTGCTCAAAGCTCTATGAATATAAGTTAAAATTGCGCGTTTCGAGGTATCCATAATAGCAACGTAGCCACCCTAAATTCTTGAGACCAATAATTGCATCACGGCTTTGAAAGGTTGATATTAGTTTGCAATCTCGATATAGACAATCTTGTGTACTGTAAGAAAGTTTAAGATAACGAACTGGACAGATATGTTTTTTTCATTTACCAAAAATAACCAAGCCTGCCACCTTTATTTGACTTGCTTCCGCACCTCCACTTCAGCCAATGTCGGATATCATAGAATAATTTCCCTCAACCAATCCACTCAACTCGATAGCTTACCGTAAATGTCTACGTCCACCCCAAGTCCTCTAATAATTCCATTTTAACTCCCATCCAATAACGCTAATATATTCGGCCAATCCCATTTGAAGGCAGCTCATCCGACTAAAGCTTGTTATAATTGCACGTCTTTGACTTTTCCACTCCACTGATCCTGCTGCTGCGCTGATACCTATTATTTCAACTGCAACTGCATCCGCACAATACCAATCAATGGAGATAATCCTCGCATAATTTATCGCGCGCGAGTTACAATCGTCTTATTTATATACCAGAATATTTTATTAAATTCTGGAGGGAAACTCAAAAAGTGAAAAGTCGTACTCAAATCTTTTGTGTTCTTTATTGGTTGACATCTACTTTCCGACTGCCGATTAGCCGTCCACAAATAGCTTACAATATCGAAATATGAATAATAAGTATATTGATAATAAACCGGTATTATTTTAGTGAGAGAGGAGAAACAACAATATATATAATGCAATGTGAGGTATTACAATTTTAGAGAAAGGAGACTTATCAACTTAGTTTAGCAAAGCGTATGCTTTTCTGTTGCCATGAAGATGGAGAGTTTCCATTAGCCCCTTCCAGCGTATGCTGTAGTGCTGGTTGAAGAACATGTTGCGTGTGAAACGTAACTCCTCCCGTGTAAGAATGGACCGAGAGCATCGAGCGTCATAATGTTGGACGTGAAGATGTGATAGCTGAATCGTTGACGTCCATCATTCCTTATTAGTTTGGTTCCATATCCCTTGGATTGCTTCTTGGTTTGTCCATATTTAAATGTTTCTAACTCATTGGTTTTAGGAAAGGACAAGGGAGATGGTATGTGAAAATTGATTGTTTTTCTTTCTTTCTATGCCTATGTTAATTATTGGTAATGAATAATTATATAACTAAATGGTTCAGATTCGTTTAGAACAAAATACAAACAAAAAAATAATTGTCAATTCGACCCAATTTGCAACACAAGTAAGTATAAATTTGTTAATTGATAACGCATTTGCTTTATTACAGTGTGTTCAATTTTCTGACAACCGCATCAACGAGTTCGTTATTAGCGAATTTTTTTCTCTTCTTTACCTTTTGCTTATGGACTTTTCGTTTATTGGAATCAATAGTTACTTTATTATTATTTATGACTATATGTTCGTTAAATCGCGGAGCTAATTTATTTCGCCTATCGTCGAGTTCATATATCTTTTCATTTTTGCTAAAGTTTGGTGGATCATTTCGTTTTTTATTTCGTTTATCTATTATGTTTTTTTTATATGCCAAATTTCGTTCATAAATTAAATTACTTAGAAGATTATAATTCTGTATATGTTCATTCAAATAGTCTTGTTCAGTCTGATGTTTAATAGGTTCGATAGATGGGAATATGTTGTTTTTTATTATATGGCCAGTTATTGCTTCAAAAGGGGTCAACTTTGTTACCGAGTGAATTGAATTATTGTAAGTAAGGGCAGCCTCATCAATCGTTTCAGATATTGTTTTTGTGGGATTTTGTGATTTGATGATTCTAATCAGCTCAGTTAACGTAGAATGTAATCTTTCTACTGGCGAATTTCCCGTTGATGTTTTTGCACAAGTAAAATGAAGTTCAACATTGTACAACGCCAAAAAATCTCTAAACAAGGTCGAGATGAACTCACTGCCGTTGTCTGTTATGACTTTTTTCGGAATACCGTGGTGAGAAAAATAATGCTTTAGCTTTTCTATGAGGCTAATGCTATTTCTACTTGGTAATATATAAACACAAGCAAATCTAGTAAACTTATCCAGTATTGTTAAGCAGTTTTCCTTGCTTATGGAATAAATATCTAGATGAAGTATCTCAAGGGGCTTGGTTGGTGTCTCAGTAAGCTCGTACTTTAGAGGTTCCCTTAACCGATCATATTTGTACTTGTGACAAATTTCACAATTATTTATGATTCTAGTGATAACGTTTTTAATGTTTGGGAAGTAGTACTTCCTCGTCAGGTGTTCATAAGTTTCTGTTATTCCTCTGTGGTTAGATTTTTGATGGTAATTTCTGACTAAAGCTTCTTGTTCGTCATATTCAGTTATGTCATCTAAAAGCACAGTACACCTAACCAATTTAAGACGGCTATGGTTAAAGAACTTTGAATATGCAGCCTGAACTGATCTAAAAGTATCGTCGTCGGTTAATATAGCAGTGTTCTTTTTAGTATTTGCATGATCTTTAAGAATTTTAACTACAAGAGCTTCGTTACTAATATCTTTGCTTTCTATGAGATGTCGCTTTTTCTTTCGAAATAAAATTTTTAAAGTAACATGGAGATTTGGTCTACTCGCGTTAGATTTTAATATAAGCTGGTTAGAAAATGCATTGAGAGGACGTTCGGAGATAGGAATGCCATCATCACAGTTTTCTTGAGCTGAGTGAACAGTCGATAAATGTTCTGAGTCATCTACATTATTTTGAATGGATGAGTTGGTAATGTTATTCTCAGATTGAACCTTAAGTTGCTCGTTCGCGTTTAGTTCTATCCGCGACAAGGCATCAGCATTGGTGTTTAATTTGCCCTTTTTGTGCACTACCTCATAATTAAACTCCTCGAGCTTAAGGCGATAACGCATTAATTTACTGTTTGGGTTCTTGAGGGAAAAAAGCCAAGTGAGTGGTTTATGGTCGGTCACAATTGTGAATCTTCTCCCAAACAAATATGGACGAAAGTACTTAGTAGCCCAAGTTATAGCTAAAAGCTCCTTCTCTATTGTGCTGTAATTCTGCTCAGATACTGATAAAGTGCGACTTGCATAACAAACCGGCTTATCACATCCTATTTTTCCTTGAGACAGCACAGCCCCTAGAGCAACGTTACTCGCGTCTGTAGTAAGGTTGAAAGGGAGAGAAAAATCTGGGTATTTCAAAATGGGATCGTTGCAAAGAAGATTCTTACAATTTTCGAAACATGCAACATACTGGGGATCCAAGACAATGCTTTTATTTTTCCGAAGACATTCCGTTAATGGTTTGGTCAAGTGAGCAAAATCTTTTATAAATTTTCGGTAGTAACCGACTAGCCCTAAAAATGATTTTATTTGCCTTGGTGTTTTTGGTATGGGAAATCTTTTAATTGCTGATATTTTATCCGGGTCAGGCTTGACACCATCAGCTGTTACCAAGTGCCCAAGAAACGAAACTTCCTTACGTAGGAACTCTGACTTATCCAATTGAATTTTTAGATTTGCCGCTTGCAGTTTTTGAAAGACGCGTTTAAGGTGTTCAATATGCTCCTGCAAAGATGTCGAAAACACAATAATGTCATCCATGTAAACTAGACATATTGTACCCTGCAAGTCACGAAGGACATTATCCATCACACGTTGGAACGTTGATGGAGCATTTTTTAAGCCGAAAGGCATTCTTAAAAACTCGTAATGGCCGTGTTCTATTGTAAAAGCAGTTTTGGGAATATCTTCGTCCTTTACCTGGATTTGATGGAAGCCGGATGCAAGGTCTAATGTGCTGAAATATATTGATTTGCCTAGTTTATCCAGGATATCAGTTATATTTGGAATGGGGTATCGGTCCTCTATAGTCTTCTCATTCAATTTGCGATAGTCAATAACAAGTCGCCATTTTTCTTTGCCACTGGCGTCTTTCTTTTTTGGTACTATCCAAATTGGAGAAGACCAGGGGGAGTAGCTTGGGCGTATAATTCCGCCCTTAAGCATTTTTGTAATTTGCTCCTGAATTTCTTTTTTGTGAATGTAAGGATACCGATACGATTTTGCATAGATGGGAATATTATCTTGAGTCTTAATTTCATGTTTTATTTCGTTTGAAAAACTAAGATTTTGGTCATTTTTAAAAAAGATATCTTTGAATTCTAGACAAAGAGATTTAATATTTGTTTTCTCTTCTTCGTTTAGGTGGTTAGTGCGAATCAATTCTAACAAATTAGAGTTTTGCAAATTATGAGTGTTGTTAATGAAAAAATTATGTATTTCCAAAAAATGATTTTGATCAATTCTTTGGGATTTTATTGGTTGTTCAATAGTAAATTTTTGTGGCGAATTAGAACTATTTACTACTTCTAGCAAAGAATACCACGCGGACGCTTTATAAATACCCTCAGATATCGATAGATTTTCCTTTATCTGCATTGGTTTTACATAAATAGTTCCTTCTTTGATATCAACAGGCAAAGGTACAACAGCTTTAGAAAGTTCAGGAATAGTAAATGGTTTCGACATATAGTTAGGCTTATAGTTCAAAGAAATTTGAGTATTGTAATTTTTAAGAACAGAGTTTTTCAGATCAATACTCATACCTAATTTCTTTAAAATATCTGTCCCTATAAGTCCATCGAAATAGCTGTGGAATTTGAAAATCAAAAACGAAAGTTCGTGTGTGGTGTTAAGTTCTAGTAGTCCATTCAATTTAATTTCTTTGTTTAATAATTTTGACTCGAAAATTGTTTTAATTTCAATTGGATTTATAAATTTAGTTTTTTCGTTAGATACTATGTCTGGATTGATAAAGGACTTGTTACTTCCTGTGTCAATTAGAAATTTTAGAGGACTTTTGCATAGACTGTGCACTGTTATATATGGTAACACGTTCGAATTATAATTATTCATTTCTATATACCCGACTGATTCTCCAAGGCTTGTAACCGAAAATTTGAATCGTCTATTTCGTTGCTATTTTCATGTGGCTGTGATTGTGGTGGGGTATTTGGTATATTAAAATGTTGGTAGAAGTTCTCAGGATTTTCATTATGACAGGGTTCTAAATTTGGTTGCTGGTATGAGTTTGTTAATAAGGGATTATTTGTGTAGTTGTCATAATTAAAATAACTCTCAAAATTATGAAAATTATTAAATCTATTGTTTTGCAAATTGTTGTTATTATAAGGTAAACGATTAGAATTTCGGTTTGTGTTGCCGCTATATGTATCCATTGGCTCTGGTGGCGGAAATGGTCTATTTACAGAATACTGATTGCCGTAATTGTTAGGAACCGGAATTTGTCTATTTGTGATGTTTTGAAGATTTTGATTGTTATTGCTGTTACTATTGTTGTTATTTCTTACTATTGGCTGAAATCTGTTTGGATGGTTGAAAAAAGGAGGTTGAATGCTATTATTTATTGCAGTATATGTTGGAACTGGAGTGTATGTCCCTAAATTGGGAAATTGAGGTGTGAACGAATTTTGATTATTATTTGAAAATTGATTGTTTGTATTTCTTTTAAAAGCAGATGCATGTGGTATACGTTGCTGGTCTTGAAAGTAGTGACAATTTTGTTCCTGCAAGCAAAAATGATAGGCTTCAGAAAGTTTTTTGGGTCTCATAGATCTCACGGTAGAACCCAACGGTTCTCTAAGACCTGACAAAAAGGCGTTTAAGCACATTTCCTCGTACAAATTCAATTTTGCTAATATAACGTTTTCGTCGGTTTCGTGAACCTTGACATGGTTTGTCATTGCTGACGAAATATCAATTACTTTCGAATAAAATTGTTCGAGATTATTTTGATTCTGACGTAATTGATGAAGATCGCGAATCAGGCTTGTTTCATTTCTCTTGTCAGAGTAATGAACAATCAAGTTATTTTTAATTTCACTCCAATTTATCGCCGTTCCATATAGATTTAGAACTTCATTAGCCTGGCCTATAACTTTGTTTCTTATAGCACGTAAAATTATTTTGTGATATAACGAACCCTCTATCTGCGGTATGATATGAAGGATTTCTTCCACATTTGTCAAAAAATCAAAAAGCAATCTAGGGTTCCCATCAAATGTGGGCAAATCTTTAACGGCATCGGGAATTCTTAATGAATTAAAAATATCCGCTGCAATCAAAGCTTGGTTTGGTGTACCCGGACCGTTATTCATATTATCAATGCCGACACTCGTGTATGCACTTTGACCAGAAAATAGAAAACACGCGTTTGAACCTTCAATGTTCTTAGACCTAGCTAAATTTTGTTCTATACTTAAATCTGTATCACTATTATATATTTTAATGAAATTATCTAAATTTATTTTAATTTTTTTTGAACTAAAACTAGCTAAACAACCAATTTTCACTTGGGTATTTTGTTTTTTGGATATGGGAGACATAGGAAAAAGGAAAAACCAATGAGTAGATCCACGTAAATGGACTCACCTTACAAAAAAAATCCACGTGCTGTTTTGGGATTCTCCTAGGGATGTTGGTGTTGGATATAGGATGTCTTAGGAGGATGTAGATGTAGGATAAGGGATCTCGTCAGGATACTCTCACGCCTATATTCGCTAGACATGTGATTTTGCTTATATTCCAATTGTGCGGTTCTTTTAAGCTAATGGATTAATATCCTCCACATCGATGATCATTCGATGTGTGCTTTTTAGCTTTTTAATCGATCAATTGTATTATAGCTACTGAATTTTCACTAGAAATTGTCGAAAAAGCACCCAAATGACTGCGCCAGTTACAATCGTCTTATTTATATACCAGAATATTTTATTAAATTCTGGAGGGAAACTCAAAAAGTGAAAAGTCGTACTCAAATCTTTTGTGTTCTTTATTGGTTGACATCTACTTTCCGACTGCCGATTAGCCGTCCACAAATAGCTTACAATATCGAAATATGAATAATAAGTATATTGATAATAAACCGGTATTATTTTAGTGAGAGAGGAGAAACAACAATATATATAATGCAATGTGAGGTATTACAATTTTAGAGAAAGGAGACTTATCAACTTAGTTTAGCAAAGCGTATGCTTTTCTGTTGCCATGAAGATGGAGAGTTTCCATTAGCCCCTTCCAGCGTATGCTGTAGTGCTGGTTGAAGAACATGTTGCGTGTGAAACGTAACTCGCGCTGTTTCTAGACCCGTACCCGTGCATCGCATAGATGCGCACCAAGGCATACGAACGTCATCGTGAGTTTCAAACGAACGAAAAAAAAATCACATTCCACTTCGCTCGCTCCTTCAATTATCTCACACACAAGTCAATCAAAGCAATCCGATGAATCCGGTTATTGATTTATCCATCCGCAGCAGAGCACGCCAAAGTCGCAGGCTCAAGCCGAAATCGTCAAAGGGGCGCTGCACAAATATATGCCTGCTGCCCCTTTGGCTGATTGATCAAAACCTTGATACCGTGTGACACATGTCAATAAATTGATCGCAAATACACATATTTTCTTTGGTCCTTCGCGCGTTCTTCTTACCTTGCCCCCATAGCCCGGCCACGGTCTTCGTAATCATCCGCCGCATCGTTTAATTATTAATTTTCTACCGCTCTCGTTTAATCCTTGCGTTAACAAAATGTGAGGTGGATCTTCAACTTGGACTCAATCGTGTTCCGTCTCGCTCTCTCTGTTGGCTCTTAAATTTCAAGTAAAAGATACAGATACCGTCAAAGATACATCTATAGATGCTCAGATACAACATGCAATCGATATGAGTTTACGAAACAAATTCGTTTTCGTCATCTCATCCAGCAGGAGAATCCTTCTCGCCTCACGGTTATAAGTGGTACTGGTACTGCTGTGTGTAATCCCTAGAGAGATGCGATGATGGTCCGCTTGGCGGTCCTCCGATGGAGTTGTACACCGAACGCGGAGAACTCCATAAATAAAATTGTGAAAAATGAAACCCCATTTTGAAATGTGAACTAATCCCGTTTTTTCCGCTCTGTAATGCACTGTGCCTCCGTGTAGTCATGGCGCACTGAACGGGACAGGGGGACAGACACTTATTGTTCCGCTTTGTGTGGCGCTAAAATCTCTCAGGATATATCATTTATTAAATATGAATCTGGGATTTCTTTGTGTCCGTCCCATTGGATGCATTTTGAAATTCAGGAATTTCCCCTTTTATATTCGTAGATGGCAGCAGTTTGCCGTTCTTTTTTTTCCTTTTCTAGGTTAGGTTGAGTTTTGTTTGTTTGTTATTTTTGTTGTTGTTGTTATTGGGGCGCTGCTGATGCGACTGATAGTGGTGTTGGTTGGAGCTGTCGCCAGTGAGCATTCAACTAATGGGATGGAAGTGAAGGAGCTAAGAGTTGGGCTTTGTGCACCTTTTTCACGTAATCGTCTTCGTAGTCGTTGTCGTCATTGTAGTCATCGTCGTCGTCCTGCTTCTCCGCCTTGGCGCTTCGTCGTTGGTTGGTTGTCAGTTTTGTGCGGCGCTGGGTCGCTGCTTTTTTTTAGGTTCAACTGACTGGAGTTTGGAGGTTCAAGTGGTGGCGACGTGATTCTTTTGTGCTTTTGATTTCTATGGATGAATGGGATTTTCGCTTGTGGGAAGATAGCTTCGTGTTCTTTTGTGATGGTTATGCGGTTATATTCATTGACCGTGGATACTAATTAAGGCGCATTTCAGCAGAAATTGGTATGAGAGAGAAGGCCAATGAAGTATGTCGTTTGTCTTTGGAACGAGGCTTGGAATAACCTTTTTTTTCGTCGCGCAATTCATTTTTTTGTTTTTAGTGTAGTGTACTTGTGTACGTATCTGAACTTGAACACTTTGGATTTGGGGCATGCTTTCGGGGGATTCAAGTCAGTGATGGTGTTGTTGTCAAAGTTTAGGACGAAAAGGTCACCTTAAATTATAAGTTTAATAGTGGTGTGGTGGTGTGCTCTTCGTCTTTAAATATAAAAGCACTGTTTATACCAGAAACTATATGATAAGGCCAACGTCTGCACTCAATCCCGTAGTGAATACTGATGGCCGCGTGTTCTAGGGGTATCTTATAAATTGGAGATGGCCCTCATGATTGGGGGTTGTTCTTTGGGTTAACTACCTAACCATGGAAAAATTGTTGTTACGAAGCAATCAAGAGCCTCGGAATAAACTGATTTTATCGTTGACGACTATGCTAAACGAAAAACAGAAAACGACATCCCTCTCTGCACCTGTAGTGTTAGAACTTTAAACAGGAGAGGTGCAGCCGAAAAACTGGCGGAAGCCGTAAGCTGCTCAAAAGCAGACATTACCCCCATTCAGAAAATACGAAGGGATGGGCCGGCCAAAAAGAAGATGAATAACTATGACATCTACTACGGACCGTACTATAGTGAGCAAAAACAGACGAGTCGGATGTGAATTTGTTAAAGTCTCAGACTTAGTCAGGAAGTCTGCATTGTATAACAAACGGCATTAAGGCCAAATTTGCCAACAATATAGCCTTATATGTATGCACCCAAGCTCCGACTGAGGAAAAATATGATTTGATATGAGGGAAAGACTGCTTCTACGCGCTATTTGACAAAGCTTATGAGCGACTACTAAAGTACGATTTAAAAATCTTGTTGGAAGGTTTTAACACAAATGTAGGAAGAGAAGACATCTTTAGCAGTATTGTCGACAAACACAGCCTACGGACTTGAGCTATAGCTAGCACACGGTTTCCTCACCTCGATATTTTTAAGGGGATTTGGCGGTCTCCAGACCAATTAACGGTCAATCAAATTGATCACATTGTGATAGAAAAGAGGCACGCATCCAGTATTTTAGATGTCGTAACATTCCGAGGGGCTCAGTGGCGCGATGGTTAGTGCGATGAACTGCCGCGCAGAAGGTCTGGGTTCGATTCCCAGCCGTAGCAACACCTAAATGATTTTTCACTGGCCCTCCTCTCGTGATGATCTGACAAATCATCCGAGTAGTATCAATTGTCAAGAATAGCTTATCTCAACTTAGCTGTTCGGAGTCGGCATAAAACAGGAGGTCCCGCCATCGTGCAAGAAGTACACACGCACACATGAATGGTTGTGAGAAAGCTAGGCCCTGGGTACTAACGAGCCTGTTGCGCCAAAAATTTGTATTTTTTTTTTTTTGTAACATTCCGAGGGGCTTACATCGACTTGTTGCAGCCAAGGTAATGCAATATCCAACGAGCCAAATATAATAAAATATTTGATTTCGAATGGCTGCAATCGTAAGAGACCGCCAAGGCCTTCGCAGAACGCGTGTTCCTTAACCTCTTATTAACATCTTATGTCGAAGAACAATGGCAACGATGTCAACAAACCATTAGATCAGCCGCAACTGATGGGCTAGGTTTCTAGCATCTTGGTTTGATGAAAAATGTCGACAAATTCTTGCAGCCCAGAACGATGCCTACAAAGCTAATCTGCAGGTGAAGATCATAGCTGCGATTGAGCTTGAAAAAGGAGAAAAAAGAGCGCGCTATCGAGAATATAGAAACGTCAATGACGGGATACAACTAAGGAGACATATACAAGACCCGGATCACCCCAGTCCTGCTCAACGGTGCTGAAGCATGGACCGTATCAACAGATGAAGAAATCCTTGGTCGTATTGAGAGAAAAATGTTCGGTCCCGTTGACAGGCTATGGAAGCGAAGATTTACCCACGTGCTATACGCATTGGACATTTAAGATGGAAAAGAGAAAAAGGAGAAAATAGAGCGCGCTATCGAGAATATAGAAACGTCAATGCAAGGGATACAACTAAGGAGACCTATACAAGACCCGGATCACCCCAGTCCTGCTCAACGTTGAGAGAAAAATTTTCGGTTCCGTTGACAGGATATGGAAGCGAAGATTTAACCACGTGCTATACGCATTAGACATTTAAGATGGCTTGTACTAGTAGAGCGAATGGACACTTAAACATTGGTTTGCAGAGTTATCGATTCCCAGCCAGTCGTCGGGTGCAGTTGAGGAAGTCCTCGCCTTAAGTGGCGCTCACAAGTAGAAACCGATTAACTTGAAGTGGCAGTTAGCTAAGGACCGAGCTAATCGGTGATGCATGTTGGTTGAGGTTCATTTCAAACTGAATAGCGCCATTTAAGTAAGTAAGTAAGCTATTTTATTTCCTAAATGGCAGTAATGGTCGATTTGTAGCAACTTTAGGCCTTCGCTAGTTGCAATGTTCTAACCTTCCAGGTTCTACCATTTGTTGGTTGCTTCTCAACAAATGGGGTTGTAAACTCAAAACATGACCTCCAGTTTCATTTAAGTAGATACTCCAGATACTAGTCGAAGGCATTGAGACTTTACTACAAGCCCTCGAGAGATTACGCAAAGTGTTTTCATACCTTTGTAGGGTAGGGCAGGGAAATTTAAAGAGAAGAGAAAGCTAAGTGAGAGATAGGAAATATGTGGGGTGTAATATAGAGACTTAGGTTAGTTTAGTTTTGATGGACTGTTGACGCTCAGGTGTGCAGTCAAACTCGCATAGGCCTACATGGGCCTATAGAGATACCCCTTTCTTAAAGAATAATTTAAAAGAATCTTATATTAGATTAGAGTTTGGTACTTTTGTGTCATTTGCGATGCTCCATCTGATTCAAATAGATAATTGCTCCATCCCGATTTGCAACAGAACTGGACGATTTGTGCTATAGGAATCTTCGCTAGCTTCGTCAAGTCCTCGTAGTAAAAGTTGCCAAGGAACTTATTACAGCAGACGGCTGTTGCTGATTGTGGGGCAGTGATAAGGTAGGTGGGTGATTTTCTCCGCCTAGGATCTTTGCATTTCCGGCATAGTTGGTGTGAGTCAGTTAGTCTGATTCTATGGGAGTGCTTACCCAACAGATTGTAACCTGCTATCACTCTCACTTTAAGCTTGTTTGATTTGCTACCGGTTAATTCCGGCCAAAGGTCTTTGGTGTGTTTGCAAGTGTTAGTGTTTCGCCGCCTAGATTTTGTTACACTTTGCGTGTACATTTTTAGTTATTGCCTGTTTTTTGTAAAAGCGAGTAAGGGTCTAACCCAACTGACACTGAAGGAGATAGAGCTGGACGATCCTAGTCTGGATAGCTCAAGTTATTTTATTATATTGGATGCCAGAGCTTTTATGTCCGCTTGACTATCTACGTAAATGGAGATATCTTCATGTGATAAGTCCAATACTTTAGCCGGTTCTGCAGCTTCAAGTATAGCTAGGATCTCTGCTTGAAATACACTGCACGAGTTTTCTGGTCGAAGGAATGTGGCTAGCCCGATTTCATCGGAGTATACACCAGAGCCCACTCCTATTTCCATTTAAGACCCATCGGTATAGATTGCAATTTCATTGTTAGCTAACACATTGTTTGTCTCGTCTCTACTTGGTATTCTGATTGAGTATTTAATATCAAAGTTTTGGTGTGGGATTTTGTAGTCAGATACCCCGTTCTCGTATGCTACGAAACTCAGTATTCTGCTGTGACCAAAGGGTTTAACACAGATGTTGCCTGCTCCTTTGAGACGTGATGCGCTCTTCGCTGCTGTGCCATTGATCTGTAGATCAATTGGTAGCAGGTTTACAATTTTTTCCAAACCTGCTGTCGGGCTGGCGCGCATGACTCCTGTAATGAGTAGACATGTTGTTCTTTTGTACCTCAAATTCTATTGCAGCTGTAGAGGCAATGCTTGCTTTCTTTACCCTTTCGTTGATGTTGAGGTTCCAGTTTAGCTTGCTATCAAGTATCACCACAAGGTATTTGGCACTTGCTGACCGTGAGAGGGTGGACTTTCCCAGAGTTGGTGATGCAAACTCTGTTATTGCTGTTATTGATCTCTTGTTAGTGAAGAGGACTAGTTCGATTTTCTTCGGACTTACACCCAGGCCATCACATGGTTCTGACCACGTACTAAGTATATTTAGGCTTGTTGCAGTAGAGACATACTTCATGGGTTGTTTTCGGAGAGTCGCTGATTTTCTTGTGTTCGTAAAGTTTGCAAAGGGGTCATTCCGTAACTTTGAAAACGATCATCACACGGACGGTAGTCGATACCTCATGAGCAAACGCTCAATAATCGTCTGTGATTTGTCGATTATTGTTTTAAATTAAGCACACAAAGTGATATCGCCGACTGCAAAAACGACTATTGATCTTACGTGATGCAAGATGTACAGTCGAAACGATAATCACTTTACGGAATGAGGGCGCAGGTATTTTTTCTAAAGTTGGTTATACTTATAGGCGAGTATCCACAAAACTTTTATTATTATTATTTCTTCGAGCTATGGTTTCGTAGGTTTTGGCTGGGATTGAACTCAAAACCTTTCACTCAATAGCGAACCATTTTCCACCACAAAGCCGCAGCTATCCGAATGTATCTGAGCAGTTCATGCAAGTTGTTCACCTTGTCAAGCTCATATATAATAACAGCAATCTTAGGAATTTTTTCATATGAGAAAAAAAGGAGGTGCTTCAAAGAAGGGTCACATTTTCCCCATTCTCATTTGCAGCCGCCAAGGCTTTACAAAGGAATTAGATTGCAATATACGATTACTATATTTCCGATCGTCACGTGAAGAAAACGCTTATTTTTTACTTTGCTTGCTATTTGACCACCTGCTGCTCTATCCTAATTATCCGTATGTTCCAATGTTGTGGGTGCAGTAGCCTAGTGGACTAGTGGTTTGTACGTAGGAATAGCTGGGTCGCAGATAAAAATCCCGAAAATAAGATTTTTCGCTGCCTTACTTCTAGCATAGGCTGACAATAACCCAAGAGTACAAAACTGTCAAGAGATACATCCAAAATATGCTGCTTAGAATTGGCGTTAAATTGGAGATCTCATTCTTTGTGGCAAAAAATGTGTCCAGTATGTGGCGGGCAAATCCGAATGTTATCTCGTTTGGATCTTCACTTACAATCATTTTTTTATTGGCGCAGTTCTTTTTTAATATAAAACTCGACTTTTAACGGGGATGACCCTGTCCTATGGACGAAAGAGGCCGCATAATTCTATTTTTTTTTACTTATATCAAAGAGGTATATAACTAAAGAGTACGCATTAAAGCTAAAAATGTTGTAGTCGTTTCAGACGCGGTAGGTGCGAAGGGGAATTTCCGTCGATCAATGGCAATTTGAACACTGGGGTATCAACATCAGTACCCCACATAGTAAATTTTCGTTGTATGAGATGCGCACTCTATGTAGTTGTATACTCTTTGCTTATATTCTGAAAATGCTGAAATGACATGAATAAAGTTAGGCCTGGCTACATTCTGGCCATCACAGTTTATTTTCTAAAGACCTTGAACCACAGACCCCTGTAAATGAACGAATGCGTCGATGGTTACCTTTGGATGACTGGTTTTTGGTTACGATATGCAATCAAGTGGTCGACCACGGTGAGCCCTTTTGCAAAATAAATAGTTCTGCGATCGCAGAAGTTTCATTATTGCAGATGCATATGTCGCACGTCCTTTTCTTTATAAGCCTGCACTAAGGTTTAATGACACTCTCCTGTTTCAAAGCCAATTTAAAATAGTTTTTCTTTTTTTTCAAAATGTATAACTATCTACAAAAAAGGGGTCAATAGAACCCCATCAACACTGACTCCACGCATTTTCTTATCGCTGCATATACGCATTTCACTTGAATTTGCATTCAAATGGGAAGCTATACAATTCCTTATATATGTACAATGAAACATGGTCCTAGTTACATACTATAACGATCCCTCCTCCCGAAAAGAATACATAATATACCATCACATGGGTATACGCCATTGTTCCGTCACATGCAGTCCTGGGGAAGATCCCTTGTTTCCAAATACAAACCCTCTCACATCAAACGGCAATTTGTATGCATTTCTATGTGCGCTCTCGCTGAGGATCCCTGTTCTCCAAACAACTCGAGTACTTCGACCCCTTTGTTGCATTTAGAGCAAAAACTGAAGAAAAATTCCGCCATGTTGCCGATTACCATCTGTACGTTATACAAGCAT
This sequence comes from Rhingia campestris, assembly GCA_932526625.1. NCBI lineage: Eukaryota > Metazoa > Arthropoda > Insecta > Diptera > Syrphidae > Rhingia > Rhingia campestris. Next base: position 60,517,708 of record OW052182.1, on the reverse strand, counting down.
CACATATCCTACATACCGATACGTAGATGTCCCCTAATGTCACTGGGATAACCATAACCATCCGTGCACCCAAGATGGCAATAATCTGTGAAGAGCCTCTTACCAAATGAAGTGGTTATCATTTTTGTGCTGAAAAACCGGAGCAGCAACACCGGCGCTTCATGTTTACGCGAGCAGAAAACGTGCATGCGACTCTTTTGAAATCCTTGGTGGAATTCAATGGTTGCACATATAGATACGCTGTCATCTTCAGGAACGGTGATGGCGAGGAATGATGAACAAAAAAAAAATTAAATTCCATTGGGCGATGCACGTTGAATGAACCAATCACACAAAAACGTGAAAAAAAATTCGCGAGGACATGAGTGCACTCATTTGAAAAATGTTGCCTAGGTAGATGAAGGCATAGCGAGCATACGCAGGTTAAGTATGCAAAACAAAAAAACGACAGGACTCTTGTATGTGCGCTCGTCAAAGCTGGCTAAAAGAGGTCCTTTGTGCAACGTATTTGCTTATCATCGGCGTGTCCTATTAAAGAATATTTATACATAATTTCTGTGAGGGATCTCTACCCAGTAGTTCAAGGCTTGACTGTAATAGTCAGGTGGTTATTGTGCCATTAAAGACTATCTTTGGTTTAATTTACGGGATAATTTAGTTTTATAGTTTGGTAGGTGGTAATTTAAATTAAGGATGCTCACTTTTTGCAATTGCCCTCTGGTTCATGTTTCGTAAGTGACACCTAGGTTAAGTTAGATTAGGTTTGACCTAAAAAGCCTCAGAGGTCGGTCTCTAGTTTATATTCCAGCGGTAGAACCTTTGTAAGGCTTGATTTGGTTTGATGGGTTGACTATTGTCAATTTATTCTTACGAAGCAACCGAAAAGCGTCGCAATGGAATGACTATATTGTTGAAGACCATGCTAGGTGAAAAGAGGATAAAATCGTTCGTATCTGTATACCTGGAATGTAAAACAACATAACTGAAAGGGTGCAGCCGAACATGTAAACCTCAGCAGATAAAATGCAGACATTACTGCCATCCAGGAAATACAATGGAACAAGCCGAGTAAAAGGAGGATTTAAATTTGTTGCATGACCAAGCAGTCTTTCCACAATCGATCTTGTACTCTCATGTCATCATGTCAATTCAAATTAGGGGTGGTCAGTGGTCTATTCAAATTCCGTGATTGGCACAACGTTTATGTTGGATTAAGTTTGACGGATAAGAGACCTCAAATCGCTCGACCTTTGGTCCATTTAAAGTCCTGGTCTTGCTTGGTCTCTACTTTATATTCCATCGGTAAAACCTATGTTAGACCAGATTTGGTTTGATGGGTTGACCATTCTCAATTAATTCTTACGAAGCAACCAAAAAGCCTCGCAATGGAATGAATATATTGTTAAAGTCCAGTGAAAAGAGGGTAAAATCGTTAATGTCGGTATACCTGGAATTTAAGACCACATAACTAAAAAGGTGCAGCCAAACAACAAGCAGAAGCCCTCAACTGATAAAATGCAGACATTTCTGCCATCCAGGAAATACGATGGAATAAGCCGTGTAAAAGGAGGATTAAAATTTATTGGATGACCAAGCAGTCTTTCCACAATCGATCTTTTAATCCCATGTCATCAAATATATGTTAAAAAAGCTTTGGACTTTTTTAGTTCAATAGGATAACGTTTGGTTTGAGAAACACCAACCTACGTTTTAAGCCTTTATGCACCGCATTCTTCGATATTTCCCATTCTGCTGAGCATACATTGACGACATTTTGGTGGTATCGAAGAATGAAGCCGAACATTTACGACACCTCAAGATTCTTTTTGAGCCTTTAGAACAATTCGGTCTCGTGATGAACATCGACAAATGCAATTTCGCTAAAAGCGATGACACATTTTTGGGACATCTAATTTCGAAAGAAGGGGTTAAGCCAGCTCTTAGTATAGGGTAATGGCAGTCTTACCTAAAATGTTTCCGAGCTAAGGCGGTTTCTCCAAATGCCCATTTCCACAGGCGCTTCATCCCAATGCGGCTTTTATGCAATTTCAATTGACTGAGCTGCTCAAAGGTAAAAAGAAAAAGAATGACAAACGTTATTGAATGGTCTCTGGCTAAAAGCTGAGAGATTTGCGCTCTTCTGAAACAGCTCTGAGTTTTGCATTATTGAATATTCCTGGCACAACGAACTCAGTCGTATGCGACATGTCACGCCCATATGTTCCCAAACAATATCAAAAAAATTCATTTTAGAAACCATTCATAGCCTAGCCCATCAAGGGGTACGACCTTCAAAGTAGTTACCAAACAAATCGTTTGGCCTGGAATCAATAAAGATTGACGCAATTGGGCTTGTATAGCCTGCTAAAAGTCTAAAATGTACAAAGTCCAATCGGAAATTTCGCTCCGGCTAACAGCCTATTTGAAGAAATCCATATTGACAGTGAAGGACACTTTTCACCTTTAGGAGGTTTTTGATATACTTACTTACTTAAGTGGCGCTACAGTCCGGAATGAACCTGGGCCTCAACCAACATGCCTCTCCAATTAGCCCGGTCCTTAGCTAACTGCCTCCAGTTGCGCACTCCAAGTTGGTTGAGGTCGGTTTCCACTTGTGCGCGCCACTTAAGGCGAGGTCTTCCTCTACTGCGTCCGACGTCTGGCTGGGAATCGAAGACTCTGCGAGCCGGAGTATTGGTGTCCATTCGTTCTACATGTCCTAGCCATCTTAAACGTCCAATGCGGAGTTTTTTGACCAGGGGCATGTCGCTGTACAGCTCGTATAGTTCTTGGTTGAATCTTCGTCTCCATAGCCCGTCAACGCAAACGGGACCGAAGATTTTTCGAAGAATTTTCCTCTCGAATCTACCAAGGATTTCTTCATCCGCTTTTGATACGGTCCATGCTTCAGCGCCGTAGAGCAGGACTGGGATGATCAGGGTCTTATATAGGGTTTCCTTAGTAGTTCGAGTGAGGGCTTTACTACTAAATTGCCTTCTTAGCCCGAAGAAACAGCGGTTGGCAAGAGTAATTCTTCGTTTAATTTCTGACGAGATGTTGTTGTCAGAGTTAATAGCGGAGCCGAGGTAGACAAAGTCCCGTACTACCTCAAAGTTATATCTGTCAATGGTGACGTTCTGTCCAATTCGTCGATGTTGTGAGTCCTTTCGTGATGACAGCATATACTTAGTCTTACCCTCATTTACTGCTAAACCCATTTTCGCCGCTTCCTTCTCTATACTAGCAAACGTGGCTATGACATCACGTTGAGTCCTACCAATGATGTCAATATCGTCAGCGTATGCTAGTAGTTGCACCGACTTTTGGAAAATTGTGCCTCTGGTGTTGGCTTTGGAGTTTTGCACAATTCTCTCAAGAATCAGATTAAAGAAGTCACATGACAGCGCATCGCCTTGCCTAAATCCTTTTTTGGTATCGAATGTGTCGGTGAGGTCGTTTCCGACCCTGATGGAGCAGCGAGAATTCTCCATCGTCATCCTACACAAACGGACGAGTTTGGGCGGTATACCAAAACTAGACATGGCTCTATACAGTTCGTCTCTATAAATGCTGTCATATGCGGCTTTGAAATCGATGAATAGGTGGTGGGTATCGATTTGGACTTCTTGAGTTTTTTCCAGGATCTGCCGAAGTGTGAAAATTTGATCGGTTGTGGACTTTCCTGGCCTAAAACCACACTGATAAGGGCCAATCAGGTTGTTGGTAAACGGTTTCAGGCGTTCACATATTACGGCAGATAGGATCTTGTAGGCGATGTTGAGGAGACTTATGCCTCTGTAGTTGGCGCAGTTCAGAGGGTCTCCTTTTTTGTGGATCGGGCAAACGATGCTGAGGTTCCATTCTTCAGGCATATTTTCATCCGACCAGATTTGGCTTATGAGTTGGTGGATGTTACTTACCAAGTCATCTCCGCCGGCCTTATAGAGCTCAGCGGGAAGGCCGTCATTTCCGGCAGCCTTATTAAGCTTGAGTTTAGATATTGCTATCCTCACTTCACTCAGGTCGGGTGGTTGGCAGTTTTCGCTGTCGTTGCCAATATTGAATGGTTCGTTCTGCCTGACAGCGGAATGTTGTTCGTCATCGCCATTTAACAGTCTGCAGAAGTGGTTCTTCCATATCCTCAGCATCGACTGTGTCTCAACTACAATATTTCCTTGTTCATCTCGACAGGATTCTGTTCGAGCCTTGTATCCTTGGCTTTGACGTTTTACACTTTGGTAAAACTTGCGAACATCGTTCCTGGAGTGGCACCTCTCTATATCCTCGATCGCGCGCTTTTCTTGCTCTTTTTTCTTCTTGCTGAAAAGCCGATGTTCTTCCCTTCTTCTTTGCCTATAGAGCTCAATGGCAGCTCTCGTCTTCACCTGCAGCTTAGCCTTGTAGGCCTCGTTCTTGGCTGCGAGCATCTGTCGGCATTCCTCATCAAACCAGGGGTTTCTTGCTGGTGGGCGCGAGAAACCTAGCACTTCAGTTGCGGCTGATCTAATGGCCTGTTGGCATCGTTGCCATTGCTCTTCGACATTCGATGCTGGTGGTATGGTGTTAATCGAGAGGTTAAGGGATACGCGTTGTGCGAAGGTCTTGGCGGTCTCTTGCGATTGCAGTCTTCCGACATTAAATTTTTTCACAGTATTTCTGGATTGTTGTGGCGTGGTGGATATCCGCATTCTTACCTTGGCTGCTACAAGGTAGTGATCCGAGTCGATGTTAGCTCCTCGGAATGTTCGGACATCCAAAATACTGGATGCGTGCCTCTTATCTATCGCAATGTGATCAATTTGGTTGACCGTTCGTTGATCTGGAGACCGCCATGTCCCCTTATGGATATCGAGGTGAGGAAACCGTGTGCTGGCTATAGTGGCATTTCGTTCCGTAGCGAAATCAATTAGCCTAAGTCCGTTACCAGACGTGTTGTCGTGTAGGCTATGTTTTCCGACAATACTTCTAAAGATGTCTTCTCTTCCTACCTTTGCGTTAAAATCTCCCAGCACGATTTTAACATCGTACTTCGGTAGTCGCTCATAGGTTTTGTCGAGGAGCTCGTAGAAGCAATCCTTAGCTATATCATCTTTTTCTTCCGTCGGAGCGTGAGCGCATATAAGGCTTATGTTGGCGAATTTGGCCTTGATGCGGATTGTTACTATGCGTTCGCTAATGTCTTGGAAACATAAGACTTCTTGCCTAAGTCTGGCACTTATAACAAATCCGCATCCGAATAGTCGCTGTTTCTGCTCACTATAACACGGTCCGTAGTATATGTCACAGTTTTTCATCCTCTTTTTGCCCGGCCCATCCCATCGTATTTCCTGGATGGCAGTAATGTCTGCTTTGTAGCAGTTTAGGGCTTCCGCTAGTTGTTCGCCTGCACCTCTCCTGTTTAATGTTCTCACATTCCAGGTGCAGATACGAACGTCGTTGTCCTTTTTTCGTTTAGCAGGGTCGTCAACAATAAAATCAGTCCTTTCCGAGTCTATTGGTTGCTACGTAACAATAGTTTTTTCCGTGGATGGGTAGTTAACCCAAAGCACAACCCCCAACCTGGAGGGCCAGTTCCAATTTATTAGATACCCCTAGGACACGGGGCCATCAGTATCCACTACGGGATTGAGCGCTGCCGTTGGCCTTTCGGTTCATCCGCCACCATCTCTGTTCAAGGGGCCTGACTAACCCTTGAAATTCCTAGACAACCTGTTGTCCGAATATGTCAGAGCAGCTCATCTAGGTTCGCCTGGGACAGCAGGCCGGGTATTCATCCGTGCCATTCTCACCAGGGCGTTTATAGTGTTGCTGTTTTTCGTCGTGTTATCAACACTCGCACTTATCGTTTAGCAAGTCAAATCCGGTTGGATGAGACCAGTATCCGATGGTTACCACTTGGAGGTAAAGATAAGCACATTTGATGTGTAGTCAAAGTTGCAACACTGGGCATTGCCAAGTTAACGCCAATCAGAGTCTACCCTTGTTCTACAACACCCAACCATTTGATATTTGCACAGTGTAATCGATAGATACACGTGCTGGGCAGAAGCGATCCCAATTTCTTACATAACAGCGGAAGCAGTGGCGGACGCCAGGTTCAAAAATTGGTTCTTTCGTTGCGAAATTTATTCAAACATCGTTATCGACTGCAATGTTCGCAATTTGAATTTGAAAGCCTCGTAATCGAACATCACCGTAGCACAGCCTGCAACCCTAAAGCAAATGGATTTCTTGAACGCTGGCATCGCACCCTCAAAGCAGCACTCAAATGTCACGATGACATTCACTGGTCCAGAAAACTAACACACGTTTTAATGGAACTTAGAGCAACTTATAGCTAAGAATACGAAGCTAGAGCAGCTGAATTAGTTTTCGGTCAAAACATTGGCTTACCTTCGGATTTTCCAATAGCCAAACTGTTCCGCAATCGGGATTCGTTGAAGTATTATATCGGCATTTTCAAACTGTTCATCCTTGCAAAAGGTGAAGGACCACGTGTAGGACCGAAAGCTGATCTATGAGATTACAGAGGGTCATCGAAAGTCATCCCGGAACAGCGCAACGTTCGATTTTGGGGCTGAATTTTGGAACCGCCGCAAGATACCTCCAAGTGGGGTATGTAGATGATATTGTCGTGGTGATAACGGCAAAATATACCGAAGGTACGCAAAGAAAACGAAACCAGGTTTTGGAACGAGTTATCTACTGAACGTGTGAACACGGTCCCAGCCTGGCTTCAGAAAAAAACAAGATAGTCCTACTCACACAGGAAATGATCCGAACTCTAATAGGATATGAGGAAATGTTAAGCTAAGACGTCGTGAAGTATTTGGATTTGGAAGTCAATACCAAACCTCCCTTCTGGCAGAAGATAAATAATGCGGCGGAACCAGCGTCAGAAGTGACCGCGTCACTGAGTAAGGCGGCCCAACGGTCAGCAAGCGAAGAATTCCCATCTCAATGACGCATGCCATCCCTCTACGAATGTGAGATTTGTGCAGACTCTCTTTGACAGGAAAAGTGCAAAAAGCCTATGGCAGCTGCGCATAGACGCGGAGAACTATGCGTAGCAAGCTTTTATCGAATGTGGTGGGAACTAGCCATCCTTGTTGTCGCACAAAAGTTGATCCAAAAGACTACAAAAAGGACTAATGTTGAAGTGGAAATGGTAACGAAAGGCATCCAAAAGGGCTCACAAAACATAAGTGGCAACTCGAAAGCAGAGGACGATGGCCAACTTGGCTGATCAAGAACGTGGCTGAATGGAATGACGGGAAACTCGGTAAGGTTGACTACTTTATCACCAAGTTACTCACCGGACACGAATATTTCAACGTCTTTCACCACAAGATCGGGGACTCCCAAGAAGACGACGTGCACTATACCTTATTCGCCTGCAGCTGATAGAATCCGAGACAGGAGAACTAGAAAGAAATATCGGGATCATCACGCCAGAAAACATAGCCCGAATAGATGCTGGCCAGTGCAGAGGTGCAACAACATCTGCATCTACGCCTACCTCAGAAAATAGAAAAGAGAAGAAGATGAAACCCGCGAGACAGTGTGAGCCTGAAAGGGCGAATACGCCCCCCTTGAAGTAGCGTGAATAGCGTTCCCGAGGGGGCTTTCAAATACAGCAATTCCATAGTGTTAATTAAAATACGATTCCTGGGAGTTCATGACTCTGTGAACACTTTTGGTCGTTGTTAGTTGGACAATGTACCTATGAGGTGCAGTTGCATGTCTTGCAGGTAATTCAAAAGTAAAAAGTCTGAGAATGATCTTGCTTAGCTCTAGAAGTTCAAAGGATCTTCGAAAAATAATCCCTAGACCATTGTAGTACTACAAGTTATTACTGACCTAAAAGTAGTAGATTAGAAGAATGAAAAGAGTCTGTTGCAAGGCGAATTGCTCGTCTGTGTATAGAGTCCGGTAAGTTCAGTGCATGTTTTGGGGCCGAGCTCCAAACATGAGAACAGTATTTAAGACCGGGTCTTTCTTGTCTTTTATAGATTGTGTCGAAAACGACACTTACCGAATTTTGCGTCAAGTGTCACTACTCATCTATGGTGATTCGTTTTTTTTCTGAAGCTATAGTGTTGGTTGAGTAATTCGGTATCTCCTTCTGTGTACTGAAAATCTTTGACGAATTGTTTTTCCACTGCGTTTCCGAAGCTTCTAACATCCACAGTATAGTCAATGAGATGCTTGCTTTGACGCCAATGGGTAAAAGTACCAGAATTTGTAGTTTTTTGGGATTTTTCCTTCAGCTAAACATATTGCATAAAGGATAAAGGTTAGGAAATTCCTCTGGTCCTTTTTCGATGGGTTCCTTAACTATGAAGTTGTTAAAGTTATCTATTCCTTAAACATTTTCGCTTTTAATAGTGGTTACTGCATCCAACACTATTATATATGTTACAGTTGATATGATTTTCATGACCTAGTTCTTCACAATCCTCTCACTGTTCAAATCAATAAATTCGAAGAAGTCGCTAGTGTGTATGATATCATGGAGCCTCACTGACCTAAAGATCACAAATTGGCCCCAAAATCGTATTATCTGATCACATGAAATTTTTCTTTGGCTATCCTTGACGTTTGAAAGTCTCTGGTGACTATGCAACCAATTCTCTATACAATGATACGAAGCACATACCAGCACACACTATAAATCCTAAAGCCATCTAGATATTAATGCAGTTCCAGCCTCTCTGCACATTTCATCACACCCTAGATCCCACATATTGCTATAATTTTTGGAAAATTAATTCCCTCTCATTCAATCCATGAAACTGAACTACTGCATCACTATTCAATTCTATCTAAACCACCTTGTCTGCATTTGAAAATTATTTCCACGCAACGGTAAAGTCGAATCCTCGGAAGAAATCAACACATTTGCCAGAGAGCGCAACACATGTACAAATGTGAACATTGCACCGTCCCATCCCAGCACTACCAGTACAGACAGGAGTACAAGTTAGTTGCGTTGCAAGACAACAACCGCCTTGTCTTACCGCCTCACTCTGTCAGAAGCAATTAATCTTCACATCCACATATCCTACCAAGTTGTTTGCTCCAGTTTATACGTTAAGTGCAAGTGGTTTATTTGAAAACGATTTACAGCCCGACGAGTAGCAGGCACCGCACCAGAGAACACCCGACTAGGAGAGCAGAGCAGTCTCCAGCACGCGCCAAACTTAGACTTTATTAGGTGTAGTATACCACACACAGCAGAACATGCCCCACATACACCCGTATCCGTACTGCGATGGTAATTTATTGGAAGGACTAAAAGAGTATATGGTACTCCATGTTTTTTTTTTTTTTGTTTTGCCTCCTTCTTGTATCCAAGATAAATGGCTTGTTAATTTGTAAGAATTTTCGACTTTATCCGCAATTAATTAAAGCTGTAATCCTGGCACAGAGAGGGAGAGAAAACAGCAGATCGGGAGACCGTGACCAGCAAGCAGCCACCTACCATAAAGTAAAAGATACTCGTGGTTACAATGGTTGCATGTGGAAAAATTGTACAAATTGCGAAAATTTGATTTACCCCGAGATTTGGTTTCGTCCGAATGGCTTCATTCGGAGAGGCGTTGAATAATTACGGACTTCGATTATGGACACACATTCCATTTAAATGAAAACGGATTTTCTCAACGGAAAAATGTACCTAGTTAGTGGGAGTAGTTTAAGTTTTTTAGTGACCCGATACTGTGTCAGATGTGAAACGGTGTCTAAAGATATAGTTGTGCCGTTTAGTTGCAGTGGTCTAGTGGTTTAAATCTCATAAGATACAACACCCATAGGACGCGTACTCGGGTGGCAGATAGAGGAATCCTCTGCAGATATACGGGTTAGGTTGAAAAAAATACCAATTGTGGACCAAAACTAGGTAGAAGTAGGGTCCCCTATCAAAAAAATATTCCCAGACGGCAAAGGAATTCCCCATGATGTAGTCAACAGTCCTAAGACAAAGCTGCAGCTGAAGAATCGCAGGAAATAGAGAGGTGCCACTCCCGAAAAGATGTTCTTTAGTTTTATCAAAGCCAGGGATAGAAGGTGCGCATGATGACCCTGTCAGGCAGACCATTCAATATTGGCGACAAAGACAAAACCTACAAACAACACCACCAAAGTGAAGTGAGGACAGCAATATCTAAACATAAGCTTAACAAGGCTGGCGGAAAATACGGCCTACCCGCTGAGCTTTATAATGCCGGCGGAAATGATATGGTAAGTAACATTCACAAACTCATGAGAAAATGTTGGTCGGATGAGAGTATGTCTGAAGAATGAAACTTCAGCATCGTTTGCCCAATCCAAAAAAATGGACCCTCTGAACTGAACAGAGGCGCATATCACCTACAAGAACCTATCTCCCGTAATATCAACGCCTGAAACCGTTTACCAACAACCTGATTGGCCCTTATCAGTGTGGTTTTAGGTCAGGAAAGTCTACGACTGATCAAAGCTTCACACTTCGGCAGATCCTGAAAAAAAGTTGAATGAAGTTGGATAATTCTCGCTGCTCCATTGGAAACGACATCACCGAAACATTCCACACCAAAAAAGGAATTAGGCAAGCCGAAGCACTGTCATGTGACTTCTTCAACATCATTCTTGAGAGGATTGGCTTACACCAGAGTTACAGTAGTATAGGCAATTTAGTAGTAAAGCCTTACTCGAACTACTCGAACTATTATGGACATCACGATCGAACTGCGCGACGGGGATGCAAAGCCAGCTTTCCGCGGGACAACTTTCAAAGCCGGATGGCTCTTGTTAGTATGTGCGGACATCACCACTTCAGAGTGGATGAAAACAAACTTCCTCAGACTAAAGGAGAAATGCGAGTTGGAAGTAATGCTTGTGGGAGAGGATGACTTTCCGAAACCACATATTGTCAGAGCTTTCTTCCCGCAGAGTACCGGAGTCACAAATGAGAGAATACTGGCAATACTAGATGGTCAAAACAGAGACCTAAATACGAGAACGTGGAGAGTTCTGCAAAGATCGGACGAGAAAGACGTCGCCCACATGGTCTTTGCAATAAACGAGAGTGCGATGCGTAGGCTTGCGGAGCTAAAGGGGATGGTCTCATACAGATTTGGCCAAATCAAGATCATCCTTAAAGGATCCGACAAGTCTGCAATTCAGACCCGAAAAAATAGTGTAAATGACACTGATAAAAAGAAAAAGTCGCCAGAAAAAACAAGCGCCAGCTCGTCGCAACCAGCAGCCAGTATTAGTACTGCCGCCGGAAGCGATATGAAGAAGACTGGTTCACTGCCTACGACTTTATCGCCAAACGCCCCTAGTACGAGCAACGTTAACATCAGCCAGCAACAGTTTAGAACGGCAAAAACACGGACAGCGTAAAAACGGTCCGAGAGATAGACACGAAGGTCTTTCTCAACAGGGTATCGTACGCAGAAGAGGCGATAACAAGCCTTATAGGGTACGAAACCCTGAGCACGGTAGGAAGCGATGACCACCCTACTAAATGTGCTGCAGGCAAACCTGCACCGAGCTATAGGTGCCTCGGACACCTACAACCAAAGATGTGCCGAAGGGAACATCGCTCTAGGTTTAATCCAGGAGCCATGGGCAACAGAGGGTAAGATATTTGGTTTACAAAGTAAAACCAGAGAGCTCATCTTCGCCCGGGGAAATTTTAGACCAAGGGCAGCTCTTTTAGTTGCAAAAGATATAAAATTCTCTCCCATTCCAGGTTTCATTACCAAAGATCTGGTGGCTGTCCTTTTAGAAAGACTCAACGGCCGAGAGCTATAAAAAATTGTATGCGCATCGGCGTACTTTGCTGGAGATGACGAAATACCACCTCGCCCAGTACAGGAACTTGTCCAGTACTGCCAGACCCAGCAACTACATCTTATCTTCGGCTGCGACGCCAACGCGCATAACACAATATGGGGCAGTCGAGATACAAACAAAAGAGGTGAGTCCTTATTAGAATACCTATATAGCAACAATTTATTTATACTAAATAAGGGTAATAAACCCACGTTTAGAAACGTTTTAAGAGAAGAAGTTTTAGACCTTACCATCTCTTCTCCGTTTGTCCAAAACACCGTCGAAAATTGGCACGTTTCTGGTGAGGCATCTTTATCGGATCACATGCACATAAGTTTCCAATTAAGATGCAACACCGAGGATGCGCCGATTAAATACGACAACAAACTCACAAATTGGAGAACGTATCGAGAAAATCTATCGATTAAATGTGACATACTTCCAGAAAAACCTTCATGTATAAGTGAAGCGGAAGTCGCACAATGTCAACTAAATGACATTATCATCTCATCTTTTACAAATAGCTGTAAGGTTAAACGCACTGTGGCAAAGAGGTGCACACCATGGTGGAACGATAACCTAGAAAGTTTCCGTAAAAGAGTAAGAAAACTTTTCAATAAAGCCAAACGCACCGGAAAGTGGGACCAATATAAATCTCTACTTACCCAATACAACATAGAGTTGCGAAAATCAAAAAGAGCGTCCTGGCGCAAATACTGTGAGGAACTCGAAGAGCTTCCGGCGGTGGCGCGTCTCCAGAGGGCACTCTCGAAAGATAAAACAAACTGCATGGGATTACTAGTCAAAGCTGACGGTAAAATCACATGCGACCGGGAAGAAACGTTGACCACACTTCTTCAGGTACACTTTCCCGGCTCTACAATCACAACTGAGTTTCATGAACACATGATAGATGACTCACCCCCTATAAACCTGAAAAGGATTAATAGTTTATCCGGCAAACTTTTTACTCCGGATAAGGTCAAATGGGCGATCAACTCATTTAAACCATACAAGGCACCAGGGACAGACGGAATCTTTCCTGCTCTTATAAAAAAGGGCTTGGACTTTTTCCTACCCACTATGGTAGCCTTATTTAGGTTTAGTTTCAATTGGGGCTACATACCACAAACCTGGAGGGAGGTAAACGTGGTATTTATCCCCAAACCAGGCAAACCAATAGAACTACCAAAATCATACCGTCCAATAAGCTTAACATCGTTTTTCCTGAAAACAATGGAAAGAATACTTGACGTACACATTAGAGAGTGCTTAAATGAAAGCACTCCTCTGCACCCATGTCAATTCGCCTACCAAAAAGGTAAATCCACGGAAGGAGCACTTCTAAGTTTAACATCACAAATAAAAAGTGCATACGAAAACAAAGAAGTAGCTTTATGTGCCTTCCTAGACATAGAGGGCGCTTTTGACAACACTGGATATGACTCCATATCAAATGCTTTGACTCATAGAAGAATAGATCATCCCACCATCAAATGGATCAAAGCGATGCTTGAAAGTCGGAAAATAACTGCTTCATCAGCACAGACCTCAGTATCAGTAACAGCCGTTAAAGACTGCCCTCAGGGAGGAGTACTCTCACCCCTACTATGGTCTCTGGTTATCGATAACCTACTTCAAGACCTAAGTAATGCAGGTTTCAATATAATTGGATACGCCGATGACCTAGTCATCATAATAAAGGGCAAAGAACCAAACGAAGTTACAACACGTTTGCAAAACGCCCTTAAGATAGTCATAGACTGGTGTAATAAAGAAAGTCTCTCTATAAACCCCAGCAAGGCTATCATCGTCCCTTTTACAAAAAGGAGGAAATTAAATCTTACCCAAATTTCAATAAATGGTACATACATTGAGTATTCCAACGAAGTAAAATATCTTGGAGTGATCCTCGATAAAAAACTAAGCTGGAACTCCCACATCAACAACAAAATTCAAAAAGCAACCAAAGCTTTCTGGGCTTGCCGAAGCATGTATGGTAAAACCTGGGGAATCTCTCCAAAGACCACACACTGGATCTACACGATCATGGTCAGGCCCATTATAACATACGCTTCAATAGTATGGTGGAACAAAGTCACCCAAAAAACAACTATAAATAAATTAAACAAGGTACAACGGCTTGCCTGTCTGGGCATTACCGGAGCTATGCGTACCTGTCCCACGGCGGCTATGGAAGCCATAATAGGACTAACACCTCTCCACATTTATATAAAAAAAGGGGCAATTCGCAGCTCAGCAAGTTTGACACAAGCGGAAGAATTAAACATTAGTGAACATCTAAAACTAATTGAACTTCTATCCGAACTTCCAGAACTTGACATGATCTGTGCGGTTACAGACCGCTTACCAAAGACACTATGCTTCGACAAAAGATTCTCAACGGAGATCACAACCAGAGAAGCATGGTGTAGCAACAACCCACCAAACTGCCTAAACGGCCTAAAGTGGTATACGGATGGTTCTAAAATGGACTCAGGGGTAGGAGCTGGCATGGACCAAATAAAAACATCTCAATACCTATGGGAAAAAACCCTAGTGTATTCCAAGCTGAGCTCCATGCCATAAAAGAATGCGCAAACCTAATACACAACTCAGGTATTAAAGGCGCAAACATCCATATATTCACGGACAGTCAAGCAGCTATAAAAGCCCTTAGCTCACACATCATTGACTCCAAATCAGTACTACACTGCTTCAACTCCCTCCAAACACTCAGTTCCAGGAACAAAACCAAACTATGGTGGGTCCCCGGACATAAGGGAGTTGAAGGTAACGAAAAAGCTGATGAACTAGCCAGAAAAGGTTCCGAAACCCGCTTCATTGGACCTGAACCCTTCTGTGCAATCCCCAAATCAGCCATAAATCTAATCATAAAAAACTGGGAACAAAACAGATGTGTTTCATACTGGGGAAACATCCCAGGCCTAAGACAGGCCAAACGAGCTATTCAGCCCTTCAAATCAGATGCCGACAAGATACTAAATCTTCGCAGGCACGATATCAAAAACTTAGTAGGCTACCTAACTGGTCATCACGGTCTGCGATATCACCTAAACAAAATGCGTCTAGTCGACTCACCGGAGTGCAGACTATGTCTAGAAGAAGACGAAACAGCCGAGCATATCATATGTGAATGCCCGGCTCTTTACGGTATGAGAAGAGAATCTTTCTTCAGGGAATTCTTAAGTCCCGAAGAATTGAGGAAATCTTCGGCTGAAAGTATTATCAGCTACATTAGGAAAGTAGAAGCGCTACTAACCTAAAAAGCATCTGACGGCAAGCACAATAGATCTTTTAGGTCGATGTGTATATTACTGCTTAGGCAGGTCAGAATTTAAAAAAAAAAAAAAAAAAAATACTCGAACTACTAAGAAGATCCCATAAAAGACCCTGATCATCTCAGTCCTGCTTTAGGGCCCTGAAGTATGGACCGGATGAAAAGCGGATAAAGAAATCCTTGTTCGTTTTGAGAGAAAAATTCGTCGAAAAATCGTCCGTGCCATTTTCATTGGCGGGTTATGGAGACGAAGATTCAATGAAGAACTATACGAGCTGCGACATAACCCTATTTTAAAAAAAACAACTCCGCATTAGACATTTAAGAAGGCTAGGGCATGTAGAGGGAATGGACACCAATACTCCGGCTCGCAGAGTGGTCGATTATCAGCAAGACGCCTGACCCAGTAGAGCAAGACCTGCTTAAGTGGCACGCACAAGTAGAAACCGACCTCAACCAAATCGGTGCAAACTAGAGTAATCTTAGTGGCAAAAATATAACTTTGCACACACAAATATTTGAAAGAGTTAGGTTTGAGGCCCTGAATGGTCCGTTGATGCCAGATATTCAATTTCATTTCAGTTTTTAGACAATGAAGTTTTGAAATCATAAGATCATGATATGAGAACTAACTATTATAAAATGGTTTCACTGCACTCTCTAAATGGGCCACCAGATGTGGTCTAGGAGCGAACCCCCAAAAAACCGAATTGGTCCTTTTTAGCAGGAAATACAAAGTCCCGCACATTGACCCTCCCAAACTTAATGGCGTCAGTCTCAAGTTCACAGAATCAGCCAAATACCTGGGTCTGATTTTGGACAAGAAACGGAACTGAAAAGCCCACATCCAAGGACGCGTTAGGAAAGCCACAGTAGCCTAATACTCTTGTAAGAAGGCAATCGGAAAAAAAATTGGGTTTGCAACCACACTCTCTAGCTTGTCGAGCAGTAAGAAAAACCCCCTCCGCAGCCCTAGATGCTATCCTACATCTAGTGCCCCTAGATATCTACCGCAGCTTGTACAGCTGTGAGACTGAGAGTCTCGTCACAATGGACACCCAGTCAGGGTGAATATACAAAGATTCTAGGACAACCATTCCCAGTCGTCTTGAATGGGAGTCGGATTCAATCGGAACCAATAACTTGATTCACGTCTATGAGGATGGGTCTAAAACAGAATCTGGAGAGGGTGGAGGTATTTTCTTCGACATGATTAATATATCCTTTCGCTTTCCCGGTCATTGTAGAGTTTTCCAGGCAGAAATCATAGCAATTAAAGAAGTCTTCTCCTGGCTGAAAAGGAATGTTATATCCACGAAGTATATTAACATCTTTAGTGATAGCTCCTGGGAAATCAAATCCCTGGAATCCACCTGGTTCAAATCGAAATCAGCCCACGAATGCCGACTATCTCTTAATGAGATGGTAGAGCATTTCACCATTCACCTCTTCTGGGTGCTTTTCCACAGAGACATACCAGGGAACTGCAAGGCGGATGAGCTTGCCAGACAGGGCACCACCCTTGATATTCTACCGCCAGTAGATATGTAAATTAAACATGTCTGTCCCTCGCTACATGAAAATTAAAGTTCAAACTGGATGCGATCAAGAAAGCAAACCGCGAATGGTGACGCACACGCACAACGTGACCTGCCTGCCCAAGCTATAACCAGAAACGTTCCATCTGCTTGACTATGCTAAAAATATCAAACATCAGCATCATAAACGGTGTCCTTACAGGACGCTGTCCTATAGGCCTACACGCCTCTTCGGCAGTGACTTCTGTAGAAGCTGCATAGACGAAGAAGAGGAGGAAAATATTCCTCAACTTGTCTGCTCTTGTCCAGTACTCTCCGAAAAACAAGAAAATTCCATCTGGCAAACTTCTTCTTTGATAATCTAGGTAGCTAATTTCAATGTCAGAAACCTCCTACGATATATAGCTCTGAATGGTTCAATTAGGCGAACGAATATAGGAAAAGTCGACAGATCCATGTAGTAACACAAGGGACCATTATATTCTAAATGTGTACGGGCATCGCGTGCCGCCACAACAACCTAACCTAACCTAACCTTAAGATCAAAAACTGAATTTGAAAATGGAATATAGATGTTGGTAGGCACTGGTTATAACCTACGATACCTGGCTGAAACAAAAGATCGAGTTGCTTTGAGGTTTTGAGCTTGGGTTTTCCTTGGTTACAGTCCAAATTCTAACAAGACCGCCGATTCAGATAGATTACAAGAGAATTAACATCCTCGACAGGCCTTGAGTTTCATGTCTTTGCAGCTGCTGGAATCAGTTGTCTACATGCGAGTCATCAATACCAGGAAACCTCAAGTAACAATTCTATCATCGAAAACAAAGTTGACACAAATCGTAAGATTCGACAAAACTTCTAACAGGTCTTGGAGTTACTACTTCAAGGTTAGAGGTGGCAGCAGCATTACATCTTACGCGACTCGCAAACATTTATTCGAGATAGTAAATTTGTATGCGGCTAAAATACACCTCTGGATAGATTCAGGTAGAACGTTGTATTGGATTAGAGGCGAGCCAACTAGATGAGACGACTTTGTTTGAAACCGGGTATATCATATTCAAGCCACTATTTCTCAAGCTAATGGTCATCACATTCCTGGTAAAGATAACCCCGCGGTTCTAGCGTCTAGAGGCAAGGACCTTGATTGGCTGAAACTTAACGAAGGTCTATTCAACACCAGACAAAACTATGAATCAAGAAGAACCTCATCCGCCAGTCGTGGTTACTACTAACAGCGACATGACGACCTGGGATCTTAATCAACGGTATTCATCTCTAGACATCTGGGGATAACAGCATGGTGCATGCCAGCAGCTGTTTTATTTTGACAAGGTTCGCATAAAACGACTTCGATAGGTCAAATTTCGCTATCACCCTTATCCAATACTGATAACCCTTACGAACCATCGCGTCGGAGGTGTGCACTCAACAAACCAGCAGTCAAGTCTGGATGGACGATATCACACCCGATACCTGGAATATTAGCTCCATGTGTCCCATCTACATAAAATCGGTCTTGCTCCAACCAAGACAACCAAGGCATGTTGTCGCATATAAAATCCTATTCATCGAACTGTGTGAACCTCTAAACCCTTTCATCGGCATACACAAGTGTGAGGCTGCCGATTTGCCAGATCGACCAAAATAAATACAAATTTTTGGGGCAAAAGGCTCTTTAGTACCCAGGGCCGAGCTTTTTCACAACCATTCATGTTTGCGTGTGTACTTCATCATTAAGGTGTTGCTACAGCTGGGAATAGAACCCAGACCGTGTGCACGGCAGTTGATCGCACTACCCATCACGCCACTGAACCCATATCGACCACAGAACAAATTTTCGGCCTAAGGCAAAACCTGAAAATTTACTAAGGTAAACCCGGGAAACGTATACTCTATTGGCTCATCCACATAGAGCGAATGAACAAAAATGCTCCACCCAAAAGAATCTTCGAATCCTAGCCTTCAGGTTGAACGCCCCGGATGGAAGAGAAAGGAAGGTTGCCTTGTCTCAGTCAGAAACCCTCAACGGGTCGAAAGACTGTTAAGTAATAAAAGTAAGTAAACCCGGGAAAAGACTAACCAATTTTAAGTCGAGACGCATCATCTTTTCATCGACTTTTCAGGTCGCTGATGATAGCACTCATCGCCAGTAGTTCTATTATGTTGAGGGAAGTCGGGATTCCATTCAAATTTATAAAGTTGTACAGCTGTCGACGGTGACGTTGTGTTCAATTCATCGATGTTGTGTGTCCCTTTTTGTCTCCCAAGATTTGCTTGGCCATTTTTTTAACTCACAAACTCAACGATAAAATTTCGACCGATAACTTCCATCCGACCAAATTTGATTATTGTTAGCGTATGGTCTTTAGGGTTTCACAGATATATGGAAACTAATTCAACTGACCTTGGCTTGGAAGTTTTGCATAATCCTCTGCAGACCTCTGCTGCAAGCATCTGTCGGTACTCTTCATCAAACCAAGGGTCTCTTGATGATGGGCGTGAAATCCACATACCAATAGTAGCTGCTCACTATAACACGGCCCGTAATAGATGTCACAGTTTTTCATTCTCTTTTCCCCCATCCCATCCGATCGTATTTCCTAGATGGCAGTAAAGTCTGCTTAGGGCTTCCGCTTATTGTTCGCCTGTATCTCTCCTGCCTAAGGTCTCCCCGTTATAGGTGTAGATATGAACGGCGTTGTCTTTTTTTCGTTTAGCCTGATCTTCCAGTAAACCCAAAGCCTAACCCCCAACAGGATACAGGGCTATCATTATCCACTAAGGAATTGACCGCTGCCGTTGGCCTTTTGGCTTGTCAACCACCATCTTTATTCAAGGGGCCTGAGATTGCCTTGAGATTCCTAAATGACCTATTTTCCAAATATGTCGAAGCTGCTCATTTTAAATTTTTCACTTTGTCCATCCTAACTGGAGCTGTCACCGTGGATTCCTGGGGAAAGGACTATGTATCTCAGTGAGGAGGCACTGCTTTCGCCAGCTCTCATCTGCTGTCACGAAGATTTCACACAGAAATCGAACCCCATCTACGATCAAGGTACTAGGCATTCGGCCGCGCTAGCAAAGCGAAATCTGAGAGTCGGAGTTTGTAGATCAGCTAGTTGACAGCTCAAAAAGTTTCTTATAATCGCACCATTTCAACCTTAACAAGGATATTTAAATCAGAAATTCCCTACATGTAGGTGGTTAGGCCATAATTCCTCAATTTGAAAATTTCTTATAAAGACATTATTAGTCACGACACACCTTCTTAGGCACCACTGCACTTAATTTTCTCAGTCAACCATTCCCAAAGGTAGCAGCAGCACGCAACATGCAAGACGTGGTTTTATATGAACACCCTACGTGACCTTATTTCAAAGCCAACAAAAAGTTTCGCCGACGAAAATCCGCGTTCCAATTTTACTTTTCAACTTTGTGCATGTGGTTTGTCTGTGAGTGTGCGTGCGTTTTTGTTTCGAGACCGCCTATAACTATGATTCCTAAAACTGCACACAATATTCCCCTTTCATGTGGGACCAAGTAAGTGGGTCTGCCTCTCAGTCGACACATGAAACGGAGCCGCCGTTGAATCGTCGGTTTCGTAACAAAATTGGGCCGACACAGGCCATCATATCCTTTATTCGATTGTGTGGTGCAAGTTCATTGTAGGCTCTCCCCCCACCCTTTCGCGATGAATAAAACTGAATAATTACTCGTGAGTTGTATTGTATTTATAGCACATACATGGATACACACTACAGTGAGCATAGGATAAAAGGATTTTTTGTTCACTCTGTGTGTATTTTATGAACTACTACGCGCGACAAAGGATACGCTTTCGGCGTTCCGCCATGGAATTGATGCAATTTCAGGATCGCATTGATTCGGCTCCGGGAGTGCCAGTAACAAAGCCAAGTAGAGTGAACCGTATATATGCACATATATCTGGTGCGAGAGGAGCTGAAGGATTGTCGGGTAGAAAAAGCGGGTCTTGGCGGCGCGTATACATCCATGTGAGGGGAAGAACAACTGCGAATAGGTCTGATAAGGATCACAGTTGAAGGGTTTTCTATGGCGGCTGTTTTTCGTTCCTCCGTTTGGCATAGCGCCTTCGAATTTGGCGAGGTTTAGTATTGCACTAGGGTGCACATTGCAGCACCGATTTTGTGTAGAGAGGACTTGATTATTTGATTGGCTAGACCAGATAATTTAAGGGAATTTTCTTGCTTTTTCTTTTTTTTGTTGGCCAGGATTTTTGGGTTTCATTCTGATGGTGATGTTTCAGCACAATTAATTGGCCTGCAAGTTGTATCACTTTGCTTTGTGTTGGCAACGGGTGAGGGTCTTTTTTTGGGAAGACTTGTGCTACAAATCGTTTTATGGGAGATTAGGTTATTTCCTGTTAGGCTATGAACTTAGAAACGTGAAATGTTTAGAGGTTTTAAAAACTTGATGGTGTTTTGAATGCCAACTGTTTGTACTTATAAGGTGGGCGTGATGGCTTAATTTTGTTTTTCTTTCGGACAAATGTTGACGTTGTTTAATGGCTTTAAAATACGACCTAATTCTTGGGCATTTGTTGGATACAGTTCAAGTTATATTTAGCTTAGACAGGTAGATCTTCTCCTTCAACTGTCCTATAAGCACACAATACCAAATTATATAAGAACAGTATAGCGGTTACAAGTAGGTTTGGCAGGATTAATGTTGGTAACCCATTTATTTCTGCGAATACGTTTTTTAAACTCTACGTCTCTAAGAGAGGTGAAGCTGAAGCAACGCCTTGCTTGCAGCTTTGATTGCAAATGTGTCCAGTGTTTGTATTTTGTATCTTTATCGTTGTTGGTTGCCATCAGTTGCTCACTTTAAGTTGGTTGAGGTCGGTTTCTACTTATGTGCGCCACTTAAGGCGAGGTTTTCCTCTAATGTCTCAGAGGTCTGGCTGGGAAGGAATCAAAGACTCTGCGAGTCGGAGTGTTGGTGTACATTTGCACTCTACATATCCTAGTTATTTTAAAGCTCAATGCGGAGTTTTTTTTGACTTGGTGTATATTGCGGTACAGCTCGTATAGCTCGCATAGCCCATTAACGCAAACGGGACTGAAGAGTTTTTTTTTTTCTCAAAACGATATCAGGTTGTTGGTAATCGGTTTCAGGCGTTCACATATTACGACAGATACAATTTTGTGGAAACTCATGCCTCTATAGTTGGCACAGTTTAGAAGTTCCATTCTTCAGCCATACTTTAATCTGAAAAAATTTAGCTTATGAGTTGGTGAATGTTACTTACCAAATCGTTTCCCCCGGCTTAATAAAACTCGGCAGGAAGCCTGTCATTTCCGGCAGCCTTGTAAAGCTTAAGTTTATTTATTGCTATCCTTACTTTACCGAGGTAGGATAGTTGGTAGGTTTCGATGTGATCGTCAATATTGAATGGTTCGTTCTGCCTGACAACGGAATGTTGTTCGTCATCGCCGTTTAACAATCTGCAGAAGTGGTTGTTCCATAATCTCAGCATCGACTGTGTCTCAACTACGATCTTTCCTTGGCACCTCTCTATATCCTCGTTCGGGCGCTGTAATTCACTTGTTTTCTTCTTTCTGAAAGGCTGATGTTCTTCCGTCCTTCTTTGTCTATTGATCTCAATGGCAGTTCTCGTCTTCACCTGCAACTTGGCCTTGCAGGCCTCGATCTTGGTTACGAGCATCTGACGGCACTCTTCATCAAATCAGCGGTTTCTTGCTGGTCGGCGCGAGAAACCTAGCACATCAGTTGCAGCTAATCTAATGGCTTGTTGACATCGTCGCCATAGCTCTTCGAAATGGATGCTGGTGGTATGGTGTTAATCGAGAGGTTAAGGGATAGGCATAGCGCGAAGGCCTTGGCGTTCTCTTCCGATTGCAGTCTTTCGTCATTAAACTTTTTCACAGTATTTCTGGTGTGGATATCCGTATTCTTACCTTGGCTGCAACAAGGTAGCGATCCGAGTCAACGTTAGCCCTCGAAATGTTCATACATCCAAAATAATGGATGAGCGTTCGTTGATCTGGAGACCGCCATGTCCCCCTATGTATATCGTGATGTGGAAACCGTGTGCCGACTATAGTGGCATTTTGTTCCGTAGTCAATTAGCCTAAGTCGATTGCCAGACGTGTTGTCATATAGGCTGTGTTTTCTGACAATACTGCTGAAGATGTCTTCTCCTCCTACCTTTGCGTTAAAATCTTCCAGCACGATTTTAGTATCGTACTTCGGTAGTTGCTCATAAGTTATGTCAAGGAGCTCGTAGAAGCAGTCTTTCCCTATATCATCTTTTTCCTACTTACGTCGGATTGTGAGCGCATATAGGACATATGTTGGTGAATTTTCTGGATGCGGATTATTACAATGCTAATGTCTTCTTGGCTAAGTCTGGCACTTAAAACAAATCCACATCAGAGTAGTCGCTGTTTCTGTTCACTATAACACGGATTGTAGTAGATATCACAGTTCTTCTGCCTCTATTTCCCGGCATATCCCATCGTATTTCCTGGATGTCAGTAATGTCTGCTGTGTAAGAGCTTAACGCATCCGCCATTTGTTTGGCTGCACCTCTATTGTTTAATGCTATTACACTGCAGTTTCTCAGTGGAGTTCAGTGGCGAGATGAATAAAGTGAGGAACTGCAGCGCAAAAGGTCTGGGTTCGATATCACAGTCGTAGCAACACTTTAATGATTTTTTACTGGCCCTCCTCTCGTGATGACCTGACAAATCATCCGAGTAGTATCAAGAAAAGCTTATCTAAACTTATCCATTCGGATTCGGCATAAATCAGGAGGTCACACCATCGTCCAAGAAAGTACACACGTAAATGGATGTGAGAAAAACCTTTGAATTTGGGTACTTAGGCTCCTATTACGCCATAGGTTTGAATTTGTATATTTATTCGAGGTGCAGATACGAACGTCGTTGTCTTTTTTTTTCGTTTAGCATAGTCATCAACAGTCAAATCAGTTCTTTCCAAAAACCTTAGTTGCTTGGTAACCATTTTTTCTTCCGTGAGTGGGTAGTTAACCTAAAGCACAAACCCCTACCTGGATGCCCAGCTCTAAATTATTAGATACCCTCAGGTCACCGGGCTATCAGTATCCACAACGGGATTTAGAGCTCTCTTTGGCCTCTCTTCTGCCAATATATCTGTTTAAGCAACCTGGCTAACCCTTGAGATTCCTAAATGACGTTTTGTCCGAATATGCCGAAGCAGCTCATTTAGGTCTTTCAATTTGTCCATCCACCGTTTGTTCCATCTTGAAAATTCTTCCCTGCTGTATTGAAAAAGGACAATGCGCTTTACACAGGGATTGAGACCCTTTCTACAGTGAAGTTACTAGGTAATCTTCGGTCGTCATGAGAAGGCTGAGAGTCGTAATTGGTAGGCAGCTGGTGCTGTCAAGGATTTACAAACATGTTGGTACCCAATCTACAGTTCAGAAAATAGAAAATATAGCAGTAGTAGATTTAGATGAAAAAGAAAAATTAAGCTTATTTATAATTTACTCAATCGCAAAAAATAAACTACTGTGTGGCGAGGCAGTAATTCTGCCCATGAAAACAAAATAAAATGTGAAGGTACAAACCCGTTCTCATTTCCACAAAAAATAAATAAATTCCTATTTTGATATTTAATTGGAAATTCTATTTCTACCCCCAACAAAATAATTCCTCAATTACGTTACTTTACATATCCTGCAATACTGCATTAATACATCGCACTACAAGGAGTAACGAGTGCCCCCGTTCAATCCCTGAAAACGGTTACCCGTACGTTGCTCCAGTCTGTTTTACTACTGAAAACTTGACACAATTTCTCTTCAGAATCGGGGAAATGGAAAACCTCCAGTGGAAGTCCTTGTAATTTCCATGTTCCACAAACCAAACACCTCGGCGAATTGGCTTGTATTGTTTTTTTGTTTTATTTATTCAAAACCACAAGGATACAACAAAAAAGGGACAGAACAGTAAATTGCACCTGAAATTGCCCTGAAATTCAACATTGCCTTCAATTTAACTCCTTTTCTATGAAATTGGAAGAGAATTGCATTTTTGGAGAAAGTTTCCCCAATTATTCCTGCAAAGGGGGGGCAAATTCCACGCCTGAGTCTTACTCGCTGAAGAGTAACCCGGCTTTGCACTCGAAACTCTTTCACAGTTGAATGTGAATTGAGTGGTTGAAAGGAAAACTCGCAGTGACAGCAAAATCTCATGCGAGCTCGTCAAATGAGTGTGTCTCCATCATTTACGATATCAGACTTCGAGTTATGTTAGTCTACGTCGTTTCTGTTTTAACAGTTGAGTTATTCGATAACAGAATTATGTTAGCTGAGTGAGAGATTTTTAACTTACCATTACCAGTTGTTTAACAGAGTGAAGGATGTTGTGTACATTTATATACCCTTTAACATGAGGAGTTTAAGGAATCGTTTATACAGCTTATCTTTTAGATACTCAAATTAAATCGATAAAAGGTGTATTCATTCTGAATGGAATGTAGCTGAAGTAGTGCATTTCACAATATGGAATAGGTCAGGCTAGAGAATGTGCGGTATGTGGTTACAAATAAAAATAAATTCAGTTTAGGAAGGTACTTGTCATAGCATTTTGATACAATTTTCGATATTTTTGTGGAGGGCTTACCTTTGTGACTCAGGTCAAATTTATTGCCATGCAAAATTAAACCAAAAAATTGGTCAATGAGTTTTCTTAAGAGATCCATACATGACACCTACGGCTGAAGGTGTCTACTTATATTTGAAATCAGACATCTTCGACCAATAGTATCTGTGCCGCAGGTGCTATCCTCTCAGTTTACATGCAAACAAGCATTGATGTCAACTTTAAAAGTAAAATGCTAAAATCAATTACAAACGGTTGGCGCAGTAGGCTCGTTAGGACCCAGGGTCTAACTTCTTCCCACAATTATTCATGTGTGCCTGTGTACTTCTTGAACGATGTATAAACCTCCATTTTTATAGAGTTGCTACGATTGAATATCCAACCATGGACTTCTGCGCAGCAGTTTAAATCGTTCCCTCTTTCTTCTTCTTCTCTAAAACAATCACTGTGCTAGTAACATTATAAAGGATATTCATGTCACTATGTCACTTCTTAATCTCTCAAGTTCCAGTTTTACTTGGGACTGGTCTTTCGCTAATTATCTGCAATTGCACATGTCAATTTGGGTGACGTCGGTTTCTTATTGAGTTGTCACTTGAGGAGATGTCTTTCATCAGGTGGAGAATTGGTGTCCATTCGATATACCGCTTCCGTGTGGAGTTTCTAGTCTCCCATCGGGTGCGGGGTAATCCTCTGCATATACGCGGGGTAAGTGGGAAATATAATACTCCTCCTTGACCAAAACTAGGTTGGGCTGAGTTCGCCTTTCAAAAAACCGTCTGGGAAGGTTAAAAATTCCAAAGATAGAGTCAACGTTGGCGTCTGCAGTCCCAGTTAGTAAAAATTTCACAAGGTAAAAATGTTGCTACGAAGCAACCAAGAGCCTCGGTAAAGACTGATTTTGTTATCGACGACCATGCTAAACGAAAACAGGACAACAACGTTCGTATCTGCACCTGGAATGAGAGAACATTAAACAGGAGTGGTGCAGCCGAACAACTAGCAGAAGCACTGACACAGCCTACACGACAACATGTCTGAGAATGGACTTAGGCTAACTGACTTCGCTTCGGAACGAAATGCCACTATAGCCAGCACACGGTTTCCTCACCTTGATATTCATAAGGTGACATGGCGGTCTCCAGATCAATGAAGGGTCAATCAAATTGATCACATTGTATAGACAAGTGTCACGCATCCAGTATTTCGATTGTCCGATCATTCCCAGCGGCTAACATCAACTCGGACCACTACCTCGTTGCAGATCATGGACAGGTTCCGAGGACAGATTCAGGTTTTTCAAGGACTTAGAAGGTAAGCACGCTGTACACCTCAGGTACTACAAATAAGCTTTAATCTGTCCTAACGCGGAACGATTCAGAAATATAATAAAGGGGATCTTTTATTAGAGGCTACTATCTCTCATAACTTATAATTTGTTTACGTGGTAGGGAAGTTACCCTGACGGCACAACCCCAACCTGAAGAGCTGGTTCCAATTTATTAGATACCTTTTGGGCACGGGATAATCAGTATCTATCACGGGATTAAGCGCTACAGTTGGTGTTTCGGCTAATCCGCCGCCATTTCCTTTTAAAGGGAATGACTTACCTTTGAGGTTCCTAAATGCCAAATATGTCAGAGCAGCATATGTCAGTTATTCACTTTGTCCATTCTTGATTTGTTGTGGCGTTGATGCCATCTTAGGAATAGAAGTATATGGCGTCTTGGAAAAGGAAGAGAAAATGCCCACCCCGCTGCTCTCATCAACGTCCACCATGACTGGTTCACACCATATGCATTCAAGGTACTATACACACAGTGGTCGTTACTAGTAGCTTGAGAGTCGGATTTAATGACCATCAGCATGGTGAAAACACTTGTTCCTCCAAATAATCGCATCACCTACTAAAGGGTCCGCCAAATAACTATAAAAAAAACTACTGATTATTTTCTCAAATTTCTTTTCTTATTTGAAAGTACAATACTTCCGGTTAATAATGGAAAATAATTTCATTTAAATGGCTGCCTCGACTGGCCATGCAATAGCCTACACGATCGGTCCAATTTTTAAGCACATTATCGATCGTGTGCAGCTGTATTTCACCAATGGCTTCACGAATATTGTCCTTTAAAGCGTCAATTGTCTCTGCCTTGTCGGCGTAAGACTTATCTTTTACGACACCCAACAAATAATAGTCCAACGGTGTCAAATCGCAGCTCCGAGGTGGCCAAACGACATCAGCTCTGCGGCTGATAATGCGATCTTCAAAAACAGGGCGCAAAACATCGAGTGTAGCTTCGGCTGTGTGGCACGTAGCGCCGTCCTGTTGCAACCAAATATTGCCAATATCCTCCTCTTCAATTTTTGTGAAGAAAAATTCGTTCAACATGGTCCGATAAGGATCGCCATTGACTGCAACGGCCACTCCTTGCTCATTTTCGAAGAAAAATGGCTCAATTATGCCTCTGGACCAAAATCTGCCCAAACAGGGACTCGTTTTGGGTGTATCGGCTTTTCAATGTATGTGTGCGGGTTTTCTGTGCCCCAAATGCGACAATTTTGCTTGTTTACATACCCGCCAAGATCAAAATGAGCTTCATTTGAAAAGATGATTTTTTTTGGCAAAATCGGCATCTTCTCTAAGTCGATCGCAGGCCCACTTAGCGAAGCGAAAACGCATTGGATGGTCAGTTGGTTTCAACTCCTGAACCAATTGGACTTTGTATGGCGTCATACCAAGGTCTTTATTCAAAATTCGTCTCAATGATGTCTCCGAAATGTTCAATTGTTGAGAACGACGCCCGACGGTGAATTGATGTTGATGGCGCTTCACGCACACTTTCTGCCACAGCAGCAATATTCTCGGGTGTGCGCATTGTTTTTGGCTTTTCACGCTTTGGTTTATCGATGAGGATGCCAGTTTCTTTCACTTTTTTCACAAGATAACGAACATACGGAGTTGACGGTGCTTCTCTTCTTCCAAAATCCGTACGCAATTTTCGCACACATTCTGCACCATTACCATGATTTTCAAAGTAATGTCGCAATATTTCCCAGCGTTGTTCAAGCGTATACACAACCATATTCGTTCAGCGGAAGGATAAAACTAATTATCTGTCAAATCAGACATGAGCTTAAGTGTTACCATTAACGAAATAAGCACTAGTTGAAAAAAAAAACGTTAGATGGCGGACCCGTTATTTGAGCGATAATGATGATTGACCAGGACTTAATTATCTAAGGTTTGGGAAGTTATATTTATGCTACATCAAAAAGGTCTTAAGGACCGCCAAGAATGCGTATCTGTACCTGATGCTGGTAGCTGAGTCAAAAATTAATAACAAGGCAACCCGCAAACGCTTACACAATGTGTATCTTCGTGAATCTGTAGTTTGAAGTTGAATAGAGGGAAACTTCATTCAAGAAATGTATCTCTCTTTTGACAGCGATGCAAGATACAAGCTACAGATACGCATTCTGGGCAGGCCTTTAGTCCCTGTTCTGAGAGTCCATACTCTATGGTTTTTGTCAGATTTCGGAAAAAGATTTTGTCAGTGAAAAGCAAAACATGCAATTCAAAACATAACACGTTTTTATGTGGTGTTGCGGAATGAACCACATCTCCTCAAAACCACGCCACGTGTGCGTGCGAAAAACATCACATTTCCACAAGGCCAAACAGCGCGCATAAATTAAATCACACAAAGCGAACAAAAACTGAAAACATAAACCTCCCAAAGGATTTTTTTTTTGCACAACGCACTTATCAAAGTTCAAAAAGGCGTATTATTACTTATTAATTAAAATGCATTTGCAGCCAAACATTACATTAATTAATGTTTTCAAATAATTATTACCGACCCTGGGAGTGTTGCCAGAGTACCGCCCAAATGGCTGCGTCCGCAACCCGCAACCAGCAAATATTGCATAAATCCACATGCGAGTATTTAATAATTAATTCCCACTAATTGTACGCATAAACATTAAACATTTAAGAAAATTCATTTGTTGTAGGTTTTACGCTAATTGCCGGCATATTGTTGTGCGCGTTTAATGCGATTAAGTTTCGAACTGTTCACCGCATTCCCATATTCGACCGGGCACAGCAATCCATTGGAGTGGTCCTCCCCCACATCCCTGGATTCCTGACAACATAAACACAATTAATTAGTTTATAAATTGGAAAAATTAATGAGCAGAGAGTGGATTACGTAAAGATACTTAATTATTGCATTTTAACGCTGAAAATTGGATATATTTGGAGAAAGTATCCCTCCCGGGCTGGACCACTCACCGAGGTTCCCCGAATAGTGAGTACCGAAACCGATGCACGACCGACCGATGTCTGGCTGTCTTCCTTCCGCTTTCGAACAATTCAGTTAAAAAATGGATGAAGGAAAAAAACGTCGAAAAAAACGGATTCTGCACTTACCATGCCACAAAAACGTGTTCGCTGCCAGTGGCGGCCAATTTTTAGGAAATAAAAATTAAATTAAACCAGAACGGAAGCCAAAAATAAGTTTTTATCTTGTCTAGCCGATCAAATCGAGAAATTCGCGCCGTAAGCGAAAAATTGTGTTTTCGATTTTTTTTTTTTTTTGAGATTTTTTTTTGTATGGGGTTTGTCCTCATCAACACAATTTGGCAGGGGAGGAAAGCGACGTCGCGCGATACGTGTGATATGGTACACTGATACTAACAGAGATGTGGTCCTCCTGGTCATTGAGGAATTAATAAAGGATACGGCAATTATATCCTTTGTGCGGTAAAATACCGGGGGCGGTGTAGCATATGCTTGGAAGGGTTAATTTTTAAAGTTGGTCTCCTAACAGCAGAGACAGTCGTGGTAGAGACTTTGTTTTTTTAATGGTTCGCCATTAAGGATTCCTTGGCATGAAATTAAAAGTAATAAATATCGGGGATGCTCTTGTAGACAGATTTGTATGTAAATCGGAAGAGAAGCAGGAATGGCGTTGTTTTCCTTTTCATGTTGCTTCCTGTTTGATTTCTTTTTCTCCGACGCAGTTCCTTTAAAGCTTATTAGCGTTATATCCGTTCAGCTGTTGAACAGTATGGAGGAATACTAAGAGGATTCTTTAAAATTATGTATTTCGAATTATTTTCGGGGGGAACAAGTTGGATCTTACTGTTTTGTAAATAAGCATCTTAAAGTTAATTGCCGCTACAGTCCGGAATGAACCTGGGCCTCAAGAGTACCTTAGCTTACCGCCTTCAAGTTGGTTAAGGTCTACTTGTGTGCTGTCCTAGCCATCTTAAACGTCCAATGCAGAGTTTTTTTTTACCGTTGTTATGATGCTGTACAGCTCGTATAGTTCATGGTTGAATCTTCATATCCCACCAACCCAACGGGGACCAAATACTGTTCGGTCAATGCGACTAAGGATTTCTTCATCCGCTTTTGATACGGCTTGTGATTCGGCACCGTAGAGCAAGACTGGGATGATCGGGGCCTGCTATAGAATTTCCTTAGTAGTTCGATTGAGGGCTTTACTAATAAGTTTGCCTTGGCAAGAGTAATCCTTTGTTTAACTTATGACGAGTTGTTGTTGTCAGAGTTAATAGCGGACCTCTGACAACAATGTTATGTCTGTCAGTGGTATCCTTTCGTGTTGACAGCATTTTTGCCGCTTCCTACTCTTTACTAGCAAACGTGGCTATGACATCCCGTTGAGTCCGACCAACGATGTCAATATCGCCGGCGTATGCTAGTAGTTGCACCGATTCATGGAAGATTGTGCCTCTGGTGTTGCCTCGGGAGTTTTGCACAATCCTCTCAAGAATGATGTTAAAGAAGTCACATGACAGTGCATCGTCTTGCCTGAATCCTTTTTGGTATCGAATGTTTCGGTGAGGTCTTTTCCGACATGGATGGAGCAGCGAGAATTCGCCTTCGTTATCCTGCACAGATGGACCAGTTTGGGCGATATACCAAAACCAGGCATGGCGCTGTGTTATTCGTCTTTATAAATGCTTGGGTTTTTTCAAGGATCTGCGGAAATAATCAGTTGTGGACTTTCCTGCCCTAAAACCACACTGATGAGGGCCGATCAGGTTGTTGGAAACGGTTTAAGGGGTTTACATATTACGGCTATAGTCTGGTCTCGCCGAAATCAGAAGCCCCTAGGTCTTGTAGTCCTCGGACTGCTTAGCCTGATTAAGAGGTTGGCCCCCTTGTGGGAGTATTGTGGTGGCTGTGTTCACATATTGCAGCAGATAGCATCATGAAGTTGATGTTGAGGAGACTTATGCCTCTGTAGTTGAGTTAAGAGAGTCTACTTTTTTATGGATCGGGCAAACGGTGCAGAGGTTCCATCCTACAGGCATACTTTCATTTAACAAATTTTGCCTATGAGTTGACGAATATTACTTACGAAATCATCTCCACCGCATTTATAAAGCTCGGTAGGAATGTCGTCATTTCGGATCTAATGGTTTTTTTCATTTTTGGCATCGTTGCAATTGTTCTTTGACATTAGATACTGGTGGTTTGGTGTGAATCGAGAGGTTAGGGATGCGCGTTCTGCGAAAGCCTTGGCGTCTGTTGCGATTGCAGTCTTTCGACATTACATATTTCACAATATTTCTGATTTGTTTTGGCGTTGTTGATATCCGCATTCTTACATTGGGTGTAACAAGGTAGTGGTTCGAGTCGATGTTAGCCCCTCGGAATGTTCGGACATCCGAAATAATGGATGCGTGTCTCTTGTCTATTCCAATGTGATCTATTTTTAATTAACGTTCATTGATCTGGAGACCACTATATTTCCATATTGTGGGCTTTCATGGCGATGGCGAATCCCATCGTATTTCCTGAATGTCAGTTATGTCAGCTTTGTAGCACCTTCCGCTAGTTGCTAACCTGCACCTCTCGTGTTAGTTGCTCCCCAGGCGGGGTTGGCCCCCTACTGCGTGCGTCCTCGAGTGGTGGATAGATGATTAACTTGAAGAATCTGAGCTGCTTTGTAAGCGACTCATAAAGATTATCGTGCTTAGCTTGATCAGAGGCTATAGTCTGGTCCAACGGGAATCAGAAGCCCCTAAGTCATGTAGTCCTCGGTTTACATAGCCTGGTTGGCCCCCTTGTGGGAGTATCGTGGTGGTTGTGTATACCCGACTTCTCGGAAACGTATGGTATTCTGAGGTCTATGGAGCGAATTACTTTGGAACACAAGAGTTGTTAGATGGACCTCAGTCCTTAGCAAGAATGAAGTTCATGCCATACACATGATTTTCAAACTTGTAACAACGTAGTGTATCCTGCATGTAAGGTGTTGACCAACACTTTTCTGTGGTTCTGATATTGTGGGTAGGCCCACGGTGAAATAAGAGCCGTAAAGGCTAGGTATTTACGTTAAGCATACTTTCCATTATCTGTTCGTCGTCAACAATAAAATCAGTCCTTTCCAAGGCTAATAGTAGCTTCGTAACAAACCACCAGCTGTAGACGGCTGATGACTGTTTTCTTGAAAACATTAGATATGACTGGAAGAAGCGAAATAGTTCTAAATTTAATTAATTATTTTTTCGGTTTTGATGGTTTAAAAACCATTATGACTCCTGCAACTTTCCATCGGCTCGGAATGTGTTATCCGAGAAAACCATTTATAATATGGTAGAACTTTGGGAACTTCTCCGATGATTAAATCATTACCAGGAGCTTTCTAAGATTTAAGATTCCCGAACTCTTGTTTTAGTTCTCTTAGGGTTAATCTTGTCGTAGATCATTAAATAGCAGTTCCGTCCTATTGATATTGATGTGAGTTTTTCTTAAGATGTCTTAAAACTTCAGGATAGACGGTTAAAATATCAAAATGGTAGCGCTGTTTGAAACATTATCATAGCCAAATCCATAAGGTGATCATTGTTTTTATTTTTTTTTTAAGTGAAAGTTTTTGGGATGGTGTGAATTGGATTTTATGAAACATAAAAACATAACGATGACGGTGTTTTGATCCGGTACTCCATCCAAGTACTAACCACAGCGGTTAGTAACGGGTGATCCAAGTAGAGATACTTTTTTCAATAGCCTTTTTTGACAGATCACGTGTGAGTCGTGTCATGCTGTCATGTTATTTTTGTTTAGTATTGTTTGGCATTTCATAATGGAAAGACTTACGCGTGAACAACGTTTACAAATTGTTCAACTTTATTATGAAAATTCACGTTCTGTGAGGAATGTGTTTCGTGCACTTCGCTCAAGTTATGGTCAACATAATCGGCCTACTGAGCGTACTATTCGCACCACCATCACCCATTTTGAGACCCAGCATTCATTATTGGATAATATTCGACCGAATAGACCACGTCCAGCACGCTGTGAAGAAAATATAGCGGCCGTAGCTGAGAGTGTACACGAAGACCGTATAGAGTCGATTCGGCACCGTTCGCAGCAACTCGGACTGACGTATGGAACGACTTGGCGCATTTTACGTCAAGATCTTAAATTGAAAGCGTACAAAATACAGCTTGTGCAACAACTGAAGCCGCTCGACCTTCCCAAGCGACATCGCTTCGCTCTATGGGCTCTTGAAAAGTTCCAAGAAGATCCGACGTTTTCGAGGCAAATTTTGTTTAGCGATAAGGCCCATTTCTGGCTCAATGGGTATGTAAACAAACAAAATTGCCGCATTTGGGACGAAGAGCAACCTGAAGAGATTGAAGAACTGCCACTTCATCCAGAAAAAACAACGGTTTGGTGTGGTTTGTGGGCCGGTGGAATCATCGGTCCATATTTCTTTAAAAAAATTATGCCGGTGCGAAGGTAACCGTCAATGGCGACCGTTATCGTGCCATGATAACCGACTATTTGATGCCTGAAATTGAAGCTCGTGATCTCGGCGACTTTAGGTTTCAGCAAGACGGCGCCACTTCCCACACATCGCATCAATCAATGGACTTATTGAGAGAACATTTCGGTGAGCACATAATTTCACGTTTTGGGCCGGTCGATTGGCCACCAAGATCGTGTGATATCACACCGTTAGACTTTTTCCTGTGGGGATATGTAAAGCCAAAAGCTTATGCCGACAAACCCGCTTCGATTCAGGCCTTGGAGGAAAAGATCACGCGTGTCATTCGCCAGTTACCAGTCGAAATGCTCGAACGAGTGATCGAAAATTGGACCATCTGCGACGTAGCAACGGCCAACATATGATAGACATAATCTTCAAAAAATAAATGCCAAAGAATGTTCTTTCAAATGATAATAAACATTCTCCATTAAATTTGAATTTTCTGTGTTTTTTTCTTTAAAAAAGTAGGGAACCTCGAAATGGATCACCCTTTACTTAGATATGGAAACGCTTGGGAACACCGCGTGTTGCTTGTTATGTAAAGAAAATGAGATGAGTTCAACTTTCATAAAACCGGTTTTGTAGACGAGGGAACTGAGTTTCGGGGTAAGAAATAGTTGCAAATCTTCAACCAAGTTTCAAAATTATTTTTTTAACTTAAAAAAAGCTGCTTCTTGTTATGCCATATTTTCTAATGGCCACATTTGTATGCAAACACGTTTCATTTAATCCAAATCAAATATTTTACTTCATCAACTCCATCATAACTGAGCATAAAAAAAAGACATAGTTTAATTGAAATCCTCTTTAATCCGGAAACAAATAACTAACTCTATTGTCGACTATAATCCTGAATGGCTACATGCCTACCTCCACTCATCCATAAGTCCATGCTTTATTATTGCAAAACCAAAGTCGACACAAAACTAATTCCCGAGCTGAATAAATTTCCTACAAATTGTATACGCTTATCGTGAATTCAAAAATATGTTATATATTATGCCCTTTGTAGGGGAGAAAAACGTCAAGCTGCGCTATAAATTTCAGCTAGCAGATAAAGAGCTTAAGGGGCGATCCTACACATATACGTTGGCACATGTGGAAACACAGTTTTGATACTTTTTCGCCATTCTTTTCACTGATACA
This sequence comes from Rhingia campestris, assembly GCA_932526625.1. Lineage (NCBI taxonomy): Eukaryota > Metazoa > Arthropoda > Insecta > Diptera > Syrphidae > Rhingia > Rhingia campestris. The sequence goes on along the minus strand of OW052182.1, from coordinate 60,482,424 downwards.
CGACTTGCACAATAATTCCATTGACAAAATAATGATTTACAACCGGAAGTTTCAACGTACACACATCGATATGAGTACCTTAGATACTTGCAGTATTGTGCTGCGGAATGCAGCGTATCCCATGTATCCCTTGTTTACGCTTCAACCGAACGAAAGGATGTCCCAAGTCCCACCCATATAAGTACTGCACTCAATATTTTGAAATTTATTTTCGCTGTCAATTTTTAGTTCTGCGACAAATGTGAGTTCTCAGGCACGTTGTGAAGGGTATTATACGAAGATTGTCCCTTAGATGGCGCACGATATCTATACACACGAGAAGACATAACATTTCGGATTTAACTGTTTATAAATAAACTGCTTGTGTTAAAAAGATTAATGTCGTGTGGGATTTTTTTTATTCGTTTGGATCTATCGACAGGAATAGTTGCAATATGTTATAATCCTACTGACAAATTCCAAGGAGTTAACAATGGTCGCATTAAGCTGTTCATTTTATATGAAGGTTTTATGGTTATGAAGCGGAAAGATGTGATATGTGAAGATTAGGAAGGAGTCGTTTCGAAGGAGTTGCCAACGACACTGCGGAGACTAGATGGTCTTTCAAATATCAATCATTTATTTTAATTGATTGGTGTTAATTGGAAGGGGTTGAAGGTTTTGGAGATCTCTTTGGTGTGATTCAATAATAGAGGGAATAGTTTGTCCAACAACGGCCATCATCTGTCTTATAACGCAAGTTACTCAATTGGTCATTTTTTGGTACACTTGCATAATGTTCACTGGCGATCACAAGGATGAGGCCATACATCTTGCAAGCGAACCTTTTACTACCTGTTAACAGGTACATATTTTCCTAACAGGAACTCATAAAATTCAAAAGCGGCCGTTGGAATTTCCCAACCATGAACTACTTGAACAGATGCTCGCAACCAAGAACGAGGCCTACAAAGTACAAGGCTGAGCGGCAGATAAAGACGAGAGAGAGGTCGGATGAAAATATGTCTCAAGAATGGAACCTCAGCATCGTTTGCCCGATCCACAAAAAAAGGGACCCTCTTAACTGCGCCAACTACAGAGGCATAAGTCTCCCCAACATCGCCTACAAGATGCTATCTACCGTACCAAACTCGTCCGTTTGTGTAGTATGACGATGGATAATTCTCGTATGCTCCATCAGGGCACCGACACATTGATACCAAAAAAGGATTTAGGCAAGAAGGCATGTGACTTCTCTAACTTGATTCTTGAGAGGATTGTCCAAAACTCCCGAGCCAACACCAGATTCCAAAAATCGGTGCAACTGCTAGCATACGCCGAAGATTGGTAGCACTCAACGTGTGAGAAGGAAGCTTCAAAAATAAGTTTACCTGTATATGAGGGTAAGACTAAGTATATGCTGTCAACACGAAAAGACACACATCATCGACGAATTGGAAAGAACGTCACCGTTGAGAGATATAACTTTGAGCAAAGATTATGAATTCTATACAGATGACGCATTGAGAACAAAAAACAAAAGTTTTTGCTCAGTAGCTTCATGGTAAGGGCGGGCGGTGTGCATGAAAACACATGAAAAACAAGAACAAAAACATATGGCGGGCTGTGCCAGCACGACCCGCCATAGAACAATTTTTCTTATATGGAGTGCGTCATCTGTATAGAATTCATAATCTTTGCTTTGAGGTAGTACGGGACTTTGTCTACCTCGGCTCCGCTATTAACTCTGACAACAACATCTCGTCAGATATTTAACGAAGAATTACTCTTGCCAACCGCTGTTTCTACGGGCTAAGATGGCAATTTAGTTGTTAAGCACTCAGTCGACCTCTAAGGAGATCCTATACAAGACCCTGATCATCCCAGTCCTGCTCTACGGCGCTGAAGCATGGGCCGTATCAAAAGCGGATGAAGAAATCCTTGGTCGATTCGTGAGGAAAATTCTTCGAAAAATCTTCGGTCCCGTTTGCGTTGACGAGCTATGGAGACGAAGATTCAAGCAAAAACTATAAGAGCCGTACAGCGACATACCCCTGATCAAAAAAACACCGCATTGGACGTTTAAGATTGCTAGGACATGTAGATCGAATGGACATCAATACTCCGTCTCGCAGAGTCTTCGATTCCCAGTCAGACGTCGGACGCAGCAGAGGAAGACCTCGCCTTAAGTAGCGCGCACAAGTAGAAACCGGCCTCAACCAACTTAGAGTGCGCAACTGGAGGCAGTAAGCTAAGGGCCGGGCTAATTGTAGAGGCATCTTGGTTGAGGCCCATGTTCATTCCGGACTGTAGCGCCACTTAAGTAGGTAAGTAGAACTACTTGAAAAGCGTATTATAAGATGCGCCAGAAGGATGAGGCCACATGAGAAATCTTCGGAAAAAATGAATTAATGTGCTCTGTCTTCTTATTGCGGTTCATACATCTTACGAGATAACCATGCCCAAACATTTATAATAATTTTTAAGTCCGGTGAATAGGGCGGCCATGACAAAAGTTTCAAGTCTTCTGATTGGATCCAACTTCTATCAACCCCGGAAGTTTGGATGGGTACGATCATGATGTGTTGTTCGAATTATCAAAGGCAGGGGTCCGAAAATGTTTTTTTTACTTTTGGAAATGACCGTTCCAGCAAACATTTGTAGTTGCTCCGTTCATTGTTGTAGTTTCTTAGCTCGATTGTGCCATAGTAGGTAATAACTCCCCACACCATACACCTGATGTACGGATGTGATGTCTGGCCAAAATAAGCTCCTCCTCTCTTAGATCATGGAAATGAAAGTTGTAACCAACGGGGCCGTCAAGGTTAAACTAATTTCATCCAAAAAGTTAACGCGTTTCCATTCACTGCTACAAGCTACATATTCTCCTGCAATATTCATTCGATGCTCCTTGTGTAATTGTTTCAAAACTTGCTGATACACCGCTGTTGGTCGCTGGAAGAGTAGAATCTGAGGCCAGCCCTAGGGTTGGCATAGTATGACATATACCTTGTCATTCAATAAGATCTTGCGTTCCAAATCACCAAATCAAAGTAAGATATCTCGATGAAGCTCTGTTCTCATTGGTCAAAATGTTAAAATGGTCAATGAGAACAGTGTTCTACGAAATTTCTAGAACAGGTAGAAACTCATCCAGGAGTAAACACTAGCCGACCAAAGATCCCCTCAAATATCTACCAGACTCGGAACGTACAATGGCAACCTAGTCACTCACGCGCAGGGAATTGTAGATGTATTCAGGCAGCATTTTCATCAGCTGCTTAGTAGGCATAATGTCAAGAAAGGGATAGAGAAAGAAACCAGGCCACCTACATCCACGAAGAGGTGACGCTCCTTCCCAGTATTGAAGAAGTTGGAGCAGCCATTAATAGCAATTAATAAGATGATGGATTGCGAGCAGAACTCTTCAACTACGGAAGTGCCCATGGACTAAACCATAAACCAAGTATAAATGATCGATAGCATGTCCGATGACTAGTATATCTGATCCATATGTCTCATCTATAAAAAAAAAAGCTTGCGTTAACTACCAAAGCATATCCCCGATAAATGTCGCATATCCAACATACTATGTGAACGTCATAAGAGCTCAATTAACTGATAGGCAACATTTTGAGGTAGTTAAAGAGCTCAACTACCTCGTAGTCAACATAAATCCTACGAATGACACTATCCCTAGGAAACCAATTTCGAATTACAAATGGGATCAAAACCCGAAGGCCAAATGCTTGCTTTACCGGACCCTAATCATATCAGTCCTACTTTAACCTGCCGAGGGCTGGACAAAAAGCAGGAAAACAGAGCAAATAACGGGTCGGCCATCTAACGTTTTTTTCTTCAACTTGTGCTTATTTCGTGAATGGTAACACTTAGCTCATGTCTGATTTGACAGATAATTAGTTTTATCCTTCCGCTGAACGAATATGGTGTGTATACGCTTGAACAAAGCTGGGAAATATTGCGACATTACTTTGAAAATCATGGTAATGTTGCAGAATGTGTGCGAAAATTGCGTACGGATTTTGGAAGAAGAGAAGCACCGTCAGCTCCGTATGTTCGTTATCTTATGAAAAAAGTGAAAGAAACTGGCATCCTCATCGAAAAACCAAAGCGTGAAAAGCCAAAAGCAGTGCGAGAATATTGCTGCTGTGGCAGAAAGTGTGCGTGAAGCGCCATCAACATCAATTCACCGTCTTTCTCAACAATTGAACATTTCGGAGACATCATTGAGACGAATTTTGCATAAAGACCTTGGTATGACGCAATGCAAAGTCCAATTGGTTCAGGAGTTGAAGCCAACTGACCATCCAATGCGTTTTCGCTTCGCTAAGTGGGCCTGCGATCGACTTAGAGAAGATGCCGATTTTGCCAAAAAAAATCTTCTTTTCAGATGAAGCTCATTTTGATCTTGGCGGGTATGTAAACAAGCAAAATTGTCGCATTTGGGGCACAGAAAACCCGCACGCATACATTGAAAAGCCGATACACCCAAAAGTAGTCACTGTTTGTTGCAGATTTTTGTCCAGAGGCATAATTGAGCCATTTTTCTTCGAAAATGAGCAAGGAGTGGCCGTTGCAGTCAATGGCGATCGTTATCGGGCCATGTTGAACGAATTTTTGTTCACAAAAATTGAAGAGGAGGATATTGGCAACATTTAGTTTCAACAGGACGGCGCTACGTGCCACACAGCCGAAGCTACACTCGATGTTTTGCGCCCTGTTTTTGAAGATCGCATTATCAGCCGCAGAGCTGATGTCGTTTGGCCACCTCGGAGCTGCGATTTGACACCGTTGGACTATTATTTGTGGGGTGCCGTAAAAGATAAGTGTTACGCCGACAAGACGCTTTAAAGGACAATATTCGTGAAGCCATTGGTGAAATACAGCTGCACACAATCGATAATGTGCTTAAAAATTGGACCGATCGTGTAGGCTACTGCATGGCCAGCCGAGGCAGCCATTTGAATAAAATTATTTTCCATTATTAACCGGAAGGATTGTACTTTCAAATAAAAAAAGAAATTTGAGAAAATATTCAGTAGTTTTTTTTATGGCATTTTCAAAAAAAAGTTATTTGGCGGACCCTTTATTAGGCACTTCGTCGAAGTTTTGGTCCTGTATGCGAGAAAGGCGAATGGGGGAGAGATACAACTGCGAACTCTATGAGCTGTACCAAGATGTGGATAGAATACAAAAGTTAAAAACAGTAAAACAGTAAACAACACGTAGACCATAATAGCTCGAGCCAATAAACAATAATGCTCCAGCCAAAAGAATTTCAGCCAGAATCCCAGCATTAAGGTTTGAGACGACAAGGAAGACTGGACCTCCGATTTAAGGATCAATCGATCGCCGGAGCGATTGACGGAATAGCAGCCAGAATCGTGCCAAACATCAAAGAGGATGGATGGCTGGCTTGTCTCAGGCAGAGATCTTCAACGGGTCGGGATTTTCACCGATTACCATCTTTGTATAGCCCAACAGAAACGCTGTCAAGTTCAGCAACTTAATAAGGCTTCAGATGTTGCGCCGGGGTTCTTCCGAACTCCTTTGCCTACATAACCAAATTTCAGTTTTTAAAAGCTCTCGCTCTTGAACTTCCCAGACATTGTCACACTTGAAATTATGTCTCGTGTTAGTTCGTTTAGATGGAGTCTAACAAAAGCAATGCAATACCAAATCTCATTGCTACCACTGCTTTGCAACTTGTGCAGTGTCTACTTAATGTTGCGCCGCCAAGACTGCTGCTGTATGTTAACAACCTAAAAATTTGTGAGTCTGGTTCTATTCCGAAATCGTATTGGAAGGTAGATGGGTAATGCCTTTTGACGGTGTTCGAAGGTCTTCAGGTGGACTTTTAGGAAAAACAATTTGTTTTATTTCTTAACATTCGGAACATCATCACATCAGCTGCTGTTTCTTTATGAATCCTATGTGAGCGTTGGACGCAAAACTGTACAGTGCACAGTTTGTCTGTAAGCTTTAAAGGCATCACATGCTTTTTTGCCATCGTTGTATTTTCCTTTTAAAGCACCAAACAGTCATTATGGACAATCGTACATATATGGACTCAATGCGTTCAAGTTGACTTGTGAGTCTATAGAGGATGCATGCCAGTCATTTCCAACATATCACTCTGAGCAGTTTCTCGAAAACGAAACAATCGTACGAACTCATCTTTAAAAATAAAACACAGTGTATGGTTTAAGTGCTTCAACATGATAGGTCATGTCTCGGAAATCCAACGACTTTCAGGAACAATAATAGCCCTGGACAAGAATAGATTACCGGCACAATGACTGATTAGTACAGATAAAAGTGCTTTTTAAATATAAAAGGCAATTACCTAAGGATTCTTACTATTATACACTGTCGGGAAAAAAGTTTATGGTCGCATCAGGATCTCCTGCATCTTTTTACACAGACAACCAATTACATATTAGCCAGACGAATAAAGGCAACTCGAACCTGTTGCTAAAATTGTATGCAGTGATTTTGGCGGGTCCTCTTTGTTGCCAACATTTTGAATTATTGTTATTTCATAAATATTGTTATAAATAACGTATGGCATGCAATATGTAGATGAACTTTATAAACACAAACATCAAAAATAATTTATTTGTTGAACGTTTTAATGACATTTCTTCAGAAGAATAGCTTCCACAAACTTCGAATAACATTCACTATAAGGCAGCGTTCAGAGTTAGAAATTGTTTTATGTGAATAAGCAATGATAATATTTTGCAATCCCCGGCAAAATCAAGGGAACAAATTTACTTTAGCACAAATGCCTTTTTTTCACTTTTTTTTTATTCCACTCGCTCTTTTATGCTGATAATTTAGCAATTTTTTAAAATCGTCGCTCTCAATTAGTTTAAAAGTTATTCAACAATTAAAATTCGAAAAATCCCTATAGAAATCAACCACTTTTTGACATTTCACACGTACCTGAATGATAAATACGAAGAAGAATATTCCAGTGCAGCATTGCCAGATAAAAAAAAATTGAAATGATAAATAAAAATACCCAAAATAAAAAAATATGTAAATACATATATGAGTATGTGAAGTTGTCTGGCAGGCGCCTTAATCAACAGTGTTTTCGTTAATAGTACCCTGGGTGGCCCGCTTCGCGGGAAAAAAGGATTTCAACTCTCTTTCTGGGGACAGTCCACGCTCACGCAACTTCGTTGCTCCACTCAGGGTATGTAAAGTCGTCTTAGTCAACAGTCGCCTTAGTCAACAGTTTTTTATGTTATAATATTTTTATTTTATAAGTTTTTTTTTTAAACTGGCAATGCCGCGTTAACCACTGAAGTAAAAAAAAAACACAGAAATGTCAAACAACAACAATTTGTATGGAAATATAACCCAAAAAGTGAAATTTTGTCATAAGCATAACTTTTAAACTAAATGTGAGCGACGATTTTTAAAAACAGATAAATGATCAGCACGTAAAGACGAATCGTTTGAGCTAAAAAAAAAAGTGAGTTTGTGCTGAAGTAAACTTATGCCAAATCAAGTAACGGGTGAATTTTTAGGCTAGTTTTTTTTTTTTAAATCGAATAAAACACTCAAATTTGCATCAAATATTCAAAATTTTTATTGTAATCGATAAATAGGCCTTTGCCATATACATTTTAAAGTCAACTTCATGTAAATGTTGTCCGCGGCTCCGTTTCAAATGGTCCATTCGGAGGGTCCAATTTTGTGTCACTTTTTCGAGCATTTCGGCCTGTATTCCACGAATTATGTTATCCTGTAAGGCTTCAATCATGCTTGGCTTGCCCACATAGACAAACGACTTCACATAACCCCACAAAAAATAATCAAGAGGCGTTAAATCGCTTGATCTTGGTGGCCAACTCACAGGGCCATTTCGAGAGATAAGCTGCTCACCAAATTCATCCTTCAACAATTGCATTGTTTCACGAGTTGTGTGGCATGTGACACCGTCTTGATGAAACCACATGTCAACCAAGTTTAACTCAGCTAACTGGGGCAAAAAAATCGCATATCATGGCTCGATATCGTTTGCCGCTGACGGTAACGTTTCTTCCACGGTCGTCATGAAGAAAAATGGACCGATGGTGCCACCAGCCCATAAGCCAAATTCATATTTCAACATTTGCATTGTTTCACGAGCTGTATGGCATTTGACACCGTCTTGATGAAACCACATGTCAACCAAGTTCAACTCAGCCAACTGGGGCAAAAAAAAGTCGCGTATCATGGCTCCATATCGTTCGCCGTTGACGGTAACGTTTCTTCCACGGTCGTCTTTAAAGAAAAATGGACCGATGATGCCACCAGCCCATAAACCACACCAAACTGTTGTTTTTTCAGGATGCATTGGCAATTCTTGTATGTCATCTGGCTGTTCAACACTCCAGATGCGAGAGTTTTGCTTATTTACGTATCCGTTGAGCCAGAAATGAGCCTCATCGCTGAACACAATTTTTCGATAAAACAGCGGATTTGCACATTTTTCACAGATCACGAATTTTGATAATAAATGGCGATCAAAGAAGTCTTATATTGAGTGAAAGAGAATGTAATATCTGCCAAGGATATTAGCAGCTTCACGGACAGCCAAGCGGCCATCAAATCTCTGGATGCAAAGGCTAATACTAGCGCAGCATGCTAACAGCAAATCAAATCTCAGATGAAGTCTTGGAACGATGTGTCAAATAACCAAACAAATTGGCCCAAGCTGGATTTGAGAAGATCAAAGGGACTGATTTCTTTCACTAGACCGCACATAAGCGCCACCATATGTGTCATCACTAGGCACGCAGAAAGGCTAGGCCTCCATTCAAACGACTTTCGCAGAAGCTGTGTGGACTAAGAGAAAGAAGAAACAATAATTCAGCTTCATCTTGTGATTTGACAAAAAAGGAAGTGAGAAGTTTCCTCTATTTCATTATTAGCTCATAGACCAAATCGACCAAAAACTGATCTAAGTGTGCTGGCGAACCGCTGGCAGCCACTGTAATCTAACCTAAACATTTCAATTTACACACACAATTCGTGAGCTAAATTTCCGATATTGGTGTAAAAGTTTTCCCATACAAATTTTGACAGTTTAGTTAGGTTAACGATGCATAAATACCCCTAACTATCAGACAAAATGTTGAAAATTTTGCAATTTAAATCAAACGTGAAATTTTGACTCTGCATAGTTAAAAGTTCTTCAAATTGAATTCCGATGTTCGGAACTCCTTTTCAACCTGTGGAACATCACAGAGGAAGTGGCCCGAGTATGATAAAGCCAGAACCCACAAACTTATCTTTGAAGAAACAGAACTTCTGTTTCGACACTGGTGAGGATATACTTTACTGGAAACAACTTACTCAAAAGCCACATACTGAAAATGCATCCTATATATGATGACCCTTGAAGTGGCTGCGGTGATGAAGAAATACACAAGGATAAAATCTTCTTTCTTTACCACTGCCCAAGCCTCAGTCAACTAACAAATTTAAGAAAATATGTTTTTCATGACCTCACGGATCTATTCGAAATCCTTCTCCCCAATCTTTTCAGGTTTGCAACAACATCTGGATGGCTGGAGAGGGACTAAGGGATGGCTGGACGAAATAAGGAGCTACCCTTACACAGGTACCCCCAACGGGCATCACAATGAGTCTATATTGGCCTGAGTGTGTTGAGGGAAGACGTACAACGCCTAACTCATCAACCATACAACTTAGCCTAACCTAGTAAATGAAGTCTAACCAAGTAAATTTAGTCAACACGAAAGGACACACAACATTGATGAATTGGACAGAAATAAAACAAAGAATTACTCTTACCAGCCGCTATTTCTTCGGGCTGAGAAGAAAATTTAGAAGTAAAGGCCCCATTCGAACTATGTATAAGAATATCCCATATAAGACTCCGATCATCAGGCTAATCAAATTGAATGCTACAGTGTCATATCGTTGTTTCTAGGCATCACTTCGTTTATCTTCGATTGGGCCCAATAATCTGCTTTCTGAGAGTTTAATCTGAAATGGCATGTACTTATGAACGCATTTAACTTATCGAAACCTTAGCTATGACTAGAACCATTTACAAAAATCCATATCGGCGTACAGATGTCGCCTCTTTTGATTTAATTTGCCACATTAAAATCTAATAAAAATATATAAATTAATTTATTTTATTAAATCATAATCCAAGGTATAACAATAGAAATATGATTTCTTTAATTTTAACCACCATTCCTTTTTGTTTGCTTTTTAAAATACACACAGGATGCGTTTGTAAATGAATCCATATTTACAATCCACACTTGGTTTGTGTCAGTGCCAATTGTCAACAGCTGTTTTTAACTAATTCAAAAAAATGCAAAATAAACAAACGTCAATTAGTTTATGTTAATCAGTAATATAGAAGAAGTTAATTTATTATATTTATATTATATCAACTGAAGAATTAAAATAAATAACACCACAATCACCACATCAAACTTATATTCCATCTCATCTATACCATCCACTTCGGCCCACACACTTCGGAGGCATATTTCCAAAATCCAATCTCGTTTGTTCGTCCAAATTTCCATCCACTTTCCATTGTATTACTTTAGCTGCCGATCTCAGTGTCAGTTTATTTCCCGTGCGGTTTGGTCGGTTTTCCTCGTGTGTGTGTGCATTAATTGAAACAAAAAAAAAAAATAAGAAAAGAAAAATAAGCAAAAACCGAATCAAAACAATTACAAACAACAGCCCAAATACTAACTAAAAGTAAAAACGATGAAAACCCACGTTTTCTAATCAAACTAGTGCTCTTGAGAACACATCCAAATCATTTTACGGAAAGGCGAAGCCACCGCGAATCGGGGTGTACCGTGTACCATGACAGAAGAATCAATATTACGTGCACGTCAGAATTGCTGTCGCTTGTGCTTGGCTCCGGACAGTGAATGTATTTCGATTTTTAACAGCTACGCGGCTGATAAGGAGCCCCTAGCTACCAAAATCCAATCGTGTGTCAATATTAAGGTCAGTGAAAATGTGTCCCCTTTGGTGTCCTCTAAAAAAATCCCCCCGTCCGAAAGTTTATCGCTTGCTCCCTCTTCCCATTCCATGGATTTTAGTGGTTTTCTGTCTCTGTTCCAACCGCGCCTCAAAGGACGCCGCAGATGCTCGACCAGGTGAACTCCACCGAAAAGATTTTTTTTTTCTTCAAATTTCATCTGCGTGCCCCCGTCGCCGATGAACAAAACGTAAGAAGGGAAAAAGACGATGGGAAGCTGAAAGTTTCACGTTGTGATGGGTGATGATGGCGATTGCCATGTCGATTCTGGTACAAAGTCGCTGCCAATGATGATGATGAGTCCTGGGTGTTTCTATCTCTTTTTCGCTTGTGGCTGGTTGTGTCATGTGTGTCTGTCCACAACGGTGTTTAGCGCTTGAGATGATGACGACGACGACGATGACTCTCACTACATCGAGTGGTTACGTGAAGTTTCGAAAGGCAATTTTCCAAGCTGTTCAGACCCAGTAGCTGGGTGGAGTTGGTTGTTACTCATTAATGGCGATGTTTCTCCAGTGTGAAATTTTCGGTTTTTTCCACTCGGTGTGTTCCCAGCTGTTGTGCGTCCGATTGTAGGTTGTTCTGTTGGCTGCTGCTACTGCTAGTGACTGCCTCTGTGTGTTATCTCGGCTAAGCGGAGCGCTCTTTCTATACGTGTATTGTGGTGGCGCAACAACAACTACACCGCATTCCTTCGATTCATTAGACCCACATAAATGGCTGAAGAAACACAAGTAGCGGTGGCAGCAGTTGGCTGATTCTCGTGTGTATATCGTCATACTTTTGTTGTCATCATTTCCAGTGGTTATCGTTGTCAAGTTGAAATCTGGGGGAAGAAGCAGGCCAAACGTATATATCTTCACTTGGAATAGCCATGTGGTGTTTGCGTTGACGACTGCGAGGCAACTTCCTTGTCCAAGCCATGGATGGATGGCGAAGCGCCTGAAGTGGTTTATCCCGGGTCGGTACAACGAATTTGTATATTTGGGGGAGGAAAACCAAACCCAAGGGTTGTTGTACATTCTTACGAGTTTGCGATGTTTCTTTGGGTTTTTGCTTGTTTTGTGTTTTTTTTTTAGGTTAGGACATAACTGACGTGGTGGTTGTATGTGTTGTGGAAGAGATGACAGCCGAAGCACAGGAAATGCCACTTGTCTCGTCGTACCAAAAGCAAAATCGATGTGACAACCATTTTGTGAAATGGATGTTGGTTATTTTTTTTGCGCCGCGTCTGAGTTTGGGTCAGGTTCTGTGGGATCTGCACTCCATATCGAATTACTTGAGAGAACGTGGTTCCTTCACAATATGAGGAACCTGCTCTTTGTTCATCGGCCAGCAAGGTCTGTAGAAACTTGATCCGAACCAGCAACAGCAACCAGCGGTAGTTAGTGGATGGATGGATGAATCATGATGTGTGTGCCACACAGGAAATCAATTCTCTGGGAGTGGTCGCACTGTTTATCGGGAACGGGGCCTTCTTTTGTGGGAGCAATAACCTCGAGAGGTTTCGTTTGAGCGAACACCATCTTAATAGTTACCCATCATCCACATCCACAGCAACATCATAATCATTATGCTCTGGCAATCAGTTCTAGTTAATTAAACAAAGGAACACAACACATAAAAGTATGTGTATCCTTGTGATAATACAACGCGATGTTTTGATTGTCCTCCACCGCCCATTCCCGCTGGCATGCATCGCCTGGGGGAGGAGGAGGAAATAATTGCAATTCGATCTGCATACACACGCATGTATTCGATGGCGGTAGAACGGGCGACAGGCGTGCTGCATAGTTATTTGCGTTGAAGTTTAGCGAATACCTGATGCCATCCCCCCGCCGACCGTAACCACCATTGTCAGGTCACCACCCCCAATATATACACACGTTATGTAATGACATAGGCAAAGCATTAAATTCTCACATCCTTACCCATTGAATAAACATACGCCACCACCTTATTAATTAATAAGAAGGTGGTGGTCCATCGGACAACCCATTCTCATTGACACATCACATCACCCCATGCATCGCCGGCCCCCTTTTTAAAGCTTTAAACTGTAAATTTAAGAATTAATAGAATTTCTCTCATCTGCAGGTATCGCCTATTGATCGGCTCTCGTTGCGTGTGTGTCACGCTTGCATCAGCTTTTTAAACTCATGGCAGAGTTTCAGGAATCGTTGTGTTGCCTCACAGAACAAGCAACGCAGCTGGCTGGAGATATCCAAAAAGTTCGAGAAGAAGCAAATCGGTGCGAGTATACAGCTTACTGCTGCACCAGTGGGTGCCGCCCCAGGAGCATCCCACGATGATGGAGGAGGTGGGGGAGGAGGAGGAAGAGATGAACATGAACCGCATCCGCTTGCCACGTCAATCTTGGAGGGGATTTCCTCACTCAAGAAAAGACGCTCTTTAACGGTTTACGTGAGTTCTAAGGGGACACCTATGAATGAATCACAGTCACTGATATGACTTTGCTTTGTTTGTTTTTTTAGCCAATTCCGGTGCACATAAAAGATGAACCCATGGACGAGGAGGAGTACGATCCAAAACACGATGAATCAGATATAGATCCAACACTTTTCCTGGAACGCACCGAAGAGGAAGGTTCAGATAACCTATCACAAAAGGAACAACATTTAGCCTCGTTGGGCTTGAAACAAGCAACGAGCTCTGTAAATCCATTGAGCTACTTGGTGAGTTTTATAGTTAGGGCGGATCGTAAGGTTTCGGTTGTAAGATGTATCAGATGTAATCAGGTCGATCAGGACCTAAAAGACTAAGGTACTGATCGACCTGATGCTAATATATAAGTGGGCAACGAGAGTTTAAGCAAGCGGCAGCTGCAATGCACCAAAAGATGGCGATGTTGACAGAAATCCACGATGAGAGCCAATGCAACTCCGGATACAAAGACTCTCTCATTTTGCATGGTTTCCCGATATGAATATTACCTTAGGAATATAACAATGAAGCATCGACTAAGCTTCACATAGACGAGATGACCCATCCAATTGTTTCTTCTCTGTGGACTGTAACGATCTAATCCGATCTCGTAGGTCCAAGACTGTAAAATTATTAAGGGATACCAACATGTAGTGGCATAGTCATTAGTTCGCTGGGGTCCCTGGTTCAAATCCCCAAAGTTGATACACCTTAGTTGATTCACTGCCACATTTCTTGCGAAAATCTTGAGAAGCTTCTTAAATTTGGCGTTCGAAATCGGCCTTAAACAGGATGTGGACATAATTCAACTTCGCAAACACAAATGAGTGGAGCATCTAGGTTTGAGGCTCTGCATGGACCATATTTTCCAAATTCCCTGAGGAACTATTAACTAGTTTTCCTACCATTGCTCGTACAATAAACGAACGTGCTTAGAGCTTCTTTACGGTTTTCCTTCCATTAGAGCCCGCTGGCACATAGGTTGGTCTCAAAAAATGTCGACTGGACAAATGATAAGCTGGTTGTTTTTCTGTGCTCTAGAACATGATTTAATTATTTCGGACATGAATACCCTTCTGTCAGGTAAATTATCCGTTTTTCTGTCTTTCGATTCATTGAAATTGCTTATCCTGCTTTGTTTGCCTTTGATACTAACGAAGAGTATCTATCGGTAAGGAGGTCATTTTATCGCCATTGATTGGAGTTTTTTTTTGCAGTTTAGATGATGGTGTTTCTATTCCTGTTTCCTTCTAAAATTAGGTTGGTATGATTCGTCTTCGCAAAACCATTCATGTGTGTATGTACATCACTTGTTTTACCAACTTAGCCAGATAAAATTTCCTTCACAATTCTTGCACGATGGCGGTATCTCCTGTTTTAACAATTTGGCTAAGATACAATTTTCTTCACAGTTGCAACTGCTAGGATGATTTGTCAGATCATCGCGAGAGGGGGGACAATGAAATGACATTTTAGGTCTTGCTACGGCTGGGAATCAAACCCAGACTTTCTGCGCTGCAGTTCATCGCATTGAGCCGTCATTGAGCCCGTCAATACCCGACAAAACTAAGTTTCAACTATGCACTCCCATACTTTTAACGATCTTGACAAATTTACAACATTTTCGCTGATCGATAATTCCGTCGCGGTTGTTTTGTAAAATGTATCAGCCTTTGACACAAATAAGAGGATGCATCAGGTAACGTTCCGTAGGTGATGCAACTGCCATCAATTTAGATTTACCTTGCCTTTTTCTAATTGTTATTAAAAAAACTTCCGAAATTCCACATGGCCCAGACTAAATAAGCCAAGGGGCGATATAAACCAGCATGCCTTCATTTTATATTCCTTCAGGCCGGTGCAAATATAAGGCTTAATAGAAGAACCATGTTGAGATCGTGATCGTTGTCAAAGATCATGTCGTTGACTGCTATCGATTCACATAATAAAGTGATCCCAGCAACGAGTAACATCAATCTAGATACCCATAGCTGAGTATTTTCCCTATTTGCTTGGTTTTATTCTTTATAGCGTGTTCCATGTGTAAAAACTGATTTCATTCCAATGACGTCTTTTTGTGCGTGGCCACGGCGTTCATGGAAATGAAAGTCGTTGGGATGATGAGCGTGTAGCCAAGCACTTTATATGTTTGTCAGACTTTCGAAAGAGGTGGGTCAGTAAACAAATGTAGATGTTGTAACTTTCTAGATTTGAACCGGACACTCCGCGCCTAGTACCGAGGCACAAAAAACATGGCGACGGCATCCACAATCCTGCTTGATATTTTCGGATGTGTATCATTGTATCTCTCTTTTGCAGCGATACAAGATACTAGCTACAGATTAACATTCTGGACATTCATTTACCGTCAAGTATTCATTAATAGTAATCTGATGCGCAAATATAACAAAAATAACTTCAGTGGCGGGTGAACCTAGGCTTCAGCCAACATGGCTCTCCAACTAGCCCAATCCTTAGATAACTGCCTCCAATTGGAAACTTCAAATTGGTTGAGGTCGGTTTATACTTGTGGAGCGGTATTCCTCTACTGCGACGTCTGGCTGGGAATCGCTGACTCTGCGAGCCGGAGTATTGGTGTTCATTCGTTCTACATGTCCTAGCCATCTTAAACGTCCAATGCGGATTTTTTTTTTTACCAGGCGAATGTCGATGTACAGCTCGTATAGTTCTTGGTTGAATCTTCGTCTCCATAGCCCGTCAACGCAAATGGGACCAACGATTTCTCGAAGAATTTTTCTCTCGAATCGACTAAGGACTTCTTCATCCGCTTTTGATACGGTACATGCTTCAGTTCAGGGTCTTAGATGGTTTCTCTGTATAATACAGTTCGAGTGAGGGTTTTACTACTATATTGCGGTTGGCAAGAGTGCTTCTTCTTTTAATTTCTGACGAGATGTTGTCGTCAGAGTTAAGACAAGCCCAGTACTACCTCAAGGTTATATCTGTCAATGGTGACGTTCGGGCGATGTTGTATAGTCTTACAGCATACACATAGTCTTACCCTCATTTACTGCTGAATCCATTTTTGCTGCTTCCTTCTCTATACTACCAAACGTGGCTATGACATCACGTGGATGTCAATATCGTCGGCATATACTAGCAGTTGCATCCAGTTATGGAAGATTGTGCCTCTGGTGTTGGCTCGGGAGTTTTGTACAATCCTGTCAAGAATCAAATTAAAGGAGTCACATGACAGTACATCGCCTTGCATTTTTTGGTATCGAATGTTTCGGTGAGGTAGTTTCCAACCCTGATGGAGCTACACTGTAGACCGTGGTGTAAGTTTCAACGGTGTAAACACATCGAACAAGAACTGACTTTTAAAATTCAGTCTTCCAATTTAGGTGACCTGGACTAAAATAATGTTAACTTTCTGTTTTACCTTAGATGTAACCCTAAATTTAACTGCACTGCTCCTGTCAATTTGGTCCTTTAAACGTTTGTTTCTATTTTTAGTAATTGAGCCTGCTATTTGGGCATCTCTGGCCGTGGTGCAGACGCGAGCTCTTTTAAACACATTTTGCATAACAATGTCGCAGACTTTTGGTGTAATTTCAGCAATTTCATTTCGAATGCTGTCCTTTAGCATTGAGGTTGTGGTTGGTTTGTTGAAGCATACCTTTTCCTTCCATCATCCCGGTGTGATGTGGCACCGAAATCAGGAGACATCAAATTAGGGAATAGTGGGGGCCGTCGATATCACCACCTTTTGGCATTATTCGGCAAACAAATTGTGCGGCAAAAAATTCTCGTAAAATTCGCATCATAGAATGAACTCTGTGTGATGTCTTGGACTTCATGTTCTGTAGGCTTTATTAATCCAATTCGGGCATAAGAAAGTTTTCCAACATGTCCCGAGAGCGGTCACCAGTAACTATTACAGCATTGCCTATGGCATCCTTTAAGAAATATTGGCCCAGTGACTCTGCCGGCAAAAATGGCGAACCATACAGTTACTCTACAACGGTGAAGTGGGCTTTGGTGTATCAGTCGAAGGTTTTCAGTGACCCAATAGCGACTAATCTGTTTACTAACAAAGCTAGCCAAGTCGAAATGTGCTTCGTCGCTCTATGTTCTTTTTTCAAAAATGGTGGTCGTCTATAGCGAGCTGTAAAATTCGAGCTCTCCAATCACCGACGTTGTTGCTGCTTTAGGTTAGGTGAGAGTGGCTGCCAGCGAATTCGCCAGCGCACTTGGACATTTTTGGTCCATTGTGATACCACGTGGATATTGTCCATTCTCCTTGTTGTCTGTAAGAAAACTATTCTGAGCATTAAATGAAATGGGGGAGACTTCTTGCTTCCGGTTTTGTAAAATCGCTGAGATTTTGAATGTAGTAAGCTCTATGATGGGACTTCTTTTTGTTTGATATGGCCGGGCACTTCCAAAAAGGAGATGAAATATTGTTTCTTCTTCCTCTTCGTCCATGCAGCTCCTTAGATGCTCCATAATAAATTGTTTTCGAACACTCTCGGTCATTTGAAAGCCTCATTTTTTGTGTTTTTTTAAAGCGAATTATTGCCGAGTTGGTGTTAAAACAAAGCCTATGAATTTCAGAACATGATTATCCAAAAATATTTAAATTTTTAATTTAAGTTTTCTCAGTTTTTGTTTTTCAATGATCAAGATTTCAGGTCCAGGGTCCAGTTATAGCTATCATTGAACAACTTCATTGTTATCATCACCAAAGAAAAACATCTTTGGGCCATTAAGAGCTTAAAACCATTTAAATCCCCTGGACCAGATGGTATCATTCCTGCGGATTCCAATAAACCTTGGGATCCTGCTACCATGGCTACTAACCTGATGCCAGAACTGGCAGGATAAGGGTTTTGTAGAGCACACATTTCGTCCTTCGTTTTAGGAGTTTTGAACTTCGCCAAACCGAAGTAGCAACGGTTTCCAAGGGTAATTCTTCGCCGGATCTCCACTAGGGTGTTGCTCTCAATAGTGATGTGCCCTTGTTTTGCATTGCTGCGCTTGGTTGAGCGCCAGGTTGCTTTGGAAACCTAGTGCTTCTCCTCACCGTATTACGAGCTGCTGCAACATCGCATAATTGCCCCTCTCTTTCTCCAAATTTGGTACATGTTTGGAATAGCTCAGATGAGCTACTACCAATCAATTTTGATTGTAATCCCAATTTCGGTTATCGCTCTGTATAGAGCTCGTTGGTCTTGAACACGATTTGCCTTTGTTTGAAAATTTGGCCGGGCACCGAGCCACACTGGCACTGGTACGTGATGAAAGGTTTGTTTCAGAAAAGCTTCAGATGTTCACACAGTACTTTGGAGGGTGTCTCTTGTTAGTTTTAGACTTCGTTAGTGTTTTGGTGGATGCAAACTTCCAAGTCATCACCTTCGCATTTGATCGATACGTAGGTGACGACACTGGTAATCCATAAGAACCGGGCCGATGTTTTTTTCAGCGGTTTGATGGCTGCGCTGACTTTTCCTAAACTTTATTAGAAGGATCTCTCTTAATTGACTGGAGATGGGCGGATGTTTTGGAATATCGTTTTCTGCATATTGTACCCATTTAGCAGCTGCTGGATAGCTGACTGAATACATCTATCCATTGTTGGTTCGTAGAGCTTGCGTTCTAACTCTGAACCCAACTGCCAGTTGTTTTTTTGCATTATTGGGAGTTATTTTTCTTGTTTTTTTTTTTCCTTCACTTCCCTTTTGAAATTCTTCCCGCGTCGCCCAGATTTTGCATTCTATCGCCTTGTTATTACCGATAAACTGTGGTGCAGAAGGGCTGTGTTTGATTCCCAGACCTAAATGTCTTCACTGGGCCTTCCCTCAGGACGACCTGACAAATCACCGAAGTAGAATCAGTTGTCAGGAAATGCTTATCTCAACTCGTATTCGGAATAAAACAGGAGTTCCCGCCATCATGCAAGAAGTACACACATACACAAGAATGGTTGTGCGAAAAAGCTAGGTCCTGCGTACTAACGAGCCTTTGTTTGTTTGTGTTTTTTTTTATAAACCATCATCATACCACGAGCATCTTTTTGCAAGCGGCTTAGTCTGTGGTGGATTTGGCGACCTCTTTAATGATGTTGCGATAATGCATCCACTCGGTTATAATATTGTGGAATAGTGAGCGCACAATATCGAGTCTCACACTTGGGTTTATAAGGCGAACAACGCTTGAAGTCCTTTGTATGTCCATTCGTAGCTATTTCTCCTTGGATAGTCGACCTCTAAATTTGTCGCGAGGAGAAAGTGGTTGGAGTTGAAGTTGACGTTCGCCTTTCTGAATGTATGTACATCCAGGATCTTGAATGCATTGTCGATTTGTTTGGCAGTTTAACCATCTGCAAATCGCCCATCTGTCTTCTGGAAACCATTATGTGTTGTCGCATCATTGAGGCTGTGCTTGTAAACTGACCAATTGTAGATGTTTTCCTCACATTTTTTTGGTTTCAAATCACCAAGTACGATTGTCACATTTTTCATATACTTCAGACAAGCTGCGTCCATCCAGGATTTAATTAAATTCTTCCTTGATACGGGCTTTAGTCTCGCCGGTTTTGGCATTTCCACATTTAAGGCCAGGAACTCACTAATGGCTTTAAAAAGTCAATCACTCTTGACCTTAGTCAGCTTTCCACAACAAACTCGTATCCTAACATGTGTACCCTTTGGTGAAAGCTATGTAAATGTTGCATGTTTCTCTTGTATTTCTGACCCTATCCACCATGTGTCCTAATCCATGGTGTACAGTGTGCAAATTCAAACGTTTCAGGTTTATAAACGTCCCAGCACGTCAGTAACCATTACAGGCTTGTTCGTCATCATCTCGGTTCAAGGGCCTATCTATTCCTTGTCCAACTCTTCAAATTAACTAGTGTCCAACTATTTCAGAGCAGTTCATGTAGGCCTTTCATGACCTTTAAAGTACAAATGCTACGAAAGCCGATGATAGTTATATTCATTCACAAACACCCATACAATCATCCCATGTCTAATATTTGTCAAATTTGTTATTGCAGGCCGACTACAGTTTCGATGGCGAAAAGATGCCACATCCAAACGTCGACAAGTCCCTGGAAATTACGCCGGCACCGAATGAAGTAAAAGAGGCCTCATGCCGTGCTTGTAATTTGAAATTCTCTACGCGAGCAAATGCGCGTCGTCACGAACGGAACCTGCATCCACATCTTTTTCTGGGACTAGGTGGATCACAACCGAAAGGACTTAATATAGTATCTCCCATGCAGCAGGCTATGAAAAGCGCTGCTGGCCAAATAATCCGGCCAGCAATCAAACCCGATCAGCTGGGGCTTTTCGACTATGACCAACCGGAAAAGTATCAACAACTCCTAACTGAAGAGAAAGTAATATTCATGCAGCGACACGATGATTTCCTTCAGCAATATCAGAATATGACGTGTAATTGCTGTCTACGTACTCATGCCACCTACAAGAACTTTATGGCCCACATGCGAAAGAAATACCACGCACTGCCGCGCAACCTCTGCTTCAAATGTCTCAAGCAGAACGATTCAAAGGCACTCTTCATATCGCATTTGAAGAAGCGAAACTGCATTAATCTGTACAAAATCTACCACAGCCTAATAGACGCGGGTGTGCTGAAGAAAGATTCTTCTAGCTGCTCACCCGACAAGCTGCGTGCCAAAGAGTTGTTGGTGAATAAAATCTACGAATGTAAGATCTGTTCCAAGCATTTCCGGTTGAAACTGGAGTTCCGCAGTCATGTTTACGAGGAACACGCAGACTACCAAAAGAAAGACGTTCTGCCAGGTCATTGTGGCTTCTGTGGCTTGGAGATTGAAGATCCCTTCGAGCGGAAGCGGCACTACAACAACATGGATTGTATTGTCATACTGCGATGCATCACATGCGAGGAGAAGTTCGATAACCACCAGAAATTCCTCGACCATGTTTACTCGAAGCATTTGGCCAACAACAATGAGGCGCAGAAAAGCAATCTGATGAAAGAGCTAGCCACCACTACAACTACCTCAACAGAGAGCTCACCATCGAAAAAGTCAGAAACGCCGTCGAAACCGCAGTTTTTCTCCCGTCTACCTCAGAGCTGCAACATATGCGGTCAGCACTACAACAACTATAACAATGTTCTGCGCCACATGGAGTCCAAGCACCCCGATCAATTGCCACAGACGTACAAGTGCACTCGATGTTTGGTGGGCTATCCGCGGCTGATGAATCTCCGCGAGCACATGATTGAGGTGCACGGGATGAAAGTGGACAAAGTACGCAACAATAGCTTTGAGTACATTGTTGACTCGCCGACGGTGCAGGGAAGCGCTCCACGACCGGGGGATAAACTTCCAGATGCGTACACTGGGCGATATGATTACGTGATGAAGGATTTGATGTCTATTACAAATGGTGGCGCGGGTGGCAATGAGGGCGCCAATGACGATGACGATGGCAATCATTCCGACTCGCCGACGCCAAAGAAGATTAAATTGGAATCAGGCACGATGGTGGCAGTTGGTACAGCGAGTTTGAAGGAATGCCCCATATGCAGTGCAGTCTTCAACAACAACATTGGCCTGTCCAATCACATGCGCACACATAGCGCAGGAGAGAGTAGCACTGGTGCGGGAAGTATTGCCGGCGGAGTTAACATTAGCAGTGTCGCTTTAGAAGAAGAGCTGCCCGATGATGATGAAGACGAGACTGGTGAGAAGCAGCCATTAGATCCGCTTTTCAAAAGGAGCTTAGAGTTGGCGGCCGATCGGCGCTTCCGCCGCATGCGGTGTCGCATTTGCCAGAAGCGATTCTCTTCGAAGAAGAGCTATCGACGCCACATGTTGGTAGACCATCAGATACGAAATGTGCAGTTCATCAAATGCAAGCTCTGCAACGCTGAATTCGCTTACGAGAAGGGTCTCAAAGTGCACATGTTCAAGATCCATAACACGCTGCTGAAGGACGAAATGATTGTCAAGCAATACGAGTGCGATATCTGTTCGATCGTCTATCGTACAGAGGAACAACTGCTGCTACATAAGAAGTCGGTTCATGGCAACGAAAGCGCCCAAGCAGACGATGAACTACTTCCATTAATGGACCAAACAATGGAATCGTCATCAGCCCCGCTGTACTGGTATCAGTGCCGCTATTGTCCGTCGAATTTCAACACCAACAAGAAATTGGCCATTCACATCAATTCCCACTACGAGTTTGACTCGAATGACTACTCCTGCAAGGACTGTGGCAACGTTTACAGCGGCCGAAAGAGCCTGTGGGTGCATCGCTACAAGAAGCACCCGCCAGTGGCTGATCCCTCAGAGTGTTCGCTCTGCAAGAAGATTTTCTTCGACAAGCAAATGCTAGAGAATCACGCACAGTCGTGTGCTAAAAAATTGGGTGGTGGTGGTGCCGAGAGCGAAGGTTCTTCTTTCTTTCAGCACAAGACCGGAGACGATGATGATGTCAATGAGCAAGCAAATGCCGCAGCCATGGCAGATAGCACGGCAAATTTAAAAATAAAGCTCCCCGAGGTGGCGTGCACCATCTGTTCGCAGAAATTCACTGACCAAGAGCTGTTTACCAAACACATCCAAATGCACGAGATGGAGCTGTACACGGACAATCCGCTGGCCGCTATGTTCGATACCGGACCTGCTGATCCGAATCAATTTTACTTGGACCGTGTCAACGACAATGGGGAGTATGTGTGCGACATCTGCAACAAGGCGTTCGCCCAGATGACAGCGCTAAAGGTGCACCGCAAGTGGCATTTCCGAGGTGATAGCAAACAGGTGAGCTTAAGCACTTAGAGAGGAAAAGGTAAAAATCAAAGAACACGACGCTTAAGCTTGTCCAGTGTTTAGTTTTTTTCGTAGTTGTAGATGTAGACATGCGTAGCCTCTGTTCTGATCATAATTGCTAACGCTTTTGTTTTGTTTCTTATTCCACAGACTCCAGTCGATGTAAACGCGCCAAAGACAATGAAACGCAAGCGTGAACTTAAATGCGATTACTGTCCGTCAACGTTCATCAGCACGAACAACCTGCGTCGCCACATAGCTGAACTGCACAAATCCGAGATATCCAACTGGCCCGAACCTCCCAAAATCGAACCCGAAAAGTACCTCCAGTGTTCCAAATGCGATATAAAGTTCGACACGAAGAAAGAGTGGATTGACCATAAGGTGAACGAAGCGAAGATAGCCAAGCCGTTTGGTCCTTTCCAATGGGGTTGCGAGATCTGCGGTATGTACTTGTCGCGTCGCGAAAAGCTTATACATCACATGATGGCGCACATAAAGGAGACCAATGGAAGGCTTGCGCGCGAGGACGAGGGTGAGAGCTATCCCGGTGAGAGCAACTCACAGGATTCGGAGACGTCGAGCCATCAAGCGCCATCGGAACAACAGAGAGCCGATGAAGATGATGATGAGGAAGAGGAGGAAGAAGACGAGGAGGAAGAATTCGATGGTGAAGAGGAAGAAGCAGACGAAACAGCCGACACAGTAAACCACGATGACAATGCCAACGACGGACAAGAAAATGACGACGGCGAGGAACAGCAATCACATCTAAGACAACGACTGGAACGCGAATCAAACGACGACAGCAATGATTCAAGTGACCAGAGTTCTGGTTCGGATGATTCATCATCAGATGAGGATGAACCCGAGACACTTCAAACGCGCGAAGAGCCCAAAAAGCGATATTCTTGCGACTTGTGTCAAGTTTTCTTTGAAACATCGACGGAACTGCAAAAACACGTCACTAGTCACTTCCTTAACGGTCCAGGTTCAGTCACCCTAACCACAATCACCAAGGACAAACAGAGGCCACCAATAAAACCTAACAACATCGAAGACGGTGACGATGATACCGACGAGGAGGACGAAGACGATGATGAAGCCGAGACGGACGTAATTAACGCGTAAAATTGTTTCCACAAGATGTACATAGTAGCTCAACACACAAGCTAATCCATAAGCACTCCCCCTACACTTCCCCCTTTTGACTATTTATATCGTTGTTTGTATAATTAGTTCTTAGTAGTAGTATATATAAATGTAGTAGGATAACATTGTGTTTACTATCCATTCAGACAGAGAAGCAATCGTTTAAGGTAACGCACTCTTCACGCCGCCATTCAAACACCACAGCTCACAGATATAAACAACAACAAGCAACAACAAAACGGAAGCAGGATAACAACTTTTACATTTGAAAATCCAACTAGTAGTATGTTTACTCGTAAAAGATTTTCAATTATTGAACCACACGTAACTTTAAGCATTTTTAATCTTAATTCAGAACAATTGTACTAAACAAAAACAAAAAAGAAAAGAAACAACAACAAAAAAAAATACAGAAGGAACGGAATAGTTTTTCTTTTCTCTACTGAAAGTAATTTTGTGGATTTCTTTTTATTTTAATGGATTTCAGCCTTCGGGGAAGGTGGGCCGTAAATCATAGAGGATAGATCGTAAGTGAGAGGTTTCGTTTACGATATTGAAATTTTTGATTTATTTGTGGTTAACTTTTGTGAATTTCAACGCGAATGGTGATGGGTAGTAAGCCTTGGACATATAGTGTGCCTTGACATTTACTATGCGGTGGTAGAAATATGCCGCATTTGTTATTTTTTTCTATTAATTACCTATTTGCGTGCAACACTTAACCACCGGTTGCCTGTGGCCAGCCATCAAAGTCGACAGTAATGTTTAATAGGATTTCAGTAAAACCGCCTATTAACTGCTTAGGACCGTAGCTGTTCTAAAGAAATAATTTTATTCACGAAACAACAAGATGTCCATCATCCGTAAGGAGACATGGCGGTCTCCAGATCAACGATCACATTACGATGGATAAGAGCAAAGAGGTATATAACTATAGAGTACGCATCACAGCTAAAAATGTTTTAGTCGTTTCAGACGCAGGCGGTAAGTGCGATGCGTCGTTCGTATGCATCGGCTATGCTGTTGCTTGATGCTGGCATGGCAACGTGCACACTGGGGTATCAACATCAGTACCCCTCATAATAAATTTTCGTTGTATGTGATGCGCACTCTTGCAGTTGCATACTCTTTGATAAGAGGTACGAATCCAGAATTTTGAATGTCCGAACATGCGAATATCCACTACCCCACAAGAAATCAGAAAATCTGTCAAAAGATTTAATGTCGAAAGACTGCAATCGTAAGAAACCGCCAAGGACTTCGCAGAACGCGTTTCCCTTAATCTCTCGATTACCAGCATCTACTGTCGAAGAACAATGGCGATACCACACGTCACTTCACGAGCCCAAAGCTAGGGAGACGCCATCGACATCCAACACAAATGTGAACTCAACATTAGGTCTGTTCCCGTACTTTTTCAGTAAAAATTAGTTAATTCTCAAATTTCTTGGAGTGGGGGTAAATTATCTCTGAAAGAGACAAAATTACCAAAAAGTACGGAAACACGTTTAAGTAAAAAACAGTAAAATTATATATTTTGTATGCGGTTTAAAGAACAAATGACAAATCACCTGTCAAAACAAGCGAGTTGTCACTTTAAGATACCAACTGACAGTTTACTGATTTTTACCAACAGACATTTCTGCAGCAAATTTTTTTAAAAAAAATTTATGGAGGGGTAGTTTTTTGCTCTCTCGTATGCTGTCTGTTTAACTTATTTTTGCGTATGGGAACGGCAATAAGTAAAAATTAGTAAGAATCAGTAAATATTATTTTGTACGGGAACAGACCTATTGACTGAGGACTGGCCCATATTTTATAAAACGAATATAGCTGAAATCACTTCGTTCTTGTTGAAATTCGATTACATAAAACGAGTATCGTTCTAGGTTTTACGATACTCGCAATTTCTTACGACTGACATTTTGCAGTCGTAGTGCTTTCGTTTTCTCGTTTTACACAATCGCACATTGTCGGGACTATCGTTTACTTCTGTATCGTTTACTTGTCGCTCGTTTCGATTTATCTACTAGAGCCCCAGAGGACCAAGAACTGGGGACAGAGGACAGATGACTACGGCATTTGATGTTTAATCAAATTTGGAACCTTGTTATAGCTAATATCATGTAGGTATTGACATTTCGTACTCTCTACTCTTCTCAGTGTAATAGCGTTTTCGATTGTGATTTTTAGACCATTTTAAACCATCATTTGAAATTTTCTTCTACTCATTGCGGCTTTTTTATAAACTCAACCATTGACGAGTTGGTGTCAAAACAATGCTTATCAATTTTAGAACATGATTATCCAAAAATATTTTAATTTCTAATTATAGTTTTCCCCGAAAATCACTTTTTAATCATCCAACTGCGAAATGCAAACTTCAAATTGACATATTAAGTCAGATGTTAAATGTTTTTGTGCTGGTGCGTGTTGGTGTAAATCTGACTTGGAATCCAGATTCTTCAAAAGTACTCTAGAGTAAAAAAAGAGTGCTTTTTGTATCCCAATCGAAAACGCTATAAGATACTTTTCATCGTTTACAATTTTACAAAGAACAGCTTTGAGAATTTTTTATCCATCTTTTCACAGATTTAGTGGCTATAAAAAGAAAATTTTTAAATAAATTTACCTATGGCTATGGCTGAAGAACGTTAAAAAAAGAGGTCGTAGAGCGCTACGTGAAACTTCACGCATCGACGTTTCTCAAATAACAGAAGTCCTTCCTCATCAAAAGAACTGGACCCTCATTCCGTAAAGTGATAACATTTTGACGGTACATCCTGCATCACGCAAGATCAATAGTCGTTTTCGCTGTCGGCGATATCACCTTATTTGATTCACTTAAGACATTGGGCCTGCGCACACGAGTATACTTCAACCGGTTGAACGTCATGTTTGAGGGTGGGACGGGTGAGGAGGGAGCACAGTTTGAGAGGCATTGGAGAGCAATTTTTCACCCAAAATTAAGTGGTTGAAGAGGTTGAATCTACCAACACATGCATGCGTTTCTGACAGTTGTGGTATTAAAAAAAAATACGGCGGCTAGTTCGGTGTTAATCGAATTACACATACATATAAAGTTTGGTATATTACACAAAATTCAACCGGTTGAACATATTCCCGTGTGTTTGGAAAGTAACCATAATGACTACGGTTGAAGCATACTCGTGTGCGCAGGCCCATTAATCGTCAAATCACAGACGATTACTGAACGATTGCCCACGAGGTCTCGACTACCGTCTAAGTGATAATCGTTTACAAAGTTACGGAATGACGCTCCTTTTGACTTTTTCGCTTAGTTTTTATTAATTTTTCGTATATATATATGGAGTATGGGAAATAACAGAAAAAGGTATGAAAATGACGCACGCATCCAAGTAAAGCAAGCAGACGTCGACATTATTCTCTCCTCGCATATCACAGACAAAATAAACTATAAATGCAATGCATTCTTAATAAGAATTTCTTATGATCGGCAAACTGAAGCGTGTGTATGCGTAATGTGTATAAAGAGCCATCAAAACAAACTGAGAGCAGATTAGAGAGAGAGGGATGTTTTGGCCGTAATATCCGTACATTCACTACAGAGAGCTCTCTTATGCTTACGCTCCCGCATTTTGTTGTTTGTCTCATCAGTGTTGCTATAACTAGCGATGTTTCCCTAGTCTAGGAAAAAATAGCGAAATTTCAGACATTCTAGCTACTAGGGATTTTCTATGGGAAAGGAAGAAACCAAATTAATTTTAGATATTCCGTTAACGTTTAATAATATTTTTCTACCATTCAAAATTAAAATTTATGTATTAAAATAAGCAGTCATTAACACTTTCGAAAAAAATTATATTTGCTTTAATCAAGGAAATAGAGGCCAAAGAACACAGGGTAACAACAACAATCAGTTGATTTCAGATGCACGCGACATATGTTGTCGTGCTTAGATCTTGTTGAAAGCTGCGATATCAACCGACTGGACAAAGTCCTCGAATTCTTGGAGCAAATCAATTGAAACCGTTTCGTCGTCGATGACGCACATAATTTACAACATCTGGATGCCATAGCCGAATGGGACGAGCTTGGAAGCACCCCACAAGAGGCCTTGTGGTTCGGACGTTAGTTTCCATTGCTTTCATGTCTGTCTCATCATCCCATGGCTTGAAGGACGGACGACTTGGCAATAAGGCCGGGTTTCTTTGATTTCTTGGCAGAGTATGCGGCGATACGTGCTGCACTGCACCGGCATCTTGCTCTTCGTCATCAGATCCAAATAGATCTACAACATCATCATCAGCTACTGTGGGCTTAGCGCCAGCAGTTTGTGGTGTGGCTTGTGACCGCCCAATGCGGATCTTTCGGATAAGTCGAATGATGCAATGTGTTTGTACCAGCGGGCAATGTGAACATATGAACTGGCTAGTGTCTTGCCAAGTGTTTCAAACACAGATAAATCAGCCTTCGAAGGGTTGTAACCAACGATGTAACTGTTGTTGGCCAAGAATTTGTTTAATTATTCTAGGCCAGCTGGGGTTTTAACATCACCGAAAGACATTTTTTTGTGGTATTGATGAAATATTCGACCGTCGTGCAAAATGTGCTGCAATTTTCAATTAGTTTGACAACGGGAAAACCGTTGAAAAATCACTGGCAACACTCGCACATTTGTTCTGTCCGCGCTTGCCCCCTAGTCCAGGGTTTCAAAAGTCGATACAATTGTACTGTTTTTGATACAATCGACCTTGCTTCAGTACACAAATACACTTTTTTTAAAATTCGATACAATTTACGCTTCAGCTATTTTAATATTTTTTTTTCATCAAAATATTTGTTTTGATTTTTTAATCAAAACATTTGCTTTGTTACCGAAAGTCTGTCCAATTTCACTGAACGTTCGCATTTTTTGTCAGTTCACAATCACTCTTTCTATATTCGCGCCATTTTTTGACCGTATACGGTTGATCAGCTGTTTGCTGGTTCTTTTTTAATTTTTCTTATAAAGCCACGTACACACGAGCAATCAATTGGCAGCAAATGTTTACTTACATACTTAAGTGGCGCTACAGTCCGGGATGAACCTGGGCCTCAACCAACATGGCTTTCCAATCAACCCCGGATTTTTTGACTAGGGGTATTTCGCTGTACAGCTCGTATAGTTCGTGGTTGAATCTTCGTCTCCATAGCCCGTCAACGCAAACGGGACAGAAGATTTTTCGAAGAATTTTTCAGTCGAATCGACCAAGGATTTCTTCATCCGTTTTTTATACGGTCCATGCTTCAGTGCCGTAGAGCAGGACTGCGACTGGGATAATCAGGGTCTTATATAGGATCTCCTTAGTAGTTCGAGTGAGGGCTTTACTACTAAATTGCCTTCTTAGCCCGGAGAAATAGCGATTGGCAAGAGTAATTCTTCGTCTGATTTCTGACGAGATGTTGTTGTCAGAGTTAATAGCCGAGCCGAGGTAGACAAAGTCCCGTACTACCTCAAAGTTAGGTGACGTTCTGTCCAATTCGTCGATGTTGTGTGTCCTTTCATGTTGACAGCATATACTTAGTCTTACCCTCATTTACTGCTAAACCCATTTTTGCAGCTTCCTTGTCTATACTAGCAAACGTGGCTATGACATCACGTTAAGTCCTACCAATGATGTCAATATCGTCGGCGTATGCTAGTAGTTGCACCGATTTTTGGAAAATTGTGCCTCTGGTGTTGGCTTGGGAGTTTTGCACAATCCTCTCAAGAATCAAATTGAAGAAGTCACATGACAGCGAATGTGTCGGTGAAGTCGTTTCCGACCCTGATGGTGCAGCGAGAATTCTCCATCGTCATCCTACACAAACGGACGAGTTTTGGCGGTAAACCAAAACTAGAAATGGCATGTATAGTTCGTCTCTATAAATGCTGTCGTATGTGGCTTTGAAATCGATAAATAGGTGGTGGGTATCGATTTGGGCTTCTTGGGTTTTTTCCAGGATCTGCCGCAGTGTGAAAATTTGATCGATTGTGAACTTTCCTGACCTAAAACCACACTGATAAGGGCCGATCAGGTTGTTGGTAAACGGTTTCAGGCATTCACATATTACGACAGATAGGATCTTGTAGGCGATGTTGAGCAGACTTATGCCTCTTTAGTTGGCGCAGTTCAGAGGGTCTACTTTTTTGTGGATCGAGCAAACGATGCTGAGGTTCCATTCTTCAGGCATGCTTTCAACCGACCAGATTTGGCTTATGAGTTGGTGGATGTTACTTACCAAGTCATCTCCGCCGGCTTTTCCGGTGATATCCTCACTTCACTTACGTCGGGTGGTTGGCAGTTTTCGCTATCGTTGCCAATATTGAATGGTTCGTTCTGCCTGACAGCGGAATGTTGTTCGTCATCGCCGTTTAACAGTCTGCAGAAGTGGTTCTTCCATATCCTCAGCATCGACTGTGTCTCAACTACGATATTTCCTTGTTCATCTCGACAGGATTCTGTTCGAGCCTTGTAGCCTTGGCTTTGACGTTTTACACTTTTGTAAAACTTGCGAACATCGTTCCTGGAGTGGCACCTCTCTATATCCTCGATCGCGCGCTTTTCTTGCTCTTTTTTCTTCTTGCTGAAAAGCCGATGTTCTTCCCTTCTTCTTTGCCTATAGAGCTCAATGGCAGATCTCGTCTTCACCTGCAGCTTAGCCTTGTAGGCCTCGTTCTATGCTGCGAGCATCTGTCGGCATTCCTCATCAAACCAGGGGTTTCTTGCTGGTGGCCGCGAGAAACCTTGCACATCAGTTGCGGCTGATCTAATGGCTTGTTGGCATCGTTGTCATTGTTCTTCGACATTAGATGCTGGTGGTGTGTTGTGAGTCGAGGGGTTAAGGGATACGCGTTGCTCGAACATCTTGGCGGTCTCTGGCGATTGCAGTCTTTCGACATTAAATTTTTTCACATTATTTCTGGTTTGTTGTGGCGTGGTGGATATCCGCATCCTTACCTTGGCTACCACAAGGTAGTGGTCCGAGTCGATGTTAGCTCCTCGGAATGTTCGGACGTCCAAA
The DNA here is from genome assembly GCA_932526625.1 of Rhingia campestris. Taxonomy (NCBI): domain Eukaryota; kingdom Metazoa; phylum Arthropoda; class Insecta; order Diptera; family Syrphidae; genus Rhingia; species Rhingia campestris. Next base: position 60,450,958 of record OW052182.1, on the reverse strand, counting down.
ATACTGGATGCGTGCCTCTTGTCTATCGCAATGTGATCAATTTGGTTGACCGTTCGTTGATCTGGAGACCGCCATGTCCCCTTATGGATATCGAGATGAGGAAAGCGTATGCTGGCTATAGTGGCATTTCGTTCCGTAGCGAGGTCAATTAGCCTAAGTCCGTTACTAGACGTGTTATCTTGTAGGCTATATTTTCCGACAGTACTGCTAAAGATGTCTTCTCTTCCTACCTTTGCGGTAAAATCTCCCAGGATGATTTTAACATCGTACTTTGGTAGTCGCTCATAGGTTTTGTCGAGGAGCTCGTAGATGCTTTTTTTGCTTTAATTTCTTTTTCACGAATCAATGAAATTATTATCACCATAGCTGCTGCTGTTTTAGTTTTTGGCAAGACATTTCGTTTGTTTTTGAAATGTCAAATATTTTGCAGGTAATGGGTGTGTTCCGGATTTCTGTTTTACCAAGTTAACTTTGCCGGTGCACTGCTCTCATGTCAATCGAGCACTTTTAGTAATGTGACATGGTCGATTGATCAATGAGAACAGTGTATCGGCAAAGTTAATTTGGGAAATCTAAAATCCGGAACACGGCCAATAACCATGCAAACATAGGCAAACATTCGTGCAAACAAGTTGCTTGAGCATAACAAAAAATGTTTGCAAACACTTGCCGCAAATTGTTTGTTCGTGTTTACCTACGTAGCTTAAACGTGTGTACATATAAAGGCCTGCTCAGAATGCATATCTGTAGCTTGTATCTTGCATCGCTGTCAAAATGGAGATACATTTCTTGCATGAAGTTGCCCTCTATTCAACTTCAAGCTACAGATTCACGAAGACACGTATTGTGTAAGCTCTTACGGGTTGCCTTATTTTTAACTTTTTACTCAGCTACAATCATCAGCTACAGATAAGCATTCTGGGCGACCCTTAACTTCCCAATCGTCTTATAGCGTTTTCGATTGGGATACAAAAATCACTCTTTTTATGCTCTAGAGCACTTTTTTTTTGCTCTAGATCAATTTTTTTCGTTTTCGATTGGGATACAAAAAGCACTTCTTTTTTACTCAAAAGCACTTTTGAAGAATCTGGATTCCAAGTAACATTTACACCTACAAAAAAATTTAACATCTGATTTGATTTGTGTTGTTTTGTGATCAGTGAAAACTAAAAAGTGATTTTCTGCGATAACTACAATTAAAAATTAAAATATTTTCGGATAATAAAATAATTTGGATAAAGCATTGTTTTGACACCAACTCGCCAATGGTTGAATTTATAAAAAAGCCGCAATGAGTAAAATAAAAATTCAAATGATGGTTTTCAATGATAGCTTTAACTGCGGCTTAAAGATAAACAAAAAGCTGTCAAATAACACACTAACACACACAACCAGATCAACCTCTTTTATGTTCGATTGGGACGGGTAAAATCTGAAATCTGAAAATCCCAATCGAAAACGCTATTAAATAGCTTAGAATGTACCTTCATATTTTCAAGGATCTTAAAGTAGAAAATGGATAAGTAAGTTTGTTTTTTAGCTATGGAAAATTTCTTCATACAAATGGACATATTATAATTTTATAAAATAATGATGAACATCAACCAGTAATGTTTCAATACCTACAATTTTTTTTCAACTTTCAATAATTTGCTGAAAAGTAGGTAATTTTTCATCACAATTTTCTGATGACCATGGATTCACTGCAAAGTGCTCTCTCATGCTTACGCTATCGCTCTCTTTTGCTGAAAAAAGTTTTGCTTGTTGTTTGGCCGCCGTTGACCCACCAGTCCACCACGCTAGACCTCCACTACCCTTGACTTTTCGAGTGTAAATTTCCTTTTTTTATGAATTTGGATTTACCCCGACGAGCCCAAAGAAGTTTCACTTCAAAATGTTTTTCACTGACAGCTATTGCAACAGCCTTTCGGTCCTAATCTTATGAAAGTTTTTATTAATTTATGCTTTTTATACCCTATCCCATAGGGGTATATTAGTTTTGATACATAGTTTGTAACATACACATACCTCAAAGTATATTGATAGACTCAGAATCGGTAGCTGAGTCGATTAAGCCATGTCTGTCTGTCCGTCCGTCTGTTCGTCACCAATTTTTGGGCCTTTAATTTTGAGCTGGGATATTGAAATTTGGTACAGGATCCTTGTCCGTGCCACCAGAACAAGTGTAAACATTTTTTGTATACTGCCACTCCTCCTTTTTATAAAAACGTAGTTTTTGGCTAAACTCTAAGGAATATTGAAAATGTTTCTGAACAACATATTAAGACAAACTTAATATCTATTTGAAGTTTTTAACCACGCCAACTTTTTTCCAGTCAAATTTTAAATTTCTCGAAAAACATTTTTGAAATCCGCCCTCTGCCACGCCCCTCCGTCTGTGTGTCACCGATTTTTGGGCCTTAAATTTTGAGCTAGAGTGTTGAAATTTGGTATATAGACTCTCTGGCCGACGAAGCAGAACAAGTGTAAAAATTTTTGAAATCCGCACACTGCCACGCCCCCTTTTAAAAAATCGTTGTTTTAAGCCAAACTGTAAGGAATTTCAAAATAGTGTCTGAGCAACATATTTAGACAATCCAAATATCTGTATTTCGTCTATACAAAGTTTTTTTGCCACGCCCACTTTTTGGGGCGTTTTTAGTTTTTGATCTACCCTAACTGGTCCGTCCTATGTTAGAGTAACGTAACTTTCTTCATTTTTTTTCTTTTTTGATTTGGTACGAGATAAAACGTTTGTTGAGCAGGTGATGCGTGGTGAGTGGGCAAGAACTACCACGTCCGACGAGCTTGGCCGAGCAACCACAAGCGTACCGCGCCCTCCTCACCTCCATAGAAGATGCCTCTGTGGCCCGACCCTGACTCACAACAAGTTCGAACAAAATTTTGAAGAATACATCCCCAATGATATAATAAACATTTTGTCTGGAGATCATTTTCACCTACGCTTACATTTTAGGGGCGTTTCTTACAAAAACCATTTGTACACTCCATCCCAAGGTATTAGCAATAGAAATACGTTGTTTTTTGTCAAACCACAAAAGTTTTTGATAAACTGTCTGAACAATAGCTATGTTGCGACAATGTCATTTTCTGTATTTCATAGCCATAAAGCCTACATTTTGAGAATATTAATTTTAAGGATAGGATGGGATAGGGTGTTCAACGATCCGCACAGCGGATTGTAGCCTTCTCATATGTTTATACCCTATCCCATAGGGGGGTATATTAGTTTTGATACTTAGTTTGTAACATAGAGAAATAATTTTGCTACATATACCTCAAAGTATATGGATCGACTCAGAATCGCTAGCTGAGTCGAATAAGCCATGTCTGTCTGTCCGTCCGTCCGTCTGTCTGTTCGTCACCGATTTTTGGGCCTTAAATTTTGAGCTAGGATAATGAAATTTGGTATATAGGATGCTCGTCCGTGCCACCAGAACGAGTGTAAACATTTTTGAAATCAGCCCACTGCCACGCCCCCTTTTTAGGGAAACTTATTTTTTGGCCAAACCGTAAGGAATTTCAAAAAAGTGTCGTTCATACAAAGTTTTTTGCCACGCCAACTTTTTGGGGGCGTTTTTAGTAAAAAACGCTTTTCGTCCAAATTTTAAAACTTTCGAAAAAATGCAAATACTTCCGCAATGGTAATATAAACATTTTGTCCATAGATCATTTTCACCTACGCCCACATTTTGAGGGCGTTTTCTTACAAAAACCATTTGTATACCCCATCCCAAGGCATTAGCAATAGAAATACGTTGTTTTTTGTCGAACCACAAAAGATTTTGAGAAACTGAGCAATATATTGTGACAATGTCATTTTCTGTATTTCATCGCCATAAGGCCTATATTTTGAGGATATTAATTTAAAGGATGGGATGGGATAGGGTATTCAACGATCCGCATAGCGGATTGTAGCCTCTCATATGTTTTTGTATAGATTTTCTTTGTTTTTGAATTGTTGCAGCATAATATATTGCTTGCCTCAAAGTACCTACAGATGTCCATCAAGAGGATCCATCATTATAGACACCACATCCATGAAATACATTACACCACCAGCCAATGGTTCCACAACGATTGAGCTACAGGTTGGCCCTAATGTCAGCTAATGGGTTAACATCCACTATGTGCCAGTACTAAAGGATCTCACACACTGCCAACAGATGCATCTGCCGGATAACTAATTTTGCAACATCTACCATCCCAGACGCTTTGTGGCGGTCATGCTTTGTCTGTCTTCTAATCTACCAACCAAACATAACCAGCAAATTTATCGCATTCCCAGTTTGAAGTTGAAGTGTTTCCTCAATGCGGCAGTTACCGCCATCAACCCAGGCTACATTATGATGATGAACACCCAGGTGATTGCGCAAAAGTTGGTAGCTGAGGCTGAAAACGTTTCTCGTTTAATTATGGGAACTTTGTCGGAAAAGTCGCCACACTGTAGGGAGCATCATGTCAAAGCCTCTTCGTAGTAGATCTTCTTCGGCGTGGTTGATCTGCACGATTTTTGCTGCTAATGTTGTTGTTGCCGTGGGGAAAACAATGATGTGCGCGATTTTTATCGGCGCGGAGACGATTTATTTGACATTATTGCCGGCTGCTGAAGACATATTCTGGCCTTTCTTTGTAGCATGACATGGCCATTTTAATGTTTGCCTTTCATTGGATTTTAAGCAAAGTTAGTAAATTATGTACCGATCATGAAAATGTAGGTACTTACTGAGAAAAGGCGGTGGTATTTGATGAGAAGTTGGTGAGTCCAAAATTAATTCAAAAACTGTGTTTACATTCTATGGAAGAGGGGTGAATTCGTTTTGATACACAAATTTGTAAGATACTCACAATAATGCAATTAGAAATTTTCACACTATTTCATATCTTATTAGATATTTCCGACCTAACAGGATTTTGAAATATAAACAGACAACTTATTGCGGTTTCCATTGGGAAAAAAAATCAATTTTGTTTTATCTGAACCTGTCGAAGGACCGATTTTGACATTTGTTGTGTTCCATTGGACAAAAAAATTGATTTTTTTGATCTTCGATCAATTTTGCAAATCTGTATTTTTCGGCAGATTTACCAATACCAATACAAATGATAGCTGTCAGTTTGACTAGAGTGATTTTTATTTTGATTTATTACTTTGGTTGTGAAAAACAAGAGTGCTTTGCGTTTGGGTTTATTAATGGATATAGAAAAAATAAAGTAATACGTGAACTATTAAATTCATCTACTTCGACTTCGTCTTCGGAAAGTGATGAATATAATTTCTGTATTTTAAAATTTTTGTTATGTTTTAAATTTTGGCAGCTACACCGACGCTAACTTCACAGACACGAAAGGACACCAATACAATGACAAAAAAAAAAATCTGAATTGTCTTCCATTGACACTCAAAAAGATCAAATTTCAGATCAAAATCTAGATTTCTCAATGAAAAACGCCATTTACAGAACTTCAACGAATCAAGTTTTACATGTGTTTACGTCTACTTTGCTATACATGGTTATACCCTATCCCATCGAGAAATAATTTGTGGGCGTGTAGCGGATCAGAAAGAGAAGTAATAAAAAAACGAGACAGACATCGAGAGAAAAGGATGGAGTAGAGGTATTTAACGGCAGTCTGTTGTAGAAGCTAAGCTGAATCGGACGGGACATAATAAAGTGAAGAGAAGTTTGTTATTAAAAATTCTGTAGTTGAGTTTTATTTTATAGGCGTTTTATCAAAAAAAAAAACTGTTTTAGGCAAAAGTTTAGGAAAATGCGAACAAATTCTGATGCAAATACTACGAAAATAATGTAAAATGTATTTCGTCCATACATCATTATGGCTAATGCCAACTTTTTGGGGGCGTTTTCCTACAACAAAGAAAACCCTACCCCATAGCATATGCAATAGAAAACCATTAAATATTTTGATAAACTAGATATCTGAGCAGTATTTTGTGAAAAAGCCACTCCCACGTTTTGGGGATTTTTAATTTAAAGATGGAATGGGATATGGTATTGAACGATTCACACAGCGGATTGTATCCTTCTCATATGTTTTTTAGGACTATTTACTACAGGAAAGTGGATTTGTTTCTGATGTATCAAACAAATTTATTGCAATTGATATCGAAAGAAGAAGCAAGAAAGATCGAAAAGGATATCCGACAAACAATCGTTACAAAATAGTATAGTTCTTGGTTGAATCTTCATCTCCATAGCCCGTCAACGCAAATCCTTTTTCGAAGAATGTTTCTCTTAAAACCAAGGAATTCTTCACCCGCTTCAGCGCCGTAGAGCAGAACTGGGATGATCAGGGTCTTGTATAGGATCCCCTTAGCAGTTCGAGTGAGGGCTAAACTACTAAATTGCCTCCTTAGCCGAAGAAACAGCGGTTAGAAAAAGTAGTTCTTGGTTAAATTGGTTTAAAGCTGACGTACTACTCCAAAGTTATATCTGTCAACGGTGACGTTCTGTCCAATGTTGTGTGTCCTTTCGTGTTCTATTCTGGTCCTATTCTCATTTACTGCTGAACCCATTTTTGCGGCTTCCTTCTCTTTACTAGCAAAGTTGACTATCGTTGAGTCCGACCTATGATGTCAATATCGTCAGCGTATGCTAGTAGTTGCATCGATTTACGGAAGATTGTGTCTCTGGTGTTGGCTCGGGAATTTTGAACAATCTACTCAAGAATGATGATAAAGAAGTCACATGACAGTACGTAAATGTTTTTTTTTGGTATCGAATGTGTCGCTATGGTCGTTTCCGACACTGATGGAACAGCGATAATTCTCCATCATCATCCTGCACAGACGGAGTTGGGACGGTATACCAAACTAGACATGGCTCTGAACTGTTTGTTACTATAAATGCTTTCGTATGCGGCTTTGAAATCGATGAATAGGTGGTGTGTATCGATATGGACTGCTTGGGTTTTTTCCATGATCTGCCGAAGTGTCAAGATTTGATCAGTTGTGAAGTTTCCAGGCCTGAAACCACACCGATAAGGGCCTATCAGGTTGTTGGTAAACGGTTTAAGGCGTTCACATATTACGGCAGATAGGATCTTATAGACGATGTTGAGAAGATGTATGACTATGCCGTAGTACAGAGGATCTTCATTTTTGTAGATCGGGCAAACGATGCTGAGGTTTCATTCTCCAGGCATACTTTCATTTAACCAGATTTACGAACATATTACAGTCTGCAGAAGGGGTCCTCTCATATCCTCAGCATCGACTGTATCTGAACAATGATATTTCCGTGTTCATCTCAGGATTTTGTTCGAGCCTTGAATCCTTGGCTTTGCCGCTTTACACTTTTGTAAAACTTGCCAACATCATTCCTGGAGTGGCACCTCTCTATGTCTTCGATGGTGTTCTTTTCTTCTTTTTGAAAAGCCGGTGTTTTTCCCTCCTTCTTTACCTATAGAGCTCAATGGCAGCTCTCGTCTTAACCTGCAACTTAGCCTTGTAGACCTCGTTCTTGGCTGCGACCAACTTTCGGCATTCTTCATCAATCCAAGGGCTCCTTGCTGGTGGGTCCCACTGTTTTTCGACATTATATGCGTTCTGTGAAGGATTTGACAGCCTCTTCTTATTGCAGTCTTTGGCCTTGATGCGGGTCTTGGAAACATAAGATTTCTTCCCTAAGTCTGACACTTATAACAAATCCACATCCGAATATCTTCTGTTTCTGCTCACTATACCACAGTCCGTAGTAGATGTCAAAGTTTTTTATCTCCTTTTTGCCCAGCCCATCCCATCGTATTTCCTGAGTGGCAGTAATCACTGCTTTGTAGCAGCTTAGGGCTTCCGTTAGTTGTTCACCTGCACCTCTCACATACCTGTGCAGTTGCGAACTTCGTTGACTGTTTTCCGTTTAGCATGGTCGTAAACAATCCAATCGTCATTTCCGAGACTCCGAGCCAGCAGTACCCACTACGGGATTGACCGCTGCTGTTGATCTTTCGGCTCATCCGTCCTTACCTTTGTTCAAGGGACGTGAGTTAATCTTGAGATGCATAGATGACCTTCACTTTGTCCATCCTAGCTGGAACTGTAGACGCCACCGAGAGCTCTTCTGCTGGAATGGAATATGTACATTAGTATGAGTACACCCCCCACTCTCATCTGCTGTCCCCAAGACTTTACACAGGAATTGAGACCATATTTACAGTCAAGGTACTAGGCACTCAGCGGTCGCCACGGGAAGGTTTCTAAGTCGGTGTTGGTAGGCATAATGACGGTAAGAAAAAAATGTATGACTTCAACAACAGAAAACACACAATATCGACGAATTACACAGAAAGTCACAACTGACAGGTATAACTTTGAGGTAGAAAATAACTTTTCTCCAGATATCGAACGAAGGATTACTCTTGCAGACCGCTGTTTCTTTGAGCTTAGAATTCAATTTAGTAATCCGTCCCCTTGAACTGCAAAGGTAATTCTATATAAGACCCTGATCATCCCAATTTTGCTTACTGATGATAAAGCATGGACTTTTTTTTAAATCTTTGGTAGTTTTCATTGAAAAAATCTTCGAAAGGCCTAAGCTCCCATTGCGTTGACGGCCTAATAGACAAATGTTCAACCACGAACCACGAGATGTTCAGGAAGGCCCCACTTTAACTGGCGCGCACATGTACAAGCCGACCTCATCAACTTGAAGTGCGTACCTGGAAGCCGTTGGCTGATGACTGGGCTAATTCGAGGTTCATGTTGGTTGAGGCCCATGTTTAACCCGAACTCTACGTAAGTAAATAGTGTGTGTCTGAGTAGTCACTCTAGTCAGGGGAATTTCATGGTTCCCATTAAGTTGAAAATAATAACATCGCGGTCTTTCGAAGGCATTATTGGTCTCTAGTGCGTTTTGGTGATACCGACTTTAATTTGGTGTCATAATTGTTGTGGCTTTATTGTAACTCCATTTGAGTGAAGCTTTTCGAATTTTAGACATAGAGAAGTGACATCACGCAGAAAGGCGAAAAAATTGCGTGTTACCTCTATTGTAAAACCATCCGTGTCCAAACTTAGTTCCTTTTCAGAGCTAAGAAATAATTTACAACAGCTCAGCTTGTTCTTCATAGCATTATACATGGCAATACATTTTTTGCCCATTCCCGAACAGAATGAGGTCCCCTGCTTTATCTTTACTCAGTAGAGGTCAATCTGATCAGTATATGTAAAGTTAAAGGAACACCCTAAAATTTACCGATCTATGGTAACACAGCCTATTCCACACCCACACCTAATAATATCAAACTGCAGAGAGGTCAAACTCCCCCCATCATAAAATGGTAGATGAAAACCCAAATCTAGACTTTCACAAAACGATTTACAAATTAATCAGCGCAACACACTTTTTATCCAACCTAAGCAACGATCATCTCCATGGTCTAGTGGAGAATCCAATTAACACCCAGACACGTCCCTTCACAGCTGCACCTTCACTTTATCACCTTGCTCACCGCTAAGGCACACTCCCTCTAAATTGCACAACTTAAGTCCAAATCGAAAATGTTATCAAATCCCCTGACCTCACTTAAGTGATGGGACAACTTCATTTAGGCGCACCGAAAGCGAATACCCTTCCAGACTCTTGACCCTTATAGTGCGCTGATGTTTCACGCTTGCACGGCGGAAACATAAACCGAGCAACGTGACGTTCGTAATGAATAATAAAAGCGCACGCGGTAACCTTTTCGAATTTGTATGCTTCTTCATGGACTAAGATCCGACAACCATCAGGCATATGATTCATCGTGCTCTCACCTTCCCTCTATCTCTGCCTTTGTACGGTAAGTCTCAGTCTCGGCTTGGCAGAGTGTTAAAAGGTCAGGCGTGATTTCGTTTCAGGCAATCTTACCGCGTTCGCAACGTCTAGATGGGTTAGATCGCATTCGGGATACATGGAAATGCCATAGTCTCGAATGCAAGAGGATTTTCCCTGGGAAGTCGGGTTTTACTGTGAAGAAGAGTGATTGTAGCGCACGGATTTAATTATTGGTCAATAGCGGAGAGGATTAATGGCACTTTCCAACGACACCAAGTAGTGTACGGGTACAGAGAGATAGAGAGAGATGCCTTACAAAGGTTTGACTTCATTTTTGAAAGGCAAAACGTTATCACATAATGAGTTCCCATATAGTGGATCATTAGTGAAGTAAGTGGAACGAGAATCATCCTCATGCCTTTCTCTTGAAACTGAAGGGTATACCGGCGGCAGCTGTGGGCGTACAGCAACCATTCTCCAAGCCAGCAGAGTAATTGTCATTTGGTAATCCACTCATCAAATGTGAATGCATGACGGTGTGGATGGGATAGGATTCAATGGGAACGACTTAATAGGCGCTCTGCAAATTTGTTGTTTGCAAAATCAACAAACAAACAGACGGGCAAAAAATTGCAGTCACGTTTTGTCGCATACTCGTGTTCTTCGGATGGCTGTGTATCTATGTGCTGTACACACCTTGGTAAGTGTAAGTGATCGACTGGGTGATCGATGGCAAACGACGAGATCCGAGAGAGGTTCGTTAGCAGTTAGAATTAAATGGCAGTGTGTGCTGGGTACCGTCTTCCATGATGTGATTAATGTAGGAATGCTTACCGATGGTTAATTATGTTTAGTTGATATGGTCACCTCCAATCAAAATCTAATTAATCAGATACAAGCCCAGAAGTGCCTGCAATGATTCGAGAGTCAGTGTGGTGAATTATGGAAGGATAATGAGAGTCATTTGAAATAGGTCTACTCATCTAATCTAATTTTCAAAACCTCTAGGTAAATGATGCTCCATTACATTGGATACTTCGATGATGAATGACATTTGGAGTGCTTCAGTGGATAGTATGTAGTGCTACTAAACGAGGAGTCTCAGGTTTATAACCAGAGTTTAACAACACCTGAAGTGTTTTCAGTAACAGACATCTAAAAGTACTAAACTGCCATGAGAAGCTTTTAAAATTGAATGTTCAGAATGTCGGTCCCATTCTTTTTTAGAAATTTAATTCAAATACACATATAAATCGAATTTATAGATTCTAAGCCCTATACCTTTGAGGCTAAAATTCGTATTCTCTCAATCGACATTAAGAATAAGTACAACTTGTGGACCAAAACTAGCTAGGGATAAGGTCCACTATCAAAAATACCTCCCCAGACGGCAGCGGAAAAACTCCCAATATGGAATCAACGGTGGCGTATATAGTCTTAATTAGGATGAACGAAGTAAACAATCTATTTGAGCTGCTCTGAGATATGCCGGCGACATGCAGGAATCTCAATGAAAAGAGATGGTGGTGGACGAGCAGAGAACCCAACGACAGCACTTAAATCGGTAGAGGATACGGATACCTCTGTGTCCTAGGACTATCTAATCAATTGGAGCTGACCCTCCAGATTGGTTGTATTTCTTTGGGTTAACTACCCACTCACAGAAAAAATCGTTGCTACGAGCCTCGAAAATAAGTAACTTTTTTGTTGCCGAGCATTGTATCTGCACATGGAATGTAATAATATTAAACAGGAGAGGGCAGGCGAACAACTAGCGGAAGTCCTAAGCTGCTACAAAGCAGAAATTACTGCCATCCAGGAATATATGCCTTCATGCTCTGACGGAGAAAGATGATATTGCAAAAGACTGCTTGTAAGAGCTTCTAGACAAAACTTGAGAGTGACTACCAACGATGTTAAATCATTCAATATTGGCATTGACAGCGAAGGAAATGACGACATTCCTACCGAGCTAAAAAAGGAATGGAGTTGATTTGGTAAGTAAGATTCAGCAACTCATAAGCAGAATTTGGTCGGATGAAAGTATCCCCGAAGAATGGAACCTCAACACCGTTTGCCTGATCTACCACAAAGGTGACCCTCTGTGGCGTCAATTACAGAGGTAAAAGTCTCCTCAATATCATCTGCAAGATCCTATCTGCGGTAATAATATGTGAGCGCCTGAAAATGTTTACTAACAACCTGATCGGTCATTATCAGTGCGGTATTAGCCCAGGAAAGTCCACAACTTATCAAACCTTCACACTTCAGCACATACTGGAAAAAAAACCCAAGATGTCCAAATCGATACGCACTAATACCTAATTATCGATTTCAAAACCGCATACGACAGCATTAATAGAGACGAGCTGTGACTTCTCTAATTTGATTCTTGAGAGGATTGTGCAAAACTCCCGAGCCAACACCAGAGGCACAATTTTCCAAAAATCGGTGCAACTACTAGCATATGCCGACGATATTGACATCATTGGTAGGACTCAACGTGATGTCATAGCAACGTTTGCTAGAGAAGCAAGCGGCAAAAATGGGTTTAGCAGTATATGAGGGTAAGACTAAGTATATGCTGTCATCACGAAAGGACACACAACATCGACGAATTAGACAGAACGTCACCATTGACAGATATAACTTTGAGGTAGTACGGGACTGTGTCTACATCGGCTCCGCTATTAACTGTGACAACAACATCTCGTCAGAAATCAAACAAAGAATTAAAGCCCTCACTCGAACTACGAAGGAGATCCTATATAAGACCCTGATCATCCTAGTCCTGCTCTACGGCGCTGAAGCATGGATCGTATCAAAAGCGGATGAAGAAATCCTTGGTCGATTCGAGCGAAAAATTCTTCGGAAAATCTTCGGTCCCGTTTGCGTTGACGGGCTATGGAGACGAAGATTCAACCACGAACTATACGAGCTGTACAGCGACATACCTCTAGTCAAAAAACTCCGCATTGGACGTTTAAGATGGCTAGGACTTGTAGAACGAATGGACACCAATACTCCGGCTCGCAGAGTCTTCGATTCCCAGCCAGACGTCGGACGCAGTAGAGGAAGACCTCGCCTTAAGTGGCGCGAACATGTAGAAACCGACCTCAACCAACTTAGAGTGCGCAACTGGAGGCAGTTAGCTAAGGACCGGGCTAATTGGAGAGGCATGTTGGTTGAGGCCCAGGTTCATCCCGGACTGTAGCGCCACTTAAGTAAGTAAGTAGGTAGGGCTCAACGTGATGTCATAGCCACGTTTGCTAGTATAGAGAAGGAAAAGACAAAAATGGATTCAGCAGTAAATGAGGGTGAGACTAAGCATATGCGGTCAATACAAAAGGAGACACAACATCGACGAATCGGACAGAACGACACCATTGACAGATAAAACCTTTGTCTACCTCGGCTCCGCTATTAACTCTAACAACAAAAACCGGACCGAATGGATGAAAAAATCCTTGATCGTTTTGAGAAGAAAATTCTTCGAAAAAACTTCGGTCCCGTTTGCATTGACGGGCTATGGAGAAGTCGATTCAACCAAGAACCAAAGAAGATTATGTCTCGGGAGTTTTGCACAATCTTCTTAAGAATTAGCTATGTTAAAAAAAAATCTCGCGACAATTCGCCACCTTGTCTAAATTCTTTGTACATTCTGTCCATCTGTCAATCGATCAATCATCAAGCTTATTAATTTTCCATTCGATTTCGGCATTAAGCAGTAGGTCTCCAACTTTGTGGTAGAAAAAATTTCTTCGCACAAACATATGAAGGGAAAAGCTAAGTTTGAGGACAATTTTAAATTTTTTTAAAACCTATGGCAAAACTGCTACCAAGTCATTAGATAGTACAGAGCTTTTCCAGCCTTAACATGAAACCACTGCGTTTAAAGCCAAGATTTTAAAGGAAACCGATAGCTGCGTCAAACTTTGTAGAAAAGATTTTCTCAACTGTCGGGACTTGGGGAGTAGCACGAGAGGTTTCTACAAGTACACCCTAACATTTAGCAAAACTTAATGAGGGGAAAATTATCCAGCCCTATACTACTCCCATGTAGATTTATGTCCAAAAATTATGGTAATGTGAGGCGAATGGATATCGGATCTTGTTGCAGTTATAATACCATTTGAGAAAAGCTTATAAGTATGAACGATGATAATCATGAAAATCGGAGTGTCTACAAGGTTTTCGCGTTCCCGGCTCTTTTTGATTCCCGGGCATCGGGAACGATTATTTTATATTCCCGGGAATTCCCGGGTAGCCGGGAATGAGTTATTTAGAAAAAAAAATCTAGTTTTTCAGTATTTTCTTTTTAATATACAAATTTATGAGTCTGGTTGCCGGAAAAATAAGACTTTAAGAATACCAAAGCATTCAAGGACCTATCGGACAGCCTGTTTCTTGCTTTGGTCACAAAGCTTCCAGCGATTGAATACACCCTCTAGCTTTCTGCAGATGTTGGTTTCACTGTTAAGAGGGATTTGTATAGCAGATCCAAATTAGGTATCGGAAGAAGCTGGAACAAGTCTGACGGCGTTGTTGATAGCTTCATTCAACTGCAATTCCAAAGATGTAGGATTATCATACGATTCTTGCAACGTGAGAGTATCTTCTTCACTTGATTCAATTTTGTTAGAAAACAAGCGCATAAATATGTTTGCTGCATATCTTAAAAGGCTTATTTTCGAAGCATTTGGCAAGTCATTTGATGTATAAGTGTCAGGATTATGTAAATATTTGCAAAGGCCAAAAAGACTGACATATCTTCTTCCTAAAATTATTTCTTCTAGTGCTGAATAAAACTCCTCTGAAAAGGGAGTTTGAAGTCTTCGGATTGCATTCAGTAGAACTGAAATAATAGCATCGCATGTAAGAATTGTTGCATCTTTCTACTCAGTGCTTCCACAGCTAACTTAAAAGGTTTCAATAAATGTACCAAATTCTGCAACTCTTCCTCATTTTTTTCATTCAAGTTCCAGGTGTAGTTCAAATCGATGAGAGCTTTCTTAATACTATTTTTTACCAACAAGAATCTTTCTACCATAGTAACTAAACTATTCCAACGAGTTTTTACATCTAACAGCAACTGCATTTCTTGTCCTTTTACTTGTTTAATGAATGGTTAAAGTAGAGAAGGTATTTTTTACTGGACTTTTTGGAAACATTTTTACGATTTTTCGGACCTCGTTTAGCTAATGGAATAAATCTGGACGAATGGTAACTTCAAGGTCATCTTCATCGTCAATAATATGAAATGAAAGCTCGTAGTCTTCAGTGTCGAAATCGTTGTCCTCCGCGTCTGATTCATTTTCATTTTGAATTGTATTTTTGCAGGCTTGTTTTTTATAAATCACATCCGTAATAGCTAAATGCATGGCGTGATTGATCCAAAGCAACGTTTTTTCGGCTTCTACCTGTGATATTCTTAGCTTATGTACTTTTTCTAAGTGTTTCACAAAGTAACAATAACCATAACATAATGTAAAGAATTTTCAATGCATTATAAAAAAGCTATAATTTAAAACCTACAAAAAATCTCATAAGACTTGCAATTTAAATGTACGAGAATAGCAATAGCAATCAATGAAGTATTAAAAATATACATACCAAATCTAATGAACGTCAACACAAAAACATGAACTAAAACTTTTAACAAACTTTGAACATGAACAACATAAACTCACTGGTGACGAAACTTTGTATGGCATTTAAACGCCTTGGCTACTAAGATTTTTGATTTATTTCTTACATTTAACTGTTGGCTATAGCAAAAGGCTACTAAGTTTTGGAGTTCTTCAAAATGAAAAATAAAATGTTTTCAAATGAGTTTAATATATGTATATATTTTAAATATCGTTTTTACAAAGAAAATTATTAATTTTGAATGTACCCGGGTACCCGGGTATTATGAAAAATTATTCCCGGGAATGAAAACGCTTTCATTCCGGAACCCGGGACCGAAAACCCTAGTGTCTACCCCATATTTCAAGCTTCCTCACCTACCGTAAAGAAAACGGATGCGACTGCAAATCATAAGATTAAACTGTAATTCATATCGCAGATCTAAACGATTTGTCAGCGATGTCAAAAGCCATTCAAAATGTCATAGCCTACGGGGAGCTGGGAAAAAATATGGCCAGCTATATGTCAGTAAGCTTACATAGAAAACCCATCAAGAACCAAACCCACCCACAGTGTGGGCAAAGAGTCAAAGAGTAGCTCCCTAACCGCAAACCGCAAACCGCAAAAGCCCATAATTCAGTCAAGCCGCTGTGTCACAATACGTCGTGCGCGTGTCTGAGTCTGAATGAGTTTCGTTTTGGAGTGCGCTGTTTATATTTTTTTATCTGCGAGAATGAATTTTTATCCAAAAACTCATTACCATAAATGTTTATCTTCCTGGCAGCGGAGGTCGATTGCAGTGATACACTCGCCTCAATTCGTTGTACGAAATGTCATTTAGTTGTATTTATGGAAATCATAATGAACGAATTGCAGACTCAAGAAACCGTGATGACTGAGCTGGCAAACGAGCGCCGAGATTCCCGTCTTCGTGTTGTTGTTGTAGTTTGTAGTTTGATCACCACTCCTCCGACCTGGAATGGGGTCACAGTCTCAAATGAATGTCATTTGCCATTTATGGTGAGTGAATTTGTTTTGGATTGGAATGACATTGTTTCGATCTTTTTGATTTGACAACCGGCAAATAGTTTAGCGATTTATCTTTTAAGGATCAAGTTGCACAAACGCCCCTTGGGATAGTTTCGATAAATGATAGTGAATGGCGTGTTGAAATGTTTAAAATGGTTCCTAAGTAGCAGGCTTTCACGGAATGGAAGCGGGTAACATAAAAAACGGATAGATCACTAGATCTCATCATACCTAACGAGCCTCCCTTAATCAAACTCAGGATACAGGATACTCTTTGATTAAATGCCTGAAGACTTCTGTGAAAATCTGGTTCTTCCACTCGAAGGATGGTTACCACTTCAGGTTAACCCCGACTGGTTGGTTGAAATGGTTACTGGCTTCCAATCGTCCGAAAACCAATATTAGATCATAGTGTGGCTATGGTGGGTAAGAGGTAGATATTGGTTCTATCGACAATAATATCTATGAGGAATAAGCTTCAAACGGCTCATTTATCACATATAAAACTCTGAGTCTTGTTGGGGTGGTTGTTGAATTTTAGCTTGATAAAGACGTAATATTGGCAATAAAGAAAATGGGCTTTGAAATGGTATCCCTTTGGGATGGCTAAAGTCTTTAATATCCAGAAAAAAAAAGTAGAGATGTTAACAGACACTAGCTGCGATGGTTAAATGATCTACAGACTTAAAGTCTACAATTGCAAAATTCAAACATGGAATAGGCCAAACAAATTTGCTCTTTAAACTCTTCAACTCAAAGAAAACGCAGTAGACAGCATTTACAAGAAAGCTCAAGTCGAAATGAAGAATACAGTCGTCAAATCAGTAGAATCCATATATCTGCTAGTCGTTACAATTGGTCAGATGTATCATCAACATGCAAACTATATTGCCAAAATCCGTAGGCATTGGCATTAAATGCCGCTACATGCTGGAATAAACCTGGGACTCTGCAATTAGCCCGGTTCTTAGCTAACTGCCTCCAGTTGCGCACTCCAAATTGGTTGAGGTCGGTTTCTACTTGTGCGCGCCTCTTAAGGCGAGGTTTTCTCTACTGTGTCCGACGTCTGGCTGGAAATCGGAGACTCCGCGAGCAAGAGTATTGGTGTCCATTCGCTCTATATGTCCTAGCAATCTTAAACGACCGATCCGGAGTTTTTTTTGGACTAGTGGTATGTTGCTCAACAGCTCGTATAGCTTGTGGTTGAATCTTCGTCTCCATAGCCCTTCATCATTTTTTGATACGGTCCATGCTTCAGCGCCGTACAGCAGGACTGGGATGATCAGGGTCTTATATATGATCTCCTTACTAATTCGAGTAAGGACTTCACTACTAAATTGCCTTATTAGCCCGAAGAAACAGCGGTTGGCATGAGTAATTTTTCGTTTAATTTCCGACGAGGTGTTTTTGTCAGAGATAATAGCGTAGCCCAGGGTGGATAAAGGTATCTAAAGGTAGATAAAGTCCCGTATAACCTTAAAGTTATATCTGTCAATGGTGACGTTCTGTCCAATTCGACGATGTTGTGTGTCCTTTCGTATTGACCGGATATACTTAGTCTTACCCTCATTTACTGCTGAACCCATTTTTGCCGCTTGTAGTTGCACCGACTTTTGAAAGATTGTGCCTATGGTGTTGGCTCGGGAGTTTTGCACAATCCTCTCAAGAATCAAATTAAAGAAGTCTTATGACAGCGCATCGCCTTGCCTAAAACCTTTTTTGGTATAGAATGTGTCGGTAAAGTCGTTTCCGACCCTGATGCTTTGACAAGGCTCTGAATAGTTCGTCCCTATAAATACTGCCGTATGCCATGGCTTCAATATGGTAGGGGTCCGAGTCGATGTTAGTCCCTCGGAATGCTCGGACCTCCAAAATACTGGATTTGGAATTGATGCCGATTGTTACAATGCGTCCGCTTATATCTTGAAAGCATAGGACTTCTTGCCTAAAGCTGGCACTATACCTATAAATGTTACAGTTTTTTCCCTTTGCCCGGCCCATTCCATCGAATTTCCTGGATGACTGTAATGTCTGCTTTATAGCAGCTTAGGGCTACCGCTAGTTGTTCGCTGTGCCTCTCCTGCTTAATGTTCTCACATTCCAGGTGCAGATACGAACGTCGTTTTCCTTTTTTTGTTTAGCAAGGTCGTCAGCTTCATAAAAATGTTTTTTGATCACCGAAACGAGAAAGTACTCGACCAGGAAATGTCTCGTGCAGCAATTGAGTAATTGTTTCACGGGCTGTATTGCATTTGGCACCGATCACCTTGTAGTTTCACATGTCGTCTACATCGATTTCACTCAGTTTAGGTAGCCCATCACCTTCTGTTTATAGCCGAAATATGACCAGATCTTGAATACTGTTGTCATATTTGGAGATCGGCCCCAAAACATTCACTGAATTTACTGGACTTTTTTTTTTTTTTCAATTCATTTTTATTTTTCTTCAACTTAGAACTAACTTAAATGCTAGACAAAAATTACTGAAAAACTAGCCTACTTATCTACTAACTTAATTAACTTACTTATCCTCTGCGGATATCCTAAATTAAACAATAACAACTTAAAAAACTAATGCCTTTCGGCCTGAAATCTAATTTAATTATTTAACTATATATTTATCTTTTTTTTTTTTTTTTTCTTGACCAAGAAACATTTTTTAAAAAAACTTGGTTTCATGTGTTTTTTTTTTATTTTTATTCAAACTTACATACTAATTAAAACTACTTATGAACTAACTAAAACTACTTAGAAACTAATTAAAACTACTTAAAAATAACTTAAAACTAGAACAGCCACAGCAAGCATTTTGTATTTTGTATTTTGTATTTTTTTTTTTTGAATTTTTTTTTTTTTTGTGCCACCACGACTGTTTTTCTTAACCTACCCTTAAGTGAAACCTTAGATATATGAAAGTCGGCCATACTTCAAAATGAAAGTCAAGAGTCAACTACCTATAACTAATCTTGCAGCCACCACAACAGGTTCTCCTGTTGCAACCTACTCCGACGGTCCCAATCGGACACACTCCTGCTGAACCGCAGGCGCTCTCCTCCGCCCTGAGCAACTACGTCTCGGTCGTACAGGAGCCGCCTATCCACAGTTCGTCGGAAGACGTGGTAGATTAGCGGAACCGCCGATCTGTCCTGTATCAGCCCTCGACTATCCAAAAATAGGAAAGCTTCAGGCGGAATAAAGCCGCTTAAACGCGCACTTTCAAAATATTCATCATTGGGGTAGAAGGCCCCAAAGATGAGACTATTGCTCGAGGTCATCGCTCTTGCCGCGTGAAACCGAATGAGTTTCACCAGAAAATTGTCGATCCTGTTTATGTTGGCCCCGTTGTATAGGACCTGGTTGGAATAGTATTTTGTGTAGTCAGATACTGGTGTTCTGTGAAGTCCAAGGCAGCTTCTCAAACACTGCCTCTCAAACACCCGTATCTTTTCCATTTGAGATGGGGCAACGTTGAACCACACCGGGCACCCATAGGCAATCATCGGTCTGATAAGAGACATGTAGCAAATCACCTTCACCCTGCTGTCAAGACGGCTGCTATAAAACAATCGTCTTGTCAGGGCAAATGCTCCCCTAGCTCTCGCCAGAGCAGCATCTACATGTCTTCCGAAATATAGATACTGATCCAGCCAGATGCCAAGGTACTTTACTACACTTTTGCTCGCCAGTGGATGTCCGTTTGGTCCAACGATCACCAGCTTGCGCCAGTTCTTTCTCGTATCCCTAGAGGCCTTAGACAACGGTGTCCTAAACAGGATAGTTTCCGATTTCTGAAAGTTGATTTTTAACTTCCAGTCATCACAATATCTCTGGATCTTATCGAAGTACCGCTGCAAAAGAGTTCGGATGACCTCGACAGTAGGTGCTGATCTGTACGCGATAAGATCGTCCGCATACGCAATTGCCTGAGTAAGACTACCTATCATATCGCTGGTGTAAATGCTGAAGAGAATCGGCGAGTTCACCGCTCCCTGTTGCAGACCATTTTTAATGAAAAATTCGGTGGTAGAAGTTACATTGCCACTTTTGACAACAAACGTTTTACCAGTCAACATGTCATGAAGCATATATAGTAGTGGTTTACTTATGCCAAGTCTGGTCAGCTTTAGATAGAGGCCCTCTAACCATACGGTGTCGAAAGCCTTCTCCAAATCAACCAGACATGCACCCGTGCACTGTTTTTTCGCTTTGTTCCATTGTATATCAGAGACGAGTTTGGAGGCGGCATGAATACAGTCATGTCCGGCCTTGAAACCAAACTGGTTCTCTGGTATAATATTGTTGTCCTCAGACCACTTGAACAGAGCCCGATTGAGAATCTTTTCGAATACCTTGCTGATACTCGGAAGGAGACTTATCGACCGGAAATTTGCCGGATTGGAGTTGTCCTTTCCCTTTTTCGGGAGAGGATGAACCACCGCCGTCTTCCAGAATTTACTGGACTCTATCCAAAGACGTGCAATCCGTCTTTTAGACAATTCTTCTCAAGCTTCAAAACTTCAACCGTTGGAACAGCGAAGACTTGCCAACTCTCTTTATTACGGAAGATGTTTGGAGGAGCTCAGAGAAGCCATCCCTGGGCTCGTTGCTTTTTAACGACCTACAAGACATGCAGTTTCAGCTCACAGGTTGTACAAAAATTCTTTTTGTTACAGAAACTAGCGAATGAACGAACTTCCAAAGACATTTTCCCAAGAATATACCACCTCAACAATTCAAGAGCAGAGTCGATAAATATCTGCAAGCATCATCTCAGGGCGCTCCTGAGGCATTTTATTAAAAGTTTATAAAAAGAGAAAAAAAATTCGGTTATCTGTGACTGGAGTTTGATAAAGCAACATATCACTGCTTGACCAGACTCATTTTTAAAAGTATGGTCCAATGATACTTCCAGCTCATAAACCATACCAAACTGAGATACTTTGCGGATTTATTTGTCTTTCAATAATCTCATGTATGGTCTCTGAACTGCAAATGCGCCAATTTTGACGATTCGAAGCCATCATAGAAAAATTATTCAAAAGTTTCATCGCTAAGGATTTGGCTTGAAATAATCCATTCAACGAATTTTGGTAAGACTTCGGTTCTTCTGGTTATTAAACTTTAAAAACCATGCATACACAGATCTTTAGTGCGTATACTCTGAAGGTAGTTTCTTGAAATTGGTAGTTCCTGACGAAGAATTAATTTTTCTGGACTTTTACAAACGATCTCATAGGCACTGCTTCGATATTAACATTTGAAAGACTCGCAGTTGAAGGTTCGTGCATTTAGCATCACCACTAGATTCAGCCTCCCTGAATTTTTGAATCACAGCTTAGTCAGATCAATTTCTGTGGCTAACAGACTTGAAGTCGTTGTGAAATATTGTTCAATGAACAATGTAGTTCTCCATCCTTACTAACCCTCAACTGGTAGCTTTCAAATTGTTCGGTAGCCAAAACATTTCCGCACACAATGACGTCAAATTCAAATCTCGCATGATTTTCGGAACTCCCTTTATAAAGTAATTCTCCAAAACGTATTTCCCCTCCATCTTTACCTGAGATATTAATTGGTATTTGACAATCACTATCATTGGCGGAAACTCTCAACTCAATCCCATAATTATTGACTCGCTGACTTCTTCAACCAGCACCTATCCAATGAAGCAAACCTCCTTACCAGACAATTTTTAGGTAAACATTGCCATAAACCAGTAAGCACACAAATTGCTCTTGACAGGTGGCTTGTCTACTTAAATCCATCCAAAAGCACTTCTCAGCCAGTCAATTGAGTAATTAATTCCCAATCACTCGCCGATCATCGTATTATGCACCGTATGGCAACACTACTTCTCTGATTACTTTACTGATTTTCTGCCGTGTCATTGATTTGACAGCTGGGCCTGAGATTATGATGTTGATACGGCAGTCTCGTTTTGATGGAGTCAATGCGAGTTACCATTATGAGTTCACAAGTTCAATGCTAAGTTGCACACCCGAAAACAATTTTGAAAGCCCAGTTCGCTCCCGTCTATGGAAATGCGTTTAGTTCAAGCCATTCACAGGCATTATAGGTGAACGTGTAGCAGCACAGTAATGCCAAGGCGCAAGGCTTCGTTTTAATTGAAAACTCTCCCAAACGTATATGGTTTGTGTATATGGTTTGTGTACCGTTTTATTTTTGTATTAAAGCTTTGTCTGCGATTAGGCTTAGGTCTAACCAACAATCTGAGGAAACCGTTGTTTATGTAAAAATTATGGCAACATATTGACTTGACCCGTCTTCATACGCGGATTAGTCTAATCAGGAATTTCAAACGGAGAGCGCGCATCACATTAGATGTCTCAGTAATTGCGTTGCGCATGCGAATTGTTATAACCGTAAATTGGTTATTTCGTATGAGTTGCCTGTTGTGCTTAGATAATCGCAGGCCGGCCGTTCGTCCACCACAACCATCGCGGTGGTATACGAGTGTGTTGCGAAAAAATGACCATAGGCCAAAAGATGACCGTTTCGTGTTTGGCTTTGTTTAAGGAAAAAGGAGGTGGAAGCCTGCATTTGACGGTGGAAGTTACTTTAAAATAATGTTTCCGATCGAAAATTACCAGCTTTTTTAAAATTGGTAGAGACAGTTAATCATCAAAAGATAAGTAGATACACCGCACATGTGCAGGTATAGTTCATACCGTTTGTTAATGGAAATTTTTTATTTTGGCTTCAAATGTATTCTTCGGCTACTATTGTTGTGTGTTGTAGAACGAAGGTAGACTCTGATTGGCTTTAACTTGGCAATGCCCAGTTGTTGAAACTTTGACTACGCATCAAATGTGCTTATTTTTTACCTCCAAGTGGTAACCATCCAACCGTATTTGACTTGCTAAACGATAAGTGCGAGTTTTGATAACAAGACGTAAAACAACAACACTATAATCACCCTGGTCAGAATGGCGCGGAATAAATACCCGGTCTGCCTTCCCAGGCGAACCTAAATGATCTGCTTCGACATATTCGGACAACAGGTCATCTAGGAATCTCATGGGTAAGTCAGGCCCCTTGAACAGAGATGGTGGCGGATGAACCGAAAGGTCAACGGCAGCGCTCAATCCCGTAGTAGATACTGATGGGGGTTGTGCTTTGGGTTACCTACCCACCCATGAAAAAACTATATGTTCCGAAGCAACCAATAGCATGTTGACGACCCTGCTAAACGAAAAATAGGACAATATCTGCACCTAGAATGTAGGAACATTAAACAGGAGAGGTGCAGGCGAACAATTATCGGAAACCCTAAACTGCTACAAAGCAGACATTACCGCCATCCAAGAAATACGATGGGATGGGTCGGACAAAAAGAGGATGAAAAACTGTGACATCTACAACGGACCGTGCTATAGTGAGAAGAAACAGCGACTATTCGGCTGCGGATTTGTTATAAGTGCCAGACTAAGGCAAGAAGTCTATTGTTTCCAATACATAAGCGAACGCATTGTAACAATCCACATCAAGGCCAAATTCGCCAACATAAGCCTTATATGCGCTCATACTCCGACGGAGGAAAAAGGATGATACAACTAAGGACTGCTTCTACGAGCTCCTTGACAAAACCTATGAGCGACTACCAAAGTACGGTGTTAAAATCGTGCTGGGAGATTTCAACGCTAAGGTAGGAAGGGAAGACATCTTCAGCAGTATTGTCGGAAAATATAGCCTACACGACAACACGTCTGGTAACGGACTTAGGATAATTGACTTCGCTACCGGACGAAATGCCACTATAGCCAGCACACGGTTTCCTCACCTCGATATCCATAAAGCGACATGGCGGTCTCCTGATCAACGAACAGTCAACCAAATTGACCACATTGCGATAGACAAGAGTCACGCATCCAGTGTTTGAAAAGTTCATATAAGCTGCTTCCTGACTGAACGTTGCATCGCGTGTCCGCGTTTATCAATTTGGATGGAAAGGCATATTCCATCACCCCTCTCTAGAGCTTTTGGCAATGGATTTTATCATACGCCGTCTTAATGTTAAAAAGATGACGTGTCTCTTCTTGAAAGTCGTTGGTATTTTCCAGAATTTGCCTGTGAAAGTGTACAAAATTTCGTCTGTAAGGGTGGAAGCCATACTGGTTCGTAGCGATTAGTGTGTTTCAGAAAAATTTCAGCCGCTCACACAGTACGTTGGATAGAATCTTATAATCGACAGATAGCTGTGATATTTCTCGGTAGTTGGTACCAGACATGCTATCTATGGGACATATGGAGCTGATATTCCAGTTACCGGGCATGCTTTCCTTTCAATGGAAGCACCTCCATATTTGCAGGGTTCTGCTCGTGGTTATGTCAGACTCCGTGCTAGAACATGTAAAGCGGCTTAAACACCCCCCCCCCCTTCTGTCCTTTAACACCGTATGGTACCGCCTGTCAGAACATTCCTTCCTAGGGCAGGTGTTGACATCATGTCTTTTCCTCTTGACAGGGATTTCGCTCTCTTGTATTCTCGTTTGGTTCCATTATATTTGCAATGATGCTGTTGGCAGTTTCTCATGGTTAGGTTAGGTTAGGTAAGAATGGCTGCAAGCGTTCGCCAGCACAGTTAGACCATTATGGTCCATTGTGATACCACGTAGATCTTGTCCATTCTCCTTACTATCCGTGGGAAAACAATTCTGAGCTTTTGATGAAGCGGAGGAGGCTTTTCACTTCCGCTTTTGCCAAATCACTGAGATTTTGAAAATAGTAAGTTCCAAGATATAGCTGCCTTTTGTTTGATACGGCCTGGCGTTACAAAGATGATGAAGTATTGTTTCTTCTTCCTCTTCGTCCATGCAGCTCCTACAGAAGTCATTTGAGAAGATGCCTAGCCTTTCTGCGAGCCTACCCATTAAACAGTGTCCCGTGAATATACTTATGGTGGCACAAATATACGGTCTATCGAACGAAATCAGTCCCTTTGATGTTTTCAAATCTAGCTTTGGCCAAATTGGTTTGGTTATTTGACACGTCGTGCCAAAACTCCATCTGAGGTATGATTTGCTATAAGCATGTTGCGCTTGTAAGTTTTTGAATGTAACGATAGGAATACGTAGTGCACACGAGTCGGGTGCAACTGGTTTCCTTTGCTTCTTCTTGTCTCTGAATTTGTTGAGACTGATTCCACGGATTTGATAGCCGCTTGGCTTTTCGAGAAAATGCTAATATTCTTGAAAGACATTACATTCCCTTTAAGCCAGGATAAGGCTTCTTTGATCGCCATGAGTTCCGCCTGGAACACGCTGCAATGATCACGAAGGCGAAAAGATAGGCTGAGATTTAGCCTATCGGAGAAGACACCAGTAACCACTCCGTCATTTGTTTTGGAGCCATCGGTATAAAAGTGGATCAAGTCGTTTAGCACAGGCTCGTTGCTCTCCCATGACGTTCTATCTGGAACTGTGACCCGGAAACTCTTATCAAAGTTTAACCTGGTAAGGGTGTAATCCGTGTTTCCAGGAATATTTGTATGTTCGTTAAGAATTTTTGATGGCCAGATTGAATATTTGACCACTGTTGGATGGCTTTAAGACGTATGGCTGAGTAAGCTGCCATTTGCTTTTCGAAAATATCCAGGGGTAGTAGGTGAAAAAGAATGTCTAGAATGGCAGTTTCCCATGCTTCACTGGGAGGTAGTGTTACATATCCAATGACTGGATGGGCGTTAATTTCTTCCCCAATCACTCTCTCGGCATTACGTCAAGTTAGCAGCTGCTGGAAAAGCTGTCTAAACATATCTTGACCCGATCTTCCATTCATAAATAATTAAATTTATCTTGAATTTATGAGCTGTCCGAACTCCTTCTATTAACCTAAAAGCCTATATGACCCCTGCTGATGCCAGCTAGTTGAACGAGCTTTGATATTTATGCCTTCTAAAAACGCAATTAGCAGACGAATTAAGTGTTTTCTCGGTTTCAAGTCGTCAAGTGCATTTCAAGCAAGTCTTCATGCCGTTTTCAGCTACTCAATCTTCGTTAACCTGCTTGAACTTTTGCTTACCGTGAACTGGGTGGATGCTTTCAAATAGTTATCATCGCCTATTAACCGCCTTTTGGTCACTCAAGGCCGGCATTGATATATTGAGACGCTGCAAATAGAATCGCTTCAGTTAAAATAAAATATATTAACGCTGATCCTCCCAGTCCTAAATCAACGCCTCAACTACAAACCGCTCTTTGATTTACGAGATCCCACTGAGAAGTGTAAACCATTTATTTCCCATTAAACCCTTATACACCGACAATCCCCCTTGTGGTACATTCACTTTGTGGTCCTCAATAGATGTGCTGAAGCACCAACGAAGAAGATTCCGCAGTGTCTTCGACACCAGCAACGATGCGCACCACCATCGAAACCACATCGATGACATCCCAACGACTTGGACAAACCCGAGGAGGTGAGGTACGAGTGCCTTTCTCTTTTAGTGGCTGATTTCCATCGACCCGGTGCGATTTATTCGAAATGAAATTTTCCAGATTCCTTGATAGAGCTACGGCGCGGCGGCACACGGATCCGTTTCGATCCTACATTATGGGCCTCTTGTTGTCTGGCGGTGTTATTTTCAATCGAGACATCGGCGGGGCTCACATTAAGTTTCGCTTCCGTGCAAATAAAATAGCAGACGAGCTTGTTTTCCATAACATGCGCATCTTTGACAGAGCGGCGCGGTGGCGGACGGTGGTGCAGCGTGGCGTCTTGCTTGGATATGTTATGTCACAAAAGCCATCAGACGCTCTAACGACTGATGGGAGTGGGAAGTGGCACTGAAGTTGCATACGTAGATAAAGACCGCCGTTCGTGATGGTGATGATGATAGTTGTTCGGTGTTGGCCAGATGACGACGGGATAAAATAGCTTCTTTGGAAATTAGAAACACATTTGGGGTCTTGAGTTGATTATTCAATTTGTATGACGCTGACACTCGGAAAGCATGAAATTAACTTTTCGGCTAACGAAACACGCAAAGATAAATACTCTGGGGAAATGGACACCAGCTGTATCTGAAATTGATGCGTTCTAAGCGCTATAATTGCATATGACGTAGCGTAGGGGACTTTCATTTGGTATTGGGAAATCGATGATGTAACGGTGGCTTTCAAATCTCCATAATGTCGGGATGGTATACTGCTTGTTTTTGGGGTCCTCACCTGAGTTTTTTTTAATGATTGCTTGGTGAGGGTTAACATTTGGCCTGTTGGTTCATTGTGTTGACATATTCCCAGTTAACGGTAAAGGTTAGTTATATTGTGGTTTTCTCTTGGGTCTTTTCTTCTTTTTTTTTTGTCTGCCGTGGAATTGCTTTGAATCTAACATCCAACTGGGGGCTTGCTAATGGCAGGCATGACTGGTGGTTGTTGGGATCAAAGAAATACCACAATGACAAATGTTATTGATGGGACATGTGACAACTGGTGTCACATCAAATTCATTTAAGTTTTTTAATTCTTCCTAGTCAAACTGTATGGCCGAAAAAGCTTGACACTTTTATAGGGGGGGAATGTTAGCTCCATCTGGCATACCCCAAATCGTGAGGTAATAACGCAAATTATTGATTTTTTTTCGAAAATAGTTTTCCTAGGAGGGATCCACCGGGGTGACTACAGCCCCAGCTAGGCTAGACAAAGTGAACGACTTACATGAGCTACCATGAAATATTCAGATATTTAAGAATCGAAAGTGTTTGTCAGGCCCCTGGAGCACCAAGTCATACTCCAAAATACCAATCATCACCTGACATCAAAAGATTGCACAATATGGGATTTCTTGTGGAGGCCGACAAGAGCCTTACAGCAATATTAATTCGATTTTCTTGAAATGTGTATCGTAGGTTGATGGGTTCCTATTTATCTCCTTTAAAACGACTCTATGGAAGGAGTGTTTTATTAAGAAAGAATACGACCCCATTGTCAGGCTATGCAGCTTCGGTGAGTTAGTTGCAAAATCAGAGTTAATGAAACGATTGTTTGACTTTGCAGCAGCTTGAAATATGGTCATCATTAGCTCTTGGATTCAATGAATATGAATCCGCAAACCAACCTGCGGGTTGTTATGTTAGGTAGGGATATAGAGACCTTTCAAATTAGAAAAGCAAGCTAGGAAAATAGGAATGAATTACTGCAATAGGAATGAATTTCAAAGTTTGCTGAACTAAAACTAAACTATAAAATAAACCCTATATCTAAAAATATGCTTATGAGGGTCGCTTCTACACAATCCGAGATACACTGGAAATCGCTCTGGCCTAAGTCGTGATGAAACTTCGTCAAGGCATTTCAAGACATTTCAATCAATCAGATCTGTCGTCATTACGCCATGGCGTTGTAGTTTGTTAAAATTACGTAACGTTACGTCATGGTCCACCTGTAAAAAAAATATCCCCAATAGTGTACCTGCCTAAAAACTGTACATGGATGAATGTATACTCTGATATCTTCAAACCATTAGGCGTTGTATGGGATCCCAAATGCGATGACTTATGCTGGCTTAACCCCAAATATTGAAACCTCAAACCTAGTCGAAACCCCAACCTTTTGTCGGAAAGGTCTAAACTGATTGATTTTCTAGGGCTTCTACTATCGTTTTAAGGGCGAAGATCTTTATGCAAGATGTGCGGATTTCCAATGTCAAAAGCGGTGAGTTGCTCAGGACTGCACACTATGTGGAACACTTTTAAAAACTCAGAAGTATACGTGTACTAAGGTGCATAGTTCCAAACAATACGTTTGAGATTCATGTGTTTGCCGGTACTTTGGGTAGAGACTATGGATGCTGTATCTACATCCGATAAAGATGACGGATAATTTCATTGTATGACGGTTCAGTGCTAAGTTCCGGGTTGCTCCTCGCAAAGTGCAACCAAAACCGAGACTGTGCTGTGCGCTGCTGAATTCTTGATACAACTATTGGATAAACATTGCCAAACGTGCTTTGGACAGATTCCGAGATCGACAAAGTATTTAACAAGGGCCTCACCAAGTTATTTGGAGACACGTGCGATCTTAGTTGAATCTGAGTTGAATCTTGAACTCACTTCCTCATCATGGTTTTATAGACCACATTATCTCTAGTGTGGAAAAATGTGGAAGCACCAGATAAAAGGAAAGGGGAAAACATGTTTATTTAGCGTTAAAATAGTGTGTAGTATGTAAGGCTTACAAAGATTTCGAATTTTCAGACGACGACCGACGTTAAGAATTATTTCCTTTGTACGTCGGGTCGTCGTTACATTGTTGCGTATCGCCAACGAAGGCATCCAGTGACCAGACTCTTTACCACTATGGTATTAGATATGACTTTCTTAAGAATCTTCAACAGTAATTCTTTACAGAGAAAGTACTTCAAAACAAAACGGAGTTACCGAAAAAGAGCTCTTTAAGCAACGAGGCGAGCTGGAGCTATTGTGAGTAGGAGGCAGGATGCTATTCTTAGATTCAAAAAAAAAAACATACGTTGCTATTACCGAAAAACTGTCTGTTTGTGCTTCAAAACATGGTACATCTGAAAGCTAAAAATCTTCATGCTGACCCTCAGCTCGACAAGAGGTGTGGATGATGTGGATATGGAGGAATATGAACATTTAGGTCATATGACTGAAGCATGTTTGAAAATCAAATATTTGAAATATTTTATTCTTCATTATTATGTGCTTAGACCAGACACACCCTCAAGTGTTACCTCATTGAATGATATTTTGTCGAAGATAGCTTGACGGTTTAACCAATTGAATACTCTTATGTATGGTACGACCTCAGCTCTATATTAAGCTACTAGATGCTTTGAAGATGTTGGCTGATGAAAATTCAGATACATTTCCTTTGGGTGGTTATAAAGCAGGACTTCTACATGGATGGCCTTATTAGCGATGGCTATTCCTTAGAAGACGTTAATATAAAGTGCAGGATTTGATTTGAGGAAGTGGTATACAAATGAACTCTTTAGTCGGTATACCGGAAGATAATAGAGAAAAAACTATTAAGGATTAATGATTCGGATGTTATAAAAACTCTAGGGATTAAGTGAATCCGTTGATGGATCAACTCCAATATGTTGTACCAGAGTTTCCTTCAAAATAAAATTAAAATTACGGAAAGCATAATACGAGTTATCGATGTTATTCGATCCATTTGGGTTGATCAATCGCGTAGTTGCAAAGCGGAAAATATTGATGAAAAATCTTTGGGCCAAAAAGATGGATTGGGATGAATCACTTCAATCTAGTAATTCCAGTGATTGGGATTAAAACAGATGAAGTTAATTAGAATACCTAGATTTATGTTAACAACCCAAGCGAAATCGGTTGAAATTCATGGATTTTCGGATGCGTCGCAGAAGGCCTACGGATGTTGTGTTTACATTAGAACTGTCGAACACAATCGTATAAGTTGTCATTTACTTACTTAAGTGGCGCTACAGTCCGGGATGAACCTGGGTCTCAACCAACATGCCTCTCCAATTAGCCCGGTCCTTAGCTAACTGCCTCCAGTTGCGCACTCCAAGTTGGTTGAGGTCGGTTTCTATTGGTATTGGCATTGGTATTGGTGTCCATTCGTTCTACATACATACATACGGTCCTTAGCTAACTGCCTCCAGCTGCGCACTCCAAGTTGGTTGAGGTCGGTTTCTACTTGTGCGCGCCACTTAAGGCGAGGTCTTCCTCTACTGCGTTCGACGTCTGGCTGGGAATCGAAGACTCTGCGAGCCGGAGTATTGGTGTCCATTCGTTCTACATGTTCTAGGCATCTTAAACGTCCAATGCGGATTTTTTTTTACTAGGGGTATGTCGCTGTACAGCTCGTATAGTTCGTGGTTGAATCTTCGTCTCCATTGCCCGTCAACACAAACGGGACCGTAGATTTTTCGAATAATTACACCCTATCCCATAGGGTGGTATTTTAGTTTTGACATTAAGTTTGTAACATAGAGAAATAATTTCGAAACATATACCTCAAAGTATATGGATCGATTCAGAATCGCTAGCTGAGTCGATTAAACCATGTCTGTCTGTCCGTCCGTCCGTCCGTCCGTCCGTCTGCGTGTCACCGATTTTTGGGCCTTAAATTTTGAGCTAGAGTGTTGAAATTTGGTATATAGACTCTTTGGCTGACGAAGCAGAACAAGTGTAAAAATTTTTGAAATCCGCCCACTGCCACGCCCCCTGTTAGAAAAACGTAGTTAAAAGCCAAACGGTAAGGAATTTCAAAAAAGTGTCTGAGCAGCAAATTTAGACAATCTTAATATCTATATTTCGTCCATACAAAGTTTTTTGCCACGCCCACTTTTTGGGGGCGTTTTTAGCAAAAAACGCTTTTCGTCCAAATTTTAAAACTTTCAAAAAATTTTTTTATGCAAATACTTCCGCAATGGTAATATAAACATGTTGTCTATAGATCATTTTCACCTACGCCCACATTTTGGGGACGTTTTCTTACAAAAACCATTTGATTGCCCCATCCCAAGGCATAAGCAATAGAAATACGTTGTTTTTTGTCGAACCACGAAAGATTTTGATAAACTGTCTGAGCAATATATTGTGACAATGTCATTTTCTGTATTTCGTCGCCATGAGGCCTATATTTTGAGGATATTAATTTTAAGGTGGGATGGGATAGGGTATTCAACGAGCCGCACAGCGGATTGTAGCCTCTCATATGTTTTTTCTCTCGAATCGACCAAGGATTTCTTCATCCGCTTTTGATACGGTCCATGCCTCAGCGCCGTAGAGCGAGACTGGGATGATCAGGGTCTTAAATAGGATCTCCTTAGTAGTTCGAGTGAGGGCTTTACTACTAAATTGCCATCTTAGCCCGAAGAAACAGCGATTGGCAAGAGTAATTGTTCGTTTGATTTCTGACGGTATGTTGTTGTCAGAGTTAATAGCGGAGCAGAGGTAGACAAAGTCCCGTACTACCTCAAAGTTAGGTGACGTTCTGTCCAATTCGTCGATGTTGTGTGTCCTTTCATGTTGACAGCATATACTTAGTCTTACCCTCATTTACTGCTAAACCCATTTTTGCAGCTTCCTTCTCTATACTAGCAAACGTGGCTATGACATCACGTTGAGTCCTACCAATGATGTCAATATCTTCGGTATATACTAGCAGTTGCATCGAATTATGGAAGATTGTGCCTCTGGTGTTTACTCGGGAGTTTTCAACAATCCTCTCAAGAATCAAATTAAAAAAGTCACATGAGGTGAGGTCGTTTTCGACCCTGAAAATTTAATCGATTGTGGACTTTCTTGGCCTAAAACCACACTGATAACGCCCGATCAGGTTGTTGGTAAACGGTTTGAGGCGTTCACATATTACGGCAGATAGGATCTTGTAGGCGATATTGAGCAGACTTATGCCTTTGTAGTTGGCGCAGTTCGGACGGTGCTCTTTTTTGTGGATCGGGCAAACGATGCTGAGGTTCCATTCTTCAGCCGTACCTTCATTCGACCAGATTGGGCTTACGAGTTGGTGGATGTTACTTACCAAGTCATCTCCGCCAGCTTTATAAAGCTCAGCTGGAAGGCCGTCACTTAGGTCGGGTGGTTGGCAGTTTTCGCTGTCGTTGCCAATATTAATTTTTTCGTTCTGCCTGACAGCGGAATGTTGTTCGTCATCGCCGTTTAACAGTCTGCAGAAGTGGTTCTTCCATATCCTCAGCATCGACTGTGTCTCAACTACAATATTTCCTGTTCGAGCCTTGTATCCTTGGCTTTGACGTTTTACACTTTGGTAAAACTTGCGAACATCGTTCCTGGAGTGGCACCTCTCGATATCCTCGATCACGCGCTTTTCTTGCTCTTTTTTCTTCTTTCTGAAAAGCCAGTGTTCTTCCCTTCTTCCTTGCCTATAGAGCTCAATGGCAGCTCTCGTCTTCGCCTGCAGCTTAGCCTTGTAGGCCTCGTTGTGGCGTGGTGGATATCCGCATCCTTACCTTGGCTACAACAAGGTAGTGGTCCGAGTCGATGTTAGTTGTCGTTTGGTGACCGCAAAATCTAAGGTTGCTCTTATAAAAACGCAAAGTTTACCAAGGCTTGAACTTTGTGCGGCAGAAATGTTGGCGAATCCCAATTTTGAACAAATTGTTGAAAAGATATACTTATGGACTGACTCAGAAATCATTCGATATTGGCTGTTAGCCCATCCATCTACTTGGGAAGTTTTTGTAGCAAACAGAATCTCAAAAATTCAAAGAGGAGATAGAATTATTTGGGTTGATCTGTTCAAAGAGTTGCGTAAATTTTACGAAGATTTTATAAGACTCCTCCGAGTTGGCGCGCGTTTGCAGAATGCGAACATACCTTATCATGCCAAATCTCCGATCCTACTCCCAAATTCTAATTTGTTTGTGAAGTCTCTTATTGTCTATAGTTGGCAGCGATTTCGGGTGTCGGATGTAATAAGAATCGCGAAGAAGGTCATCAAGAGTTGCATAAAGCTAATTACTCAAATAATGCCAGGGCATTTTCTGATTCGTGCTCTTCAACGGGCAGTTCCTGGGAAACTCTTTGAGGAACCGAAGTCAATTAAAGCGATAGAAAGATGGAAGAGGAGCTTAAGCCTGACACGGATACAGGATGACAACACTCCATCCAACCAATGGCTTATGGGTCTCTTAATATCGACAATATGAGGTGACAAATAACAAAGTTCAAGTGGTCAATATCTAAACGAAGGCTGGTGTCATCCGAAGAGCTATTCTTAGTTTTATCAAAAAATAGTTTTACAAAAAAAAGTTAAATTCGAGATGAGCGTGGCAGTGGCCGTATTTTACCGTATTTTACACTCGTTGAACTTTATCCTTTTAGCTCAAAATTTAAGCAAATATCGTGTGACAGATGGACGGGCAGGCGGACAGACGCATAAACATAGCAAAATTAACTGAGCTAGCGGTTCTGAGTAGATCCACACACCTTACGATTTGTCTATCAAATTATTTCTTCATTACAAACTTAATATCAAAACAAATATACCCCTAAGGGATATGGTATTAGGTGGTGTTGTTTTACAGTAATAATCTCACACAACTATGAGGATGCGGCGACGGTCCTCATATTATCTTGAAGAAGATTTCCACCATCTCGCGAAAAAAAAGAAAATTTGCCTCATCATGACTTAAAACACAAATCGACAAGACAGACAGCAACTAGTTCAAGGGCAATCCAAAACGAATCCAGACCACACGAAACTACTCTGATTACTGCCACCCGTAATTGAGTAGTTTCGTTCAACTGTACATCACATAAGATTACCTTATTGATTGGCAATCATAACTGCTCTGAAAGTCGCAATTACAACACTCATGACCTCTAACTAAACGGGGGCTCATTAAAAAGCCTTTAGATCTCTTTTTCTCCAATTACTGCTTTACTGCACAATTGCAGAATGTTTACAACTGAGCGCTTCAAGACGCGGTGGCTAATAGTCGTAAAATGGAAATTGGCCAATAAAATAACTATTTACCACCCTTCGGGGCTTTGCGAGTTTCGTTGTAGCTACTCGTTGTTAATCAGAGCATCGACTTGAGCAACCACCCCCCTCTGTCCAATTAGCATGTTGCACTTCAATGTTAATGTGCTCCATGTTTCGACCTGCACCTTGACTGTGCTCCAACATACAGACATACAGAACACCGTTAAGCCATCAATGCGATGGCTTGATTTATTGGTGTTGGCATGCTTTAGGCTCATTTTAGAGCACCAGTTCGATGGTATCTAGGAAGCGAACTTTTCGCATAATTGGTCAGGTTCTTGGGTCCGTGTACATAAGTCTCCAAGAATGTTGCAAAATCCGAATGTTGCAATGATGCGAAAACGATCACGTTTAGGCCATTTGAATCCGTTTACACATAAACATGGCGACCAGGTTGAGTGCGAATTCGACGTTCGAATGCGGATGCGAGACGGAGCGCAACTGATTTGTCGATACAGATCGTTTGTTGTAGGTAGTCGGACCGCATGTAGACAGGTAAATGATCCGAATGGTGGCAGAGTTGGGGTATGACAACAGCATGTCACCAGCTTGGTTCTGAATAAAATATGAGAAGTACCATGAAGCACGTAGTTGAGAGTTGTCGTATTCAGCGATGCTGATCGTGGTTTATATTATTTTCAGAATCGTGGTTTTCACTTAGGCCAAAGCGGTAGTTGCGGCAATTCTGTTGTGATAGTGTGGACATTTTTTGTTTTGTTGAAGACTGTTAACTGTATACTCGTGTAATGGAATTTCTTTTGGGTTACAAAAGTTCGGAATAGCTTCATTTAACAGCATTCTAGCAAAAAATGTTGTTAGTGACAACTTTTTACAAATTCTTTTGTTTTGAGGTACTCCGAGTCCAGAAATAGTTTTTAAGTAGCCCGTAGTCTGGAGTCTGTTATTGATATTGGAGGTCATACCACTTGGTCGATTTGACAAACATTTCGGCTATGTGTTCTTGGTGGTTCTATAGTTTTTTTTCGAAGGTGCTTAATATTTATTCCGCTTTCCTGCTTATTGACCAGCACTCGGTGCAGTAATGTAGGACTGGTAGGATAAGGTTCCGGTAGAGCTTCTACAAGGACGCGGAAGAGCAACCGATGATGTCGATATTCTCTGCGTACCCCAGTAGACGGATGCTTTGATGATAGTGGCTTCCGCTATAGTGCCTGAGCTATTTCCAAAGTGAACGTTGCATCGCGTGTCCTCTAATATTAGGCGACACAGCTGTATTAGATGATTGGTACCCTGAATTCCATAATTGCTTAATAAAGCTCTAGAAGATGGTTGCTATCAATCATTCGTTGGCGGTGTGTGGACGGTGGTTCGGGCCGTCCTTTGGTGAATTGACAATTACTTGACATGACAAATCACTAACGACTACAGGACTTGACTTTGACTTACTCTCATA
The DNA here is from genome assembly GCA_932526625.1 of Rhingia campestris. Lineage (NCBI taxonomy): Eukaryota > Metazoa > Arthropoda > Insecta > Diptera > Syrphidae > Rhingia > Rhingia campestris. Next base: position 60,414,587 of record OW052182.1, on the reverse strand, counting down.
GACGTGGTCAGAGGGACAGCCATAGGAAGTCTTTCGGGATTTGAAGGGTGGAAAGGCCAGCCTTTGCTAATAACAAACGGCATGTTTTGGAATCGAGGCGAATCTATACTGCTGATGAACATTTCTTGACTCTATCCTTTTCCGTTTAGAGTCCTTTTAAGTTCGTCCGTTGTCAACTTAGAGTACCTTTCTTCTTCTTTTTTTTCTTTTTAATTGATCCGTGCAACCATAAGCGTGCTGTGCCCTTCTCTCCAGTATATCTAGGACGCCTCCGTGGTCTATACCGTGACTCACAACAATGGCCTTGAAGTCGATGAAAAGATGGTGTTTTTCGACTTGTAATTCATTGGTATTATGAAGGGTTTGCTTAGATTATTGGGTCTATGGTCGAAAAAAAAAAAACGGGCCGAAAGCCACAGAAATTGCAGAAAGGTTTAAGACGTTCACACAGTACGTTGGATGTGATCTTTTATGCGACATTTTGCAGTGATATGCCTCGGTAGTTGGTGCAAGACATGGGATTATCTTTTTTTGTAGATTGGTCATATGGAGCTGAATTCCAGTCATCGGACATTCTCTCATTCATCCAGACTTAATTGCATGCACTTTTCTAAAGGAACACTTTCGTATTTGAAGAGTTGTTCTGGTAATCCATCAGAACCGACTGCCTTGTAGTTCTTCAGTTTTCTTAATACTGGGAGGGGCGTTACCTATTAGCTGACTGGAGATGGTTTGATATCTTGAATGAGATTTTTCGACATTATGTCCCTTAACCAGCTGTTGGAAATGCTGTCTGGATACATCTAAAATTTCCTGGATATCAGTGATTAGGTTAAAAATACAAATTTTTGGCGCAAAAGGCTCGTTAAAACCCAGGGCCTAACTTTCTCACAACCATTCATCTGTGCGTGTGTACTTTTGGCACGATGGCGGGACCGCCTCTTTAATGCCGACTCCGAACGGCTAAGTTGAGATAAGCTATTTTTGACAATTGATACTACTCGGATGATTTGTCAGATCATCACGGGAGGAGGGCCAGTGAAAAATCAATTAGGTGTTGCAAATGCTGGAGGGCTCAGTGGCGCGATGGTTAGTGCGATGAACTGCCGCGCAGAAGGTCTGGGTTCGATTCCCAGCCGTAGCAACACCTAAATGATTTTTCACTGGCCCTCCTCTCGTGATGATCTGACAAATCGTCCGAGTAGTATCAATTGTCAAGAATAGCTTATCTCAACTTAGCCGTTCGGAGTCGGCATAAAACAGGAGGTCCCGCCATCGTGCAAGAAGTACACACGCACACATGAATGGTTGTGAGAAAGCTAGGCCCTGGGTACTAACGAGCCTGTTGCGCCAAAAATTTGTATTTTTTATTTTTTTTTTTAAATGCTGGGAAACGAACCGGCAGTTCATCGCACTAACCAATGCGCCACTGAGCCCTTCAGTGATTAGGTTGCCATTGTTATTTCGTACAGCTTGCGTTCATACTTTGAAGCCAGCAGCCAGTTGTCAGTTGTTTGGCTTTCTTGTAGAATTGACGGATGTTCTTTTGTCACGAGACTCTTCGATTATCCTGAGCTGGGAGGCTGCTAATATTCCTGCTCCTTCCCTGCTCCTGGTTCGGTACTCTTCCGGTGTGGAGCGTGATTTGCTTTGTAGCGCCTTGATATATGACCCTTCTGTCATATCATCATACCACGGACGTCTTTTCGGGGGTGGCTGGTAGGCTATTTCTTTGATGACATTGCGTTACTGTATCCACTGGGTGTTGACATTGTTGGTGGATGGGGGTACAGCGGGGAGTATCTCATTCAGTTTTTGTTTGTAGATTCTGGCAATCTCCGGGTCACTAAGTTATGCAACGTTAAGTCTCTTTTATTACACCATCCGCAGCTTCTTCTCGTTGAACAGTCGGGCTCATAATTAGGCTGCGAATAGAAAATGATCAGAGTCGACGTTTGTCCCTCTGAATGTGTGTACATCCAGGATTTCGGATGCGTTTCTTCCATTTATGAGCACATGATCGTTTAGTTGGCAGTTCAACCATCTGGAGATCGCCAGGTCGATTTGTGGATTTAAAGCCGTGGGAGCTTATTCGTGCTGACAACCATATTACATGCTGCAGTGAAGTCTTCTAGTCGGAAGCCATTATTTGTTGCCGTTTTATGGAGGCCGTTCCTTTTAACTAACCAGCGAACGATGTTTAGAATTGAAGTCCCCTAGTACGATTGTCTCATCGTATTCCGGACAGATCTCGTAGGTTCCTAAACGTCGTAAAATTCCACCTCGATATGGTCTTCAGTGTCATCGGAAGGGGTGTGTGCACACATAAGGCTAATGGTGCAAAACGTTTCTCTGATGCGGATTACAGCCAGGCGATGACTAACCGGCTTAAAGTCGATTTTTCTTGACCTAAGTCAACGAGTCCTCATCCTTATATGTGCAGCATTGTGTGGAAACTTTAATAAATGTTGCATGTTTTTCGTTTATGTATTCCTGATTCTGTCCATCGTATTTCCTGGATCGTGGTCATATCTGCCCTGTACCGCACGAGGACAGATTCAAGTTTTTCAGTAGCTCCTGGGGTGTACAGCGTTTTTACGTTCCAGGTGCATACGTATAATTCGTTGTCAGTGGTCGTTCCTTGTCTGGTTGATATTTGAGAGGATCTGTTATACGAGGCTGTTGTTTCTCTCATAACTAGCTATTTTTGTACGTGGTAAGGAAGTTACCCTGAAGGCACAACCTCCAACCTGGTGGGCCAGTTCCAATTTTTAGACACCCCTAGGACATGGGACCATTAGTATCCACTATGGGATTGATCGCTGCCGTAGTCCTTTTGGCATACCTTAGTATGTGAACGTTTTCGTCTTCAGAGCGTAAGCGGATATAAGGTATTTCTATGTTAAATTTGACCCTAATGCGAATTGTCACCACGCGATCGCTGATGTCGTCGAACTTGATGTTCTGCTTCGGCTTGCTTCCTGATGTTCAGACACCTTAATACTTTGCTTCATAATAAAGGTTAAAAATCCCATTGGCAGTGCCACAACTTCTGTGTGCATTCTATAATGTAATGAACTTAATATTTCAAACAATGATTTGCTTAAAATATCTTCCTACCCTCAGGTCATGTCACTTCTCCGCTAAAAAAATTAACAAAACCGGAACCCTTTACAGGTGTTATGCTTAATGCAAACTGACATTGCTTGAGCAGTCGTAAAAGTAAACCCCGCATTGCGTGCTCCAGAAATCCACAATCTCAAAATACCGATGGTTATTGCTCACTGCACCGTAACTGGCATAACTGGACCGCCTTCCGCGTACAATAAAATCAAGATGCTCATACGTGATTGTCTCTTTGCGAAAAAAAACCGCTACCGAACATGCAAGCATCCACCACACATTCACCGCGCCAGGATCACATCAATTTCCAGCAACTGGAGGAGACCAAGACAAACTTAATTTTAATTAATTATTGATTCAGCTAAATTAATGTGCAATCTCACGTCGGATATCTAGCTGCGCGTGTTACCTATTAGCATGGCTACACGCAAACTAAAATTGCAGTTCCTTTGTCTTAAGCCTGGTCCACTGTAACTGGTCACTAGGAACGCTATTTCAACTATTTACCCGATTATCGTCGTGTTCATGTTTTCAGGGCGGTTTCTACGGTTTCCGCAGAATTTATCGATTCCAACATGGAAATAATCCAGTCGCTGGTCCAATTTGCGCCGGGAAATGAGATACCGAACCATGTGTGTGGCTTGTGGACAATTTGTTTACTCAATGTTGAGCACAGCCGCTGTCAACCCAACTGCTAATGTCAACCACGATAATATGATGTGATGATAGTGCACAGTAGTAGATTTAGGATTAAATCGCAACCGCAATATTCATAAATCAATCAGAATGGACTGTTGCAGTAGTGGATACGTTTGACTCAATATCAAGAGCACTATGGCGAACGGTAGCCAAGTTGAAGTTGATTGTACTTGAGGTGAACAAAAAAAAAAAAGAGAGATGCTGGACAGATATGCAAATCACTGGTAAGCTGACAGTGACTTAGGTGGCATATGAGTATGTGAGAAGGTACCTTCTTACAAAATAGGATAGGTGTGGTGTTGAACTTTTAGAATTCGTATCTCGGCTTGTAAATCGTTACTGGAAAGTGTGGCGTTTAGCACTTAGAATGGAGTTTTTTGCTGTTGCACAATGGTTCATGGTGAATGGTTGCAAATGCCATTCGAATCACTCGATTTGGTTAAAGATTGCGCAAAGCGTGCAGTAGAATGGTGACCTCGAAAGGGATAGTGCCGAATCAGCGGAAAACTTACATAACCAGTGGTCGATATGAGAGAAAAATACATTTTGTACGGTTTTGAACCTGATTTAAGATCCTGCTCAATAAGCCCAAAATGAGTTGAAAATAGCGTTCGGATACAATAGTATATTAGTCCACCAATAGGTATTGTAGGATCTACATAACAGGAAACACTCTGTATTGCTCCAACTAAATAGGCATAAGCCTCTTCAAAATTGCCTAAAAGATCCTATCTGCAGTAAAGTGTAAACCCCTGGAAACTTTCTCCGACAACGCAATCGGTGGAAGGCTTGAGTCTTTTAGAATAGACGCAGGTGAGTTTGTTGTGATACGATGGCTTGAATGCGTGTGATGGGTTAATCGATCTTAGTAAAATGTTTTGGGCTTGTCCTATCGTTTTTGAAGCCTCGCGGCAAGACTTGCAGTACTCTGCATCACAAGGCAGCTTTGAAAGTATGTAGATAACATCATAACTCCTAACTAAAAACTTCATTATGGCAACATTAGTCAGTACCATCCATGAATGTTGAAATATCTTCCCAAAGGTGGAGTGTAGTGATATTCACACCAAATGTAGGGAAATGCAGTCAAACAATTGAATCAAACAATAAAAAAATGCACTATATCACAAAGAATATACACCAGCAGCCTTCCTAGACATAGAAGGAGCCTTCAACAACTTAAAAACGGAAGCTATCCACATAGCACTTGGAAAAGCAGGAATAGAAACGGTCATTAGTAACTGGATCATAGCCATGGTTGCACCAGAAGAATAACAACGACAAGAGGTACTCCACAGCGGTGTTCTTTCTCCACTTTTTTGACTACCGGAAGACGACGAAGCATTGAGGAAACTAGATGTGGTTCTCATGGAATGTGGGAAATTTCCATCGACTCTAAGCGTAAACAGGCAAAAAAACTAAGACATACTCAGTAGATGGTCGGAACCCTGCGCCCTGGGTGTAAATCCGAAGAAAACCAAACTAGTCCTCTTCACTAACAAGAGATTGATCACAGAGTTAGTGGCACCGATTCTGGGAGGCTTCACCGTCTCACTGTTATAGGAACTGCCAAATACCTGGGGGTGATTTTTGATAGTTGCAATGAAATCTGCGTAAAAAATGGGGCCCCTCCCCGAGGGTCACGAAATGGCTATACACAGCTGCTGTCAGACCAATCATTACTTATATTTGCCTGGTCTGGTGGACGAAGACGAAGCATATGATTGCACTTAAAAGGGTTCAAAGAACAGCATGTTTACTCATAACAGAAGCTATACACACGATAAACGATTTTGATATTAAATACTCAATCAGAATACCAAGTAGAAATGAATGGTCGACCAACAATGTGGTATCTAACACTGAAATAGCAATAGCAGGGGGCTCATCAAAAGTAACCAAACTCAAAAATGGGAGTTTCGAAAATTACCAGCCAAACATTTGTTTAAAATGTCGAACATGTTTTTGAGTGATATGGAAAGTAGAACGAATGAAATGTCGGGTTGGAATTATCACAGTTCAAGCTCCAACCCAGATGCAAACTCGATTCATCATATGAAGATCTAACTCAACAATAAGATTATGGGAATGTTCGAAAAAGCGGATCTGACTGTTCTGTCCATCTGTTCTTCGCCAACCTGTGCACGCACCAATAAGCACAATTTTTGCTAGACCAATTGACTAAAAAAATTGTTTTACGGGGTTTTTAATTGATTCCAAGTGGGGTTTTAAATCAGCCTTATAGGTCCAACACTATCAGAACCTCCCATACAATACGCTACGGTTCAGTCTTCTATTAGTTTTATTGCAGCTTTTGTATCGAATCCCGTTTGTTAACCTATTAATGTTGACGCACCTGAGATTTATGAACGTTGAACTTAAGTCTGGGAGATATGTTCGCTTTTTTATTTTTTTTATATTGACATCAGATACGAAGAGGAAACTTGGACCTTTCGCTACGTTTTTGGCGACTCTGAATGTATATCCGCTCCAAAAAGATTGTTACAACACACATACCGACCATAGAAAATCTTCGGTTTTAACAATGAAATGGCTGTAGGTTTTGGTTTCGCTTTTATGGCAGAAGCAATAAATTTTGCTCAATCAGACTTACGACATTCAATATGCTGCCGAAGTCGGAATTTGATGAAAGCAATATAAAATGCCATTTCCTATCTAAAGATTAATTGCGTGGATTTCAATAGATGACCAGGATGACGATGAAGAATTCTCGTGGCTTCGTGGTTGGTACCAGAAAATGATTTAGGAAAGGTGACACATTGTTGTGTGACATGTTTAACAAAAAGGAATTGTGTAAAAAAAGCACCAGAGCCATAATCCTTCCTGGATCCTGGAACTGATACCATAGGTTGATGATAGGTGCCTATACTGGCTGTTCTTTGCAGCCTTTTTAGTTTTGTGAGGTTGAAGCCTTTACTCAATGCGGGCCACGATACTAGTTAGCCGTAAGTGAGAATTGGATGCACCACTGCTGTGTACATCCACAAGGTCATCGCCACTTCTTTCCAAAGGTATTGTTGCAAGCATAGAAACAACAACACATTGTTGTTGGGCATTACCGGAGCTATGCGTACCTGTCCCACGGCGGCTATGGAAGCCTTAATAGGACTAACACCCCTCCACATTTATCTATATAAAAAAAGTGGCAATTCGCAGCTCAGCAAGTCTGACACAAGCGGAAGAATTAAACATTAGTGAACATCTAAAACTAATTGAACTTCTGTCCGAACTTCCAGAACTTGACATGATCTGTGCGGTTACAGATCGCTTACCAAAGACACTATGCTTCGACAAAAAATTCTCAACGGAGATCACAACCAGAGAAGCATACTTACTTACTTACTTAAGTGGCGCTACAGTCCGGAATGAACCTGGGCCTCAACCAACATGCCTCTCCAATTAGCCCGGTCCTTAGCTAACTGCCTCCAGTTGCGCACTCCAAGTTGGTTGAGGTCGGTTTCCACTTGTGCGCGCCACTTAAGGCGAGGTCTTCCTCTACTGCGTCCGACGTCTGGCTGGGAATCGAAGACTCTGCGAGCCGGAGTATTGGTGTCCATTCGTTCTACATGTCCTAGCCATCTTAAACGTCCAATGCGGAGTTTTTTGACTAGGGGCATGTCGCTGTACAGCTCGTATAGTTCTTGGTTGAATCTTCGTCTCCATAGCCCGTCAACGCAAACGGGACCGAAGATTTTTCGAAGAATTTTCCTCTCGAATCTACCAAGGATTTCTTCATCCGCTTTTGATACGGTCCATGCTTCAGCGCCGTAGAGCAGGACTGGGATGATCAGGGTCTTATATAGGGTTTCCTTAGTAGTTCGAGTGAGGGCTTTACTACTAAATTGCCTTCTTAGCCCGAAGAAACAGCGGTTGGCAAGAGTAATTCTTCGTTTAATTTCTGACGAGATGTTGTTGTCAGAGTTAATAGCGGAGCCGAGGTAGACAAAGTCCCGTACTACCTCAAAGTTATATCTGTCAATGGTGACGTTCTGTCCAATTCGTCGATGTTGTGAGTCCTTTCGTGATGACAGCATATACTTAGTCTTACCCTCATTTACTGCTAAACCCATTTTCGCCGCTTCCTTCTCTATACTAGCAAACGTGGCTATGACATCACGTTGAGTCCTGCCAATGATGTCAATATCGTCAGCGTATGCTAGTAGTTGCACCGACTTTTGGAAAATTGTGCCTCTGGTGTTGGCTTTGGAGTTTTGCACAATTCTCTCAAGAATCAGATTAAAGAAGTCACATGACAGCGCATCGCCTTGCCTAAATCCTTTTTTGGTATCGAATGTGTCGGTGAGGTCGTTTCCGACCCTGATGGAGCAGCGAGAATTCTCCATCGTCATCCTACACAAACGGACGAGTTTGGGCGGTATACCAAAACTAGACATGGCTCTATACAGTTCGTCTCTATAAATGCTGTCATATGCGGCTTTGAAATCGATGAATAGGTGGTGGGTATCGATTTGGACTTCTTGAGTTTTTTCCAGGATCTGCCGAAGTGTGAAAATTTGATCGGTTGTGGACTTTCCTGGCCTAAAACCACACTGATAAGGGCCAATCAGGTTGTTGGTAAACGGTTTCAGGCGTTCACATATTACGGCAGATAGGATCTTGTAGGCGATGTTGAGGAGACTTATGCCTCTGTAGTTGGCGCAGTTCAGAGGGTCTCCTTTTTTGTGGATCGGGCAAACGATGCTGAGGTTCCATTCTTCAGGCATATTTTCATCCGACCAGATTTGGCTTATGAGTTGGTGGATGTTACTTACCAAGTCATCTCCGCCGGCCTTATAGAGCTCAGCGGGAAGGCCGTCATTTCCGGCAGCCTTATTAAGCTTGAGTTTAGATATTGCTATCCTCACTTCACTCAGGTCGGGTGGTTGGCAGTTTTCGCTGTCGTTGCCAATATTGAATGGTTCGTTCTGCCTGACAGCGGAATGTTGTTCGTCATCGCCGTTTAACAGTCTGCAGAAGTGGTTCTTCCATATCCTCAGTATCGACTGTGTCTCAACTACAATATTTCCTTGTTCATCTCGACAGGATTCTGTTCGAGCCTTGTATCCTTGGCTTTGACGTTTTACACTTTGGTAAAACTTGCGAACATCGTTCCTGGAGTGGCACCTCTCTATATCCTCGATCGCGCGCTTTTCTTGCTCTTTTTTCTTCTTGCTGAAAAGCCGATGTTCTTCCCTTCTTCTTTGCCTATAGAGCTCAATGGCAGCTCTCGTCTTCACCTGCAGCTTAGCCTTGTAGGCCTCGTTCTTGGCTGCGAGCATCTGTCGGCATTCCTCATCAAACCAGGGGTTTCTTGCTGGTGGGCGCGAGAAACCTAGCACTTCAGTTGCGGCTGATCTAATGGCCTGTTGGCATCGTTGCCATTGCTCTTCAACATTCGATGCTGGTGGTATGGTGTTAATCGAGAGGTTAAGGGATACGCGTTGTGCGAAGGTCTTGGCGGTCTCTTGCGATTGCAGTCTTCCGACATTAAATTTTTTCACAGTATTTCTGGATTGTTGTGGCGTGGTGGATATCCGCATTCTTACCTTGGCTGCTACAAGGTAGTGATCCGAGTCGATGTTAGCTCCTCGGAATGTTCGGACATCCAAAATACTGGATGCGTGCCTCTTATCTATCGCAATGTGATCAATTTGGTTGACCGTTCGTTGATCTGGAGACCGCCATGTCCCCTTATGGATATCGAGGTGAGGAAACCGTGTGCTGGCTATAGTGGCATTTCGTTCCGTAGCGAAATCAATTAGCCTAAGTCCGTTACCAGACGTGTTGTCGTGTAGGCTATGTTTTCCGACAATACTTCTAAAGATGTCTTCTCTTCCTACCTTTGCGTTAAAATCTCCCAGCACGATTTTAACATCGTACTTCGGTAGTCGCTCATAGGTTTTGTCGAGGAGCTCGTAGAAGCAATCCTTAGCTATATCATCTTTTTCTTCCGTCGGAGCGTGAGCGCATATAAGGCTTATGTTGGCGAATTTGGCCTTGATGCGGATTGTTACTATGCGTTCGCTAATGTCTTGGAAACATAAGACTTCTTGCCTAAGTCTGGCACTTATAACAAATCCGCATCCGAATAGTCGCTGTTTCTGCTCACTATAACACGGTCCGTAGTATATGTCACAGTTTTTCATCCTCTTTTTGCCCGGCCCATCCCATCGTATTTCCTGGATGGCAGTAATGTCTGCTTTGTAGCAGTTTAGGGCTTCCGCTAGTTGTTCGCCTGCACCTCTCCTGTTTAATGTTCTCACATTCCAGGTGCAGATACGAACGTCGTTGTCCTTTTTTCGTTTAGCAGGGTCGTCAACAATAAAATCAGTCCTTTCCGAGGCTATTGGTTGCTTCGTAACAATAGTTTTTTCCGTGGATGGGTAGTTAACCCAAAGCACAACCCCCAACCTGGAGGGCCAGTTCCAATTTATTAGATACCCCTAGGACACGGGGCCATCAGTATCCACTACGGGATTGAGCGCTGCCGTTGGCCTTTCGGTTCATCCGCCACCATCTCTGTTCAAGGGGCCTGACTAACCCTTGAAATTCCTAGACAACCTGTTGTCCGAATATGTCAGAGCAGCTCATCTAGGTTCGCCTGGGACAGCAGGCCGGGTATTCATCCGTGCCATTCTCACCAGGGTGTTTATAGTGTTGCTGTTTTTCGTCGTGTTATCAACACTCGCACTTATCGTTTAGCAAGTCAAATCCGGTTGGATGAGACCAGTATCCGATGGTTACCACTTGGAGGTAAAGATAAGCACATTTGATGTGTAGTCAAAGTTGCAACACTGGGCATTGCCAAGTTAACGCCAATCAGAGTCTACCCTCGTTCTACAACACCCAACCACCAGAGAAGCATGGTGTAGCAAAAACCCACCAAACTGCCTAAACGGCCTAAAGTGGTATACGGATGGTTCTAAAATGGACTCAGGGGTAGGAGCTGGCATACATGGACCAAATAAAAACATCTCAATACCTATGGGAAAAAGCCCTAGTGTATTCCAAGCTGAGCTCCTTGCCATAAAAGAATGCGCAAACCTAATACACAACTCAGGTATTAAAGGCGCAAACATCCATATATTCACGGACAGTCAAGCAGCTATAAAAGCCCTTAGCTCACACATCATTGACTCCAAATCAGTACTACACTGCTTCAACTCCCTCCAAACACTCAGTTCCAGGAACAAAACCAAACTATGGTGGGTCCCCGGACATAAGGGAGTTAAAGGTAACGAAAAAGCTGATGAACTAACCAGAAAACGTTCGGAAACCCCCTTCATTGGACCTGAACCCTTCTGTGCAATCCCCAAATCAGCCATAAATCTAGTCATAAAAAACTGGGAACAAAAGAGATGTGTTTCATACTGGGGAAACATCCCAGGCCTAAGACAGGCCAAAAGAGCTATTCGACACACCGGAGTGCAGACTATGTCTAGAAGAAGACGAAACAGCCGAGCATATCATATGTGAATGCCCGGCCCTTTACGGTATGAGAAAGGAATCTTTCTCCAGGGAATTCTTAAGTCCCGAAGATTTGAGGAAATCTTCGGCTGAAAGTATTATCAGCTACATTAGGAAAGTAGAAGCGCTACTAACCTAAAAAGCATCTGACGGCATCTGCTTAGGCAGGTCAGAATTTAAAAAAAAAAAAAAAAACAACAACACACGCCTTAATTACTCAATTTGGGTCAAGCATGATTCCCAAATACCAAGCGCTGGAAGATTGTGTGAGTGGTTGGCTATTAAGACGGGGGAGGGTGAAGTCGGGTATTTTGGTTTTGGTAGTGAATAGCAACAATTCCGTTTTGCTCGGGTTAACGCCGACACAACTTGCAGCCCAGGTGCTTACCTTGTCTAGAGTATCCCCCATGATTTCACTTATCACGGAGGGGAATTTTCCTGACACTAGTATCACCACGTCATCCGCATACGCGACAACTTTGACCACTTCCTCCTCCAATTTAACTAGAATTTTGTTTATAACCATAAGCCAGAGTTGAGGAGAGATGACGCCGCCCGGTGGCGTTCCTCTATGGGAAAATTTGGTAAAGTAGCTATTTTCCAGAATTGCCTGGATAATTCTTGTTCCGAGCATAGAGACTATCCATTGGCTAATAGATTCCTCTATACCTAGCTCGATCAGAGATTCAAGAATAGCTTCAATGAAAACATTGTTGAAAGCTCCCTCTATATCTAAGAAGAAGGCTAGGGTGTATTCCTTATAGTGTAAGGATTTTTCAACTGTCCGCACTATCTCGTGCAGAACTGTTTCCGTTGATCTGCCCTTGAGGTAGGCGTACTGTGATTTGGAAAACGAAGATTCTTCTAGAAAACTTCGCATGCGGATGTCTAGAAAGCGCTCCAGGGTTTTTAGTACAAAGGAGGTTAGACTGATTGGTCTGAAGACCTGTGCGGTGTCGTGGCCGCGTATGCCTACCTTTGTTATAAATACCACTCGAGTGCGTCTCCACGAGTACGGTATGTGGTTTAGTATTAATCAGCTTCTAAAAATTGTCACCAGCCATGGTACTGTTAGGTCTCGCGTTCTCTGTAGCATAACTGGCAGTATATTCAGGTCCCGGAGACTTAAACGGAGAGAAGCTGTTTATAGCCCAGGAAATCTTTTCCTGATGATACTGAGATTATTGGTCGAAATAAACGTGATGTCACAGCCACAGCGAAAAAATGGATTTAACAATAAATGAAGGTAAAACCAAGTAGGTATATGTTTTCGATACGAAAGGACACACAACATCGACGAATTGGACAGAATGTCACAAATGACAGACTGTGAGGTAGTAAGAGACATTGTCTACCTCGGCTCTTCTATTAACTCGGACAAAAACATCTCGTTAGAAATTAAACGAAGAATAACTCTTGCCAACCCCTGTTTCTTCGAGCTAAGAAGGTAATATAGTAGTAAAGCCCTCACTCGGCTTTACGCCCAGTCCTGCTTTACGGTGCTGAAGCATGGACCGTATCAAAAGGTGATTCGGTTTATTCGATTTCAGCTAAAAATTCTTCGAAAAATCTTCGGTCCCTCTTGCGTTGACACGCTATGGAGACGAAGATTCAACCACGAACTATGCGAGCTGTACAGCGACATAGACCTGATCCAAAAATTCCACATTGAACGTTTTAGCTCATTTTAAATCCATCTTGCAGAGTCTTCGATTCCCTATCAGACTTGTAGACAGCAGAGGAAGACCTCGCCTTAAGTGGCACGTTCAAGTAGAAACTGATTTCAACCAACTCAAAGTACGCAACTAGAGGCAGTTAGCTAAGAATCGAGCTAATTGGAGAGGCATGTTTGTTGAGGCCCAGGATCATCCCGGACTGTAGCACCACGTGTTTCGACAGTACTGCTAAAGATGTCTTCTCTTCCTACCTTGGTATTGAAATCTCCCAGCACGATTTTAACATCGTACTTTGGTAGTCGCTCATAGGTTTTGTCAGGGAGCTCGTAGAAGCAGTCCTTAGTTGTATCAATTTTTTTCCTCCGTCGGAGCATGAGCGCATATAAGGCTTATGTTGGAGAATTTGGCCTTGATGCGGATTGTTACAATGCGTTCGCTAATGTCTTGGAAACATAAGACTTCCTGCCTAAGTCTGTCACTTATAAAAAATTCGCATTCGAATAGTCGCTGTTCTAACTATAGCACGGTCCATTCCATAGTAGATGTCACAGTTTTTCATCCTCTTTTTGCCCGGCCCATCGTATTTCCTCGATGGCAGTAATATGTGCTTTGTAGCAGTTTAGGGCTTCCGCTAGTTGTTCGCCTGCACCTCTCCTGTTAAATGTTTTCACATTCCAGGTGCAGATACGAACGTCGTTGTCCCTTTTTCGTTTAGCAGGGTCGTCAACAGTAATATCCATATGTGCTTGCAAATATAAATTAATTCTAAAATGCCTGGGTTGGCTCAATTCAATTAACTCTGATGTCCTCTACCTTTCATTCTGTTTTATACAGATTTATATTCTTCCCAAGCTCATTATACCTGCACGCTATCAGAGCTCTAAGCACAACCACTGTCCATTGACCTGAATCCATCACTCTGCAAGACTCCAGTCCATTCCACACTGCACTCCTATACCTATACATCACTGTTGGCCAAGAAAGAAGAACTTTAAACGAACGAACTCAAGTCCTGATATCAGGTTCCTAGATCTATTTGTTTTCTGCATAAATAATCGTTAACAGTTTGTTTTGTGTTGTCACTGGATTTGTCATCGCTTTAAGGCAGCACAGGCACACAGTCTTTTCCTGCATTGCCCGGGGTATCGTCGCGTCGGCTTTATCGCAGATAGTGCCGTAGAATACCAGCACTTGGGGGTATGGTGGAAATCGTTAATGAAATGTTAGGTTGCAAATTATCCGTGTGTCGCAAGCATTGGAAGAGAGACAAACTATTTAGATACTTTAACCGGTCTGACATACATTGCACCATTGATCTTTGCGTTTGGAGAATCGCCCGCCAACAGTCATGCACTGGCAGCACCAGCAACGGCGGCGGTGCTGTGATGCACGTCCTTGGCACTGTGATCTTTTATGGCATTGCATGTTGTAGTACAGCGTAATTTGTTTTTGTTGTTGTAAGTCTGCTTTGAATAACCAGGTTGAGTTGCAAAAAACACTTTGAACTAGTTGCACTAAATATTGGAGAGCCTTCTTTTGGAATTCGCCATTTGTAGGACTAATGACAAAATTGCGTTTTTTTTAAGGGCATAGGAATTATGGGATTTATGTAGGTTTAAAATTTATTTTTTACAGGTTGCTGAGCGAAAGGGGACATCAAGGCCAAATTTGACAACGCATTAGCATCATATGTACCCCGACGGAGGAAATAGATCATTTTATCGAGCTCTAGGACATAACTTATACGCGAGTACCGAAAAACGATTTTCAAATCATGCTGGTTGATTCCACTCCAGGAATGATGTTCTTAAGTTTTATCAAATCGTCAAAGGCTGATTATAAATGAAAAACCACCCAGATTAACAAACGCGAAAACCAACTGGGAAGGTTTCAAAAACGATATTGAAAATAATATCCGATATAATATAAATGCAGCAATCAGATTAGAATACATACCAAGACAGTGGAAAGTCGCGGAAGTGATTATGGTTCTAAAACCAGGAAAATCACCGAATGAAATAAAATCTTACAGGCCTATTTCACTTCTTCCAATAATTTCAAAAGTTTTTGAACGGATATTACTCGGTCGCTTACACCCCATAATTGAACAGAAACGTCTTTTACCTGACCATCAATTTGGGTTTAGAAGTAAACTTTCAGCGGTGGACCAAGTACATCGAATTACAGATGTAATTGAGAAAGCTTTCGAAGAAAAGAAAATTTGTTCAGCCGTATTTCTTGACGTGTCGCAAGCTTTTGACAAGGTGTGGCACAAAAGCCTTACTTATAAACTAAGTCGAGTTCTGCCAGAACAATTATATAAAATCCTCGTGTCGTATCTTGAGCATAGACTCTTCCGTGTGAAACTTGGAAGCGAATATTCCGAGTTCAAAGAAATAATGGCAGGTGTACCGCAAGGAAGCGTCCTTGGACCAATCCTGTACCCCCTATTCACTCGTGATATCCCACAAACAAACGATACAATAGTTGCAACGTTTGCTGACGATACTGCTATACTAGCAGTTGGCACAACAATAGAGGAACAAAATATCAAATTACAAAACGCTCTTAACGAGGTTAATGAATGGACTAAATCCTGGCGGATTGCACTTAATGAGAGCAAATCGATCCATGTAGATTTTTCGTATAAACGGACAAACAATTTGCCTGTATTTCTAAATACGGTTCGAGTCCCGTTTGCAAATGAAGCGAAATATCTCGGTATGACAATAGATACAAAATTAAAATGGAAGTCGCATGTAAAAAATAAATGCGAAGAACTTAAAAATAAATACAGACAACTGTAATAGTTGCTCGGAAAATATTCGAAGCTTAACCTTGATAACAAGCTGCTTTTATACAAGCAAGTGCTAAAACTATGGGGTTGTACCAGTGAAACGAATCTAAACATTTTACAAACTTTTGAAAACAAAATGTTAAGATCATTCGTCAATGCGCCGTGGTACGTAAGGAACGAAGATCTACGCAGAGATCTAGGTATTCCCGCGGTTAAAGATGAAACAAAAAATTTTGCACGAAAACATAAAAAACGTTTATTAGGACACGTTAACACAACAGTCCTCCAAATTCTCGACAAAACAAATATATTGCGGCGTCTTCAAAGAACTAAACCCTTAGATTTGGCCCGATAATAACAAACCGCGCTATAAATTGCGGAAAAGCAGGAACTCTCAAAGGAAAGTTACCTGCCAAACATATTATATACTCGTGTTAAAAAAATTTCTGGATAAGTCGAATACTTAGTTGCAATAGAAATACAAAATGGGTGGTGGTTTTAGTGAGTAAAAATCTCACACTACTTTGGGCACGTGCTCATCGTGTCTATGAAGATTTCCACCAGCCCACGGAAAAAAAAAAGAAAAATATGGCAGTCACGGTCCATTTTCTTACTAAGAATTTTGATTTAGTTTCCCTCCTTTTGGAATGTGTGAACTTACCAGGCCGCCATACAGCAAAAAACCTTGCTCTTGAACTAGAGAGAGTTGTTTCCGAATGGAATTTAAAAGAAAAGCTTTTGATGGTTGTATCCGATAACGCAGCTAATATCAAATCAGCGGTTCTTAGTGAGCTGAGATGGGAACATTTTGGTTGCTTTGCCCACACTGTAAACCTCGTTGCAAATGATGGTTTGAAAGTAGAGGAAGTTACCATAATCCTTTCAAAAGTTAAGCATATTATTGGTCACTTTAAAAGAAGCTACATTGCCACATCAA
Source organism: Rhingia campestris (assembly GCA_932526625.1). Taxonomy (NCBI): domain Eukaryota; kingdom Metazoa; phylum Arthropoda; class Insecta; order Diptera; family Syrphidae; genus Rhingia; species Rhingia campestris. The sequence goes on along the minus strand of OW052182.1, from coordinate 60,397,867 downwards.
GACTTTTGGCCTATCAACGGAATCAAGGCGTCGGAAACCCACTAAAACTACTGCAGGACGTGTCCACTCGTTGGAACTCCACCTTTTATATGCTGGAAACGTTTATTCAGCTTGAAGAAGCAGTGAAATCAACAATGGCCTTAAGCAATATGGATGCGAACAGCTACCTCTCAGCAGACGATTGGATAACAGTTCGACAGCTCTTTGACATTTTAAAACCACTCGAAAAGATTACAAAAAGTATTTCTAGAGAAAAATATTTAACGGCTTCTCTTGTTATTCCTCTCGCTAATGGACTCGAAGCAGTGTATACGGGATTTTTGAAGAAACCATTCAATACCTGCATAAAATCTACCGTTGAGGAAATTCACGAAGCAATATGCACAAGGTTAAATGGATTAGAAGAAAATAGTATTCTCTCATTACCAGCATATTTGGATTCAGGTTTAAACAAATAGCTTTTCGAGAGAAGAAAAATGCTCGAAATGCAAAGAAAAAATTGATATCTCTTGTGGCTGAAAAGTTTTTGGAACAAGAAAATAAATGTATTCAATTGGATGCAATGACGTCTAATTCAACATCGAATACCGAATATCAGTGTTGTCAGAAATTTTCTAAAAGAATATGCCAGATTAAAAAAATAAATATGCTAAATTATATGGGGGAGTAAAACAAAATATGCCAAAGTTTAACAATAACAGCTTTATTGCAATAAAAATAAATTAGGTTGAACAAAAAAATAACAAATAACAAAAAAAACATAAACATAAACATAAACACAAAATGACTTCTAATTAAGAAATCAGCAAAAATTCAGTCTTTTGTAATAAAAATTACATTAACGTTAACATAAACAGAAAATGACTTCTAATTAAGAAACAAAAAAAATCAGTCTTTAGTAATGAAAATTACATTAAATTACTAGAAATCTCATCAATTACAGAACTTAGTTAATCATCTTCCCCTTCTTCGTCAGCGTCCTGATATTTTGCCGAGTCTTTTATTTTATTACTGACATCTTCCGGTATTTCGTAGGACATGCAGCATTTATCCTCTAATCTTAACCCTTCTCTTATGTATAAAATACTATTAAGAAGGTTTGATTTCATTCTATTTCGAAGCTTGCATTTTATAACATTCATTTTGCTAAAGAGCCTTTCCACTTCTGCATTTGAAAATGGTAAAACCATTAAAGAAATTGCGAAAGATGCCAATTCATGATAAGGATTTTCATTCATTGCATTTTTATATGAATATACTTCAATCCAAAACATTACAGTGTCAATATTTTGTTTTGAACTCCATTTAATGCAAGATTTTGCCATTGATTTTCGATAGTGGTAATCAAACTTCGTTCTTTTTGCATGTTTTCTAAAAATATATTTATCGGATCCTTTATAATCTTCAAATTATTAAGTGAGTTCTTAATTCCAACACTGCGCACATATTCGTCGTACGGCAATCTCTATTGACAACCACCTGGTATCACAAGGACGAACCATTTGAAGAGGATTTGTGTCTTCGTTTATGGCTTTATATATATTTTTATAAAAATATTGACGTGTGTGTGTGATTTCGAGAACCAACTATAAGTTTCACTTACCAAAAATTCAATATCTGGAGGTAAGAACTCCTTGGATGCACGTGAAACAGCTAGTTGGATAGAATGACACGGGCAAGGAATTAGTATTAAAGATGGCTTTAGTTCTTTTAGCATTTTATATACTCCAGTCCTCTTTCCCACCATAACGGCTGCGTTATCTGTAGCAAAGCCAGACGTTCTTGAAATGTCTAAGTTGAAATTCTTCAGAACTTGTTCAATCGCAGCTACAAGATCATCTGCAGTACTGAAATTCATTTCTACCAGAGCGAGAAATGTTGTAATAATCTTTTTTTTTTGGCTGAACTACAATATTTGATAACTATCCCTAAATATTTATGTATCGAAATGTCTGTTGCCTCATCCACAATAAGGCTGAAAGAACTGTTAACAATGTCTTCTCTTAGTCGGGATATAAAATGAGGCCCCAAGACATTTTTTATTACTGCAGTACTACATTTCGTTCTTTTAAGTTGCATTCCACAACTAATTTGGTCTTCTCTATGTATATCCTTTTCACAAATAATAAGGTGATCAACCGATTTAATTGAAGCGTGGCAGCAAATGTACAAGCAGTATTTAGCTTCTGCTTTACTTGAGACCTTCTGCGCATGATTGCTTGAAGTAAAATTTGTAATCTTAATTCTTGATCCAAAAACTTTCATTGATTTTACATGCTTTGTTGTTTTAGCATGTTGTTGTAAGCATGATAATTTCGCTTTAATGGAAGTCTTACAAAATTTGCAGGTAACATTTTCCTGTCCAAGATTGTCTTCTTCGAGGATAACCCAATTTTTAAATTTTTCTTTGCACAAGCAGTCCTTCCTAAATTTTTGTTGGTAGTTCTTTGCACTATTTTTTCTGTAATTCAATATTTGTAATACACAATTATTTGCAAAATTCAAGAACCTACTCTTTGCCATCACCGCCGATTCTTCGCCTGTTTTTTTTTGAGATACTCAAAAACCTATTGAAATGTTTTAAATTTGGTTTGCTTATTTACGTTTCATATTTATGTTTATATATTTACCTCTCCATTTAGGAATCTTTTCAAATAAAATTGCACAGCAATTCACGGGCAGTTGGTATTTGAAAGTGAACTGAACGTTGATGAGGCTTGACATTTGAAATTTGATACGTTAAATTGACATTGTCATAGTTACAAATTTTCAATAATGCAAAATAAAGAAAACTTTAATGGATGCGTTCGTAATTTTAGCGAATAATAATAGGATAGGAACATGACATGATCTTATGAATATTATGATGGCTTGATGAGTTTTTATGTTGAATGTGAAAATATGCTAGATTGCATATAGCATATTTTATTTACACTTTTATGCAATTGAAGGTCCAAATATGCTAAATTTAGCATAAAAATGCTAAAATGACAACACTGCCGAATATATTATTGATGATGATGACATTTGGGCTGAATTCGACAGAGAAGCTACTCTATATCAACTAATTGGAAATTTAAATAGCAAGGCAACTGCAGAAGTTCAGATCTTTGTTGATTATGACAGGCTAAAGAGAACAGAAGAACCTCTTAAGTGGTGGTGGGAAAATAAATATATGTTCCCAAATCTTGCTTTAGTGGCTCAAGAAAGGCTTAGTGCTATCGCCACATCAGTTTCTTGTGAAAGGGTCTTTTCAAAGGCGGGTCAAATTATTTCGGACAGGCGAAGCCGACTTAGTGCAACAAAAACAAAAGAGCTCCTATTTTTGAACTGCAATTTAAATGTACAAAGTGCTCCTAAGTAGTCTTATTATAAGATAGTAAAGAAATCTATTTTCCTAGCATGAAGTCATATATTCCTTTTTTTTATTACAAAAATTTTTATTTTTATTTCCTTTCAAACATTTCATGTTTATGTAAGTTTTAATGTTTTGTTTATTCTGTTGGTTCTTAAATAAAATATAAGACCATGAATGTTAAACAAATATTTCTTGAGTTTGCTTTTTACCCGTATTATCACTTGAGATTTTCGTTTTAATTCATTAATACAAATACAAAGCATCAAAACCCAATTTTATCTTACAATGCTTTCATATCGCTCATTAGAAAGAACACCGTCATATCTCAAAAAACACCATTCTTCAGAAAACGAAATTTAAAATTTGTATTATTCAATTATATAATTGCCTTCATTTTTATCACTTAAACCATTTTTGTTTGATAGAGCCTATTATTGCAGTTAGATGTAATGCAGCTAAATTTAATTTTCAAAATTTTGTATACTTATGAAAAAATTTAAAAACAGCATAGTTTTACATGTGACGTTATTAATATTAAGTCATATTTGAAATGTGTCATAAGTCGAAATATGACTTTTTTTCCACAATTAAATAATTTGTTTGCGAAGCACACTGATGTCTTAAGGAAAAAAAATTTAAATTTGCTTTTCTCTTATTTAAACAAATAAATGCATTTTCAATAAAAAGGGAATTTTTAGTATTTTTATAATAAATATTATGAAAAAAACGAAAAATGTTGCGAAAATCATGTTAAAGATTTTGATAAAAGTTGTTGTAATACTTTGGAATATGATTTTTGTTTACAAAGTCCAACAGATCTTTTTTTTTTTTTCTGCAAGTCCCGGCTTCTTGTTATAGGCTTTCTGAAGAGGAACTTCATCGATTTTCTTCTTTTTTTATTACAACGACTTCCTGGAAGTCTTTACCATAAGAAGTCTTGTAAAAAATTGAATTGGGGTTGTCCCTGTTAGCTTTGATGACCTTTGCATCATGTATTTTTAAATTTCCCATGTTCATTGGACCCATTTTTGTTGCCAAATCCTTAATGTCATAAAAATCTTCGTGACAAAGCTCGTTGACAACAAAAGGCTGCCTCTCTTTCTTTGCTGACTTAATTGTTGAAATAAATCCATCAGGTGAATAAATCGGTCCACTCTTAAGCTGACGCTTAACCTGCCGTTCAATGAGGGAGTGAGCGGAATCACCTTCATTTTGTGTATGTCCTTTTATTAAATATTTGTGGATTATCTCTTTAACACCCAAATATCGGACAGCATACAGATAAAGCGCCAACATAAATTTATTTTTTTGTTGGCCCACACAGTTATCCGAATAAAAAATGATCTCTGCATCCATTCTTGCTTTTTTTTAAGATACATAAGAACGCAGGTTCCCAGCTCGTTAACTCCTCGATGTGCATTGGACTCGTCCCATACAAAGCATTCGCAGCTATTATTTTGAAGATCATAAATTGTGAAATTAAAAACATTCAATTTAGATTTATAATAAAATACAGAGACATCCCCTTTCGGTATCTGCATTACAGCTTGCAGGTCATACACCGCTATTACACCGTTTAAGTTGGTTTTCTCTTTATCTTGCTTTTTTTCCGCCCTCGAAAGTATCTTTTCAGATTGGTGTAGGTCGTAGTATTCTTTTAAACTTTCTTTTTCAAAAGAACTGGCGTTTTCATAGGCAACACAAATTTCGCACAAATCTTTCTTAGGCGTGAAAAAGGAGATGTTGAAAGATTCCGTAAATAATTAATAAAATATGGAATAGCTTCCATAGGGCTCATTTTCCGCCTTGCAATTGGATACATAATCTCTATGTATGTCAGCTAGTGACCTACTCCCGTCAATGAAGGTCCGAGTTGAATTTGCCTTGGTGTAGTGGCTCTCAATTTTTGGAATGGAATTTATGTGGTTTTTTATACCTTCTCTGATAGCTGGATCTAGACACCTATGGTTCCTATGCTTACCCCGCAGGTCTGGCTCAAGTAAAACATCGACCATCTTATTTCTTTTTTCATGAACGGTTCGTATTGTCCGATCGTTGATATCTAAAGTATTTTTGAAGAAAAATTTACAGACTCGAACTTTTTCAACATCAGACGTGGAAAAATAGTATGCATTGTTGTTGCTTCTTGGAGCTCGTGTTCCTCATTCACGGCTATATCTGTACCTTTGGAGCTATTACTGTCATAGAGTTGTTAATAAATTGTCTTTGCATTTCTATATTGCCTAGGGACCAATAATTTATAAAGATTCGCTGCCTCTCATCTTGGCTGAACTTAGACGCGCACTTAAGTTTACATTTTTCCCCTCAAGCAACTTTTAATTCTCTTTTCACCCTTACATTTTTAGTTTTTGAGAGGGTTCGGTATTCCTCACCGAGATTTCTCTTTCTTTTTAAAACATTTTTTTTCCAGTTTTCGACATTTTTTCTTCTTTTAATGCCTTTTTTTGGGGGGACTTACAAAAATTGAAACATCTGGCTGCCTGGATGATGACGCGATTTGTGGGATGGGATTAGAATTTTTGTTTTTAGATGAAGAACTTCTAGGACTAACAGTGCTTTCTAACGAATTGTCACTTTCATCACTTTCGGAGGGCTTATATGCTTTGTCGTTGAGTATGTCTTCGCAATCTTCAGTTGAAGATCCACTGCTGTTTGATGATGAAGAACTAGAGGATGAAGGTCTTGATTGTAGAGACTTGTCATAACGATCAACAGAAGCTGACGAAGCGTTTTGATTAATATATTCCAAAAGACAAGATCATTATTAGCAAATCTTGCTTAAACATGATTTGAAAGTTCATTTAAATGCACATACCCGGTTCAATCGAAGGTAATGGAATATTACTTAAATCAGCTGCAGTAGAATTACTATCTGGATCAATAAAATCTTCTTGAGATAGTTTTTGGTTATGTTTATTTAACAGTTGTGCTTTTGCAAGCTCAACGAGTTGCCTTCCACGTGAATGCATTTGTAGGTGTTATTCAAAAAAGCCTATTCCGTTTTGTCAAAAAAGTGACATAAATTAAAATAACTCCAAAGAATTTATGAATATTGTAATATAATTTGCAGCAAGATCGTCATATCATGACATATTCAAAACAAAATGTTCTTAAAGACAAAAACTTTTCTATCAATAACGTCACAAGACAAAATAATACGATTAAAAATTTGTTCTTATAATTGAAGACTGCCATATTTCAAAATATTACGCTTGCAAATTTATTATATATTTTGTTCAATAACGTCATAAAACAAAATAAAACGTTTTAAACTTAAAAAAACTGTACATATTTTGAACTAACCTTGAATTGAAAACAGTTTTATCAAATCGTCAAAGGCAGGTATACAAGGCCTGAATGGAATCCTGTCCTGGGAATATAAACATTTGAAGTTTATCTTAACAAGACTTCCGATTTTCTTGGCAAATTACATATCTTTACTCATTAGCACATTTTTGGCGGATGAAAGTGTACCTAAGCCATGAAATCTCAGCATTGTTTGCTTGATAAGTAGATTCTAAACAGAAACGTCACCATCGACAGCTAAAACTTTAAGGACTTTGTCTACTTCGGGTCCACAATCAACTCTCACAGCAACATTTCGTTAGAAATCAGACGAAGAATTACTCGTGCCAGATCATATATGATACCAATATCATCCCAATCCTGATCTACGCCGCCGAAGCATTCTATAAGCGGACACCTGGTCAAAAACTCCGGATTGGATGTTTATGATGGTTAGAACATGTAAAGTGAATTGACGTCTGCTAAGAACGTCAGGGTCGTTGTGCAGAGTGGTCCAAAATTGTATGTATTGATATTTAAGAGTTTTTTTTCAGACATAAGGCTAGGCTTGAGCATGCTGCAAGCGAACAAAAATTGAAAAATTATTTTTTGAAACTTCCCAGTCAATAATTTGTAATCAACGTGTCTACCGGGAATTTTATGGCGTTAGAAATGTTCCAACAGCACTTCTTATTTTTGCTGTAGTTGTCAAATTGGAGCAAAATGAAAACGTTGGGGATGTGAGGCGTTCGGACAGGCCTCGTTTTGGAAGACCTATCGAAAACATCCAAGTTTCCCCAAAGTCTTGCAACCAATCCTGAAACATCTACACGACGACGTTCAACATAGTTAGGCATACCGCGTAGCACGATTCATTGGATTTTAAGGAAAGATCTGCACCCATACCCTTACAAGTTCCAGTTAGTCCAACAGGTAAATCCTGGTGATTCAGAAAAATGTGCTGCAGAACAGTCCTAAATATCGCCGAGAATGACGAAGAATTTTTGGAAAATTTTATGATGACCGACGAGGCAGATTTCCATCTGAGTGGGTTTGTGAACAAGCAAAATGGTAGATTTAGGGGCAGACAGAATCCAAAAAATCTCATCAATGACCCTTAGACTCACTTTGTGATACTATTTGGTGTGAAATAACCTCCTTTAAGATTTTTGGGCCATGTTTCTTTAAAAATGATGCAGCTGCCAGCGTTACGGTCTATGGGTGCCACTACAGAACAATGCATTAGGACTTAATTTTTCCACTTTTGCAAGGAGACAAAAATGCTGAGCTGATTTGATTTTAGCAAGAGGGAGCTTACTTACTTACTTAAGTGGCTCTACAGCCCGGAATGCACCTGGGCCTCAACCAACATGCCTCTCCAATTAGCTCGGTCCTAAGCTAACTGCCTCCAGTTGCGCACCCCAAGTTGGTTGAGGTCGGTTTCTACTAGTGCGCGCCACTTAAGGCCTGGTCTTCCTCTATTGAAGACTCTGCGAGCCGTTATACTCGTTCTACATGACCTAGCCATCTTAAATTTCCAATGCGCTTTTTTTTTGTAGGGGCATGTCGCTGTAAAGCTCGTATAGTTATTGATTAAATCTTTGTCTCAATATCCCGTCAACGCAAACGGTACCGAAGATGTTTCGAAGAATTTTCCTCTCCAAGGATTTCTTCATCCGCTTTTGACACGGTCCATGTTTCAGCGCCGTAGAGCAGTACTCGGATGATCAGGGTCTTATATAGGATCTCCTTAGTAGTTCGAGTGAGGGCGTCACTACTGAACAGCCGTCTTAGTCCGAAGAAATAGCGATTGGTAAGAGTAAATCTTCGTTTAATTTCTAACGAGATGTTGTTGTCTGAGTTAATAGTGGAGCCGAGGCAGACATGGTCCCGTACTACTCCAAAGTCACGTTCTGTCCAATTCGTCATTTCGTTTTTGCCGCTTCCTTCTCTATACTAGCAAACGTTACTATGACATCACGTTGAGTCCTACGGATGATGTCAATATCGTCGGCGTATGCTAGTAGTTGCAGATTGTGCTTCTGGTGTTGGCTTGGGTGCTTTGCACAATCCTCACAAGAATCAAATTAAAAAAGTCACATGACAGCGCATCGCCTTGCCTAAATCCGTTTTGGTATCGAATGTGTCAGCTAGGTCGTTTTCGACCCTGATGGAACAGCGAGTATTCCCATCGTCATCTAGACCAGTTTGGGCGGTATACCAACACTAAACACGGCTCTGTATTGTTTGCCTTTATAAATGCTATAGTATTCAGCTTTGAAATCAATGAATAGGTGGTGCGCGATTTAGACTTCTTGGGTTTTTTCTAGGATCTGCCGAAGTGTGAAGCTTTGATCAGTTGTGTACTTTCAGGTGTTCACATATTACGGCAGAAAGGATCTTGTAGGCGATGTTTAGGAAACTTATGCCTCGGTAGTTGGCGCAGTTCAGAGGGTCTACTTTTTTGTGGATCGAGCAAACGATCCTGAGGTTCCATTCTTCAACCATACTTTCATCCGACCAGATTTAGCTTATGAGTTGGTGGATGTTACTTACCAAGTCATCTCCGCCGGCTTTATAAAGCTCGGTGGGAAGGCCGTCCGGCGACCTTGTTAAGCTTGAGTTGAGATATTGATATCCTCACTTCACTTAGGTCGAATGGTTGGCAGTTTTCGCTGTCGTTGCCATTATTAAATGTTTCGTTCTGCCTGACAGCGGAATTTTGTTCGTAATCGCCGTTTAACAGTCTGCAGAAGTGGTTCTTCAATATCCTCAGCATCGAGTGTGTCTCAACTACGATATTTTCTTGTCCATCTCGACTGGACTCTGTTCGAGCCTTGTATCCTTGGCTTTGACGCTTTACACTTTGGTAAAACTTGCGAACATAGTTCCTGGAGTGACACCTCTCTATATCCTCGACCGTGCGCTTTTCTTGCCCTTTTTTCTTCTTTCTGAAAAGCCGGTGTTCTTCCCTTCTTCTTTGCCTATAGAGCTCAATGGCAGCTCTCGTCTTCATTTAAAGCTTAACCTTGTAGGCCTTGTTCTTGGTAGCGAGCAACTGTCGGCATTCCCCATCAAACAAAGGGTTTCTTGCTGCTGGTGGGCGCGAGAATCCTAGTACATCAGTTGCATCAGTTGGCTTGTTGGCTAGTTGCCATTGTTCTTCGATATTCGATGCTGGTGGTATGGTACTAATCGAGAGGTTAAGGGATACGCATTGCTGTCTCTTGCTGAGCTACTGCTCTAAATATACGTAGGAAACTACTTTTTGGCCAACCGATATTTCGTCTACTACTATCGAGGCCAAACTAAGTCCACTATGTGCGGCGTTATAGAAAAGCTCCCTGCATTAATATTTGTGGAGTTGTGAGTAAATCTCAATCAATTCAACTCAAGATCCATTGCGGAGGTCTTAACCAGCTCATCACTAGAGGGGAAATATGGTTACCAGCCGAAGTTAGTTAAAGTCCTTTAACTTAACGACTTAGCGATCGTAGTTTTCGATCGAAAACTTAGTCATCTTGTCCGTTAGAGGCGCAGGTCCTTGTAGGATCCGTTGGAGCTCGATGGTCGAGAGAAGAGCTCTTACACCTTAAGTCGTCCAAAAGCTTGTACCATCTATATGACATCGGCGCTCGTTTGTAACTTCGCAATTATTTCGTCAGATTTCGCGCTAGTAACGCTGCTGAATATAAAACTTCGGCAATTTTTTTAAGAGTTCACTCTCAGGCTGCAGCTTCATCCTCACATGTAGATCGGATCTTACAAATTCTAAGGAGGCATTAGTATTCATTAGGCAGAAGGGCGTTCAGGACTTACGAACATTTTTTGGATTGTTTTTTCCAGGCACGAATATTTGTTTTGGGAGTAGGCAAGGAGATCGCCCTCTTCCGCAAGCCCTAGCAGAGCATCGTTAGCGTGTCAGCAAGTTGTCACATGGAACGAATTCACCCAAACCCACAAATTTTGTCACGAGAACTGCGGATTAATTCACGTAGAACTGGGCGTAATATGGATAAGGTTGTATAATACCAAAGGGTCCCTTTATCAGGAGTCCAACTGTGATTCGTCAAAGGCTCTAGCTATTAATGTCTTGCGAACGGAGGAAGGGAAAGACGAGGAAGGAAAAAGAAAGCGAATTAGATAAGGGATAAGCAGAGAAGGAATTCGGTAGCCATTGCAATGGCCATCATGCATAACCATCTTCTCAAAAGACTACTGAGCTGGCGAAATTCGTCGGTGGGAAAAACGTTACTTATTATATATTTCGGATATAGCTCTCTATGTCTATAATAAAGGTCGTTTTCGATCCGAAATGATACATTTAAATGAGTTTTGTTGTTTTGCGTTTTTATCATAAATATACTTATTGGTTCAATGTTTGTTCTAAAATTCGCTACGAATCAGCTTGAACTTCATCTATTCTATTTTAAAATTATATCATAGTATTTGCTTCAGATACTCACATCACGATGACAATAAAACCACTCGACTCCATTAAGCATGTTCACCATTAATAGTCAAATTCTAGAAACAGATCTGTTTGCATGATATTTCCAGAATTCCAAAGATTTATCGCACTCGACAACGTGCCAGCAATAATCAATAAAGAGAATCGCCTTCATTATTCAGGGCACATGAGAGACGAACTATCGACGGGCAGCCAATGCATTACCAGCTATTTTGCATACGCGAATAGGCACCACCGGCCGACGGGAATGACTCCAAGAGAATTTCGGACAGCCAGAGTTGCGCAATGACCATAAACCAATTGAGACCCAATTGGAATTCAGCCAACGTCCATAGATTGATTGTCAATTATTGTCACAGCCACGACAGTGAGTTCAAGGTGCTAGAGCAACCTTTAAGTCGGAGACGTGCCTCACCGGAAAATCCAAAAACAATCCCAAAGTATAGCTCTTTTGTTTGAGTCATGTTTCGGGCTCTGATTAGGGGTATCTTGGTAACGCAAGTCGATCAAATTAAACTAAGCTCTGCTTCAAATGGAATTCGGGCTTCGAATCTGAATACAAGGAGCAGACTCCAAGACTGGTGTGAGGATTGCACAAAATGTGAAACACGAAATCGAATTCAACCGACTGACAACCGAAATACGTATCTACTTCGAGTGATATTGGGAAAGAGATGTCTCTTCCGATGCGACAAGTTTGCGGCACGGGTAGTCAACATCAATGCTGGTGGCTGGAGTTGTATCAACTTTCAGAATTGCAACCTTGCACTGAATAGATTTGCCAGTCGTAGTGTTGCACATCTGTGCGCGCCGGCTTCGTGCGAGTGACAGTAGGAGAGTGGCGGCCAAATGTTTGTCTACATCCACTTGGATGTTGTTGTCGCGCACTGAAATGTCGAAAGACCACATGTAGGTAGGATACTTCGGATGACAAAAATTAGACGTTAATTGATGCTCGAGATCGTTTGAGTATCATCATCGTTGGCCATTAATAAACGAGCGAGTAAATGGAGGAAATGAGATAAATTTTCAAGAAATTGGTCACACGGAAATTATGTGCTACGTATCTGTGACCGGATTTGGATACGACTGGTTAGAAGGAACGAACATAATTTTTTCGAAGTTATTTATTGCATTTCGTAAGATACAATTTGGAATCGGTTTTTATGCGTTTTATGTGAAGTAATGGTTGACTAATTAATTGGAGAACAAATTTAAATGGAGTTGAATAGGTCTGAAATAGGCATTTAGATAGTTTTAATATAATGTTCAAGCTTTGATGACTGGTCTAGCTCACTTTGATCTATGTGGGGCATAGGTCAATGTGAGCTTTAATGTAACATGCTACATGTCTTATTTTAACAACGTGAAATGAAATAAGGCCAAACAAAATAAGACCAAATTACCTAAAGCGAAATAAAGCCAAATTTCAAAAAATTGGCATTATTTCGTTTTTAAAAGCGTGACATTCGGTCTTATTTCACGTCACCCCCAACTCATAACAGGTAGGTGTGCAATTGAAAGGTAGTTGATAGTTGATTGATTCTTTCGTCAGAGGAGAATGTATATGATGTCACTTTATGCACCAGAAGCAGCTCAATTTATAACCAAGCTCCGGACACTGAAAATTAAATTTCGAATATTTAAGGTCGACTGCTTCAAATTAAGACATCTAACCTGAGAGGTAATTCTTGGACTCAGAACTGCCTGGGAAGAACTATGTGGGAAGATTGGAGTACGATAGTGACCACTTCTCAACTGGAGAAGTTCGGCTATTGGTGGACGAACTGGCCGCGCTTCGCCAGAGTTGGAAGCAAGAATTACGTTTGAGTGAAGTAAATAAGTGGGTGACCGCATAGTAATGTTAATGTGTTCACCTTTTGTGGAAGGTTGTGATTTTAATCACAGCTAAAATTCATGAAACCATAATTTAAAGAAATTAAAATATAAAGTTCGGTGGTTACACGACTAAAGTTATACACCAACTTTCGTTCAGAATTCGATAATATGTACTTGCGAACACAGGATACAGTGACTCCCTGAAGTTAGTTGAGACACCATCCATGGAGTATAGGGCCGCCCAGAATGCGTATCTGTAGCTGATGCTTGTAGCTGAGTAAATAGTTAAAAACAAAGCAACCCGTAAGCGCTTACACAATGTGTATCTACGTGAATCTGTATCTTGAAGTTGAATAGAGGGCAAGTTCATGCAAGATATGTATCTCTCTTTTGGCAGCGATGCAAGATTCAAGCTACAGATATGCATTCTGAGCAGGCCATAAGGCTTCACTTTATCCAACCTGTTTCCTATCACTCAGTTTCTTCCTCTTCTCTAACGCTTGCACTGCGGTAAAACATTTGAAGAGTATCCACAACCCCTTAAGTGCACGTAAATTATTAAAAAAAATCAAAAACCTGACAAACGGCGAAATTGAGCGACATTTACTTTAAATAAATGAGGTTATCACAAGCACAATGGATCGAACTATCCCTTGGGTAGCTATATAGAAATATGGAACGCCAATAATCGATACACTCCGCAGTGCAGACACAAAAGCACACTTCTCTCCAGACTTAAGCGGCTGCATAGATAGTTTGCAAACAGACAGGACCCCGATATTTCTGGCTTCAACCAACATGCCTCTCCAATTAGATCGGTCCTAAGCTAACTGCCTCCAATTGCGCACTTCAAGTTATTTGAGGTCGGTTTCTACAAGTTGGGCCAAAAGAAGTCATCCGATGTTGTTTGGCCATTCAGAATATCGGTTGTGGCTCGCGCAGTGTGTGCCGTTGCTCCGTCCTGTTGGAAAAACATGTCCTCCACTCCTAATTCGTCCAATTGCGGCAGAAAATACTCGATTAACATGGCCCTATAGCGTGCACCGTCCACTGTTGTCGTTTGACCAAGGGCGTTCTGGAAAAAATGGCCCGATGACTCCTCCAGCGTGAACAGCGCACCATGCAGTAACTTTGAGCGGGTGTAATGGCTCCTCGTGCATTACTCGTTGATTTTCGGTGCCCCAGAAGCGTTATTTTTGCTTGTTCACGTACCCGCTGAGGTAGAACTGAGCATCGTCGCTCATTATGATTTTGGTCGAAAAATCGTCCACTTCATCCTCGAGATTGAGGATGGCTTGGGCGTAGGTTACACGAGTTTGGCGGTCGACAGGCAGCAGCTGATGCACGGACTAGACTTTGTACGGGAACATCAGTCCTATTCATCAGGACTCTTTCCGAGTCGAAGGAAAACTGCATTTATCCAGCCCGTCCCTAAAAAAGGCGAATTTTTTTCTCTCTCCAACTACCGACCAATTACACTTTCGTCCCTTCTTTCTAAGGTCATGGAAACGCTGATAAACCGTCAGCTTATGAAATATCTTGAATCACGAAAAATCCTCATTTACCGACAATACGGTTGTCATAGCAACGGGTCCACTGGTGATTTGATGACATATCTCATCGACAAGTGGAACCAAATTATCCACCTAGGTTTCGAAAACAAGATCGTTGCACTTGATATTTCAAAGGCATTTGACAGGGTTTGGCATCAAGCCCTTTTGTCGAAAATGCGTGTTTTTGGAATCGATGAAACTCTTCTTCTATGGATTAGAAACTATTTCTCGAAACTTTCATCTCAAGTTGTTTTGGACGGTTTAAAATCTGCTACTCACCAAATAAATGCTGATGTTCCCCAAGGCTCCGTTCTGCCTCTGACACTCTTCCTCATTTTTATTAATGACCTCTTGTCTGCAACTTATAATCCAATTCATTTCTCTCTCAGCGTTTCATATTCGTTCTCGAATCCACGACCTTCACTTTCGGACGTGGAATAAAAACGGCAAAATATGTTAAGCTTATTAAATTCCGTTCTCGAGAGCAGAATTTAATTGGGTTAGTCTAATAGAGTAGAATTTAGTGGTTCTAAAACACAATGTTGTCTTCTGACATCTAAGCGAAACCAAAATTTAGAGCCATTATGGCCATGAATGGCACTTACATCGTCGAAACCGAACAACTTTCCATGCGCGGAACGTGTTACTAACTCACGTTACGAGCATGGACTTGAACTTCCTTGAATCGACCACATATTGAAGCTAAAAACGCAGCGAAATGTCTAGGTTTCCTTAAGTGATGCAAACAATTTTTCGATCTGGTCTCAATATACAAGGTGTGCCAAAAGCGTTCACCCTATTGGAAGATGCTCTCATTTTTGCATATGGCCGCTAATGTCAAATCTGTTTTGACATTTGTGGACTAGACAGATGTAGAATACAATTGAACAAGCTATGGAGCGATACACTCCCCAAGAAGGCGGAATATTCGTGTCTATTTTTTTGCGTCACAATTCGTCTGTAGTGTTGGCGCAGTGCGAATTCCGTCGCCGATTTCCCGGCCGTCCGACACCGATTATGCCGTTTGGCCACCAACCTTAAAGAGTATGGGATCACACGAGACGTTGCCAAGAGTGGCCGGCTCCGGAGCGCCCGTTGTGCCGATAATATCGCCGCTGTTGCCGAGGATGTCAAGCTGTCGTTGGAAACATCGACCAGACGCCGTGCCTCGCAATCAGCCATCAGTCGGTCGTCCCTAAGGCGAATTATGGTCAAAGACAAAGTCCAGTCCGTGCTTCAGCTGCTGCCTGTCGACCGTCAAACTCGTGTAACCTACGCCCAAGCCATCCTCAATCTCGAGGACGAAGTGGACGATTTTTCGACCAAAATCATAATGAGCGACGAGGCTCATTTCCACCTCAGCGGGTACGTGAACAAGCAAAACTATCGCTTCTGGGACACCGAAAATCCACGAGGAGCCATTACACCCATTCAAAGTTACTGCATGGTGCGCTGTTCACGCTGGAGGAATCATCGCGCCATTTTTTTTCGAGAACGCCGGTGGTCAAACGACAACAGTGGACGGTGCGCGCTATAGGGCCATGTTAACCGAGTTTTTTTCCGCCGCAATTGGACGAATTAGGAGTGGAGGACATGTGGATCCAACAGGACGGAGCAACGGCACACACTGCCGTTTCATTTAGAAAAAAAGAGAGCCAAACAAAAACGGATGACTTATTTTGGCCCACCTTGTAGAAAGTGTATACACGCTCCAAGCTTGAGTTCAATGCCTACATCTGGTCAAGTGCAGAAAACATCATTGGACCTACTGGATAGGCTAAAAATTCGTGCGATAAAACTGATAGGAGATTCAACCGTAGCGAACTCTATAGTTTCGCTTGAACATCGTAGAAATGTCTCCTGTCTAACACTCTTTTGCCGCTATTACAACAACAAATGCTCAAACAAAATAGCCAGTTGCATTACGCCCAATCAAACATTCAACCGTATTCTATAGTTGGCGCAGTTCAGAGGGTTTCCTTTCTTATGGATTGGATACCCGATGCTTTCATTTACATTTTTAGGCATACTTTCAGCCAAGCAAATTTCGTTTTGAGCGGAAAATTCGACTTTCTCATTTGCGTTGATGGGCTATAGAGATGAATATTCAACCAAGAACGTTACAAACTGTTTAGTGATACAGATCTGTTCCAAATGCTCCGTCAGACGCAGTTGAGAAGGCTACACCATAAGTGTTGCGTTCTAGTAGAGACCGACCTCAACAAAATTGACGTGAGGAACTAGAGGCAAATAGCAATCTACAATTCCATTTGCAAAGGACCCAATCAGGGTGAACACACAAAGATTCTAAATCACCTTTACATTACAGAAGACACCGACCACACCACTACCCCACTCAGATTTGAGCATAACTTCAGGATAACCATTCCCAGTAGCCTTGAATAGGAGTCGGATTCGATCGGAACCAATAACTCGATTCACATCTACACGGATTGGTATAAAACAGAATCTGGAGTGGGTGGAGGTTTTTTCTCCAATATGCTTAACCCAAGCATATGATTTCGCCTTCCCGATCATTGTAGTGTTTTCCAGGCGAAAATCTTGTCATTCAAAGAAGCCTTGTCTTGGCTGAAAAGGAATGTAATATCCACGAAGTATATTCGTATCTTTAGCGACAGCCAAGCGGCAATCAAATCCTTGGAAGCCGTATCGTTGAATTCGAAATCAGCCGAAGAATGCCGACTGTCTCCTAACGAGATGGCGGAGCATTTTGGGTGCCGGGCCACAGAGAAATACCAGGAATTGCAAGCTTGCCAGACAGGGCACTACCCTTGACATTTTACCGCCAGTAGATATGTTAGGTATGTCCCTTGCTACATATAAATTGCAGATCAAACAGGATGCGATCAAGAAAGCAAACCGCAGATGGATTAATGGCACAACGTGTCAAATATCCAAGCAACTCAGGGCTAACTTTAACCAGAAGCGCTCCATCTGCCTAATAATGCTGAACAGATCAAACATCAGCACTGTAATCGGTGTCCTCACAGAACACTGTCCTATAGGCCTACACGCAAAAATACTAGGCCTTTTCAGCAATGACTTCTGTAGAAGCTTCTTAGACGAGGAATAGGAGGAAAGTATTACTCACCTTCTATGCTCTTATCCAGCTCTCGCAGAAAAAGGAAGCTTCATCTGGGAGAATATTTCTTCGATAATCTTGGTGAGCTGGCTAGTATCTATCAATGTCAGAAACCTCCAACGCTACATAGTTAGCTCTGAATTAGGCGAACGAATATAGGGAAGTCGATGGATTCACGTGGTACCACAACTGACATTTATGGTCTAAGTATGCACGCCCATCGCGTGCAGCCACTACAACCTAACCTAACCCATTGGCTCAGTCCATCGTTTGAAGATTCTACGCCAATTGATGGCGGTCATTGTTCTAGTCTTGTTTGGTATGTCATAAAACAACTTAAATCCCCACCTGTAAAATTATTTTTCTATAGTTCCCTCACGCAATCGCTAATTCAAATGAATCTTACTATTGCAAGGCTTATCTTGTTCTAATCAATCTAAATCATAACAATAAGGCCGATTGTTAAGAAATCAAATTGCTGCCAAGAGTAGCTTGTTGAAAGATCACCGCCGTCACTTCGAGTTGTACCATAATGTACTTACTTCTGAAGTAAGTGTGCCTTTCATTAAGGACCACTCCAAACAAATACAAACAAACCCGGACGCAAACAGCCAAGAGCACTACTAACTGACTAGCATTACCTCCCCCGCTTCGACAGTAATTAAAAATGCATTTGCCTCGATTTCGTCAGATTCTTTCAAAACATCTGTTTCCTAACACTACCTCATTGCAGCTAAACAGACATTTCTGCAATTGCATCAAGTAGGTTGACATAACAATCAATCCCAAGCCACAGATGGTCTCGTTCTATTTGTCATTGCAATCATCGATGTCATCGCAAATGGCTTGTTCATATAACTGTCACTACATTTGGTCACCACCACATGGTCCCGTCAATTATTGGCTCATCGTGAGCAATAACGTTTTGTCTGCTTCGTTCCAAAATTTGATTCACTTTCTGTTCTGATCCGTCACAGTTCCATCTTCACAGACAATGCTTCTTTCGAATCATCCCAAAGGCATTTGCACTTTACCAATGTGATCCCCCTCTCGGATTGTGTGATTGACAGAGCTTCGGATTTCCACACTAAGGTCAGCAATTCAATCGCACTTGCAACTACTTCGTCGTTCCCACAGATCTGTTGATGCAAAACCGATTATAGCTCTTTACGATCAGCGTGCGATGTATAATTACGCTAACGTGATCTCCATTAATTTGACATTCAAATCGATCCGAACGCGATGAACAACGTTCCACCGTAAAACGTGTTCGCAAATTGAAGTGCGATTAATTTAAACCAGTAGCCAACATGATCTAGATACCTTATGGTCTGCATACCGTTCCCCATGATACACAGATTCTGCCAGATCACTACGCAATGCTGAGGATCGATGCTCCATTGTCAATGACTCGTGACCGAACCGGTTATGATCAGCGATTGCATGTCTGGCATTAGTTGTCCCGGCCAACTGTCATAATCATGACTAAAAATGCATCTCTCGGATACGCGCAGACAATTGATACTTTTGCGAATCATCATCATTATCGGAATCTCTCTTGTGAAATGGTTAATAGCCTGTGACCATAAACAGCCACGGCAAGCTCATCCCTGGTGGCATGGTGGCCCACCAGCTTGGCATTTAAAAAAAATCCAGCTGCGCGGTAATTGCCCAACACAGACGAATCGTTCTGATTTAGACGGAATGCAGAGCTTTGGCTATTATAGATGGCAGCACACGTACGAGTGCATACACAAACAGAAGGCAAAACTCTTCGCCCTTTCACGTTTTTATTCAGTTTGAAGTGGGGGGAGGAGGTATTACTCAAAAAAACGTACTCCAGTGTGGTGCGGCCGTGTTGTCGCTACTCTTCTGTCGGAGAGTTTCCTTAGAATGTAGCCGCCGCCGAATGAACTTTGTGGGCGAAGTAACCAACCGCATAGAGATACATTACGCTTCATGATGATTTTGTTTATTAATAACAGCCGCTGCTGGCATTGTAGCAGCCGCCAACAACCCGAGAACAATGGACTCATAATGGAGGAGTTATTGATCTTCTTGGATCGTTCGGGATTTTGCAAGATCGGAATGCAGATGCAGTGCTATTGGTATTTTCGGGGTGTGAACTGAGTTTGTATGGGTAACAAGCAGTGCTAATGAGGATCACCTGGATTGTGTGGGCGGTTGGTGTCACGCGGTGAACTTAACGCAAACTGACATAATAATGGTAGCGGGGGAGGACGTATGTAGACGTCGACATGCTGCATTCCGAACCTTAAAAGCTGTCACGGAATAAATTCAAGGCAGGAGAATCTCTTTCAATTTGAACAGGTGTGATCAATTGGAGGAGAGTTGATGGCAGTAGGTGGAAAGGCATGTAAACGTTTAGATGGGAATTAATTAGCGGAATCGGAGAATTGAATGACGTTTCCTTGTTAATTCGGATACCTACGCGGCAACGCATGTGAGTACACAAGTGATGTGGTAACGCATTGCGTGGTTGTACTTGTTGTTCAGTTAGGTTGGTTCATGTTACTGGTAACGCTTTTTTATGTGGATACACCTTATTGCTTTATTGCCTCATATGCATAGGTATATCGGTTCGGACAAAAAAATGGCAAGGAAGCTAATCGATTTGCAAATAACAGGTAGGCACCAGTTTTGAGATCAACTCTTTTGTATTACACAGTAAGATTGTGCTGACTATTACGTTCCTTATTCAAACTGTCCAAATAGGCACGTTTGGATAGAGAGTCGAACATTTTTTTTACGCATTTATTACCCAAGTAACCGTTTTATGTGCTTTTCGAATGTGAGTTTTTTTTTTTTTAAAGTTGCCGATTTCGTTGGTAAAGATTGGATCGCAGGCAAATAAACAGAGAGCGTCGAATAGTTCTAAATATCCGAGAATAAGAATTGACAGAAAACTGTCCTGGAACCTCAATATTTGACACAGAACAAAAAAAGCAAATGTGGCCCTCCAAAGTTGTAATTGAAATTGCAGGAGAGGGTAGTCCATCTGCAAATGTCTCGTAGTGGCTTTACACAGCCATTGTAAGATCAGTTCTTACGTATGAATGCTTGATATTAATGAATGCCATAACAACGTCAAAGCAGATGATATCACTTACTAAATTTTAAAGAATGCGGTGCGTACTGAGCGAAAAAGCACAGCTCTACTTATAGAGCCTGAAAACGTATATATGAAGCCATCTTGCCAATCAATATTTCAAGCAGTTGTAGCCGCTTACTAGGACTTTGAGATCAAATACTGAATCAGAATACCAAGCAGGGACGAGTGGTCTTCAAATAATGTGCAATCCAGCTTTGAAATATCAATCTTTACTAATGGAAACACAGTGGAAATCGGTGCGCTGTCATCATAGGTATCAGGATTTTTTCATCTGCTCCATCTACGTATAAGGATGTTGTATAAGATTTCCCAATACTTACTTATTTAAGTGGCGCTTTAGTCCGAAATAAACCTGCACCGGTTTCTTCTTCTGCGCTCCACTTAAGGCGACGTCTTCCTCTTAAGCGTCCTATATCTGGCTGGGAATTCAAGACTATGCGAGCCGGAGTATTGGTCTCTACGCTCTTTTTTTTTATAATTTACGCGCCCTCAAGGGGTTATGAATATCTACCCTTTAAATGTTTGACCACAGTACGAGCGTTAGAGAAGGGGAAGAAAGAGAGTGATAGGAAAGATTTTTGGATGTAGTGGAGACTTACTCCATGGGTGGTGTCCGAACTTACTTCGGGAAGTCACTGTTACTGTTACACTCTTTTTTTTTTGACTAGGAGTATGTACAGCTCGTATAATCTTCGTCACTTTAGCCCGTCAACGCAAACGCGACCGAAGATTTTTCGAAGATTTTTTCTCTCAAAAGAAAGGGTCATTTCGTTATGCAGCGAAGTCAATAAGCCTAAGTCCGTTGCCAGACATGTTTGGTGTAGGCTGTGTTGTCTGACTATACGGTTAAAGATGTCTTCTCTTCCTACCATTGCGCTTAAATCTCACAGCACGATCTTAACACCATACTTCGGTGTAAGCATATAAGTTTTGTCAAGCAGCTCGTAAGTAGTAGCCCATATTAGGCTTATTTTGGCGAATTAGACTTTAATGTTAATTGTTAAATGCTTTCGCTAGTATCTTTAAAAAAAATTAGACTTCTTGCTTATGTCTGGCACTTATAACTATTCCACATCCGAATATTCTATTTTTCTGCTCACTATAACACAGTACATTGTAGATGCCACAGTTTTTCATCCTCTTTTTGCCAGGCCGATCACATCGTATTTCCTGGATCGGCTTCCGCTATTTGTTCGGCAGGTGCAGATAAGAGCGTTCTTATCCTTTTTTCGTTTGGAATGGTCGTCAATATTAAAATCCATCTTTTCGGAGGTTCTTTTCATTGTTTTGTAAAAAGAGTTTATTTTTTTCGTGGGTGGGGAGTTAGCAATCGAGAGAGGGGGGAGGAGTGTCCTCTCACTAAGTCACTCACTCTCATGCGGCAGCGGAGAAATTCCCTAGATGGAGTCAACGGTGGCGCCTACAGCTCCAGTTTGATCGAACTGGTAGTGAAATCCCTATATGAGCTGCTTCGACATATTTGAACACCAGGTCTAGAGGGATTACCAATACTGAGCCAGGGTGTTGGAAAAGAGTTTGTTGCTGAGGAGCCCTCAATGGGTCAACGACAGCGCTCATATCCCAAAATGGGCTACTGACATCGGTATTTTTTCCGGCCCGCTGTCCTAGGGTCAAAACAAGGGCCTGACCCTCCAGGTTAGGGGTTGTGCTTTGGGTAAACTACCCATCCACGAAAAAAGATTATGTTATGAAGCAACCAATAGCCTCGGAAAGGACTGCTATTATTGTTGACGACCATGCTAAACGGAAAAAGGACAACGACGTTTGTATCTGCACCTGGAATGTGAGAACATTAAACAGGAGAGGTGCAGGCGAACAACTAGCAAAAGCCCTAAACTGCTTCAAAGCAGACATTACTGCCATCCAGGAAATATGATGGGATGGGCCGGGCAAAAAGAGGATGAAAAACTGTGACATCTACTATGGACCGTGTTATAGTGAGCAGAAACAGCGACTTTTCGGAGGCGGATTTGGTTTAAGTGCCAGATTTAGGCGAGAAGTCTTATATTTTCAAGACATTAGCGAACGCATTGTAACAATCCGCATCAAGGCCAAATTCGCCGACATAAGCCTTTTATGCGCTCATGCTCCGACGGAGGAAAAAGATGATATAACTAAGGATTGCTTCTACGAGCTCCTCGACAAAACCTATGGTAGGAAGAGGAAGGTAGAAAGAGAAGACATCTATAGCAGTACTGTCGGAAAATATAGCCTACACGAAAACACGTCTGGTAACGGACTTAGGCTACGGAACGAAATGCCACTATAGCCAGCACATGGTTTCCTCACCTCGATATCCATAAGGGGACATGGCGGTCTACAGATCAACGTACAGTCAACCAAATTGACCACATTGCTAAGGACAAGAGGCACGCATACAGTTTTTTGGATGTCCGAACATTCCGAGGGGCTAACATCGACTCGGACCACTACCTTGTTGTAGCCAAGGTAAGGATGCGGATATCCGCCACGCCACAAAAAAACAGAAATACTGTGAAAAAATTTTATGTCGAAGGACTGTCGAAGGACTCGCCAGAGACCGCCAAGACCTTCGGGCAACGCGTATCCCTTAACCTCTCGACTCACAACATACTACCAGCATCTAATGTCGAAGAACAATGGCAACAATGCCAACAAGCCATTAGATCAGCCGCATCTGATGTGCAAGGTTTCTCGTGGCCTGGTTTAATGAGGAATGCCGACAGATGCTAGCAGGCAAGAACGAGGCCTACAAGGCTAAGCTGCAGGTGAAGACGAGAGCTGCCATTGAGCTCTATATGCAAAGAAGAAGGGAAGAACATCGGTTTTTGAGAAAGAAGAAAAAAGAGCAAGAAAACGCACGATCGAGGATAAGTGTAAAACGTCAAAGCCAAGGATACAAGGCTCGAACAGAATCCTGTCGAGATGAACAAGGAAATATTAGTTGAAACACAGTCGATGCTGAGGATATGGAAGAACCACTTCTGCAGACTGTTAAACGGCGATGACGAACAACATTCCGCTGTCAGGCAGAACGAACCATTTAATATTGTCAATGACAGCGAAAACTGCTAACCACCCGACCTAAGTGAAGTGAGGATAGCAATATCTAAACTCAAGCTAAATAAGGCTGCCGGAAATGACGGCCTTCCCGCTGAACTTTATAAGGCCGGCGGAGATGACTTGGTAAGTAACATCCACCAACTCATAAGCCAAATCTGGTCGGATGAAAATATGCCTGAAGAATGGAACCTCAGCATCGTTTGCCCGATCCAAAAAAAGGAGACCCTCTGAACTGCGCCAACTACAGAGGCATAAGTCTCCTCAACATCGCCTACAAGATCCTATCTGCCCTTAATATGTGAACACCTGAAACCGTTTACCAACAACCTGATCGGCACTTATCAGTGTGGTTTTAGGGCAGGAATGTCCGCAATCGATCAAATCTTCACACTTTGGCAGATCCTGGAAAAAAACCCAAGAAGTCCAAATCGATACCAGCCACCTATTCATCGATTTCAAAGCCGCATACGACAGCACTTATAGAGACGAACTATACAGAGCCATGTCTAATTTTGGTATACCGCCCGAATTCGTCCGTTTGTGTAAGATGGCGATGGAGAATTCTCGCTACACCATCAGGGTCGGACCTCACCGACACATTCGATACCAAAAAAGGATTTAGGCAAGGCGATGCGCTGTAATGTGATTGTAATTGTGCAAAACTCCCGAGCCAACACCAGAGGCACAATTTTCCAAAAATCGGTGCAACTACTAGCATACGCCGACGATATTGACATCATTAGTAGGACTCAACGTGATGTCATAGCCACGTTTGCTAGTATAGAGAAGGAAGCTGCAAAAATGGGTTTAGCAGTAATTGAGGGTAAGACTAAGTATATGCTGTCAACACGAAAGGACACACAACATCGACGAATTAGACAGAACGTCACCATTGACAGAAATAACTTTGAGGTAGTACGGGACTGTGTCTACCTCGGTTTCGCTATTAACTCTGACAACAACATCTCGTCAGAAATCAAACGAAGAATTACTCTTGCCAATCGCTATTTCTTCGGGCTAAGAGGGCAATTTAGTAGTAAAGCCCTCACTCGAACTACTAAGGAGATCCTATATAAGACCCTGATTATCCCAGTCCTGCTCTACGGCACTGAAGCATGGACCGTATAAAAAACGGATGAAAAATTCTTCGAAAAATCTTCTGTCCCGTTTGCGTTGGCGGGCTATGGAGACGAAGATTCAACCACGAACTATACGAGCTGTACAGCGACATACCCCTAGTCAAAAAACTCCGCATTGGACGTTTAAGATGGCTAGGACATGTAGAAAGAATGGACACCGATACTCCGGCTCGCAGAGTCTTCGATTCCCAGCCAGACGTCGGACGCAGTAGAGGAAGACATCGCCTTAAGTGGCGTGCACAAGTAGAAACCGACCTCAACCAACTTGGAGTGTGCAACTGGAGGCAGTTAGCTAAGGACCGGGCTTATTGGAGAGGCATATTGGTTGAGGCCCAGGTTCATCCCGGACTGTTGCGCCACTTAAGTAAGTAAGTAAGTAAGTAAGTAGTTAGTCCAAAGCGCAACTCTTAACATGGAGGAACTGGTCCAATTCTTTCGATACCCCTAGGACACGGGGCCATCAGTATCTACTAAGGGATTGAGCGCTGCCGTTGAATTTTCGGCTCATCGACCACCATGTCTGTTCAAGGGGCCTGGCCCATCCTTGAGATTTCTAGATGACATGTTGTATGAATTTGTCGAAACCGTTTAGGTAGACTGTAGATGCCAATATTGTCACCTTCTTGGGTGTTCATCCGCTGCCGCCTGGAAAAAGAATATGTGCATGAGTGCGAGTACTCTGTCCCCATAACTTTATACAGGGATTGAGAGCCTCTATACGATCAAGGTACTAGGCACTCAGCGGTCGCTAGGTGAAAACTAAAGGTTTCATATAATCGCGTTGCCTACCATTTGACATCCAATTCCTATAAATGATCCTTAAAATGCCCAACATATATTAGTTTTGACATTAAGTTTGTAACATAGAGAAATAATTTCGACATTTATATACCTTTAAGTATATGGATCGACTAGCTGAGTCGATTTAGCCATGTCTGTCTGTCCGTCTTGCTGCCAGTCTGTCTGTCACCGATTTTTGGGCCTTGCCCGACGGTCAAGAATTTTGAAAAATTGTAAATAATGAAAAAAATATTTCAAGGACAACACAATAAACAAATCGTCTATCAGTGGCGTGGCGTGGAAAATGTTATATGGTAAGTCGGCAATAATATGCACCTGCAAACGCTTTCTGAAATTATATTGTGTATTGCAAATCGCATATAAGTAAAGCAATTCAAGCCAATTTCGTATACTTCAAGTCATTAAAGCCAAAATTTACAATGAACCTGAAGTATAATAAAAGTGGCTTCGAAAGAAACCTTTTTTGGCAGATGCAAATGCAATACCTTTAAGAAAATTGATGGTAAAAAAAGGACTACAGTATTTATATTGCCAAAAAAAACTTTTAACTCAGGTATATTTTCAAGTGATCGGGATAACACCAAATTTAAAACATGTGCGTAGCAAGGAATAAAATTAGCCATTGGACATGCATCGAGGACCTTTTTTTTAACTCCACCTACTTCCCCGGACATAACCGCGGCACCATCGTAAGATTGCCCTATTAACTTTTCCTTGCAACCGTATACATCAAGTATATTAAAAATGTGTTTTGAGAGCTCTTCTGCATTTCGACTCTCACTCACGTCAAAAAAACCAAGAAACCTTTCCTCTATTCCTTCCTCCGATAAGTATCACAATACGGCACTTAGTTGTTCCCTATGGCTCACGTCTGGTGTTTCATCGATCATAATGGACACAAATCGCGTTTCACTTATTTCAACTTTAATTTCATCTTTAATCACTGCAGCGATACTATGTATCAAATCGTTTTGTATGTCATTTGAAAGACCCGAAAAAACTCGATGTGCACTTGAACACTGTTCTAAATGGGAGTCTATTAATGTGTCATACTTAGATAAGTATAAAATTGTTTCAACATAATTACCACGATTAATAGAATCTTGCTTTTCGTTGTGACCCCGAAATGCTTGTTCCTGTTTGCCTAAAAGAACTACTGTATCTATAAAACGTTCCATTAACTTACGGTTTCTATCAACTTTTTTGTTGTGAGCTTCAAAGGAATTACCTGAGGAGGTTTCAATGCGATTAGTGCCGAATTCGTGCAAAGATAAACAGCTTCGAATATGTTTTTCCGTTTTGACATGTTTATTTGCGGAATTAACTAAATTGTTTATGTCAGCGTAGCCAGTACGGCTCCAAACACTAGGGGAATTTGAAAAAAGAAGACAAGGAAAGCAAAACATTTTGTTAAGCTTACAACTGCCAGTCAACCAAGTATATTTTTGGTACATGGATGCATTAAAATGCGAAACAAAACCATCCTTGCGCTTATAATCTATTTTCATAGAAGGAGTAGAGAGCCCTATCTCTATAACTTTTTTTTTTTTAAGAAAATTCAACTTACAAAAAGCATTTTCTTCCTCCAAAAGCAAATCTACCAAACAACAATTTACAGTTAATAATGCCATTATCTCTTAATAATTAGCTATTTGAAATTATCTGAATTCAACTGAAAATACCACAATTTAAACTTTTCACACTTTTCACTGTTTTAAATTTCTTTTTTATTGCACATCAATAATTACACTCAAAATTTTCTTTAAGTTACGCATCGCAATCTGCTTCATAACTAATTTTTTCCAACAGAAATAATCTAAAAGAAAAGACAAAATTCACCAATAAGTCGTTGAACATCGGGTTATTTTTTTGCATAAGAAAGCGTGTGTTAAACAGAGAGGAGTCAAACACGGTGAACGATAAAGGGAAAACAAGGAAAGAAAACCAATTTGTTCTAGCCAGCCAGATATTTTATAACACGGCGTTTGTCGGGTTACACTTTGCTTTGTTTTGCTAGCGCTTTGCAGTTGTCTTTCTTATGGGCTATGAAATATGTGGAGTATGGGATAGAGAATAACCATGCAATGATGTGTGTATGTGTGTGCGTAAAGCAGTAGAACGATATGAAAGCGGATGACTTGCAGCAGGTTGAGGGGTTGTTGATAGAATTTGTGGCTTGCGTGTGCTGTGCAGGTGTGGGAAACACAAATATTGTGTTTATATGGGGATATTAAGATTCATGTTGCTTGTTTTATTGGTACATTGTTGAAAAGTAGAATTTCAAAAGGTAACTCGGTAGGAATCGAGTTATATGGACGCCTCGCCACTGTCGTCTATAGATCATTTTAACCGAGGCCCCCATTTTTTGATGACGTTATTCTAGAAAAAAGATTTGTAAAGTCTATCCCATAGCATATCCCTATAAAAACGTCATTAAACCATAAAAAATTTAGAAAAACCGTCTGAAGAAGATTCATTCAATTTTTATCACGCCACCTTTTGGGGACATTTATTTTTAGGAAAGGATGGGATAGCTAGCCTTCTCACAAGTTTTATAAAACAATTGGAAAATTAGTCTTCATGGTTGAAAGGCTTTTATGGATGAGATTCAAATAACTTTAAGAGTGTGAATATAAATAATAAATCATACTTTATATGACGCTGATGCAAATTAGAGAGGAAGGTTTTTTTTTATATTGAATCGGAATTGGAAAGCAATGCGCGTTTTAAAATTTCGATTTTGTAAAGCCCAGAAACAATGGCAAGAGCCGATATCTTTGCGAAGGAAGGCCGAAGCCGATGCTTATCGAATTCTTATTTCTTCAGAATGAAGTAGGTAAGTGAACGTGAAATAAAGAAAAAATTATCCTAGTTGAGATGAATGGTAAAATTCAATTACACAATGGCACTGCCACCTACTATTGATACTCCTTATTACTCGTGATAGTCGTTTAGGTAATATTGGCATTTTTAAGAAGTGGCATTTCTCTTACAATACACTTACATTTCACCAGGGGATTAACAATAATGCGATTTATTTTCCCAAGCTATCAATGTGCCAAATACTGATCCAAATATTGAACCCAATACCATACAACGATTATTGCAAAAATCACTGCATTCGCAGATTAATCGCACTTCATTTATCACTTCTCCGCTTTTGTGCCGAACCCAACGGCTTACAACTCAAATCGCCTTACCAGCTCAACCCCGATTGCAAAACCATCGCCGTAACTGAACTCAGTTTTTATTGAATAACTCTCGAAACCCTGAGTACCCCCCTCTCACAGGTCTATCGTCAACGATGCGTTTCAATGTCCTCTGCGACTTCAAATCTTCTGCAAGGTGTAATCCAACAACAAGAAAACACCAAACACGCGCCTTGTTACAGGGGGTATCCCATTACGGATGCGTTCAAATGGTCAGACGAAAAACACCATAAATCAATTAAACGCTAACTTTTCCGACGTTTTCTGTCTGTCTGTCGGCTCGCTAATTTCGCCTATTGCCATTTGTTGGATTTAATTTTTTTTTTCTTCTTCTTCTTTATTTTTAGTTAATTTTCATTTCCCTCTAATGCAACTGGTCGACGGAGCAGACCATCCATCGGCGTCTCGCTTAAGCGCAATATAATTGAGCGGTGATCAGGTAACAAACATCGCTGGCGGATAACAAGACTTGCGCGCAAGCGCGACTATAAACTACGTCACAACAAGAAGTAACCAAACGCAAAGAAATCATCGACTCTGGTGAGCCGGTTTTGAATGGAATCGTCGTCGCTTCGAGTGGACTTTTGTGTGCTCACCGTGATGACGATGTCAACAAAACTTAGCCCGGCCCAAAGGCTGATAGACCATCGGCCCGAACCAGAGATTATTGAACCATTGAAGATGTTCGTCGAATACAAGAGTCCGAAGAGAAAGTTTCTCGTGGGTTTGCATGCGAATGCGGGTAATTGTCGGACCTGTTGCGTTGCTACTGAAAAATTGTCAAAAGAGTCCGATTTTGTGGTGAACAGGAAACCCCACGGACATGTGAATGAGTCACATCTGTGTGCAAGGAGAAATTTAAATTTGAATTTCATGAAAACCGTAATTTCCTAGTGATTTGGCTGATGTAGTCTCGCGATCGAGATTTGTGTTTCCTGAACGTGGTTCCGTGAGATCGATTGACGACGGCAGACGAAAGAAGTACACACGATTAGAGCAATGTCGAACATACTCGTAGATGGTAAATCAACTTGAGCCTTGCGTGTGGGAAAATCTCGAGTGGTATTATCCATTAATGAAGTGCTTCAATGATCTTGGTGATGGTTGGACGGTTATGAGACAGAAAACTGCACCAGTGATAGGTGTAATAGGAGTAATTATATACTTGAACAGTATACAGGTGGTCCGTTAATCATAATAAATTTGTGACATTAGTCGGGTTTGTTTTGAATCATGAGCCGGGCAACCTTTAGAGAGATTCGTAGACTATAAAAATCCATGGATATCCTATCGATACAGCTCTATCGCGAACCTATCTACGGGTGTCACAGGTTGCAGCAGTACATGCGCTTTCGGGGAGCCACTTTGAAGGCGTCAAAAAAAAGACAGTAGTAGGATAGAGATTCGTAAGGATGGAAGTAGCTAAGAAATCCCATGGATATAAGCTTGTAGCAACGTGTATAAGTTAACATGTTTGACGTTGCTCCTGGACCTTTTCATGATAGCCCACAGGTCCATCGAAATGCAGCTTAGCATTTTCCGAAAGCTAACAGTGAATTAGTTTGTTTCGTTTTGACATTTTTTGAACAGCGAAGTTATTGTCTTCCACATGACATTTGGCTTTCTGCGATGAAGTTGGATTGGCAGCCCTCTTTTCTAGGTTAAATGGTTATGTCGAAAAGATGCAATGTCATTGGCACGCTGGGTGTCCATTGGAAGGCACTTCTTTAACATCATGTACGTCTTCCATCCCACCAACAAGGTTTTATGAAAAAGCATCGATAACAACGTTATTTTTCAGACTTGCAAGGGAACTTGTGCTCTTTAACTCTTCAAAAGTCTTCTCCACGCTTTTCAGCGGGGCTAAAGCTTGTAGAGGAGAAAGAGAGAGATAGAGATAGATGTAGTTCTGAAATTATACCTACACTAGTCGGCATAAGTATTTTGACGAAATAAAAATCGTGCATTTTTGAGTTTAACTTCTAAATGGCTTGACAAGAATTCATGTTTATTTTTTCATTTTTATATATAACTAATACAAACTTAAAAATAGGCAAACAAATATTTTTTCATAGAAGTCAAAAAAGATATAAATTAATTTGTAATTTCGTGTGTTGGCATAAGTATTTTGACAAGTATATAACTCTAAGAAAAAACATT
Source organism: Rhingia campestris (assembly GCA_932526625.1). Classification (NCBI taxonomy): domain Eukaryota; kingdom Metazoa; phylum Arthropoda; class Insecta; order Diptera; family Syrphidae; genus Rhingia; species Rhingia campestris. Next base: position 60,366,732 of record OW052182.1, on the reverse strand, counting down.
TTAAACTTAACAAAAGTAAATAAATAAAGAAGAATTTAGTAAAATATATAACCTCCTTTGGCTTCAATAACTTTTTGAAGGCGTCTCGGTACTGAATCTACTAAATTTTGAAGAATCTCTGGAGATATCTCTTCCCAAAGGGAAGTGACCTCAGAAATCGTCTCCTCTCTGGTTTTATTTAAAGAAACTGTTCTTTTGCGTTTCAAAAGAGACCAGACGTTTTCTATTATATTTAAATCTGGACTTTGAGGTGACCAGTCCAAAGTGGCAACACCAACATCCTTCAAAAATTTAGTTATCATCCGGGCTTTGTGGCATGGGGCATTGTCCTGTTGCAGGATAAATGATTCACCAATAAGCCTACCTCCGGAAGGAAAGGCATTATCATTTAGGGTTCTTAAATATTGATCTTGGTTCATCGAGCCGGTGATAGGAACCAATTCACCCAGGCCATTATACGCAACACATCCCCAGAACATGACAGAGCCTCCACCATGGCTCACAAACGGGGCGTCTTTGCCTTTCTACCTTTGGCAATCTAACGTAAAATTTGTTTTTTGATGAGTTATACTCAAAGGAGCTTTCATCTGTCCATAGAACGCTTTTCCGGTACTCCTTTGGCTTGTGCAGATGTTCCTTTGCGAAAGACAGTCTTTTAAGCTTGTTTACCTTTGATATGTACGGCACGTCCTTAGCTTTAAATGTTTTAAAATCTCCTTCCATTAAACGTCGTCGGACAGTGCGCTCACTGATTGGATTCGTTGCCGTCAAATTCCATTGATTTGCAGCAGTTTGAGGCTTCAGGAATATATTTCTTTTAAATTCCCGTAGAAGGGTTCGGTGTTCAGTGGGCGTTGTTTTGCGCTTAGCACCTGATCTCATTAGGTTTGTGATGTCATTATGCTTTTTAAACTTATTGATTTGATAGTGCACAGTTTGACGCGACACATTAAACTCACTTGCTATGTCTTTTACTGCCGTTCCAGCGTTAAACTTCGCTACCATTGAAGATCTGACAACCAAACTCAACTCAGCCGTTTTACCCATGGTTTTTAATAAATTTTAATAAATTTTTATTTTGTTATCAACGTTTAATGTAAATTAAAGTTAACTACACAAGTTTTTTGGTTATCACGTGCTCAAAACTGTTAAAATATTTACACAAAGTTTCCGTCAAAATACTTATGCCACGTAAAAATTCTTTGTCTGCATGCGTTATTATCAGCAGAAAGAGAATGCAAAAGGTAAACAATACAAAACTTGGCATGCATAGAGCTAAAAATAGATTCTTTGTTTCGCGCATCATTTTTGCACCGTTGTTTTAACGATACCAAGCAAAATTAGTCTCAATAGTCACAAAAAGGTTTCGTCAAAATACTTATGCCGACTAGTGTACACGAAAATAATTTGTTCACTACAGACAAGCCCTATAATTTGTGTCATTTCATCGTACAACTACTACAGATATGACTTTGCGCGGTTTGGGTTTTTGCGATGAGCTTCGATTACGTAGGACGCGAAGAAAGAGACAAAAATAAAAATTCTAAGAAGATATCGATACTTTGCCTTTGTGCCATGTCCCTTATTTTTTTTCTAGTTGCGCCAGGATGTTGGGGAATTTTCCTCAGATGAGAGTACCTGTTCCCGAAGTAGAAACGTCCGATTTATCCCTACCTACTAAACGTCGACCCCGCATACCAATTGCCCCGAGGGACTGTCCGTTAGGTATTACTTCACGGGTTTGGTTAGCAAATCATGCTATACGTCTTGTGTCGGCTGCTTTTGCTGCTCTTCTTAGATTTTTAATTGTCCGTGTAAAGTCGTTAAAATGTTACATACTACCATCCAGTTCTCCTCCGACCGCAACACATAGTCGAGAATTAGGGTCGGATTAGGCAGAGCTATTCTCCATGTCGTGAAGCGTGTGCAATAAAAAAATGCGTGCACTATCTCTTCGTCTTCATCTGAACACCTTTGACAGAATGCTGAGGTATCGTGTCCAAATCGGTAAATGTACTTGCGATAACCAACGTGACCAAACAGGAACTGGGTAATATGGTAGTTGCAGTTGCAGACTACATGCTCTCTATTTATCCAGTATTATGCAGTCTTGGATTGTCGGTATCAGTTTGTGTGTCCATCGGCCTTTCGTTCGGCCCACCTTATTTTTTGACCTGCAGTTTGTTGTTCAACATTGCTCCAAGGTATTGAACTTCTTATTCTGACTTTATAATTTGGTTACCAACCTGGAAAGTGGCGAATTCAACAGTCTTCCTACTGTTTACAAGGACAGCTTCTGTTTTATGGTCAACTAGCTCTATTTCTGCGGATACTAGCCTTTCTTTTATCCGGGAATTGCTTTGTTTGTAGCTGATTCCACTGCACCGATCTGTTTGGCTACTGTCACGAAAGCAATATCATCGGCAAATCCAATGATCGTTTCTTCCTTAGGTAAGGTTAATAGAAGAACTCCGTTGTACGTTATGTTTCACACAGTTCAAACAGTTCTAAAATAGATCCCTGTGGGACTCCTGCAGTGACGCTATAATAAGGAAACAATGGTTTCTCCTGGGAGCTTCTATCCTTTAGGTACCAGAACCAAATACTGTGTCCCATTTTTCAGGAAAGTTTCCTTCTTTAAGGCACTTCTGCATTGTTGCTATGAAGAAACCTGGTGTCTTTTTTTATAGCCGCCTATACTGCTTTATTCGGGATGCAGTCGGCCACGGCGGCTTTTTGTCGCCTATCTAACTGCATGCCTTTAGCAGCTCCTAAGTACCAAGTGGAATATCTTGTGGATTAACCTCTCCTATGATGTTATACATTGTTGCTGGTCTTTGGCGGAAAAGATGCTCTACTATGGATCTCAGCATTTTTAGACATGTTATTGGAGGAGTCTTACATCCCTTCAATTTTGTCATCACCATACTGTAAGCCGAGCCAAATGTGTTAATGTCGGTTTCTTGACAGAGACGTTTGAAGCATGTCGCTTGCTCTGCTTGATGGCTTTACTCAAGTTGCGTCTCACCAAACTGAAGGTGTCCATGTGTTCTTGGTAGTTTGTACTACACCTTAAACACTGGAATTTTAGCCGAGCTTGTAGAAAGGCTTTGTATCTGCCTGAAAGGATTTGAAAAACCATGCGATTTGTATAATTTTTGACCACTGCATGGTTACAGCAAATGTCAGGATGCGGATGTCTACCATGCCACAAGAAATGCGAAATACGGTGACCAATTGTTATGTCGAAAGACTGTAGAATGCGATTTCTGTAACCTCTCGATTAATACCATATCTAATGTCGAAGACCAATGGCGATGATCTCAACAAGCCAAATAATCGGCCACAATTGATGTCATGATGTCCTGGGTTTCCCGCGCCCACCAACAAGAAACTCCTGATTTGATAAACAATGCCGACAGATGCTAGCAGCCAAAAAGGGGGTAAACTAGGCAAAGTTGCGGGTGAAGAAGAGAGCTGCGATTGAGTTCTATAGGAGAAAAAGAAGAAACACCGGCTTTTCAGAAAGAAGAAAAAAGAGCAAGAAAAACACGCGATCGAATACATAGAGAGGTGCCACTCCAGGAAATAAGTTCGTAAGTTTTACCAAATTCGATGCTGACTGCAGACGGTTAAACGGTGATGACGAATATTCCCCGTCTGTCAGGCAGAACGAACCATTCAATATTGGCGACGACAGCGAAAACTAACCACACAACCTAAGTGAGGACAGCAATATCTAAACCTAAACAACATTTCGTCGGATGAAAGAATGCCTGAAGATTGGAACCTCAGCATCGTTTGCCTGATCAAACAAAAAAGGAGACCATCTGAACTCCGCTACAGAGGTATAAGTCTCCTTAACATCGCATACAAGATCCTATCTAAAGTATTATGTGAACGCCGGAAATCGTTTACAAGGTTAATAAAGTCTACCACTTGCCAAATCTTTACACTTCTGCAGATCCTGAGAAAAAGCGAAAAACCGGATACCCAGATACCCTTAACAAATTAATCGATTTCAAAGCCGCATACCAAAGAATTTACAGAGACGAATAATGAACTATACCAAGGTGATCCTATACAAGATCCTGATCATCCCAGTCCTGCTCTTTGACGCTGAAGCATGGACCATATCAAAAGCGGATGAAGAAATCCATGGTCGTATTAATCGAAAAACTGTTCAATCAATGATCCCGTTTGCGTTGACGGGCTATGGAGATGAAGATACGATTACGAACTAAACGAGCATTACAGTGACAGTACAAACTTACTTTAATTGGATCCCGACCCGAGAAGAGTCTCTGCATGAGACACTGCAGCCTTCCATCCTCAACGATCCCTGGCTCGCTGCTTTTAGTTATCTAGACCAAGCGCTCTGGCATCCGCGATGGCTTGGTCTTTGAAACGGAGGTTCGATCTTGCTTGCTTTCTCGAACCTGGGGGCTGGGATTCGAAGATCCTCCTAGCTGGAGCATTATTGTCCATTCGGTCGATCCGGCCGAGTGGCCGAGCCAATGTAGTCGACGTGTTTTGGCTTTTTGGACTACATCCACATCTTGGTACAGCTCATAGAGTTTGCGGTTGTATCCTCTCCTCCATTCGCCCTCCTCGTGCACAGAACCAAAAATCCGCCGAAGTATTTTTCTTTCGAAGGAGTCCAGTATCAGCTCTCCCTTCTTGCGTATCGTCCAGCACTCGGCAACATAAAGCAGAGCTGGCAGGATAAGGGTTTTGTAGAGCACACATTTCTACCTTCGAGTTAGAAGTTTTGAACCCAGTTGTTTCGCCAAACCAAAGTAGCAACGGTTTCCTAGGGTAATTCTTCTACGAATCTCCACTAGGGTGTCATTCGTCGAGTTTATGTCAACTCCGAGGTAGGTGAACTCCTTAACTACCTCGAAATTGCTGCTATCAAGAGTGACGTTTTGTCCTAGGCGGTGGACAGATGCTTGTTTGTTTGTTTATAGCATGTACTTAGCCTTGTCCTCATTTACTTCAAGGCCAACGGATTTCGCCTGTCCTCTTATCGCCATAAAAGCTTTTATCACGGCACGTTAGGAGCGACCGATGATGTCAATATCGTCTGCATAGCAGCTTAACGGACCTGTTGAAAATAGTGCCTTCCGTGTTAACATCTGCCCTGCGCACTATCTGCTCAAGTACGAGATTGAAGAAGTCACATGATAGCGAGTCTCCTTGCCGAAATCCGGTTCATGTTTGGAATAGTTCGGAGGAGCTACTTTCAAACAGCGACACAGCTGAATCAGTTTTGCCATCACCATATAGAGCTCCTGACGATGTATGTTATCATACGCAGCTTTGAAGTCGATGAATAGGTGGTGAGTTTCTACTTGAAATTCGTTGGTTTTTTCCAGGATTTGCCTCAGTGTGAAAATTAGGACTATAGTCGATCTTGCGGGCCGGAAGTCACACTGGTACGTGCCGATTAGTGTGTTGCAGAACGTTTTAAGACGTTCACACCAATCTTTTATGTCCCGTTAAGCAGGGATATGCCTCGATAGTTCTTGCAAGATATAGGATTGCCTTTATTGTAGATGGGGTATATGGAGCAAACATACTCGGAATTGGTGGTTTTAGATGGCTAGAGCTCGATTCAAAGCCAGACATAGGACCAATAGATGCAGATCATGACTTAATTGGTCCGCACAAGTAAGAATTGACTTTTACCAATATTAAGTGCGCAATTGATGTTTTAAACCCATGCTTTCTATGGACTGTAACGTTACTTAAGTAAGTTAGTAAGCTTGCTTTTCAATACTCACCTGAATTCTCCTAAATTCTGGAGATATAATTGACGTTTGATTAAAAGTTTAGGCCTTATAGAGGACAATGTCGATAATTTCAAATATGCTTTTCAATAGGGACAGTGCGATGAACTGCCGCGCAGAAGGTCTGTGTTCGTTGCCTAGCCGTAGCAACACTGGCCCTCCTCTTGTGATAATCTAACAAATCAACCGAGTAGTATCAATTTTCAAGAAAAGCTTATCTCAACTTAGCCGTTCGGAGTCGGCATAAAACACGAGGTCCGGCCATCGTGCAAGAAGTACACACGTAAACATGAATGGTTGTGAGTGAGCTAGGCCCTAAGTACTAACGAGTCTGTTGCGCCTAAAATTTGTATTCGTATTTTTTTTCAATATGGACAGCGATAATCTATTTAGAAACTCTAAGATCTAAGCACATTACTTGTGCAATGCAGGCAAGCGCCTTTTTGGGTCGTCACACCGTGCAACTTTAGCTTGGAGTAAGAATTTTACTTTCTGCGAGCACTTTCCTTGCATGGTGTGATGGCACCTTAAGTATTATTATCATCACAAGCTCCATTTTCTTATCCAATGCTCGGGATGTTTTATAAGCTCAAAGCAGTGGAGACACATAGTAAAGTAATTAAAGCATCTCTGCCCTTAACCGCCTTACTCAAGGTTAGGTTAGGTTAGAGTTTGTGCCAGCGAGTTCGGCAGAATACTTAGACCATTTTTGGGCCATTGTGATACCACGTGGATACTGTCCATTCTCCTCGTTGTCTGTAAGAAAACCGTTCTATGCTTTTAATGCCTTAGCCAACTATTGAAGCAATTCAATTTGTTTGCATATTCTATGGAAGGAACCAAGATTTGAAAGAAAGAATAATCGTGGTGAAAGTATAGAACCCTGCGGCACTCTTTTGTTTATGGTGTACTTGTTGAACTGAACTTTTTCGAGAACATTTTAATGAAAAAAATGTTTTTATTAGCAAATAGCTAAGTAACTGTGTGATATGATTGCAACTTATATACATAAGACTGCTAGTGCTTTCTGTCTGCCTTTGAACCATACAGCTGCATCATGATATCTTAATGATCGATGAAATAACGATCACATTTAATCTGAACACCGACTCTGATAAAATCTTGACCTCCATTCCATTGTGCTGTTTTTTCTCCATTAAAGTGACATCTAATCACAATTTACATACTCATACACAAAGAATGCTTGTAAGTACCACAAAAACTAAATCTCCTAATGCCACACAATGCAACAAAAAACCCAACTTGCATATTAAAGATCAAGACCACAAGGTCTAACAAAAAAGTGTCGACTCTATAGAATACTCCACATAAATTACAATAACCACCTTCAATTGGTGCCTTAAAAGGATGGCAGACTTGAAAGTTGTTTACTTGAAAAACACTTATACCATCCAGATGTTCATTCAAGCGCCAGAGCATCACAGGCCCGATGACAATAGAGCGGCAGCTAAACCTTTCTGTGTGTCATCGTCATGTCACTATGCAACATCTCTTTAACTAAATAGCTCCCCCCCCCCATCAAAGAGAACGTCATCCCGCAAACAACAAACAAAAATTTGGTCTGGATCTAGTTGGCTGCCTTGAGGTACACCTGAGTAACTGCACTAAACTTTTCCCCATCCAACATACGAGCGTATGCAATTAGGCTGTCCATCATTAAGTTGTTAGCAATCAGCAATTTTTTTTTTGTTGGTTGGACATCTTCGTCTAGTCCGACGCGTGAGATCGTCAAGAAACTGACGACTTCTCCAGCGCGATGATGTATTGCCGCGAACGGAAGCCGCTTACAGGTTCACTTTCAATTCGATTTATCTTCGGTAAAATTGCCTAACCGCTGTAAAGGTATTGGCTTCGGGACCGAGATGTCCGATTGAAACGAACTAATCAAAACATGAAGCTTACAACTTGTCCATACACAAAGATAAATCATCTGAAAGGTAGGGGCTACAGTACACCTCCTTTGTTCGTTAACAAAGTACGAGTCATCTAATAAATAGTCCGGTCTAATTAACTTTCTTTTGTACTCCAGCTGTGATGTTGGCAAAATGGACTTAAGCTGGCACTTTACGCAATTCAGAGAGTTGGCTTTGGATTCAGCTTTACGGTTGACGACAGATGCATTGCAGAGATGTGCTGTGTGGTGCTGCGTTTTTGTTCACTGCGCAGGCGCAACGGAGACAGAAAAGCGGGACTGCAAACAAAGTGCAATGATTTTCTGTTGTGTTTTCTTCCTTCTATGGCGCGTTGCATAATCTATTGATCCGCAGAGAGTTTCCAATTTATTTTTTTTCATTTCCGATTTCCTTGTGATTGTCAAATAAGGCGCTTTGAAGGGATTTGGGACTTTCACCTACATATGCTAATGGGTTGTAGGGACACGGTTTGTAGCTTGGATTGATTGGGGAAATATACTGTCGATTGATTTCGTAGGCTCGTTCGTGGAGGTCCTCAGGTGGTATGTCGCAGATTAATCTCTAACCTAAGTGACAGTTCGCACCATGTGGGAATGGTTGGTGTTGAACTGAAAAATGTACTTATGTGGACAGGTGCTTAGAGTAACGATCAGATGATAGACCATAACGAGCACAGGTGTACAAAGACAAAATATGCAGTTGATAGATTTGCCGTTGCTTGCACCTACCCTTTTAAATTTGATGCAATAGTCTGTGTGTAAATAATGAAGTGGCATTCCACATTAAAGTCTTAACTATAGGTATCATTCTAAAGAATTTTTGAAATACAAAACTGGATGGAACTGAAGTTTTATTTGCAAAGATGGTTTTAGCATTCATTGAAAAATTCTTTCTTTAAATCGCTATCGCCATAAATGTTGGTGAAAAACCCCCCGCGGAAATAAGCCCTATGGGGCACCAATTTCGCACACATCATAAATACAACATGCGATTGAGACTATGGGTGTATGCAAAGTTTGAATATGCTTGGGACATGCTGCCCCCTGCAACCCCCCTGCTTGGGCTCACTGTTGGATTTGTGTTGCGTGCGAGGTTGATTGTAACGGGTGATTTCTTAAGAGGCTTAGAACTTTTTTAAAAAAAAAAACACATAAATTCGAAAAACTGAATGAAATATTTATTTGAATCGATAGTTTGAACCTTGCAATTTAATGTTTAAAGATAATTTCATGCAAATGTTGACCGCGGCTGCGTCTCAGGTAGCCCATCCGCTGAGTCCAATTTTGGCATACTCTTTCACACATATCGGCCGGTATCTCACGAATGAATGCATGGATGGTGGCTTCCAGTGCGTCAATCGAAGCGGGCTTGTCCCTATAGACATTAGCCTTGACATACCCCCACAAAAAATAATCTAATGGTGTCAAATCGCACGATCTAGGCGGCCAATTGACCGGCCCGAAACGTGAAATTAACTGTTCACCAAACTCGCCTCGCAATTGCGCCATTGTTTCGCGTGCTGTGTGGCATGTGGCACCGTCTTGTTGAAACCACATATCATGCAAGTCAAGAACTTCCATTTCGGGCAAAAAAAAGTTTGTTATCATCGCTCGGTAGCGTTCACCATTGACAGTAACGCTGCGATTCGCATCATCTTTGAAGAAATATGGCCCAATAATGCCGCCGGCCCATAAACCGCACCAAACAGTGGCTTTTTCAGGATGAATTGGTAGCTGTTGCAATGCTTCTGGCTGATCTTCACTCCAAATGCGGCAATTTTGCTTATTTACGTACCCATTCAACCAAAAGTGAGCCTCATCGCTGAACACAATTTTTCGATAAAAAAGCGGATCCTCGGCCAGCTTTCCAAGAGCCCATTCACCAAAAATTCGGCGTTGTGGTAGGTCGGCTGGCTTTAGTTCTTGCACCAGCTGTATCTTAAAAGGCTTTACGGCCAAATCCTTCCGCAAAATTTTCCACGTAGTGCTGTAACAAAGGCCTAACTGCTGGGAACGGCGCCGAATCGACATTTCGCGGTCTTCTGTCACACTAGCTGATACGGCCGCAATATTTTCTTCACTACGCACAGTACGTAAACGTGTTGGTGGTTTAATGTCCAACAAAGTAAATTTGGTACGAAATTTGGTCACAATCTTCCGAATAGACTGCTCAGAAGGTCGAGAATGCCGATCATAAAATGGAAGCAGCGCGCGATGAACATTTCGAACCGAGCACGAATTTTGATAGTAAAATTCAATAATTTGCAAGCGTTGTTCATTTGTAAGACGATCCATGGTTAAATTGCAAACCAAACTGAAGCTGTTTGACAGTGACACAAGGTACTAAACACACGTCAGCTGTCAAAACCAGTGTTGCCAAAACCAAACCAGCTAAAAAATCACCCGTTATGTAAAGGAAACAAGCCCCACAATCAAAAGGCATTAACCCCAGCTGGGTTTAATTCCATTTCGAAAAGGAAATAAGCGCTGTGGGGGCTATTTCCCTTTGTTATTGCGGAGGTTATTGCACTGCACCACGTAGATGTTAATCTTGATTATTAAAGTGAGCATCTAATGACATATTGGGAACATATGATTTAGCAAATACGATGTAGAGGATCAGGAATGTAAAAACGGAAAACTTGAGCCGGTTTTTACACCTGCCACAAAAAACGGCACATGTTAATATGCGGATTCATTGTGATTTTTTTTAAATGAAACTTCTTTTGGGATGTTGCTATGTGAATTGGATTTTATGAAACGAAAAAGCGTCACGAAAATGAGAAAAGTAAATTCCGCTTCCGGTTCTGGAGTGTTGTGGCTGTTTGATCGTGTATATTGAACGGGTGTATTTGTATCTCGGGCAACACGTACATTTGTGTGCAATAATGGGATCTATTGTCGAAAAAGCGCAGTGGTATGTGATTTAACATGAGTATGCGGTGTCGAATCGTAGAGTTTATGGTATCGTGTCGGCATGTTGGTTGCAAAAAGAGGGAGATGGTATACGTAGTGTTCGTTTTATAGCATAAAGGACGTTGTTGCAACCCAACGTAGTGTACAATGCGAGTTACAATGTCTGTAATTAAGTAAATTAGTGTATGTGTGTGCATTGTGTGTGCAACAATATTTATTATATACGATATGAAACGAATCAGTGAGTACAGGAAGATCAATATTCTTCGTTGTAAGGAATCAAACGAAAGTTGCCAGATATACGGATGCGAAATTTCGTAACATGTTCTGAAAAACATTCTGTTCTCGGAGAGTTTTGAGAGAAGATGGTTAATATGGTTATTTTCTTCTGAATGTTGAAATGACAGCTGATCGATGGTACTGGCTTTCCTTTGGTCTGTCATAAATGTGTTTAAGCGTGGGGAAGTTTTTGAGAAGTAACCTTTGGAGGCTGTAATCGAATTTTGAATCCAAACAGGTATATTTGATTGAGTTTTCAATTTGTTTGTGGTATAAGTGATAATGAAGATGTATTTTAGGAATTGGAGTGCTGCTGTAAACGACAGATTGGACTGGAGAGGCTGGAACATGAAGATGAAAATTGGTATGTGGTCTGTTTGTTTCGGATGGGATGATATAGTTAGATTTGAGTAGTGAGTACCACATTTTGCTACCAAGTGACGATGACAACAAACCGACTAAAATAAGGTTTCATTCATCATTCGATTGTCCATACTAAAATACGATTCTTCTTCTAAGTCGACTGTTGACAAAACTACGGTTTCTTCATCAGGCGACAAGCAGCGAATATACGGTTTGTACATCAGGCGACAACAAAAGTATTTCATCAAAGCCATTAGAAAACGAGATAGTGGTTTTCCTATGGTTTTCCTATGGACGACATTTAACATTTAAAGTCAGTTGTTGAGCGTCTCACTACCCGTCAGTTTTAGTCAAGAACAGAACAATAAATATAAACATAAATAAAATGTTATTTTTTAAGTGGTTGATTCCTCCTCTTTCTTTGGCCCAATCACTACATTTGTGACCCCGACGTGATATGATGTTCGTTTTTTTCTTCGCGTAGTGTCTTCCTATTATGGAAACATCTACTACAACCCTTCAAGAGGAAGCATCTCGTGCTGCGGCATTGGTCATACCATCTGACATCAGAGCCCCACCATTTAGTGCCGAAAGACCAGAATTAGGTTTTGCTCAACTGAAAGCTCAGTTTACCAATCGTTGTATTACGTCTGAAACGGATAAATTCTTTCGCACAATCCCTTTAATAGACGCGAGACCAGCCTCCGAAGTTGAGGTTTTGATTATCCATATGCCATACCAAACGTTAAAAAACACGATTATATCAAGTTTTTCCAAATCCAAAGAAGCTAAAATTCTTCAGCTATTGGAAAGCTATGGAAAGATCGTAGTCCGTCTCAACATCTACGACGTCTCCGCTGCATGGTATCTGACTTCGACGAAGAAGTTCGTGATCCCTGGTTGTCACATCTTCCAGGTCAAACGCAAGCTTGCCTCGTGGCGCCAATCTGTCTGTCACCGCACTACGTGATCTTGTTGAATAATTACATACATTTTTGGCACCTCATAATGTAGCTGCAGTAGCAACTTCAGATCTTCACCAACAGCTGTTTGACATCGCAAAACAAGTAGCCGCTTTTTCTTCAACTGTTACTGACTTCCAAACTTCAAATCGAGTACGGCCACCAAGAAGCCCAAACCACCAAGGCAGATTCAGGAGTAGATCCCGGACCTGCCAAGTACCACCAAATTTAAAATTATACTGGTATCACTCTAAGTTCGTCCAAAATGCGCGTAAGTCCTAACAAGGGTGTTCATTTTCGGAAAACTCCGCTGAGGGCCGACTCTTAGTTAACTTCTTGCTTCTTGCCGCCTTTTCGTCACGGACAGATCGTCGAGTGATAACTTTCTGGTCTCTGTTAATCCACGACGCCAAGCCTAAGCAAAGCTTTCGCCGCTAATTTACCAGCTATATGCAACTAACGGTTCTCTAATAAATACCTATGGCACAGTTACCCTAAATCTCAGCCTAGGCTTGCGCAGATAATTCCCCTGGCGTTTTATCGTGGCAGACGTAACACATCCTATTGTCGGGGCCGATTTTTTAAAGTCATTTTCGCTTACTTGTCGACTTAAGACAACTACGTGTCATCGATGAAACTACCGGCTTTTCTGCAGTTGGAAAACTCCCTAAAGCGCAAGTGGATTCAGTGAGACCTAATCAGATTGACGTTGAATCACCGTTCTTATCACCGACTAAAATAAGGTTTCACTACATATTCAATTGCATAACGGTACTTTTGGCTAAGATTGCCTTTTTAATCTTTGTGTTTCTGGAGGATAGCTTTGACGGTTTTGTAGAAATTTGGAAGTCTTCCCGAAAGGTAAAGCGTGTAGCTTTGGTTAGATTTTGTGAGTTGTTTGCAATGTAGAGAGCATATCTTCGCACTGGAGTTCTTGCAGAAGGGACTAATGGCGTTATTTGTGTGATTGTATTTTTTGTTAATTTCTAATAAAAATGGCTGCAGTGGCAAAGTGGTTCTGTGGACTACCAACCGGAAAGTCCTTGGTTCAATCATCGAAAGTGCCAATGCCTAAGTTTTTTTAACTGCTAAACCTCTTGTGAAAGGCTGACAAACATCCAGGAGTAACAGTACTACGAGAAGCTTCTCAAATTGTCCGTTCGGATTGTGAGTTGTGAGATGAACTCTTCTATGTGGCAAACATAATAACTTCGCACACACACGTGAAGGGAGAAGCTAGGTTTGATGCCAAATATTTCATTTTTTTAGTAACAATGGCTCTAACTATTGGAACATGCAAGCATCTTAGAAATAAGATATAAGATTCCTTACGTGAAAAGATGTAACGAGGATCTACACTGAGGATAGTGTAACGAAAACTCTCTCTTTTTCTGTATTCATCTCATTCTCTTATACAAACTCACGGCGAGCGCCATAAAGCAGGACTGGTAGGATTAGGTTCCGGTAGACCTATACCAAACATTTGGACTCTCAGCTTATAAGAGTTTTGATCCCATTTGCAGTGCTAAACCGAAATAGCATCGCTTTCCTAGGGATAGACTTCGTCATATCTCCACTGAGGTATGATTCGTGAGGTTGGTGTTGAATCCGAGGTAGGTGAGCTCTTTGACTACCTCAAAATTGTCGACAGTGACATTTTGTCCAAGATAGTGTGTCGATAGTACTTTGCTTTCTGATAGCATATAGCTTGTCTTCCTCAAATGCTTCTACAACAGCACGGTTGGAGCAACTAATGATGTCGATTTCGACTGCGTACCCCAGTATCTGGACGGATTTATTGAATATAGTGCCTTCCGTACATATAGTGCCCTGAGCACTATATGTTCCACCACATGATTGAAGAAATCCCTGAGGTGGGAGAAAATGGTCAAAGTCGAAGTGTGTCCCTCTGAATGTTAATACATCCAGAATGTTAAATTTGGTTGTCGCTTCGATCATCTAGATATCGACAGGTTGCTTTATATTCGAATTCGATTATTCTTGACCTGAGTCGGCTCTCCTTAACGAATCCGCATCCTAATATATGTAGCAGCTGTAATAAATGTGGCATGTTTTTCGTTTGTGTATCCTGATCCTATCCAATGTATTTCCTGAATCGCGGTAATGTCTTCACTGTCCCACGCGAGGACAGATTCAAGTTTTCGAGTAACAGTCGTTGTCGTTGTCCGTTCACGTTCAGGGTCTTCTTGATATTTGAGGTGATCTATTATCAGAGACTGTTGTCTCTCTCATAACAAGCTTCTTTGTTACCTGGTAAGAAAGATACCCTGACGGCAGAACCCCAAGCCTAGAGGGCCAGATTCAATTTGTAGATACCCCTAGGGCAAGAGACCATTAGTATCCCCTACAAGATTGAGCGCTATTAAACAGAGATTTTGGCGGATGAGCCAAAAGGCAAATTGGCTCATCAGCCAAAATCTCTGTTTAAAAAGCCTGACTTACCCTTGTGATTCCTAGATGACCTGTTGTCTGAATATGTCGAAGCAGTTCATTTAGGTTATTCACTTTGTCCATCCTATCTGGGACTGTAGACGCCACCGTTGACTCCATCTTGGGAGTTCTTCCGCTGATGTCTGGAATGGAATACGTGGGAGTACACGGAATATGGCACAGGGAGTGATACCATATCTACTCTCAAGGTACTAGGCACTCAGCGGTCACCACGGGAAGGCTAAAAGTCAAGGTTTCATATAATCGTATTGCCTACCATTTGAATGCGATAGCGTTTATAGGGAAATGTCTCATTTTGGGATAGCACCCAAACTCGTGCATCTTCCTGATGGCTGGTCAACAAAACTCAGCGTTGGACTTTCAGGATATCTAGAATATGTAGCTCGAATGTACACAAGTACTCTAACCCTAAAAGTCTTTGATTAAAAGCCAGATGGTAGATAAATTAGATGAAAACCTTTCCCCTAGTGATACTCAAAAATACCTGCATTCCATTGTCGAAAGATAGCGACCATTACCAACTTGAAGTATACTACTGGAGGCTGTTGGTTGAGGACCATGCTAATTGGAGAGACATTTTGGTTGCAGGTTGACCCTGGAATGGAATTTCACTTCAGAATGTAAGTGATGTAGAAATTTGCAATAGAATGAGGACAACGCCTAAAGAAAATGAAATAGGAATCAAGGTAGCTGGGGAAGTTGGATAAAGCCAAAACACATTTCCGGTTACCATTCCAGATATTCCGTATCTCTAAACATGTGAATTAGTTTAATGTAATGTGTTTTTTTAAGAGGTATAGAACTTCGAATTGAAATAAAGCAAAAGAAAATCGTTTAAATGTCCATCAATTTGGCTTTATTGGAAGGATGATTTTATGCCATTAATGTTTAAATATGATTTCGGCATGTGGCGACCACGGCTGGTTCGAATAAAGCCAAGGGTAGAGCTCCAATTTTCAACCACTTTTTCGAGCATTTGGCGCCGTATGTCGGCAACAACGCCAACGAATGTTGGCTTCCAAGTCCCCTAAAGTTTCTGGTTTGTTGGCGTAGACGAGCGACTTCATATATCCCAAAAGAAAATAATCCAAATTTATCAAATCACACGATCTTGGTGGCCAATTGACAGGTCCATTCCGCGAAATTATGCGCTCATCGAATGTTTCCTTCAATAACTCGATTGCAACGTACGCTGTGTGGCATGTAGTGCCGTCTTGTGGAGCCACATCTCATCCACATTCATGCCATCCAATTCGGTTACAAAATAGTCGGTTATCATGGCTCTAGACCTGTCTCCATTAACGTTAACTGCCTCTTCACCATCATTTCGGAAGAAGTATGGCCAAATGACTCCACCAGCCCATAGAGCATACGAAACAGTCAGTTTTTGTGGATGTAATGGCGTCTCAAGGGTCTCATGTGAATTCTCTTCACTCCAAATGTAGCCATTGAACCAAAAATGAGCCTCATCACTGAACAAGATTTGGCGATGAAAATCAGCATCGAGATCAATCTTATTTTCGGCCCATACACCAAAATCACGACGCATTGCATGGTCTCGCGGCTTTCATTCTTGCACAAGCTGGATCTTGTAAGGTTGTAAGCCAAGATCTTTGCGCAAAATCTTCCATAAAGTTGATGGACAAAGCTCCGATTGCTGTGCACCGTGGCGAATCTATTCATTCGGGTCCTCTTCAACACTTTGCTCTACAGCGGCAATTGTTTCTTCGGTGCGCACTGTTCGACGTCTCTGCGAATGCGTATTATCACATAGAGTAAGCGTAGTACGAAAACGATTCATGGTTAACCGAATTATTTGCTCTGATGGACAATTATGTCGACCATAAAATGGAAGGTGCTTAAGGATAGTGATGCAATTATATGAGGACACAAGCGTTCTCACTCTAGCCTCTCACTATGAACTCCTTCTTTCACCTCCACGCTGGTGACTGGTGGGTGCCTAGTTTCTCGACTAGAGATGGGGTATTAAACCCCTGCGGAAGGTCGTCGGTGGCAGCAAACGAGAGAGGGGGGAGGAGTGTCCTCTCACTAAGGCACTCACTCTCAGGCGGCGGCAGAGGAATTCCCTAGATGGAGTCAACGGTGGAGCCTACAGCTCCAGTTTGATGGAACTGGTAGTGAAATCCCTATATGATCTGCTTCGACATATTTGAACACCAGGTCTATAGGGATTTCCAATACTGAGCCAGGGTGTTGGAAAAGAGTTGGTGCAGGAGGAGCCCTCAATGGGTCAACGGCAGCGCTCATATCCCAAAATGGGCTACTGACATCGGTATTTTTTCCGGCCCGCTGTCCTAGGGTCAAAACAAGGCCCTGGCCCTCCAGGTTGGGGGTTGTGCTTTGGGTTAACTACCCATCCACGAAAAAAAGACTATGTAACGAAGCAACCAATAGCCTCGGAAAGGACTGATATTATTGTTGACAACCATGCTAAACAAAAAAAGGACAACGACGTTCGTATCTGCACCTGGAATGTGAGAAAATTAAACAGGAGAGGTGCAGCCGAACAACTAGCGGAAGCCCTAAACTTCTACAAAGCAGACGCAAAGGTAGGAAGAGAAGACATATTTAGCAGTACTGTCGGAAAATATATCCTAACGACAACACGTCTGGTAACGGACTTAGGCTAATTGACTTCGATACGGAACGAAATGCCACTATAGCCAGCACACGGTTTCCTCACCTCGATATCCATAAGGGGACATGGCGGTCTCCAGATCAACGAACAGTCAACCAAATTGATCACATTACGATAGACAAGAGGCACGCATCCAGTATTTTGGATGTCCGAACATTCCGAGGGGCTAACATCGACTTGGACCACTACCTTGTTGTTGCGGATATCACCACACCACAAAAAAACAGAAATACTGTGAAAAAATTTATTGTCGAAAGACTGCAATCGCCAGAGACCTCCAAGACCTTCGCGCAACGCGTATCCCTTAACCTCTCGACTCACAACATACCAGCAGCATCTAATATCGAAGACCAATGGCAACGATGCCAACATTATGCCAACTGATGTGCTAGGTTTCTCGCGGCCACCACCGAGAAACCCCTGGTTTGATGAGGAATGCCGACAGATGCTCGCAGACAAGAACGAGGCCTACAAGGTTAAGCTGCAGGTGAAGACGAGAGCTGCCATTGAGCTCTATATGCAAAGAAGAAGGGAAGAACATCGGTTTTTCAGAATGAAAAAAAAAGAGCAAGAAAAGCGCGCGATCGAGGATATAGATAGGCGCCACTCCAGGAACGATGTTCGCAAGTTTTACCAAAGTGAAAAACGTCAAAGCCAATGATACAAGGCTCGAACTGAATACTGCCGCCGGAAATGACGGCCTTCCCGCTGAGCTTTAAAAAGCTGGCGGAGATGACTTCTTGGTAAGCAACATCCACCAACTCATAAGCCAAATCTGGTCACCACCTATTTATCGATTTTAAAGCCGCATATGACAGCATTTATAGAGACGAACTATACAGAGCCATGTCTAGTTTTGGTATACCGCCAAAACTCGTCCGTTTGTGTAGGATGACGATGGAGAATTCTCGCTGCTCCATCAGGGTCGGAAATGACTTCACCGACACATTCGATACCAAAAAAGGATTTAGGCAAGGCGATGCGCTGTCATGTGACTTCTTTAATCTGATTCTTGAGAGAATTGTGCAAAACTCCAAAGCCAACACCAGAGGCACAATTTTCCAAAAGTCGGTGCAACTACTAGCATACGCTGACGATATTGACATCATTGGTAGGACTCAACGTGATGTCATAGCCACGTTTGCTAGTATAGAGAAGGAAGCGGCGAAAATGGGTTTAGCAGTAAATGAGGGTAAGACTAAGTATATGCTGTCAACACGAAAGGACACACAACATCGACGAATTGGACAGAACGTCACCATTGACAGATATAACTTTGAGGTAGTACGGGACTTTGTCTACCTCGGCTCCGCTATTAACTCTGACAACAACATCTCGTCAGAAATTAAACGAAGAATAACTCTTGCCAACCGCTGTTTCTTTGGGCTAAGAAGGCAATTTAGTAGTAAAGCCCTCACTCGAACTACTAAGGAGATCCTATATAAGACCCTGATCATCCCAGTCCTGCTCTACGGCGCTGAAGCATGGACCGTATCAAAAGCGGATGAAGAAATCCTTGGTAGATTCGAGAGGAAAATTCTTCGAAAAATCTTCGGTCCCGTTTGCGTTGACGGGCTATGAAGACGAAGATTCAACCAAGAACTATACGAGCTGTACAGCGACATGCCCCTGGTCAAAAAACTCCGCATTGGACGTTTAAGATGGCTAGGACATGTAGAACGAATGGACACCAATACTCCGGCTCGCAGAGTCTTCGATTCCCAGCCAGACGTCGGACGCAGTAGAGGAAGACCTCGCCTTAAGTGGCGCGCACAAGTGGAAACCGACCTCAACCAACTTGGAGTGCGCAACTGGAGGCAGTTAGCTAAGGACCGGGCTAATTGGAGAGGCATGTTGGTTGAGGCCCAGGTTCATTCCGGAATGTAGCGCCACTTAACAGAACAGAACAGTACGGGACTTTGTCTACCTCGGCTCCGCTATTAACACTTGACAACAACATCTCGTCAGAAATCAAACGAAGAATTACTCTTGCCAATCGCTGTTTCTTCGGGCTATGAAGGCAATTTAGTAGTAAAGCCCTCACTCGAACTACTAAGGAAACCCTATATAAGACCCTGATCATCCCAGTCCTGCTCTACGGCGCTGAAGCATGGACCGTATCAAAAGCGGATGAAGAAATCCTTGGTAGATTCTAGAGGAAAATTCTTCGAAAAATCTTTGGTCCCGTTTGCGTTGACGGGCTATGGCGACAAAGATTCAACCACGACCTATACGAGCTGTACAGCGACATACCCCTAGTCAAAAAACTCCGCATTGGACGTTAAAGATGGCTAGGACATGTAGAAAGAATGGACACCAATACTCCGGCTCGCAGAGTCTTCGATTCCCAGCCAGACGTCGGACGCAGTAGAGGAAGACCGTGCCTTAAGTGGCGCGCACAAGTAGAAACCGACCTCAACCAACTTGGAGTGCGCAACTGCAGGCAGCTAGCTAAGGACCGTGCTAATTGGAGAGGCATGTTGGTTGAGGCCCAGGTTCATCCCGGACTGTAGCGCCACTTAAGTAAGTAAGTAAGTATAAAATGGAAGGAGCTCGCGGTAAACATCGTGAACTGAACCATTATTTTCGATGATGCGATATTTTGCATCACTCTTGCAGCTGTTCGATAGCATCCTAACTAACTATTGCATACTTTTCCATGTCAAAGACCACTTCCATCACAGGCCCACAAAACCAACCCTCTTTTGCAATACCCCACACAGCAGGGGCAATCTCAACATTCCAAAGTCCTAGAACAATTCAAATGCATCAACTAAATTGCCTTATCTCACCCAAACATCGTTCATTCACTAAATATTCAAACGACGTCATGTAAGGCTGCACAAGCCGGCGTTCATGTAGTCTTTACCAACATTAAAGCCAATTACGCAAACAATTCTAAAATTGATTGCTTTGGTCGCTCTCGTTGCACATTGAGATTCATTCACATCGTGCTTACTTAGAACTGAGATGTGTACTCGTACTATATGCCCGACTCGACAGCGCCGATACCATCTAAGCCGTAATTTGCATCGCTGCAACTACAACGCCGATATACGGCTAAACGTTGGTTATAAATTTTATTTGCAAATGAGCCGCATGTTACCGATGTACCTGATACAGGGTACCGACAGCATCAACATCGTCGCATTAATAATACCGTTATGCTAATTAATTGCCACTCTAGAATTTATGGATTGACGGAAGTATATCAAGGATGCCATTGCCATAGCCATAGCCGTCATGAGCCTGAGATACTGTGAATCCAAAACTTATGTGGGGTGTCAAGAACAAGAGGAGTGCCTCGTTCAATCACTTTTAATAGATCTCAAGCTTGGCTTGCCCCCTGCAGGGACGTGTGTGCTTATTCCACTTCCTGATTCTTTAAACAATGATAAGTGTGAGAATACAAAAGACCACTTGGTGTGTTCGTATATGTATATGGGCGGTCTCTTACAGACGAAGTTGTATCTTTTGTCTATTTTGACCATGACCAGAGTACCTTCAGCTGTCGGGCTGTCTGGCGTAGGCGTTCTCATTTTTTATTTTTTTTGAAAGAACCCAAATAATAGAAGTCTGACCAACATACGTCGGATATGGTTACAGTTGGCGATATAATTTAGCGGTAATTTCATGCCAAAATGCTAAAACAATTGAGGCTCGAGTCTCGACTGGTGCGTAGTACTCAAGTGGTAGACCTCTAAATAGATTGCTCCTGCATTTTTCTTTACCTTTGACAGGCACATGTGTTCAATGGTCAGTCTGTGACATGATAATAGAGTGTAAAGGCCATGAAACTTTATCCGCTCCAAGTGGGCGTTCTAACACGACGTTGTGTACATTGTGCGTTGGGCATTGGTTACCGCTGGGCTTTGGTATGCCTGCAATCGTACGCATTTGTCTTGGGAACACTTGTGTTTGGTTGTGCTGGGGAAGCTAGTACCTGCAGATGGCTGGGACCAAGTGAGAGATACAATTTTTTTTCTACCAAGTCACGATTTGCGGAAGTCTTTATTAGATTATGCTCAATGGGTGGTCGTTCATGTCTAGTGGTCACAATGATTGTCAATTTTTTTTCTAAACAAAGAACTTTTAAGAAGTGTAGTAGGTCTACCATTAATGACGAGTTCCAAGGTTGGCAAATCTGTTTTAATGATGACGAAGCGGAACTGATTGTAACAATTATTTAAGTTAAATAAAAAAATATATGTCAATGTTTCAATCTGCTTTGCTAATCTTTTGATGCTCTTTACCTCTTCCATCCCATACTTCAAATTAAAATCACCAAAAAGTGGGTGTGGTTCAATATGTTCAACAGACGAAATGTATTTAGATTAATTTTTTTCGAATTCCTTTGAACATTTACCAAAAAACATTTTTTTTAAGAAAACGCCCCCAAAAAGTGAGCGTAGCTTAACACTTTATTTGGATGAAATATAGAAAATGTGAATGTATAAATATCCTGTCCTGATACTTTCCCGAAATTTCTGAAACAATATTTTTCCTAAAAAATGGTCATGACAGTGGTCGAATTTTGAAAACATTCTGGAAGTCTAACAAATTTGATTAGGTTAGGTTAGAGTGGCTGCCAGTGATTCGCCAGCACACTTAGACCAGTTCTAAGTCCACTCCTTGCTACATTTGAGAAATCCAATCTGAAGATTGACATTGTTTTTGTCAAATCGCTTGATTTTGGAAAAAGCTCCAAGATGAAACTTCCTTTTGTTTAATGGGGCAGGTCAGTACAAAGAAGATGAAATATTTTTTCTTCTTCATATTCATCCATATAGCTCCGTTTGAATGAAAGCCAAATTTGTTTGGTTATTTCACTCGTCGTGCCAAGACGCCATTTGAGATTTGATTTGCTGTTAGCATGTTACGCTAGTAAGCGTTTGCATGTATAATACACCCGTGTCGGACGGATACAACTGGCAATTTAGTCCCACATCTGGCGGGTTCATAAGCCTTACAGTTCCCTGGAATATTACTCACACTACGCCCAGGCACCCAGCATAGGTGAATGTTTAACTGCTTTGACATCTTTTGCAAGGATAAGCGGCAATCTACGGTTGTCTTTGAATTTGTGGAAACTGATTCCAGAGATTTGATGGCCGCTTGGCTTTCTGAGAGGATGCATATCATTGGAAGATACTACATTCTTTTTCAGTCAAGATAAGGCTTCTTTTAGCCTTTCGGAGAAGACACCAGGACCCACTCCATTTGTTTTGGCCCCATCCGTCATTTGCACAGGTTCATTACTTTCCCACAACGATCTGTCCAGGATTATGACCCGAAAGCTCTTAATAAAGTTTAACCTGGTAAGGGTGTGATCGGTGTGTTCAAGAATATACTCGTTTAGAATTTTTGAGTTGCCAGTTTGTATATTTGAGCACTTTTGGATGGTTTTAAGACGGATGGCTGAGTTATCTGCAGCTTGCTTGCCAAAAATATCAAGAGATAGAAGGTGAAAGAGAATGTCTAGTGCTGCTGAGGCTGTTGTGCGAAGTGCACCACTCGATGTACAGACACGCAGTTTTTTATTGCTGCTTATAGCTCTAGCGCAGTCCATCATTCTACTACTCCATAAAGAAGTATCGGTTTTAAAATCGAGATATAGAGCCAATGCGTGATACGAGGTTCACGCCCCATTTCCTGCCTATATCTTTCTTACAGGAATAAAGTGCTTTCTTTCGCTCTCTGTCGCTTTCTTTACTCATTCTGCTATGTTAAGCTTCCAGTTAATCTTCCTGTCAAAAATAAATCCCATGTATTTTGCTTTGTCTGAAAAGGCTCGTTCGATTCCGTTAAGTGACGGGAGGTCAATATGAGGACTTTTTATTTCCTAGTGAACAGGAGCAGTTCAGTCTTGTGGGTCGACTCACCTAGTGATTCTTAGTCGATCTATGTACTTTTGGATATGTCTATCTACATTATTTCTCAATGTTCCTAATGATGTGTCAAAACGAATGTGTCCCAATGGAATACAAAGGGTATTTCATTAAACTTTTAATATCTTTAAATTTAAATAAAACAGAGTGTATGAGATATCATAGAAATTCCTTATTCGTTTGAAAGGCCTGTCGATGCCATTATGTATGGAATATAACATCGTTCCAATGTCCATCGAGGTTTTTCTGGGTGTCGCGCATCCGAAATGTCTAATTTTCTATGACTCAGGCGCATAAATCAGGCTGAATTTAACCGAAGGCATGTGTTATATTGGCTTTAAGGGTCACTGTAGAAAAAGTCTAACGGGGTCAAATCGCATGATCTCGGTGGCCAGTTAACATCACTTCCATGTGAGATGGTCGTCAGAATTTGTAATGTAGCGTGAGCTAGTTACGCGTTTTGAAACCATATGTCGTACGTGTCCATGTCATCCATTTCAGACCAAAAGAAGTTGGTTATCATCAACCTATAACGCTCTCCGTTGACGGTGATGGCCTGGTCAAAATTGGTCTTAAAGAAATATGGATCGGTTATGTCGCCAGCCCAAAATCCACACCAAACAGTGACATTTTGAGGATGCATTGGAAAATTTTCTTTGTTAACATACCCATTCATCCAGAAATGGGCCTCATAGCTGAAGATGATTTTTCAGCGAAAATTAGAGTTAGTTTCCACTTTCCAACTGCTGCAGAGCCCATTCAGTCTATGGTCGTTTACCATCAGCTCTGGGTCAATTGAATTTTGTACGGGTGCAGGCATAAGTCGCGACGCAAATTCGCCAAGTTGTGGTCTGCGAATTCCTGAAATCGACTCCGACGACAGCTTAAACTACCAATAGCCTGACCTAAGTGCGAAGTGATGATAAAAATATCTAAACGTATGCGTTACAAGGCTGCCGGAAAGGACAGCCTTCCCGTCATATGAAAAATTTGGTTGGATGAATTTATTTCTCAATAATGAAACCTGAGCATATTTTGCCCCATTCACAAAAATACAGAGCCTCTGAATTGCACCAACTACTTAGGCCTAAGTCTCCACAAAATCGGCTACAAGATCCTATCTGCCGTAATATGTGTACCTGAAAACGGTTTACCAAAACCTGATCGTCCCTCATAAGCTCGTCGGACGGGGTAGTTCTTGCCCGCTCACCACACACCACCCGTTCGACAAACAAATCAAAAAGCAAAAAAAGGAAAAGGAAGCTACGTTACGTATACTGCAGACGGACCTCTAAAAAGAGAAAAGCAGATGAGAAAAGGAAAAGGAACTACTCATGACCGATGCCACCACCACCAGTGAGAAATCTAGTAACACTTCGCACGTCTAAACGATGCATGCAACCGCGTGAACCATAACCGCAACCCTCGTTCCCAGCTTGTCTCTCACCAATGGAAGGTTCGGTATGACCTTCGAAACATGCCTGTTGTTGATGGCGAGAGATGGCCATCTCATGACACTACCGATTGCTATCACCCCAGCCAAATTTTGAGTGATAGCCCCTGAGGTTTACTCCTCAGTCAAAACAAGTCCGCTTGCCTTGGTACATGTCTTCACGTCACGTCATATCGTCGTCGATCTGAAAAGGACGGCCTTCCCATGAACACACACACCGTTCGGGTTTAAAGATTTGACCGTTCATAAACCCAAAAAAAATTAACGTACTTAAAACACTCAGATTTTTTGAACTGATTCCTTAGAGTTCCCAACATTTGTTAGTCTACGTTCCACATCCATTCTATCAGCTTGTCAGCTTGAAGAAGATCAATTACTGCGCTTATTCAATGACATTCCAGATTTCGCTGCACAAAACCCCTTAAAAGGCCATCAAATTCCTTCATCCATACCAAGCAGATGTAAAAATTTAGTCTTTCCTGCACCATTCCATCATACAAACCTCTTCCTTCATCCGGATACATTTCACCAGCTGCATTTGACTGATGGCTCCAATTGCAACTCCTCTCTAGATGCACATCAACATCAACTCATATCCAGTTCCTCATCTGATGAATTCATTGCAAGCTGTGTTGTTTGCATGCCTCTCAAAAGCAGTAATTACGGATCAAAAAAGTTCAACCATAATGAAAGGGTCCCCTTGCGCTTGTGATTTCCTCATATTTTCAGACCTAATAGCTCTATTTGCAATGAACCCCTCGACAGCAAGGTATCTACCTCTTTTCCATAGATGTCAGTTAAAACGTGCAGCCTGTCACAAGCGATTTGTTTTCCAAATAAAAAAAGAAGAGCACCAGCACATCGTCTTCATTCTTCGAGGAGATTATATTTTTTAAAATCAGAAAAAATACCGCACTCAGACACTAATGAGACATTAGCACAATAAAAGTCTTCATACTCCAAACCATACTCCAACAAGATCCCTTGGGGTATCATACTCGCGTAACGCAAAAAATAAGCGAAAGCCGAATGAATGGTTAGATAATTTCAGGCTGTCGTCTCATCCTTAGCCGCATGAAGATGTTCGGGTCATGTTCTCCACTCCGATGTGCACTTGCGCGTATGCGATCTTTTTTCCCTCCAATCAAGTAAATGACGGTAATATTTCAGCAGCCAAGATAAAGCTGCAATCTGCAAGTTTAACTGCCAAACAGAGTATCGCACAGTTGATACTAAATTTCATTTAACACTCTTAAGTCGGTTAACACGGATCGTGAGTTCAGCTGGTTCGGTGTAAAGCAACATTGTCAGCAAAGATCGAAGGGGCCGGCGAATAAGAGCGATGGGAATTGGAAGCCATCCACTGAGCACTACGCCGCTGCTGGGATGTTTATGAGTCAAGCCACTGCCATGGGGAATGCATAAAGTTCCTGAGATATACTACCTAAATAATCGCATGTCAGGCGTTTATCGTGACACTATGCATTTTATGACAATGGCGCTGATAATTATCTCCAAGTGAACCATATATCACAGGTGCTAATATTTTATTCTTTAAACGAGTGGGTATAAATTTTGTTCATGTGGATGTTGCTGTCTTAACGGTTTTAGTATATAGAATGGAAATTTCTTATCCTTCTGTTTGAACGTAAATTATTTGTTTTAGTTTTTAGAACGTGATTGAGGTATTAAAAAAGCAATATTCCGTTGGAATCGTTAGTTCTTGTCTTGGTAATTTGTCTTTATGAAGCAACCCGAGATTGTTAAAAAGCCCAGGAGGCTAACAATTACATAATTAGCTTGACTTCTAGAGGGAGTCTTTGCTTAAGTGTTATAAAAAATTAGACCGTAGAAGTGCTACGAGGTTGAAGTGAAACTATTGTTAAACTATTGACTTCTTATACCCTATCTCACATATATATATATATATATATTAGTTTTTATACCCTATCCCATAGGGGTATATTAGTTTTGATACTTAGTTTGTAACATAGAGAAATAATTTTGCTACATATACCTCAAAGTATATGGATCTACTCAGAATCGCTAGCTGAGTCGATTAAGCCATGTCTGTCTGTCCGTCCGTCTGTCCGTGCGTCAGTCCGTCTGTATGTCACCGACTTTTAGGCCTTAAATTTTGAGCTAGGATAATGAAATTTGGTATATAGGATCCTCGTCTCTGCCTACAGAACAAGTGTAAACATTTTTGAAATCCGCCCACTGCCACGCCCCTTTTTAAGAAAAACTCAGTTTTTGACCAAACCGTAAGGAATATTAATATCTATATTTCGTTTGTATAAAGTTTTCTGCCACGCCCACTTTTTGGGGGCGTTTTCATTAAAAAACTGTTTTCGGTCAAATTTTAAATTTTTCGAAAAAAATTTTGATGCAGAATCATTAATATTGTTAATATAAACATTTCGTCTATATACCATTTTAATCCACGCCCACTTTTTGGGCTATTTTTATATAAAAACCATTTTTATACACTACCCCATAACATATGCAGGAGAAAACCTTGTCTTTTGTAGAACCGTAAAAGTGTTTTGTAAGCAGTCTGAAGAATTTGTTGTCACTATATCATTTTTTTTATTTTATCCACATCGTGTTTTTAGCCATGCCCACTTTTTTGGGGATTTTAGTTTTATGGATAGGATGGGATAGGGTATTCAACGATCCGCACAGCGGATTGTAGCCTTCTCATATGTTTTAATAGGTATTTATCATCAAAATATGTTTTAAAAAACCCAAAACATCACATAATTTGCTTTGCTATCAAATATCCGTTCGAATTTATATGAATACCACTGAAAGTACCAATTTCCAATTCAATTTTCTTGTCATTTTTTGCCAGTATACAGTTTATCAGCTGTTTGATGATTCTTTTTGGACCTTCCAACTGTCTTCTTATTTTCTCGGTTCAAAGGTGAAAGTCATTAACTAACAAAATATACAATAAGGAGATAATTCAATTTAAAGACATTTTGGGTTTTAAAATTACGATTATGCTGATAAAAATGGATTTTTGTTTTTA
Source organism: Rhingia campestris (assembly GCA_932526625.1). Taxonomy (NCBI): domain Eukaryota; kingdom Metazoa; phylum Arthropoda; class Insecta; order Diptera; family Syrphidae; genus Rhingia; species Rhingia campestris. The sequence continues at coordinate 60,338,981 of OW052182.1, read as the reverse complement.
GCTTGTTATTTGTTTTTACCCACTTGATGCCATATTTTCTATAAGCAAAAAAACAGTTAATTTACATGATTTTAAAAGAAATGTACTTCAAAATTTTAACCTATATTGGATTTCGAACATTATTGTATTGTACACAAAATTATTTTTTAGGGTATGTTTTTCAAATAATTAAAAAATTTTAGTTTCGAATTTTAAATCACTCTCAATTGATCAGGTTCCGGCAAGCGCTCTGCATTTTAAAGACAATGGGTTGGAAGGCCCTTATACACGCACAAGTTCTTTCGCATTTTTCAGTACAGAATAATATTTGACTCCGTGTGTGGTGATTTCATTTGGTAGCATTCATGATTTATCGATTTTGCTCAGTTATCACTTTATCAGCTGTTTGGTTTCCTTTTCCCAAACAAATGAAAACGCTTTTGTCGCAAACTTGCAAGTCTTTATTTTCTTTAAACAGTTAAACTCAATGATTCATACAATTTCAAGTCGCTAAGATCTGCATTTAGTTTCTCAAAATTAAATTAAATTTCCACATAAATGGAATTGAAAAAAATGTTTGTCTGGTATTTTATCGCCTGTCAAAAATATCTGATCATTTAATCACGGGGTTAGCTCTAGATATAAATCGACTGAAAAACTGTTTTCTCGAGTTAACTCGAATTTAATCCCGAAACTAGGATGATCTCGCACTGAAAACTGTGCCTTAAAAGTCCTTTTCAAATTTTAAGGACTAAATTTTAAGACAAGAAATTTTGTAGCCATCTTTATATTTTGTTTGCATCCATAGAATCGCACTCCATTTGGGAACGCCTTGACTCTAAAAACGTTAACTCTATTTTTTGTAAATGACGAAATAAAAAAAACTAAATCTTGATGACTGCTGTAAGCAACTATTTTAAAAATTTAAACATAATACTGATCCTGTCAAGCTATCAAGAGAGTTTACTCAAAACAGAAATATTACACGATTTCGCAAAAATAATGAATTTTTATTTCCGTTAAATGATCATACGCTTAAAAGCGGACAAAAGAGTGGCGATAAAAGGAAAAAATGATCATAAGAAGTGACCGTTATGGCCATTATGTGCATTGAAAAACAAAACTAAGTGAGATAGAGATTTTTTTCTTTTATGAGAAATTAAATGCCTGCACTTAATGATTTTTATATTTTCATATTTTGTACCTACTTTAACCTTTGAACTGACGATATTATAATTGTATAAAATAAATAGCTAATCAAAACACCAAACAATGATCAAAATCAACCAGAACAATTTCAATACAATTTTTTTAACTTTCAATACAATGCTGAAAAGCCAATTTTCATCCCTTATCCACACTATGACTAAACCAACAAAATTCACACCAGAGCGATCTCTTATGCTTGCGCTCTCACATGTTGTTGTTGTTGTTCCGTGTTCTTCTTCTACTGTTCGCACATTTGTTCTATCCGCCGCGCTTGCCCCCCACCATTCTCATTTAATTTTCTGATGTGTATTGTGCTTTGGCCTTTGGATTCACAGTCACACTTCACTACAGAGTGCTCTCTCGTCCTTACGCTCTTGCTTGTTGTTTGCCTGCCGTTGTCCCACCAAGTTAGCTTTCCCCTACCCATGACTTTTCGAGTCGTTACATGTGTGTTTGGATTTACCCCGACGAGCCCAAAGAAGTTTCACTTCAAAAAAACATTTTCTCTTTGTTATTTGGAAGTAGCTTAGCAACCAGTTAGCTTATTGACTAGTTTTGGGCAATGTTCTTTCATTATTTTTTGATTTGACGGACAGTGAAATTCAGATGCGAAAGCATCAAGGCCCAATTCTATAAGGCGAATTGGGCCTTGATGCTTTCGCATCTGAATTTCACGAAGAAAAAAATTATATAGTGAAAGACTGCTTCTACGAGCTCCTTGACAAAAACTTATGAACAGCTACCGAAGAATGATGTTAAAATCTTGCTGGGAGAATTTTACGCAAGGAAAGACATCTTTAGCAATATTGTCGGAAAACTCAGCCTTCACGACACAACTTCTGGCGTGGCACACACGCAATTTCTCCACCTCCTCACCCATAAAGGGGTATGATGGTCTCCAGAACAACGAACGGTCAATAAAATTGGAACGCATGTCCGAACATTCCAAAGGGCTAACATCTACTCGGACCACTACTGTGTTGCAGCCGAGGTAAGAATGTGGCTATCCACCACGCCACAACGAACCAGAAAAACTGAGAAAACATTTAATATAGAAAGACTGCATCGCAAGAGACCGTCAAGGTCTTCACGCAATGCTTATCCCTTAACCTCTCGAATCACACCATACCACCAGCATCGGAAGACGAATAACAATGGTAACGATGCCAACAAGCCATTAGATCAGCCGCAGCTGATGTGCTAGGTTTCTCGCGCAAACGAACAAGGAACCCTTGGTTTGTCGAAGAATGTCGACAGATGCTCGTAGCCATGAATGATAGGTGAACAAGGCTAAGATGTAGGTGAAGACGAGAGTCGCCATTGGGGTCTATAGGCAAAGAAGAAGGGAAGAACACCGGCTTTTCAGAAAGAAGGAAAAAGAGCCAACGTTAAAAACGTCAAAGCCAAGGATACAGATTCGAACAGAATCCTGTCGAGATGAACAAGGAAATATCGTAGTTGAGACGGACACAGTCGGTGCTGAGGGTATGGAAGAACCACTTCTGCAGACAGTTAAACGTCGATGACGAACAACATTCCGCTGTCGGGCAAAACAAACCATTTAATGTTGGCGATGACAGAGAAAACAGCGAAAACTGCCAAACGTCCGACCTTAAGGAAGTGCGGATAGCAATATCTAAACTCAAGCTTAACAAGGCCGCAGGAAATGACGACCTTCCTTGGTAAGTAACATCCAACAACTCATAAGCCAAATCTGGTCGGATGAAAGTATGCATGAAGAATGGAACCTCAGCATCGTTTGCCTAACCAAAAAAAAGGAGGCCCTCTTAACTGCACCAACTACAGAGGCATAAGTCTCCCCAACAAGATCCTATCTGCCGTAATATGTGAACGCCTGAAACCGTTTACCAACAACCTGTTCGGCCCTTATCAGTGTGGTTTTATGCCAGGATAGTCCACAATCGATCAAATTTTCACATTTCGGCAGATCCAGGAAAAAACCCCAGAAGTCCAAAAAGACACGGACCACCTATTCATCGATTTTAAAGTCGCATACGACAGCATTTATAGAGACGAACTATACAGAGCCGCATGTCTTGTTTTTTTGAAGGCAACTTAGTAGTAAAGCACTCACTTGAACTACTATGGAGATCCTATACAAGACCATGATCATCCCAGTCCTGCTCTACGGTGCGGAAGCATGGATCATATCAAAAGTGGATGAAGAAATCCTTGGTCGATTTAAGATGAAAATTCTTTGAAAAATCCTCGGTCCCGTATGCGTTGACGGGCTATGGAGACGAAGATTCAAAAAAAAAAAAACTAAACGAGCTGTACAGCGACATGCCCCTCGTCAAAGAAAAAACTCCGCAACTCCGGACGTTTAAGATGGCTAGGACATGTATAACGAATGGACAGCAATACTCCGGCTCACAGAGTCTTCAAGTCCCAGCCAGACTTCGGAAGCAGTAGAGGAAGACCTCGCCTTAATTGGCGGTCATAAGTAGAAACCAACTGCAACAACTTTAAGTGGGCAACTGGAGGCAGTTAACTAAGGACCGGGATAATTGGAGAGACATGTTGGTTGAGGCCCAGGTTTGATATATCTCGATATGGCGAGAGTTAAAAGCGTATCCGAGGTAGATCAAGTCCCGCATTAACTCAAAGTTAGATTTGTCAATGGTGGCATTCTGTCCAATTCGTCGATGTGGTGTTTCCTCTCATGTTGACAGAATATATTTAGTCTTACCCTCATTTAATTTTAAACCCATTCAACCTTCTCTATACCAGGAAACGTGGCTGTGTCATCATCTGACCAATCAATGCCGTGAATATAGTCTGCATATGTTAGTAGTAGCACCGATTATTGGAAGCTTGTGTCTATGATTTTGCATAATCCTCCCAAGGACAATATTAAAGAAGTCAAATGACAGTGCGTCGCATTGCCTAAAACCTTTTCTTTGTATCGAATGAATGTTTCGGTGAGGTCGTTGCCGACCCTAATGGAGCAGAGAGAATTCTCCATCGTCTTCGAGTCATACAGTCATGAGACTGTTGACGCCAGCATTGATTCCATCTTTGGAAAAATTCCGCTGCCACCTTGGAAAAGGAATAGGTGCTTTGTGTGATGACCCCTCTTGACCCCTCTTCTCTATACCCACTCTTCGCATACATCATTAAGTGGAGTGTTTTTCACTTCAAGGTGCCTAATAATTCATCTACGTTTAAGCTTATCGCTTAAGCCTCAGCTTTGTAAAATAGGGTTGATAGAATTTATGTTCTTGGACTTCTGAGTAAGAAGTTTTGCCCACTTTGGTTTTTCAAACCAACGTTTTTTTTTGGATCTCCACTATGGTCTCAATAATAGGGTTGACAGGGTTGAGTATCCTTTTTTTCTGAATCTATGAAGCTTCTCCTGTACCTTTATTTATAGTTGATCCTAAGAAAAAATCATATCTGGTCGGGTACTAATGATAGGATTGCCTGGACAATCCTGTATTTATAAAGCTCCAAGATGGTTTCACATTTCCCGGTCTGAATGGACTGTAGCTTAGTCAAAGTATTCGTTTTCATTAGTTGGCCAAACAATCAGCTCTTGAATCGTTAAGAAGAACACCAACGTTATGTAATGCGTATATGTATTATGGGTTTTAACTAGTGGGGCTTAGCAGTCACTTTTGTTCACATAAAAATGGTTGTCAAAACGTACCCTATTTTAAGGCGTTGGAATAGTTTGTGCAGCGATCTTACCAGGTTTGGGGTAATCTTGATCAAAAGTCAAATGGATCTAGAAAACAAATCGGGATGAAGTTAGACGCTTATATGACGGAAGACTGCCTTATAGGCAAATCGCTGATCTAAAAAATGCCAAATCAAGAGTATAACCCATCGAATCTATTCAATTAAGCCCAATCCAGATTTAAACAATGAGAAATCACCGCTCCACCTCCAAAACAATACTGTCGCTCCAAAATCACAATAAATACCACAGATTGTGTCCATTTTTTAAGAAAAAAAACCAATAAACTTTGACTGCACAATCCGTACCTCAGCTAAAACTTAATTTTATCTCCAGACCAACTTCCATATTCACCATCCAACGGCAAGTACTATGCCCACTCAAGTGAGCCCAAAATTGATGCCGTTCCGATTAAAATCGAAATGACCGTGGCCATAGCCAGTCATGGTACACCGAAACCAAATTAAGTCCGCAGTGGCTATGGCTACCAAAAGCCGCTCTACCTATCCGATACCAATCGGTAATTTGTATGATTGCCATTTGTGCACAGAGATCCAGCAGCAGTAGTGGCTGCATTCCGCACGGATGGTCAGTCCGCATCGCCATCACCATCTGCATCGCGATGCAAGCCCTGCGCCTGCGCCTGCGCACATTGCCGCATTAAATTTCTATGTCTTAATTCCGTCGACAAAGTAGACTCAATCTCCTTTGGAATTAACCCAACTGAGCGGCATTTTAACGCTCATGACGTCGAACACAATTAGCAATTACGCCGCACTCGGTACGTGGTTCTTTCCAGCTAAGTGATCCGGTGATCTATAGTCAGTGAGCTCCATAGCTGCTCGTAGGTGTCACAAATCAAAGATTCAGTCCTCGTCGTTGGAGTCGTTGTTGTCGTCGTCGCGTCGGTCGATCTGCACGTTGTTTGTACTGGTGCGGATGCTCGACTTGGAAGAAGGTGGATAGATAGAAGCCACGTTTAGCACTCGCAAACTAGTAATGATGACAATTACCGTACTGATGTTGACGCTGATGGAAGCACAACCGTTACAAATCTCTCAATATTTGATGTCAAGAAGTCATTAGGTTGAGCGGGAACGCAACTGAGCGCGCTGTCATCGTGTGCGCTTTGCCTACATCCAGCCCGGAGTAATAAGTGTGAATGTAAATTACGTGAAGTCTTGAGATACTATTGAGGCTCGTGCAAGTACTAGTACTGCACGAGAGGGTGATATAAGTTAATTACTGAACAAAAAATCAGTTATGGGTAATGAGTGCTTAGGAAGACGATTGCCACACAGGGAAATGTTTTTCTTCAAAATAATTGCAGGTTCGTCATCGTTATACTGTCGGAGGTGACGAAATGGTATTTTGTTATGTTGGCCCATTTTATTAACCGATTGGGAAATATTTTGATTGGAAAACTGTAGGAAGAATCAATCATCGAAAACCAAAAACCTCTGAAAGGACTGATTACTCAATCCAATATTTGCAACTTCTCGTAGTTAAGCTACGAGAAGCTGGGCTTGCACACCTTGGAGAGCTTTTACCTCCAACATTTGTTTGTAATTTTCAATTTCAATTTCAATAAATTTGGGAATCGGGACAGATCTGACAAGCGACGAAAATTGAAAAAGAAAACTGAATCGAAAGAAATAAAATAAAAAGAAACATTTCTAACCCACGTTATAAAACTGGGGTTGGTTCGTCCAATTGACACCTAATTCTGATGGATGAAAACATAAACTATGCCACCAATACTATGATAAGAAAAAAGTGGACCAAGAAGATGTCCCTCGAATTATTTTGTTCTCCCGAATTTTATAAAAGAATTTTAAAAGGGTCGCGCGAACCCAGATCTCAGTGAAATTGAAGCAAGTTAATCCCGAAAAAGAACGGGACCAACTTGCTTCAATTTTCACTAGGTTCTGGGTTCAATTCCCACCTGTAGCAACACCTAAATTATTTTTCACTGGCCCTCCTCACGTAATGTAATGACAAATCATCCGAGTAGTATCAATTGTCAAGAAAAGCTTATCCCAACTTAGTTATTCGCAGTAGGGATAAAACAGGAGGTTTCGCCACCCTGCAAGAATTATACACGCACACATGAATGGTTATGAGAAAGGTATGCCCTGGGTACTAACGAGTCTGTTACGCTGATGCTGAATGCGAAGTTTGCGAGTAGAGAAAAAGATAAGTTCCGAGATCTATGAATGTGTCCAAGATGTCAAGAGGGTTAAACACTCACATGCCTCTCCAATTAGTCTAGCCCTTAGGTAACTTCCTTCAGTTGCGCACTTCGAGTTGGTTGAGGTCGGTTACTACTTGTGCGCGCAACTTAAGACGAGGTTTTCCCATATACTGCGGCCAACGGATGTCTGGATGGAAATCCAAGACTCTGCAAGCCGGGGTATTAGTGTCCATTCGTCCTATATGTTTCAGCCTTCTTAAGCGTCGAATCCGGAGTTTTTTTTTCAAATCGACCGAAGATTTCTTCATAAGATTTTGATACAGTCCATGCCTCAGCGCCGTAGAGCAGGACAGGGGTGTTCAGTGTGTTGTATAGGATCTCCTTAGTAGTTCGAGTAAGGGCTTAACTACTGAATTTGATTCTTAGCCTGAAGTAAAAGCTTTTGGCAGGAGTATTTCTTCGTTTAATTTCTGACAAGATGTTGTTTTCAGAGATAGAGGAGCCAAGGTAGACAGAATCCCGTGCTACTCCAAAGTAATATCTATCAACGGTGGCATTCGTCGATGTTTTCTATTATTTCGTGTTGCCAGAATATATTTGGTCCTACCCTTGATTACTGCTGAACCCATTTCCGCCGCTTCCCTCTCTTTACTAGCAAACGTGGCTATGACATCATGTTGACTCCGATCAATGATGCTAATATCGTCAGCGTATGCTATCAGTTGAACCGATTTATGGAAGATTGTGCCTCTGGTGCTGATCCGAGAGTTTTGGACAATCTTCTCAAGATGATGTTAAATAAATCACATGACAGTGCGTCGCCATAATTCTTTTTTGGTATCGAATGTGTCGGTGGGGTCGTTTCCGACCCTGAGACCGACTGCACAGACGGAGGAGTTTGGATGGTATACCAAAACCTGCCATGCTGTGGTATGCAGCTTTGAAATCCGTGAGGAGGTGGTGGTGGTAATCGATTTGGATTCTTGTATTTTTTCCAGAGTCTGCGGAAGTATGTATATTTGATCAGTTGTGGACTTTCCTGCCTGAAACCACACTGATAAGTGCCAATCATTTTGTTGGTAAACGGTTTCTGGCTTTCACATGTTGCGGAAGATGGTGACGTATTCCTCTGTAGTTGGCACAGTTCAGAGCGTCCCATTTTCTGTTTATCAAGCATACGATGCTGAGGTTTCATTTCCAAATTTTGTTTTTATCATCTCCGCTGGCTTCATAAATATCGCAGGGATCATATCCTCAGCATCAACTGTGTCGCAACTACGATATTTCCTTGTTCTTAGTTGACGAGATTTATTTTCCTTGGATGGGTAAGTCACCCCCAACCTGGAGGTCCAGTTCCAATTTATTGGATATCCTTACGTATCTGTATCAGTATCCACTACGGGGTTGAGCGATGCCATTGGCCTTCCGGCACATCCACCACCATCTCTATTCAAGGGACCTGACTTACCCATAAGATTCATAAGTGAACTATTATTCCAACATGTCGAAGCAGCTCATTTAGCTTTGCCCATCCTCACTGTGACTGTAGACGACACCGTTGTCCCCAAATTGGAAGTTCTTCCGCTGATGCCTGTAAGTGGAAAATGTGCAATAGTGTGCGTACACGTCTTCCCCCGCTTTCATCTGCTGCCGTCAAGACTCTACGCAGGGACTGAAACCCATTTCTAAAGTCAAGTTAATAGGAACTCAGCGGATGCCAAGATAAGGCTGAGAGTCGGATTTTGTAGGCATCAGCTAGGTGTAAACTCAAGGTTTCCACGTACACATGAATGGTGATGAGAACAAAAATCTAGGTTCTGGGTATTAACGGGCCTGTTGGGCCAGTAACTTGTTAATCTTGAGAACGGTAAAAAACACTATAGCGGTCATTACAGGTCGGCACTCTCCAGACGGTTTTTGCCGGCCATTGGAGATTAAGTGATTAAATAAAAGCGGCAATCATAGTTGGTGTATACTAAGGCCACGCGTAGGGGCCTTGTGTTCCTTGTGTTCCAAAACCTGTTACACGCATTATCACCTAAACCGTAATCATAGGAAACCTTTCAGCCATAGTAGGCATTCCATAAGTCATCCTTATCTAAGAACATAATTAAATTAAATTTCCAATCATTGTAGGAGGTGCTTGACATATTCCCATACTGAACCAATCATGTCCATAACTACAACCAGAGCAGTGTTCTGGGAACCTAATGACAACCGCGCACATTAACAATGTCTAATTGATTTTCTATGGATAATTGTGTTTCAATTAATTCAAGAATCTAATCGTATGCATCATTAAAAATGCGGCCTGAATAATTTCCGCAATTCCCAAGCTCTTGGTCTTTTCTTTTGCAATCATTGACTTATCACAAAGCTGACAGTGAACTAGAATGAGAGGTGTGTTCGACAGTATGCCGCATAAATATCGTCACCCAAATGGAGCTTAATGGGACTATCTAAATTCCAACACTCACTTGAGGTCCGAAAGAACGTTTGTAATTATTAATAACCACCATAAATGGATGAAATCTTGTCAAGTGGACAACGACATGCGGCGGCGGTGGGCAAAAAAGCTTCAAACACCTTGTCACCGTGAGTTGGGCTACTTGCGCGTCGACTTTTCCAGTCAATTGGAGGTTTGAGTCATGACCACTCCAAGCAGCGACAAACCTGAGTTTTGAGAGTGTCTACTGCGCTCAGTAGACGCCCATTTGTCCCCCAATAGAACCGAACCCAAACTTGCTGTGCGCCTATGATCAAATGTGGTGGCAGTGTGTCTTGTTGTCGGCGAATGCTGCTGCTCCATGGTCATTGCCCGGTCGACGTCAGCCCACAGCGAATGTGCGCAAAGATTTGGCGCGAGTTGACCAATAAATTAGAACACACAGTAGATAGGTATCCGCGGTAATTAATTTGTTGTTCTTTCTCCTCAAGGCGTGAATATGCAATTCAAATTCGAATCAGATATCGGTGCAACAACATACATTCGAGACCGACAATAGCCTCCAGCTGAAATGCGGAAATTTGCACCCTATTAACCTACGAAAGGATACTTTGTGTAATGGCTTCTGGAGTGGGTTTATAATTTGGCCTAACAATGGGTGAACAGCTGGGAGTGGTTGGTCGGGGTAGCTGGAGAATAATAAATCTGATCTTGAGTAGCTTGATGTTATTGACGGGGATTAGGGAATTTTAAAGGCGATGAATGTCAGGCAGCTTGCTTTGATGTATTTTAAGAGGTGTGCGATACCAGCTAGAACATTCTGAAGGTTACAAGTGTTATTTGGATGTGAGTCACCTATTGGATTTGAAAGCGTGGCTATCCAAAGATTGCTGGTCAAATGTTATGCAAGGGAGGCATACGAAAACACTGTTGCCAAATGGTAGACAATGCGACCATATAAAACCACTTAAGCTTTCACGCAGCTGATTCATACCAACTCAGACTCCGTCTTCTCTTGGCGACCGCCGAGTGCCTAGCTCCTTGACCATTAATAGGGTCTCAATACCTTTATAAAGTCTTGGTGGCAGCAAATGTCAGCGGGTGGGAAGATTTGTCCTCACACTTAGGTACATAGTCCTTAACATACTGGAAGAATACCCAAGATGAAATCAACAGTAGCGTATATAGTCCCAGTTAGGACAAGGTGAGCCACACAAATGAGCTCCTTCGAATTATTTGGACAACAGGTCATTAAGGAATCTCAAGGATTAGTCATGCCCCTTGAACAGAAAGGCCCAGGGCACTGCTCAATTGCGTAGTGATTACTGATGGGCCGGTTTCGTAGGGTATCTAATAAATTGGAGCTGACCATCCAGGTTGGGGGTTGTCCCCTAATTAATGTAATGAAAATATTGTTACGAAGAAACCGAGAGCCTCGGAAAGGACTGATTTTATTATTGACGACCATGATGAACAAATAGCAGAAGTTCTAAGCTGCTACAAAAAAGACATAACTGTCATCCAGGAAATACGATGGGCTGGGCCGGGAAAAAGGGGATAAAAACTGTGACAGCTATGCTGGTTTAATAAAGAATGCTGACAGAAGCTCTTTGCCAAAAACGAAGTGTACATGGCAAAGTTGTAAGTGAAGACGAGAGCTGCCATTGGACTTTATAGAAAGAAGAAAATAGAGCAAGGAAAGCGATTAAAGACTAAGAGAGATGCCTCCCCAGGAAAGAAGTTCATAGGCTTTACCAAAATATAAAACCCCAAAGCCGGGGATACATTATGAAAAGGATACGGATGAAAGATCGCCTGAAGAATGAAACCTCAGTAACGTTTGCTTGATCCATACAAAAGGGGACCTCTGAACTGCTCCAACTTATAGGCATAAGAGAGACTTATGCCTACAATATTATGTTTGCCGTTATATGTGAACGCCTAAAACCGGTTTCCCAACAACTTGATCGGAACTTATCAGTGTAGTTTTAGGCCAGGAAAGTCCACAAATGATAAAAACTTCACACTGCGGCAGATCCTGGAAGAAACACAAGAAGTCCTAATCTATGACCACCACCTATCGACCACCTTAAGATGCATACGACAGCATTTATAGGAACGAACTATACATAGCCATGTCCAGTTTTGGTATACCTCCAAACTCATTCGTCAATGCAGAAGGAGAATTCTCGCTGCTCCATCAGGGTCGGAAACGACATCACCGACACATTCGATAGCAAAAAAGGATTTAGGTGACTTCGTTAATTTGATTCTGGAGAGGATTATGCAAAACTCCCGAGCCAAAACCAGAGGAACAACCTTCCAAAAACCGGTGCAACTACTAGCATACGCCGACTATATTGATATCATTGGTCGGACTCAACGTGATGTCATATAGCCACGTTTGCTAGTATAGAGAAGGAAGTGGCAAAAATGGGTTTAGCAGTAAATGAGGGTCAGTCAAAGTATTCAACGAATTGGACGGAACGTCAGTACTGACAGATTTAACGTCGAGGTAGTACGAGACTTTGTCTAATTTAGTAGTAAAGCCTTCACTCGAACTACTAAAGATCCTATATAAGACCCAGATCATCCTAGTCCTACTCTACGGCGCTGAAGCATGCAGCGTTTCAAAAGTGGATAAAGAAATCCTTGGTCGATTTGAGAGTAAAATTCTTCGAAAAATCTTAGGTTCCGTTTGCGTTGACGGACTATGGAGACGAAGTTTCAACCAAGGTTATACGAGCTGTACAGCGACTGGCTAGGATATGTAGAACGAATGGACACCAATACTCCGGCTCGCAGAGTCTTCGATTCGCAGTCAGACGTCGCAGTAGAGGAAGACCACGCCTTAAATGGCGCTCACAAGTAGAAACCGACCTCAACCAACTTGGATTGCGCAACTGGAGGCAGTTAGCTAAGGACCGGGCAAATTGGGGAGGGATGTTGGTTTAGGCTCAGGCTCATTCCGGACTGTAGCGGCACGGGTCGATGTTGAAATGGGGTCAAATCGCACCATTTGCAATTGATGTCAACTTCGCGAGAGATAACCCAAACTTCAAATCGTTCACACTGAGTATCCATTGTATTGTTCGCTGTGTGGTACGTAGCTTCATCGTGCCTGGATTTCTTTTGGCGTTCGATTGATGGCAAGGGGTTAGACATACAGGGTATCCTTATCCATAAAGAATCTCACCCCTATAGGTTCCAGCCCATTCGTTTACTCTTACGGTACAGACAGTCAGTTCTGACAAGTTGGTGATTGTTATTCCAGAACCAGGTATAGCATGTTATTGACAATGATGTTGCAGTCGATGTCACATGCTTAATTTGTTAGAGATATAGAGTTCCTAACGCGGTTTCAGTATTCATCTATCTCTTTAGAACACTTGGACTTGAAAATGAAAAAAAAATCGTATAAGAATGCTCCAATACGCTATCCGATCCCATATCTAAAATGAATCCCCAAAATGTGGGCTTTATGGCGATGAAATATAGAAAATTACATTGTCCTAAATATTGTTCAGACAAGTTGAAAAACCTTTTTTGGTTAAAAAAAAACTTACGTTTTTCTATTGCATATGCTATGGGGTAGTGTTTGTATTACAACATGGTTTTTGTAAGAAAACGCCCCCAAATAAAATTAAAATGATCTAAAGACGAAATGTTTATATTGACATTGTAGAAGTATTTCTATGGAAATTTGTATCGAAATTCTTTAAAATCTGACCAAAAAACGTTTTTTGCTATAAACGTCCCAAAATGTGCGAGTGACAAAAAAGCCTACATGAGTGGAATATAGATATTTAGATTGTCTAAATATCTTTTTCAGACATTTTATCAAGAGTCATTACCGTAGGTGGTGGGTGAGTTAGGAGAAAAAACGTTTCTAAAGGTGAATTCATTCGCTCTTTCAAAAATTTGACATGTACACTTCAACAGCTGTGTACATTTAAATTTGTAAGTACATAAGCAACGAAATTTTCATTTTATTGTTTGCAATCGGTTCCATTCATAAAAGTCTATTATGGGCAACTTGAGTAGTTGACAGTACTTAAGAAAACTTAACGTAGAATTTTGACATTAGCTTCCGATTGCTTCCGACTATTATAGTTCGGCCTTAACTCTATGAGGGACAGCCCCTGACTATTTCTGTTGGGAAATTTTCTGTCATTTATCAATTCAATGATTGAAATTACAACAACAACTTGTGTACAACCACACTATTTGGTTAGAATTATAACTATTTCCGACATTAACAAGTTTCCTCATCAGATTTCTTCAAATAGTGGCGAAGAAAATTTGCACACTACCAACGATTGATAATTATTCGCGATTTAATGAATACCTCTTCCTTCCTGTTAACTTCGCTCTCTACCTGCAATGACCACTCAGGTGGTGATTGCCCTAAGCTGAAATCCTGAATACTTGTCCACGTCTGCCAGTTCCTTTTTTGCAATTGTAGGGTTTCGGTTGAATCGGGTTTCTTAAATTCTTGGGGACAAATGCCGCGAAACAGATCTCGATCGAACTTTATTTGTTTAAAATTGAGTTCTCGTTGATTGTTGCAGTGGTGCAACGAACAAGCGAGGGAAATTTAATGTGTTGTCTGGATGCCATTCAGTAGGCAGTTCACGAATGAATGCCAGACCTACAGCAAAGTAGCTGAGCGCCATAGAAATTAAGCCGTAAGTTGGGCCCGCTATTGGCTGAATGTGAGAGAGAGTGTGGCCCTTTGTTGGGAACAAAGAAGGTGGTCAAAGAAAAACCACTCTTTGGTTGACCAGGGAAAGGAGCGGATTGTGAAAAATTTTAAAAATATACGGGACACACGTGCCCTTTGTCTGAAGCCATTTTGGTTTATCGCTCGGGATAGACGCAATAGTGGGTCATTTTTAAAATCAATTTTCTTCTTTCTTCTAATCAATTTTCATATTTCCTTGCGTGACCCATTATATGATTTCGATTGGAATTCCACCTTTTTTTAGAAACACCGACGGACAAACAAGGTTTCAAAATTCCTTAAAAAAGATTTTGTGGCGCCCTTTTAATTCAACCTAGTTGAAAACCCTCGAACTCATCCTCAGCTGAACGGTCGAGTCGGCAGCATCTAACCAGCTGCATTATATGATTTCGATTGGAATCCCCCTTTTTTAGAAACACCGTCAGACAAACAAGGTTTAAAAATTCCTTAAAAGAGATTGTGTGGCACCCTTTTAATTTAACCTAGTTGAAAACCCTCGAACTCATCCTCAGCTGAGCGGTCGAGTCGGTAAGCATCTAACCAGCTGCTTGTTGTACGCTTTCATTTTCATTTTTTCATTTTCATTTTCATTTTCATTTTCATTTCATTTCATTTAGGAAATTTCTTTACCTTTCGTTTCGTTTTCATTCGACTTTCAACCTTTATGAAGGTATAATAACTTGTTCGAACAAGCACGGACAAGGATCGCATAAACCAAATTTTATTACCTTAGCTCCATTTAAGGCCTAAAAACAGGTGCCCTACAGATGGATGGACGGACAGACAGACATTGCTAAATCAACACAGCTAGCGATTCTGAGTTGATCCATATACTGTAAGGTATATCTACCTCAATTATTTCATTATTATTTGTTACAAATATGTATCAAAACTAATATATCCCTATGGAATAGAGTATAAAAATCTGTCATTACCATTCCATTCAGGCCTGAAACCTGGCTTTTTATACCTTATCCCAAAAGTCCGTCTGTGTGTCACCGATTTTCGGGCCTTAAATTTTGAACTAGAGTGATGAAATTTGGTATAAAGACTCTATGTCAGACGAAGCAGAACAAGTCTAAATATTTTAAAAATCCGCCCACTACCACCCCCATTTTTCAGAAAAACTTTGTTTTTAGGCAAACGGTAGGAAATTTTGAAAAAACTGAAAACTGAAAAAGCTGAACAACATACTTAGACAATCCCAAGACCTATTTTTTGTCTATGCAAAGTTTTTTTTGCCGGGCCCACCTTTTGGGGGCTTTTTTCATTGAAAAAACACTTTTCGGTTAAATTTTAAAATATTTGAAAAAACGTTTGATGCAAATTCATTGATAATTCATTGATAATAAGATGATTTTAGCCCACGCCTACTTCTTGGGGGCGTTTTCTTAACAAAACTATATGTATGCATATGCAATAGAAAACTTCGTTTTATATCGAACCATAAAAGATTTTGATCAACTGTGTGAACACATTGACAACGTCATTTTCTAAATTCATTCCCATAAAGTTTTTAGCAACTTTGGGGATATTAGTATTAAAAATAGGATGGGATGGGTTAGGGCATTCAGCGACCCGCACAGCTGCTCGAAGCCTTCTCATATTTTTGCGTGCAAGTTAATAGTTTTGCCAAAAAGAATGGAACCTTCTGTTTAACACTGATTTCGAAAGTCAAATTTAAGATGATTCTAGTGACATTTTTATATTCATAGGTGTTTGTCAAACTTACTTTCGCAGACTACTGACTAGGCCACAGCACTTACAATTGTTACTGTTTGCTGATACCTCTGACTATTATACAATTGGTTCTTCAAAAAATATTTTTTTTCATTAATGTGCCATGTTTTACATTCACATTTCTCAGAATGTTGAAATCGTTTAAATTAATTGTTTTTGCTTTCTATATGGTTAGGTATATCAACATTCTTTCAACACAGAACCTATCATACCACGACAAGTATCAATATTTTAAAAACACTTTTTTAAAGCTAATTCCTTTTATAGAGAATTTCGAAATTACGTCCATCAGTCTGTCAGATATCATTACAACACAATCAATCTGCAAAGTCAATTATATGGCAAATTAAGTTAAATGTCATGACCCATTACGGAAACGGTGGACGACGACGACGGTTTTCTTTTAGTTCCATGCCCACGGCTATGACCATAAATTCACAACGTTAATGGACAATCTCTGGTTGGGTCCATTAAAAAGATACAAATACCGATATCGGATATCGATCGATTGTGAAGGCGTGATCGAAATCGATTTAAATATATACTCCGATGAAGATATAGATATACCCATGTATCTAAATGACACAAATTGAGATATTTTAAGTTAATCGTGAAACAATAGAATTGTTAAGTTACCAGACTGCGGTCTGCATTGCAAATACCTTGGGGCTAGGCTTATCCCAATTAAGTGGCGGACAGGAGATTTATTTATTCACCAGAGATGACAACTTTTATTGAGAACCCCACATGCTCCAGTTGCACTGGAATAAAATCGCTGTCAGCCGCCAGAATGGTTTCACACTCTATTCTTTTTGAGAACTGGCAGCAGGGGTACCCAAAAAGATACTCGTGCAAGTGCAGACCCCTTCAGCTGGTATATGACAGTGACTGGATTAAGATTTATTAATTATTATTCGTGCGCCGTATACAGAGCAGGTAACAAATCATTTCACGGGGTTCTGACAGAGTGGTATCTCGGATTGGGAGTGCTTACTTTTGGAGGTTTAAAAATCGTTTGTTGTGTACATGAATGGTTCCATGTTTGTTACAGCGAGTTAATTCAACGGTGTTGGGGGGAAAGATGACATAGTGGTGGTATTCAAGGTTAATTGGGGCTTTTCTTCTTCTCTTCTAATAAAATGAAATATATGAAATTTACGGCCCATAAAGTTCCTCAAACTAAGCTTATCCATTCATCATAGTGGGTGCCAAGTTATATTTTTGGCACAAAAATGGGAACGCCTAT
Source organism: Rhingia campestris (assembly GCA_932526625.1). Taxonomy (NCBI): domain Eukaryota; kingdom Metazoa; phylum Arthropoda; class Insecta; order Diptera; family Syrphidae; genus Rhingia; species Rhingia campestris. Next base: position 60,321,723 of record OW052182.1, on the reverse strand, counting down.
AGCGAACAACAAAGTTAAGCTTCTTATGAAAGTTTTATACTCTTAGATGTTTGTCAGACTTTCGTAACTGGTCGGACTTTATTACATTATGCATTTGAAACCCCACGCAAAGTAGTCCAACCTATTAACCACTATACCCCTGCAGCCTCCTTACACGAATCCTAATACCTTCTGAACTCCTAATCTAGGACCTTATTTAACTAATAATTCGACTGATCCTGCTCATATCACAGGCGTTACAACAGCGAAGTTTTAGTAAAAGCATATCTCAACTCAGCCGTTTGGATTTGGCATACTACTGGAGGTCGCGTAAACGTCGAAAAAGTACACACGCACGCGCATGTTGACAGTAGATAAGCTTGATCCTGGGTCCTATCGTGCGTATTGTGCAAAAAATTAGTCTTTTTGAGTGTGGTTTTGAGAGTAAATTATCAATTCGGTATTCGACTATTAAAATCCTTTTTCGCAATATTATTCGTTTAATTACTTGCACAAGTGGCGCTACAGTACATAATGAACCTGGGCCTCAACCAACATGTCTCTCCAATTAGCCCGTTCAAGTTGCTTCATGTTAGTTGAGGTTAATTTCCACTTCTGCATCCGCGATTTCTGGGTGGGAGTCGAAGACACTGCGAGCCGGATTATTAGTGTTTATTCGCTCTACAAGTCCTAGCCAACTTTAACGTCCAATGCGGATTTTTGTTTCTAAGGAAATGTCGCTGTACGGTCTCAGTGGTGCGATGGTTAGTGCGATGAACTGACACGCAATGATCTGACAAAACATTCCAGTAGTACCTATAAATTGTCAAGAATAGCTTATCTCAACTTAGCCGTTCGGAGTCTGCATAAAACAGAAGGTCCAGCAATTGTGCAAGAAGTACACACGCACACATGAATGCTTGTGAGAAAGCTAGGCCTTGGGTACTAACGAGCCTTTTCCTCACAAAAACTTGTAGAAAAAATTGTTTTTTTTTATGTCGTTGAACAGCTAGCGGAAGTCCTAAACTGCTACAAAGCAGATATTACTGCCATCCAGGAAATACGATGGGATGGGCCGGGCAAAAAGAGGATGGAAAACTGTGACTATAGACCGTGTTATAATGAGCTGAAATAGCGACTTTTTGTATGCGGATTTGTTATAAGTGCCAGACTTAGGCAAGAAGTCTTATGTTTCCAAGACATTAGCGAATGCATTGTAACAATCCGCATCAAGGCCAAATTCTCCAACATAAGCCTTATATGCGGTCATGCTCAGACGGAGGAAAAAGATGATATAACTAAGGATTGCTTCTACGAGCTCCTCGACAAAACCTATGAGCGACTACCAAAGTACGATGTTAAAATCGATGTTGTCGATGGACAGAACATCACCATTGACAGATATAACTTTGAGGTAGTACGGGACTTTGTCTACCTCGGCTCCGCTATTAACATCTCGTCAGAAATCAAACGAAGAATTACTCTTGCCAATCACTGTTTGAGTGCTCAGTGGTGCGATGGTTAGTGCGATGAACTGCCGCGCAGAAGGTCCGGGTTCGATTCCCAGCCGTAGCAAAATCTAAATGATTTTTCACTGGCCCTCCTCTCGTGATGATCTGACAAATCGTCCGAGTAGTATTAATTGTCAAGATTAGCTTATCTCAACTTAGCCGTTCGGAGTCGGCATAAAACTGGAGGTCCCGCCATCGTGCAAGAAGTACACACGCACACATGAATGGTTGTGAGAAAGCTAGGCCCTGGGTACTAACGAGCCTGTTGCGCCAAAAATTTGTATTTGTAATCGCTGTTTCTTCGGGCTAAGAAGGCAATTTAGTAGTAAAGCCCTCACTCGAACTACTAAGGAGATCCTATATAAGACCCTGATCATCCCAGTCCTGCTCTACGGCGCTGAAGCATGGACCGTATCAAAAGCGGATGAAGAAATCCTTGGTCGATTCGAGAGAAAAATTCTTCGGAAAATCTTCGGTCCCGTTTGCGTTGACGGGCTATGGAGACGAAGATTCAACCACGAACTATACGAGCTGTACAGCGACAAACCCCTAGTAAAAAAAACTCCGCATTGGACGTTTTAGATGGCTAAGACATGTAGAAAGAATTGAAACCAATACTCCGGCTCATAGAGTCTTCCATTCCCAGCCAGAAGTCGGACGCAGTAGAGGAAGACCTCGCCTTAAGTGGCGCGCACAAGTAGAAACCGACCTCAACCAACTTGGAGTGCGCAACTGGAGGCAGTTAGCTAAGGACCGGGCTAATTGGAGAGGCATGTTGGTTGAGGCCCAGGCAATTTAGTAGTAACCGCATGGACCGTATCAAAAGCGGATGAAGAAATCCTTGGTCGATTCGAGAGAAAAATTCTTCGGAAAATCTTCGGTCCTGTTTGCGTTGACGGGCTATGGAGACGAAGATTCAACCACGAACTATACGAGCTGTACAGCGACATGCCCCTGGTCAAAAAACTCCGCATTGGACGTTTAAGATGGCTAGGACATGTAGAACGAATGGACACCAATACTCCGGCTCGCAGAGTCTTCGATTCCCAGCCAGACGTCGGACGCAGTAGAGGAAGACCTCGCCTTAAGTGGCGCGCACAAGTAGAAACCGACCTCAACCAACTTAGAGTGCGCAACTGGAGGCAGTTAGCTAAGGACCGGGCTAATTGGAGAGGCATGTTGGTTGAGGCCCAGGTTCATCCCGGACTGTAGCGCCACTTAATTAAGTTAGTAAGATTCTTCGTCTCCCTAGCCCGGGAACGCAAACGGGATCGAAGATTTTTTCAAAAAAAAAATTCGCTCAAAACGACCAAGGATTTCTTCTTCCTATTTATATAGTGCCCAAGCTTCATAACAAGGCTGGGATGATATGCGTCTTGTATAGTAGTTCGATTGAGGGCTAACTCCATCTTTGCTGCTTTCTTCTCAATACCAACAAACGTGGCTGAGACGTCATCACGTTGACTCCACCCAAGATGTAAATACAGTCGGCGTATGCTAGTATAGATGCACCGATTTTTGGAAGATTGTGCCTCTGGGGTTGGCTCGGGAGTTTTGCACAAACTTCTCAAGAATGTCGTTACAGAAGTCACATGACAGTGAAAGGCGACACTTTCCTAAATCCTTTTTTGGTATCGAATGATTCGGTGATGTCGCATCCAACCATGGTAGAGCTGGTTGAATTCTCCATATCATCATTCATATAAAGTTTTTTGCCATGTCCAATTTTTGGGGGCGTTTTTAGTAAAAAACGCTTTTTGTCTAAATTTAAAATAGTTCGAAAAAACTTTTGATGCAAATACTTCCGTAATGATATAATAAACATTTTGTCTACAAATCATTTTCACCTATGCCCACTTTTCGGGGACGTTTTCCTACAATTTGTATACCCCATTCCAAGGTATTAGCAATTGTTGTTGTTTTTTGTCGAACCTCAAAAGGTTTTGATAAACTGACTGAACAATATGTTGTGACAATGTCCTTTTCTGTCTGTATTTCATTGGCATAAAGCCCACATTTTGAGGATATTAATTTTAAGGATGGGATGGTAAAGGGTACTCAACGATCCGCACAGCGGATTGAAGCCTTGTCATGTTTTTTTTTATAATTTGCGCGCACTCAAGGGGGTATAAATACCCTTCATATGTTTTAACACAGTGCGGGCGTTAAGGAAATTCAAGATAAGCAGAAAGGAGATACTGATGCAAAAAACAGAGTTTGGTAGAGCATTCCCCATATGTGTTTTTCGGTTTTTGTATAAATCCTTGATAGGCTTGAGGGTAAACTGATTTGCATTCATAGCGTTACGAGGAGGAGGAAACTGGAGGAATGCAGCTGGCTATTTCATTTGAACATTGGTTGTTAAAATAGCGATAAAACGAGGTAAGGCAGAAGATATTTCGACTATGTTCGAGCGAAACTTAGGAGTTCGCTATTCTTATGTCTCCTATAAGTTTTTTCGCAAGCAGTTGAATCCTTTCTAGTAGGTGCAATGTTGATTTTGGCAACTGACCAGGCGTGGGCGTTGAATTCAAGTTTAGGGCGTATAAACGCTTTATATATTGTGACCAGATAAGAGGGGTGAAATATTTCTTACATCAATTAAGGAAACCTAGAATTTTCACTGCGTTTTTAGCGACTTCGAATATGTAGTCTTTCCAACGTAGGACGTTACTAACACACATACCTAGCATGAAAAGCTTTTCGGTTTCTTCGACGTAAGTTCCATTCATGGATAATGGTTGTAGATTTTGGTTTCGCTTTAATTACAGAATACAGCATTGTGTTTTGGAAGTATTGAATTCCACTCTGGTGGATTTTCCCCATTTGAAAATGCTGTCAGGGTCAGAATTCAATGAGCTTAACATATTTTGACGGTTTGAGTCCACATTCGATGATGAGGGACGAGGACCTGAAAACGAATATGAGAAGCGGAGGGAACTGTCATCAGCGAAGGAATGAATTGGATTAGAAGTTGCAGACAGGAGATCATTTATAACAAAATGAGAAAGACAGTCGGAGAAAAAACTCGGAGCCTTGAGGGACACCAGCATTTATTTAGTGAGTTGCCATACAAAACAACTTGAATTGAACTTTTCGAAAGAAAATTTCTAATCCACAGAAGAAGGTTTTTATCGATTCATCAGCGTTTCCATGACCTTGGAAAGAAGGGACGTAAGTGCAATTGATCGGTAGTTGCAGAGAGAAGAAAATTCGCCAAATACTGTTTCCCATCTACTCGGAAGGAGTCCTGATGAGTAGGATAGATAGAAAAGCTTGCGCAGTAGTTTTGCTAGCGTAGAAGAACACCTCTATAATGGAGATAATGGAGATCCTGACCAGCGGATTTGTGAATGTCAAGATCAAATAAAACTCTTGCAACTGTACGATTACGAAAGTGAATTTGTCCCATAGAATGATCTACGTTCTTAAGTACAGGAGGAAACTGGCCACAATCTGGCAATGTAGAATTGGCTGCGAAATGCGCTGCAAGCTGTAATGTCATTATGAATGAGCGTCGGAACTGATGATGAGGCCGAATTTTTTTTATATTTTTAAGAAATGACCAAAAGTTATTTCTACCTCTGGAACATTGTAGAATTTTTTGCCTCAACTTTTGGTCATAAAGGAATTTGACACGGTTTAAATGGGCATTACTGTCATTTCTGGCTTATTTGAACTTTGTTCGGTTTCCCTCTGTTGGGTTGGTCTTGTTGAACCGAAAGTTTGTCTCTTTCAACCTGATAGCTTTGGTCTAGTACTCTTAATTCTGTTGGAAAAAAAAAAGATCTCATACCAAGGAGAATGCGATGTTTGATCTTATCAGCAGCAGCATCCACGTCACTATCGAGGAAACATAGTGACCAGTTAAAATTCCTAAAAAAAAACTTTTTAATGATTCCCAATTGGCTTTCTCGTATTGCCATACAGATTTTTTGGGAATTTGCTCTTTAACTGTGTGGTTGGAGCACGACAATTTTTTTGATATAATATAGTGGTCTGATGAACCTAGAGGCGATATTACATTGATGGTGTATTTATCCGGGTGAGAGGTAAGAAACAAGTCCAGGGTGTTGGCGGCTTGACTGTTAATATCCGGAATGCTAGATAAACTCGGCTAAATTGTCTTTGATTTCCATGTTGATCGGTCCATATTTGTAATGCAAATTTAGCATTAAGCTGATATTACCTTAAATATACCTTTTACAAACAATCAATAAATCACTTGTTACCATGTTTCCAAACATAAGATATCAAACCTAAGTCGCGTGCTCCATATGCCTCATCTACCAAAAAGGCGATCCTATGTCTAGCAAGAACTATCGAGGCATATCCCTGCTTAATGTCGCATTCAAGATCCTATCCAACGTACTGTGTGAACGTCTTAAACCGTTCTGCAACACAATAATCGGCACGTACCAGTGTGGCTTCCTGCCCGCCAGATCGACTATAGAACAAATTTTCACACTGAGGCAAATCCTGGTAAAGACCAACGAATTTCAAGTCGAAACTCACCACCTATTCATCGACTTCAAAGCCGCGTATGATAGCATCCATCGTCAGGAGCTCTATATGGCTATGGCCGAATTCGGAATCCCGGCAAAACTTATTCAGCTGTGTCGCGTGACGCTGGAAAACACGAGCTGCAACGTGCAGTTTGGAAGTAGCTCCTCCGAACTATTTCAAACATGATCCGAATTTCGGCAAGGAGACGCGCTATCATGTGACTTCTTTAATCTCGTACTGGAGCAGATAGTGCGCAGGGCAGATGTTAACACGGAAGGCACTATTTTCAACAGGTCCGTTCAGCTGCTATGCGGACGATATTGACATCATCGGTCGCTCCCAACGTGCCGTGATAAAAGAGTTTATGGCGATTGAAGGACAGGCGAAATGCGTTGGCCTTGAAGTAAATGAGGACAAGACTAAGTAACTATCAATGCTATCAACAAACAAGCATCTGTCCATCGCCTAGGACAAAACGTCACTATTGATGGCAGCAATTTTGAGGTAGTTAAGGAGTTAACCTACCTCGGAGTAAACTTCGGTTTGGCGAAATAACTGGGTTCAAAACTCCTAACTGGAAGGATAAAATGTGTGCTCTACAAAACCCTTATCCTGCCAGTTCTGCTTTATGGCGCCGAGAAGGGAGAGCTGATACTGGCCTCAAGGTTCTAGAAGGCAAGGAAGACCGAACCGCCGTTTTAAAGAACAAGCCATCGCGGATGACTGGAAGCAGCGAGCCAGGGATCGTAGAGGATGGAAGGCTGCAGTGTCTCAGGCAGAGACTCTTCACGGGTCGGGAGCCCGATAAGTAAGTAGTAACTCGCGACAACCCTGTATTTAGTGTCCTCAGTTACCATTCGATTTCTTTTTGTGCATTTTTGGTCCATAAATTCGAAAACCGTTGTTATTCACTTACTTGGTCGCTTATTTCAATAAATACCAATTCATAATAAAAATCATAAAACCAATTAATATATAAAAAGTTTTAAATCAGTTTATTTAGGTAAACATAACATTAACATATTTTTAACATTAACTCTAGCTGCCTTACGATAAAATATTTCTCTAAAAGTTTACGCCTAAGTTTTTACAAAACTTTTTTCTCCTTTTAAAATTATATATAAAATTTTCTTTAATAAATTTCACATTTATTTTAATTTAATTTACACATAGTGGAATATTATTTTTAATTATTCTTTTATTTGTTTTTTTTTTAATAACTTGTTCAACTTAATTTAAGTATATAGTTACAACTAAAGAAAAAATACATGTTTACACTTAATTTTTGTTTTTTTTTAAATGAATTGCGATGTGTTTCTGTGATGAAAATACTAACGTTGTAGTTGTATACAATAAAATAATTAGGTTATGCGATCGATTTGTTTGATGAAAATGTTGTGCTGAAATCGATAGTTTTGTTTTTTAATGGTAAATAAAATTAATAAAAATAGTCATTTGTTTGTATAATTTAAGAGAAGAAAAAAAATATTTTTTTTTCGATTTATCAATGTTTTTTATGAGGGGCGTGTTGGATTTTTCTCACCACGCATACTTAGTGTCAGAGATAATTTAGTTGTAAGTGAGTCCTGCGATGGATTGTAGCTCAGATGGCTTAACTTAGCGCCAACAGTGGTTCATAGTCCATATCCTTGGGAGCGGATTTCTTTTTGTACTTTTTCTCGAGCTTTGTACTGTTTAGCTTGACCTTTGACTTGCTAATGCGGTTTTTCTTCTCTTCGAGAGCTTTTTCTTTGTCCAGGAGTTCCAGCTGTTCGAAGATGTTTTTCGGTCGAAGATGTTGGGCGGATGATGCTGTTGCATTCTTGGCTGCGTAAACGACAACGAATTGGGAAAAGGCTGAGTCAGCGGGGGTGTTGATGTCTGCAAAGTCACGGAAGTTGGCAAATTGCTCTTCGGGGTAGGTGAACTTGTGAACCAATCCATCGCCTTGTGGCCGTCCATGGCCGTTGTTAGCATTGTCACCGTAGAATTGGTTGTATTCACTGTTCTCGTCGGGGTGGTATGGCATTTCATCTTCGGGATAGAATGTGCCTCCACGAATTACACCAAAGTCACCGGATCCTAAGATTGCCGGATCATAGCCACGAGTTGGTTGAGGTGCGGCGAATTTTTGCGGTGATGGAAGTGGTCCATCTAGGGGTGAGGGGAAGTACGGACGTGAATGACCTAATGGTGGGGAATCCCTGTAGTAGGATGGGTAGAAATTCTGGGCTGCCTGTGGAACATCAATTTCTGTGGGTAGCTGCTCTTCGCGGTAGATAGCCGTAGTCGATGGGAAGTACTGACGACTTTGTGAGCGTATCACCGAGACCGGCGAGAAGTCATTTGGCTCCATCAGCATGTCAGAGTCTTCTTCAGGGAACTTGTCTGAAACGATATGAAATGAAGAGGGCTTTAGAATAAATGTTTGAATGGATTAAAAATATTTAAGAATCAGGGAAAGTTGAAAAAATATCGAAAAGAAATTAAGTAACTAGAATTAACGGCCCATAAAGGCCCTCAAACCTAGGTTTTCCATTTATTTCAGTATACGAAGGTATAGGACCTCCTCTTTAACGCCGATTTCAAACTTGAGAAGCTTCGCATGCCAGTTTTATATTCTTGGATGGTGATGGGGATTTTGCAAAAGGTAAATAGGCCCTCAAACCTATGTTTTCCATTCATTTGAGTATACGAAGGTATAGGAGCTCCTCTTTAACGCCGATTTCAAACTTGAGAAGCTTCCCATGACAGTTTTATATTCTTGGATGGTGATGGGGTGTAAAAGTAGGTTTTGCTACTTTTGGAAGCCCAACGAACTAAATACAACACACAGCACCAAGGAAAGGATTGCCGTAACAACGTTTAATTTAAATTTAATGGCTTTGCTTGTGCAGGTTCAGTCTATAGCCTCCTACAAAGCCACATGAGATGGAACTTTTACGATTAAATATACCCCAACAAGACTTACACTTTTTCACTGAATTCCACCAGTTCCTCTTTTTTGGAGGTTGCAAACCCAGAATCTGGCAAAGTGTCCCATGGTCCCATCAATAAATAGAGCACTACTTTCAGGTTCTGAGAATGCAATGGAAACCAGGTACATGGAAGGCGATAGGTTACAATCCACAGCCTATAAAGTTTTATAGAGTAGGATTGTTACGAAAATATTTACTAGAAAATGATTTGCACTCTTTCCCTGCATTCCATCTTCCTTTCTTTGTGATCGGAAACCAGAATCTGAAGGAAGTGGTGGTGCACGACCTTTAGCTCTTGAGACTACAGGTATAGCTATGTAATTGTTTGAGAAAAAAGTTAAAAATATGCAAATACACATTTTTAGCGCAATAGGATCCTTAGTACCAAGGGTCTAGCCTTTTTCTCACAACCATTTATGTGTGCATGTGTACTTCTTGCATGATGAGAGTACATCCTGTTTTATCCCGAATCCGAATAGCTGACTTAAGATAAGCTTTTCTTGACGGTTGAAACTACTCAGATGATTTGCCAGATCACCGCGAGATGATTGCAAGGGAAAAAAATTAAGGGGTTGCCACGGCCTGGATTCGGACCCAAACCTTCTGCTCGGCAGTTCATCACCACTAACCATCACGCCCCTGAGCCCAACTCAAAACGAAGAACTTGTGGTCCACAGAAGTAAACCGTCGTCGGTGAAGGAGGACGATCCAACATCTTCACCAACCCGATCATGACGGTGGGAGAGAATGATCTCTAGAACCTTAACCCCAATAAAGCGATCGCCGATGAGCAGGAGAGGTGTGGGACAAAGGACCCAAAAGCCACCCCTCCAACAGATCATGTAAAGTATTCCTAACTTAAATACCTATCCATTACAGGTCTTATTTCACGGTGGGCCACCCACATATTAAAACCATAGAAATGTGTTGGTTAGCACCCCAACGTAAAACACGTTACATTGGTGCAATTTTGAAAATCATGTATAAGTCACGAACTTAGTCCTTGCTTAGGACCGAGATCCATCTAACACCTCTTGTATTCCAAAGTCTTCACCAGCAATAGGCCTCAGAATACCATCCGTTCCAGCCAAGCCGGTTAACCACAGCCACCACGATACTCTCACAAGGGGACCTATCTCTTAATCAGGCTAAAGCATTCAGTCCGAGGATTTCAAGTCTTAGGGACTCCTGATTCCCTGATTTCCGATTCTGATCAGGCTTTCTTATTGGTTCCTAAAAAACCCAGTCCAGAATCGCATAATTTACTCAGCATCACTACTAACCGAGGTAAGTGGTCAGCAGCAACACCAAGTAAATCTCCAACTTCATGCGCCACACTTAGTTTTTTTAAATGACTGCAACTACTTATTCAACACAGTGTTTATGCAAACTTTCATAGCAAATTTATGAGTCATTTACAATATGGACGCGGACCTAAATGAAGCCGACTTGGATTGGTTAAAGATGGGCCTATACAGAACACATGCTATAGCACTATTCACCACATATCGCCCTAGTACCGAATGACAGATACTTAGCTTTCTGCGGCTCCCTCTATCCACCACCAGCGGGCGCGCCCGGTAGGGGCTCAACCCCCCTAGAAACCCACTTAAATAATTACGTTTTATGGCCATGAGAACGATGAAGCAACCAGGCAGCGGAGGATAAACCGAGGTGTTTAGGCAGACGGCCAGTTATAAACACTCTCGCCACAACACAAATATGCACATCACATACTTACATCAAATACAAGGTATGTTCTTGAGACGAGGGCCATAGATTACATCAACTGTCTAAGTGTCTAAAGCCAGGTGCCAAATTGTCCAAAGGCACCTATCAAACTACCCCAACAACTGTCAAATTGGACAGCAAGCTACCAAAGCCGATAAAAACACTTGGTAAGTGTGCCAATTTTCTGAGGCACCAGCAACAAGACCACGAGCACAACCTAAACAGAGTTTGAACCCACTATATACCCTGAGTAATATCTCTTACATCAACAACGATAAGTTGCAAATCTTCGTATGAGTAATTTGTGATTTTGACAGATCGCAATACATTTTGCAGCAGCATCTACCAATTACCTCTTTTTTCATATTCATTCGACAAGAGATTCCAATCCATCTCCCACATAGGTATGTTAATCCGCACAATAATTACATTGCTCGTTAATGCATATGATCACCGTAGCACACAGTCACAGTCAAGACCAACGTACATATGGCAACGTAACCGGTCGAAAGTCATTTAAAAAAAAAATCAAATCCAGTTCGTTTTCAATTTCACTGAACACAAAAAAAAATGCCATTGCACTTTCTTTGCGCCCGCAGCTGCCATATAAGTATTTAAAAATGCTTGCGATACAATGCACGAAGCGCTCAGATACTTTTCAAGTCAAATACTCCATAAATCCATAAATATCGTGAAGACTACTTATACCACCGAAGCTGGGTGAAAGTTGATGTTGCATCTGAAAAGTCATGATCTGTGATCGATAGCTGGGGGAGCGTTTTGCTTGATTTTCTAAAGAATACCCACTTAGAGTCCATTTAAGTGAGCAGATAAGTGCTCCTGTGCGGACGAAACTCAGCTGGAGTCCCTTAACTCCTCTGAGGCCATTCAAGAGTGGCAGTGGAGTTTCGTTGGGAATTCAAGTTTTCTTGTCATGTCGCCGGGATGGACAAATCATCGATGTCAGAGTTACTTAACACATCTGTCGGTCTGTGCTTATATTTGGATCGGAGATGCTTGACACGCGTTGATGTTGACCAAAATTGGGAATGCACTAAAGATCGACAACGATCAATTCGATTGAGTGGAATTTTTTTATATGGAGGCTGGTGAATAGATAAATTTGAATTTAATTTGCGGAAATTTACTTGTACGTAATCGATCGTTTTTTTAAGAACTGTAGACAGTAAGTTAAAGCTACAAGTCAGTTATGTAATTCACAGAATATGGGTGAATGGTTAGTGCCATGAACTATTGAACATAAGGTCTGGCTTCGTTTCCCACCCGAAGCAACACCAAAAATGATTTTTCACTGGCCCTCCTCTCGTGATGACCAGACAAATCACACGAGTAGTATCAATTATCTCAACTTAGCCGTTCGGTGTCGGCATAAAACAGGAGGTCCCGCCATCGCACGAGAAGTACACACGTACTAATGAGCTTAATTCGCCAAAAAACTGTATTTGTTGGCATTTTCAGTTAACTGCTTAACTCAGTTCTAGGTCACATGGTGTTGATGAAATTTCACAATATTTCCCAACTTTGGGGGGCTACTTCATATCCTTGCTAGGGAGTTATTTCATGGGGGGTTATTTTCCAGAGCCGTAACTCAAAGTTTAGGGCCCAAAATCGGTAATACAAGGTGGCGCAAAAATAACCTACCGATGTATTTTCTGATAGGAGGATTACTTTTGCGCCACCTTGTATATAGACTGACGGACAGAAAGATTTGGTATTAGTTCAAAGGTAAAAGTAAGTACAAAATTGGTGAAAATATGTTTTTTTTTAAGAAAATAACTATGATTTTTCACGTTTTATAGCTGGAAATAATAACCGAGGCATAATTGTAATTTTAAACAGGAATTACGGAATTATAATAATCATAAAGTGCAGGCATTTAATTACTTTTAAAAGAAAAAATCTCTTTCTCACTTAGTTTTGATTTTCAATGAACATAACGGCCGTAACGGTCACTACTTATGATCATTTTTTTCCTTTTATCGTCACTCTTTTGTCAGCTTTTAGTCATATGATCATTTAACGGAAAAAACTTCATTATTTTTGCGAAATCGTGTAATATTTCTGTTTTGAGTAAACTCTCTTGATAGCTTGCCAGGATCAGTATTATGTTTAAATTTTTTAAATCGTTGTACAGCAGTCATCAAGATTTCGTTCTTTTCTATTTCGTCATTTACATCATCAGTTTTTAAAGTCAAGGCGTTCCCAAATGGAGTGCGATTCTATGAATGCACAAAAATATGAAGATGACTACAAAATTGTTTGTCTTAAAATTTAGTTGTTAAAATTTGAAAAGGACTATTAAGGCCCATTTTTCAGTGCGAGATCATCCTAGTTTCGGAATTAAAGTCGAATTAACTCGAGAAAGCAGTTTTTCAGTCGATTTATATCTAGAGCTTACCTCGGGGTTAAATGATCAGATGTTTTTGACAGACCATAAAATACCAGAAAATTTTTTTTTTTTATAGAGTTGTTCATGAGACTATCTCCCTCCCAAGTGCGTTGTCTCTTTTTTTAAAACGTCAAAATCGCTTGGAGGAAAAAAATGTGATATTTTATATGGCGGGAGTACTAATTTTTGGATAATTTGCTTTGAAATATGAAAATATAAGTTGTTCAAAGTGAAACTCAAATTATGAATACATAACGAAACTAAGAGAGTGTGTATAATTATAAAATAGAAATAAAATGAGTGAAATTGATAACCAGTGCCATTGCAAAGCGTGAACATAAATCCGAGTGCAAAAGAAGTTGATTAGTTTTCGTGTAGTAAAGATAATTATGTTCTTGTTTTCACAAACAACAATAACTCTGAATATTTTTATTTTGTTTATAAATTGTTCTGTTCTCATTTAGCACTTTTACAAAATTTTCAAGCAATTTTAAAAATGTTCAAAGAACAACCCCTGTCCCTTGCCAATGAAATTGCCGTCATAGAAATGTCAAATGTGTTTGTTTTCCTACAGATGCTGTCAGTTTGTCATTGACAATGACGTTGTCCTGAACAACTCTATTCCATGTATGTGGACATATAATATAATTTTGAGAAACTAAATGCAGATCTTAGCGACATGAAATTGTATGAAATATTGAGCTTAACTGTTTTTAGAAAATAAAGACTTGCAAGTTTGCGACAAAAGCATTTTCATTTGTTTGTGGAAAAGGAAACCAAACAGCTGATAAAGTGATAACTGAGCAAAATCGATAAATCATGAATGCTACCAAATGAAATCACCACACACGGAGTCAAAGTTAATTCTGTACTGAGAAACTGCTTCATGAGTTAACTCTAGATTAAATTTATTCCGGAGTTAGTAAACTCTGTGTTAACTCAGCACTGAAAAACTGGTCCTAAGATGGCTAGGTCATGTAAAACTGTAGCGCCACTTAAAGAACGAACAGAAAATAATTTCAACTATAAAAATATATCTGTTTGGGGGATCTCCTGTGGCACTTACACCAGGGTAAGTTACCCATATTAAAACAAAAATTAATGGATTTGGTCAAACATTCCGAAAGAGCTTGTACGTGTTTAAGTGCCTCCCAACCCTGTTACGGCAGCCCTTCCCCACACTTAACCAAAAAAAAAAAAAAAAACAATAATTGATCTTGGAGAGTTTATTCAGAAATAACCTTATTTCTCATAAAATTCTTATCAGAGAAAAATACTAAAAATAACCACACCTCACCCTTTTAACTACCTTACACGACTAATTTTACCCTGCCCCGCATGTTCCTTTACACATCTGTCCTAATACACCACTTTCCCAATCCATCGTTTTGCCGTCGGCATTTCGCATTTTCTATTTCCCTCCTAAATGCATCCTATTAATCATTCTACCTGTGAAAACAAAATTAATGTTTAGTACATAATCCCACTAAACTAACCTCACTAACTAACTAAACACCTCGGATATTTCTAATTGTTAAAACATTAGTTTATCCAATTGAGACATCTCCTACCTCCCCATAATTAACAATACATATTTTAACATACTAGCAAACCTTTTCAGAAGTCCTCCTAATTCCACGTCCCTCCCTCCCTGTACACGTCACACAAAAACGAGTAATTAGTACACGCGAATAAAAAAAAAAAATTGTAAACAAAGATTTACTTACATCTAATCCGATGTAACTGCGATTTCTCTCATAGTGTCTAATGTTTGTTTACATTTTTTTTTGTTTTATTGTCTCCCCTATGATCATTTTCGCGAAAGATCTTTCGGCGAATATGTAGGCAATTTGTATGTAAGTATGTGATATTGAAATTAGGTGTACCTTTTTGTAGGTTTGTTTACATTTTTTTAGGGGTATATGTCGTCAAATCTTAGGTATGGGTATGTAATATGTATGTATATCATATTTTATTTGTGAATTTATTTGTTAAGTCTGTTGGTAGGTATGTATGTTTATTTATTTTATTATTTATTTTAATGATGTTAGATGTTGTTATTATGTTTATGTTTATTTAAAATCAGTCATTGTAAACTGACCAGAAACTGGAATAAGACGAATTGACGACATGAAAGTTCGCAAATAGAAAGAGAACGATATAGGTGTTACAAGAGAACACCAATACATAGAAAATTGAAAAGAAAAGAAATTAGGAACGGGACAGGGTAATGCATGAAGAGTTTAAGCAGCTGATTGATTATCTGGTCAGTGCCATTTTTGTTAAAAAAAAAAAAAAGATTACGATCGAGTGGCTGACGTTTTTACAGCTGATCATCGCGGAGGTCGAATAAAAAGAATTTTGGGTTTTGTTGGCTACAGTACAGTGTAGTGTAAAAATATTTGCCTAACTAAATTGTTTAGGGTGAGTGTTATTTTCTAACCCTGTAAGAAGAGGAAATTGAGTTTTTTTGAAATTAGGTTTTGGCGACGGTGTGGCAGTCGGAGAATTCAATTGGAGCACTTGAAATTGAAGTGGTAGAGTTTTAGTGCGGAGGTGGGTGGATGCATTGTTTGTGTTTTCATCAATAATTAACACCCCATTTGTGTAGGCTTGAGAAAGGCAGAATTATTGTGGAAAATTCGAGCCTCTGCTACATTATTTGTGGGGATATTCCAACCCGTTGTGACGGCCTTCTTACGGTGACGTCATCAACAAAGGACCCGTTGGTGGATGCTACACCACTACAAGAGCGAGACATCTCTTCATCTAGAAAATTAAATTTAAATGTATGTGAAGTGAAAGGACACTTAGAATAATCAAGTGAATATGAAAAGTGTGTGCACCGTCTCCATTCCAACCCCATGTATCAATGTTTTGAAGCCGAAGCAGAAGTGAATTAGTTTAAATAGTTTTTTTTTAGTTTAAGTAAAGTTAGTTTAAGTTTTTTTTTGTAACTTTCATTGTTTGTAATTAAGAGTAGAAAAGTGAATTTCTGTATTTTTATTAAGTTTTGTGCGCGTAAACCCGGATTGGGCGAAATCCTCTTCGACATCTTCCTTTGGTGCTGCCGGCAGGACTTCGGAGGAGACTCATCAGGATTACCGTGAGTAATAGTTGTTAAGTTTTCTTTGATTTTTGAATAGTAGCTAGTATATTTTTAAGTACAGAAGTCCATTTATTTTTATAATAGTAATTTTCATTTTTTTTTAAATATATAATGTCAATAATACCTTTGCTCGTTTCGTGAATTTTGTTTCAACAAAAATGGTTTGATAATTTTCAATTCGTGGTGGTGTGTTGAAGGTATTTCGGGCCGTCCATTGGTGAATTGACAATGACTTGACATGACAATTAACAAAAGACGACAGGACTTGACATTGACTTACAATTTCTAAGTTTTAAGGACGTTGTGACTGGGAGGTGAATAAGGGGCTATCTCTCATAAACGTGGCCAGAGGGATAGCCATAGGAAGTCTTTCGGGACTTGAAGGGTGGGAAGGCCAGCCTTTGCCAATAACAACCGGCATGTTTTGGGATCGAGGCGAATCTATACTGCTGATGAACATTGAAAACAAGTTTTCCTAATCGTTTTTCAGTGGTATAGACATAGGTTTTGATCATTTTCTTTTCAGATTTTCTTGAATCTGTCTTTTTCCTTTTAAAGTCCTTTTAAGTCCGTCCGTGGTCAACATAGAGTAACTTTCTTCTTCTTTTTTATTTATATTTGATTCTGGCACGAACAAAAATGTTTGTTGAGCTGGGATGTTTGGTGAGAGTGCAAGAACTACCCCCGTCCGACGAGTTAAGCCGTGCAACCACAAGCGTGCCATGCCCTTTCTCCAACATCAAGGATGCCTCCGTGGCCTACCTAGACTCACAACAACCCATTGTCTTAAAGATGCAGAGCGCTTGCCGGAACCTGATCAACTAAGAATGATTTAAAATTCGAAACTAAAATGTTTTAATTATTTGAAATACATACCCTAAAAAATAATTTTGTGTACAATACAATAATGTTCGAAATCCCATGCATGTAAAAATCATTACCTAAGTACATTTCTCTTAAAATCATGTAAATTAAAATAAGTTAAAATTTATAAATTTAATAAATTTAAATTTAATTATCTCCTTATTGTATATTTTGTTAGTTTATGACTTTCACCTTTGAAATGTCCATTTGTACAAAGACATTTTCTACTTTAAGATCCGAGAAAATAAGAAGACAGTTGGAAGGTCAAAAAAGAATCATCAATCAGCTGATTAACTGTGTACAGTTAAAAAAATGGCAAGAAAATTGTATTGAAAACTGGTACTTTCAGTGGTATTCATATAAATTCGAACGGATTTTTGATAGCAAAGCAAATTATGTGATGTTTTGGTTTTTTTTAAACATATTTTGATGATAAATATTTACCTATTAAAATAGCTGCAGCACATCGAATTTAATATAAAGTGTATTTGTGTACTGAAGCAATGTCGATTGTATCGAAATCAGTACAATTGTATCGACTTTTGCAACCCTGAGTTGTAGCAGCGAATACACGTTAATACAGTGGTGCGCAGATCTAGTCAGAGAAACGATGCAGATCAGCACTGGCTTAGTTTTTAGTACGTTGGACTTTTAGGCACCTGATCCCTGATTAAAATTCCGTTATTTACTCCGTAACACATTTTTGTTGCTTCCTTCTCTAGACTAGCAATTGAGATGTGAGTCCGACTAATGATGTCAATATCCTCGGCACATGCTAGTGTTCTAACCGATTTATTGAATAACGTCCCTCTGTTGTCTAAATCCTTTTTTGGTATCGAATGTTTCGGTGAGGTCGTTTTCGACTCTGATGGAGCAGCGACGATTCCCCAGTAGTTCAGTTCAGTCATACTTTCATCCGACCAAATTTTGTTTAGGTTTAGATGTTACTAGCCTCACTTCACTTAGGCTGAGTGGTTGGTACTTTTTGCTATCGTCATCATTATTGAATGGTTCGCTTTGCCTTGTAGCGGAAGGACTGTTCGTCATGCCGTTTATCAGTCTGCAGAAATAGTTCTTCTACATCCTTAGAATCAACTGTGCCTGAATTACAATATTTCCTTGTTCATTTCGACAGGATTCTGTTCGATTCTTGCTTTGACATTTTACACTTGGAAAAACATCATTCCTGGAGAGACACCTCTCTATATCCTCGATCGCGAGCTTTTCTTACTTTTTTTTTTCTTTCCTAAAAGCCTCAATGGCAGCTCTCGTCATCACATAGAGCTTAGCTTCGTTGGCCTCGCTCTTGGCTGCGAGCATTTGTAGGCATTCTTCATTCTGGAAACGAGAAACCTAGCACATTACTTACGGTTGCGGCTCATCTGACAGCTTGTTGACATCGTTACCATTGTTCTTCAACTTTCGATTCTAGTGGTGCTAATCAAGATGTTAAGGGATATGCGTTGCGCGAAGGCCTTGGCGGGCACTTGCCATTGCAGTCTATGGACATTAAATTTGTTTACATTATTCTTGTTTGTTCTGGCGTGGTGGATATCCACATTCTTACCTTGGCTGCAACAAGGGAGCCCCTTGGAATGTTCGGACATCCAAAATACTGGATGCATGCCTCTTGTCTATCGCAATCTGTTCAATTTGGTTGACCATTCATTGATCTGGAGACCGCCATGTCCCCTTATGGAAATCGAGGTGAGGAACCGATGTGCTGCCTATAGTGCCATAGTCAGACAATTATCCTTAGTTCGTTGCCAGACGTGTTGTCATATAGGCTGTGTTTTGCGAAAATACTGCTAAAGATGTCTTCTCTTCCTACTATTGCGTTAAAATATTCCAGCACGATTTTAGCATCATACTTCAGTAGTAATTCATAGGTTTTGTCAAGGAGCTCGTAGAAGCAATCCATTGCTATATCATCTTTTTCTCCATTGGGGCGTGAGTGCACATAAGGCTTATGTTGGCGAATTTGACCTTGGTACGAATTCTTACCATGCGTTGGCTAATGTCTTAGAAACATAAGACTCCTTGCCTAAGTCTGGCACTTATAATAAAGCCGCATCCGAATAGTCGCTGTTTCTGCTCACTATAACACGGTCCATAGTAGATGTCACAGTTTTTCATCCTCTTTTTGCCCGGCCCATCCCATTGTATTTACAGGATGGCAGTAATGTCTGCTTTGCAGCAGTTTAGGTCTTCCGCTAGTTGTTTGCCTGTGCAGATACGAATTCCGTTGTCATTTTTTCGTGTAGCAGGCTCTTCAACAGTAGTATCGGTCCTTTCCGAGGCTATTGATTGCTTCCTAACAATAGTTTTGTCCATGGGTGGGTAGTTAACCCAAAGCACAACCCCCAACCTGGAGGGCCAGTTCCAATTTATTAGATACCACTAGGACACGGCTCCATCAGTATCCACTACGGTATTGAGAGCTGCCGTTGACCTTTCGGTTCATCCGCCACCATTTCTGTTCAAGTGGCTTGACTTAGGTACCCTTGAAATTTCTAGATAGCCTGTTGTCCGAATATGTCGAAGCAGCTTATCTAGGTTCGCCTGGGACGGCAGACCGGGTATTCATTCCGCGGCATTCTGACCAGGGTGATTATAGTGTTGCCGTTTTACATCTTCTTATCACCATTCGCACTTATCTTTAAGCAAGTCAAATCCGATTGGATGAGACCAGTACCCGATGGTTACCACATTGAGGTAAAAAATAAGCACATTTGTGTAGTCAGAGTTGCGAGCACTGGGCATTGCCAAGTTAAAGCCAATCAGAGTCTACCCTCGTTCTACAACACCCAACCATCAATTCATGTTGGAATACCTTTTTAAAATTATTCTTTTCTATGTTACAAGAAAGTTTACAAACAAACAAATGCTCCTGCCAAATATGTTCTCCTCGACATTATCGTAAATTACTTTACGACCCAAAAGAATTCAACTGTGCAATTCCTTTTGTATCATAATGAAATTAATTTGCAAACAAAATATAAAGTTAATCAACACCATTCAATGTTTAACCCGTGCGTATTTCTGACGTCAGAGAAAGGTATGGTATATGACTATCTGTCAAAATAATTATACCGACCACTAATTTAATTACAACACATCATAAAAATATTTGTTAAATTTTTATGTGAATGCATTTTGCACTAAAATATGGCAATAGGGTGATCATTTAGGAGAGTCTATTCATCTAATTGGGTATAAAAATACTTTCAATTTAAATGTCAAACATAATGCCGCTTTCATTGCAAAAATAAACATCATTTCCATTTAACGTGATTTATTTACTTTTCATTTGAATTAAAATTAAAAGTCAAAAACGGTTGATAAAACAAATGGCTTGCTAATTGGAGGTGATAAGGCATATGGCATACATTTTATAATACCTCGTAGTTTTAATGAAAATATCGATTACACAATCAAATTAGAATTGCAATTCAATCAGCAGTTATGAGCATTGTTTTGATATAGGGATTAATAAAAATGTCAAAACGATTGCAATTCAAAAAAAAAAAACATAAATCGAACAAAAAACAAATACTAGAGGAATACAAATTTCACCACAACTATGTGATTCGTCAAAATTTTAAATTGTTTTAGTTATTGGAATATTCGATTGACATTTGCATACAATTGGCACAAACGGTGAGAAAAGTTGACAAGATTTGCAAATTAAATAAATAAATTTTGCGTCAACACAATTCAAAGTGAATGTTATGATAATTATTTGCTAATACCGTTTTCTACTTTTCGTGAAAGAAAAGTATTTTTTGGAAGGGAATGTTAATTTTGATCAGAAAATGTTTTAGAGTTCGACTGGGGAGAGATTCTATGCAACATAGTAGTTTTGACAATTTTGGTTTTATTTTTATTTTCTTATTGAAATGGTGTGCTAATTTTTATTTCAAATAATAAAAGCTGTCAAAATATACATCGAGTCGGATTAAAACGCGTAACAAACTAGCCATCGGTCAGATGGATGTATGGATGTTTTTGGGCCTTACATTTCAAAACATAATACCCATGGCTCAATGGGTTATGGCTAATGCGATGAACTGAACACACTTAGTCAAGAAGTCTTATTTCTCGAAAACATAAGCGAGCGCCAACATAAGCCTTATATGCACCTATGATTCGATCGATGAAAATGATGATATTGCGAAAGACACTACGAGCTCATATACAAATTTTATGAGCGGCTACAGAAGTACGACAGCAAAATCGTGCTTCGATGGATTTGGGAAGATTCTAAGAGGAAGAGAGGATATCTTTAGCAGTATTGTCGAAAAACAATGTATACACGACACTACGTTTGGCAACGGACTTAGGCTAGTTGACATTTTGATAGACAAGAAGCACGCATCCAATATACTGGAGATCCGAACTTTCCAAAGGGGTTGACTTCGATTCGGACCATTAATTTGTTACAGCCAAGGTAAGAATGCCGATATCCACCAGTGTGAACAAATTTTATTCAGAAAGACTGCAATGGAAAGAGACCTGCCTCCAATATCGAATAACAATGGCTACGATATCAACTGATGTGCTAGGTTTTTCCCGCTTATCAGCAAAAAACCCTTGGTTTGATGAAGAGTGCCGACAGAAGATCGCAGACAAAAATGAGGCCTACAAGGTAAAACTTCAGGTAAAGATTAGAGCCATTTAGCTTTATTGGCAAAAAAGGAGGAAAGAACGCCTGTTTTTTTTTAGAAAACAATTCGAGTGTGCGGTCTCACTCCCTGTCTCTGTTTACCACCTCCATAGCTTATTGATCTCATCCGGCTGTACTGACATATTGACAATTGCCTTCGGTACTTTTTGACAATTTGCAAGCTCTTGGGTTTATGTGAGAGTTATATGCAACTATACTAATGTTGACTGTTCGTATCACAAAACGCATATGAGAGCCGAAAGACATATAGTCCGTACCAAATCAGTTGGCCAACAATCGATTGCGCAGAGAGAGGATTTAAGAGAAATTTAAGATATTTTAAAATAAATTTTAAGAGACCTGCGCAGTAGAATGGCCAACTGATTTGGTACGGACTATACAAAGATGCACAAACTCGGTTGAAGAATTTCAACTATTTTTTTACCCCTTACCTCAGTTCCATCGCCTACAAAATCGGTTTTATGCCAGTTGAACTTATCTCATTCTAGTACAAAAACCAACCGTGTTCCCAAGCGTTCCATATCTGTGTACTAACCGCGACCGACGCTGTTTAGTTTCGGTGATCAGACAATAATCAATATTTTGTTAGATCTCTTTTTCGTTACACTTTTTCGTTTCATTAAATCGAATTCACACCGTCCCAAAATAAGTTTCACTTCAAAAAGACATCTACTATGGACCGTGTTATAGTGAGCAGAAAAAGCGACTATTTGGATGCGGATTTGTTGTAACTGCCAGACTTAGGCAAGAAGTCTTATGTTTAAAAGACATTAGCGACCGCATTGTAACAATCCGCATCAAGGCCAAATTCGCCGACATAAGCCTTATATGCGCTCATGCTCCGACGGAGGAAAAAAAATGATATAACTAAGGATTGCTTCTACGAGCTCCTCGACAAAACCTATGAGCGACTACCAAAGTACGATGTTAAAATCGTGCTGAGAGATTTTAACGCAAATGAAGGAAGAGAAGACATCTTTAGCAGTATTATCGGAAAATATAGCCTACACGACAACACGTCTGGTAACGGACTTAGGCTAATTGACTTCGCTACGGAACGAAATGCCACTATAGCCAGCACACGGTTTCATCACCTCGATATCCACAAGGGGACATGGCGGTCTCCAGATCAACGAACAGTCAACCAAATTGATCACATTGCGATAGACAAGAGGCACGTATCCAGTATTTTGGATGTCCGAACATTCCGAGGGGCCAACATCGACTCGGCCCACTACCTTGTTGTAGCCGATATCCACCACGCCACAAAAAAACAACAGAAATACTGTGAAAAAATTTAATGTCGAAAGACTGCAATCGCCAGAGACCAAGACCAAGACCTTCGCGCAACGCGTATCCCTTAACCTCTCGACTCACAACACACCACCAGCATATAATTTCGAAGAACAATGGCAACGATGCCAACAAGCTATTAGATCAGCCGCAACTGATGTGCTAGGTTTCTCCCGGCCATCAGCAAGAAACCCCTGGTTTTATGAGGAATGCCGACAGATGCTCGCAGCCAAGAACGAGCCCTACAAGGCTAAGCTGCAGGTGAAGACGAGAGCTGCCATTGAGCTCTATATGCAAAGAAGAAGGGAAAAACATCGGCTTTTCAGAAAGAAGAAAAAAGATCAAGAAAAGCGCGCGATCGAGGATATAGAGAGGTGCCACTCCAGGAACGATGTTCGCAAGTTTTACCAAAGTGTAAAACGTCAAAGCCAAGGATACAAGGCTCGAACAGAATCCTGTCGAGATGAACAAGGAAATATCGTAGTTGAGACACAGTCGATGCTGAGGATATGGAAGAACCACTTCTGCAGACTGTTAAACGGCGATGACGAACAACATTCCGCTGTCAGGCAGAACGAACCATTTAATATTGGCAACGACAGCGAAAACTGCCAACTACCCCGCCGGAAATGACGGCCTTTCCCGCTGAGCTTTATTAAGCTGGCGGAGATGACTTGGTAAGCAACATCCACCAACTCATAAGCCAAATCTGGTCGGTTGAAAGCATACCTGAAGAATGGATCCTCAGCATCGTTTGCCCGATCCACAAAAAAAGCGACCCTCTGAACTGCGCCGACTACAGAGGCATAAGTCTACTCAACATCGCCTACAAGATCCTATCTTCCGTAAAATGTGAACGTCTGAAACCGTTTACCAACATCGTGATCGGCCCTTATCAGGGTGGTTTTAGGCCGGGAAAGTCCACAATCGATCTAATTTCACACTTCGGCAGATCCTGGAAAAAACCCAAGAAGTTCAAATCGATACCCACCACCTATTCATCGATTTCAAAGCCCCATGTCTAGTTTTGGTATACCGCCCAAACTCGTCCGTTTGTGTAAGATGACGATGGAGAATTATCGCTGCACCATCAGGGTCGGAAACGACCTCACCGACACATTCGATACCAAAATGGATTTAGGCAAGGCGATGCGCTGTCATGTGAATTCTTT
Source organism: Rhingia campestris (assembly GCA_932526625.1). Lineage (NCBI taxonomy): Eukaryota > Metazoa > Arthropoda > Insecta > Diptera > Syrphidae > Rhingia > Rhingia campestris. The sequence goes on along the minus strand of OW052182.1, from coordinate 60,297,483 downwards.
AATTTGATTCTTGAAAGGATTGTGCAAAACTTCCGAGCCAACACCAGAGACACAATTTTCCAAAAATCGGTGCAAATACTAGCATACGCCGACGATATTGGCATGTTGGTTGAGGCTTAGGTTTATCCCGGAATGTAGCGCCACTTAAACAAACAATCAAAAAGACAAAAATATCGCCATTAGTCCCTTCTGCAAGATCTCAAGGGTGAAGATATTCTCTCTTCATTGTAAGAATCTCACAAAATCCAACCAAAGCTACACGGTCTATCTTTCGGAAGGACTCAAAAATACCGATAAAACCGTCAAACATTCAAAAGGAAATCTTAGCCAAAAAGTACCGTTATACAACTGAATACATCATCAAATCTGAATACGTCATCCCACCCGAATTAGACCACATACCAATTTTCATCTTCCTCTTGCAGCCTCTCTTGTTCAATCTGTCCTTTTCAAAATACCGCAATTTGTATTCATACCCACAAACGTCAGAGGCTTTCCCCATAGCATATCACTTTAAAAATGTCGTCATATTTCGTAAAACACATTGGAGGCAACACTCCAATTCCAAAAATACATCTTCATTATCATTAATCACATACACATCGAAAACTCAATCAAATCTAACTTCGCTAAAACGCATTAATGACACCAAAAGAAAGGCAGTACCATCGATCAGCTTTCATTTCAACATTCTGAGAGAAATAACCATTTTAGCCACCTACATGTTACCAAATGTCGCACCCATATATGTATCTAACAATTTTCGTTTGATTTCTAACAACAATGGATATTGCTGTCCTGGACCCATCGATGAGTTTCATAATTTGATCTTACTCACACACAAGCCCACGAACCCAAATTAACTTATTGACAGACACCACACTTTCTTGGTGCATGCCGCTGCACTAACGTCCTTTCTCCAACCAATATGCCAACACGAAACCGTCAACTTTACGAGACGACACCACACACTTAGGTTAAATAACAGACCAGATGCGACCTTCCGAAAAATAGATCCCTTTTTTGCACACCAACGTACGTGTTGCCTGAGATACAAGTACATCCGTTCAATACTCACGATCAAACAGCCATAACAACAGCCGTCCAAAAAGAAGTTTCATTTCAAAAAGAAAAAAGAGCAAGAAAAGCACGCGACATTAAGAGGTGATATGGAAGAACTACTTCTGCAAACTGTTTAACGAAGATGACGAACAATCTCCCTCTGTCAGGAAGAACGAATCATGCAATATTGGCGATAAGAGCTAAAACTACAAGCCACGATAGCAATATCCTAAGCTAAGCTCAACATGGCTCTCGGCAATAAGGGATAATTCTCCTCAACATCGCCTAAAAAATCATATCTGGCGTAATATGTGAACCTCTGAAAGCGTTTACCAACAATCTGATTGGACCTTCTCGTGCTTTAAGGTCAGGAAAGTCCAAAACTGATCAAATCTTCATACTTCGGCAGATCCTGGAAAAACCCAAAAAGTCTAAATCGATACCCACCACCAATTCATCGATTTCAAAGCCGCATACGAGAACATTTATAGAGACGAACTATACAGAGCCATGCCTTAGTTTTGGTATACCGTCTGTCTATGCAAGAAGACGATGGAGAATTCTTGCTGCTCCGATACCAGAAAAGGATTTGGCCAAAGGGTCGCATTATCATGTGACTTGGCTTCCTCAATTTTTTTTTTGGTGTTTGGCAAAGCTCCCAAACTAGTACCAGGGAGTTAGAAATTTTTATAGATCTGTGGAAATAAATAGCTTAGGCTCACGATGCTCACGATCACAGGTCGGACTCAACGTGACACATCTGTTAGTATAGAGGGGGAAGCAGAAAAAAGTAAGTTAAGCTATAAGTGAGGGTAAGTAACAACATTGGAAAATCGGACAGGTCGTCACTATTAACAGACATAACATTAAGACAGTACGGGACATTGTCTATACCTCGGTTCCGCTATTAACTTTGTCAACAACATCTAGTCAGCTGTTGCTTCGGGCTTTGAAGTCATTTTAGTAGTAAAGCCCTCTCTCGAATGACTAAGGAAATCCTATATAAGACCCTGATCATCCCATTCCTGCTTTACGGCGCTGAAGTATGGCCCGTATCAAAATTGGATGAAGAAATCCTTGGTCGTATTGAGAGAAAAATTCTACGAAAAATCTTCGGACCCTTTTGCGTTGACGGGCTATGGAGAAGACGATTCAAGCAAGAGCTCTACACACCCCCAGTCAACAAAACTTCGCATTGTACGTTTTTGATGGCTAGGAAATGTAGAACGAATGGGCACAAATACCCCTTTTAGCAGGGACTTCGATTCCGAGCCACACGTCGGACGAAGTTGAGTAAACCGATCTCAACCAACTTGAAGTGCGCTACTGGAGGAATGGGCTAATTGGAGAGGCATGTTGGTAGAGGCCAATGTTTATTCCGGACTGAAGCGCCATCTTCAGTAAGTAAGTACTAAGCGCAGGATTCCTAGTTCAAATGCCGAAAGTATAAAACTGTTATGGGAACGGTTTGTCAATTTGTGACGAAGGAAGAACAGATGAGTAATGAAGCTACGATAAGCACGATAAATTGACCGTCAATTGGTACAATCGATACTCCAACACTTTTTACTTTTACTTTCAAGTTCATGCGGGATTTTTTCTATCAATACCGCGTATTTTGTTTTATGACCATTTCATCGCAGCAGATGAATTTTTGATGAAAATCCGAATTTTCATCAAACTGTTGCAGAGCACAATCGTAGAAGTTTCGGAGATTTGAATTATCAAAAGGCTTCAATTCTATGGAGATAATTTGAACTTGTTACGAAATTCGCCACAGTGTTGGTTGAGAGCTTATAAATTTCTGTAAATAGCAAGGAATCGACAGATTTGGCTAAATTTGATATTTCTGTTGAGTACAGATATTATAACGACATATGTTCGGAGGAACTTAGAATCGTTGTATTCCAACGACCGACAAGATTCGCCGTTTCAGCTCACAGAAACACTGTCCATCTAACGACGACACGAACAACGTAATACTAAAATCATTTTTATTAAAAAAATAAGCAACCAAAGGAACAGACTTCTAGAAGACGTTTTTCCACCAATATACAGTCAAAAGATGTCTGGAAGCATCATCTCAGGGCGCTCCTGGAGCACAATAGATTCACCTTATTTGAAAGTAGTTTATAAAAAAAGGAGGACAGTTTGGTAACAGCTCATCTGAACTTTTCCAAACATGGAACGGACTTCGACATAGAGATGAACTATCAAGCGATTAGTGCATAGGGCAGTTGTGTACTGGGAAGGCACAATCCTTAACAAATCTATCCAGCTACTGGGATACCCAGACGGTATCGATATCATTGGTGATTCCCATTGTGCCGTAGTAGAAGAAATTACGGCAATTGATGAACAGGGAAAGGCGTTGGTCTTGTAGTTAATTAGGGCAAGGCAATTGGAACAACGACGAAGTCTGAACATATGAAACCAATATTTCGGTTTATCAAAACAAATGGGAGCAAAACTCTTAACCGGAAAGTCCAAATGTTTGCTCTACTGGACACTTTTATTACCAGTCCTTTTTTATGGCATCGAGTGCATACCAAAACGCGTGAAAGCGGATTGGGATGCACTCTTAGTCGAATTTTTGGTCAAATGGAGGTGAAGAACAACCGCAAACTTTATAAGCTGTCGACTATATAGCTTGGCCACATCAATCGAATGGGCATTCATACCCCAGCCAAGAGAATCATCAACATCCAGCTTTCAGACTCAAGACGACAAGAAAAAACGAACCTCCGGTTTAAGGGTCAAGCGATCGCAGTTGACAGTTTAATTGAACCCAACAACTGGAAATAAAACGTGCCCATGATCAAAGGGGATGGAAGATACCTTCTCCTAGACAGAGTTATGAAAGTAAACAAATATCAGCTCAATGCTATTTTTGGAAACGCCTTTTTAGATATAAGTGTCCGGTTGGATACCTGATATGACTGAAAACACGTCACTTTAGTCACTTTTTTGAAACAGAGCTGCACTCAATCTAATGTTAGGACTTGCTCCAGCTACCAAATTATCTCGAACCAAACATAGGGAAACGAACAACCCAAGTATTGATAACTACCCTGATCTCAGATAAAATACCCCCAACTGTGAGTAAAATGTGCAAAATCCCAAGAAAACAATTCAATCGTCGCTGCAAATCCACTCCACAACCACAACAATGCGGAAAACATTTAAAATTCTTCAACTCACACTTAGTGAGTGACTTATGCACGGACACTTGAATCCAATGTCACCATCATATCAGACAACAAAAACAAAAAAAAAGAACCACCTCCAGTCAATCCGACTTGCACCATGAGAACCACAAACTCATTAGAAGCTAGAATACAACAACAACAACAAAAGAACAAAAAGTGAAAACAAATAATGGAACTATTTGCTAACAGAGCACCTGGATTCACGCCTTCGTTCGGGCCAAATGACTGTGACTCTGGGGAAATCGAAAGACTAAAACTATATCATTGTGGCAAATGAAGTCGACTCAATTAGTCATGGATTGCAATCCGTTTGTTAACTTTTCAGTTTGCCACATTGAGCGCGGATTCGTGTGCAACTGGTGTGCAGCACTTCAGCGTTATGATTGCATTAGAGCCGTGGCACATTAGGAGACGCGGGTTAAAGTTGCTTTATGGTTCTATAATCGATTTACGATGCATACTCGTGTGTTGTATCTTATTGGAATTGCCAGCACAAGTTGGCACTTAAAAATGCAGATACATCGGGTATGAGGTTATCATTAGAACCATCTACTTGGCGTAAGATCTTCCGCGTTCAGAATTAATTGACAAACTGGTTACGTGATGTAGTTTGGCACTTGGTTTGATTTATATCTCGGCTTCGGGGACCTATATCTTGTATAAGCAATCAAGTAACGATTAGGTTGGTGGTTGCGGGCGAATGGAAGGCGCAGAGAGTTGTTAATTATTTTGACAGGAAATTCTTGTAGATATACGAGGCGAGCATCAGATTGTATGAAAAGGTTTGGCATAGGAATGGCTTTGTCTATATGATTTGACGGATGTTGAGAGATTCTTTAATAAGATTGCAAAATTCGAAATGGAGGAATGGGCTTGAAGTTGTAGGGTCGTGTTGTATTATATAAGAAAGGTGACAGGCATTTGCGGAAAATGTTTAGAAGACGGAGCTGGTCGCATCTCGTCCAACGGTTGTTTAACAGCTTTAACGAAATCTGCTTGGGTAACAAGAGTGGTCATTAGAGCCTGCTTGAAGACCTTCTAGTATCCATGGTAGCGTTTTTGATCATATGATAGTATAAGGACATATGTGGCAGACTTTTACATTCTATGCCATCTTCGATTCGACGGGCGGGCTCAATGGCGCGATGGTTAGTGCGATGAACTGCCGCGCAGAAGGTCTGGGTTCGATTCCCAGGCGTAGCAACACCTAAATGATTTTTCAATGACCCTCCTCTCGTCATGATCTGACAAGTCATCCGAGTAGTATCAATTGTAAAGAATAGCTTATGTCAACTTAGCCGTTCAAATTTGGCATAAAACAGGAGGTCCCGCCATAGTGCAAGAATTACACACGCACACATGAATGGTTGTGAGAAAGCTAGGCCCTGGGTACTAACGAGCCTGTTGCGCTTTTTTTGCCATCTTCGATCATCCAGTTTTCCTGTGGATGATGTCGTGCGGTTCCTTTTAGAACCTAATAGATTACCTTATTCTACAAACAATCTTGACTGGAACTGCATACCCTGATCTGTAACAATTTTAGTAGGACACCAAAATAGCGAATCGATTCCTGACTTCAGCATTGGAATGGCTTCAGGCCACCGAAAGTATAGTTCAATAAGTGTTAAGCAATATTGCCAATTCTCCGATGTAGATAATGGCACATGCGGATAACCACTACGTCACAACAAACTAGAAATACTTTAAAACAAATGAATGTCGAAAGACTGCAATCGCAAGAGGCTGCCAAGGACTTCGCTCAACGCGTATCCCTTAACTTCTCGGTTGATACCATGCCACCAGCAACGAATATCGAAGAACAATGGTAACGATGCCAATAAACCACTAGATCAGTTGCAACTAATGTGCTAGGTTTCTCGCGGCCACCAGCAAGAAACCCTTGGTTTGCTGAGAAATGCCAACAGATGCTCGCAGACAAGAACCATGCCTACAAGGCTAAGCTGCAGGTGAAGACGAGAGCTGCCATTGATGCAAAGAAGAAGGGAAGAACACCGGCTTTTCAGAAAGAAGAAAAAAGAACAAGAAAAGCGCGCGGCCGAGGATATAGGGAGGTGACACTCCAGGAACTATATTCGCAAGTTTTACCAAAACAGTAAAACGTCAAAGCCAAGGATAATATGCTCGGAAAGAATCCTGTTGAGTTGAACAACGACTTATCGTAGTCAAGACACATTCGATGCTGGAAGAAGCACTTCTGCAGACTGTTAAACGGCGAACAACATTCCGCTGTCAGGCAGAACGGACCATTTAATATTGGTAACGGCAGCGAAAACTACCAACCATTCGACCTTAGTGAAACTCAAGCTAAATAAGGCCGCTGGAAATGATGGAATTCCCTCTGGGCTTTATAAAGCTGGCGGAGATGAATTGGTAAGCAACTTCCACCAACTCCCAAGCCAAATCTGGCATGATGAAAGTATGCCTGAAGAATGGAACCTCAGCATCGTTTGTCAGATCCACAAAAAAGGAGGACCTCTCAACTGCGCCAACTACAGAGGCATAAGTCTCCTCAATATCGCCTCGAGATCCCATCTGCCGTAATATGTGGGCCGATCACATTATCAGTATGATTTTAGGACAGAAAAGTGCACAACTGATCAAATCTTCACACTTTTGCAGATCCTGGAAAAAAAAAGTCCAAATCGATACCCACCACCAATTTAAACCCGCATACGACAGCATTTATGGAGACGAACTATACAGAGCCATGTCTAGTTTTGGTATACAACCCAAACTCGTCCGTTTGTGTATGATGACGATGGAGAATTCTCGCTGCTCCATCAGGGTCGGAAACGAACTCACCGACACATTCGATACCAAGGATTTAGGCAAGGTGATGCGCTGCCATGCGACTTCTTTAATTTGATACATGATATACAGAACATAACCATTGACAGATACAACTTTGAGATATTACGGGACTTTGTCTACGCTCCGCTATTAAATCTGGCAACAACATCTCGTCAGAAATTAAACGAAGAATTACTCTTGCCAACTGCTGTTTCTTCGGGCTAAGAAGGCAATTTAGTAGTAAAGCCCTCACTCAAACTACTAAGGACATCATACTTAAGACCCTGATCATCCCATTCCTGCTCTACGGCGGCTCTGAAGCATGGACAATTCTTTAAAAAATCTTCGGTCTTGCGTTGACAGGCGATGGAAACGAAGATTCAACCAAGAAATATACGAGCTGTACAGCGACATGCCCCTAGTCAAAAAGCTCCGCATTGGAGTTTAAGATGGCAAGGACATATAGAACAAATGACACCAATACTCCAGCCAGACGTCGGAAGCAGTAGAGGAAGACATAGCATTAAGTGGCGCGTACAAGTATAAACTGACCTCAACCAACATGGAGTGCGCAAATGGAGGCAGTTAGCTAAGGACCGGGCTAATTGGAGAGGCATGTTGCATGCACCACTTAATGCATGCCAAATGTTCTGCTAGGATTTGAAGGATACTGCCAATTGATTAACGGCATGTCGACGATCTCTCACTGCCCCGTGTTTTACTAAATTCGACACAAAACGACGAATAGTGTTGTCAGGCAACGCTTGTTGGCCACAATATTGATGATATATTCGTGGATTAATAAAACGGAATTCATATTTAAAATTGTACTGACTAGACGTTTCAAAAACATGTGTGCTAAAGTCAATCCGTTGATAAATGTCAAAGTTATTCAAAGTTTACCTAACGAAACAATGGCGCATTTAAAAAAAAATCTCCCAATAATTGATGAAATGAATGCATAGACTGCTATGCTACAGTTTGACAAGTCGGATGTGAAAATATTATAAAGGACCAATTCAAGAACTTAGCCTTGTGGGCTCATACCTCAACTGTGTTTGAAATGCTAACATTTATATGAACATTAAAAAACCGATTGCACAAGAAAGACTGCACTATTTTAAATATAAAAAAAAGAAGTTAAGGTTGAACATTTTGTGAATAAGGCCCCATGCCAAACTGAATCAATATTTAATTGTACCATGCCACTTGATTAGCATTAAGAAAAATTATTTTCCTTATCACAATCTTCTCGTAGAAAAGTGTGTAGCCGTGATTGATAGCGGCAGTTAAAATTGACAGCTGTGTGCTATCTGACAAGTGTAGTTAATAGCTTTTAAATGCTTTCACATTTTCCTAAACTCTGAGGAATTTGATAGTTTGAGCCCTAAATAAAAGCTTACAATTTAAAAGTCAAATCAGGCAGGAAGTTATTTACATATTCGTGTTAATGTAACTAGCTATCTTTGGATACTCGTAAATCCACATACCTAATATGAAGCTAACAAGACTTGACTTGTTTTGCATACATTAAGCTTGAGGATGCACTTTTCTTGTTTGAAATGCCGACTCATACTAGACACGTGACTTGGACACTAGCCGACATGATTCTTGTGTGCAAGAATTTTCTAAAGACTGAAACGTGAGACAGAAAGTCACGAAGCAGTAGTGCACCCTTGTTGTAATTTATTAAATTCTTTACTAATATCTCAGATTGTTAGTCATAGAAATGGTGGGTTTGTTCCGTCAACGACACATGCACATCAGCTGGGATAATATATCAGACACGAGGCTTTATTTTTTGTTGTGATATTTTGTAAAGGTAGGCATTTAGAATGCAAATGTGATTGGATCAACTTTTAAAGACACACATTTAAGTTACTTACAATCAGTCTATACATTTCTTCCGAGACTCGCTATGTTACAAAACCATGTTCAAAACAGTTCACAATCCAAACAAATCGAACAATTATAGAATCCACCCTAACCAGGAGTTTAGGCATCACCAATAGCTTTGAACAAATATTAGACTCTTTCGAAAGAAAAATAGTTCGTCGAATTTTTAGGTCCTGTATGCAAGAAAGCCCAAAGTGGTTAAGCTACAACTGGCAAAAACACATTGACTACATCGGCTCGACCGCATCGCGTGAATGAACAATAATGCTTCACCTGAAAAAATGTTCGAACATCAGCCTACTTATTCGAGGTGACAAGGAACGTTCTGTCTAATTCATCGATATTGTGTCTGTGTGTCCTTCCGTCTTGACAGCATATACTTATTCTTACCCTCATTTACTGCTAAACCCATTTTTGCCGCTTCCTTCTCAATACTAGCAAACGTTTCTGTGACATCACGTTGAGTTCTACCAATGATGCCAAAATCGTTGGCGCATTCTAGTAGTTGCACCGATTTTTGGAAGATTGTGCCTCTGGTGCTGGCTCGGGACTTTTGCACAATCCTCTCAAGAATCTTATAAAAGAAGTGGCATGCCAGCGCATCGCCTTGCCTAAATCATTTTTTGTTATCGAATGTGTCGGTGAGGTCGTTTCCGACCCTGATGGACACAGTCGCACGAGTTTGGGCGGTACACCAAAACTAGACATGGTTCTGTATAGTTCGTCTATATGAATTCTGTTGTAGGCGGCTTTGAAATCTATAAATAGGTGGTGGGTATCGATTTGGACTCGATTTGTTTATTTTCCAGGATCTGCCAAAGTGTGAAGATTTGATCAGTTGTGTACTTTTCTGGCCTAAAATCATACTGATAAGGGCCGATCAGGTTGTTGGTAAACGATTTCAGACGTTCATATATTACGGCAGATAAGATCTTGTAGGCGATGTTGAGGAGACTTATGCCTCTGTAGTTGATGCTATTCAGAGTCGCACCTCGGCAGGATGGCCGTCATTTACGACGGCCTTGTTAAGCTTGAGTTTAGATATCGCTATCCTCACTTCACTTAGGTTGGGTGGTTGGCAGTTTTCGCTGCAGTTGCCAATATTAAATGGTTCGGTCTGCCTGACAGCGGAATATTGTTCGTCATCGCCGTTTAACAGTCTGCAGAAGTGGTTCTTCCATATCCTCAGCATCGACTGTGTCATAACTTCAATATGTCATTGTCATCTCGACAGGATTCTGTTCGAGCCTTGTATTCTTGGCTTTGACGTTTTACACTTTGGTAAAACTTGCAAAAATCGTTACTGGAGTGGCACCTCTCTATATCCTCGATCGCGCGTTTTTCTTGCTCTTTTTTCTTCTTTCTGAAAAGCCGGTGTTCTTCCCTTCTTCTTTGATTATAGGCCTTGTAGGCCTGGGTGCAATCTTTAGTTATATCATATCTTCTTCCTGCGTCTGGGTGCGAGGGCATATAAAGCTTATGTTGGCGAATTTGGCCTTGATGCGGATTGTTACAATGCGTTCGCTAATGTCTTGGAAACATAAGACTTCTTGCCTAAGTCTAACAAATCCGCATCCGAATAGTCGCTGTTTCTGCTCACTATAACACGGTCCGTAGTAGATGTCAAGTTTTTCATCCTCTTTTTGCCCGGCCCATCCCATCGTATTTCCTGGATGGCAGTAATGACTCCTTTGCAGCAGTTTAGGGCTTCCGCGAGTTGCTCGCCTGCACCTCTCCTGTTCAATGGTCTCACATTCAAGGTACAGATACGAATATCGTTGTCCTTTTTTCGTTTATCAGGGTCGACAACAGTAATAGCAGTCCTTTCCGAGGCTATTGGTTTCTTCGTAACAATGGTATTTTTCATGGATTGCTTCTTAACGAAAAAGCACAACCCCCAACCTGGAGGGCTAGTTCCAATTTATTAGATACCCTCAGAACACGGGGCCATCATTATCCACAACGGGATTGAGCGCTGCCGTTGACCTTTCGGATCATCTGCCGCCATCTCTGTTCATTGGCCTGACTTACCCTTGAGATTCCTAGATAACCTGTTGTCCGAATATGTCGAAGCAGCTCATCTAGGTTCGCCAGGGATGGCAGACCGGGTATTCATTTCATGCTATTCTGACCAGGGTGGTTTTTGCTGTTTTACGTCTTGTTATCAACACTCGCACTTATCGTTTAGCAAGTCAAATCCGGTTGGATGAGACCAGTACCCGATGGTTACCTCTTGGAGTAAAATAGGCACGCTTGATGTGTAGTCAGAGTTACAACCACAGGGCATTGCCAAGTTAAAGCCAATCAGAGTCTACCGTCGTTCTACAACCCCCAATGGCTGGATGTAGTTGAATATATATTCATCAAGGAAGAAGAAAGGATTTAACTAACCTCCACTAAAGAGTAATAATTGTTTATAGTAGGGCGCAGTGGCCTAGTAACTACCAAGCGTAGGGTCTCCCGATGTTGACAACGCCTTAGTTTTTTTCAATGACCCACCCCTTGCGAAAGTCTGACAAACATCCAAAAGTAACACTGTCATGAGAAGCTTCTCAAATTCGCCGTTCGAACTCGCTGTTAAACAGGAGTTCCCCCTTTTTTGCCAGATATTTCTTTTTTGTTTCAGAGAATACTCTACTTTACCGACCGGGTACTAGTCCATATCTTGGGCAGAAGTGGAACCCTGCTAAAGTTTGAAAATCTTGCAAGTCACAGAATTCCACCCCATCTAGTTCTCTTAACAGGTATTTATGGACATCGAAATGGCTAGATATAGTTAGATGACGAAGTAATGATGTGAACTGATCTCTTCATAAAGATATGACCCATATGTGGTAGAGTAGACCTGACTGCACTTCCCCGAAACATTAAATTGTATTACATAAGGAGTAAGATACTAAAATGTAAAACTCATGCAAATCACAGAAGTTCAGGACCATCCAATCCTCGAATATCAGTACTTTCCGTTGAACTTAGAGAGCATTTCGAAACGTAATAATTTTAAGGTAGGCATCTAGTTTAACGATAGTGTTGCTATTGCATGGTCACCAGTTTACCCAACGTGACATTGACTGCGACACCCTCTCATCTCTAATCTAACCAAAATCTACGTCCACCCACGTGTATTCGCATTAAAATTTGTTTTTCTCACTTACCCCAATTACCAAGATAGATTGTATCTCAAAGCTTATGAAACCTCTCAACGATGATACCTTTTTCGTCAGATTAATGACAGATGGCGAAAAAATAAACCCACAAATGACGGAACTCGATTACCACCTGGAGTGGATATTTTATTTTATTGCTACAATCGAGTCCCGATCGACGAAATCTTTTTCCATGCTAATTCTCTAATTGTAACTACGTAGTCCCATGTCTACACCAATAACATGCCAATCTTTATCTCCAATCTTATCACCTGCACACAAGCTCTGACGTAATCAAAGAGAAATCGTCTGTGTATGTATGTCCAGCAATTAATAGTAACAAAATCTCTTAATAGCATACCATAGTGAGAAAACGAAATTCCACATCCAACCACACGTCCGCCATTTTGCGTAATCGTTACACTTAAAAAAAGACGTCCCCAACAACAACAACCACAACAAACAGACATTAACTTCAAATGAGCAGAATTTAACGACATCTACGATAAGAGAATCTCTGTTAGGCCCGACCATGCACAGCATCCCAAATCAATCCGCCTTTATTCCCGCTCATGTGAGGTTGTCGACGTCATGTGTCGTCGTCTCGTCGGTAGCGTCATAATTTCCACCAACAACAGCACGGGTGATATCAACCTGCCTCAACGCGTTGTCTTGTGTACATCTCCCCTCGTGCATTGACATAACCGACACAACTCTCACTCTGATCGGGGCTTCAACTTCAGTCGCAGTCTCAGCCTGAGTATCGGCTGAAAGCCCCTTATCTCCGCTGTATATAGACTTTCAGCAGTGGAGTGCGCCTTTCCGGCAGTTTGCACTCTGCCGACCGATTGCCGCCGGAACCCAACGATACACAGCTGACCAGCGCAGTTTTTTTTATCACTTTCACCGAATCAATCCATTAGCAGGTTATCGCCATAGCGGTATGTATAGATACAAGTGTGTGTATTTGAATGGATCTCGGATCGGAACGGAACCATATAAAGAAGCTTCACGCGGCGAATGGGCCGAAACCGATTTGTAAATAAATTGTAAATTAATTAACAATTACTAATCGATGGTTGATTGTGCTTACGCCGCTCTCAATGAAGGGGCACATACAGCTCGCTAGATGATTTATGTCAATTTGGGAACTTACACAATCGTTATGGTGGCGGCGCGGCGGCACGAGTCTTCTTCGCTGGGCCGTTCCATTTAATGAATTTATTTGGCTTTGTCACGTAACTACCACTCTGTCCACTTCAAGTGTGACAAAAACAAATATTTCTCAAGATATTGCTTCCGAGATACTTTTAAGGGTCTTTCGACAGAGCAATTGTGATTTGAAAAGCTTTTCGAACTCAAGATGTTGTTTCTTGTTAGAGCAATCGGTTCTAAAATGAGACAGATACACAATAGGACTCGTTAATGAGGTTTCACGTGAAGTGGACAGTTTCACACTTATCGGCAATTGTGTGGAAATTTCGGACAAGCAAGTCTCTCATCTCTGAGAGTGCCTCTTACAAATATTGACACACGAAGGGTTTATTGTGTCGGTCAATGGCGGCTCAAGATAATTACCTCTTTATGAGGGTATTCATCCAAAGTTTTGAGATCTTGATTGCTAGCCTCATTATGCTGGAGAACACAATTTCCAATCAAAGTGGTATTGCATCTATGCAGGGTAAGCCTTATTTATAAAAAGTTCAAATGGGCTTCAAATTTTAGATTAATAGTAGAATCCTATGATAGATAGGTGTTGTAGAACAAGGCTATACCTTGAGCGGTTATAAATTGGCAATTGTGGTTATCCTTCTTCCTTTTGTGGTAACGATTCATCTCTTTCAACCGGGATTGATTTGCTTAACTTTGAAACAAAGAAAAGACTTGACTTGGTTAACAAAGAAAAGAAAAACACAAACCTGTTAAAGCCTTGATTGAATAACTTGACCAGAATATCCTGGTTTCTCAGGTTAAAAAAATTGTCTTGTCCCTGTTTACCTTTATTTGGGCTCAAGCCTATAGTTGATAAAAGATCGTTCGTTAGTTCATCGACAATAAATAATATTTCAACTCGTTTAAAAATTAAGTTATGATTTTAGCAACCAAAAATGGAATAAAAAACGCAAGCAGATTGACTTGAGATCGTTTTTACTTTACTTTGCTTAATTCTCACCAAAACACGCCTTATTGCGTATTTTTTAAAAAAAATCGAATAAAACACTCAAATCTGCATCATGTATTCCAAAATTTTATTGAAATCTTTGAATAGGCCTTTGCCATTTATGTTTTAAAGACAACTTCATGTAAATGTTGTCCAAGCATTTCGGCCTGTATTCCACGAATTACGCGTGTTATGTTATCCTATAAGGCTTCAATCGTGCTCGGCTTGTCCACATAGACTAACGACCTTACATAACCCCACAAAAAATAATCAAGAAGGGTTAAATCTCATGATCTTGGCAGCCACCTCACAGGTCTATTTCGAGAGATAAGCTGCTAACCAAATTCTTGCTTCAACATTTCCATTGTTTCAAGAGCTGTGTGGCATGTGACACCGTCTTGATGAAACCACATGTCAACCAAGTTCAGCTCAGCCAACTGGGAAAAAAAATCGCGTATCATGGCTCGATATCGTTCGACATTGACGGTAACGTTTCTTCATCGGTTGTCTTTGAAGAAAAATGGACCGATGATGCCACCAGCCCATAAACCACACCAACTGTCGTTTTTTCGGGATGCATCGGTAATTCTTGTATGGCATATGGCTGTTCATTACTCCAGATGCGTCAGTTTTGTTTATTTACGTATCCGTTGCGCCAGAAACGAGCCTCATCGAACACAATTTTTCGTTATTACAGCGGATTTTCAAGGATCTGTTCTAAGGCCCATTCACCAAAAATTAGACGTTGTGGTAGGTCATTGGCTTCAATTCTTGCACCAGTTAAATATTGTAGGCTTTCAAACCCAAATCGACACGTAATTTGTCATGTGGTTGAGTAACACATGCCTAATTGCTGAGAACGGCGACGAATTGACATTCCACGATATTCATTAACTTTGGACTCACTGTACTCATGCGAGTCGATGGTTTATTGTCCAACAAAGTAAATTTGGTGATTACAGCACGAATTGTTGATTCACCAGGTCGTATGGTCATATTATTATTATTATTATATATTTATTTTATTTAAGTGACAAAAATATTTTTATAAAAAAATAGAGTTATTGCCACTCTTAGCAAAAAAAATTGAGATAAACAATTAGAAATGGGTGGGGTGACCCTTAAAAAACAAATATTAAAAAAGTTAACATATTATTAATTAACATAATCTATATAAAAATGAGTTAAATTGGAAGTTTAAAGTTAACATTTCATGAAAAACATCAGCCATTCACAAAGAATTCGATACTCTCATTATCAAGACTAAGGAGCCAGTATTTTACTTGTTTAATAAATAACGAATGAGTTGTATGCATTCTGATGGATTGAGGAAGTTTTTTTAAATATACGACACGAAGAAACACTATAAAAATTACGAAATTCAGTTGTTCGAAAAACCGGTATAGACACTCGGTTCAAAAAGTTACCACGTAGACTATAGTTATCAATTATTCTAAAGTTAAGATTACCAGACCTTGTTTAGAACTTTATAGCAATACATATGCCGTACTGAGAGAATTTTCAAATCCCTAAATAGTGGAAAACTAGGATATAGGCGTGGTTTGCCACATATTTTCTTCAGAACACTTTTTTGCAATACTAATAGAGGCTCTATTTTGTTATTATATGTACACTAGTCGGCATAAGTATTTTGACGAAACCTTTTTGTGACTATTGAGACTAACTTTGCTTGGTATCGTTAAAACAACGATGCAAAAATGATGCGCGAAACAAAGAATCTATTTTTAGCTCTATGCATGCCAAGTTTTGCATTGTTTACCTTTTGCATTTTCTTTCTGCTGATAAGAACGCATGCAGACAAAGAATTTTTACGTGGCATAAGTATTTTGACGGAAACTTTGTGTAAATATTTTAACAGTTTTGAGCACGTGATAACCAAAAAACTTGTGTAGTTAACTTTAATTTACATTAAACGTTGATAACAAAATAAAAATTTATTAAAATTTATTAAAAACCATGGTTAAAACGGCTGAGTTGAGTTTGGTTGTCAGATCTTCAATGGTAGCGAAGTTTAACGCTGGAACGGCAGTAAAAGACATAGCAAGTGAGTTTAATGTGTCGCATCAAACTGTGCACTATCAAATCAATAAGTTTAAAAAGCATAATGACATCACAAACCTAATGAGATCAGGTGCTAAGCGCAAAACAACGCCCACTGAAGACCGAACCCTTCTACGGGAATTTAAAAGAAATATATTCCTGAAGCCTCAAACTGCTGCAAATCAATGGAATTTGACGGCAACGAATCCAATCAGTGAGCGCACTGTCCGACGACGTTTAATGGAAGGAGATTTTAAAACATTTAAAGCTAAGGACGTGCCGTACATATCAAAGGTAAACAAGCTTTAAAGACTGTCTTTCGCAAAGGAACATCTGCACAAGCCAAAGGAGTACTGGAGAAGCGTTCTATGGACAGATTTAAGTTCCTTTGGGTTTAACTCATCAAAAAACAAATTTTACGTTAGATTGCCAAAGGTAGAAAGGCAAAAAAGACGCCCCGTTTGTCAAAAAGTGAGCCATGGTGGAGGCTCTGTCATGTTCTGGGGATGTGTTTTTTCTTAGAGTTATATACTTGTCAAAATACTTATGCCAACACACGAAATTACAAATTAATTTATATCTTTTTTGACTTCTATGAAAAAATGTTTGTTTGCCTATTTTTAAGTTTGTATTAGTTATATATAAAAATGAAAAAATAAACATGAATTCTTGTCAAGCCATTTAGAAGTTAAACTCAAAAATGCACGATTTTTATTTCGTCAAAATACTTATGCCGACTAGTACCTCCCCAACAAGAAATTCCATATTGTAATTTCGAGTGAAAAATGCCATAATATACGCAAATAGTATACATTTTTAAGAATACATCGGAAATACTGTCTCAGACTTTCTGTATGGTTATAAAAACTCATTCTATTATCAATGATTAATCCCAAATATTTGAATTCTTTAACAATTTCTATCTTAAAACATTTATCATTGCAGTTCGTTGAATCAGTGAAAGTTGAAGATGCAACCACAGAATTACAGGTGCACTTAAAAAGTTTAAATTTTTGACACTCAGTAGCATGGAAAAAGAGATCACCATCAATAATCTTTTGCCCACACAAATTAAAAAACATTGCCTTAGTCTTAGAACTTATCATCAATTTGTGCTCTGCAAACCAGAGTCTTAACAAGATGAGATCCCAATTTATATCAGATATAAGATTAAGACAGCTATCTGTAGCATAAGTAATGCCCACATCATCTGCAAAAGCTGTAAATAAACCTTTAAAGGACAAGCTGAACAACGAATTGATGTAAACCAAGAAAAGGATTGGTCCCAAAACCGAACCTTGTGGAACTCCCAAATCTATTGACTTTATATCACTTCTGATATCAACAAATTTCACTCTTTGGGTTCTATCTTTTAAGAAAGATCTAAACCAATCACATATGAAACCTCGAAACCCAGCGCTTTCAAGTTTGCCAATCAATATTTCGTGGTTAACCATGTCAAAGGCTTTTAATATGTCAACAAATAATCCGGCTGTATTCTTTTTTCTATCCTGGCGAACAATTAGTTGAGAACAGAAATGTAACAAGGCATCTTCGGTTGATTTTTTACATTGAAATCCAAACTGAACCTCACTAAGAAAACTTGTTCTAGTTAAAAAAAACTCACCATTCTACTTTTTACGGCTTTTTCAAAAATCGTACTTATTGAGGGTAAGAGTGATACAGGCCTATAGTTACTTAGTTCATTAGTTGCGCCTTTCTTAAAAAGTGGTAGAATGTTGGCACATTTAAGTGCATCAGGGAATACTCCAGAAAAAATACTTTTGTTAAAGATATGTGCCAAGACGTCAATTATAAAACAAGCTATATTTTTTAAATAAACATTACAAATACCATCATATGGTCGTAACAAACGGTGCACATCACACAGATCACGAATTTTGATAACAAATTTCAATAATTTGCAATCGTTGCTCGTTTGTAAGTCATTACATTATTAATTGACAGAGTATACTGAAAACTTATCACTTTGACAGATAACATTTAGACGCCATTACTAACCAGTGCGGCCAACCTGAAAAACTTAACCCGATATCACAAATGGTGACATTGACCGATCATTTGACTCTTAAAACTTAACTGCTCGGTCTTTGCAGCAATTAGTTTTTATCTTAAAATATAACATTAACCATACCCATCTGTAGAGAAAGAAAATTTGACTGCTCCTATTTTTACACCTAGAATGTCAATGAACACATGTTCTTCACCTATAGCTACATATACAAGTTTCGCTATATAGCTAATATCCAGTTTTCTACCTGTTCCTATATTCAAATGAACGAATATATCAACACCATAATAATTATTTTATCCGCAAATCCGTTTAAAAATTGCATACAATTATCCCCGCTTTATCGATGCGGTTGTATGCACATTTCACTTAAACTCACACTAGGTGAAAAGTCGTTGACCTTATCCGCGAAAATAGGCACCCAGTTTAGTCCGAATAAAGCTCTGCACACTAAAATACCAGTTTGACTACTGTCAATGACATTGTCACAAATTTGGAGTAGATATGGTTAGGTAAAGGCTATGAATTATTGTGTTTACTTGTATGAGTGTGTGGTTATTGCAGAACGCTTAAAAAAGTACAAGACCATGGAAGTGTGTCACTACATGCATTGGACATCTAGTTCCGAAAAAAACAAAAAAAAAATTGTGGGCTGGCTTATGCGTGTCTGAAACTGAAATCTATGCAAATGCATCAGAGCATGATTAACACAGACATTCAGCCCTATCGAGGTATCCGCAGAGCTGACAATTTTCCGCAACGCATACTTCGTCGGAGGTTTAAATTCCATTCGAGGTAGCTATGTCATCGGAAAATGCACAAATGCGCCGGCTTCACTTCACTACAATTCGTAAATAGATGCCGTGAAGAATTTGTGTCGGAGGAGATCGAAAAAATAAAGGCATTTAGCTGTCAAAAATTTCACGAAATATGCACCTGAACGCATTTCAACGCAATTCGCCGGGATGCGTTACAAAATGTCGGAGAAATATTCCGAACAGCTTTTCGGAAGAATACCTCGAAGCAAAAATCTTCCGAATCGTACAAAATCGGGAATTTTCCGCTCCGACGGATACCTCGATAGGTCCGATTATTCGTATGAATAGCGCTTTAAACAAATCTGGAACCCGTTTAGGTTTCTATTTCTCAGGGTGGCTGATGAAACGGACAATTGGGATGATGCTACTCGAATTTGGGTTGGATTTTCTTCAAACAAGGGAAAATGGTGTGATCATCAAATCCAGTGTTAACAAGGATTTCGTTGAAGTCTGAAACTCAAAATATTTGGCACTGAAAAAATAGCCACAAGAAGTTAAAAGGATTCACGCCACACCGGTGTGAGGATTATAACGCGAGAAGCCTCTGCAGCTAGGTTTTGGTTGGCTTTACATACTAGGGAAACATACGATAGATTCATCTCTACATGACTCATACCATATATTGTGTACCCAAGTAACATCCGATTCTCAGTCAGGTTGAAAATATGTCAACAATCCAGTAGATGAGCCGCAACTGATTTGCTAAGCTTCTCGCGCCCACCAGCAAGAAACGCTTAGTTTAATGAAGAGTGCCCACAGATGCTCACAGTTTAAAACGAGGCCAACAAGGCTAAGCTGCAGGAATGGAAGAATAGAGGATTTTCAATAAAAAAGGAAACCCTCTGTTCTGCTCCAACTACAGAGACATAAGCCTTCTCAACATCGTTCCCAAGATCCTATCTGACGTAATATGTGAACGCCTTAAACCATTTACCAACAACCTGATCGGTGTGGTATTAGTGTGGTTTTGCCAGGAAAGTCCACCACTAACCAAATCTTCACACTTTCGCAGATCCTGGAAGAATCCCAAGAAGCCCAAATCGATACCACTGCCTATTCATCGATTTAAAAGCAGCAGACGATAACATTTATAGAGACGAACTATACAGAGCCATGTCTAGTTTCGGTATACCGCCCAAACTCGTCCGTCTGTTTATGATGACGATGGAGAATTGTCGCTGCTCCATCAGGTTCGGAAACGTCTTCAACCACATAGTCGATACGATTAAGGCAAGCCGACGTACTGTCTTGTCACTTCTTTGATCTCATTTTTGAGAGGATTGCGAGACAAACACCAAAGGCACATTCTCCCATAACCAACGAAATTGACATTATTGGTTGGACTCAACGTGATGTCATAGCCATTTCAGCTGTAAATGAGGGTTAGACCAAGTATAGTCTGTCAATACGAAAGGCCACACAACATCGACGAATTGGACAGAACGTCACCATTGACGGATATAACTTTGATGTAGTGCTGGACTTTGTCAACATCGGCTCCGGTATTTACTCTGACAACGACATCTCGTCAGAAATACTGTTTTCTCGGGCTTAGGAGCTAATAGACCTCACTCGAACTAATAAGGAGATCCTATACAAGACCCTGATCATTCCAGGCCTGCTCTACGGCACTGAAGCATGGACCGTATCAAAAGTGGATGAAGAAATTCTTGGTCGTTTTAAGCGAAAATTCTTCAACAAGTCTTTGGCGCTGTTTACGTTGACGGGCTATGGAGACGATGATTCAACCACCAGCTGTACAGTGACATACTCCTAGTCAAAAAAAAAACTCCCCATTGGACGTTTATGATAGGAAGGACATGTAGAGCAAATGGACACCAAAAGTCCGGCTCGCAGAGTCTTTGATTCCCAGCCAAACGTAGTAGAGGAAGACCTCGCCTTAAGTGGCGCGCACAAGCAGAAACCGACCTCAACCAACTAGAAGTGCGGAAATAGAGGCAGGGGGGGGGGGGCTAAATAGGGGAGACATGTTTTTTGAGGTCCAGGTTTATTTCGGACTGTAGCGCCATTTAAGTAAGCAAGTGAGCTTGCTTCTCAAGACAGTTTTATGTATTTCGATGTTTTAGGGACAGAAATCCTTTGCTTATTAGTCTAGCGCACTACTATGCGTATATCCTCAACAGTGTCTGCTATCCAACAGCACCCTATTTAGGACTACTAGCACGAAGGCATTTATTCGACAAAAAAGTGATTAGCTGAACTATACCGGCATTTCCTTATAGATTTCAGGCTAGAAGGCGTCAGGATAACCCTACTGATTAGTTGAATAAATGCGTTACTGCAGGTGGCTCTTAAACACTTTTTAATATTTTGCTAGTATTCACGATCCCTCCTCAACTGTTCAGCGGCACGTCTACAGTTGTCTGTCCAGACAAGGGCAGGCGCGTTTCTTTTCAGCGCACGAATGCCGACTATCTCTAAATGAGATGGCAGAGCACTTAACCATACACTTAACCAGTACAGCTTTTGGGTGCCGGACTACAGAAACATACCAGGGAATTGCAAGGCGGATGAGCTTACCAGACAGGGCACTACCCTTGATATTCTACCGCCAGTAGATATGTTAGGTATGACCCTCGCTGCATGTTAATCACAGATCAAACTGAATGCGATCAAGAAAGCAAACCGTAGATGGATAAACAGCAGAACGTGTCAAATATCCAGGCAACTCTGGCCAAAGTTTAACCAGAAGCACTCCATCAGCTTGACCATGTTGAACAGATCAGACAACAGCACCATACTCTGTGTCCTAACAAGACACTGTCCTTACAAGACACTAAGCCTACACGCAAAAAGACTAGGCCTCTTCAGCAATGACTTCTGTAGAAGCTACTTGGTCGAAGGAGAGGAGGAAAGTATTACTCACCTTCTATGCTCTTGTCTAGCTTTCTCAGAAAAAAGGAAGCTTCGTTTGGGGGACTACTTCTTTGATAATCTAAGTGAGCTGGCTAATATCAATGTCAGAAACCTCCTACGCCAGATGGTCAGCTCAGTCAGGAAAGTCGACAGATCCACGTGGTACCACAAATGACCTTTACGGTCTAAGTGTGCACGCGCATCACGCGAGTGTACAACCACTGTAACCTAACCTAACCTAATCCTTTCGCCTTAATGCTAAGGGCCCATGCAGGTCTCATGACGCCTCATCTGAGCATAATCAGTCCATCAAAGCTAACCGTCTTACCTTAAGGTGTGCCCAATCTGTTTCTAATTTCATCTTCATAAGTCAATTGGATCCAGTCATGCGTTAACGAGTAGCTCTGCGTATTTGCAACTGCAGTGATTAAGACCCTCACTTTACAACAACATACCCATACTGCAGTTCTTCATCGAAAATGAAACGAGTAAAACAGTATCATTTTGGCCTTTGCACTTAAAAGATTTTGCCGATTCCATTGTATTTTGGCCACCGCGCCATCAAAGAGGATTCTGATCCCCTGAAATGAAAATATCTGAACCTTCACAGTCTCCCGCCCAAAAATGCCAAATTAATGGAAAATGCTTGAAGTGCCAGCTTTTGTTTTGGGAGTCTTTAACATACACTTCATTCTGCCAGCATTAGCCGACTTTAAACTCAGACTCATCTGCTGGAAAAGGAATGGTCTAAAGCTTCTCAGCCTCCCGTCCAAAAATGCTTAATTAGGGAAAACGTTTGAAATACCACCAGCGTTTGTTTTGGATACCTTTTAACGGGTGATTTTTAGCTGGTTTGGTTTTGGCAACACTGGTTTTGACAGCTGACGTGTGTTTAGTACCTTGTGTCACTGTCAAACAGCTTCAGTTTGGTTTGCAATTTAACCATGGATCGTCTTACAAATGAACAACGCTTGCAAATTATTGAATTTTACTATCAAAATTCGTGCTCGGTTCGAAATGTTCATCGCGCGCTGCTTCCATTTTATGATCGACATTCTCGACCTTCTGAGCAGTCTATTCGGAAGATTGTGACCAAATTTCGCACCAAATTTACTTTGTTGGACATTAAACCACCAACACGTTTACGTACTGTGCGTAGTGAAGAAAATATTGCGGCCGTATCAGCTAGTGTGACAGAAGACCGCGAAATGTCGATTCGGCGCCGTTCCCAGCAGTTAGGCCTTTGTTACAGCACTACGTGGAAAATTTTGCGGAAGGATTTGGGCGTAAAGCCTTTTAAGATACAGCTGGTGCAAGAACTAAAGCCAGCCGACCTACCACAACGCCGAATTTTTGGTGAATGGGCTCTTGGAAAGCTGGCCGAGGATCCGCTTTTTTATCGAAAAATTGTGTTCAGCGATGAGGCTCATTTTTGGTTGAATGGGTACGTAAATAAGCAAAATTGCCGCATTTGGAGTGAAGATCAGCCAGAAGCATTGCAACAGCTACCAATGCATACCGAAAAAGCCACTGTTTGGTGCGGTTTATATTTCCATATTTCTTCAAAGATGATGCGAATCGCAGCGTTACTGTCAATGGTGAACGCTACCGAGCGATGATAACAAACTTTTTTTTTGCCCGAAATGGAAGTTCTTGACTTGCATGATATGTGGTTTCAACAAGACGGTGCCACATGCCACACAGAACGCGAAACAATGGCGCAATTGCGAGGCGAGTTTGGTGAACAGTTAATATCACGTTTCGGGCCGGTCAATTGGCCGCCTAGATCGTGCGATTTGACACCATTAGATTATTTTTTGTGGGGGTATGTCAAGGCTAATGTCTATAGGGACAAGCCCGCTTCGATTGACGCACTGAAAGCCAACATCCATGCATTCATTCGTGAGATACCGGCCTATATGTGTGAAAGAGTATGCCAAAATTGAACTCAGCGGATGGGCTACCTGAGACGCAGCCGCGGTCAACATTTGCATGAAATTATCTTTAAACATTAAATTGCAGGGTTCAAACTATCGATTCAAATAAATATTTCATTCATTTTTTCGAATTTTTTGTGTTTTTTTTTTTTTAAAAAGTTCTAAGCCTTTAAATAAATCACCCGTTACATACACTTTACGCTGGAAATGGATGACTAGTTTTACCGTCCGAATCCTGACTTATCTAATATATCGCAGTCAAGAATCTCGGTCGCAGTGGTGCGATGGTGAGTGCGATGAACTGCCGCGCAGAAGGTCTGGGTTGGTGATTTTCCATTGGCCCTCCTCTCGTGATGATCTAAAAAATCATCCGAGTAGTATCAATTATCAAGAAAACTTATCTTAACTTAGGCGTTCGGAACCGCCATAAAACAGGAGGTCCCGCCATAGTGCAAGAAGTACACACGCACACATGAATGCTTGTGAGAAAACTAGGCACTGGGTACTAACGAGCCTGTTGCGCAAAGATTTGTATTTGTAAGAATCTCGTGTACCGGGTTTACCAGCCGAGCGCCCATCACTAACGCTTTTACTCATATTACTGGGAAGTTCGTAACCTTCAGTTGGAAGCCAGATTCTCCATAGGCACTATAATTGAACCGCTCTGACAACGACGGATCTTTTATCAGTGTTCACTAAATTCCATAGATTTCACACATATCTCCAGATCACAGTCCATCTGTCCTGCTCCTTTCCTATGTATTCTGTGTGAAAGGACATGTGTTCTCTCATCCATCGTGAAAGGCTTCCTCGTTTTTTTTCCAAATCTATAGAGTGGATTATAAAGTTCCAGTTTTCTTCTCCGACTGTCTGTCATATGGGTCTTAATGTGCTACAGTCCGGAGAGAACCTGGGTCTTAACCAACGTTCCGTCAGTTGCACACTTGTGGTCGTTAAACATGTCGAGGTCTTTCTCTACTCATACATCAGTCTGTGAGTATGAGGCTCTGTTAGCCGGAGTATTAGTGTTCATTCGCTCTACATGCCTTAGATATCTTAAACGGCCATTGAGATTTGTTTGGAAAAGTCCTATGTAGCTATACATCACAGATTTCGTTTAAATCTCCATTTCAATAGCCCGTAATCACAAACGGGAGCTTCGTAAGAAATTTCAGGACCAGATCTTTATGGCTAAGAACAAATTAGCAATTAGGATAGCATAACCAACCCTTGAGGCATAAAAGTTTTGTTCGATTCAAGATCCTTATCCTTGTCATTGCAAGCAGGTAATCCAAAAAAATCCTCAGGAGGTACGTGTATGTACAAAGATACAGAAATGACAGAAAATCGTATGTTCTCAACCAGTGTTCAAATACTTACAATAATACCCAGATGTATCGAAAGTGTTCAAGAAACTTGCCAAATCATTACTGGAAATCTTCAAATATGGCTTTTCCCCAAAAGACAGATGTATCTGCATAACCTTTAAGCAACTTTAATAAGATTTTCGTTATTTTATACTGCCTAGCTGGGAAGTCTAATGAACCGTTCAGGTGTCACATGAGTACCACCCCTTTTTGGGAAGGCATTCCAAGTTAGCACCTCTTTCAAGAAAAAGTAAATTCCAATATATTATTCGTAAGACCTGAGCATAAAATCCACCTCAGAAGCACATGCAAGCCCCCACAAAGCCCTCATTTCGAAATTCTTTAAACAATTTCGCCCCCCTCGAAGCCCATACCATACTCCAACTATAGCCTACACTCAATCATTCAATAATTTGCATGGGTCACGTTGCTCGTTACACGTTCATCTTCATAAGTTACTAGGACAAGGCCAGCTAAGAATCCTTCGCTACTGTCACGTCTCGCTCATTATGATTACCGATCAAATAATCCATCAAATGTCGGTGCGCTTGACAGATGACACATGACTTTAGCAAAAATGAAGCCACATTACCGACTAAACCGTTCAAACCGAAATTAAACAAATGAAGTCTCATTAGATTAAGACACACGCAGTCATAAGTCACCCATCAAAGTCTCGTTTATCGAGGAGTCTTTCGACGTAGTCAACATCTATTAATCTTCGACTAACAACCGTACCTCAAACATACCGTCACGTCGATGGTTTATTTGCCATCGTTTCGAGTTCAACAATGACTTGAACTTTAGAGCACAAAAGGCCTCAGCTATACCATGTTGCTACATGGATCCGCTTACCAGCCTAGGCATCTGTGCCATAAACATACTGTCAATGTCATCCAAATGAGTTTCCCATAATATACAATAGCTCACGAGCCTAAGTAGAGGTTCTGTGTGTATCTGCCACAATTGGAGTCGTGTCATTACGGCACAAAACTGCACCTCCTTCGCACCGGGTAACCTTGCCGTGTACGATGTGAAGCCAGCAGGCATCTCTCTACCCAGAGAAATCTATTATCGCTTTAAATCTATGTATCTCTTGGCCTAGGGTCGAATGCGTGGAGAGTCATTTAAAGAGTATCTGCCCCGACGACGCTCGTGATTGTTCGCGTTTGTATAATGCGCGTCGACGCCGACTAACTCAACGCGGCTGCTAGAACAAAGGCGGGAAGGTAATTCTTGCAATTACCCCAACTAGCGCGACATTGAACGGCATGAGCAGCCTAATGACAACAAACGTCACTAATTGATGTTTCGACAAATTGAGCACGTCAAAGTATCCATTTCGAGAGCTGACTACGCGATTACTCGAGTGACAGCTCGTTAGGTTAGGCAAGGTCAGCGATACAATTCGCCCTTTCAAAGTTCCGACTATGGAATTGACGAAAAACGTGTCCAGATACTGCACCCAAACTAACCTTCTTGAACTTGCGTGATGCCCATGACAGCTATATGCTTTGACCACGAGGTGATGTCAACGCGATGTGTGTAAACTTGCTTCGGACATGTGCCCGATTTGAATGTCTCATCGAGTAAGCGATAGATCGGAACATGTTCCGATGTTCCAAACGGAGTCGGTTTATAATGTCAATGCCGTATCCGATTCGCCGGAGTCTGTAATTGGAGATGCTATCACGATGCACCATACGAGTGCTCTTGTCTTGCGAGTGGTTGTTTGTGAGCGCGCAGTGACAGCGGATTCTTTGTGTTCTGTCGCGAAGCTGGGAACGGCTGAGAAGAGTTATTGTTGTGCTGGTTATTTGGAAACCTTTTCGTTTGGCTTAAGGTGTGATGAGATGTGCATTTTAATTTAGCTGCCATCATGATCACATCATGGGTTGGATATATTGGGGGACCGTGAGGCGATGCATTGTTCGGTTGGTATTCTTGCCGATAGTTCTCTTGCTCATTCTGTGAGAGTCGTGATGTTCCTTGGCACATGACCTATTTCGATGTTGCTCAATTGAATTTGCGCGCTGCTTCTATCTAGAGTCGGAGGGTATCGCTTTCGTGGATGTAATTAGCTTTAATTATGTTCAACGTATCTGCAGGCACGTTTTGAATAATTTATTTTCAATTTTTTATGTTTGTTTGTTGGTTCTCAGAGTCGTGTGCAGTGTATCTACGGTACGGATACTTTAATCGTATCACACTCCAAGACGCACATCAACTGGTGGTGTGGTTCATGTGCCAAGGGATACCCGCAAAGTTTCGCAAATCTAACCATAATCGGACTCATTTTGCAGCGATCCATGAGAGTAAAAATATGTTTACCCCTCAAGCTGGGTTATGTATCTCGATTTCAGAGAATGAATCTGTTTTGCTGGTATCGCTGTAAAGATCGAATATCGGCATAGACTTTGGCGCTGGGTTAAGTACGAAGTTCCGCTCCATAACATATCAAAACAAAACATAACATTGTGCGGTACCAGTGTATATTGGATAGGTATTGGGTTTCGAGTGGTTTGCGGATGGTTTGTAAGGGAATCTAATGGCTTGTGCAGTCTTGCAAGGGAGAGTAATTAAGACAAAGCTGGGAGGCTTTTTATCGCCATATTCACGTGTGGTGTGCGAAGGGTTGCAGCGTTGGAAATATTGTGTGCAGTGCACTCAATTATGGATACACCACGGGGATATAACTATAAAATGCAAGTATTAAGTGATTTGTTTACTGGGGTATCGGTTTCTTGAAATCAGTGCACGGCATAGATGTCAAATGCACTAGTACTGCTAACGAGTACTCTACTGGTAAATAATTTCGGAATTTGTTATTGAAGAAGCAGGTAAAGCAGGAGGAAGTTATGGAAATTGAGTCTTTTGAATAGACGTCCCTTTTGGAATGAAAAAGTCTTGAATAATCTTATCGCCAGATAGTAGAAAAGACCAACAATAAAACAGTGAGGCCATTTAGGGTTATCGGGAATTCTTTTTCCCAAGGAAATTTTCGAATTCAGCAATCTGATTTACATTGCTGAATGGGAAACAAAAGAATTCCCGATAACCCTAATTATTGTCATTACTGATGTAATGCAGACGATATTCATCATCTGGGTTTTTTATTATATCCAATTTTATAGAAACCAAAAGTCATGATGGCACAGCCTTGACAAAGAATTTTGGAAATAAACGAGTTCCTCATTCAGTTCCCCGTCGCGGTCGGGCTCCAACCCAGAGCAAGCAGCATGCGAAAACAAACTCTGACACCAACAAATACGACAACAATAAACTTTTGACTGCATTCTACAATAATAGGGGTTTGGGATACAACAACGTTAAAGTCAGCTGAGTATATGAATTTTTTCAAACAATACGGCTACACACTCTGGCCCTTACAGAAACAAAACTCAGCTTAACGATAAACAGAGACGACGAAGATGGATGGATATAAACAGATCTTCGTTACGACTACGAAGTGACTTACATGCCAGAGGAATCGATCAAATCTTGTCACCTCGATGTTTTATGGTTTCAAATCTCAAGATTGTGTAATCTGCGTTTAAAGTTTTTCACCTACAACTCTTTTGATGAAAACAATTAGAAGTATAAACTGATATTTTGAAGTAAACAAAACTGAAGTGTTTTCTAGTGTTAGTAATATTTTTTAGGACCTTCAAATCATAAGTCATATTTTTCGCTCCCCAAATATTAACTAACCCGTGAAACTATTTCAACAAATGTTGAAGAACTCATCACCAATAAGTCGAAGTCATCCCAACTAACAATATCTCTTCGATAAAGCAATTTGAAAACTATTTTTCCTCAAGCAATATAAACTGTATGAAATCAACAGCACACTATGAGATTTCCTTACCGAAGCCTTACCGAAACCCAAAAACAACGAAAATAAAAATTCAAATGTTGTATTTATTTTAAACAAGCTGGCCCGTCAAACGTTGTTTTGCCATCTCTTTTTTTTTTCCTAAACCTTCGCGGCAATTACGAACAAATCCGCAGAAGGAAGTATCCAATTTGGTCCAGTCGTTTTCGAGTTTTAAGCATCCGAACAAACCAAGATCCATTTTTATATATATATATTTAGATAGATAGATAGATATTTGTGAACTTTCCCACCATATTTTTTTTAATTTAAATATTTATTTTTAATGTACACCAAAAATGGGAAATAGTTTATTTGTAATGTGCATTCGACTATTCTAAGAAACGGGTGTCTGAGTATTTTGGGAAATGGAATAATTAAAAAAAAAACACAAAATTTCTGCGTGGTTGTTCATAGCAAAAAAAAATAAGTAGTCACAGCTTGCTATAAGCCTTAAGTCAGAAGCTCTAAACATATTATGCTTCTATATTACTTCGGCGGAAGCTCTACGAAAACATCTTTACAACTGTCACATGTACACACATCCCTGGAAACTTTATAAAAGCCTTAAATTGATATAACATTTAATTTCTATAAATAAGGCTGAACTTCTCCGCACAAGTAGAAAAAAAGCTCAATACAAGTAATTGCTTCTTAAAATTAGAAATTTGAACTTTAGAGAAGAAAAGTTGTCAGTTGGGATTATCCCTGACGATTTCAAAGATGCAGATACTGGTACTTACTAGTAAGCACCGATCAATCGTTCTATTATTCAGCCCTATCGAGGTATCCGTCGGAGCGGACAATTCTCCGCAACGCGAACTTCGTCGGAGGTTTAAATTCTATTCGAGGTATGTGTCATCGGAAAAAAATTCTACACAAATGCGACGGCTTCACTTTACTACAATTCGTAGAAAAATTCCACAAAGAATTCGTGTCGGAGGAAATCGGAAAAGGAACGGTACTTAGCTGTCAAAAATTGCACGAAAAATGAACCTGAACGCAGTTCAACGCAACTCGCCTGACTCGGAAAAATATTCCGAAAAGCTTTTCCGAAGAATACCTTTAAGCAAAAATCCTCCGAGTCGTACCAAATCGGAGAATTTTCCGCTCCGACGGATACCTCGATAGGGCCGATTGGCTTGAAAACAAGATCCTCAATGGGTTTATAGAACTACAAAGCAGGTTAGCGGAATAAAATGCGATATAACTATTCATTTGGATTTATCTCTGCTTAAATGGGTTCACACACCTCACATGCATGCATGGGTAATTTATTGCACATGCAAATTGAGAGTACATTGTGTCGAATTTGCGTTTCTTAGATTGATTTTTTGAATATTCTGACCCGCATGCTAGGTTAGTGTGTCCTTGAAGTAGAGTAGTGGCTAACACCTTGCCACTTTCATGGTACTAATCTCATAGATATTGTAGTGCAATTGTGTCTTCTCAGTGTCCTTTGTTCTGAATCTATTGGTCCTTAAACATTATTCAGCCTTCTATTTGTTCCCAGAAAACTGTAAAGAGAAGTCAATGGGATTTTGATAAGCTCTTGGCTTCCAAGTTTTCAGTTCCTCGAGTGACAGAGACTTAGGCAGTAATAGAGTGGGTGAAGAGTATTTCTGTGCATCTCTTCGTCGCGCGTAGTTTCTAAAATGATGGTCATCCTTGAGATCGATATTCATCTCCGCTACAAATCAGCAATCTTCCCCAACATACATCTCTGTATATAGCTATCCACTATACTACTACTCCATAGAAAAGTATCGATCTTATAACCGAGATATAGAGCCATTGCGTGATACGAGGTTGGCCACATTTCATGCCTATGGCTTTCTCGCAAGAATAAAGTGCGACTGTCGCTTTCTTTAAACTTTCTGTTATGTTCGGCTTCTTCTTTTTCTGAGAAGGCTAACCAAGGTGCAAAGAACTGCATGTCAGTGCATAGGTGGTCCACTTCGTACGACTACCTCAACAGCACTAGACATCCTCGTTCACCTTTTACCCATGATATCTTTGGCAAGCAAGAAAAGATTAGGGAGAGGGATTTCGGATAGATCCGTGAGGTTATGGAAAAAGTATTTTCCTAAGATTCTCATTCTTAGTTGGCTGAGGCCTGGGCAGTGGCACAGAAAGTGGAAGGTATCATCGTGTATTTCTTCATCACCGCAGCCTCTACAGAGGTCATCATCTATTTTCAGTTTGTGGCTTTTTAATAAGTTGTGTCCAGAAAGAATCCCAACTAAAGTCGTGACAGATTTCCTTTTTCTACGAAGTAGTTTATGAGTTCTGGCTTTGTCATACTCCGGCCACATCCTTTTGGAAGTTTCACAGGTGGGAAGGGAGTTCCACCAGTTCGTCAGCAGTTTTATTGCGGTATATGTCTCTGTGTCAGGGGACCCAGCGGCTTAACATTATGTAGGACGCAAAGAACCTTTAGCCCTTCACGACAACAAGCAGAGAATTTTTTTCGACAGCAGAGATAGGTTTTATTGCAACCTGATGGTGATATCATCTGGTGGCATCGCCAGCATTGAGGTCGCTTTAGCTGCCTCTGCTACTGCCAATATCTCGGCCTGGAAGACACTGCTGTGCTCAGGAAGACGAAAGGTACTAGTTAGCATTAGTGTTTCTGAAAACACTCCAGCTCCAACGCTTACATTCATTTTTGAACCATCAGTGTAGATGGATATGGTTTCGGTGCCCAATTCCTTCCTCTCCCACTCCTCTCTGCTTGGAAAGATACAGAAGAATGATCTTTGAAAGTCATGGTGAGGCAGCATGTAGTCAGAGGATACAACAGAGCCTTCATAGTTGACTTTGTGTCGGTTGCAGCGTTGCAAACTTTGCCATCAATCATTGTAAATGCCAACGTATGCTTAACTTCGATAGGTTCAAAACCGTCCAGGCAGGGAATCGATCTGCGATTCCATATAAGTGATTTCACTTTGGGTTATATCCTATATATCCTTATTTTCTTTAGTGAAAATGATTCTAATGGGTCGACAATACCTTGGTGATGATGGTGTCGGATTTTGCCAAACAATTTTTTCATTTGATGCACAAAACAATCGCAAAGGCACAAAAGAACATTGAAATCTATTTACGTCTGAATCAGAACGGTATTCAAACTTCGGTTTATATTGGGTTTGTTGCGATCCATCTCAACCCCATTTTGAAATAAGCTCTAGGGATTTCATTTCTTCCTCTGTCAAAGTTTGTCGACCATCCAAATACATTAGCATACGCTAAATGGTGTGATCAAGCAAGCTCTGCAATTTTACCTCTGCCAGAGTTTCAGTTACTTTGAAAGGCTCTAAGCTTGGATAGCAATCGATTTTAGCTTTTTTAAGTGTACTGTAACTCGGGAACAGTTTCTTATCGCTTGTTGTTACAATTTCGTATTGCCTTCGGGATAAACCTGCTTCAACAAAAATTGACAGTGCTTGTATAGTTGACATTTTTGTCTCGTTTTGAAATTGGGTTTTTATTCAAAGCTTTTTTTTTTACAAAGATTGGCCTTTTCAGGAGAATTGGTTATTTTGTTGAGGACTTTCGCCGATACTGGGTTTCCACATTCTCGTAATTTTACTTGAGCTGCAAAAGTAAGTTCTTCTGCTTGATGAGATCTCCGAAGGTTTTCAGTTCGTCTGCATTTACTACGAATGGAAAGATTTTCAAACGATTTGGAGGTACTGGTTTTGTTTGAATTCCACTGAATTTGAACCTGTGCTGCAGCGAAATCAGTTGGAGTAAAAAAATTATACAGCTTATTGATCTATGGGAATATTACTACATTTTGGTATAAACTTCACTTCTTAATTTTACAATTTAGTAAATTGACTTTTGACTCGTTTTTGCAAGCATTTACTCCAAAGTGAGACGCATCTCGGGACTTAAAGAAATTGATTGCCTCAACTTTTTCGTGAGATAAGAGAATGAGAGATGGTTTTACATGTACAATACAGTCATTACAGTGATTTCGGATTCATTTAAACTGAATTCGTTTTTCATTACTAGAATTCAACTTATATGACCAAAAACTTACCAGTCTGCAACTGGTGGCATTTATTTTGATACTTGTTACTCCATTAGGAATAAAGCCTGTTTGCAAAATAACTTAGATATGATTTTTAAGTCGCCTTTATCTCAGGCCTTACATATACCAATCTTATCTAAGGCAATGAATAGATTATTCATTTAATCGGATTGATCGATTACAGATACAGATATATATAAATACACCGCCCAATATCATTAAACCTACCGGCCGGTGACGTGATATCATTGTAAGCTGTCAGTTCACCTGTCAAACAATTAACCAACTATCATGTCTGCATAAAACCAACAAAACTTTTAATACGCATACGATATTGGAATTCAACATGTCCTTGGATGACGAATTCAAATTAGATCCGTGTTTTCTTATTTTTTTTGCTACATGTGACACTGATCAATTGACGTTATTTGAAACCCAAGGCTACTATCTCAAACCTTGTTAAATAAAAAAACAAAACAAAACTATAACAATCGAAGGCATAAAACGTTTTAAAAGGCATCAACCAAAAACGTGATAAGATTGTTAACATCCTCATTGGAAAACATCCCACGAACGAGACCCAAACAATTGCATTTTAAATATTTGTTTGTATCTTTTTGTTGTTGCTGTCATTTGATACAGCAGTCATCCAAATTGAAGAACAAAAACAAGGCTATTGGGCACACTCAAAACGACGTTCATGCCTGTCAAATGTCTAGAAACAATATCTTCAAGAGTTACATCACTGACAACCAACAAAAAAAAATAGTAGCGCTAACCTTATTCCAAAGTGCAATTAAATTTGTATCTTTGATAATAATTACTGTTCGCTGTCATTTTGTCAGTGTTGAGCAACACAACAATGCATAACACGTACGTGATGTGTGCTTACAATTGACAAAAGGCATTACCAAATTGTCATATTGTCAAGTGCCAGAAATGAAATGACAACCAAAACAGAGGATGCCGTCAAATCAAGTGATGCATTCGCTGCTGGTGATGACACACAATTTTAGATAATAATCTCACTGTCACATTGAATGGTATTACTGTCATTTTTTGAGAAATACTACTAAAGGGTGACCTCATTTGTCCGCACATGGTATTTGGAGTTGGACGCACTCTGCTCTAAATTTGGATCCGGATTTATTCATATAAGAACGGGACAACTTTCATTACTTTCAGTTCATCTACCTTTCAACTGTCAATATCCACGTCGAAACATTTGAATTGAGATACTATTTTCTTGGTCACTTTAGGCGAGTAATGTCTTTCATTTGGCGTGGTGCCGTTCAGAAATCAGATTGCGCAAGCCAGTACCAAGTAGCAGTATTGTGCCACAGCTATCGATCATTAAATGTCTGAAAATGGCCGGGGGTTATTTTTCTGCGCGATTTAAACGAATGTGAATTATTGTTTTGTAACTCTGGTAACAATACAAGTGCTCATTTTGTATATCAAAGGCTTTAGAGATACTATGGATAATTTCGCATATCACTTGCAGCGCAATGGTTGGCTTTCTTTTTTTTTTCAGGTAGCAAGACTGCATATGGTTTTTGGAAATAGGTGCAAACAGCCGCTTGAAGGATGTTGTCAGTCAATTCGTGATTAGTTTTATAATTCGATATGGTTACAGTTTTTGAGCGACGCGGCGATATTATACTCAGATTTATCTTTGTGGGCCAAGTGGGACAACAGATAGCTTGGAAGTTTTTGTTTAATGAAATTCAGATTCTATGAGCAAATCTAGGCCTATGACTATTGTGCAGGACAGAAGCTCTATATTTGACAATTAAGGCTTTCACAACAGGTCAGCAAAGCAAGGTCAAACATTTCGATGACTTTTTGCAAATGTATCACATGAAAGGCGTTGAATCGAAGTGCGAATATTGTTCTTGAGGTCTTGAATTGTTATTGGCACTTTGGTTTCATATACAAATTCAAAATTTTGATCAATGGCATGATAACTGAAATGTCAATTCAATTCATTCGCTGCAACCTTCAAGTATAGTGGCCAGCCTACAAAGAACATCACTGTTATACTATTAGTATGCAGAGGTCAAATAGGTTTCTCAGTCCTAATTAGTACAATTTTACGTTCTTACGTGTCCGTTTTTCTAAAAATGTAACTCATCGAACAGATTAAGAGTGAAGAAATGATGTTACTTCGTTTCAGCATCCATTGAGCAATATGGCCAAGTCGGGGTCGTCTGTAGATAAACAGCTTTTATTTTTGTGTCATCTGGATGTTATACGACTATAAATGAATATCCTTAAAAGAAGGGGTATTTTTGATGGGCTGGAGGGATGTCATTCTTAGTGGAGACTGTCTAGCTCGTGCTAGGAGTTATTTCTGACTTCATGTATACGTGACTACAAATACCTTCAAAAAACCTGTGGTATAACCCCTATGTTACTTCCTGTCAGAGCATTATTTTGAAGGGAAGGCTTTGACATCTTTTTACACTAGTACAAGGTATCCATCACCATATGCTCTT